>JAGPXD010000002.1:5201909-6502386 GCA_020746995.1 Plectosphaerella cucumerina
GCAACACACCGCTCTGCATCGTGTCTTGAGCCAGCGCCAAGGGATCGGGAGAGATACACTCAGAGGACGCAGCCAAGCCGCAGCCATGTCTTCGCCGCCCCCGCCGTCGTCTGCCGCGGCATACTCACTCTTTCCCAACCCCAACGCGAAACCACCAGCGACACGAAGACCGCCGTCGCGGACTCGGAGATCCGAGTCGAGGGAGCGATCCCGTACCAGGGCACCCACGCCCGGAGGAGGACCTGCTGCGGGCCCCCATGCCATCACCATTGACACTGCGGCACCAGCGTCGCGGCAAGGCAGGCGAACGCCGCAGCCAAAGTCCAGGCCATCCCTCGACTTGACCATGTCGCCTCAGGAGAGCCACCAGCAGCAGCAGCAGCAACAACAACAACAACAACAACAACCCATCGAGATCGCACAGCCTCCTACCGCAACCAGGCACGAGACACCCACCCAAGTACAGCGAGCCGTAGCCCCCTCCGAAGTGCCGGTCCGGACAGACACGGCCTTCTCCGAGGCCCATACTCTCGTTCGCAGCAACAGCACGCGCTCGCGAAGCTCCATTGCAAAGCTGCCCATCCATGACGAGCCCGCCGGCACCTCGTCCCAGTCACCGCCCCTACGCTCCATCTTCCCCCAGTACAACCCAGACGTGGCGCTCAGCCGGCAGGAGTACTTCCCCACGCAGCTGAGCCCCGGGCATATCCCCCGGGCCGTCATCAGCAGGACGACCTGGCACCCAGACGATGAGCCCGAGGACCCCCCGGCCGCCGCCCCTGCCTCCGACGTCGCTGGCACCCAACACCATCAGCATCCCCAGCAATTCGCTCCTCATGCCCAACCATGGCCAAGGAGGAACGTTGAGATGCCGCCCCTGCCGCGCGAGTCATCCAACGACCAGCTCAAGAACCTCTGGAAGGTTCTCAACGGCTGGCGCGCGTCCCAGTCGGATGGCCGCGTCTACTGCATGAAGCTGGCCCAGGAGAAGGACATGCCCGTCTACACCCTTTCGTCGCGGCAACAGCCCTTCTACAGCCTCCGCATCGATCCCACATCAGCCTCTGCCTACGTCGCCCTTAGCCGCCATGACCCAAGCAAGCCCTACAAGGGCCCCGCCAGCTCCGGCTCAAGCTCGACCTCGGCCACCAGCATCCTCAGTCTCAGCCTTCCAAGGGACAGCAGCGGCAGCACAAAACCGTCGTCGCCGTCCGCGGACGCCAAGAACTGGTCTGAGGTGCTCACCACAACGCTCGAACCTGAAACCCGTCGCCACCGGCCCGAGGACGGCCTCATCGCCGTCCTCCAACCCGCCGCCGCCGCCAAGATCGCCATCGACCGGCCGAGCGACCAGCAGGCCATTGCGACCGCCGAGGCCGAGACGGCACGCCTCGTTTGGGACGACGACTCGTCTCTACACTACCTCGTGCACCCGGCCATCGTCACCCCTTTCTGCGTCACCGTCGAGCGCAACCCCGCTTGGAGCCGCGTCGAGTACACCCTCGAGCACCACGAGTCACCCCAGCACCTCGCCAAGCTGACGCGCGACGGCACCGGCCGCGGCTGGCTCGAGGTTGACACGGCCGTCGCCGCCCGCATCGACAGCTTCTTCGTCCTCGACGTCGCCGTCGCCGCACTGCTTATCGTAGCGTCCGGCGACGACCGCCACGCACAGGTCGAGACGTTTGAGCCCCCGCCCCTGCCGCCGCCCGTGCTGGATCCCCGCAGGGGCCGGCGGGAACGCTCCGGGTCAGCTCCGGCAGCGGCCGAGGGGAAGAAGCTGCGCGGCCGCTCCGGGCGCAAGATGGAGGAGTTTGACGTCGATGTTGAGAGCCAGGTCAGCAGCGGCTTTGCCGAGTTCAAGCAGGCCACCAAGGAGACGAGGCGCCGGCTGCCGTGGCCGCTGCGCTTCACCTTCAAGGTCGTCGGCGGCGTCTTCAAGTGCCTCATCTGGTGCCTGACGGCCATGTGCAAGGCGATAGCGGCGGTGTTGATCGGCATTGCGCGGTGTCTGGGACTCACGAGCAAGGGGGGTTGATGATGATGGGATGAGATACCAATTTTTGTTTTACTTAATGTCTTCTTGGGGCCAGGGGCATGAAGCAATGGCGCAGGATGGGATGGGAGTTTAGGGTCGGTCGCTTGGGAATTTGAAAGATATGCCTCTTACATGCCTTCGTGACTATATCCCGGGTTACCCAGCCCCAATCCGTGTACCGACATGTCGAGGAATGCAACAGGCAAGAGGAGGAAGTAGCACAAAGAAGTTACGGAGCAATGCCCAGGGAGATGAATGTTGTTACAATTGGTACATCTACAGCCCGCGCATCTACGCCATAAGAGCAGGGTGGCTGTCATCCGATGCTAGGTAAATGCCGCCTAGAACGCCCTTACATATATGCCGTTTTTATACACGAATCCGCCCTATCTCGTAGCCTTTGGCTCCGGCGGCACCCCCATCGTTCACTTCCCCCATTCCCCGTCATCTCGATCCCTTGTCGTCCGGCTTCTGCGCCCCCACCGCGGCAGCGGCCTCATCCCACCGCACACGGTTCTTGGCCGCGTAGCCGCCGATGCGCTCGCCGCGGTTCAGCTTCTCCTCCTCACGCCGCCGCGTCTCCTCGTCCTTCTCGGGCAGACCCCACCACTCGCGCAGGAACTCCTCCTGGCCGGCCTTCTTGCGCGCCTTGCGCTCGCGCTCGCGCTGCCGCTCGAGGCGCTGGGCGAACCACTCCTCCCGCGCGGCGTCTTGCTCGGCCTGCGTGGCGCGGGAGACCATGCATGAGTTCATGGCGCGGTGCTGCGTGCGGCAGACGAAGGGGATGGAGAGGGTGCGGCCCATTGCGCAGTCGGCGAAGGCTGTGAGGTGCAGTGTGTCAGTTCGGGGAACCGAGGGTGGGAGAGGATGGGAGGTGATGGGGGAAAACCTTTGATCTCGGCGCTGCATGCCTTGCGGACTCGTGCGTAGTAGATATCCCGCACCTGGGCCTCTTGAGAGGCGGAGAGGGGCAGAGGGTTGCGTGACGGGACGCTGAGGGGATCTTGGGCGGGAGGGCCGGCGGGGGGCGCTTGCGCCGCCATTGCGGCCATATGATGGGTGATTGACGGTCGGTAGGGTTTGTTTCGTTGGATCGGAGGTCTCGTTTAGCTCGTCGGTTCGGCTGGAGTCGGGTCGAGCCGCAACGGGCGCTGAGGTGTCGTTGGAAAGGTGGTGATGGGTGCCGACGACGGATGGTCCGATGGCAGGTCGGAGGTTGAGGCTTTCACCGAATTGCTGACAGGGGTCTGCGCACGGGCCGGTAGTCTTGGGCTCGGTGAGAGGTGGTAGAGGCTCGGTGAGCTTCGGTGGACGGTGAACGCGTTTACCGAGACAGCAATTTGCTCAACTCAAGTCGTGAATTTGCTCAAGCCATCCCCGAGACTCAGACAACCTGCCCCTCCACCTGACAAGCCCGTGTCCTTCAGGAAGGCGCTCCAGCTTATGATTCTCAGGTTGCTCCACAGTACCTCGACCGTATCTGGCTTCGAAATATTGCAACCATCGAAGTCAACGCCAAATGTCCAGCTGTGTGTAGACAGTCGTCACGACAGCGCTGAGCTAGCATGGCCTGGTAGTCCTTCAGATCGTACGCATCGTCGACTTTGGCTCTGGAATCTGGAGGCCTACCCGCAATGGTCCCACTACTCGTATGCGTCTCTCGACAAGCTGGTCGAGGCAGACGAGGCCCAGGCATTCGTTTTTCGACACCTTCCTTCACCTGCCGAGCACGCAAGGATGGGGGAATCCTGCCGAGGCTCAAACTACAGTATGGCCATGCGGCCCATGCCCGCCAACCAGGCCAAGATGCCCCGCCATCTGGAGCTTGGGTGTCAACACTGCTCTACCTTTTGGACACCCTCTGCTGTGGTGACCGTAGGTGAGAAACACCGGTCTTCGGCCTCCACTGGCCTTGATCACCCACCCTAATGTAACGTCACCTACTGGCCGGGCCTCATGATATGGGCTAAGCGGCAGCGGACCTCTGTCAAGACCCCAATCACCACCTCATTGCTGGAAGGTTCAAGTCGGTATGCGAGATGTACGAGCTTTAGCCAGTGGCTCGCCATTTCACACCTGCGTCCAGACCTTCACCCGAGAAGCCGGCTATCAGATTTTTCTTCGGAACCTCCCTCGAGCTGGGCGGGAGCCCTGGTCAGACTGCCAGGGTCTTCTCATCTCCGCCCCTCGGGGAGAGAGCCCGAGCGGGCGCGGCAGTGGCGCCCAAGGCTTCGGGGGGGCTGAACAAATTGCCGGCGCTCGAGACGAGGCTGGAGGAGGACCACACCCGCGGCGCTTGCTCTCTCGACCACTTCAACGGCATCTCTTCATCAGTCAGCTCACGTAGATTCTTGCAAGCACCTCCGCTCTGGTCTCCCGCCGCCGCATCGATCAGCCCAGCATCTCCATGTGAAGGCGGGAAATCACCACGAGTTGTCCGTGAACGGCTCATGTCCCACGACGTGCGGGTTCTCAGAAGCTGCCGAAGGAGAGGGGCACATACGGCGCGGCAGACATGATTGGGCTGACGATTTAGAGCGATGTACGAGACATGGATCCTTGGCAAAAGTGGGATTGCCAAGAAGGCTCGACGTGCTAAGGAATTTCTCATTCTGCTTGTCTTTTCTCCGGAGCGAAACCTCTCCTAAGGGACAACTTATTCCTATCTAACTCGCTATCACCATCATGGCGATGACCTGGCAGCTTCTGCAATATTTGAAGCTTCGGCAATGCAGGGCAGACTGAAATTCACAGGCTACACAGCAAGTCGCCGACTCGGTTTCGCTCTTCTTGAACCCCGATATCATCCAGGATCTGGAAGCACGCTGCCGCCGATCCCTGCACAAACAGGACCGGTGGAACCTCTAGCGCCATGCCTTATGGTTAGCGCTGCGCAGTTTATCAATTCTAGCACCTTGCGGTCATCTTATCTGATCCTCAGTGGCGCCACACTCTAGCAAGGGACTGGGGAACAAGACCACTCAACTGGGTGACCTCCGCCTTGAGGGGGCAACCCGGGGAGGACTGTCCCCATCCGTCGAAGGCATTTTTTCTACCCTGCAGGTGAAGCCGTCGAAGGATCAGTGGGACGATTCCACTCACAGGCCCAGCCCGGGACTCTCCCTTGTTTCCCTTCCAAAGTTGTCTCCGCCGGCCGAAGTCGCCAAGGGTGCGTCCCCCCTTCACGAACGGGCCGGAGTCCAGCAAGCACGGTCTTGGCCTTCGGAGGCTGTCGCTGAGTGTGTGGTCCGCTGGTCTACGGGGCATCTTGAAGCGAGAGCCGGCCGGGATCTGCAGCAACACTGGCGAGCTTTGAGAGAGAAGAAGCAAGTCATGCCGACCTATCCACGACGCTATGGCAGGGTAGGTAAGATTCTAGGCTCATCAGCTGCTCCAGACGAGTTTGCGCTGCAGTCGCAGGCGCGCATACTTATGCATAAATACCCTCCTCTTCGTCTCCTCGTCCGACGGCCGGCCGCTGCTCCAGCTCGCTCCCTGTGCTGCCACCAAGTCTTGCCACTTCGCTACCCCTCAAGACCACACAGAAAGGTGCCGAAAGCCTGCCCGGTCTCGATCAGATAATGTCTTTCCTGAACAAGCTCCGCCCCGGCAAGGGCGAGGAGCCTCAGGCTGCCCCGGCGACCACCGACGACCTCGAGATCCAGAGGGCCCCGGAAACGACCGTCGTCAATGAGAAGAACCCCGACGGCACCGCTGCCGACGGCGACCTCAAGCCGGACCTCGAGCTGCCCGAGGCTAGCGCTCAGCGTGGTGTGCAGAAGATCGAGGCCGTCACTTTGACCTGGACCAAGAAGGAACTGGCCGCCCTGCTGGGACTGTAAGTTTGAACTACCTGTTCTCTCTGATGGAGGCAACCTGCTGACCGACTTTCTCTCCCCAGCATCTGGCTGCTGTTCATGACCAACGGACTGCGCCTGTCGACTCTATGGGGTCTGCAGCCCTACGTTACGAGTGACTTCCAGTCTCACTCGCTCGTCGCCGTGATCAATATTGTGTCTGACTCGATGACGGCCGCTGTCTACATCCCCATGGCCAAGATCCTCGACGTCTGGGGTCGTGCCGAGGGCTTCGGGCTCATGGTCGGCTTTGCCACCCTGGGACTTATCCTCATGGCCGTGTCTCAGAACCTGGCCACCTTCTGCGCCGCCCAGGTACGTGGTTCCCTACCTATCCTTCGATTATCAGACCAGAGTCGCTGACCGTAACAGCTCTTCTACGCCGTTGGCTTCGCCGGCATCATCTACACCGTTTGCGTGCTGGCGGCGGACGTCACCAACCTCCGCAACCGTGGCCTGGCCTTCGCCTTCACCTCGTCGCCCTACATGATCACCGCCTTTGCCGGACCCAAGGCCGCCGAGGGCTTCCTCCTCAACGTCAACTGGCGCTGGGGCTTCGGCTCCTTCGCCATCATCCTGCCCTTCGTGACGGCGCCCCTGTTCGGCATCCTGAAGCTCCAGGAGCGCAAGGCCATCAAGAACGGCATCTTCTTCAGGGAGAAGAGCAACCGCACCGTGCTCCAGAGCATCTGGTATTACGTGGTGCAGTTTGACGGTAAGCTCATTGCTTCCAGCCCGTGTTGTGTGCGGCGTTGCTGACGCGATCTAGCTCTCGGCGTCTTCCTCTTCGCAGGCGGTCTCACTACTTTCCTGCTGCCTTTCACCCTGGCCCGCCAGGCCCCCAACGGCTGGTCCACCGACTACATCATCGCCATGATCGTCACTGGCTTCGTCACTCTGGTTCTGTTCGTCCTGCAGCAGATGTACCTTGCGCCCGCGCCGTTCATGAAGCAAGAGTTCCTCTTCAACCGCACCGTGGTTGCTGCGTGCCTCATCGACTTTACATACCAGATGTCGTACTACTGCTGGAACTACTACTTCCAGTCCTTCCTGCAGGTCGTGTACAATTTGTCCATCTCGGAGGCCGGCTACGTCAACAGCACCTTCCAGGTCGTCTCGGGAGTCCTGCTGTTTATTGTTGGATACCTGATCCGCAGGACCGGCTACTACAAGTGGCTGTTCTTCGTTGCCACCCCCCTCTACGTCTTCGCCCTGGGCCTGATGATCTACTTCCGCCAGCCTGGCACGCACATTGGCTACATCATCATGTGTGAGATCTTCATCTCCATGGGTGGTGCCGTCTTCATTCTGGGCATGCAGCTTGCCGTCCTCGCCGCTGTTGACCACCAGCACGTCGCCTCGGCTCTGGCCGTGCTCTTCGTCTCCGGCACTCTTGGCGGAGCCGTCGGCGGCACCGTCTCGGGAGCCATCTGGACGAACACCTTCAGCACGGCGCTGGTCAAGTTCGTCCCCGAGTCCATCCAGGCCAACATCCCGATCATCTACGGCGACATTGTCACCCAGCTGTCGTACCCGATTGGCAGCCCCGAGCGCCTGGGCATCCAGTATGCCTACGGATACGCCCAGACCAGGATGCTCGCCGCTGGTGTTGGCGTGATGAGCCTGGGCTTCATATGGATGTTCGTGCTCAAGAACATCAACGTCAAGAAGATGTCGCAGACCAGGGGTGTCGTCTTCTAAGGGGCGAGCCACTCAGGAACAGGCCGTTCGAGTTCAGCAATGAAGCCGGAGGACCGAATGGATGCAAGTACTGCGTTCGTCTAAGTAGCCATGTTCAATATCAACTTGCCTCGTGGCACAATCCTGAGTCTGTCGTGTGTTCGAATTCAATGCGTCACGTGATGGAGTTCATCTGTCGAGCTCGGTCATGCAGTTTGCCAACGGACTGAAGCTCAAAATAGCTGCGTCAATGTGCTGATTGATCATACGCCTTCACTGGCAAGTTCGGTCTCGTGCAGCAAGATGAGTTGTCGAGGCGGTCAGCCGGTTGCATGTCGAGCGGTGGTGATGTATCCGGACGAGTGCCGAGCATGCGGTGAACAGGGAAGAGGTAGCATCCTGGCTTGCAGTGCATTGCAACTCAAGGCTTCATTCGTACATCACAGCTCGCACTGTCTTTTAGGATGACAGTGGTGTCGACTAGTTTGACGAGGAAATGTGTGGAAGATATGGTGGTAACAGAATGTCTAGTCATTCCGTCAAGCGCGAGATAGCCAGCCATCCATTGAGCATCAGATCACTGAGACAGGCCGTGCGAGGAGCACCGTGCCCGTCAGGTGCATCAGGGCTGAGGCTCTGATCGACGCCCCCAAACCGACTGCCGAGATTTCGCTCTGCAGTGGGCGGGCGGCTCGGCTCCCCCACGGTGCAGTTCTCCTCCACCAACCACAGGCGCGGCAGTCTCTGCCCCTTCTCGACTCTGACTCGCCTTGTTCTGGCAAAACCTCCCCTTCTCTTCTCCAAACCAACAACCCACCCACCCATCCCACGTCCTTTTCTTAAACACCCCCCGTCCCGCCGACCCCCCCTCTTGGCCCGCATGTTTTCCGCCTCGCCATGTTGCTATGGCTGCTTGTTACCAGAATTCTCTTGGTAGCCTCACTGGCCGCTTGGTGGTGTAAAAAGCCATCGCGCACTCGCAGCACTTCGTCGTCATTTTTGCAGACCCTCCTGCTCTACGTCGCGACCCTCGTCACCATCTACGTCGTTTCACCTGTTTACGCCACGCTTGCCTTCACCCACACCCTGCACTATTCCCGCCAGGTCGCCTGGTATTATCGCCTCGACGAGCTTCTGCTGCGGCACGCCAACATGCTCATCACCTTCGCTGCCGTCGCATGGTGAGTTTTCGCAGACCGCGGCTCCCCTCCGCGCCGCTTCTTCCGCTCCAAGGCAGGCGCTGACCTACATCCTCCCCGCAGGCTGCTCAATAGAACTTGGCAGACGCTCTGGAAGCCGACCGCCGACCTCATCAGCATCCTCGGCGTCGATGTCCCCGAACCCCCCGATGTCTCCCTCGCAGGCATTCGCGCCGACGCCGCGACCCTGAACTGGACGCGCCCATCGAGCAATCGCCCCGTCCAAAAGTTCCTGATCCAGGTCAACGGCGTCAATGGTTCGTGTGCCCTGAAACCTGCGACGCTTGCCTCAGCAATCATTGACACGTGACAATAGTTGGCGAGTCGCGCCCCGAAGAAACCGCAATCACCGTGACTGGCCTCCGACCCAACCACTGCTACAACATTCGCGTCATTGCAGTCGGCCCAAATAACTTCCAGGCGGGAAGCCAGGTCATCCGTCTCCGCACCTACCAGGCAAACGGCCGCCCCGAGCTCGGCAACTCACGCATCCCCGACAGTTTCCAAGACCAGGACGCAAAGGTCGCCCAGCCGCAGGGCCTTGATGATGCCTCCGGAAAATCCCAGCTTCCCTCCATCGAGGCGGCCCCTTCCCTCGATGGCGTTCCACCACCCTCTCGTGACGGCGCTTCGACGGCTCCGGGCCAGCGGCGCAACACCATTGGCCGGAGGCACTCGCCGTCCGTAGCCAGCCAGGACCAACCAGCCTTCCGGATGCCCACCTCCAAGTCGGGCCAACCCGAGCCATCCCTCAAGGAGCTTGCCGACACGCTCGAGAAGATTCGCAAGGAGATTGACGAGACCGTGGCGCAGTACAACCAGGAGGAAGCCGATTTCAAGCAGCTCGAGCAAGCACTGAAGAAAGACAAGGAGAAGAAGAAGCAGCTGCTCAAGGAAAAGGATGATCAGACAACGCAACTGAAGCAGAAAGTTAAATCGACTTACGAGCAGATGCGCTCAACGACCAAGGAAAAGGCCAAGAAGGAGACCGAGCTCAAGGCGAAGCAGGACAAGAGGAAAAAGCTCCAAGAGACCGTCGAGAAGTACAACGCCGACGTGGTCAAGATGAAGAAGACCCGCGAAGGCTTCGTCAAGGAGAAGGAAAGCCTACAGCAAGACCGTGATCTCAAGGTCAAGCACCTGTCCGAGGAGAACGTCGCCCTGCAGGAGGAATTCGCCCAGCTGGAAGCCGAGTACAAGGAGAAGAAGGAGCAGCTCAACGACCTTGAAAATGAACGCAAACAGCTGCCGGGGGGCGAGGACGACGACAGCTGGAAGGAAGACGACCGTCGGTTGCGAAGAGACTTTGACATGAGACGTAGGGAGCTCCAGAGTCAACTCATCATGGAGAGTAGACGCTCCCAACAGTTCGACAACCACATCCATGTCCTGCACACGCAGATCTACACCCAGCAGCAGTCAGGCTTACAGCTTTACCAGCAAGCGAACGCCTCGGGCGTCGACTTTGAGCAGAACGCGCCGGCCCAGGTCAAGCGGAGGAGCCGGGCCAGCAACTCGTCCATCCCGTCGGGGCCTCCCGCCAACTCATCGACGTCTCACTTTGCCAACTCTGACGCCGTCTTCGCCACGGCAGAGGCCATTTTCGGGCCTCCAGGGGGTGGCCGGTCTGCCTTTGCGCCGGGTCCGTTCATGGACATGTCGAACCCTGAGCCGCACTCTTTCCACGACGATATGGGCTTTAGCGACGCCGATATTAGGGCTCTAACGGGCGGCGCTCCGCTCAGTCCCACCGCTACATCCCTCCTGCCTTCAGGCATTCTGATGGAGATGGATGACCCCCCACCGAGTCCCATCTCCCACCGCCGACAGAGCCCTGCCTACCCAGACGATTCGTACGAAGAGTTCCACTCTCCCGCATCTTCGGGACGCATTAGTATGGTCTCGAGCCCCCACAACTCATCGTACAACCTGCCCTTCGCACTTCACCATGTCGATAGCAACGACCACCGCTCACTGAACGACGTCGGGTCATCGCCGGGCGGGCCGCCCCCTCCAGCCAGTCATCGGTTTAGCAATCTCCTCTCGTCGTTTAACAGAAGCAGAGGTGTCAAGTCTCCCGAACTGGAGGGAGGCCCGGCGCTCGGCACTCTCAAGCATGGCCAGAGCCAGTCGTTCCCCAGGCAGACCGACGACCCTGACAATAATAAGCGTCGCATCAGCTTCACGTCCAACTGGTTCAACAGAGGCCATGCCAGCCAGGAGTCGAACGACAACGGCAACAGCAACATGCTCCACAGCGGCTCCAGGTTCTCAGCTAAGCGCCTCAATCCATTCGCCAGCTCGTCCGGACTATTCGCAGAGCGCATTCCTGGTAGCCCACGTCCGGCCTCAATTGCCTCGGCCGAGCTGCCGAGGCCCTCCACCGACAGCGGCTCCATCTGGGGTGCCCCAGGCGAAAACTTCAGCAGGAGTCACATCTGGTCTCCCGATGCTAACAAGTGGCCGTCGAGGAATCCGTCTAGGCGACCGTCCATCCACGGCTCTCCCGCTGCACTTAAGACGACCCTGGCGTCAGCTGACGACGAAATCCTCGATGTGGATGACCTACTGGACCCCCAGGTGTCGCCCAGTCAGGTCGGAGTCATCGGCAGTCGCCCGCTCATCTCCAAGGCCGCCGCCGCCGCTTCTCTTAACCAGCGACTGAACCCCAATGCGCCCACCTTCATGGCAAACATTTTCGGGCCTAAGGAGATTGATACCTCTGTGGAGAAGGACAAGTCCAAAGGCAAGGACAAGGTCCGGGACAAGAACAGGAGCAAGGCCACGACGCCCAGTGTCGAGTATCCCCCGGCCCTGGACGAGTCACCATCGGACTCGCGCATGTCGAGGGATACCTTCTCTCTCCACACACAGCCGTCGGTCTCAGAGTCCCACGAATCGCTGTCTCTCGAACGCACCTTCTCCAATACGCCATCGGACAACCCCAGCGCGGGCGCACCGTCCAGCCTTAAGGAGCAGGAGAGCGCCATGCGGAAGCTCTTCCGCAAGGGCAGCTCGGGCAAATTCAGCTTCTCATCTCGCCTTGGCAAGGAATCGAGCCTCTTCAAGAAAGGGCCCGGTAGCACGACGAACTCTGAGAAGAACATCTCCATCTCGGGCGAGCGCTCCAGCATCGGTGACGCCGAGGAGTACGAGGACGCGGCGCACCTGGGTCGCAGCTACGACAGCGTCACCAGCAGCCCGTCTCTCGGCCCCTCCAAGTCTAAGGAGTCTAAGGAGGGCCGCATGAGCCAGTGGAGCAGCCGCTTCTCGATGAAGAAGAAGGCCAAAGAGAGCCTCGAGCTGGACAGGGCCGCCATGGAGGCGGAGTCGGAGGAGAAGAAGGATGTGTAGGCCGTGAAGCAGGATGGCCTCTGGGCCCTGTGGATCGACAGCGTGTCATTGTATGCTGCGGGAGTATGAGAATCGACTTCAGTCGGCGTTGCCATGTCGTTCCCGTGATGTAGATGTTCGAATTGCCCAAGGGATGACCGTGAATGGTCTGCGCCGCGCGGGAAGTGAGCCCTCATCGGCTTGACGCGCTGTTGGTGCCATTCAGCCGACGGCAGATTGCTAATGTTTATTCAGCGGCTGAGGAGCAAGGGTATCAACGCCTGGCACACAGCGCAACAAGCACAGTTTCAATGCCGATGTGGGCGGCCGAGTTTCATTGCACTCTCACCCGCATCTGCCGGTGCGGGGTCGAGTAGTTCCATGACGGTGGCGGAGAGGAGCCCCTGACATCGGCCCGGCGTGTATAAAATGGGTACTAGCTCGCACAGTAACTCGACGTAGCTGATCCTTCGAGGCGGAACAACTCTCAACAGTCTACAACTACACAGCAAACCAGGCCTATAGCAACAAACACACCATGGCACAGTCGCAGTACACGGTCCCGTTCTTCATTGGCGGGGAGGAGCGCAAGTCCGAATCGACCTTCGACGTTACGTCGCCGGCGACTGGCAACGTCATCCACAAGTGTTCAGGTGCCTCCGAGGCCGACGCGGAGGCCGCCGTGGATGCAGCCGTCAAGGCGCTGCCGGCGTGGCGGAAGCTGCCCCCGGCAAAGCGGCGCAACTACTTCCTCAAGGCGGCGGACATTATGGAGAGTCGCCGGGAGGAGCTCGCGGGGTACATGGTAGACGAGACCGGCGGCGCGCGCCAGTGGGCTGATTTCAACCTGACCACGGCCATCGATCTCATCCGGGACGTTGCGGGCAGGCTCGCGACAATTGAGGGCTCAGTCGTCAACACGGCGAGTGAGAACGTTAGCGCCATGGTACTGAAGGAGCCCTTCGGAGTGGTCCTGGCTATTGCGCCTTGGTAAGAATGTCCTGCGTTCGGAACAAGTGACCCCTTTACTCATGACGGATAGGAACGCGCCGTATATACTCGGCGTCCGTGCCGTCGCTTTTCCCATGGCTGTGGGCAACACGGTCGTTTTCAAGGCGAGCGAGCTCTCGCCTCGGGTCATGTGGGGGATCGTTTCGTGCTTCCATGAGGCAGGCATTCCCGGCGGCGTGCTCAACATGATTGCCCACGCGCCGCGGGACGCATCCGCCGTAACGACCGCGCTGATCGCGAGCCCGGCCATCAAGAAGATCAATTTTACGGGCAGTACGGGCGTTGGGCGTATCATCGCCAAGCTTGCCGGTGAGCACCTGAAGCCCGTGTTGCTCGAGCTCGGCGGCAAGGCCCCGGCCATTGTCTGGGAAGACGCGGATCTATCGCTGGCTGCGGTGCAGTGCACGCTGGGCGCCTTCCTGCACGGGGGCCAGATCTGTATGAGCACAGAGCGCATTATCGTGCACAAGGCGGTCCGGGGCCAGTTTGAAAAGGAGCTGGCGGGCGCCATGGGCAAGATCTTCCCGTCCGAAGGTGACGCCCCTGTGCTCATTACGGAAGCGGCGGTCGGCAAGACGACAAAGCTCGTCCAAGATGCCCTCGACAAGGGGGCCTCGCTGGTCGCGGGAGCTGTCCCGAGCAGTGGCAGCGAGGGCAAGGCGAGGATGCGACCCATTGCCATTGGTGGCGTGACGCAGCAGATGGACATCTTCGCCACCGAGTCGTTCGGTCCATCCGTCGCGATTTACGAGGTCGAGACGGAAGAGGAGGCGCTGAAGCTTGCAAACGATACCGAGTACGGGCTGTCGTCGGCCGTGTTTACAGGAGACCTCAGCAGGGGACTCCGGTTCGCGAGGGACATCGAGTCGGGCGCGGTGCACATCAACAGCATGAGCGTGCACGACGAGCCGGGACTGCCACATGGCGGAGCCAAAGCCAGCGGATATGGCCGGTTCAACGCGACCGCGGGACTGGAGGAGTGGGTGAGAACCAAGGTGGTGACTTTCCCGATTTGAGGGGTGACGGTGGCGGCGGGTGTGACTTTCTCACGTCTTCTTCTTCTGCTTGGGTGCCTGGAGAAGAGACGGCTGGAGAAAGGGTTGGGGAGTAGATCCTGATTCCAGCTTGATAACGTTGACTGGGTTTTATCAGCTATGCATAGACACGCTGTGACACTTTGATGGGCCGTACCTTTCGCCGTAGACCCGGCGATTATGTGTTGGACATCTCGCGACGGACGGAGGCTTTCGGTATATGAGCCCTGGCCTCGGTATGGTAAGGGGTCGCGCAGCTGGACCGGGACTGGCTTTTTCGGGGCGGTCTTTTCATCTGACATGGTGATAATGTCGATGACGCTGGAGATGGTTGTCGTTGAAGGGATTGTCTGTGGGCTCGATGGGATGAACACGACCCTTGGCTGGTGGGCTAGAGAGGTGGTGGCAGGCAACGAGCGTGGGGGTAGAGATGTGAGTGGCGCGACCGTTGACCACGCTCGGAGGTTTTCCAAGGTGTCAGAATCCAAGACAAGCCTGGCGGGAGGGGCGGAATGAACCTTGAAGTCAAAAAAAACTGTGAAGAGAGGCGCTCGGGTGACTGCCACGTCTTTGCTGTCCGCCGGTCGTTACTTCCAAGTTAGCTGCTGAGGCTGTCCTGGGGGAAGGAGCATTGCTGTCACTCCTGCCACACAGTTGACCGCTGCCTCGTTCCTGCCCGCATTTCGTTACCGCCCTGCTTGCCTGCCTGCTTGCCTCCAGTCCCCGACCCGCGTCGAGGCTTGATCCCTGTCCGAACCCTGGCACCAGCCACACACGGGCCACAAGTTAGCCAATTCCCCCGCTCCATTGCGTAAAATTCTGCACGTGCGTGACACGGCTGTCCAATGGCAGACGCAACGAGTCATCTCCAGCCACGAAGCCCCCATCAAACTGAGGATCCCCGCCTCGCCGGAAGCAAGGCGACTGACTCTTGAGGGCTCCCCGCACGCAGCCAAACGCCCTTCGTTCGACTCTTTTCTTTCTGCAAACCTTTGTTTTGGCCATACAAGTTCGAGGCCCCCCCAAGGACCACCGCCCTGCCCTCCGTGGTCGGACGTTTACCGCTCGTCTACGCCCTGAGTCTCCCGCACATCTCCGCGAGACCGGCCCCCTTCCAAGACATCAGCTCGCAGTTACGGCCTTCACTCCGACCACTGCAGTTGTTTACGCCGACCTGCACTGCCCTGCTCGGCTCGGCGCCCATCCTGCCTGCCTGTCCGGCCTGCCGCCTGCCGGCCCGTACCAATCTATCCGTAGCCATTCCGACTGGTCATCCGTCGCCTAAATGGACGGCATCCTGTCCGCTGGCGGGGCCACGCCCGCGAGCCCTACCAGCCCCCTCAGCGTCCGCCATGCGCCCAACGGCAGTACCAAGAGGAAGCGGGACAGCCTCGTCGTCGACAGTAGCCCTGGCAGCATCGGCGGCCAGGACGATGATGGCCTCGACAATGACTCGAAGAAGCGCCAGCCAGGCGTCAAGCGTGCCTGCAACGAGTGCCGCCAGCAGAAGGTGAGTCAAGTCCTGCGCTCTGTGGCAGCCCGCCAGCCAGCCTTGCGCGGCCGCAGCAGCAGTCGCCATGACGCGCCGCGCACAATTGACCCATTGACTGAAGGCTGACCACCGATACACCTCAACAGCTCCGATGCGACGTTGTCCAGGATCCCTTCCGCGGCTGCTCGCGCTGCAATCGACTCAAGTTGGACTGCAAGATCGAGTCCAACTTCAAGCGCGTAGGCAAGCGCTCGAAGCATGCCGAGATGGAGAAGGAAATCGAGAGGCTGCGCCGCGGTCTGAAGAAGGCTCAGGTTCAGGGATACGTTGTTGAGGAGGACGACCAAGACTTGCAGTCGCCAATGGCCGCGAGCGTCTACAGCCACACTCGAAACCCCTCCCTTATGGGCTCCGACGAGGCCGTCTCCTCTCTCCTGCACCTGAAGCGCGGCGGCTCCTACAACATGCCCCGCTACACCCACGAGCTCGAAAACGTCCGCCTTACCGAGGACTCGGTGTCGCAGCTCTTCAACGTCTTCTTCACATATTACCACCCCTACCTGCCCTTCCTCAACCCTCAGCACACTCCCGACACATATTACCAGCAGCACCCCTTGCTCTTCTGGACCATCGTCGCCATCGCCTCCCGCCGGTACAGCGGCGACCCGACACTCCTTACCACCCTGTCCGGACCCTTGACGCGCCTGCTGTGGCAGACCATCGGAGACGTGCCGAGCAGCTACTACGTCGTCAAGGCGCTGTGCCTGCTCTGCACATGGCCGTTGCCGACAAGCACCACGACCTCGGATCCGACACACATCCTCTGCGGTGTCATGATGAAGACGGCGACAGGCATCGGCCTCCACCGACCGAACCACACCCAAGATTTCTCGAGGGTGTCGATCGAGCTGAACAAGGAGCAGCTCCATGACCGGGTCACTACGTGGGCCGTGTGCAACATCGTCGCGCAGACTATTGGTACCGGCTACGGCCAGCCAGCATCCACCCTCTACGACTGGACCCTGGCCGTTCGCCGTGGCGAGGAGAGCCCCTTCACTCTGTCGCCGGAGCTCGAGGCGCGGCTGCAGATTGAGCGGTTCTGCGACAAGGTCTCGAAAGAGATGTACAGTAACGCCAGCGACTCCCGGGGGGTCGCAGGAGACGAGCACCGCGCCATGCTGATGCAGGTGTACCGGCGGGACTACAACGAGCTGCAGGCGTCCATTCTGTCGCAGCATCTTGGGCCGATTGTGAACCTCCACCTGCGCGCGGCTCATCTTCACCTGCGACTGGCAGGCTTCTTCGACTCGAGCGCGACGCCCTCTTACATGGACGACCTCATGGGCCTGTGGCGGGCCACGACGGCATTCTTGGACCATATCCTGGAAGATGACAAGGTCACCTCGCCCGGCCAGAACACCGCCGGCCACATCCTGCTGTACGCGACCAATTACATCCAGCAGATGCTCGTCGCGGCAGGGTTCACCCTTCTCAAGCTCTCAAAGACCTTCTTTGCGCAGTTTGTCGACTCGAACCGCGCACGCGACCTCTTCCACAAGACACTCAACGCTATCCGCGCGACCAGTGTCATCAACAATGATCTGCAGTCGCGCCTGGCTGAGCTGATGGTGCAAATGTGGAACGGCTCCCGCGCACCGCCCAAGAACCTGAGCCCCGGAGACGACACAGCGCCCCTCGTTGACGACACGCTACAGCTCAAGATCCGTTGCCGCCACAGCATGAGCTTGGTATTCGACACCGTCTGGAGGTGGAGAGAGGAGTATCAGGCCCAAGGCAGAGGCACCCTCGACGGTAAGTAGTGCTAGTTCCCTCTGGCCCCATCGTCCAGCGTCCCAGCCCCAGTGTCCGTTTGCTCGTTTCCCTTGCATCTAGGTCTTTGTGGGCTGTGATGACTGACGTACAGGCGGCGCCTCGGTAGCCCTGAAACAACCTACTAATCCCGACTCAGCGAACGAGTCATCGGCTTCCTCGACACACATGGATTCGACCCTCGTCCCGACCGCCCAGGGCGCGCAAGCCGCCGGGGGCATGCTCACAGCTAACGGCGCACTCACCCCGGGCGCCACCGGCACCGCTAGCAACGGCCAGTCAGCCGCCAGTGGTAACGGCATGATCAGCGGGGTCAACTACGGCGACACCAATTACGACTTCTTCGACCCCCAACACTGGATGCTGGACGGTCTCCTGGACTTCAACTACAACTTTGTCCAGCCGCTGGAAGGCGCCTAGTCGCTTCGTACTGTTTGGGGTGCTGTCCGTTCGAAGCATCGAGCCATGCCGTGCCTGAGTGTAACGCTTATCACTCGGAGCGAGAAAAGTGTCCTGAGCATGCAACGGGCGTCCAGGTTCCACTATCATCATGTATCCCTACCCTGCCGTGTCATCTGTCACGCAGCAGGGCTTTTTTCCTGCCCGCCGTTTCTCAGCGGGCAATGTGCCTTATAGTAATGTCGAAACGGCCTCGACGAGCCTCCTCCATGAGACGACGATAACGAGGAGAGGAAAAGTATTCGATTCTCTCGAGGCGAGCGCGGCCTTACTCTTTTCATCGGTTTGTTATCTTTCCTTCCTATTCATACCCATAGCGCGTTTTTTCGGCAGGGCATCTTCGGCAATATGATATTATGGTTTCTTCGGTTTCAACGACATGGGACCCGGCGGCGGAGTATTCGGGTGTCGTAGGTATTCATAGGGAGGCAGCGAGCGGGTGTAACCGCATTTGTGGCGTACACCATCAATAAAATTGCCTAAGTTCAAGGTTTGCTGTCAGCGTTGCTGTCAGCGTTGCTGTCGTGGTATTGATATGACAAACTGTGTGTGCTTGTAGTCTACCATGGTAGACTTAGTGTGATCTCTCTGTGGTGTTAAGTCAAGTCTGTACGTTGTTGAGGATTCTCGAGTTCGGCGAGAAGCTATGGGGGAGCGGATTGGCTTGTCAAACCTGTCATAGTGTTTAGTTCGCTTTGTGACACGCAGGCACTCTGATCACAACGCTGCTTCTGTGCTCCGGTCCTGGTGGGCAGAAGTTGAGAGCTAGGTGCTTCCTCGGAACTGCAACCGAGGGTTAAGTTGTCTCGGTTGATGGTCGAGCCTATCCAAAGACTGTGTTCGCTCCGACGAGAGGGCGGAGAGGTCGTGGTAGTTAAACCTGCTTGTCGAAATGGATCTGGAAGAGTGGTTTTACCCTTGGTGCCATCCAGACAACTTCATTGGTGTTTTCTGTGCTTGTTCATGGAGGCACTTGATAGAGAACACATGTGTGTTTCCTAGACTTTTTACGATTGTATTGACGAGGGGGGGGGGTTCTGGGTGGTGGGACGAGTTCGCCCAGGGTTGAGGACTGCTGGGGAATGTTCTTGTGCCACGAGAGGCTATGGGAAGGATCACTTCCGTTTGTCGAACTGATGAGCGTTGATCAAATACTAGGTGACACCGTAGCCTGAGGATATTATTTTACTTCTTTGGTTAGAGAGCCCGTCATGGTCGAGAGCCGAAGTGCTTGCTTGATGTCCTTGTTACGGCGATAGGAAAGGCTTCCTCAGTTGACGATCGAGTCGCCTATTCTGTCGAATTTTTGCCGGAGTTACTGGACTCGTGATGGAGAAGGTCTTCGGTCGATGCTGGGCACGAAGTCGAATCCACGTTTGCACGAAGCGGCAATGTGGGGATCAGAGATCGAGACGTGTGTTGTTGCCATTGATAGCGCATCTGTTTCTCTACGTGGTCAGTGCTGGGCATCGAGGGAATAGATACCAAGAAAAGCTGGAGTACTGGCTGGAGGAAGGCCTTCGGTGATGCTTCGCCGTCGATGGTACAGAAGACTGCCTGACCAACTAGTCAGCTGCCAGAGGCTCCAGCCATAGTTTTCTGGCGAGGCACAATCGTCGGATCAGCTGTGTAGCTCCGCAGTGCTGTGCCGCACACACCAATCCTGGGAGAGGTCTGGCCGGGTTTCGGGCCCCCAGTTTACGACCTCCAAACCAGGTGCGGCAGGAAAAAGATGAGAATGTCGGCATCAGCAGCTGGGGTCTGCTACAACCGTCAGGCCCTCTTTCTTCAGGGCGCGGGGCCTGTTGCGTAAGGCATATTTCGGCCTTGACTCGTCTGGTCATGGCGGTCTTGGCCCATTCCGCTTGATCTTCCACGGGAAGACCGGGCCACTAAAAACAATCACGGCAGGCATCGAGGCGCTCAGACATCACAGAGATCTAGGAGAGCTTATGCTCGTCCCTTTGAAGCAGATCATCTCACCGAAGACGTCGACTCGAGTTGTCCGAGGCTGCTGGGGGGTTGCCCGAGACAACAGATCTGCGAACAGACAAAGGCGGCGCCTAGGGCACTGCCGAGACAAGATGGGCATCATCAGGCGGTTGGTAGTTGGAAGCAGCCCATCACCACGCGCGGGGTGTCTTACGGACGGCCGCGGGAAGCATCCGTGCCGCAAGATGTGCAGAACAAGTGCCGGGCCCTTGAAGAAGAATAGGCCATGTGTGTTGGTTCCCGACCCCAAGAAGCACGTCGCGAGTTGTTCTCAGGGCGATCTTCTCACGACATACTTACGATCACGCCTCCGATAGGGAGAGGGGATGCCGGAGACACCGAGGTCTCCTGCTCCATGATCTCCCGACGAAAGCGGGAGTGGCATCCGCCGTCAGACTCCCAGCGGAAGAGGGGGCATAAGCCCTTCTTCGAACCCTCCACCGCGGGATCCGGGCTCCTCCTTGCTGAGAAAGCGCGCCATTTTTCCAGACACAATGTCTCTCCTTTGCCCTCCTGGGAAAAGGGGGTTCACGGCGCGGAAGGTGTGCCCGAGGGGTCGAGTCATTCAACGCGTTGCTCAGGAGGTCCATTGGCGCCCCCCTTCCACCCCCAGCACACACTTCCGGCTCCGGCAATAGCGGTGTCACAGTCGGCTGGCATTGTGCCTATTCACGATCATCATCCTGCCCGGTCAATAGAACCGGCGATGCGGACGCCTCGCCAGTCGGTGGCGGAGCGACTCTGGAAGAAGGGAGCAAGCAAGGCAGGACAGGGGCGGTCAGGGGCCGAGAGGCCATCGGCCTGTGCCACAGCCACGCATGCTCTGGACATACAGATTCGGGGTCTTCTCTGGAGGCTAGAATGACAACCCCTGCGTCGAATCTGTAAAATGGGCCGAGCGAGGTTCCGGTAGGATTCACGATCTCCCTCTCCGCCAGGCAGCGAACAGAGTTCGATAGCCGGCAAGCTACGCGAGCAGGCCGATATGCAACCGTGGCAGAAATCTGGCTCGAGATGAGGAGGCTAGAAGATCATTCCCTGCCAGTGTTACTGCCCAGGAGATTGCATGTCCAGGCAGGAAGGCAGGCGAGGGGAGACTGTGCGCCGGCATCTCTGGTGACTGTGTGCTACATCGCCGGATGGGTGACCTTTGTACCTTTCCCAAGCATTATGTACCCTTTCCGGCAAGGAAAAGAGGAACAACCGCCTCGCCGTGAGAGGTCAACGGTACATGCAGTGGGCATCGAACGTCCAGGATGAGCGGCCGGCGGGCGGGGGAGAAAGGCCGTGAATCCAAGAGATTTTTTTCGCCCAGGCACTCACCCCTAGCGGGGCCAGAAAAGCACACAGGCAACGCACGGAGGGCAAGTCGGGACATGTTCATGTCCGTCCACGGGCGCAGCACTCTTCTTGGGCATCGAGGACCCGAGGGACTGGAACCGCCCACTGTTCGCCTGATTGCGTTTTTCCCAATGAGGGCCGGAGCACGAGACGAAATGGTCGGGCAACAGGCGTCGGCGGCGGGGTAACCCTTCATGTAATGCCTTTCCATACGAGTATTGTGATGCTGCCCGCAGGCAGGCGACGCGGCCGTTCTCGGTAACCAGTCAGAGGCGGCGTTGAGCGAGGGCGAGGGAGGCGGTGTCGACGGTGGTGGGCATCAGGGGCGGCTGGCATGCGACCGCGGCGCTTAGGAGAGCAGACGGATGGGCATTCTGCTGGCGATTGCTTTCGGCTGTTGGGAGTTTGCCGCAGATGTTGGCGGTCCGAGGGGCGTGTGTGCTGTGCTGTGCCGTGCCGTCCTTATGTGTGCCGTGGTGTGGCCGCGGGAAGCACGGCCGGGGGAGAAGGCAAGGCAAGGGAGGTGATGTGATGTTGCGGCAACGGGGGACGATCGGCTTTCTGGGCCGTCCGCTTCTGCAAGAGAAGAAGGTCATAATTACGAGTATAGAGTGCTCCTCTGACACCCCTACCCTGGCTTGCCTCAGCCTTGGGGGCAGGCCGAGAACAAGACCTTCCAGCCTCGGCCAAGGTAAGGGTCGTCAAGGAGGCCGACAACGGCCCTCAGGATTTCCGGATGTTTCCCCGGCTTGAATCGTAGGATCCCAAGGGGGTTTCATGTCTGCGGCCACCGGTGCTTGACCTCGAGTCCTCGATATCACTCAAAAGTCCCTTAACGTCCCTATCAAGTGAGCCTCGAGGCAAGTGGCATGACCTCCTTCTCTCACTTTTTCTATCTCTGCCTAAACACAAGTTTGGCAAATGTGCTTGGGTGATCCACGCGGTCACGGAATAGGAGATGGGGCCGTGGTAGTCTTGGCAGCAACCCCAGAAAGGTGTCGTCGTATCACCCACCTTTCGCCAGTCGTCACGCACTTTATTTACCGTAGAGTGCCACCTAGGTACGAGCACTTCGTCCCTGCACGCCACCAGCAGGTTGCAATGCCGGAATCGATCGATGGGCTAGTAGGCTGGGCTTGGGGTCGGCACGGTCGGACATTGCGGCGGCACATGTTGAAGAGGGGGAGGGGGGTGGGCATGAATGGAACGAACAAGACAAACAGACAACCAACGGGCGCTTGGAGATGGATGGGAGCAACGGGAGTGGTAGGAGAGGCGCGCGAGACGGACTGGCGTCGCCGCGATATCACCGTGTCATCGCCAAACGACCAACTACTGGCGCGAGAGGTGGGAGGGGGAGAAGGGGAGAGAGGGGGGACCGCCGATGGCAATGCGTGAATCGTGACGGCGTCCTCGGCCCTGCAGCTTGACAGGTGGGAAAAGGCAACGACGTGGATGTCGGCGGGGGGGGGAGGGGGTACAACCGTTCGAACTCGAGCCCTTTTTGCAGATGCGGAAGCGCGGCTGGGTGAGTCGTGGAATGTTGCGGCCGCGCTAGCATCGGCCTAGCGTGAGGCGTTCAGGTCGGGCGGCCGACCATTGGCCCGCCAGGCTGATTCGGGCCCCATCCCGCACAGCGGTCGAAGGGGGTGCAAACGGGTGCAAGCCCCACAGGCGGCCGAGGCGCCCCATCCCATCTTCGCTGCGCATCGTCATTCGTCCAGGTACGTACCGCGACGCACCGGCCAGGTTTGGACCCCGCCCGCCAGTGCTAAAGCGGGCCGCTAGCGGTCCCGACAGTTCGGTACCCCAGGTTTTCAGGTGGGGTCTAGCGCCGGAGGCGCGACTGTTGAGTGGCCCGCCGTGGCGCCGCGCAGGAAGTGTGTGTGGGGCCAGACGGGCTTGGAAATCGAGCAGCTCTGCTTTTGCTCTCTGCTTTTTTGCGTTGCTTTGCTTCGCACCTTGTTCAATGTTCCCATCCAGCTGTCGTCCGTCCGTCTCGTCTCCTCCCCTTCTTCCATCCTTCCCGTGCCACCTCTTCTCCCGCCCTCTCCGTGCCTCTCTCTTGCCTCGGACGCTCCCGTCTCCCTTCCCTTCCCTCCCCCTCCCACCCCCTCCTTCACCAGATCGTGGCTCCCCTCCATTTCCTTGTGATTGCCCGGCCCGCCACGAATCGGGTCGTTATCCATCAGCATTCTGCACGTTCCTCCCGCCCGCCCCCAAGATTTGATTCTGCCCGTAGCCGGCGCCTCGCGAGATCCACCCGCCAAGTTCACCATCTCCACGGAATGCCCATTCCGACCAGACCAGGGCTCACCTGTCTAGGCTACCTACGCCAGTACGAGTCTGGCAAAACTTTCGGCCTTCCGATCATGTGCTTCGGCAAGCAGTGTTTGCTCCCCGCCTTTAAATTGTAGGGATAAATTGTATCCAGGTGTTCGACCGTGGTGCGGCTGGGTTTGGCCGATGCAACTACACTTTGAAGCCATGATATTGACTCATGCCGTGGCCTGGCCTGACCATTTGCATCGTCCCATTTATGAGCTTGGCCCAGGGGCCTGAGTTTCCCCGGTCCCCTGGCCCAGCAATGCAACAGACTCTTCGCGGTAATGGATGGGTGCCTTTTGCAAGGATCGGCTGCTGTCGAGAGGCACAGCACAAACACCACCATCCAGCCTCGGCCAGAATGGAGCAAGTCTCGCAGGCCGCCGCCGGACGGCGTTTGTTCTCCACACACACTCACCCTCTTTCTCGCAGGTCTTGGGAGCCAGGAGCTTCGGCTGTCTGTGCTGTGCTGGCCGGTCTGCAAGGTTTGCGAACCCCAGCACAGGGGGAAACACGACCTGCTGCGAATGCTACGACACGCCCGGCTCAATCACACCCACGCAGGGTGTACTGTTAATAGAATGATAGGTTATGGACATGTCGTCTGTCGAGACCAATATACACGGGGTCATCTCTGCCTACCGCCTCAACGTATTGCAACGCCCCTTCGTTCGGACTACTACCGTAAGAACTCGGAGGTCAGTGCCATGCCATCTGATCACCGCCTTGGACCCTCACCTGACTTCGGCGCATCTTCCACTCGGCCGGGGGAGCGAGGGGGAAGCGAGGGGGGACAACGGGCCACAAAGGGGGGCCTGCTTTTTCCTCTTCACCCCACCGTGATGGTGGCCATATCTCGCCCCTGCCTGGCACCTGGGTCCCCTGGATTCGCGGATTCGGACGGACCCCAAGTGCTTGGCAGACAGGCAGACAAGTTCCGAGTTTGCATTTTCAAGTCACGCATCACTTCCGGATGGGCTTTTCTGACTCGCAATCGGGAGTCGTTATCAGATCCGCGCCTCGGCAGAGTGAGAAGAATTTGTGCTATTCGAAAGAAGTGCTACAAGCTCCGCTGGCAGTATAGTTCTGCTTGCAGACGGGTATGCAAGTGTCCGTCGAATCACTCCATTCGTACTACGATTCCCCCAGGTGACACGTGAAGCTTAATCTTCGAGGTCCTCCGAGGTTGCACGTCCCTTTGGTATCATGACTCCGACAAATCCCCTCGGTCAGTCAGTCAGGCCAAGGCGGTGCTTCGTCAAACCCATCCAGCGGGCCTTCTCAAGGCATGGCCGACCTGACCTGGTCCTTGCAGTGCCACAGCCGACCTCCCCGCCCGCAGGGTCTGCAGAACGCACCGACCGAGTGCCATGCCCCCCTGTCGACGAAAAGCACCCCCCTCTGGCCACCCCCCCCCCCCCCCCCCCCCTTGTGCCGTCCGGAAAAGTTCACAAAGATGCTACCCTCGGCGGCTACTCGTACGCCCGCTCTCCAAGAACAGGCGCTGCCTGCAGTGTGCACACCCTGCCCCCCGGCTTGCTTGGGGGTGGCCCCCCCTTCTTCTCTCTCGCGGCATGCGGCCCTAGGCAGGTACCCAGCTTCGCCTCGTGTGGGCATCGCATCGCATCACATCACACAGCACGCAGCGTACCACGCCGGACACAGTCCACCGGTATCTGTGTCGTTCTTTTTAGGTACAACGGCCAAAAGTACACATTGGCCTCACGAGGTCGAATATCGGCCGGGGTTTGCCAGAGGGCCGCCCCTGGGCCGGCCATGAGACTTCTTTAATAGGAGCCGGTTCTCCTCGCTCTGATCTGGCAAGGCTCACTTGACTCACTTGGCTGCCCTGCCGTCTCTCTGCATCGACCGACCCGACCCAAGACGCGGCCACGACTGTTCCACTCCTAGGCTGTGCGCGACATCATCTTCATCATCGGTCGTTGACAACAGCACGGCTTCAGTGTTTCTGTGGAGAAAGACTTCCGGCTTATATCTACCTCTGCCCTCGACACCGACGCTTGCAGTCAGTTCCCTTTCTGGCCCATCACAAGCCGGACTCGACCATCAGCCCTGCTACTCAGCACAGCCTTCTCATCCCCTACCCTACTCTCCTATTCGTGCTCTTTCCGTCAGCCTGATCATTGATCGCTGCGGAACTCGACTTGATCCACTGTCCACCGGGGCCAGCCAGCTCAGAATTCATCGATCAGCCCCATAACCATACCAAGCACCCAAGCACCCCGTCGACCTAGATCGTCTCCCCTCCCCCGCCCCCCTGTCCTGCCCTGTGCCATGGCCATGACGGGCCACCAATACCTAGCGTCGACCCCCCATGCCCGAGCCGACATACCGGGGGAGCTCCCTGTTAGGACCACCTCTTCAACCGGAAGACCTTCCAGTAGCACCGTTCCCGCCATTGCCTACTCCGCTCTCCCATCGGGGGCCTTCAGCACTGTGAGTCTAGTTCGTCCCTCTCTCTCTCCGATCCTTGATGTCTATCCACCCCATCCATCCATCCACCCATCTTCCCCCCCTACCTGCTACCCACCCACTCACTCGCTGCACACGCCCCGAATCGTGCCTTTCCAGACCCGGCCGTGATGCGGTTCGCTCACTCTTTTCTCCCAGAACACCTCCTTTGGCTCGTCAACACACCACTGCGACCATAACCTCCTGACGCCCATCTCCTCTGGCGCTGGTTCGCCGCCGCTGCGACACCGATCACAACCCGCAACCCGTCGCCATCGTCGTCCCTCGGCCACTACGCCGCCTCACCCCCAATCGCTCACCCCTCCCTCCTCCTACTCTTCCACCACCGCCGCCAGGATGTACCAATGGACCACCGACTTCGCCATGGCGGCGCCCGACAGCCAGACCACGTCGCCCATGTCGATGCAGCAATTGCCCTCACAGGCCCATTTCAACATGGCCGCGCTGTCTGACGCGCCCTCGGAACAACAGCACCAACACCAACAGCTTGAGCACCACCATCTAAAAGACGAAATACCAGAGGCCCCCGAGCCCTACTGGGGCTCCTTTGGCGTCTCGACCACGGAGGCTGACCCGGTCGATGGCCAGACGCCGCACATGCATCACAACGCCTACCACTACATGAATAACATGCAGCACACCATGGACCACATGAACCAGACCCTGGCCCCCAGCGCCCTCGTCAAGCAGGAGGAGTCGCCATTGCCCCTCGATCTTGACATGCATCACCAACACCAGCAGCACCAGCAGCCGCAGCACATGGCCGTTCACCCCATGATGCGCATCCAAGACCCGATCGCCCCGTCGCCCCAGGATAGCCTTGGAAGCATCCAGGCCGCGAGCTCAGACGACGCGATACCCGACACCGAGTACGCACCATCCTTTAACATTGGCGCCTCCCTGAAACTGCGGAGGCAGCAGCAGCAGCAGAGCAACGGGAACAGGATCTTCAGGAAACCAAGAGTCCGCGGCGGCGCTCGCAACGTAGCTGGACCCACGCCGAGACGGGACGGGACCAAGACGAAGCAGCAGCCGCAGCAGGTCGGTATCAAGCGCGACCCCTCCCCCGAGGACTCCTCCGAAGAGAAGACGACGTCGAGCGAGCGCGAACCGCTGCAGTTCAAGGACGGAATGCCTGACACGGACCGCTTCCTGTTCGAGCTGCGGCGCAAGTACGACAACGACAAGGGCAAGGGCATGTGGGATCCCATCACGCGCGAGTACAACGAGCGCTTCAACACGCAGTTTGACCGCGCGGCGCTGCAGATGAGGATATCTAGGGCAAAGTCAAAATACGTCCAGTGGGGCGAGAAGGATGTAGGTCTTTTCTGTCTCCTTCACGGGCCTATGTTTGGATGTGATGCTGACATGTTTCCCAGGACCAACGCCTGATAGAAGCGGCTAGGTTGGTTGAGCGGCAATATTACCGGCAGGTGCACCTCAAGTA
Organism: Plectosphaerella cucumerina; assembly: GCA_020746995.1. Taxonomy (NCBI): domain Eukaryota; kingdom Fungi; phylum Ascomycota; class Sordariomycetes; order Glomerellales; family Plectosphaerellaceae; genus Plectosphaerella; species Plectosphaerella cucumerina. Next base: position 5,229,441 of record JAGPXD010000002.1, read on the forward strand.
CAAGGAGCTCGGAGGCAACCCACAAGCCGACTTCAACGTGGGCAATGTCGAGATGCGCATGGTAGAGCTGGGGCTGGCAGAGGTCTTCATGGAGCCTTGGAAGGGCGACCACAAGTCACAGACGCGCCGGCGCAGAAAACTCAACGAGAGGCAACGCGCCTCGGCGGCGAGCAAGGACGAACACTTGGACGTGGCGCCAGAAGCTGCCTGCTACCCTCCACAGCAGCAGCAGCAGCAGCAACAGATGGCGCACCACCACCACCACTACCAGCAACAACAGCTCGTGGCAGCGCACAACGAGAGGTCGCACTACGGGACATCAGAACTGCCGCCACACACACGGGAGCAGGTGCTCGACGAGATCGACGCGAGAGGATACCCGCTTGAGGAGGGAGAGTCAGACTTGGAATCAAAGGGCGATCATGTGTTTGTCCTGGGCGACAACGGCGGCCTGCAGACGGCGCCCAAGACAGGATCATCTGGTCAGAGCAGCAGGCGTGCAGCAAAGCAACGACACGGCGGAATGGGCGCATCAATATCATGATACCGCGGAGGGGATTCCGTTATTCAAAGGTCATTGGTCTGGCGTTGCTCCGGCGAGGGGTTGGCTTTCTGTCATTTTTACCCATTTCTTCTTCCTTCTTCCCTTCAGACCATGTGTCACATTTTCGGTCATGATACCTCGATTTTTTCCAAGACACATTCTTTTAGAGTTTTTCCCCCCTTCCCGGCCACACCGCCAAGGGAGCGTGGTCGTTGCCCGGATGGATAGGGCCGGCAGAGCAGAGGCGAGGCATGTGTAGGCTCACGCCGGAAGAGCACTGCATGCGGAGGATGGATCGCTGGGCTACAGCACAGCCAGACAGAGAGACCAGGGCCACGACGGCCCTGCTCATCTTCTCAAGAGATTCATTCGTCAACACGCTTCCACATGCAACTCATGTACCTTGACCCTCCCGCGCCCGAGGGGCTGGTATTGCTACACTACAGTGCTTGTCGCTTACCTGTGCCGTGGGGCCTAGGCTGCGGCGCTTTCCACCAGTTAGGCAGGACGAAAGCTGAACGGCCGCGGCCGTGGTGTGACGGCGGACAACCGACGAGCGAGAGTCGCCGTGTTCCGGCGCTACCCATGCCGGTCAGCCTGCCCGGCTGCCTACGAGTGCAGTAGCACTGGGCGACGACGGCACGAACCTGCTGAGCCGGGGGGTCTCTGAAGATGGACGATTTGGTTGCCTTGTAGGTACAATGCCGCACATGGGGTGCCCTGCCCTGCAGTCAGTGCCAGCAGCGGGCGATGGATCTTGGGGGGCACACTCGACGGGCGTAAGTCCGGCGGGGACATTCTCCGGGAGTTCCCCCGTCCCTTGGCAAGAGGGAGGGAAGATTGGGCGAGAGAGGAAAACGGGGGCTTGGGGTATTCGCCCCAAAGGGGGCATCTCCAATACTCCGGCAATGCGGCGCAAAGAGATTGACGCGGCAGCTTTCTTCCAGTGGCAGCCGACGTGCCAAGGGTTTAGCTGCCCGGGCAGCCCTGTCAGGAGAAGGAAGGTTCGGGTGAAATCCGATGCCCGAAGGCCAGGCACAGACACACCCGGAATCCCCCCCTGACAGAACATCAGCCATTGACAGATGCCAAGATGGAAGGGAATCGGTCGGCTCGACGGGACTCAGGGCCCGCTAGTCGATGCTACGACGGGATGGTTCCGTGCCAGTGCTCAGAGGGGCATCTGTTGCGCTCCATTTTCTCGAGGCCGACGGCCGGCTGGTGAGCACTGACAGAGGAGAGGGTCGCCAATGACAGGAGCACCCGATCATCGACGGGGAGGAATGGCCCCAGAAGAACCCCAGGATAGCCTTGTAGTACTCGCAGGAGGGTCGCAGTGGCCGATGCCCCAGTGAGAACACTTGGACATCAAGGGACATCCCGCGCGCGGAACGGGGTGGCGTCGATTTCGTCTTGTGCAATTACGACGCCGCGGGGGATCCGTTGAGAAGCTGTGGGACACGGGAGGTGGGCGGCGCCCTGCCGCGGTATTGGCAGTCCCAGGGGGGGGGGGACTCAGACACTGAAAGTCAGTAGCCGGGGGACATCGATTTGGGGGCAGGATCAGGGGGGTTCCTCTGGACGGGTTCTAGAATGGGGACAGGGCCGGTAGCTGGGTGACAAAGAGATTACAATCGTGCTGGGGGGCAACGGGTGACAGGGCAGAGACCCTCGGGGATAGACATGTCGTTCGATTTGGAGTGCGCCATGACGATGGCGCCGGAGATGGGTTGCTCTCGGGGCACTAGTACAGTGACTTCGAGTTTAGGCGCAGCCCGGAAACCAGCCCGTCCGAGCCCGGGCGCAGTGGCAGTGGGACCCCCCCTGGAGGGAAGAAAGCACAGGGCACAAGGCATAGGGCACAGGGCTCGCTGGCTTGCTGGGTCAGGGGACTGAGGAGGGGGAGCGAGCCAGGGGGGTTCTGATGTCGTTGACGAGTGAGGGACGTTGATCACGATGGCGCCGGCTCCCGCGATGATGGCGCCGCCCCTTGCGTGCCACAGTATCTTTTGATCAGAACGGGGCCCCCTTGCCCCCCAGATGTAGGATCAGACGAAAAGCAAGAAGGTTTCGACGGACTTGCGGCCCCAAAGGATCCAAAGCTTATCACCGGCAGCCCGACTGCTACCCAGCGATAGGACGTTGCATTCTACGTCTGCCATGGCATCACCACAACCAGGCAGCAGGGACAGGACGGACGAGACAGGCAAGACAGGGTCTACGAGTAGCACTCTGCAGCAGTGCAGTGGTCGCCCTTAGGTGGATCACCCCCTTGGCCCCCAGTATGCGCGAGGGCGGGGAAGACGAAGCCCAGAGGCGAGACAGGAAAGATTGGTGTCCCGGAGGATGGAGGATAGGAATCAGGATGGTCCAGGGTTTTTAGTTGAGGTGAGCGAGTTTCCTACTGGTGTGACAACCTTCTTCTCGTCCAGCGCACCGGTACCAATCTATCAACATCAGCCTGGGTCTGGAACATGAGACGAAAATTGAACAGCGAGCGGGCGGGCAAAAGCAGACGAGAGGCACAGGCCTGAGTGCGCGATGTTATGCTGCCAGCGCAGCAAGCCTCGCTCGTCCAGTGCGCAGCGACAGAACCGTTGCATTGGGGGCCGCATATGCGCTCTTCCAAGGATAGCACTGCAGTCCAGTAGCGGCGGGCGAGTTCTTCTGTCCCGTACGAGGTTACGAGGTGGAGAGGAGACCTGCTGCGTGGCACGGCACGGGTGAGTATCGAGGTGACATTGGGAGTTTTCCCGGAATCCTGCTGTCGGTCTAAGCCTCTGTCCAGGATGCCAGTAAGTGTCAAGTGGGAATTGAGTAGAGTATCTCGCGGAACTGTCGCAATCGTCAGCCATGTGAGAGTCAACCGATCTGTCCCGCTACGTCGTCATATTTCTCGGCGCAAGTCATTGTCCTAAAAGCAAACAAGGCAGACGAACTGATGGCCTGGCCTCAGCTGCTTCTGAGTTCTGACCACCCTCCGCTCGGGCTCCCCACACTGCCAGCGCATGAGTAAGTGATACTTACCTCAGCCCTATAGCGAGCGCCCCAGAAGGTGCCACTGGGGGTGTTTGAGTTGTACAGGCCACCACTGGCCGGCGACTGTCACTACAGGCCGAGGTGGTCAGTGGATAGGGTCCGCTGGTCCTGCAACATTGTTCTCGGACCGACTGTGCGTGCTGCCTGGCAGTCCCTGAAGTGTATACGAATTACTGTATTGGGCCAACCCTGGACCCTCGAGCAGAGTCGGGACATCGGCTATTCCTGTCACCACACGACCGCGATAGCCGTTGCGCAGAAGCCCGACGGAGCATTTTCACTCCTTTCCCATGGTTGAGAAATCTTCCGGCTGCAGGTCACTCCCGCAGAACATGGCTTCTTAAGTAATTAAGTCGAATCGACGGCATGTGGAGTACCTTTCATCTACCCCAGGATGACTGATCACAAATGTGATCCTCGCCAGCATTGCACAGCTTTCATTGCGGCCCCTACGAGATCGCGGCTATTGCCTGCCGCTCCTTCAAATCCCGTGACGTGAAAGACCATGTTCAGTGGATTTAAACCGGCCAGAATGCGCTGATGCTGTCGGGCACGGCGAGATTCAGGGTCCGACTCGGGGCGGGGCACCGGACTGTCACTGATCACTGGGACACCTGCAAACCTGTCTGCCATTGTGCTGGAGGAAAAGAGCATCTGGGCATGGGGGGTGCAAATGGGTTGAAATGAGAAATGGGCCCCGCTGCATCGTGCATCTGTCGGGGAAGCCGGGCCACCGCCGGTGTGAACCTGACCCCTGTCCCCGGGCGCCTCCCCCCAGTCGGTGTGTCCTTGCCCCACCATCCACCCCAATCGGGACGGACGGACCGGTAGACCTCGGTGGCGCCCACTCACCGAGGAGCAGTACCGCTGAGTCATCCTTGTGCTTTTCAGCCACTGGCGCCACCGTTCACCTGCCGAGGGAAGAGGTTCCACATTGGCGGGTTGTGGCTGACAAGGAAAGATGACAGCCATCCACTACCGGCCGGTATTCATACAACCACGACGACATCGACCTCGAGCATCGACGACAACGACCGATCGAGGATCGCCTCGAGCCGGATACACAACACTATCACCCCCGTAGTGACCTCGCTCTCGCCAATCGTCTCTGCAATGCGGGCGTAGGAGAACACCTCACCTCCGGACCTCTTCCTCGCCTCGCCTCGCCTCGCCTCCAACTTTCGCCTCTTCATGATATCCGTCCGATCCTCCCATGCGCACCCCGTCTTGACGAGCGCCCCCGAGCCCTGGCGCCTCCCGCCATTCCGCCGGCGCAACATACTCCGCTAGGCGCATTGATGGGATCTCATCCGCCGAGCTGAACCCTCCTCCCTTCGCATCTTCAACCCCAGTTTCCCCTCCCTTCGACCATGCGCTCCGCAACATGGCTGGCGGCTTGCCTCGCCCTGCCATGGACCTCGCCAGTCGCTGCCATGGGTCCCGCCCGCTTGGCTGAGCTGCGCAAGTCCACCGTCGAGGTCTTCCAGCACGGCTACAACAACTACATGGACCATGCCTTTCCTGAGGACGAGGTGTGCTCCCCCGCTCCTCCGCTTGAGAAACCCTCCGATCCTAGACTGACACCACCTCCGTGCAGCTCCGGCCGGTATCATGTACACCGCTCACGCGCGACCCGCTGAACCCCAGCAACTACGACCTCAACGACGTCCTCGGGAACTACTCCCTGACCCTCATCGATAGCCTGTCAACCCTCGCCGTGCTTGCTGGCACCCCCTCAGACGAAGAGACCGCCTCATGGGCCCTACATCAGTTTCAGGACGGCGTAGCAAAGTTCGTACACTACTATGGCGACGGGAGGAGAGGTCCCTCAGGACAAGGAGAGCGCGCGCGAGGATTCGATCTCGACAGCAAGGTGCAGGTCTTTGAGACGGTCATTCGCGGGGTCGGCGGTCTCCTGAGCGCCCATCTGTTCGCCATCGGGGAGCTGCCCATCCCGGGATACCGGCCCTCCCGACCTCCTGCCGACTACGCGCCCCCAGACCCCCTCGAGTGGCCTCCCATCGCCTGGCCCGATGGCTTCAGATACGACGGCCAACTCTTGCGCCTGGCACTGGATCTCGCAGAGAGGCTGCTACCGGCCTTCTACACCACTACCGGTCTGCCATACCCGCGCGTCAACCTTCGCCACGGCATCCCATTCTACATCAACTCGCCCCTGCACAAGGTATCCCCCAACGACCCCGACTCGACGGAGCGGTCGCGCGAGAAGACCGACACATGTAGCGCCGGCGCCGGCAGTCTAGTCCTCGAGTTCACCGTCCTCAGCCGCCTAACCGACGACCCCAGGTTCGAGAACCTGGCCAAGCGCGCCTTCTGGACCGTCTGGAAGGCCAAGAGTGACATTGGCCTCGTCGGCAACGCCATCGACCCCGAAAAGGGCGAATGGGTCAGCTACGACACGGGCATCGGCGCCGGCGTCGACAGCTTCTTCGAGTATGCCCTCAAGAGCCACATCCTGCTCTCAGGCCACGACACGCCCAACATCACCGCGCCGCACCCGCCCGCCGACCGCGAGTGGCTCGACCCCAATGCCCTCCACTCCGAGCCACTGAGCCCCGAGGAGCACTCGTCCGGCGCCTTCCTCGAAGCCTGGCACCAAGCTCACGCCGCCATCAAGAGGCATCTCTACAACGACGTCCACCACCCTTACTATATGACGGGCCACAGGACCAGGGGCTACCCCTTCACCGCTTGGATCGACAGCCTGGCCGCCTTCTACCCAGGCCTCCTCGCCATGGCCGGCGAGGTCGACGAGGGCCAGGACGCTAACCTCCTCTACACGGCCCTGTGGACGCGCTACGGCGCCCTCCCCGAGCGCTGGTCCGTCCGGGACAGGCAGATCGATTCGGGCATCGGCTGGTGGCCCGGCCGCCCCGAGTTCATCGAGTCGACCTACCACCTCTACAGAGCCACAAACGACCCCTGGTACCTCCACGTCGGCGAGATGGTCCTCTCCGACATTGACCGCCTCTGCAGGACCCGGTGCGGCTGGTCCGGCCTCCAGAACGTCGACACGGGCGAAAAGGCAGACCGCATGCAGAGCTTCTTCCTGGGTGAAACCACAAAGTACCTCTACCTGCTTTTTGACCCTGACCACCCCTTCAACAAGCTCGACAAGGAGTTTGTCTTTAGCACGGAAGCCCACCCGCTCATTATCCCTCGTCAGCGGCCAGCCTGGCGCAGCAAGCAGCAGAAGCAACACGACCGTCTCATCAAGGACCTCGACGCCTACTTCGACGAAGGCTATACTAACACGTGCCCGGCCCCCGCCAAAGAGGTACCGCTCACCGGCTCCGTTCTCGCCGCGAGGCCCGACGTCTTCCAGGCGGCCAGCTTCGTCCTCCTGCACCGCGTGCCGAACCCCTACTCGGGCATGGAGGAGGTCCCCGCCAGCGGGGGCTCGACGGAGCCGACGCTCAGGTACAAGTCGAACCACACCTTCTTCCCCTGGACGCTGCCGCGCTCCGCCATTCCTGAGAACGGCACCTGCGCCGCCCTCGCCTTCAAGCCAACTCTGCTCATCGAGTTCCCCTCCTCCGTCCAGCGCATGGACGCCGGCAGCGCCCTAAACCAGCTCTTTGCCAACACGGCCGCCATCAAGACGCCCACGGGCGCGAAGATCATCTCCCTCAATGGCCTCAAGGTCACTTTTGTCAAGGAGGAGACCTCGGACGCCCGCTACGATCACGTCTGGAGGGTCACTCACGTCAACCACATCGCCCTCGGAAAGGACGAGGTCGTCCACATCGACACCGATCTCCTCGGCGGCCTAGCGGACCCCCTTTTCAACCGCATCAGGTACCCATCGTATGCGGACCTCGTCCTTGTCTTCGACGACGGCCCTGAGGAAAACACGACGGCCGAGATGCCCGTTGACGCCTTCGAAGACACCGAGAGCGCCGAGTCGATTCGCCTCCCCGAAGGCGACGACGTCCCATGGATCCAGCAGGCGGACCAGGACGCCCCCTCAGGCCGCAGCCTCGACCCCAGCTACGGCTCCATGCTAAAGTCCATCATGCGTGCCGTCACCTCCGTCTTCGACCCCTCCTTCACACCCGCCCCCAGCGACGCCTCGACAGACGGTTCCATCCCCCTCCGCTTCGAGACCTACAAGGCCTCCCCTCCCGTCGGCAAAGGCGCCGTCCCCCTCCCCGACACCCCCGACGCCGCCCTCCTCTCCTCCCTCGGCGATGCCCAGGGCCCTTCGCCCCTCGACCTCCCCTGGACGACCTTCTTCCTCGCCGGCGACGCCTGCGACGAGCGCCTCCCCGACGCAGCCCCCCGCGACCACCACGTCATCGTCATCCGCCGCGGCGGCTGCTCCTTCAGCACCAAGCTGGCCAACATCCCCGCCGTCCCCGCCACCCCGCGCTCGCTCCAGCTCGTCGTAGTCGTCGACGACAGCCCACTCGACGCCCCCGACGGCGAACCGCCTCTTTCCAACGACGAGCGCGACGAAATGGTCTACGGCGCCAGCCTCTCCCGCCAGCCATGGGACCTCGCTGCCGACATGGTGCAACCGCACCTGGACGAGGAGCAGCGCACCCCCGGCGGCATGCCGCGTCACCGTCCCGTGAGCATGCTCATGATCCGCGGTGGCGCGCACGGCGGCCATGGCGGAGCGTACGCACAGTTTGCCCGTGCCACTGGCGCCGGTGTGCGGAGGAAGTACTTCATCGAGACGCAGGGGAGAAGAGTGGACAATATCATTATCCTTTGAAGAGTAAAACTGGATTTATATAGAGGGCGACGGAAGTACATAGAGAGCGCGGCTTGGCCGCAGGACTGTTTCCTTGCAGGCCACGATGCACATTACGACACATGATACCTTGGATAAGAGCATAGTTGAACATGGTTGTTGCCTCCTCGGTGGGGCTTGTTTTTGAATCTTGCACGTCTCAAACATCACATCACCAGTGGCAGTTGGTCGTCTGCTGCATCATTTCTCAAATGTGAACATTAGGAGTTGCGCGCCAGCCTGTCCGATCGGGCGGCGTCTCCCCGCCCGCTTCTCCGTCTATGTGATTTCTGTATGCATGCGATCCCGGACACGCAAGAACGGGTTGCCGTAACAAGAGAGAAGTAGGAAAAAACAAAGTCAAGGAAATGAAAAACCCAGTTTGCCCCATTTTCTTTCACCCCCGGAACGCCAATTGGATGGCCCCTCGAACGAGTTGCCGAGCGGCCGCGGAAGAAAGATGCTATGAGTGGAAGCCGGTCCTCGGCCGGGCCCGTGTCCTCGCGGGCATGAACGAGATGCGATAGGAGAGATGGTGCTGCTGGATTCCTGAGGGGAGGCAGCTTCCCAGAACGTATGTGTTGGTCGAATGTGCTTTGGTCGGAGGAAACGCTTCGGGTGGTCGAGGAGGCCGGCGGGCCCTGGCGTCAGGCGTCTAGGCGTCTACGCGTCCTCGAGCAGGATAAGGGTCTTGGTGTCGCCCAGCTTCTCACGGCCGTTGAGGCCGGGGATCTCCAGGATGAAGAGGTAGCCGATGATATCGCCTCCGAGCTGTTTAACGAGGTCGGCGGCAGCCTTTGCAGAGCCACCTTGAGGAAGGGTCAGCGAGAGGAGGAGAGCAATGCAAGTTTCGGGGAGACAAACCAGTGGCAATGATGTCGTCAACGATCAGGACCTTCTGGCCAGGCTTGATGGCGTCCTCCTGCATCTGGAAGAAATCGGTGCCGTACTCCTTCTCGTACGAGGCGGTGACGCAGGGACCGGGCAGCTTGCCCTTCTTCCTGACGGGGGCGAAGCCGAGGTTGCGACGAAGGGCCAGGCCGGGGCCAAAGAGGAAGCCGCGGGCGTCGAGGCCAACGATGATGTCGGGGGACAGGTCGGCGAATCCCTCACGGATCTGGAGGTCGAGGGCGCCGAGCAGGGTTTCGTGAACGGTGGGGTCGAGGAACAGCGGCATGATGTCGACAAAGTCGATGCCCTTCTGGGGGAAGTCCATGAAGTGGCGCAGGGAGGCCTTGAGCTTCATCTTCCCACTGGCGAGTTCGGAGGAACCGGCGGCGGAGGCGGTGGGCTGTCGTCCCTCGGCATCTTGATCGGCGGTCCGGACGGGATGGGCGGCGAGAGGGTTGGGTTGAGGGGCCTGTTCGGAGGACATGATGAGGAGAGGGGGGAGGAAGGAAGGGGAAAGGGGGGGGAGGGGAGGGAAGAAGTAGGTAGGATATGGGAGAGGATGGCGGGAGGCTGGGCCGATATGAGTTTGTATCAGTGAGAGAAATTTTTGGGGTCGGGTCGGGGTGTTCCTTTCTCACTGACCGCGCAAGATCCGGCGGGTAGGTACTTTTAGGTACGAGACGGCGGGCCAAAAATCGGACGGACAGCCGTGTGCCCGTCTGGTCCCTCATCCCCCTCCCCTCCCCCTCCCACCTCTCAGGCTGGCAAAGGTGGGCAAGGCATGCAGGGCCGGCCGGTAAGGGGGGCGTGTGGTGGTGGGGTGGAACAACAAACACCGGCCTGGGCTTCGTTCGGCGACGGCCACGGCGCGCCGAGCGCAAGTGCATCCATGGAAGCAAGGTCAAGGCTGCTGAGCGGAGGAGACGAATGCAAGCTCCCACCCGGCTCCCGCACGGGCAACCTTGCTGGCTCCTTCCCTGGCGGGTAGGTAAGGTGGAATATTACGCACGCTGTCCTGGTACCACGAGGTAACAGAAGACGGGAGGAAATCACGAAAGCAGGCTGGCCGATGGCGCGGGCAACGGGCGAGGGGTTAATCGCAATCGGGGGAGTGGATGGTCCAGGATAAGATATGGTAAAAAAAAAAGTGGTGAGAGACGGCAGCTAACGGATGGGAGTCGCGAGGACCCGGCGAGTAAGCTTCTTGGAGGCGCGATAGGAGTCACCGCCGTGGTGGTGGTGGTGGTGGAAGGCTGACAGGGGAGAGCAAGTTGGTTGGATGGTTGTAGTTCGGACGATGCTGCAGGTCGCAGCGACGGTCGATCGGCCGTCTTGGGAGCCGGATCTTGTAGCGCCAGGTTCGCTGTATCTTTTGGCATACAACATGACGGGGGAGATTATGGTCCTGCGGTGCGAACGCTCGAGGCGCAAAGCATCGTGGCCTTCCTGTTGCCGGGACTCGCGCCATTGTGAATGAGGGGCACGGCAGCCTGTCGACCCTGGATCGATGGAGGGGGAGGGAGGGGTAAACTGAGCGAGCCAGTGCTCAAAGTCAAGGGTGATGGTGCTGCTGGTGCTGGTGCAGGCAGCGCACAACCCCCCTCTGCCCCTCCGTCAAGGCCCCGGCCGATGGTGGGCAACCAGGGACGCACTCAGCACCCGGTGCGCGGGGCGTTGTGTGTGTGTGTGTGTGATATCAACCAGGCTGCAGTGGGCTGAAGCACAGGCTGAACGGCCACTTGGACAGCTCCGTCTTGTGCTGCTCCAGTTCGCGGCGCGTTCGGCCGGCGCTGCTATTTCCGCCGGAGACTTGATTGTGCTATGTTTGTTTTGTGCCTGGCCGGGCAAGGAGCGCTTATATTGCGGGGTTGCGGTGAACATGTCGCCCGCCTGGTCCGCCTGGGCGTTCCGTCCGGCCTAACGGCGCCTCTGTGTTTCCAGCTGTCTCCAGAGTCTCCCATCTTGATCGTCATTTGCAAAGTGGCTCAAAGGGCAGTCGTCCGTGGTCTGTTTGCTCGTTAATATGTAGGATGCTGGTGATAATAGCAAAGAGTAAGCCGACGGTCTTGGGCGGGAGGCCATGGGGAAACGGGACACCCGCATATCAACCCCACCACGCCACCATGCCGTTCCACGTTCGTTCCACGTCGGCTCGTGGCATGCTCAAGCCACCGGATCGCCTGGAGCGAATAAGCCAGGGGCTCCCGAGCTTCAGGCCGCTCTTCTGGGGTCTGGCGTTCCACGGCCGGCCGAGCCTGTGTGTCCTCCTTTCTGCAGGGTAACGGGCCAGTCGCCGGACCGTCCGTCGTAATTTGGGGGTTGCGGTGTTGCTGACGGGCTTGCGGGCTGGCTGGCTGCGACGCACGGCACGGTGGCGGGCAGGAGAGATTGATGCATGCTGCATGCATGACAAGGGAGCCGAATGATGGGCGGGAGCACACCGCTGGCGCTGGGGGGAGATTGGCATCGTGAGCTCGTGAAGCTGGCCTCCCGAGGCCGTGAAACAAGAAAAGACCGGGGAACGGAAGAAAATACGGCATCGGCATCGGCATTGGCACCGGCCCTGCAAGAACCCAGCCTGTCATGTCATGTCAGCTCAGCTCGGCCCAGTTCAGTCCCGTCAGTCCAGCACCAAACAACTCACGGCATGCGTGATCGACAGGCGGCAGGCCCACGGCGGCTCCAGTCCGGTCCGTATCTTCACGGAACAGTGGAGAGAGCGGGCACAGCGCCGCGCGTTTCACGGGCGATTCTAGATTGGCGATGGATGGGTGACGGACGGGTCGTGGTGGTGAGGTGTCACAGGCCGTGAATCGGCTACATGGAAAAGACTGGAACAGGCATGGCGAGATGGAGGGTCGGACTTGACGGCAGGCAGAAGGGACGGAAGAGTCAAGCTTCGCGGGGAACTACCTAAGCAGCAGGCAGGCAGGCAGCTGTCTCTCAATACCGAGTCGAGTGGTCTTGTCGATCGCTCCTTCCTTACCTACAGGCAATCCTCACCCCTTGGGTGCATCCACTTGACAGGGCAGGCAAGAACGAACGGCCCTGCCATGGATCGTGACTTCCATCTCAGCCACTGGCGACTGACCCCCATGCTACCTTCCTTGTGCTCTCGATTCGAGGAAGGTGCCGGTGCCCCTAGACAATGCATTGTGCCCAGCACCCAGTCTGATATGACGCAACCACGACCTGTGTGCTGGATGCGTGTACTCGTAGTGGAAGCCATCGTTGAGTGCACCCCCACCTTCAGCTCGATTGCAGTGTGGACTTGCACCACATCCCGACACTCCAGGTTTCTTCCCTTCTCTCAACACACATAGCACGCACATATCTCGGCCCAACTCAGATCTCCCCGCCAGCCCCGGGCAATGGTGAAACTCCCTTGACAATGCCAGTCGTCAACACTGGACACTCCATGATCCGGCTTTTCCCTGCCCTAGCGGCGCAGCATGGTGCCACGTCATGCCACATCTCACACTGTTTAGACGCTTCACCGACTATCATCCAAGCCTCCAGATGCACCAGCCTCCGGCCAGATGTGGGACAAGAAACGCTGCTGTTCTCCGCGGGCGGCCTTGCTACGGTTGCAACCCTACATGGCCTACAAACACGGCTCGTTGTCCCATTGCTCGCTTCAGCTTGGCCCAAGACGGAATCCGAAGCACCTGCCACACAGGGAGAAACGACACAAGCATGGATGGGAGGCGTGGGGTGACTGCATCGCGGCACCCCGTCGCCCTCGCCTCGATCGCGCGCCGTCGAATCAAAGCACCCACGGTCCTCCGGCGGCCACCTTTGGAGGCCTGGAGGGTGTCAGCGACAAGAAAGTACGTGATGCCCTTGACCGACTAAATTGTGTGCAGCAGACATCCCGCGAGCCAGAGCGAGCGCAACAGCTTTACACATCTCGCCAGAGGGCCAAGACACGACCTCGGATTGCCTCTTCCTGTGCAAGCTGCAGACCGGATACTGGAAACCCGTCTCATGCCACCCAGGAGCCCACCCCTCTGTCGACAGCTCTATCAGCAGTCACAGATGATATGGACTACTCATGATCGCCGCAAGCCCCCAGCCTGCCCCTCGGCGCCGTGGCCTTTGAGGGTACTTGGCGGCCTTGAATAAACGTTGCGGAACGTTCAACCCCAAGAGCCTCAACAGCCCCAGCGAGGCCCTTTGCTCAAGGCGCCATTCACTCGGGTCTGCTTGCTCCGCCCGGGATGACCGGCGACGAAACCGCGAGAAAATTCTTCCGTTGTTCACCATGATCTCCGAGGCCATTTTGCAACAAATCCTCCAGCGTCCCCAGAGCACCAAAACAGCACACCACTTGAACCCACCTCGCCGCGGCGCCATCCTCCAAGCACTGGCTGCATTAGCTCCACAGCGCTTCGTCAGAAATACCACGCACCAGGACCACCACCACCATCATCACTGGGCACTCGACACCCCTCCGGCCCATAGATATCTGCAATGGCGGGAGACCTTCGTTCCCGCATGCCATGCCATGCCGCGAGGCACCCTCTTGTCTTGTCCCTAGCCCATCCTGGCTTCGGTGGACTCAGGCTAGCCCTGGTTCCGCCTTCTAGCTGGTTAACCCATCATCCTCACCGCCATTATCACGACTCGCCCCGAGCCGCGGGCGGATGGCCGGATGGCCGCCGCTTGGCCGGAACCAAGCCTCCAGCTCTGCTCTGCTCTTTGCTGGCGAGCTCTCACTACCTACCTATCTACTCATACCCCCCCGCGTCGTATACTGGCCTGCCCCCTCGGAAACGTGCAAAGCTGCGCTCCCGTCCCCGTCCCCGGCACTATGCGGCCGTGGTCGTCTTCCAGCCCCGGCCAGCCCCCTCTCCTGTCTCGGCCCTGATCGGGGAGAAGTGACGGCCGCCGGCGTCACGTCATGTACGTATCTGGCTCGGAAAGGGTAGGACGACATGATGCAGCCGGCCACTTCAGCAAACACCACCATCGGGACCGGCCATCCGGGCTGGCCTGGTTTGCCTGCTTCGGCACATCGCATGCGGCACAGATAGATCTCTGGCGTGCCACAAGACATGGGTCTGGCCATCTTGATCCCCCTCCACTCCCGCCAGCACCCGCGCTCTCCATCCACAGCCGCCTCGTGCGACATGTCGCCCGCCACCCCAGGCCCTGATTCAAGTAGCCCCCGGGTATTCTCTTATCAGCCGTGCCTCTGCGAGTCAAGGGCATGCCGCCAGTCGAGTCACACATCCTTCGAATGTTTGCTGGTCATCACCGGATACGCTCCTTGTTCTCTCCTGTATCAAACTCCAACGAGGGACGCCGGGCTCCCTCTATTACAACAGTGGTATCTCTGAAACAGGTATCTCTCTATCGCTCGCTTCGACCACCCAAACACATGCAAATGCTCTCGCTTTATAATTGGGAAAAAAGAGGGTATCTCCTTCGCACGTCGCCACGCCAGTCAGAGATGCCTGACCGGCATCGTCGCCGGCGGGTAGTTCATAATCAACCCGCCCACCTCTGCGTAGAAAGAACAAGACGCCAAACAGTGCAGTCGAATCAAAAGTGTAGCCAGGACGGCCACACGGGGAAATGGGCCAACGTGCCCTCGTAGCTGTATGATTTGGTCTATACGGCATCTTTCCGAAAAGACAGCGAAGCAAACTCGCCTCTTTGTCGAGAAACTGCCCGGGGCCTATGCGGCTTTGTTGAAAAGGGTAGCGCTGCAGCCATCGCTGGAAGCTGCTTGAGCTGGGTAAGTCCAGGAGAAGTTGGCTCCCGTTATTCCTCCTCTGCCTATCTAGGGATGCAGGGAGGAACAGCAGACTCCAGCTGAGTGTTGATATGATGACATGCAGACCGCCGAGTCTGTCATGTACCCTCTCGGGGCCATGCGAGGGACCGTCCTGCTTTCTCATCTGAATTGCAGCCGGATAATCGAGAAGAGCATGTTTTGCAACACGTGCAGCATGACGACGATGCTGGTCGGGAGCAGCTCAGGCCAGACAGCGAGGTCGAGCTTGCCCTCCATACCGACGTCGACGCCGTAGATCCAGCGGATGAGGCCGCGGAGCACCAGCGTCGCAACCAGCTCGCAGGCCCAGGTGACCGACGAGGCGTAGAAGGTGAGCTCAAAGTCGTACGACTCGGAGGTGTCCTGGTCGGGGTCAAAGGCAAAGTAGGGATAGACGTTCTTGTTGGCGCCAAAGTGGAGGACGAGGACGCTGCCGAGGAAGGCGGCCATGGAGACGTTCTCGGCCAGGAAACGGATGAAGACGTTGCGGGTGCAGACCTTTTGGTAGCTGGCGTAGGTCTGGGAGGTGAAGCCGAGGGCGCGGATGATGCGGTGCCAGAGGGCCGACATTGTGATGGGGGTGACGATGATGAGGATGCTGCTGGAGAGGACCTGGAGGATCAGAAACTGCTGGGGCGAGCGAAGGCGGGCGTACAGGGCGCGAACGTAAGTCTGGTAGGTGAGCATGAAATATCTGGGTTTTCGTCAGCAGATGAAGCCAGGGACAGACAAGAAGGAAGAGAGTGGGAGACGCACAGCTTGAAGACCCAGCTCAGGGGGTAGCTCCCCACACGCTCGCCCTCACGGATGCCGAGCAGCCAACCGGTCAGAGCGTCGAGTAGATGGACTGTGATGACCCAGCTATAGACGTAGACAATGGTCTCGAGGTTGTCGTGGGGGAGGGTGCGCAGGTATATCTCGGCATACGCCTCTCCTATGACGTAGGCCATGAGGCCGACGAAGAGGGCCAGGCAGAACCAGATGAAGCGCACGAAGCTCGAGGGGAGCCACTTGCTGCGCATACGGACGCCGGCACCGACGCCGGCAAGGGGCCGCCTTCGCTGCTCACCGACCAGGAAGCCGGCGGCATCGGCGTCCCAGGCCTCGCCGGCGGGCACGTTGCGGCGGCGGTTGTTGGCCCCACGGGGCGGGGTGGCCTCTGGCTCGCCCGTCCACCACGAGGTGGTGAAGATGCGCTGGGTATCGGAGAGCGTGTGGCGGAGGCTCAGGTGGCGCTGGCTCGTCATGAGGATGACGAAGGCAATAGCGACGGGGGCGGCCATGACGATGAAGGACCAGCTGATCCAGGCCGTGTTGTGGACGGTGAGCCAGCGGGCGCTCTCGGAGTAGTAGAGGGGGATGGGAACGGCGATGGAGGTGATGGCGATGAGGGAGATTGTGGTGACGAAGCCGAGCGACTGGGGCCACCAGTTGAGGCTGTAGAGATTGAACATCTTTGTGATGTACATGAGAGCCGTCAGGTTGTAGAAGCCGTAGTAGACGAAGAGGAAGAACCAGAAGTTGACCCGCACGCGCGGTTGTCCGTGGCCAGGCGTCTTGCCCGAGGGCTCGTCCCCGTCACCGTCGCCGTCGTTGGGCAGCGGGTACTGGGGGAAAGGAATGGCGCACCAGGTGACGGCGAGGGCAGCGGGGAGGAAGACGAGGACGCCGAAGCGCTTCCACCAGACGTCGATGAGGCGCTTCACGGCGACCTGGCGCGGCTCGATCCAGAGGTCCCTCGTGCTGCGCCATGACTTCGCCCAGAAACGCGCCCACCTCGCCCTGCCGTGTGCACCGTCTTCATCGTCGTCTTCATCGTCCATGGCGGCCTGAATTTCGTCCTCGTCGTCAAGCTCAGACGCGAGGATCGCGCCGTAGCCGATGTGGACGCTCCCCCGGCCGTTGCCGATGGCTGAGGAGAGCAGGCCGAGAGCGCCGGCCGAGGGCCTCCGTGTCAACGGGGGCGGGACGGCGCGGAATCGGCCGAGGAGGGGGGAGGCATCGGGTTGCGGCCGAGAGCGGGACTCGGAGCCCTGGGTGAACTGGAAGAAGGCCGGCATGTCTGCGGGCCGCGGGCTCGAGGGCCCTCGCCCCGGGGCGGGCGATTATTCGGAGAGGGGAGGAAGAAGCTTCGGCGGTGAGCGGAGCACCGGGTTGATGTCTGGGTGTAGAGGCTAGGAGGGGGTCATTGGGCCGGCTCGGAGGATGTGGAGTTGGTCGTGAAGTTGCGAGACGGTAGTTGGCGATAACAAGCGCGTGGTCGTTCTCAAGCGCGCCACGAGCGGGGAGAAACGCTTCCAACGGGCGGTGGCAGTGTCGGATCAGGTCGTCAGAGGGGCACCGATGGCAGTTTTGCCGGTTGTTGCGGGTGCAAGAATGCGTGTCGCCAAGCGCGGTGTGTTTCGAGACACCATGCGAGTCGAGTCGAGTCGAGTCGAGTTCAATGTGCAATGCCGTCGTCCAGCGGTCGGGTGTTTCTGGCGCAGGGTCCAGCTCGGACAGGGGTCCGCTGGCTTTCCAGTGGAGGCACGGGCACACTTGACCGATGCACGGACGGGCCTGTCACAGCGACCGGCGCCCGATGACTTGAGCTGGTTTATCCGAAGATGTTGCGAGGGGTCGCGCTTTCCATTTTTGCGAACTTGATCCAGCAAGTCTATCGGTACCTAGTGAACTTGAGAAGGAATGTCCAAGGAGTGAGGCAGGTGCACTGGGCGTGTGAACTGGTGCCGTGACAGCCAGAAGGGAGAATCAAGCATTCCCACTGATCGAGCCTCTCTCCGCACTGCATCCTTCAACATGAAGCCCACCTCGATATCTACTCGCACACTCTGGTTGGAGCGGCATTCAGCACCGCGATACCGCACAGCTGAACCCTACCATCTCGGAATCACACCTCAGAATAAGGCGACCAGGCGGAGAAATCTTCCAGACACGTCACGACCATTTTTGTCCCGCCGTTCGTTCAAAGCACTGGACGGCTCGCGCCATGGCCCGCCTGTTTTCCCGGGCAGTCAAGTGACGCCGACTCGAGTCTCAACTCTCAAAGCACCGAACCCCGCGCCGGATCAGATCGATTCCCTGCTCATCCCAACGAATACCACATGGCCCGCGCCGATCGTATCCCCGAAAAAGACTCCTTCGCGGGGAAGCTCATCACCTTCCCCGAGTTCGTCAATATTTTGCAACGAGGCCAGAACGATCGGTCCCCGCCACGCCCGTCTTGCACTAGGACCAGGGGTTTTTCGTACCACGGTGCCCTGTGAGCACCGCCGATCGAAACTGGGAGCGGGGTTCCTCCAACGGCGGGGTGCAGTGCGGGCAGTGTGCACCGCAGGACGGAGCTTCTCTTGGACGCGCTTCGTTCACTTCGGTTGCGGCAGCATTGATGGACGGACGGATGACCGCGGATATTCCTGAAGGGGTGTACCCGCCAGTGGAACATTCCCCACCTTGCTGCACAACGCGACGCCTCTGCCGACAGCTTCTAGAATCAGACCCAGCCATGTGACTTTGCTGTTTTGCCCAGGGGGCATGGGGGAGCAGTGGGTGGGGTGCTGCCCTGAGATATCGAACATCTTTCAGGTCTTCTCTGACGTCCAGCAAGGCCTGCCTCTGGTTAGAGGCGTCAACGCAAGCAGGGCGCCGCACCGGTCATGCAGCTGGCGGGATCCAGCGTCTCGGGGCTCCCACAGAGAACAAGCTTGACCGAACCAAGAAGGCCGCCTCACATCCCAAACATCGTGTCGAAACACAGGCAGAGCTGCAAGCCTCCCGCGCCAGCAGGTGATACCCTGCCACGCACATCCCGGACATGGCCGGCGCTCACTGGTTGGCGCGCCGGTGGGAGGGACGCCCTCGGGGGCGGGACAGGACGCGGAGCCGCGCCGTGATTGGCGCGGGAGGACTCTTGTAAGCGGTCGCTGGACGAGTCGGTCTTACAGCGACCGAAGTCGTGGGTGACCCCCCACCACAGCCGACGAGCTTTGATGCGCTCGGCGCGATTCCTCGACTCGAAGTGTGGGGTTTATCCAGCTTGCGCCCAGAGAGCCCGAGGGGTTGCCGACAAGAGTTGGAGACAATTTATATTCGCGCCGGACCGCCCAGGGCTCGCCCGAGGGCGGCTCGTCTGGTTGATGTGGGTGTGTCTATGCCGTGTTCCATCAAAACCCTGAGCGTGCCCAGAAACATCTCCTCCATCCTCATCTTCTCGATCTTCCCCTCCCCATTGCTGAAAGCTGCCCCGCGAACCAATCCTCCGTTCACTGCCTCCGCTGTTCTCCCTTGGTCTGTTGCTGATTCTCGCCGTCATCTGGAGCCGCGCGCATCCGCCTTGGGACTCTCACCTCTCCCGTACCCAACAGAATCACAACCCCCCTTCTCTTCACAATGGCCGCGCCGCAGGTTGATGGTCAGGCCGAGACCAACGGTGTCAATGGCGTCCACAGCAACGGCACTGTCAAGGCGGCAACAAAGTCCAACATTGGCGTCTTCACAAACCCGAAGCACGACCTGTGGATCAACGAGGCCGAGCCTACGCTGGAGCAGGTTCAGTCCAAGGAGACTCTGAAGGTCGGCGAGGTCACCGTTGCCATCCGGAGTACCGGCATTTGCGGGTGAGTGGCAGTATTCCACGTCTTTTTCATTCATGACACCGCCAGCTGACAGCGGTGAATAACAGCTCCGACATTCACTTTTGGTGCCATGGCTGCATCGGCCCCATGATCGTCGAGGACGACCACATCCTCGGCCACGAGTCGGCCGGCGACGTCATCGCCGTGCACGAGAGCGTCACCCACCTCAAGGTCGGCGACCGCGTCGCCATCGAGCCCAACGTCATCTGCAACGCGTGCGAGCCTTGCCTCACGGGCCGCTACAATGGCTGCGAAAAGGTCGAGTTCCTCTCGACGCCGCCCGTCCCCGGCCTGCTCCGCCGTTACGTCAACCACCCCGCCGTCTGGTGCCACAAGATCGGCGACATGTCCTACGAGGACGGCGCCATGCTGGAGCCGCTGAGCGTCGCCCTGGCCGGCATGCAGCGCGCCGGCGTCCGCCTCGGCGACCCCGTCCTCATCTGCGGCGCCGGTCCCATCGGCCTCATCACCCTCCTCTGCTCCGCCGCCGCCGGCGCCTGCCCCATCGTCATCACCGACATTGACGAGGGTCGCCTGGCCTTCGCCAAGGAGCTCGTGCCCTCGGTCATCACGCACAAGGTCGAGCGCGCCTCGGCCGAGGACGCCGGCAAGGCCATCGTCGCCTCCTTCGGCGGCGTCGAGCCCGCCGTGGCCCTCGAGTGCACCGGCGTCGAGAGCAGCATCGCCGCCGCCATCTGGGCGTGCAAGTTCGGCGGCAAGGTCTTCATCATCGGCGTCGGCAAGAACGAGATCAACATCCCCTTCATGCGCGCCAGCGTCCGCGAGATCGACATCCAGCTGCAGTACCGCTACTGCAACACGTGGCCCCGCGCCATCCGCCTCGTCGAGAGCGGCGTCATCAGCCTCTCCAAGCTCGTCACCCACCGCTTCAAGCTCGAGGATGCCCTGAAGGCATTTGAGACGGCCAAGGACCCCAAGACGGGGGCGATCAAGGTTCAGATTCAGAGCCTGGACTGAGGGGGGCACGGAGGGTGACTGGGAACTGGAAGGCGTTTGGTGATGGAAGGGTTAGGGCGTGAGGTGCTGGTGCTGAGGATTGATGTTTGAGCATGGCCAATACATGATGATTGCACATCTACAACGTGGTTCGGCAATTTGACTGAGAATCATGTTTGATGCTTGACTTGTCGGGTAAATGCCTGGTCGAAGCTGCTGAGGAGGGAAAAGCCTAGGGATGGAATGTGAGCTGGAGACTATCGGGAATACGCGTCCGTTCCACCGCAAACTGTTAGTGCGCCGATCATCGCGAAGCTCGGGCCTCTCTCTCTCATTGACTCGACCCTGATTGGCCACTGGGTCTTGCTCGCAGCCACCTGCTTTTCTCCCGTGCTCCGGCGCCCGGCCTCGAGGGAAGCTGGAGCTCAGCAGCGGCACCTGGCAGCGTCCGGAACTGGCCGCCCGCCCGGGAAGCGAAATCTTCCGAGCTCTTTTTTTCACAATCACCTCACCCTTCCGACCCGGCCTCACCTATCCTATCCCAATCTACGCAAACCACTCCTCCTAATCCACCCCCGGATCCCCCCTCGCATCAATTGGCCGCCAGCCGAAGCTCCGACACCATCGCCCGGAGCTTGCCAGCACAGTCGCCATCTCGAAACATCCCTTTCGAAGACTCAATCGACCTCCCCCGACAACGCGCCAATCTGTCCATTCCCTCCCCTTCAACCTCCCCCATCAACATGTCTGCCGTCGCCGCCCGCCCCCTGCTGCGGTCCTCCGCCCGCTTCAGCGCCCGCCGCTTCCAGTCCACGACGACCCAGAAGGCCGCTGAGGCCACCAAGGAGGCTGCCTCGGACGCCTCGAGCAAGGCCGCCCAGGGCCTCAGCCGCGTCACCAGCTCCGCCGGCCCTGCCATTGCCGGCGCCGCCCGCGGTGTCGGCAACGCCCTGAGCAAGGTCGGCGGACGCACCGGCCGTCTGGTCGGCTTCGTTGAGAGTGTGTGGCCCTCCGAGCTTCGAGAGAGGGATCGTTGCTGACATGTCACCTCTCTACAGAGCAACTCCCCACCGTTATCTACTACTCCAAGGTCGGTGCCGAGGTTACCAAGATCGTCTTCCGCGGCCAGAAGATGGCTCCCCCGTAAGCCTACCCTATCATATACAACCCCCATTCCCAATGCTGACGACAGATCCGCCAGTCCCCTGGCCACCTTCCAGAGCTACTTCGGCAACGCCGCCCAGTCCCTCAAGAACCCCAGCGCCCTCCTCAGCACCGCCTCCCAGACTGCCTCGTCCGCCGCCTCCACGGCCACCCAGCAGCCCACCGCCATCCTCCAGCGCCTCCGCAACCTGAACAAGGCCTCCCTCGTCGCCGGCGGCGTCGTCGCCGCCGAGTGCCTCGGCTTCTTCACCGTCGGCGAGATGATCGGCCGCCTCAAGATCGTCGGCTACCACGGCGAGACCCACGCCGCCCACTAAGCGATTGTATCAGGTGATATCTGGTGTTTCTTGCTGGGGCGGAGCCGAGGAGGAGAGAGAATATCGGGGGGTGGCGGAAGCGTACTAATCGCAAGTCGATGTTTTTCTTCTTGGGAAAACAAATCCACGGAAACGAGAGGGAACCGGAAATAGACGCGCCATACCGGTCGGGGGGGCGGCGGTCGTTCTCGGGGCAGTGGAAAACCTGGCCAGAGACGGTCGTGATCAACCATGTCACCCAGACTCTGGTCGGAGGAACGGAAAAGGGGGCGGTATGACTGACGTCTTTCCCGCCCCCTTCGCCGATCAGACCATCCCCCCTAAAGCGACTGAGGAGTCCTTCGCGAGGCTGAGCTTTTCTTTTGTAGACCTTGTACATCAACCCATGGCGGCAGTCGAGCCGCTGCTTCTCCGGGACTGGAGATGAATGAGAACAGACAAACTATAGAACGGTGTCGCGCATTTTCCGTGACGAGGTGGCCATGGTCCTGTTCTCGGTGCTGCCGGACTGGCGCCACCGCGTGATATGCCGTCAACAACAGCCTCATCGTCCAAGGTCAGATCGCGAAACAACCGGCCCCAAACCATGCGGCCTCCGTCACATAGAAACATGAGACCTGCCCTAAATCGACCGGTGACGGGCCGCAGAACAGGTCTTCTCCCGACCCGAACGGCCCATTATCCGCGCATGGCCGCCGCATCCATGGCCGGCCTCGCCGCGGCCTCTTGCTTTTTTTTTTCCAGCCCCCCTCATTGATCACCACAACAACACGCCGCAACGATGGAGCATAAACAACCCACTCGGGCATCCACGAGACAAGATCGAGGCAACTTTGACGTATATCCCCCGATCGACCTGTTGGTGGCGGCTGCACGTCATGCATCAAACCATCACCAACGGCCATGCCCACCCTCCTCGCCGAGGCAGGTGTCAAGAAAGATGGCCATGCCGCCTCGCCTCATCACGAGAAGGTGTCCCTTCTAGGTAGATACAGGCATCATAGGGCACCCTCGCCCGCTGTTGGCGCTAGTCAAGGCATCCATATGGTCCGAATGAGCCCTCCAGCCTCCGGAATAGGACATGTGTGCGGCGCTGCATTGCCAGCTGTCCCGCATACGCTGGCCGAGGCATGCCAGCGGCGTCATATGACCGGGATCAGGGGTTCACGATGGGCTCGTCTGTCAACGGTGTCTCCGGTCCGCTGCCGCGGCCTTCTCGTCCCAGCATGCCGGGACGGATGCAAGAGGGTGTGCTGGGAACAACGAGGCAGCGATGCAAGGCATATTGACCCCCCAACCGCCTCTTTGTGCATGCAGCCCCTTCTCGGTGAGTTCTGTCTTCTCAATTGGAAGCCTGTTGCATATGGTCCCCATCCACCCTGTCCAGGTTGGTGATTCATATGCGTGCTTCACACCACCAGCAGAGCGTGTTATTCAGACTCTGCATGGATGGGCTGTTCTGAGGCGGCGTGCTCTGGATCATCTGGTTTCGACTCGTCATCTGTGTGAAAAGCCGAATACAGGCGAGCGATTGTGTACGGCTTGATTGTCTCGCTGTTTCCTGATCTATCATCATGTTTGTGCCTCTGATAGCCATACACCCACCCCCTGGCCATCCAACATCACGATGGCAACCCACCATGTGAGAAGCTTGGCTGCATAGAAGCTCTTTGGAAAGGTGTGGCAACAATGAGACTATGGCACATTTCGTCCGCAGGAGGTGACCGTCACTGCCACTCTCTCTGTCGGGTGAGAACGCTCTCAAACAACTGCGGACTGATGTTGTTGCTGCAACGACAAGTCACAAACTGCAGTGATTTCACGCCGTGCCTTCCAGAGAAAAGACGAAATGTAGCAAGATTGTTTGTAATGTAGTCAATTAAATCATGTCAACTCTCGTGAAATTGGGGTATCTGCCTGCGAAAAAACATCTCTAAATGGGGTTTGAGACGACACACGCTTCGCAGTGACAGCAGCTCTTTTCTGGCGTGCAGCAGGATGTCGAAGTACGGAGAGACTTGACGGCGGAGAACAACCATGACGGGTGACGTGGAGGTAGATGATATCGTCGCTCGCTATCACTAGGCGTTGGGCTTCTGTGCGGTCCAGATAAACCTATCCATGGGTCAGTCTCTCAAATCCAAATATCACCAAGGGTAAGGTTGTCAAGGAACGTACAGTCTGCAGTATGCATGATACCTCAGAGTGCAGAGCTCTTTCTTGACGTCGGCGTTGAGTCGTGCCACATCTTTTGCGGGCCATCGCTCTATTCTCGTGAACGGCGCCATACTCATCGCCTCAAGCGAGCCCGTCAGGCCGTGGTTGAAGGCTCGGCCTAGGAAGGTGTCGTGCGCATCTTTGTTCCAGGGGTTGACGGGCAGCTTGACCACGGACTCGGTGATGTTGGTGAATCCGGCCGCTCTCATGTCCTGCTTCGTCCTCTCCGTGATGTCCATCGGCATGCCCGCAGCATGCATGGCCCGGTGAAGTGTGTTGCTCCAGAGGTGCATGCTCGCGTCGGGAGGGACCGAGTTGTCGTCCGTGAAGAACTTCCACTCAATCTCGACGTGCTCCAAGGTTGCACCCGGCTTCATATGTCTGCAGAGAGGAGTCAAAACGAAGTTCTCGTCGAGCTCTTGGCCTGGGAACATACCTGAAAGCCTTCCTGTAAAGCTCAGGCCAGTCTCGGATGGACCCGAGAAGCATCTGGATGTGGACAAAGTCAAACTCATTCGGCGACAATTGCCAAGGTTCCTCGATGTCTTGTTGACGGAATTGAACGGTAGAAGGCACGCTTGGTCGAGTCAGTGGATTGGACACACGTAGACTTGCTGCACTTACACTGGTGGCTGGATGTAGGCCAGATCCAGACCGAGGATCTGGCCGTGGTTGTCTGTGCTTTTCCAGAGCGCACTAAAAAGATCAGTCAGGCAGGTGCCTCTTCGGGCGATCTGGGGAGAAGCCATACTCGGATGCGTCAATCGCCCAGATACCGGTTCCTGTGCCGAGATCGAGAACTCTTGCCCTATCAGGTACGGGGCGTTCCCAGTGTCTGTGGCCCCGCGCTGCGAATATGACGGCGTGGAAGCAGTCCAACCTCTCCTTTTCTTCCTGTAGACGTACGCAAAGCATGTTAGTAGTTGCCGGCGCGTGTGGTTTTTGGCTTCCAATTACCTCGTCGATGGGGAAAAAGTAGCGTCCACGGCGGAATGTCCCGTACTGACGGCCGTTCTCCTCAAAGAACGCGACACCGGATGCCGCACTGCAACCACATGGGCTTCGTTAGCCTTGTGTCTCGTGTGGATGGCTACTATACTCTTGCTCCCAGGAAGAGAAACGCACCCGTTCTGAGACATGACTGTCATGGACTGGAGATGGCGGGGTGGTATATGTCAAGGTGTTGAACGCCTAGCGATGAGGGCCTGGGGCCAGTGTCTGGAAGATACGGCGTTCGATGCAGGGCTGATGTGGGTGCTCGGAATTGAGTGCATCCAGGGGCGCAATACATGCGCGTCGGTTGTCAAGTAACGATGGTGATTGGAGGCGAGAGTGATCGGAGGGTCTGCCTCTGCGTGGTACGCTGGAAATTCTCGCGACGATCCTGGAGAAGGGCGGCTGAGCTTAACGGGGTCCCTTTCCCACAGAGTTAGCTCCTCGGCTGTGAGAATCGATAGGCGTGCTAAAGAGCACAGCTGACACAAAAATGATGCTGATCCTTCACTGGAAGCTTGATGAGGGGTCGAGGCAGGGTGAAGCCAGTGGGGAGAAAAAGGGGGAGTGAAATGTCTTGGGCAAGAGATTTGGATGGGAAACGAGATGATGGAGGTACAGCCTGCAGTAGGTCATGTACGTCGGGTATGGTCATGAAAGGAGCAATGGCCTCCTCCTCCCTTTTATGGGGCTGACGGGGTTTGACCTGACCATCGAGGGTGTGTGTAGTGCTCGTAGCTGTTGCGGCGTGTGATCTGGGAGGAGCAAAAAGTGGTGGATGAAGGAAGCACCGCGAATGTGATGAGGGCCAACGGCGGAAAGCAAGCATGGGAGGAGGCGCGTTGCGTGGTCCAGCCGGCCCGGTGTGGTCTGGTCTGGTGGTCTGGCTGGGGGTAGCAGAGATCGAGCGCCGGCCGCGACAACTTTTCGACGTGCGCAAGGTGAGGGCAGCCGTCGGAGGCGAGGCTTGTCTCCAGCACCGAAGCCCCGCGCTACTTCTGGTTTCACGCGCGCCAGGGCCAGGGGCAGGGCCGGCCGTTTCTCACGAGGGCACATGCAGGTGTCTCGGCGGGACGAGTCGCGGTGGCCGTGTTTTCGGGGTGCGGGAAAAGGGCCACCTATGACACGACAACCTGCAGGGCCCGCCAACGAACATTGATCGAGCCGGCCGGCGGACCGTGGTGCGGGCCGGAACAGCCCCCAACCTGACCCAGCCCAGGTCGGCAAGGCACGTAGGGCGCCAATTCCTGTGTGTGCTGCGTGCTGCGTGCTGCGTGCATGCCGGCGCCGCGCATTTTTGCCCTCGCGGGGGGGTGGCGGGCGGCCGGCGGCGGCGGACAGGCGAGGAAATTATATGGGGAAAGCCGACAAGACGTTGTTGGCCCGAAAGACAGTACCTGCATGGAGCGGTGACAACGTTTCGAAAGCCACCGGTGCCCAACTGCGTCTGGTCGATACGGCATGGCAGCGCATCCCTTGTATCAACCCCCTCCTCGCTGACCTGAATCGGGTAGCAAACAAGAGGTGACCCCAGCTTTGGGCTGCAGACGGGCGGGCAGACGGGCCATGTTTTGGGGCCGCAGCTCGAAAATGACAACGCAGAATGGGAAGACTGTGATTGAGATGACGTACTGACTTGTGTTCTGTTCAGCTCTGTGATGGCTGGTGCATGTGGCTTCCGGGGCTTTTGCCTGATGCAATACCTCCCTTCCTGACAAGGGCTCGTCGACAAAACTCAACGCCGTGCCCAGTAGAGGATGGGTGTCGTACGGAGACAGAGATGGCTGGTGCCACAGGGCGCCAGACGGAATTGCTGGTGACTGACTGGCCGCCTGCTTCTTCCCGGCGTACCGCTCGCAATGGCCTGATGAAATTCCGGAACTCGATTATTGATGGTGGATTTTCCTTCCTCCTGCGGAGAGCGTCAGGATGAGTACAGACTGGAACTGACGCCAATGTCCAAGCAGGCAGGACACACTGACAGACGTCCGGGGGAGGTGTCAACTGACAGCTTCGAGATACAGCGGCGGCACCGTTTTCGCGTTCGTGTATCAACTCGTGAAGTCCTAGTGAGATCGAGGAGTGAGGGCGATGAGTTTGGAAGCGTGAAGTCGAATGTTCTCAGTGTGGGCGTCCGCAACAAGGCCTGCTATCGATAGACCGAGTGTGGCCTGGGTACGTTGAGAAGAAGAGGATGGCGAATAGAGGGTTTGTGGTTTGACAGCGGCTGTGCTGTGTCTGTGCGAGGGCGTCTCCTAGTCTCGGATGGTGCCTGGGCAAGTCCACGTCAAGGTCAAGTCGGGCTGGGCTGTGCTGTGCTGTGTGCTGCGGGTGGACTGCGGTGCAGTGAGTGGGCGAGGTCCGGTCGAAGATGCCGGGTGGATGCTCCACGGAAAGGGGGGGATCGGCCGCGATTAAGTAGCGGGTCGGATGATGGAAGGACTGGGAGGCGGGAGACGGGACCAGGAGACGAGAAACCGGGAGGAGTGTAACAGAGGCAGGATAGGACAGGACCGGATACAAGCGTGGAGATTGTGAACTTTTGTACCGGCAGAGACGGGAGGTCGTCGGAGAGATTATTTGCTTGACTGGGGGGCAGCCGGACGAAGGTTTGGGACGGGAGTTATGTGGGTTCTTGCACCGCCGTCCCCTCGACGCGACTCGAATCGACTCGACACGGACTGGACTGCGAGACGTGGGCTTGGGAATGAGACTGAAGGAGGGGGGAGAGTGACCGTTGCCGTTGCCGAAAAAGGGCAATCCAGTCCAACAGCGGCAAGATTTCCCTGACACCGACTGCATGTCCCACAGGTTCGGGGGGGAAAGGGGGGGGGCGTGGGAGGGGTGCTTGTGCTAGGGATTTTTAGCTGCGCATAGCATGCACCCACTGCGCCGGACTGCCGCTGCGGTGCGGTGCGGTGCGTTGCGCTTTGCGGGTGGTGTCGTGCCCTGCGGTCAGTGGGCTGCTTGCTACCAGCACGTAAGTGCTCGTGCCGCAGGTACTGCACCGTACGAGTACTTGCGATAGCTCTTCACCCGCTCCCCTGCCTGACCTGGCTGTCTGTCTGTCCACCTTACCGCCAGGTGTGGTGTGCGTGTACCACCTCGGGCTTTTTGCGTTGCAGTCAAGCACGCACACATCGACCGTCTCCAACGCCCAGTGGGCAATGTGAATGGGGCATGTTCGAGGAGTTGGAGGCTAGCGTAGTGCCGGGGCTTCGCTAGGGTTGCGTCGTTGGCGTATCCTTGCAGCAATGGATCACCCCTTGGCCGGGGAGCCCCGAATCGCAGATGACGAGCATGGGTGTCGGGGAACCGACGAGCTGGACGAGGCCGGGCCTGGGGGTGACTGGGAGCAGGGCAGGCTGGCCCAGGGCAGACAGGGCAGGGTAGGGCAGGACAGGACAGCCCAGGGCACGGCGCATCGCCAGAGCGAACATGGCTCCATCCAGAGCGCCACCTCCTGAGACTCGATGCCCGTTTGGGCCGGGGCATGACTTGTTCCAACCGTCCGTCTGCCGAGAGTTGAAGCGGCCGTCTCGACACTGGTAGTTGGAGGATGCGACCTTGGCGCTGTGTACTGCTGAGAGTGTGTTAGCAGAGCCCTGGTCACGGTAACACCCGACCTCATTCGTTCATCGAGTGCTGAGCCGAGGGGCAGAGTGTGGTGGTGATGGCGGTATTGGACAAGGGTCGAAAGAATGCATTGTTTTGGCATGCCGTCGCGGGCCGGCAACTCACGGGAGATGGAAACGTTCTGACTGAGACCGGCCAGGGTCCAACGGTGCTGCGGGTGGAGCGGAAAGCCGCTGGATATTGAGGGTTTGGATTTGATGAAAGTCACTGAAGTGGCGGGCATGACGGTGCTGGGGTCGACAGGGAGACACTTCAAGTTGCGCCCTTGGACATGGCAGTTTGAGGGCCTGGAAGAGCACAGATTTTCCGATTGGTAGATGCCCACCTGGGCACCTCATGGAAAATTGTCGTCGTTGGTGGTGCCTTCCTGTTTACCTGGGGGCAACACCTGGAAGGAGGTGATTGCCTGCTGCTGCCCAGGTGAGCACAGCGGGTGGCACCTTCCTACATTACCCATCATAGGTACCTCTGCCTCGAGAACACTTCCTTCTATTCCTCATAGCGACTGACTTGGATCTACTGCTTGACAAGATGGCAGGCAGGACCACGCCAGGAGAGTACAAAGGGACGAACATATACCGAATCGTGCTTTCCCGTCCCGCGTCCGTCGCGAAAGCGGAGGAAGGTCCAGCCAGTGACAGCGCTTACCCACCCTGTGGTCCTTCGACTTTAGTGCCCGCTAGACCCGTCCATCCTTCCCTTCCGAGAGCGGGATTCATTTGGGATGGCCGCTGGGAATGCTAGGCCCAGCCAAGACCGACGGCCAAGGCACCCTAGACATGCCGGGGCAGACGGGTGACCTGGCTTGCCTGGCTCGAGCCGGCCGGTCTTCATGAGTAGCGCAGCTCATTCTGACTGGAGTACGAATACAACTTGCAGTCGGGTCTCAAGATTATTTTTGCACGTGGGCGCAGCCAGGACCCATCTTTCATCAGCGCAAGGAAGGAAGGAACACTCGACCTGGAAAAAAAAAAATGACAGGCGACCAACAGAAGGTTTGCCGAGGAAACAGCCTGTGTGTTGCATGCTGGTAAGTGTAATTTTAGACAAACCCTGCACCATGCCAGGTGGGAAAGTGAGCTGGACGGAGACCCTCCCAGCTCCCCTCCTTCCCCTCCCTTCGGTGCAGCGCTCCTTCCCACTTGCCACCCCAGGCCCTGGGCAGGGTCCAGTTCAGCCCACCTTTCCGCGGTTGCCGTCCTGAGCCAGTCACCTCACTGGACACTGGACAGCAGGAGCGGGTGGATTGAGTTCTGGCGTATGAAACATCATCTCGAAAGGAAGAGGGGCCTCTACCAGCACGCGGAATGCGCCTTCCTGGGCTGACGACAGTGCACCTCATCTGCTTCTGCACTTGGTTGCTTCTGCCTTGACTTCCAGTCCGGACCGAAAGGCCGACAGTTTTCAGTCGACCGGGACTTGACTGCTGTTCGTCAACCTACAGACCTCTCCTCTTCCCGACGATGAGCCATTGCCGGAAGTTTCCCTTTTGTCATTTTCGCCCACGCTCTTCTTGTACCACGTCCGAGTTCTTCTTCCGAGCCTGCAACACCGCCTCGAAGGCGCCCGCCCAACTCCATCGTCCTGACGCCTCCTCGACATGGGTCACTCACTATACCCATGACACCGAATTCCAGCGGTCCGGCCGGCGTCCCAGAGTGGAGTGACGACAGCACACTTCCACTTCCACCCCAGGCGATATTTGATACTCCCATGAAGCTGGGAGGTGGGAGGGGAGGGGAGGACAAGGTAGACCAGACCAATCCCGATGTCCGTCAGACAGCGACGAACCGACACACAACACCCACATAACGTCAAGGATGCGCCACCAACCCCCGGTCCGGTTAGCGCTCGTCTTACATGGATGGCCCGTCTTCTTGTTCGTCTGTTCCTGTGGGCTGGGTTCGTCGTCCCGCCCCAACTGGCCCACCCCTACGCGGGGCATCAGAAGGGAGGGCCCGAAGGATGGGAGGGGAGGGGAGGGGAGGTCGGGAGGGGCATGACGAGAGAGGGGGAGGGAGGTGTGTATCCTCTGCTCTGCCCTGGGGCTGCGCACCGGTGCTTCCTTGATTCCTCGACTGTCATGCAATGGGACGCCGCGACTGTCGACATGAACCCGGCCAGCTGGGACCAAGCCTTGCCATACCATGGGACCCGACCCGACACCAGAGCTGGTCGCAACCAACGCAGCGGAGTTCACCCTCGGCGCCGTCCACCACAACTCCAGTCCGGCCCGGTCCCATCCAGGTCTGCCCCAGCCGCCTCACTCTCGGGACAACCCTCTCTCTGGGACCAATAGGTACGAGTACTTGTCGCCCTCTCCCTCTACTACTTAAAAAACAGTCGTCCTCAGCCTCGGCCCTCATTGCATCGTCGCCGTCCAGGCTGTCGTCAGCGACAAGACCCGACCACGTGGTCTCCTGCACCAGGGACACCTCGGCCGACAGGCGCGTCCGCATGAGGTCCGTCAGGCATGCAGGGTTTCCTCCGGGGTCACAACTCATATCGAACAATGAACACAGACAAGGGTCATGTCACCATCCTGCTGGACAGGCAGACCAACTCCCACACACTCTGCTCCGCTCATCCATTCATCCGACCATCCATCTCCTCCGGCGCATGCCTATCTGCCTGGGTCTGGCAGCAAGTCAGCATCCGAGGAATGCTGCGCCGCATATTCAGGTCACCCGCTACTTACAAGGTACCGTCACCTTGCGAGACACGTACCTGTACTAGCCGGACGAGATGAGGTGCCCGGGGGCAGGGTGTGTGTGCATGCAACCCTGAACCTTGCCATCCGACCCGACAGTCTGGGACAGGCCCCCGCCGTTTCGACGCCGTGTGCTCGCCAACTAGATTTTGGAGGAACCGTCATCAAACTAGTAGCCACCGACCCCCGACGATTGCGTGGGCTGGCAAGCTCGTGACAAAGACGACCGCAATGTGACGCCGCACCCAGCCCGCCATTTCTACTCACAGTCAGGCCAGGCCGGGGTAGGCACTCTCCGTCCCACCGCAATGCGACGAACCCTGGCAGCCTAGGAGGCAGCCTGGAGATGATCGACCCAGCAATGGGCGAGCACGATACTGCCAGAGCTTGCGCGCGCCGTTGGCCTGATGCAGATCATCGATAACGACATTGGCATTCAATTGGACGTACCATACATTCGCGTCTCGTATTCCTTGAGGCTCGTGCCCCCGAGGTGGTACTCATCGCATCATGCGGACGTTAATTGCAACTTGTTTCCGTCAGGTGGTCTGCTGACAGCAAACAGATCCGTCACCCCTGGGCGGGCTGGCTGCCCACAACAGCAATCCATACCACCACTTGCAGAAAGTAATGTTTGTTCGTTGGCGGGTCATTGATGTGATCCTCGACACACTGCAGCTTGCCTCCTGGATGCGGCAGTCTCGGCCTGGGCTAGCCGGATCGTTGTGCAGCGGTCTGGAACCGCGGATCCCTTTCGTTCGAACATCACCTCTCCTGCATCACGCGTGGTGCAATTCTCTTGTTTCGCATCAGAGGCTTCCTTTTTTCTGGACGTGCCGATCCCAATGTCCGAGGTCTGTCGGCGCCGCCGGACGTGGTATAGCAGCAGGCTCTGAGCAGCCCCCTCAGAATGGCACGGCGGCTAAATCGAAATCCAATCTGGAGATGCCGTGTGTGTCACTTCATCAGCCTCCCTACCGGTACATCCCACAGGGTCTCACTTCCCGGACATGGCGAGTCATGTGTTCACGCGGACATCCAGATGTTCCTGACGGGTGTAGCCTCGGCCGGTTTCTCGGCCGCTTCGGCAGACCAGGTCGTCCCAGCTAAGTGGCTCAAGAGGGGGAAGGGTCATACCTTGCCCAGGCTTCTTGAGTGGCCACAACAGTCGCGCATCGCAGGACACGACGGCCGATGAACGCCCGACGTCCACAAGATGTTGCCTCTGCCCGCCTCAACAAAGTCCTTGATTCGACGAGCAGTTGCATCGGCCGACGCGAATCATGCAAATTCTCCGACGTATGTGCGGTGGCCGCATCCTTGTCACGTTCCCGCGGAATGTGGGCGTTCCGTAGCCAGCCTGCTGGGACAGGCGCCATGCCTACCTGCACACATGCGTCAACGGCGACCCGGTCTAGGCAAGTTCCATCTCGACAGGTGCCGAACCGCGTCCTTCTCCTTGGAATGATGCGGGTGAACGTAATGTCGGGATCATCCGTCACATTTTCAAGCTGCGACTAGAAGCTGGGACAGACCGGAGGCAGACCAGGCAGTTTGTTCCTCTGCGCCGTCGGCCTTGGCATACATGCAGGCGCCGTGATCACAGATCAGTATGGGGCAAGATGACTGGCGGGCGCGTGTGGCCTCCCGTTGGGCCGCAGGACGCACAACATACACTTGCTCGAAGAACATTGTCGTCTGAGCGCATGGCTGCAGGCCCGATGAAGACCACTCGTGCCTCCTTGAGATCCAAGTGTCTCGGGGCCGTTTGTTTGTTTGGCCTCGAGGGCCGTTCCTCGGCCACGGCGGCCTCAACGTTGGGCCACCCGCGAGCTTGACTGACGCACACGCCATCGATAAGCGAAGTGCGGAGGATGGCAACTCAACTTCCGTTGACCTATACTTATGTTCGGCTTGTTTGTTTCGGTACCTCCCAAGGTACTACATCTTCTGAGCAATCAATCTATTTGGGTTTTATGTGCGATCCTACACCAAGCGAGCGAGACAGACTCAGGTCCGCGGAGGCCGAAGCGTAAGCAACCCGAACGAACACAAACCCCGGTCCGCATTGGAAGTGACGGAATGCGTGCATCTTGAAGCATGGGCGCTACCACACTTGGCACGGCGAGGCCGATTTATGGAATCTCATCTCATTCTCGCAACCTTCATGCCTCCAACTCGACGGCAAGTGACAAAAGACGTCCCTGGCAGCTGGCCGTGCCGCCCCCAGAGCACCCTGCTCTTCTCGGAGTCCAGACGCAAGCGCCCGAACGCGGGATCTTGTGGGCCTCGAGCAAGGGTGCGCGGCGTTACGCCCAGTTTCTCGAATTGATCGTCGTCATGCCGCGAAAGGAGCTGACCGAAGTGAAATTTGGGGGCCGGCGAGGCGTCAGCGGCTCGCGCAACGGTGACGCGCATGTTGATGCTCTGTCGAGGGGTGACGACCGCCTGGCATGGGCAGGCGTATCGCCCGGATCGCAAGCATGGGGGGCGGCGGAACTTGGAAGACAGGGCCGCCACCAGGCGCTTCAATCGGGGTACCGCCTCGCAGAAGAGAGTTCACGATGGCATCTCCCCTTGCAGATGCCACCTTCCTAGAAAAGCCGAGCGCTTGTTTGCTTGTGACCTGCGATGGGAGGGGGGGAGGGGCCCGCCATTTCCGCCATGACCACCGCATCCAGGTCGTTTATTACGAGTATTCGCGGACGGCCGTGCTGCTGCAGCGCTTGCTTCCGCTGCTGGCTGTTATCGGCAAGCAGGGCCGGCACGGACGACGATGAAGGCGCCGCGCTGCGCTGCGCTGCGCGAGTGGGCCTTTTCTCCCGCGTCTCGGAGACTATCAAGATGCGGGATGGCTTGCGAACGGTGAGTCGCGCCGTCTCGCTCTGGGCCGTGTCTGGGGAGAGACTTGCTTGGGGCGGATGATGGACGCGCAGGGTCAGGGTCTGGAGCAGGAGAGGTGGTGACAGGCATCACGGGTGATCAGCAGAGGGGATGCCACCGCACGGCGCAACGGAAGCTCTTGAATACTACCGTACACGAAGTCTACTTGGCAGCTTTTACCCTGCTGTGCTGTGCTTGCTGTGCTGAGCGAGTCATGCCTCTGTTCTCAATCTTGCCCGGGGTGTGGGCAGCAAAGGGCCCGGGAGTCTGTTGATCCCTGATGTCCAGGTCTGCCTGGATGTTCGGTCCAAGATGAGAGGCTCGATCGCTGGTGACGGCGCTTACTGCCTCGTCGTGGCGTGCCTTGGAGGCGCATCGCGACCTCTGTGTTCGGCCCTGGAACAGACGATGCGTCCACGTTCGTGGTGGACGTCTGGGACGGCATCGTGCCAGAGGCTGGCAGACGTCGTTGTCCTTATGTTTGGCCGAGCTTCGGCCTCGTTGCGACGATATGTTCGTGTCCATCTTCGCCTCGCTCGAAAGCTTCAGGCCGGCACTGGCCGCCTGAACGGATGGGCCTCGGTGTTCAACACCCAGTCGTCGAGGCTGACGAACCCCGGATCGGAGAAGATGAGATAGAAGTATTTGAGGGTCTGGCCAAGGAAGAAGACATCCATCTCGTCCAGGTGCTCGGCAGCTCCGTCCTCGGCGGACCAGGTCACGTCCGCGAGAGCGGCGAAGGCATCTCCTGAGGACGTTGCTGCGGCCCTCTCAACGGCACGGAACATGTCCCAGGCGATATCTTGCAGATCTGTCTTTCCCGTGACGCGGTAGAGGACGAAGAGGCTCTCGGCGGCCTCGGGGCGGAGGAGGTGGCGCGGGTTGTCGATGCGCCAGAAGCCCCGGGGCAGGCGCTCGGCGGACTGCGGCCGTGGGGATGAATCTGCGGGAGCCTGTCTCTCGAGCCAGCGCTCCTCGTCCCAAGCACAGGGAATGTCGACCGAGGGGCATCGCAGCAGTTGGGCCTTTTCAGGCATGAGGCCGCTTGGGGTCGCGACGTGGGCCCAAGCACAACCGCGGGCGAGGCGCTCGCCGATCTCGACGTCCTCGGGCCTGGAGAGAAGACGGCCGGCAAGGGCGAAGGTGCCGCCGGCGGAGCAGGCATGGTGCTCCATCTCGGCGATATGGGCAACCTTGCCAGAAGTCTCGTCCACAAGGGCGGCGCCGAGGAAGAGGATATCGGCCGACTCTTCAGATTCAGGGACCATGGGCCGGTAGAGGAGGTTATTGCGTGCAGCAGCATATGCTCGACGGTACATCCGTTCGTATGATGAATCCAGGCCGCCGAGGAGAGCGTGCATCTTGGGCAGATACTCGTAGAGGGCGTCGCCGTCACCGCCCATGCGGAAGACGTTGCTGGAGACCTCGAAGCTGTTGCGCACGTTGACGTACACGGGCCAGAGGCCGGGGAGGAGAGTGGTACCCTGGATATCGGCCAAGGCTCGCGTGATGCGGTCGACGGCGTCAAAGTACTTGTCCTGACCTGTGAGTTGGGCCAGGCGGGTGAATTCGAGCGAGAGGCTCCCGAGAGCGGCGGAGTTCTGGTAGGGGTCGGGGATGACCTTGCCGTCATGGAGGTCCTGGAAGCTGAAAACGAAGGGGGGCAAGCGATTAGGGGTATCAAATGTAGAATAGAGCATATCACCCAGCTCGATGGCCTTCTCGAGAAGTATCGGCTCGTTGCTGAGGTCGTAGGCGGAGAGGAGGCCTCCGAGATAATGGACGTTGGCCACATGCGGATTGCAGCGAGGCCGGGTAGAGTTGGTCCAGTCGATGTGGGCGACAAAGTCGACGGCCTGCTGGAACTCGTCGTGCATGCCCATCATCCAGAGAGAGTCGAGGGAGTCGACGATGGCAGCGCCCCAGCCGTTGTGGAAGTTGGCGCACGTCTGGCTGATGGGCCGGAGCTCGTCGCAGCCCCAGGCAAGCCGAGTGTAGGCGGACCAAGCTTTTTGGAAGACTGCCTTGACGGCTTGTTGCCTCTCCTGCGTTTCGGCGGAGGCGTGGATATGCCGCCTCAGCTCTAGCTTCTTCTTCTCCGCCGTGAAGTCGTGCTGTACTCTGGGGAGCCGAAGAGGTCCTGTTCTCGGGAGGGTGGCCATTTCGTCCTCGGGGACGGGATATCTCTCCGGGAGGGGATACCATTCGGGGACCGTATAGCTCTCGGGTTCGTGGACCGGGCTGTATGTCGATGGCTCTGGTTGTACTCTTGAGCTGTAAACCAGAACGAGAGGCGAGCATTCGCGGGCGACCAGCGTCACGGAGAAGAGAACGGCGAGACAGAGCATCCCCAGGACCAGCCTGGGCTGACACCGCGACGCAGAGGGCGATGCCATGATGGAAGTGTGTTGATGTCTGTCGAAACGAGGCGCACGAGGGCCTCCCGGCGGTTGCAGCCACTTAAGTAAGTAGGAAGTGAGGAACTTGGCTGTGAGGCAGGAGCGAACTTCCGTTCTTGGCAGACTGCCGTTGCGGCTGAGGATGTCGCGAACGCGGCCCTTGGCGTTGTGCTTTAGGGCCGTGAAACGAGCCTCGAACCCGTTGGGAGGAGGCTTCGGGTTTCTTGAACAAAGACCTGGGGAACCGGGGGTCTGTGCTGTTTGGGTATTAGGTCGCGTGAGATGTTGCGGTCTGATATGCGGTGTAGGCCTCGAGGATGTGTCAGGGAGCTCTGTCATGGTCCAACACTTTCCTGCCCGACCTGTCAGTCTCCTTCCGGTTATAGTTCATCACAGCAGACCCCGGATGACAATGTCTTGTTGGGTAACATCGAGGCATAGTGCACATCTGCATCTCAAAATCAGGATCCATGTTGAATGGGGGCTCGGGAGATGGTCCGAGGAAACAAGACCTGATCCCCGTCTCTGGTCGACAGGGACCAGTTTCAAGCGGTTCCTGAAGTTTCAAAGACATCCTCGCGTGATCCGCAGTCCGTGATCGGCCGGCCGAGCGTGACAGGATGGACCTTGGTCGGAAATAGAGCCGTGCACTGACGTCGGACGTTTTGTTGCGACGGGAGTCGGACCAGAGTGTTCAAGCTAGTCACCTGACCGAGGTACAGCGAAACACACCGACCACGATCCTCGGTCAGTAAAGCTATCGAGACTGGAGCTGCTGGATTCCGTTGCACACCAGAAGAACCTCACGCCATGCTTCGCAATTGGCAGCCGACACCATGATACCCCCATTACGGGCCACAAGATCGGTCCTCCGACACTCCCTTATTCTCGCAAGACCGCTAGTCCGGCCGTCAACACTCTCCATCCGGCCATATTCGAGCAGCAAAGTCAAGCCGACACCAGACAGTCCCAATGTCGTTTCCGAACCCCCAGACCACCGCAAGCTGGGCACCCAGCAGGAGCTCTTCATGACATCAATATATAGCCCTGGCTCGCCTATCTTCCTGCCAAACGGCGCGCGCATCTTCAACCGCCTCGTCGACTTCCTTCGCCGCCAGTACATCCACTACGGCTTCGAAGAGGTCATCACACCCAACATCTACAAGAAGTCGCTATGGGAGGTGTCAGGCCACCTGGAGAACTACGCTGAGGACATGTACACCGTCGTCGGAGGTACGCGACAGACAGAAACTCCCGCGCCTACACCCTCGCATGGCGACGGCTGCTGCGGCGACCGGGACGCCGAGCCTTCTTCGACCGCCGATGACGAGTACGGCCTCAAGCCTATGAACTGCCCCGGCCACTGCCTCATCTTCGCCTCCAAAAACCGGAGCTACCGCGACCTGCCCATCCGCTACGCCGACTTCAGCCCCCTCCACCGCAACGAGGTCTCGGGTGCCCTCAGCGGCCTGACGCGCGTGCGCCGCTTCCACCAGGACGACGGCCACATCTTCTGCCGCCCCTGCCAGATCCAGGCCGAGGTATTCCGCACCCTCGACTTCATGAAGGCCGTCTACGGCGCCCTCGGCATCCCCGGCTACTCGTTCGCCCTGTCCACCCGCCCCGCCGACCACTACATGGGCACCGACGCCGAGTGGGCGCGCGCAGAGGACCAGCTCCGCGCCGCCCTCGACCAGGCTGGCCAACCCTACACCATCAAGGAGGGCGACGGCGCCTTCTACGGCCCCAAGATCGACGTCATGCTCACAGACTCGGACGGCAAGACGCACCAGGCCGGCACCGTCCAGCTCGACTTCCAGCTCCCCCAGCGCTTCGACCTCAAGTACCAGGCCCCCGCCCCTGAGCAGGAGGCTCTCGGCGTGCCGCTCGACCAAGTCGACGCCTCCCTCAAGCAGACCTACGGGCCCGTCACCCCCGTGCTCGTGCACCGCGCCATCCTCGGCTCCGTCGAGCGCCTCATGGCCCTGCTGATCGAAAAGTACAACGGCAAGTGGCCCTTCTGGCTCAACCCGCGCCAGGTCGCCATCCTCACCGTCAACGATGCCGACCCCGTCGTCGCCTGGGCCGAGCGCGTCAAGGACCGCCTGGCGGGTCACGACGCCGCCCTCTCCGAGGACGAGCGCGCCAGGACCCAGCCGGCACCCACTGGCATCACCGTCGACATCGACCTCAGCGCCCGGCCCCTAGGCCAGAAGATCGAGGAGGCCAACTCCAAGAACTACGGCGTCGTGCTGGTCGTTGGCAAGAAGAACGTCGAGAATGGCACGGCTACCTGGCAGTCGGCACAGCGGGAGAACTTGTCACCGGATGATCTGCTGGCGAGGCTGAAGCACATGGTCAACACGTACCAGTGATGATGGCACGCTGTGAACCTTGTTTGATAGAAAGAATGTACCATACAATGTAAAATACAGGGCCCGGAGAGGTACGGCATTTACGTTTCCGTCAGGGAAATCCCAAGCCCAAAGACACCATGTTATGCATCTGCGACTAATGCCCATTGCTCTTCGCTGCGTGGTTGAGTTGCCTGTCGAGTTGCCTCCCGTGAGTCTTGTGCCTGTGTGGTTCCCCGAGATTGCGACTTACTTCTTCATCTCCTCGTCCACCGTGCCACCGGCGGCCTCGACGCGCTCAACGATGGCCCGCCTCTCCTCGAGCTGTTCCCGCATGTACTTGACGGTGCGCTGAAGTACCAGGCCCTCGGAGCGACCCTGTCCCTCGAGCCCTGGTACCAGCTCCGTCAGCCGGTCGAAGCCCTCGCGGATGGCCTGGCGTCGCTTCTGCTCTGTCGAGGGGTCAGTCGAGGCCCATCACAGGGCGGGCTTCCAAAGCATGGATCGTACCAGACGCAATGTGGTTCTGCTTCTTCTCGGCCTCAGTCAGGCGTGGCTTCTCGTCTGCGCCGTTCGCCCCATCGCTCCCCTCGGCAGGTTGCGGCGACGGCGCCTTTTTCGACGGAGAGGCCATTTCTTCGATTTGTCCTTGCGGTGGTAGATTCTATTGCTGCTTGTTCGAGTATGGGCAAATAGACGGTCTTTTGAGTGTCCCGTGAAGTGTGCCGTCTGTCACATGCATGCGCCGGCTAGAGACAAGTGTGTCTGTCTGGCTCGCGGGGCGGGCCCCTGTCTTGTCTCTTCTTACGGCGGCAGGAGGGACAGTAAGTCGGGCAATTTCCAAGGGGTGTCACAGCGCGTGCATGAACGCAACGGGATGCGCCGCTCGTCTCATCCAGGAATGCAGGACGTCGGACCCTTTGGGTGCTGCTTCCTCACATGGAAAGTCGGGGCGACAATGTCAGTGAAATGCCCTGAACGATGGGCGCTGTTGGAGAAGGCGGGGAACCTGGCCATTTGGGCGCGCAGGGCGGCCCGCGATAAGATACGGGTGGGTTTAGCGGGGTCTTCCCCTGCGCCTGCACTGTCTGTCGCCAACCTCCAGCTACTGGACTACTCCGCGAACTTCAAGTTTTGAACGTCCGCTGCTTCCGCAGTTTCGACAGACCTCTCGACGACATCTCAACTCCAGCACGGAGCTCATACATCTCAGATTCTCTTCACCTGAAGACACAGAGAACAACAACATATCTCTGCATACCCACAGCCACCCAAGCACCGCCAATCGCACGTCCACCCACCACCATGCCCGACCCTCCCGATCACAAACCCTCCGGCGACGCCGCCACGCCGTCAAAGACCGCCCGCCCCCCTCCGGGTCCCCTCCCTCTCCGCCTCCCCATCCTCGACCACCTCAAGGGAAAGCGCGTCGTCCTCGCCTCCGCTTCTCCCCGCCGCAAGGCCCTCCTCGGCCAGGTCGGCCTCACCAACCTCGAGATCGTCCCCTCCACCCTCCCCGAAGACGTCGACAAGTCCACCCACGGCCCCTTCGAATACGTCGCCGCCACAGCCCGCCAAAAGTGCCTCTCCGTCTACGAGTCCCTCCTCGCCCCCGGCGCCTCCCTCGCCTCCATCCCCGACCCCGCCCTCGTCATCTCCGCAGACACAATCATCGCCACCCGCGACGGCCGCATCCTCGAGAAGCCCCGCTCAGAGGCGGACCATGTCCGCATGCTGCGCCACCTGCGCGACACCGTCGTCCACCGGGTCCTCACATCCGTCTGTGTCCTCGCCCCGCGCGAGGACGCCCGCGCTCCTGGATACGAGCTCCAAACGCACACCGAGGAGACCAAGGTCTACTTTGCCCAGGAAGACGATGGCCTGCCGGACGATGTCATCGAGGCCTACGTCAAGACCCGCGAGGGCGCTGACAAGGCTGGCGGCTACGCCGTCCAGGGCATTGGCGGTGCGATTCTCGTTGAGAAAGTCGAGGGCTCCGTCGACAATGTCATTGGCCTGCCGGTACGGAAGACCCTAGCCCTGGCCGAGCAGGTGATATTCAAGCAGGACGCCAATGACAGCGAGGAGGAGGAAGACCTGCTGCTGTGAGGGAATGATTTTTGCATAAAATAGAAAGCGGGTCGTTTATAAGGGCACTGGCAGTGTACAGAACTGTGATTAGATGTGAAGCAGAATACACATGCTTCTCAGAGGTTCAGACATGCTACGGCCCCATCACAATGACACGTCCCAAGGTTTGCAAGTAAAGCATTTCTTATTCTCGGCGATTGCAGATTCCAGATTCTGCAAGCCAGTATGGGCGCAGCATCAATCAGAAGCTGCCCACCAGCAACCAAGATACAGCGAGGCGTCGAGGGCCATTCTGAGCCATCCCGCCTTGATCTTCCCCCGGGGACGACGCGAGTTTGTGTCCTCAGCGCCCGAGTCCACCTATCCAGCAAACCATTCTTTCATGTTCAGGTATCGAGGGTGGCGTCACCAAAAAGAAATCTGCCAGGTCCTCTGCCAACGACTTCAGGCCTACCACTCGTACTCGCCGGTGGCCTTGTGGAAGACGTATTCCTTGCCGTTCACCGTAAGAACGCCATCCTTGAGAACGCACTTCCACTTGTTCTTGACCCTCTGGACCTTGTCGTACATGCACAGCATGATGTGACCCAGGCTCTCATCGTCGACCTCCTCATCATCCTTCTCCTCGTCCGAGTCGTCAAGGTCAGAGTTGATGGCGTCCTCATCGGCCACCTCGTCGTCGTCATCCTCGCCGTCATACTGCGCCGAACCACGAGCTCTCTCCTTGCCCTTTTTGGAGACGGCCGTCTGGTGCCTGGTGGCCTCTTTGAGCGGGAGCATCAGGCCGCCCCCCTCCATTGCCTTGGCATTGGACATGAACTGCGCGTGCATCATCCGGTCAATGTCTACGCGGCCAAGCTCGTGCAGGGTACCTGCGGCATCGCGCTGCATCAGCACGCCCTGGAAGTCGTCGAAGTCTCCATCGTCGTCGCCAGGACCGTCAACCTGCGAGTTCTTCATGGGTGGCTGACTCGGATTCGCAGAGTACTGCTGCTGCTGCTGTTGCTGCTGCTGTTGCTGCTGCTGCGGGGGTCGGTACTGTTGTTGCTGCTGCAGATGCTGCTGCTGCTGTTGTTGCGGCAGAGCGATGCCCTGGCCCTGGGGTTGTTGTCCAGGCCTCTGGGCAGCCTGAACGGGATAGTTTTGGCTAATGCTGGACGCGGCTTCGTCGCCATACCTCTGTTGAATGTTGTTCAATGCCCGCTGCGCCGCCAGATTGCCACCCGCTGAGGGAGGAAAGTTTGCCAAGGGTGCCTCCTGCTTGATGCCCGGCTCCTGCTTCACGTACGAGTCGCCTCCGGCGCCAGGAAGGGCGATGCCAGCGGGGGCCTGCTGTGGAGGCGCATGGTCCTGCTGGGCATACGTCGGCTGATGGTGCGACAGAACATCTTGCGCCGGCGGGATAGCCGCTTGAGGGGGCGGCGGGGGCGGGACAGCTTCTGGCTTGGGGTCCCACGGGAAGGCGGCGACCTCGAGTTGCGTCAACTTCTGCTGCCAGCCCTTCTTGAGCTCTTCGAGCACGCTCTCATCGACACCACCTTCCTCGAAATCGACCCGCGAGGCATTGATGACCTCCTCAATCACCTGCTGGTAGACGTTTCCGACGACGTTGTTCGACATGGTGGTCTAGAGTGGCGAAGTCTCGTTTCGGTGTGCACAAAGGCGCTGCGGCAAGGACGAAGGCGAAAGAAAACTCGGGACTCGACGGCGCCAAAGCTTTCGCAGTATTTCTCGGCCAGCTTCCGGTTCTGGTGTCCTATCTTGTTTACGAGGGTTTCTGTAAACAGTTTGACGATCGATCGAGTTCAGAAGTCGGAAGGTAGGTGGGTGGCAACGTTGAGGAAGGATCGCAACTGTCAATGACAGTCCGGGCACGTGCTTCTCAAAGGTGCCTTCCGAGTCTGTTGTATCGGCCTGTTCTCGTTGCCCCGGGACGAGGTGGCTTCGGGAGTCGGAAATGCAGTAGCTCGCGCAGGCAGTGGGTTGATGGTGTTGGGGAAGGTAGAGTTTCCTTTGTGGTGTTTGAGATGGTAGAATTGGGGGGTTGTTGGCGGCTCGAGCTAGGCAGCCATTAGTCATCTGATATCGATAAGGCTGACGCGGGGGTCAGGTCCGGAACTGCCCCTGCTGCCGCCGCCTCAAGGCAACTGCCATGAGATTACCAACCAGGTATCACGAGTTTTCTTACTATTCATCGGTAGCCAGAGATTTAGTTTACTCATAATATTTGTTGCGACTGGAAGCATGTTCACTTGAGCTGATGCTGTCGCTCTTGTCAGACTAGACTACCCTGTCCCGAATGCACTACACCCGTTCCCTGGCAAAAAGTCCGATGGTTTGTTTTGCCTTGACCACCAAAAATGCGTGGTAGACCAATGATGATGATCCTCGTTCCTGCTCATGACCGTTCGTGATCATGCCGTCTCGTTCCTTCGTGGAGAAGCTCTTTCGTGCCACGCGAGAGGGGAAGTAAACACCCTAACTCCTCGCTGTAAAAAGACCAACCCCGACCGGCTGGAAGCCTGAAACACAAGTTGCCCAGATGCTGAGAGATACCTACACTTGTCGTGTCGTTCGAGTCGACCGGCATTGATTGCCGAGTGCGACCAGGTATGATTTAGCGGATGGTCATCTGCTTGGTCATCTCGGCCTTGCCCGAGGTGCCGCTGCCGCCGCCGATGGCGCTGGTGCCAGCCTTCTTCTCGAAGACCTTCCAGAACTTGAGGCTCTCGTCGGCCGCGGCGGTGGCGAGCATCTGGCCGTCGGGGCTCAGGCAGCTGTGGAGGACACGGCTCTCGTGGGCAGGGATCTCGACATTGCGAACCAGGGTTGGGTAGCTCCAGATGCTGAGGGAGTTGTCGGGGAAGCCGCTGGAGCTGACGATCTCGCGGTAGTGGGGGCTCCAGCGGAGGCTGGTTACCTGCGAGCCGGTGTCGATGCTGTTGACGCGGGCACCCGACGTCGAGTTCCAGAAGTGGATGTGACGGTCGTACGAACCACCACCGGTGGCGAGCAGGTTCATGTTCCAGGGGCACCAAGCGAGGGCCTTGACGGCGGCCTTGTGGTTGGTCTTTGTGAACTTGGGGACAGCGAGGGAGCGGGCGTCCCAGATGGAGACGAGGTTGTCGTTGCCGCCGGTGGCAAGCTGGGCACCGTCCGAACGCCACTCGAGGCCGCAGACCTCCGAGGTGTGGGAGACGAGCTCGGCGACCTTGTGCTCAGCGATGCGGACGTCGTGGTTGTAGACGAGGCCGCTGCGGGCACCGGTGGACAGGAGGTGCTTGCTCCAGCCCATGACACCGACACGGGTGTCGTGGCCGAACATGCTGCGGACCTTCTGGCC
Organism: Plectosphaerella cucumerina; assembly: GCA_020746995.1. Lineage (NCBI taxonomy): Eukaryota > Fungi > Ascomycota > Sordariomycetes > Glomerellales > Plectosphaerellaceae > Plectosphaerella > Plectosphaerella cucumerina. The sequence goes on from JAGPXD010000002.1 coordinate 5,274,154, forward strand.
CTCGGCGACATCCCAGATCTGGACCTCACCAGTGCCGAGACCGACACCAACGTAGGCGCCGTCACCGGACCACTTGACGCTGCTGACGTAAGTGTCGGCGCTGGTCTCCAGGAGGCAGCTGACGGAGCCCTCATCGGCCGACCAGACGTAGACGTTGCGCTCGAGACCGATGGCGACCTGGTTGCCGGAGCTCCAGTCGAGCAGGTTGAGGTAGTAGTCGTCGATGAGGCCGGGGGCGTCGAGCACACGCTCGGGAGCTGTGGCGACGCGGCGCCTGAACTGGGCGCTGTTGGCACTAGCCGGCTTGAGAGGACGGTTGTACTGCTGGCGGAGGTCGATGGGCTTGGAAGACTCCGGAGGGGCGGGCTTGAACTGGAGGATGCGGGTGTTCAGGTTGACGCCGCAGGCGCTGGCCAGGGTGTCCTGGTAGGCAATAGAGTTGGGTGAGGGGCGGGTGTAGCTTTCGGGCTCGTCGTCGTCGTTGATGGTCAGCGACTCAAGGGCGGCGATGGCATCGTCGGCAGCAGAGGACAGGGTGGACGAGCCCTCGCCGCTGCTCTTGGGGCGCTTCTCGGCATGGTCGAGCTTTCCACTGCCAATGTTGGAAATGGCAGAGCTGGAACCACGGTTGGGAATGAAGCGGTCGCTGTTGCCGTAGCTGAGGGTAGTCTTGACAGCCTTCTGCCTCAAGTTCTTCTTGGTCTTTGCGCTCGCGGGAGTCTGCTTGGAGCCTGTGCCGGCCAGGGCAAAGTCTGAGACACCGAGCTCGAGAGCCTTGCGCGGCGTGGAGACGCCACGGGCAATGTTGGACTTGGGCGAGTCCCTGTGCGAAGTCGCCCTGGGCTTGGTGGTGGACCTGGCCAGGTGTGCGGTGAGGTTGCCGCCGTAGGTCGACTTGGTGGATGCCTTGAACCCATCGTTGCTGAACTGCCTCTCGGGCGTGAAGGGAGAGGAGCTGATGTTGCTGGGAGCAAAAGTGGCAGAGTTCTGACGGGGGGAGGGGGTCAGCGGCATCCGGCCGCCGGCGGTCCGGGTGGAGAAGAGTCCGCGGTGGGACTTGAGTGGCGTCGAAACGACAAGGGTCGACATTGTGAACGATATCTGTCGGGTGACGATGGAGGTGCGGGGAGAATTATGGAGAGCGTCGATGGTCGAATCGGCAGCTCCAAAGAACTCTACTGAAAGGTTCCTGACTTGACAGTGTCTTTTTTTCTGGGTTTTGGTGTAGTTTTCTGTTGCAGAGGCAATGCTTCGATGTGGTACGGCCTGCGGGCATGAACGGGTTTGGATACGGCGGGCTTGCGGACAATATGACTTCTGGCAAAAGTAATTCGCAGAGTGCACAATGAGAGCTTGCGAGCTCGGAGTAGTGTGACAGGATGCAGGGGAGCGGATGTGAGAGTGTGTGGTTGTATGGTATGGAGGGAGGAAGAGCAGTTCGAAGGTCATCGTCACCTCGCCCTTCTTTTATTTACTTTGCGCCCCACCACGAGCTGACCGGGCAACGGCAGGTCCCTGCTCGGCGACGGGTGGTGCGGCGCCAGACCCATAACTTCCGGCCAATCGACCCGCTCTTTTCCTCCAGACCCCGGCACTTTGGTGGCCTGTGCTTGGACGATGAGGTCAATGCAGGAACCAGTCTCTGCCAAACCCGAAATGGGAGTCGGATGACATTCTGGTTCAGTCGAGGCATGTGCCTGCGTCAGACCCTGCAACGGTGCGCCTCGTGGTGACATATTGAGGAGGGGTCTGCATATGGGGACATGTGTAGTCCGTCTCTATTTCTCCAAGTTTTTCCAGTTGAAAACCTTGCCAGGCAGACTCGCCACGCTCACCGATGGGAAGCCGATGAAGAGCAATCGGATGCGCCAAAATACTGCCCTCCTCCACCGCCCTCTCCAGCCGTCCCTGCCCTGGGTCTTTTGATTGGCTTCTTCGCCCCTTCCCGCTTCCAATGTCCAGCCGAGTGGGCCAGCGCTAACCCCAAATTAGGTCGTCGCCTGGAGGCCCCTTCAACCCTGAGGCGAATCCCGTCGACACCATCAATCAGCCTGACCAGATCGCCTGCAAGACTTGGAGGTTTCTTTTCCGACGCCTGCCCTGCTCGATTGGCCACCCAGCTGCAGAGGAACAGAAGGCCTTTTCCTCGTCGCCTCTGCAACCTTGCTGCGATGCCCTCCGACTATTGCTGAACAAAACCACTCACCCAGTCAATCCTTCGCAGCCCCCGACCGATCACCACCATGTCGACCACGCCGGCGTCAGGGCCGTCATCCATCTTTGGCGGCCCGGTTCTCACTCCGTCGATCGGCACCCCGGTCAGCCAGCCGACCTTGGCGGGAACCTCCGCTGGCGGAACGCCCGACCAGACGCCTGGCTCCGTCGCCTCGAGCAACAATACCTACATCATGCCCAACTCGCCTATGAAGAACAGGAGCAATATGGACGGATACAGGCCCAAGGTCACGAGGACCCTCGGCCAGAGACCGGCTTGCCTTGTTAATGCGTCCGTCACATATTGCGGAAACAACCAGATATATGCCTTTGGCGGCTTTGACCAGTACACCGACGAGGTCTACAACCACGTCCTTCGACTCGACCTCGTCAGCCATCAGTGGAACCTGGTGGACAACTATGGCGACATACCCGGGGTTCGGATGGGTAAGTGCAGACAACCGTTATTCGCATCCTCCGCAGATGCTGACCCAGGCCCTCGTCAAGGACACACCGCGACCCTCTACGGCGGAGACAAGCTCCTCGTCTTCGGCGGCGAAAACGAACACCGAACCTACCTCTCAGACCTCATCATCTTCGACCTCAAGTCCGCGCACTGGACACAGCCCCATGTGTCCGGACCTCTGCCTAGAGGTCGTGCTAGACACGCAGCCGTTCTTCACGACGACAAGTTGTTCATCATTGGCGGTATTACCGGTCATGACAACTATGTTCTCGATGATATCTGCTATCTCGACCTCAAGACATTCACCTGGAGTAAATCCTGGCGATTCGTCGGTCGCTTCGATCACTCGGTGTACATCTGGGGCGACAGGGTCTGGGTGTTTGGCGGCATGGGCGAGGAGATGGAGAAGACTGGAGACCTGTGGTGGCTCGACCTCAAGGGCAGCCCAGCTTTCGAGTCGGCGCCGCAAGTCGGCCTCTACGACCGCCACACGGGCATGACCCGCACCGTGGGCTCGCCACGGCAACCTTACAGCCTCTCCCAGCCGGTTGCTGTGGGTGCTTCAGGCTATGCTGCCAACTCGCGGACAGCCCAGGTCAACCCACCGTCATTCCAAATCAAGACGTATGCGCCTATTGCTCCTGGCACGATATCGTCACTCAAATTTGTCGGAGGCCCTAGCATCCCGACACAAGGCGCCGGCATCCATTTCCATGTGTACTCGTCAGGCACCTTGCTGGATTTCGTAACACCGGCCCCTACCATCACATCCAAGGAATGCTCGCTATCTGCCCTCGACCTCACGGCACTTCGATGGCAGAGACTGGCAGAAGGCCGTGAGATCTTCAAGACGGGCTATCGCTGGCACTACTGTACGATGAATGAGGACGGCACCAAGGCTTGGCTGCTGGGGTGCCCGACAGATCCGTCTCCCAACGATCTGGGCCCCCAAGGGTTCGAGGAATATCTCAGGTGAGTTATGCTCCAATCATGAGCCTTGCAAGACTCTATGCTGACTTGTCCAAGCGACATCATGGAGATTGACCTGCGTCGATACGGCTTCCTCGGGAACAACCTCTCCCCTGAGTCGAGGACAGAGACGCGACCATCTAGAGCCTTGGATCAGCCGTCAAAGGGACTAGGCGCGGATCTGGCCAAGCTGTTTGACCAACCCCCCGAGTCGGGCAGCGGTACAGATTTTGTGATCACGGCCCTGGCCGGCGACTGGGACGACGAAGAGATGCGAAGCGGCCAGACGACACCTGATCAGAACTGGCTCGCCCCAGACGCCCCGACGTCGCCACCCATTCATGTTCACAAGCTGATACTGCAGGCTCGCTGGCCGCACTTTGCTCGGTTGTACAACTCCCAAATGGCCGAGTTCCACACCAAGAAGATGCACATCCCAGAGCCCTACTCAGTAGTCAAGGCATTCCTGCGGTACCTTTACACCGACAGCATCCACGGCACCATGATCGATGATAGCGGCGCGACAACCGAGCTTTCTGACGTGGCCGGGCTCCTGGTCATGTCGAACATCTATGGCATTCCTCACCTGCGGCTGTTGTGCATCAACCGTCTTTCCAAGGAGCTGGACGTCGACCATGCCTGCATCATCTGGCACTCGGCAGGCCTGGCCAATGAGGAATGGCTCCGGAAGCGGGCAGCGCAGTTCTGTCTGCTTCATTGGGGTAGGATTGTCAGGACTCAGGGATTCCTCCGCCTCCCTCGGAACGCGCTCGTCGAGCTCTCTCAAGAAATCGACATGGAGGGTCGCGTGGTAGGCGGTGAGGAGCTCGAGTATGTGAGCAACTTTGGCGGCTCACGCTACGGCGACGGGCACGGGAGGAAGGCCAGTTTTAGCAGCCAAGCCACCCAGATGCTCGAGGAGGAGAATGAGGACGACGAGGGCATGGAGATGAGCTGAAGCTACGGTCACCATGTCGGATGAACCACTACTCACTACTGCTTCGGCAGGAGATGACGACCACGCCGGACGCGGAACGATAACGCATGCCACGACTTAATCACACATGAAGCTAGACCGGGCTTTTTCATACCCCTACACGCACCATACATACCCATCATCATCGACCAAGCCCGGCCGAGCCACAACTGTATTTCATTATACTTGAACGATGTCACCCCTCCATCGTTCACATAGCTTAAGAAGACATATCCAAGGCACCTGCTGCACCGACATGTATCCGTGACGTGACTTTGGCTGTTGACTCGCTCAGCTTGCGCCGCTGCTCTTGCGTTATCATCATCCCCTCGTCGGCCTGCCTCCCCGGGAATCTCGATACCTATCACCAGACCTGCCACGCGCCCGCAGATAGCATGTCGGCGAAGTTGCCGAAAGCATACCATGATTTTCCCGTGTGCGATCTCCCCTCCTCCCCCAATCGCAAGCCCATCCCATGCGGGGTCTGCCCCTGCAGACGATGAGCGAACGATGGCCCAATAACGTCGTACTGCAGAGCTGCTGAAATAGATTAAACTTGACGACAGGTCGTGTCAGACAGCCGATCCCTTTCGTCATCTACATGAATCGTCAGCCTCCTGCCCACCCTGTTGACCGGCCCGTGCTTCGAATGACATTCGGACTGTCTGTCACTGGAGATGGTCGTGTAGCATGTCATGTCGGTCACAGGGGGAGGGGGTGGTTGACGGCACGAGGTATCCGGATGCGCATCCCCGGCCGACGGAGTTGAGGATCTGTCGAGTAGAGTCGGACTGGCCAGTACGCGCGTTGCAAACCTGCCTGCCGTACCTTCCCTCCGCCATCCGGCTTCACTCCTCCGTCCGACTCAGGTAGGTTGCCTTGACGCTGACTCGGCGACACCCAGCCATCACCACGTTCGGGGTTAGACCGTGGAAGCGCTAGCGATGGCGCGCGCCGGGCCAGAAAAACGGCTCCAAGGGCGGCGGCGGAACGGTGCCCCGGGGACAAGGCCGGTACCTCGTAGAGGCGGCGCTGGGTCTCCGTTTCGACGGTTCGACGTGGCGCTCTGGCTTCTAGAAGGCCGTCGGGCGGCCGATGACACCTCGCCCCTCCCTGGTGAGCCCTATCGCCGACAGGGGAGGGATGGAAGTCATGAACGGGTGCAACGGTTTGCCAATCCCCGACGGCGGTGACATCTCGGGAAGCACGGCCATGCGACGTCAACTCTCTCTCGCCCCGAAGTCGGAAACCCGCCGCGACTCGTGAGGTTACAGTCTGATTTGCTTTGGGGATTACATTCCAGGATTAAATCGTCCGCAATCGAGTTTTGGTTACTCGCGCGATGCGACATCTCACATCTATCCCACCCACACCAAACCCCACGCACGCCAGAGAAGACGAACACAGTCAGTCCCCCCTCTCCCCTCTCTCCCCCATCAGGCAAGTGTGCAGCCCAGAGGAGGAGTGAGTGAGTGCTGGCCCCGCCTTTTTACCCAGATCACTCACCACGACACACACACACCCTGACACCCTCTCCTTCATCTCGGCCATGCCAACCATCGGACTGTGACTAGCGAGACGCATGAGCGCAACAGATCATCATCGTTACCGACCCCCCTGCCCTGCCTGCAACCACACGCACGCAGGTCGTCAATCTCGAGTCCGTCGCTCTTTTGACACGGAATCCTCGGGCCACCCCTTTTCGTAGTTCGACGCCCCCGAGGTGTGCATGCCCGAAATTCTGCCCCTCTTGCTTGAGGGGGCTCTCTCTATCTTCTCGAATATCGAGAGCCTCGCTGCCCACGCTTGGGCCTTGCTTCAGAACCAACCCCGCACGCAGGGGCCTGACTTCACGGGAAGCTTCGTTATCATCGGATTCATCCAGCCAGTCTCTTCAGCCTGCTTCAGAGTCGGCATCTCCCGTATTCACCACGATGCCCGTCGGACATGGCCCGCGATGCTTTTCGATGCAGTAGCCTCCGCCCCGCAACCGAAAGTACCTCACCACCTCAAGTGAGTGGGGGGCTTCTCTACTTGCAGCACGCTGGCGCAAGCCGCTCACCCATCTGCACATGAGATCAACGATGCGGTCATTGGATCACCATGCCGGGCAGCGCGACTCGGAGTAGAGAGGAATCTTGTCAGTTGTTCGATAGAGACTTGAACTGTGCCGCACATGAACCATATCCCCTTCAGCCGAAAGACTCGGCCGGGACCATCTAGCTCCACAAACTCCAACAATTTCCGAGTTGTCATGACATCTCCACGTCGCAACTCATACAGAATCCGTCACCGCCACGGCGCCCGAATCCCGCGAAGCGGAGAAGGGGGGCCCGTCGCGAACCAATCCTCTCTTCGCCTGCCGGCCTTTTGGTCCTCCGAATCTAAGCCCAATGGCCTTTTGCTTTTGATGTCCAACCCCTTGATCCTCCTCGTCCTGATCTTGCTCAAATAAGAACAGACAAACAAAACTCAAACAAACAGAAAGCAGTACCACTGTTTTGAACGCCCCTACCCTGACAAAAATTTGTGTCGTCTATGCTGCGCTGTCGTTGCCTTGCCTCTGACGCCAGAAGCAACATGAATTCTAAAGACGGAATCGCGTAAAAGAGGGGGCCTCTCGGTCGTGTGTGACCCCCGATCATCGAAAGGTGCCAGCCGTCTAACGGGGGGTATAAGCGGGCCAACAAGAGAAGCTGAAGAAAGACTCCCGCAACAACCCCAGTGGCCCCGATGGGCCAATGATGAAAACCAAGAACGCCGCGCAATGCAGGAGACGACGACCTTCCTTCTCCCCGTTCAAGGCGCGGGAAGACAGTGAGAGAGCCATCGGCTGTGCCCCTGACCAGCGCCTGCCTGTCGATCGGCGGGCGGGGACCTAGCGCACGATCGACAAGCACGGAATAGCGGCGGAGATAGGGAGCGAGTCAGAAATGAGCCACGCTCGGCTACATCATCTGCTGGTCCTCGCCAACACCGGGGGGGTTGGCCGCCGTCTCCATGAGGCCTGGCAGGCCGCCGGGAAGGCCAAGGCCTTGTGCTATGAGCTTGAAGTCGGGGTTGCAAGGCGCCGAGTGTCCCTTGTGCTGTAATCGAGAGCATTAGTATGCTTGTTGTCGTCGTTGGTCTGCGCCATGGATGAGGGCATGCGACTTACGTATTTCAGACCGTTGAGGTTCTTGTATCTCTTGCCGCAAATGTCGCAGCAGAAGGGCTTCTCCTTCTCCATGCCCAGCGTTCCGGGGTATGGCGCATCTGTCTCGGGATTAACGATGGAGAATGTGCCGTCGTCGTTGGCGTGCAGCTGCTGCGTCTGGTGGCCGTGCTGCTTGTGGTACCTCGAGTCGTGCGTTAGCGGTCGGTGGCGTCGGCGGGGTTGCAGCCGGATCATGACTTACTTCAGTCCGTTCTGGTTCTTGTAGGCCTTCTCGCATCCAATGACGGGACACTTGAACGGCTTCTGCTCCTCGTTGTGCATCAACGCCGTGAACTTCTGGATCAGAGCGGCGTTTTGTGCGCTGTGGGGCTGCGTCGGGTCGAAGCCCAGCGTGACCAGCTGGGACTGCAGGGCCCTCTGCTGTTGCGAGAGGGCGTTGCCGGGGCTGAACAGGTGCTTGCCCGGATCGTTGATACAGAACTCGGGGTTTGCGCTGTTGACGTTTCCGACCGCGTTGCCGTTACCAAAGTTCATGTCGCCAAAGTTGGCCGCGCTGAAATCCATGTTGCCACCCATCGGCATGCCCGGCAGATCGTCGTCCATGCCGTCCATACCCTCCATGCCGTTCATGCCGTTCATGCCACCGGTGCCCATGAAGTTCGAATTCGGGCGCGACTGAGACGGGCTCTGGTGATTCGCAAGGGTCGGGGTGTTGACGGCCGAGGCCGAAGTGTTGTGCTGGAGGCCAAAGTTGGTGGCGGCGGGTGTGGTAGGCTGGGAGGTTCGGAGGCCCTGGGTGAGGCCAGAGGCATCGACGTGCAGCTGCGGGCGCTGCTGCTGGCCGAACATCTGGCGGGTCTGGTGCATGGTCCTTTGGCTGTCATCGTCAATCTCCATGTGGCCAACGGCATCGTCCATCTCCATGTCGCCCACGGCGTCCATCTCATCCATGTGCGAGGACATGTGGGACGACTGGCCCAGGCCGGAGAGTCCGGTCTGCACGCCCATCTGCACGCCCATGCTCGCCATGCCCGCAGAGGCCATGCGGGGGCTCGCTCTTGTCTGGGAAAGCTTCGAGTTGATGTTGTTGAGGCCGGAAGGAGAGCTGATGGAAGGGCGGCCACGAGAGCCGCCGGGAGGCGAGAGAGGGGCGAACTGCGAAGAGAAGGGACCGCTCCTGGTCGTTGTCGGGCTGGCCTGGGTGTGTGCCTCTTCGTAGTGCTGCAGAAGCTCGTGTAGGTTAGACAGCGTCAGGCCGCAGCACGTAAAGTCCTTCATGAAGTTGGCCTCAAACTTGGGCATGTAAGAAGACGAGTGCAGCGATGGAGACTGTCCGTGAGTAAAGGGTGAGGTGCCGGCCATGATCATGCTGCGCGCGAGCGATATGTCAGCAAAAGCCGTTGGAAAATGATCTCGGAGGCGACACCAACGGCCGCCATCGCATGCCACGGAGCGGCAGCGACGACAGCGGGGTTTGCGCTGATGGGTCGAGGAGAGAGGGGACGATGAGTTGGAAGATGATGGAGAAACTGACTCGTCTCTAATAAATGACCCAAGCGACATCCCGCCCCAGCTCTGGCCGCCGACGAGGGAACCAGCCAGAGATTCCCGTCGCTGGCGGCTCATCTGGTCGCGGTTCGCGTTGTTCATGGAGATGGGTTTCGGGCCGGCGCTGACGAAGGAGTCCTGGCGGCTGCGACCCATGGCCGCCTCCATGGAGGGCCCGGTGGTCATTTCGAGGTTGATGAGTTGATCGGCGAATTCGCTCAGGTGTTCCTCGGGGATTCCAAGGGGATTCGAGAAGGCGTTGTCGAGGCCCGACTTTTGGATGAATGCGGGGGAGTGGTCGAGCGACGATCTGGGCGACGCGATGGTGATGGGCCTCGTGACGGAAGAGAAGGCGGCAGAATTGTCGCAAATGTCAGTGGGCGTCGCGGGCTGAGGGGAGTTTGGAGTTTGGGAGACGGAGTGGGATGAGGCTGGCGGCGACGGTGAGGATGTGAAGGTGGTGTCGCAAGGTGACGAGGAAGAGTCGCTCGCTGTAAAGGTGCCGGGAGAGTTATTGGAGGAGCCCCGGTGCAAGTTGGTGGGCTGGGTGCCTTGAGAGTGGGCGAAGGCGTGTGCTTTTGCTTGTGCGAGCGACGGGGAAGAAGCGGCGGCGGCGGCAGCAGCGGACCGGCTGGATGGTTCTGTAGGGTCCTCGGTACTCGCTGTAGGAGACGGGGCGAACCAGCGAAAGGCGCTCCTCATGTCAGCTGCGGACTGCTGCAGGGCAGTTGTTCGAGTCGGGGCGGGTTCAGGGGACAGCCGGTTCGGCTTGGAGGGGGGGCGGCCGGAGGGGGAAGGGGGTGTGTCGGTCCTGGTAGCGTGGCGCGTGGGGAGGGGGGGTGATTCCAGCAAAGTGAATTTGTGGGAATTAACCGGGCGGGCGGCGACACTTTGGGTCCAGTGTCCCTCGAGGGAAACAGCTCTTTCGGCGATAAAGGTTACCCGTACTGCGTGGTCCCCTGGGAATTTCGAACCAAAAAGTGGTCGAGGTCGAGGTCGAGGTCGAGCTGGGCGGTGACGCGGCGGTAAGGCTCGCTTTGAAATCTGGTGGTTTCAATGTCCGAACTGCTGCTCCAGATGGGAAGAACAGAACAGGACAGGCCAGGAGAAAGAAGAATGGAAGGGGATGAAGGTGAAGGTGGTTCTGTCGGGCGCAGGGGGGGGAAGGGGATCCCGAGGTTCAAGTAGCCGTCAGACGTCAGTCTTGTGGTGGACACGGTTCGCCGAAGCCTAATAATGGAGGCGAACTTCTGATGTGCCGGCGGGCGGATGGGGTGTGTGTCGGCCTGTCGGTGCTTGCGGTCTGGTGTACCTACAAGGCTGGACCCTGAGGTAGTATGACCCGAGGCGCACGGGTGAAGTCGGTGACCTCTCCGACACGACGGTCTCAGCAGAGGTCGCTCGGAGCGGGTGGTAGGTGATGCACGGCGGGGCCTGGTGTGCGAATGCCGACTGAGAAAGTCGGAGGGTGGAGGTCGAAGTCGATGTTGATGTCGTCTGCTGTGGGGGATGCGACGGACTTGTCGGTGGTGTCCTGCGGTCGCTCGACTTGCTTTCGAGTCCACGACTGGAGGAAGAAGAAATGGGATCACGGATGTATGGAAAGAGGTGGAAGTGATCAATGTAAGGTAGGTAGTCAAGTATGGCTCTCGATCGACCGAAGTTGATTTCAACTCGACGGCTTCTTTGCTTGAGGTTGAAGTTGGTGGGCGGTGTGCTTCAACTTCCTCAACAGGAATAATGCTGATTCTCCCGAGTAAAGATGCTTCGACACGACGACTGAACGCTCGATGAGCTATGCAGGCCGGCAAATATGATGTCTCGGAGAGAGAGGAAGAGGAAAGGAGAAGTTTACGGGAATGATGATGGGATGGGGGTGAAGTGCACGGAGTGCTTGGGGATCGGTGGTGGTATTAAAGCACGGGTTATCCGAGCAGCCTGGCTGGCAGGAAGAAGGCGGCCGGCAGGTCGGATCCTGAAGGTGGGCGGAGGAGGGGGGGGACGGGGAGAACTCGAAGTACCTTCCCCTACTCCAGAGCCCAGCCAACCGCCACTTCAGCATACAATGACTGACCTCCCCCTCGTCTTCATTTGAGGCGTCCATCTACCTCCTCAACCTCCCATCTTGAGACCGAGTCAAGTCCAACTTGGACAACGGCTTCCTGGGTGGGCGTGCGCCAGGTTCCATGTTTGCGCCCACCCGCTCCAGTGCGTGTCTCCGCTTCTGCCCCCATCGAGTCCCCCTCGACCCAGGAAGTACCGACCGAACCGCCTGGCAACTGAGGACGAGTACAGTATTTGTTTTGGCCTCACCTCCGTATGTATGCCACCCTCCTCGACTCCCTCCGCGGTTAGGTATGCCTTGCGGCGTTCAAGTTGGCATGTCACGCCCCTGAAGCTACCTCCACGGCGGACGACAAGCGGCGTTTGCACTCTGCCGGTATCAGTGGCAGCTGCTGTCCAGTTGTGTCCGACCCGGGGGAAGGAAGGAGCGACCGAGTCGTGCTGTCGTACTGAACTGCTGGGGAGCTCCTTCCCCCTTGCTGAGGTTGGTAGGTTGTCTGAAGATCAGGACACCTGCCGTCATTGGCATCGTCACTGTGTGGCCAGGAAATTGGAAGGCAGGACCGACCGGCTGGGCGCCCCTACCCCACGCCCAAGGCCTGTCCATCTATCAACTTTCATATCCCATCTCTTCCGTCTACAGATTAGCGCCCCGGCCGGGGCGCCGTGACCTTGCCCGCCTGACCTGCTCCGTGTCGGTCGGGACATGCTTCTCCAGCTTCTCCTGTTTCTTTTTCCCTTCTCAGTCTCACGGACTGCTTGCTTCTGCTGCACCCCGGCCGGCTGGCGCTCTGCCAACCGCCTCGCCTCGCCTCAGCCCTCCAAATATCGCCACCTAAAACCACGACCGCCATTGGACTCATTGCCCCTGAAGCAGCTCAAGGTACTCGCTCGCAGGTGGCAGCCCATCGACAAGTATGAGAAACAGCGTGCTCACGACTGGCTGTCGTCGGGTGGCACCGCGGCCGCCTCCTCCCGCGGGCGCATGGACGGCTACCCGCAGTTCTGGCTGGGCGCAAACGGCCCTTGGATCTCCCGCCTCTCTCTCTTGCCCTTGAGTCCCCTCCGGGACGGCCCCTCTCAGGCGCGGCTGGACCCAGCCTCTCAAATCTCCAACGTACCCATCCCGAGATCATAGCCGCTCCACGAAGCCCACGATCGCCGACACTCTACAACATATGCGCGACAGGCAAACAGGGTCTTCTGCGAGTGCTTCGCTCTGCTTGTTTTGACCCAACTTCTTGACGGGGCGAGGGTGGGGTTGGTGACAGACCCCTGCCGTCGCATTTCTACCATCGTGGAGACGACACGGCCGCCGACGCCAAGGGGCCCCGTCGGCGGCACGAATCACACCAATCACACTACACCGTTTAGAGGACGGGTCCTTCGACACAGGCGGCACATGGCGCCGCAGATGGCAGATGGGTGCGCAACTGGAAAGCAAGATGCTGCATGCATTGCTTGTACTGTACGGCAAACGAGTGCTCCCCAGCAGAGGCAGGCAATGCGGGCATGTAATATCGCGCATGCACACGCCCCGGAGCAGGTCCTGCACTTAAGCAAAGGCACGCTGCCGCCGTGCCCAAGTCCCATCCACCCTTTTGCACATTCCCTACATGGGCGCATCTCTCAGATGGGGATTTCAAGTTGTCTATGGATGCAGCATGGCCGGGGGAGGCGCCTGGGGGGCGCTGCGTGGTCGTGTGCCCTCGAACCGACAGACACAGAACTTGAACGTGGACATTCTCCCCCAGGCTTCTCGACCTTAGGCACCTGCTGTCCTACTAACACCTTGCAGGGCATGCCCAACTTTCCAGACCTCGAGCACACCTGGTCCTGGCCATCATCTCTGTTGTCTGCTCAGTGGGACCAAAATCTCCACGGGTACCGAACGGAGGAAATACTCGCATCGGGACACCACCGTTGTTCCGGTCTTAATGGTCCACCGTACACACATCCTTGACTCATGCTGGCATTGCTAGCGTCATGCTTGCCACACCAACCTCAGGCGGTTTGTTTGTTTGCGGCAGAGGGGGGGGACAACGCCGAAGATCAACTTTCTCCCGTGGATTGGCCGTCGCAAGAGAACAGGAGCTGCAAGGCGCGAGGCTATTCGCTGGCTGTCTCCCGAGGAGATACTGTGTGTGTGTAGAGAAGTATGAGTCATGGGCAGTTGAAGCAACGAGGACTCATCATCGACCTGTCCGGCTGACGAGACTCGCCGTGTTGCCTGCTCGAGCGATTGGGTAACTTTTTTTGGCCTGTCCAGACCGCCCTCGACACTCGGACGCACATCTGCGAGGGTTGCAGGGTGGGTGCAGGAGAATGTGGTGGGCCATCTCCAACATTGAAGCGAGGGAGCTGCAGTGTCCACGTCGTGCGTCCTGGTGCTCCCACACCCAACGTCAGATGTGGTGGGGACTCCCGGTCGGCAGAAACGACCGTCACCGCCCAAGGACCCCTCTGTGACTGACGTGTGACTGTGCGGGATGCTGCTGCCCGCCAATTGAGCCCCGCGCCGGCCATCGGTGAGCTATGCAGCTGCTTCTTCCCAAGCACATCAGACCAACCGCCATTTTTTTCGAGATCGCATCTCGACGTCCCACGAACTGCCCGAATCTTTCGCTTTCGCAATTCAACAGTCCCAGATTAGCCGATCATGTCCGGCACGACAATTCATCTCCGGTCCGAGACCAAGCCTCTCGAGCACCGTTCCGCCCTGTCGCCCGCGACAGCCAAGGCGCTGGTCGACGCCGGCTACACCCTGAACGTTGAGCGCAGCCCGGTGCGCATCTTCGACGATGCCGAATTCGAGAAGGTCGGTGCGACGCTCGTCGACGAGGGAAGCTGGGTCAATGCCCCCGAGGACCATATCATCCTCGGCCTCAAGGAGCTCCTCGAGGAGGAGTGTGAGTCACCACCGCCACCTCCCTTGAACCCGTGACAAGCAGCTGACGATGTTTCAACAGTCCCCCTCAAGCACGTCCACGTTACTTTCCACCACTGCTTCAAGAACCAGGGCGGCTGGGAGGACATTCTCTCCCGCTACGCTCGTGGCGGCGGCACGCTCCTCGACCTCGAGTTCCTCGAGAAGGAGGTCGCCCCCGGCCGCTTCGTCCGCGTTGCTGCCTTCGGCTGGAGCGCCGGCTTCTCCGGCGCGGCCCTCGCCCTGCAGAACTGGGCGTGGCAGCTGAACAACCCCGGCAAGCTCCTGCCGGCCGTCGAGAGCTACCCCAACGAGTCCGACCTCCTGACCGCCGTCAAGAAGAGCATCGCCGAGGGCCAGGCCAAGGCCGGCAAGCTGCCGCGCGTGCTCATCATTGGCGCCCTTGGCCGCTGCGGCTCCGGCGCCGTCGAGATGTGCCGCCGCGCCGGTATCCCTGAGGAGAACATTACCAAGTGGGATATCCAGGAGACCAGCCAGAAGCCGGGACCCTACCAGGAGATTGTCGAGAGTGACATCTTCATCAACTGCATCTACCTGAACAAGGTGCGTAGACTTTTGGAACCGATTGTGATAAGTCGAAAGGCTCACAGATGTGCCAACAGAAAATCCCCCCCTTCATCGACCTCGAGTCCCTCAAGTCGCCTAGTAGGCAGCTCTCCGTGGTTGTAAGTAGCACATCCCGGCGGATTGATCGTGTGGACCTTGTACTGACCCACCCCAGTGCGATGTCTCCGCCGACACGACGAACCCCAACAACCCCGTCCCCATCTACACCGTTGCCACCACCTTTGACAAGCCCACGGTTCCCGTCGAGGGCCTGGACGAGAAGCTTCCCCTCAGCGTCATCAGCATCGACCACCTGCCGTCGCTGCTGCCCCGCGAGGCCAGCGAGACGTACGGCAACGACCTGGTGCCTCATCTCCTCAACCTCAAGGACTGGCGCAACGACCCTGTCTGGTCGCGTGCCGAGAAGCTGTTCCAGGAGAAGGTCGCCACCCTGCCGGAGCAGTACCAGAAGAAGGCTTAGGCGGGTCTGTGACCGGGGGCGTTGCTTCGGGCGCGCCTCGGGATCTGATGCGGCGTTTGGGATGGATGTTTATACACGGCACGTGGGGCCCATGACGGAACGAGTGAACATGCTGTAACGACTTGGGCTCCGGGGAACACAGCTCTCAGCAGAGGGGGTAGATAGATGGTGGCGACCTACCGGCCATGTTGCACCTAAAAAAAAACAGGGGAGAATAGATCTGTGCCGCCGCGACCAAGTCCATGGCATTGGGAGAGGAGGGTCGATGTAAAGAAACGATGAGCCAATCGGATGAACCCAAATAAACTGACCAGAGACGACGGTGACCAGGCTTTTGAAGCTTCTCCCGTGGCGTCGAATGGGCGGCTTCACGGCCCCGTCTCGGCCGCCCAGCTGTCTCGGCGCGGAAGGCCGGCGGCATCCCCTGCCAGCGGCGCGCCCCCCTCGTCTCGGCCTAGCGCTCACGTCTGCCAGGCGCACTCCCGCGCCAGGTCGAGTCTGTGTGTCACACAAAGCCAGGTAGGTAGGCAGAGGGTGTGTGCGTTTCTTCTGCGTTGGGGTTGCATGCCTTGGCGGAAAGGCGGTGAAAGGCGGCCGTGGGAGGGATAGGATGGCTGCATTAAACTGAGGAAAGCCACAGGACATGATCATGAAGATGGTCCATTTGCTGCTGACTGCGGTGGGGGGTGAGATTTCTGGGAAGACGTGGGGGACTCGGAGTGAACGGGCTTGGATGGTGCGTCTTTTGGCCAGCCAAGCAAGCCATGCTCCCACTTTTGCATCGCAGGATGCAGGTCCGACTCCCGTTTGGGAGATACAGGGTTTCGATGTCAGAATAATGATGCAGATGGCTGGGTTTCCAAGAGCTTGGCTATGCTTTTCTGGTGAAGCGCGTTTCGCGTCCAGTGCCCCCCTATTTGAGGTTCTTGACTTGTTTTCAACTTTTAGTTTGGAGAAGTCGGAGGTCAAGGTGCAACACTGAAGACATTCTGCCCAGCCCTTGCGTGGGCGACAACTTACAGGTGGCTGCTTAGTCACCAACGATCCAAGTTTGTTGGCGAGAACGTTAACGTTCATGATCAATACTCACCTCAGTCTCTGCCGAAACGATAATGGCTTCGGCTTCCAATGGAACCAATTTGCGAGACTCTCCAAATACACCCAGAAAAGAGCTACGGCAGACTGCTTGAACACCTAAGGTACTTGTTCCCCCCCCGCGCTCCCGTCCTGGCCTGGGACCGATAGGCTCTCGGGCGGGTGACGTTGAACAAGAAGCGGACGGGAGATCCCACCAAACGCATGGCTTGCCGTCCCGTTGACAGCAACCACCGCGCACACTGACATACGGATACACGACTCGTCGACATTCACCTGCTACAATCAAGGACCGCAACCAGCTCCGGCGCCTTCTCCGCGCATGCACTCAACTCCATCCGGTGCCGTTCCATTCGTCGGGCGGGCGGCTCTCCGTGTTGTTGGGCTGACGAGAGAGGTTGAGCCGCGTGGGTTTCTCTCCAGGCAGAGTGACATCGCGCCGCGCCCTGGTTGCTTGTTCCTCCCTTGATCGCTGCTCAGACGCACGCATGTGGCGTTGGATAATGACGCAGAACCCTGGGCGGACGGCGGACCTGACTCGCGAGGAGGGCCGCCGCGATCGCAGCGATGGAGCCCAGTTTATTCCGATCAGCCAGGACTTACGTCGACGTCCGAGAAGGAACTGGGAACTTCCAAGGAGGGAGGGGCCTAGGGAGTTGCCCAGGAACTGGGCGTTCGTTTGGCGTCTGGCGTCCTTTCGTCGACTGACCTGAACGTGGCTACGGTGCGCTAAATAAACGGCACGCGTGGACGTACAACAACGTCCCCAGAAGCCCCTCCAAAGTCCGACGAAGCATGTGCTCGCCACATCTGCCGAGCCGGCGGCACTTGTCGCCACGGACCAGATGGAAGGGAAGTCGACGGTACTCGAGGGCTAGCGCCGGCGACGCCTCCCGGGACCATTATGTAAATCCGAGCTCAGGGGCAAGGCTTAGAGCCTCAAATGGAGGAGCCAGTGTGGACACCCGGGAGTCCATCTGGCGGGCAGCCTGCTGTCTCGAGCATGAACCGATGTGGCGATGGATCCGAGCTGCTGGCGGCTCGCGCTGTTCGTTCTACTGGGTCCACGGAGGTTGGGGCTCGTTCGGGCCTGGCCGAAAAGCTCCGCCGACGGCCCTCTCTCTCTCCCTGGCTTGCCTTGCAATGAAGCCCTTCCGAACACAAATGGGGCCCCCTCGGCGTCTCGGCAGCCCGAGACCGACCAATGTCAGGCACGGGAATTACCATGACAGACAGTCAAGACAGGGCGGATCTTCTTCAACGCGAGCGCCCAGCACAGGCTATTTTGGCCCCCTTCTACTTAGGTATGGGCGGCCCGAAATTGCAGTTCCAGTGAGCAGCAGCCTGCTAGCTTGACATGGTCGGCGTAGGAGGGGCCTGCGGTGCGCCGTACACACAAAGGACGCACGCCCATAGGCGGTCAGAGGGGTCGGGTTAATTGCAGGAAGAAGCCGACAGGGGTGCTGTGGCCGGGAGCGGGATGCGGTGGAAGGCTTCTAGAAGGGCAAGTGATCAACTTACGGCAGACGACGGGGCACGGGACGAGAACGGACAGGACGCACGCACGCACATACCGCCCTGTCCTGCCCGCATGCAACCTGTGGAGAGGAAGGAAGAATACTTCAGGTAGGCAGAGAAGGGAAATGGCGGAGACGGAGACGGAGGGCGGTCAGGCGGAAAGCCCGCCAAAAGCAGACGAAGCCTGAGGTCTTCGGACGAGGGCATGAACGCCTGGCCACAATTATTTTGGTTGAAAACAGGGGTCCAGACGTTTCGAAGGGGGGCGCGGGCGCGGGCAGGCGAGGAAATTCAGGGTCCTGGTCCGTGTGCGGGCCATATTGCCATGCATCAAAGGGCGGCTGGGAGGTCCCCCGGAGGATGTGACAAGCAAGCTTTAACTCGAGACGATCCGTCTGGCTAGCCATTCATCTGTTGCTTGCAGCCACGCCGTCGAGGTCGAAACGACGCATCTCCGGGATGTCAGGGGGGGGAGGGGTGCGGGAAGGGAAAGCGGAAGTGTAGATCCAGGCGGTGAAGGGGCGGTCGTGGCGCGGAGGGACAGATCGTGAGATTGAACTGAGGCTGGGTGAGGCGGTAGGCGGTCAGGGGTCTGGCCTTCAGGCTTCGAGCCGAGTCCTCTGTTGTTTGTTTTTGCCCACCGCCCCGGAGCAGATGCACCAGGCGAGATTACTTACTGCAGGGCCAGCGCCGGGCGTGCTCCGGCGCCGTTTCGGCCTTGACGATGGCACGGCTCGGAGGTGGATGGATGGGGATGGGTCGGCACAGGCCACATGTGACACGTGGAAGGAGGCTTGAACCAAGCGTTCTGTTCTGGAAGGACGTCATGCTCTTTGCATGAAGGACGGGAGCACAGACGGGTGGCGAAGGTGTTGACGACAAAAGGACTCGGCGGGGGAGTCGGATTAGTAACCCAGGAGATCTCGGAGTGGTGTCAGCTGGCTCGGATGAGGCCGTGAGGCTCAGTCAGGCACTGCACGGCTGCACGGCTCGGGGGCTCCACGATGAATCTGGATCGAGGTCACGGAGATGCCGGCGCTGCTCTGAGACGACACTCCGACTTGCAGCGGAAGCCGAGGCTGAGGCTGAGGTGTCTGGCATCGATGTATTGTATGCTGGTAACCTCGACCCGATCTGACCCAGCTACCGTAGCTGTACGTTGTCTGCCCAATGCACGATGGCCAGTCTCGGCGATCACCCGCTGCAGCATGGCCGCCAGATCTAGGAGCATCCGCAACATCACGCGACATGTTCTTGTGGCCAGGAACACGACAATGCCCTGAGTATCGCGTCGAGCCGCATCGCCGGTATCGCCGTCTGGCTCAGCTCAGCAGCAACCTCACGCGACGCGGCTTGTCCACACCCCTATGCTGCTGGTTGCTGATGTTGAGGCCATGTCTCGGGGTTTGAAAAACCCAGCACCGCCCGAAAGCGGCCAGCCTACGTCGCGCGTCGGAGTACGTACTACTGCGAGCAAACGGCGAAACGCGGAAGCAGCAATGGTCAGCCCGACGGCGCCGGCCGGTTAGGCGTGCCAGCCAATGATAGCCGCCATCATCGAGTCTCGGCGGGTCCCCCGACGTTCGCCCTCGCGGGATTTTCTCGGGCTCTGGTGCCCGCTGCCAGACGCCGAAGAATGGTGCGTGGTGGTGCCAGTTTCGCAGCCGCTCTTACGTCAACGGGACGCGGGCGTCATGGCACCACTTTAGAAATCGCCGTGACTGAGCGCCGCTGTACGGACAACATACGACAAACCGACGGTTGCTCTAGGTTTCTCTCGCGCCCCTGTGACCGTCTTTCCGATCCTGCATCTCCCCGGACGGAATTGCGCCTCGTCCACCCGTGGTATTTTCGTAAATCCCGACCTGGTCTGGAAGGGAGGAAAATCAGCACAATTCAGCGACCTCGAAAACCTGACTGAGCAAACCTTCAAGGCACAGCTCCCCGTTACAGCGTAGCTACATCATCACCAACGCCGGATCCACATTTACTGGATCCCCGGAATCCCGAACCCACGAAACTCACGCCACACCAACAAACATTCTCCTCTCCTTCTCCTCCCCCTCTGTATATTACCAGCTCCGACCCATTGCGACGCATCGGGCTGCTCCTCCTCTTGCTCCCCCACGACATACCTAGAATCCTCTGACGACAACCTACACACCAGCCATCGCGACGACACAAACCTCCCCCCTCCTCCGAATTCACATTCCGTCATCCTAGCATCACCAACCAACAACTCGCGCGCGCCGGTCAAAGCTCTCCAATCTCCCTCTACCCCTCAATCCCCTCCTCGACAACTACAACAACAACCCCGCCACCGCAAACATGAAGGTCCTCACCCAAGAAGAAGAAGAAGCCCACTACCGCGAGGTCATCAAGGGCGGCCTCGTCGGCGGCTCCCTCGGCCTCGCCGTCGGCTGGCTAGGCGTCTCCGCCGCCTCGCGCCGCTACGCCAGCTTCCGCTCCCTCACCCTCCCCTTCCGCACCTTCCTCGTCACCTCGACCTCGACCTTTGGCGCCATCGTCCTCGCCGACCGCAACTCCATCCGCTACGCCCACTCAAAGGATCCCATGTACTACTACAAGGACGAGGCCCAGCGCACCCAGGAGCTCATCCGCGCCAACGAGTCCGCATCGGACCGCTTCCTCGACTGGGGCAAGAAGAACCGCTACTCCATCGTCTTCGGCTCCTGGATCGCCTCCATGGCCGTCTCCATGGCCATCGTCAACCGACAAAAGTACCTCACCAGCGGTCAGCGCCTCGTTCAGGCCCGTGTCTACGCCCAGGCCCTCACCGTGCTCGTCCTTGTCATCACCGCCGTCTTTGAGATGAACGATGCCAAGAAGGGCGAGGGTCGCTGGGAGACGATCAAGGTCATCGACCCCAACGATCCGGAGCACAAGCACCTCATCGAGAAGAGGATTCACAAGGAGGAGTACAAGGGCCAGGACCTGTGGAAGGGTATGTTCAGCCTGTCCCGTCATGCTTCTAACCGCAATTGCTAACTTGCTATACAGACATGGTCGCCGCCGAGGAGCAGCGCATCAAGGAGCGCCAGGAGAAGGTCAAGCAGTAAATACTCATGCTCTCTGAGTTTGAAAGCCTCCCACCAAAGTAAAACAACAATTTCCTTTCCTCTCTCTGTTTGGCGTCTTTTGGATTTCTACAGCCGTATTCGGCAGCATTGCCTGGAGTTCAGGGGGGGCGAAGTCTTCAGCACGCCCCGTGTATGAGTGCGACGACGCAAGACCCCGCGGGGCCTCAAGCCGGATTAATGGTCGGCAAAAAGTGTTATAGACCAAATTCAAACGTCCAATACTTCTACAATGTTCAAGATTTAAATGACGGTGAATATTCCTAAAATCAACGCAATGCTATAAACCTCCCGCTTTTCGCCGCCGCCGCCGCCGTCGTGCCGCCCGAAGATCGCTAGCCCGCCCAGTTCGCAACAGTAGATGATGGGAAGATTGATTATAATAAATCATGACAGACAACCCCTTCCCTCTACACCTCGATGGTGAAGTGGCTGATCTGCGAGTAGTAGGCGTGCACGGCGAGCTCCAGCATCCACACGTCGCCAAAGACCTCACTCCCGTCGAAGCCGCCAATGACGAACAGCCGGCTGTCGTACAGTACGGTGCCATGATAGCCGCGGCCGCTCGGCGGGATGCCATAGACCTTGCGCCGGTCCCACGACATGGTGACGAGGTTAAGGAGGAGCACGTCGTTGGAGTACTCGTTGCCGTCGTGGCCGCCGATGACGAAGAGGTACGAGCCGACAATGGTGGAGGTGTGCGAGAGGCGGCGGAAGGTGACGGGGATGGTGACGGAGCGCCAGGCCTGGGTCTCAATGTCGTAGACCCAGACGTCGTTGAAGCACTCGCCGCCGTCGGAGCCGCCATAGATTATAAGCTTGCTGCCGACCACGTTGGCCGTGTGGTAGCCCCTGGCTTTGGGGCGGACATCGCGGCCCGACGGCGACGGTTTGTCTTTCTCCGGACTGGAGACAAGGCGCCACGACATCTTGTTGACGTCGCTGACGTCGAGGCGCCAGATGTCGTTGAGGGCGCGCACACCGTCGCCGCCTCCGAAGACGTAGATTCCGTTCTTGTAGAGGCAGGCCGTGTGGGCGCGGCGCTTGGACGGAACGCGGTCGCCGACGATGCGGGGGCGTGACCAGCGGAAGTTTGTCGTGTCGAGGACGTAGACATCGTTGTAGTAGGCCGGGCCATCGCCGCCGCCAAAGACGATGAGCTTCTTGTTGACGGCGGTGCACGTCATGGCGCGCAGGGGGACGGGCACGTCGCCGACGACGTACGGCCGGGACCAGTAGAAGGCGTCGGCGTCGAAGACATAGAGCTCGTTGAAGCAGGCGCGCGAGTCGCAACCGCCAAAGACGTAGATGTTGTTGCCGACGAGCGTCGTCGTATGGGCGCGCAGCGACGTGTGCGGGGCTCCGGACACGGGGGCGCGGGACCAGTACATGCCCGAGGCCGGCGCCGGCGCGACGTTGGGTGCTGTCTTTGGGTCCGTCAGAGGCGGGAAGGGGACGTGTTTCTGCTGCATGCTCTGGTGGGCCGACTTTGCGGCAGCCGTGGACCGGATGGCGCCGCTCAGGTTGCGCGAGGCCGATGACAGGATGCTCGGCTTGCTGGCTATGGCCGAGGTGGAGCGCATCGCGCCGGGCCTGCGGGAAGCGTCCCTGTCGCGATTGTCGGCACTCGTCGAAGCCGACTCGGCGCCCTTGTGGTCGTCATCACCGCGAGTCTTGGGCGTGAGTGACGGGGGCGGGGGTCGCGGGGTTGAGGACGATGGGGGCGCGAAGGCCCTTCCGGTTTGGTGGTTGTTCTGGACCTGCGACGCTGACTGCGAGCGTTGCCGTAGCGAGAGCTCCGAGGGCCTTCTCCGTTTGTCCTGGCTCTTGCTGGCTAAGTGTCCGGGTGTGTGACTGCGCAGTATCGGGGGGCGCTCGGGGATATGCACCACATCATCCTCTTCGTCTTCGTCGTCATCGTCGTCATCGTCGCTGCCCGAGGAGGTATCGTCGTCCTCGTCGTCCTCCTCCTCTTGCGGCTTGATGTACGGTCTACGCTTCGGTTCGACTGGTGGAGGTGTGCCGCTGGGCGCGATCTTCTGGGACCGCACGACCTTGCTGGTCCTCGACGGCGGAGCGGGGGACTTTGGGGGGCGGCCGTCGAATGTTCTGCCGGCCTTGTCAGCCATGTCTGTGGCCGTCTTGGAACATTGCTCGCCGGGAAGCGGGAGGATCGGTACGCGAGCGCAGTCGGCGGAGGGTTCGGGCGGCGGTTCCTGGGAGCGAAAGTGGTGGGATTGATCGCGAACTGTGCTTGACTGATGGTGTGAGTGGGTGATGTATGGTGTCGTGCGAGCAAGAGCTCCGAGTCGAGGTGGAATGCTGACAGAGCTGGGACAATGGAATGGAGTGATGTGATGGGGGGAGAGGGGCTCCGTCCCAGTGCTCGTGCTCGTGCCCGTGGGCTAAGGTAAGGTACCGTTCAACCCCACACTGGGCAGGGGCACTTCCAGTGTCAGGTGGTGTCGGGTCGCTCCTGCCTCACGAGGGTAATCCTTCATGCAGGTGCTCGTGTGTCACAAAAAGGGGAAAACGACTTTCTCTAAATTTCTGAAGTCGATTGTGATTCTTGAATCCATCCACTCGAAACGCCTTTTCCCGTTGTTGCCGGGCAGGCAGTGAGTGCCCAAATCCAAACGCCGTGATACGCCACTCGCTATAGGCCAGTTCCCATTACCCCTCTCTTCTCGTCCTGCAAGGAGCAGCGCCCGCCCAGAAACACCATGCCATCCATGCCTGTTGGTGTTGGGCTTAACAGCAACAATCGAGGCAATCGACGCAGCATTCGCATGCCTCTCCACAGATCCAGCAACAACACAAGACGGCGAGGCTGTGATGAGCATGAGTGACTGAGGGTTAAGCAGTTCGAGGACCCTTGGGACAAACTCACCAGCTCGCCAGACATCCCCTGTCCTTCTTCTCCTCCCTGTACGGCTGTTGCTGTGGCATGCCCTGCTGGGGGTAGTACATCTAGGAAAGTTACCGTCAGCGCCATGTCCCTCATCGATCTGTGCCAACGAGACCAACCTGCTGCTGTGGCGGGCCCTGCTGGTAAGGAGCATTGTAGCCATTGTTGTACCCGTTGCCATGAGTCGGCTGCGGGTAGTACGGCCTTGATCGCGCGTCAGTCTGTGGGTGAGCCATGCCGCGACAGGATCCCAACTCACTGCTGGCCTTGCTGGTAATACTGGTTTGAAGACATGCCGAAAGAGGGAAAGGTGCCACGATTGAGATCTGAGATTGGGGTCGAGAGGACAAAAGAGAATTCCCAAGGGACCGAAGTGCCGGACGATATATAGATGTTGCTTAAATCAGACAAGCTTTCGTTCGCATGCGACTTGCTCACCTCTGGGCCTCTGCTAGACCGCTCCGGGCCCGCCGATAGTGCTGGATGCAGTTTGCTGGGCGGACTAAGTGCTCACTAACGACGTATGGATAAATTAAGAATCCCCTCAGGCTCGAGAGGAGAGGGGTGGCAGGCAACAGGGTGTGGTTTGTCTCACTGCCAGCCGCAGCCCACATGGCCCGCGTGCCATTCGTGTGTGGTCGGCGATGCCGCTGCCGGTCCCCTCCACTCCAGAAGCTGACGACGCCATTGGCATGTTACCACGCCGTCTGACGAAAGCGTGCCGGCCATCCCATGCCATTGGCGCCCTGCCGGATCGAGCATCGCTTGCTTCTGGAGGCAGCAGCTTTTGGCTTCAATCCGAGCCGCACCTAGCGTTGAAGCTGAGGGTTCGAGTTCAATGTCGAGGGGGTCAACTCGGTTGTACTTCAAGCTCAAGGGGCTTGAGATTCTCCATCCATCCTGGGGCGGTCGATTGACTGCTGACGTTGGTTGACCTGACTGATGTCACCGACGATGCCGAGGTCTTTACGAGCAGGGCGGATGACTCAGGCGGGCCCGTTTTTCTAACCTCCTGTCCCTGATCACCACCACCACACCACCATCGCCCTTGGCTTGGCGTCGTTGTGTATCTAGACGTCAGGATATGTCTCGATGGCCTCTTTGCCGTGTTCTCTGTCGGTCCGGAGGTCAGAAAATTTTCGAGTGACCGGTGAAAGCTTACGATGCAGCATGTTGGATGTGCTGCCTATGAACGTCTTCGAAAACACCACTTTCTCTAGAGTCAACCTGAACTTTCTTAGCCAAGCTGCCCAAGTCACTGCGTGTTTGGGTTCATGCTGGTACTCATTCTAATCTATCAAATCAGTGTCTGGTATTCATTCATATCAGTGTCTAACATCGCCAACTCTTTGGTGGCAGATTCGGGCATGATGATGAGCCTCTGGTGGGCAGGCACTGCCTCCCAGCCTTGGATGAAAAGCTAAGTTCCAAGCAATACACCCACAAGAGGCAAGAGACGAGGCCATCATCTGCGACCCTTATCGCGAGGGGAAGGGACGATTAAGTACTTAGCGTGCCTTCCATCCTGAACCTGCTCGGGTGGGAACTGCGTCGCGTCATGTGGTCACGGGCAGCGCATCGAAGTCTCTCGCCTATTCGTTCCACTGTGACTGAACACCCAAACCATCACAACAACGCAGCAGTCGATTCACCACATTCGTTTTTGCGCATCTTCTGCATTTCCACGCCCGCACCACGCAAAGTGGTTCGCGAACGTG
Source organism: Plectosphaerella cucumerina (assembly GCA_020746995.1). NCBI lineage: Eukaryota > Fungi > Ascomycota > Sordariomycetes > Glomerellales > Plectosphaerellaceae > Plectosphaerella > Plectosphaerella cucumerina. Next base: position 5,299,859 of record JAGPXD010000002.1, read on the forward strand.
GAAAATGCCTTCGTTTCCAACTGTCGATCTGACGATCGAGGACTTCGCCGGTTTGCTGGGTGGGGATAAGGATAAGGTTCAGCAGCCTCCTGTCCAGCACGAGGATGCCGTCCCCGCAGCCTCGGTTCCTGACCCAGGCGCCGGGGTTGGCCAGGTTCCAAGCGTAAACATCAACTTACAGTTGCCTCTGAGGCCGGCGTTCCCCAAGGTCGGAAGACAAACATGTTCAGTAAGTATTCAGGCATCAATAATCCGCCGCCGCCACGGGATGCTAAATTTCTGGCAGCTGTGCAGCCTGGATTTACTCCAATCAACCGTTCCGAGGCGAGCGGTTCCCTCAAGGCCAAGTTTCGCACCACTACCAATGCCGTGTCATTCGGCACCCCTGCTCAGACGGGCAACCTGTCAACCGCATCACGTTTTAAACCAGTCAAAACCACGAACGTCTTTGACTTCAACGCTCCGATGGAGCCTGCACTTCGCGATCCTCCGCAGCTCGACCGCGTCAAGAGCCCCCCTGCTTTTGACTTCAACGCTCCGTTGAAGCCTGCAGTTCGAGAACCTTCGCGACCCGACCCCATCAGAGACCTAACTGTCATTGAGAACAACATTCAGCTAGAGTCTACAGTTCAAGAGCCTACAATTCTCGTCAACTTGGATCAAGTCGCGGCCGAGAAACCTCAGGTCAGCCCGGTCCGGTCCAAAAACTGGATTTTCTCCAGCACCATCCAGATACGCGACCATGTCTCTGCTCTGAAGTTCGCCAATGACTTATGTCAGTCAAAGGACGTCGGTGTCACCAACAACAGGCTTGTTGTTTGGACCGATGGCTCGGCAGGACAGGACAATGTTGCGGCCTCGGCAGCAATCGTTTACCGGCAACCCCTTACAGACTCAAGCCCCTCATGCTGGGTGGCTAGGGGGTTTGGTATTAGGGGTTATGCCGGAGGCGCCACGCTCGCCGAGTCCGTAGCAGTTGCTGTTGCTCTCGAGGCAGCGCTCGATGTGTGGAACAGCTTGGATATCAAGCAAAACCATCTTGGCACTCGATCAGACGCCAACCCTGTTCCTGCCTGGATCAAGAAGCTGACACCCTCACGACCTGCAGCTCTACCGGCACTCAGAAGGCCTCTGCCATTTTCCTTCATTGACCTGACGGTGGATGATGGTCCTGCTGTGGAGGTCATTGACCTGACAGGCGATGACTCGGACGACTCCATGACAGACACGTTGCCTGCCGCGACTCTTGTTCCCGAAAACGAACGTAAGTGGATGGCCCGACGTGGCCAACTTTGCTTGGAGAAAACGCTGACGCTGCTACCATCTTGTTGACGCAGCCGTGCCAGCCTCGGTCAAGCCGTTCCAAGAGCTATTCATCTTCTCTGATGCACAGGCTGTGCTAAACTCCTGCATGTCGGCAAGGTGCGCAAATAGGTCTGCTACTTGGCATCTTGTCTCCAACCGCATCAAATCTTTTATGCAGCAGTTGTTCGAGAGAGGCGTGGTGGTCCATTTCCACTGGGTCCCTGCCCACTCCGGCATCGAAGGCAACGAGAGGGCCGACCATGTCTGCAGCGTCGTGAGGAAAGCACAGGGACGTACATCAAAGAGAGCTCCAGCACCAAAGGTGTGGGAGATCGAAGGCGGTCTCGTTGAGCAGTTTGCCATGTTCGGCGCAAGATCTACCAGCAAGCAACAGCGATCCCATTTCGAGAGGAAGCAACTCTACGCCCTCAAAAGATGGGGTCGGAGACCAGAAAGGCTGCAGAAGAGACAGGAGCTCAGGATGAAGAGACATGAGATGATCAAGAGGTCCAGACACGCCGGCCCAGAAACAGCACTCAGAGAGGCGACGCTGCTCATATCCAAGGAGAAGTCCCTGCCGACACAGGACCAACACAATGAGACGATTCAACCCGGAGAACCCCGAGTCACAGAGGAGAGAGCGAGTGGACTGGGCATGCCGCTACGAAGGTCCGTCCGACTTGCGGCCGGCTTGATCGCCAAAGAAAGCGGCAACACGATGGCCACTGCAATCGAGATAATCGACTGATCGTGCCTCGGGCACGATGTCAGGTTGTCCAACGCGACGGAGAAACCGGGACAGAACCCGGGAGCATGTATGAACCAGAAAGTCTTGTCATTGTTGGACAGGATCAAACGTGAGACCAGCTTGGGTCTCAACGATGTACAAATATCGGAGAAGCAGGGTTCATGTATTTGCTCCTACATCCATGGCGAAGCATGCTAGATGTATCATGGCCTTTGGGGTACACTTTGGTGGTAGAGCCACGCGTCAGTCATCCCCAAATCATCACAGACATCCTCCCACACATTCGTGCCATGTTCGCTTTTGGGTTGCTACTTTACACGTGATCTCTGCTCGCCTCCTAGTATCGCCCTCGTCACATCATCCCATGAATATCGCAATCGTGAATGCGTCCTCCCGGATCGACTAGCCCTCAGCCTCGTAGGAGTTGGACTTGTGCTTGGGTTGGAAGGTGAAGCCCGGGTGGCAGGGGCCGAGGAACATCTCGCTACAAGGGGTGGTCAGCTTTGGCTATGAATCTCGGATGACACATGGAATCTTACCTGATCTTGATCCAGTCACGGTAGTTGGGGCTGGCAAGGAGAGTCTCGAGCTCGTTGCGGCCGCGGTACATGGGCGGACGGTCGTTGAGGTTGGGGGGCAGGTGCTCGAGCAGACCGATGGGGACGTAGCGGTGGGTGAAGCTGAGCCACTCGAGGAGGAAGCGGCGGGTGAAGCCGAGGCCGACCTCGTCAGAACCCCAGGCCTCGAGGCCGTAGCGGACGAACTTTTCGACATAGGCGAGGCGCTCGGTGGCCGACTTGTCGAGGTACTGGCCCTTTTCGATCTCCTCGAAGAGCCAGGGTTTGACGAGGGCGCCGCGGCCGATCATGACCGAGTCGACGCGGGCGTTGTCGATGTGGTCGAAGTAGTCGACGTGGCTGTAGCAGTCGCCGTTGCCGAGGAAGAAGATGCGGCCGTCCTTGGCGGCGGGGAGGGTGGATGGGTCGGGGTCGGCGGCCGTGTCGGCGAGGCGGTCGCGCTGCTCGTTGTAGGTCTTAATGAGCGCGGCGCACTCGGCGATGTAGCCCCAGTCGGCGCGCTTGCTGTAGCGCTGCTCGCGGGAGCGGCCGTGGAGGGTGATGGCGGCGCAGCCGGGGGCGCCGAGGCGCTCGCGGGTCTCGCGGGAGCCGAAGGCGAGCTTGGAGATGATCGTGGTGGCGTTGGGGCGGCCGGTCTTGACGCCCATGCGGAGCTTGGCGGAGACGGGGATGTCGCCGGAGAAGGTGTTCATGCCGCGCACGATGCGCTCGAGCTTGTTGCTGGTATCAAGCAGGGCCGAGCCGGAGCCGGTCTTGAACACGGCGTCGACGGGGCAGCCGCAGTTGAGGTCGATGACGCGGAGGTGGGGGACGTAGCGCTTGAGGACCTCGGTGGCCTTGATGGCGACCCAGGGCAGGTTGGCCGAAATCTGGGCGCCGAAGCGGAGGTCCTTGGAGTTGTCGTAGCCTTGGACGACGTTGGGGCCGTCGGGGGTGAACTTGGGGGGCGCAATCTCCGACTCATGAGCCTTCATGAGCGTCCAGTCGGCCTTTGTGCCCTGGATGAGGGGCAGGCTCATGGCCATCTCCGAGTAGGTCAGCTCCGCGCCGAGCTCGACGCAGAGGCGGCGGAAAGGGAGGTTGCCCTGCGTCGTCAGAGGTGCGAGGACAGGGGTCTCGCGGCCGAAGTAGAGCTTGCGCTTCTCCGACGCCTTGACTGGAGGGTCGGTGAACTGCGCGCGCAGGTCGGCGTTGTCGTTGATCTCCTGCCTCTTGCGGCGGGAGGAGAAGTCCTCGGTGAGCTTGAACTCGGTGTTGGCCCAGGTGATATACTTGTCGGCCTCGGAGAAGTCGACGCGGCGGCGAGAGAGATTGATCTTGTCACTTGCGGCCACGACGTTGGCCACGCCAGGACGCTCGTCCTCGTGATCGCCAGGCTGACCCTCGGTGGCCGTGTCGCTGATGCCAAGAAGCACCAGCTCCTTGCGACCGTCCTCATGCTCCACCTCCTTCATGTGGCTCTTGACGAAACGACACTTCCAGCCCGAGGGGCAACGGCCGTACGTCTCGAAGACGTGGCACTTGCCATCGAACGTGGTGGCGTCAGCGCGGCGGCCCTCTTCGAGATACTTGCGGAGATCGTGGCTCAGCTTGCAGCTGTCGCCAAACTTGCATTCGCGCGGCGAGAACTCGTTGTAGTAGGTTCGGCTGTGGCACAGCTTGATCGTGTCGTCAAAGTGGCCAAAGGTCCGCTCCTTGTTCTGGCCGCGGCGGCGCTTTTTATCGCCGCCTTTGTCACGGCTGTCCTGCTGCTCCGCGCCACGGCCCTCGGCTGCGTCGTCATCAACAGCGTCTTCTCGCTTGCCAGCTGCCTCCTCGCGAGTGATGAGGTACCTGTGATTGTAAGCTCTTGCCACTTGAGAGATCATGGGCTTCTTACTCTGCCTTGACAGGCGCCCTTCCACTGTCTCTTGCGTCGACCTTAGCCGGGACAGGCTTGGCCTTGGTAGGAGCAGGGGAGGTGGCGGGTACAGTCGTTGTCTGTGTAATCACCTCAGGCTTAATAGCATCTTTGCCATCGTTGGTATCGCTTGGGTTGGCAGCAGCCATCTCGGGCTGAACAGCCGTCTCGTTGGGCTTGATGGCGTTGGTCTCATCGCTGGCGGGCTTCTCAACAGCAGCAGTCACAGCCTCTGCCGTGGTGTTGCCGTTGGCCTGAACTCCACCATCCGTTCCAGCCGCGGGTGCGTCGACAATCTGCGAAGGCGAATCGTCAACCTTAAGACGTTTTGCTGCTCGCTCGGGCGACGCATCGGCAGAGTGGGAGCTCATTGTGAGAGATTGTGTTGCTGAAAGCCAGCAATCAGAAGATGTGCATGTGAAGAGGGATGAGAACAAAGCTGGCGTTTGAAAAGTGGTTGGTGAGAGGTACCGGCCGGAACGTCAGGTTTCAAGGTGAATTGGCGGCCGTTGTGAAATTTCATATAAGAACGGGAAGGTGCAGAAGGTGCTCAAAAGAGGCAAGAGCAGATCGGAGGGGTGTGGGTCGAGATAGATTCGGTATCGGGCGGTCGACGCCACTGTGGCTGGTGATAATGTGGCATACATGTGGCGTAGTCCATCATCATCTCCGGAGGTGGTTTTTTTTCGGTGTTGAGCACCAGCAAACCAGCAGTCAAGTTGAAAAAACTCATAGAACTCGCCCTGGACTAATAACAGAGTGCTAGAGACTAGGCTGCTCAGCGGAGCCCGTTGTAATGTTACATGCTCATCGACGTCCCCCATGTTTTCCCCATGTTCCTTCCTCCGTGACCCGATGTGGTGCTGTTTACCAGCGAAAAACTCCATGCTGCGACGAGCTCGTCTTGGGTGTGGCACCCTGCTCCCTTGCGGGAGATACTGCCCCGTCTTGGGAAACTTTGGCCTGTTGGGACGGAATGTCGCTGTGACTTCGCAGTCCAGCCAGGATGTGCCGATCGCGGGCCCCAAGGTAGCCAGGTGTCCCAACCTGGCCATCTGCCGGGTATCACGCCGGCGGTTCGCGATCATGCGGCCTGGCTGCGCTCTGCTTTCGCCCCTTCCTCCGGCTCGTTTCCTTTTCACAGGACAGCCGCTTTTAGTCTTGATGTGGATGGACCTCCTGCGACACCGTTGGTCCTGGCAAAGCATGGTCCTGAGATGCCTATATGCCTTTCCGCCGTGCCTGGAGATTGCTGAGACTATCGCCACTCTAAAGCGACAAAGTTCTGAATTCATCATGAACGTCAGACTCGGTCGATGCATTACACGCTCCTGGCCTCGACTCTAGCGGGCTTTGGGGTTGAGGTCAGTTTCGGTCTTGTAAGCGTTCGTCAGTTTCAGGAGTAGTTCTTACAGGACTGTTGAGCATGCTCTGCCTCTTGTTCCGGCCCTTCTTGATGTGGCTCTTCAGGGCGCTCGAGTCCAGCGGCTTGAGTAGCTCAAAGCTACAGAGCAGCTCCGAGGAGACGGACATGACGGCACCCCAATTATCGAATTCTCCGCAATACTATGAGGTCAAGTTAGCAAACAACTGTTTTCCAGCAACGAGGGCGAGACGTACGTTTGGTGCGCTGAAGACAGTCACCAGCAGTCGATCCGTGAAGAATTCATAGCCATCCTCGACCACCATGTGCGCGCGGCAAATGAGGTCGAAATCGTGCTTGGCCAAGAAATCCTCGATGACAGTCTTTCCGAAGCAGTAGCTGACGCCCCTCTCGTTGGCTTCCCAGTCGCTGTCCATTTCGGCAGGGTCGGCCCAGACGAGATCGTTGAGCAGTCCGTAGTCGGGGATGTCGGTAGGGCGGGCGATGTTGCGGATATCGTCCATGTGGTGCAGCGCGGGGGAGAGGCCGCCGTGAACGCAGAAGATCTTGCCGGCGACGATGGCAGCGATGGGCAGGGTGTTGAAGCAGTCAATGAAGATCTTCCAGGTCTTGACGTTGCAGCGGCGTTTGCATTCGTCGTAGAAGCCGTAGACACGGGTGACATTGGCGCACTCGTGGTTGCCGCGGAGCAGGAAGAAATTCTCGGGGAACTTGATCTTGTAGCAGAGCAGCAGGAGGATGGTCTCGAGGGACTGCTTTCCGCGATCGACGTAGTCGCCGAGGCAGAGGTAGTTGGAGGAAGGGGGGAAGCCGCACATTTCGAACATGCGGATGATGTCGGTGTACTGGCCGTGGACGTCGCCGACGATCTTGACGGGAGCATCGAGCTCGAGCAGGGCGGGCTGGGACAGGAAGACCTCGCGGGCGCGCGCGCAGATGGCGGCGATCTCTGCATTCTTGAGACAGACACCCTTGGTCACCTTGCCAGCGTAGGCGGCGTCGAGGAGCCGCTTGATAAAGTCGTCCAGGTCGATGTCCTTGATGTCGTTCATGGCGACAACGGGCTGGCCATCGTCGGCCTTATCGTCGGTGGGAGTCTTTGTGATGGGAATCACATTTTCGCTCTTGACGAGGATGGACTGACCGGGGGCCTGCATGTGGGTGTTGAGGCTGGCGCTGGCGCACGGGGGCTGATCGGAGACGTGGTCGACCTCGCCCGAGGCTTGGGCGGCACTAACGTCGTGGAAGCCCTTGGAGTGGGCGTGCTGGACGGGCGAGGGAGGCGGTTGGTGGTCATCGTCGAGAGGAGAGTCGAGATCAGCGAGGGCGCTGGCGCCGCCAGGGGAGACGGGGGTCGAGATGGAGCCATGTCGGCTGCCACGCGATGTAGCAGACTTGCCACTCTTGCCCGACCTCACCGAGGCGGCGTCATCGGCGTTGGCGGATATAGAGCCGCGGGGGCTGTCGGTGGACTTGCCGGCGCCGGGGATTTTTGAGCGCAGGGAGCGGAAGGAGCGCGAGGACTCTTTGGTGTCGGAGCGGGAGAAGGAGGGGTACGATTTGAAGTCGTCGGGACCATCCTTGGACCCCTTGTCCTTGGAGGGCTGGTTTCCCATGATGCGAGGTCGGTCGCAGATGGGGGACGGTTCGGGTGATGGCTTCGCGGGCGGTGGCCGGCGGGCTGGGCGGTCGGTTGTGACTCTTTTGTAGGGGTGCGCGCGCGCAAGGATTCGTTCGGTGACGTCGGGGCGGAGATGGCGATGCGGTCGGCGCTGCTTCCTAACTCCGTCTTACCACCTTTCCGGAAGTTGCGGCAGGATGGGTGCCTGGCAGTAGTGGATGTAGCGTAGCCTGGTCACCCGGCTAGGGAGGGTGAAAGAGATGCTCGAGGATGGAGAGAAAGAGGGTAAGGGAGGTGGAACGGCGGCCAGCGGAGGCGTCCGTGGTTGTAGATGGCGGCTAAAGCCTGCGCTGTCGAGGGTTTGGAAGGGGCCCGAAAGGGGGGATGACGACAACCGGTCGGGGATGGGTATGGTGGTATCGAATGCTCGGCTGCACGAGTCGCCTCGGAAGGGGTCGCGCGGTTGAATGTAGGCGTGTATGATTCTGGATGCTCGTCGGTGATGATTCGGTCGGCAGGTCGAATCGGGTTGGTATCTTTGCAAACGAAAGAGCCCGTGGTGGTTGATTGCGTGTGTGTGTGAAGAAGGCAAGTGTGAGGAAGCTGTGTCAGGTTTCTGGGTCAGCCTTGCTTGTTGTTGAGAGCCCAGACAGAGCGTGTGCCTGGGAGTCCTCGGGGCCAAGAGATAGCGGAGGGCGGTCTTCTTTCAGGTAGGTCGGCAGCCCGAAGGTGAAGCGGAGTGGGGGACAGTCAGAGCTTGGAGGCACACTGCAGCAGGCAGCGCGCCCGCTCAAGTGAACCTAATGAGTGGGCGGGCGGGCAGCGGGCGGCGGGCGAAGAAGGGAATGGATTATGGGGCGGCGGAAGGGCGGGCAGCGAGGGCAGCCCAACGGGCAGGGGCAGAGGCCGGGGGTCGGTCGGGTCGGGATGCTGCACTGGATCCTCTCCTGTCCATCCCGGCTTCAATCTTCAGTGCCGTGCGGCGAGCTGAGGCAGAGGCAGAGGCTTGGACGGTGGAATGATGATTCAGGGCGGGCGGATTGGGTCTCCCGAGGGGTGGTGCAATGGATGGGTGGGTATCTGTACCTTTATTTCTCTCTTCACCGATTCTTCTGATGTGCCACTGTCATGAAAAATGGCTGGATAAGAGGGAGGTCGGTGTGAAGGGACCTTGACACCGGATCGGAAAGACGGGGAGAAGAGCAAATGATGAATTGCCGTGACGGAGGGCGGAGAGGGGGATTAATAATGTGGGCAGGATCTGGACAGGAACGGATTTGGAGAAGCACCCCGTTTCTGTTTGAAGCCGATGGCCTTGCCTCGACTGTGATTGCCCGAGCACGAACATCAACGGCCTTGGCTTCAAGGGAAGGAACGGAACGTGGAAGGCACCACCGAGGCAAGGAGGGCAAGAACGGCCAGGACAGCAGGCAAGGATGGAAGGCACAGGTACACTGTAAGGTGAGGGGAACGACCTGATGCCAAGATCAGCTGTCCCACCAGAAACACTCCTGCTTCTCGTCCTGCTTCTCGTGCCCCCTCCTTCCCATGCATTGCGCTGCTTGTCCTCCGCGTTCGCGACTCGTATTTCCGCCTCGACCGATGGTGTTGCGGGGTGCTTGAACAGAACCGATTCTTGGCTCCCCCAACCCACCCACCACCGCGACAATCAGAAAAGAAGCCTCTATTCCCATCCGTTGAAACATCACCACGGCTTTCTATCAGAGGGGATCGCAAGGGTGTTCCCCGTGGCCCCAGAAAACACCATCCCTGTCAACCGCAAGACTCGTCAAGAGCACGAGACCAGACCAACATACCTCGAGGCGAATTGACACCACCAAGCTGGATGCCCCTCCCGCTTGCCAATTAGCCGCAAACCGGTGCTGCCCCCGCGCCAGTCGGCTTGTTCTCCTCGACGCCGGTGTCTTGGTCCGGGGAGCCATCAGCCATCTCCATCGAGGCGACCGTCCGGCCCCCAGCCAGAGGCGAGGTGAGGTGACCAGACCTCCTGACCAACTTGCCCAGCGGACGCAGCGCCGTGCTCCAGCACGCACAGGCTGGTGTGACGGTGCCCCGACCACCTGCGCAGACGATGCGGCTCCTACAGGGATGACCTGCACTTGACAGAACCTTAAAAATCCAGACAGCTGCTCGGCCCACTGGCTGCTCGTCCACCGGAAACACACTCGGCGCCAGCTTGCACATCCTGACGTTGGTCGTGTTTCCTGGATCCCGCTTGGCAGTCCGGTGGGAGCGTGCACCCATCTCGACGACTTACTTTACTGGGAACAACTTCCCCGCCAACCCAGATGCGATGCTTTGCCTTGAGCATCGGGCCTCCCACCATCAGGCCCCGTACAAGCGATGGATCACCATCAGGCGGACAGGTCCAGACCTTGAAGATCTCGACCCCCTCGGCCAACCCCTCGTCCACTCACAGTTCAGATGCTGCCGGAGCCCGAGTCGGCGCGGTGGCGGATCGCCTTCCCCCCGCTCGAACCCCCGCAACGCCTCGCCAGGAACCATTCGTGTGGCAGCCTGTTGAGCTGAGCTACAGCTCGTGGGGAGCAGCTCACACTTGCGCCGCATGACGTGAGATGAGCGTGGCCCAGTCGTTCGGCCAGATGCGCTGACAACGGCAAAACGGATTCGCTCGCTTGCTCAATGGGCTTGTAGGACGGCTGCCGAAGTTCCTGGGCTGATCAAGACCTTGCAAACGCCGGACCACTCGCCGAAACAGCTGCTCACTTGGCGGCACAGGCCGACTTGACACGCATTGCGCGTGGCCAAGTTTTTCAGCAGCGATTTGGGAGTCGTCCGATGGTAGTCGCCACATGTTCCCTGTCCACCCGGGCCTACGGCACCAGGCAGGTGAGTGGCTGTCCGGCGCAGAGTATCTGCAATCTGTATATCGCTACGGTAAACAGACAAGACGTCGAAGTTGGCACAACAGGAGCTATCCTGGAGCTCACATAACCCATGGCAGACAAACCCGTCATCGAGACATCCTGCGGCACAATGGCCCGGTAAAACAGATGCCGACAGCACCCTGCTTACTTGCCGACTGGGACTACTCATGGCTACGATTAGCATTGTACGAGTCCTCGTAAGCATAGTATACTCGTAAGGGTAAATTAGCTGTTCTTGGCTTTCACCAAGCCACGACCACAACGTATGCCTATTCCCGTCAGTCTGGGAAGCATGACAAAGCACCAGCTGCCATGGTCGTCTGGTGGAGAGAGGCGGGGGGGCTTGACTGTGAGCAATTGCTGATGACAGTCCGCGAGTCACCAGCCCCGACGGCAGTGACAGACAGAGGCTGCGTGGTCGTGGGGCAAATGCGAGTCGCCCGACGCACGTGGTGTACAGAGACAAAGTGCACGCGTTGCCAACGAGGACGACAACCCGGCAATGAAGGCATTCGGAGACGACTCGGCAAGCGACCGAGGCTAGTATCCCGGTGTTGGCGACCCTGCTCGACACTTTCACCAAGCCCCAAATTTGCGTACACGTACGAATACAAGCCCATGCCCGGCGGGCTGTGTCCGCGATGACGGCCGGGCCGAGGGCGTAACTGCCCACTCCGCCTCCGGGTGACCTTGACGGGGGCTATTTTTAGGGTGTCCTCCCCCATCCTTACGCAACGTAGCCCCAGGGGGTTCTCGTGGTGTTGGAACCCCCTCCCGCTTGAGTGCCTCGCGCCACACTCTGCCGGTGCAGTAACATCCCGCACTTGGACCCTGGCGCGGAAGCTGAGTGGCCGCAGATGGCGTAGCGGCGGGGCGACAGCAAGCTGAGCCTCTGGAGGCTGACGACCCTGGGGCCTTGGGTGTGTGTGTGCTGGCAGGGGGACAAGCATCATGTTTCATCTTTGGTGCTATTTTCTCTCCCTCTGGAGACTTTTGGGGGTTCACTCGGCGATGCCGCGATCGCAAAGCGTGCGCTTGACTTGGGCTTTGGGTCAGGCTCGAGGCAAGAAGGGAAGGTTTAGGTTCAGCGCTCTAGGGCGCATGAAGAAGAAGCCACGAGCTGGTCGGTGTACTCGTTGGAGAAATTGCGCTGCCGTCGGAGTTGGAGTCGGAGTCGGAGCTGGAGGCTGTCCGTGTCTCTGCGGCGAGGAGGAATACCGCGCTGACAGCCCGCCCAGCTTTCGAGGTGTCGTGATGTGCAAATTACAAAACTTCTTGGCTGGGGCTGGACGGCACGGCAGATTCCATCTCGAAGGGGCACATCGTGGAGGCCGAGTCATGCCTCAGCCAGGTTAGGTGGTGTCTGCCGTGAACGATGTCGGAGACACGCTGGACATGCAGGGCAGGGCAGACAGGGAAGGGATTCCGACAGGAGGCTCACTGCATCCAGCATTCCTAGAGGGGTATAGCGTGCTATGGACGGCAGAGCAAGGCCCTGAAGGACAGAGGGGCCTTGCCGCAAGCTCGAGACATGCTTGGCGGCTTACGACGGGGACGGGAGGGGGGTTTTCCGTCATGCCTTCAGGCTTCAGCTCCTGCAAATTTCGTGCGAGTCAAACGAAAGAACGCCTTGCCCGACGAAGGGGCGCGGATTGGGCTTTGCTGGCAGGTGTGGGCGTTCTGCGTGTGATCGGAGTTGGAGGTTTGATCTGTTGGTACGGTAATGAACAGATGCTTCGATCGCGATGCGTTGCTGGGTCAAAGTCTGCAGGTGTGACGTGACCTGACGTGAGCCAGACCAGACGACGACTGCGACGTGAAAAGGAGACCCGGAGAGAGAGACTGGCAGACTGCAGCCTGAGGTACGAGATTTCCCCGGCAACCGTGCACTGTGACTGCGACGCGACGTGGACTTGCCCGCATCTGGAGCGCAGCATCATCGGTGGTCCAGCGGAGGCCCCTGGGGCTGAGCCCTTTAGGGCGGGAGGTGCCCACTAAAAATCGCAAGCTGCCAGCCAGATCGAACGGACCCGGACGCTGCCAGTGGACTCGCGGGGGCGCCGGCGAGGTACCTGCGTGTTAGGCCGCACCCCCGGTGGCTTTGCGGTTGCTTATCACCGCTCATCGGTGGGGCACTTTACGCGGCTTGGGGGGGCGCTCCCACATCATCACGCTGGTGCAGTGCCGTCGCTCGCTCAGCCTGCGCCACCAAGGCGCGTTTGCACCCCCGCCCGCCCTGCGCATCTGCGGCTGCAGTTCCCAGGGATCTTCACTCTTCGGTCCCTTTTTCCCAGGGGTGGAGGGGGGCCGCGCATTCGAAATCCTCCCACCTCCGTTGCTATACTTAAGACCGGAGACCCCCGGATGCTTATTCTTATTTTGTCCATCGACATCACCATCATCCGCATCCAATCCCGTCCATTCGTTCGGTCATAGTAAGCAGCAGCAACTCTCCGGCATCTTCTATTAGTACATAGGTACTTCAGTTCGACGCCCTTTCCATCGTTCGACCGTTCAACAGTCACCACCACCACCGAAAAGACAAACGTCCAGCGAGGCTTCCCGCTCCACCACAAACCGACCACCCGCAAGCCATACACATACACAAACCGCCACAATGGGTGTCGGTCGTTTCATCTGCGTGGCTCTGCCATTCATCCTCTCTGCCGCATCGCTCGTGGCGCTCCTGATCGCATGCCTGGGCGGCGTCACAAACAAGGACCTGTACATGTTCCGCGTCAACGCCACGGATATGCAGATCAGCAGATCGGAGATCCAGGGCCTCATTGAGAGCGTGACGAACGGCGATATGCCCGACTTTCCCAACCTCGGCAACCTCAACGACATCACCCGCCGCGCCGACTCGACGAATGTCACTGCCGCTCAGCTCGGCATCGACAGCGTCTTTGACATTGCCCTCTGGGGATACTGCGAGACGGAGAGCAACGGCACCCGCACCTGCACCAAGCCCGAGTTCGACTGGGCCGCTACCCACCTCAACACCAGCTGGATCACCGCCGTTGGCGAGCTCTCTGGCGGCGCCATCAAGATTCCTGATGAGCTGACCAAGGCTCTCGAGACGTACCAGACCGTCTCCAAGTGGACTCAGGTCGCCTACATCATCGCTTTCGTTTCTCTCGCCCTCGCCGTCATCACCGGCATCTTCGCCAACTGCACCCGCGTCATGTCGTGCGTCACCTACATCGTGGCCACCATCGCCGCCGCCGTCGTCATCGCCGCCGCCGCCCTCTCGACCGTCACCTCGACCGTCGTCGTCGGCTCCCTCGAGGCCTCGGCAAAGATGTACGGCGTCCGCTCAAACTTCAACACCACCTTCCTCGCCCTCGTCTGGGCCTCGGCCGCCTTCGCCCTGGGCGCCGCCTTCTTCTGGCTATTCACCATCTGCTGCTGCGCCCCCAGCCACAACTCCCGCAAGAGCCGCAACCGCGACTCCACCGACGGCGAGAAGCTCCTCCCCATCACCGGCAACAAGGCCGCCGCCTACCAGCCCCTCGGCTCTCCCGCTCACCAGGGCTTCTACGACGCCCAGAGCAACAACCAGTACGGCGCCCCCCGCCACGCCAGCGGCGGTGCCCGCGCCGACATGGCCTACGAGCCCTACTCGCACCGTTCGTAGGAAGGGAACGCGACTTGTGGTTCTACTAGGCTTTTTGCATCAGCGGCGTACCAGGATCTGCGCGTTTTGAGCTTTGGGATTCGTTTTTGCTTTTTTTCTGCGACGGGAAGGAAGTGGGAGAAGATGATGGTGATCTGAATGCGAGAGAGCCTCATGGCCTCCGATCTGACGGGCGATGCCTATGATGATAGACATTACTGTAAATTCTCGGCCATTGCCGGATGAATAATGACGATAACCTCAATCACTTGATCGTTCCTTCCCCCTTGTGATGCTCGGTGCGTGGGTTTAAAACGCACTGTGTTGTGGTCCACAAATCTGAAAATCGCCTCAACTTCAACACACACACATCTCCGGGGAGCTGACGACCAGAAATCGTCTGCCGAAGACTTGTCTTTCTTTTCTTGCTGGATTCTGTTCTTCCTGGATACGATTTAGGCGATATGTGATGTCGTTGGGAAGAAGTCACCACAAAACCTAGATCCTTTTACCACCCACGCGTGAGTCAAAAACTCCAAGGTTGAAAGACCTCTCAGCTCACACCTCACAGCACCACAATGGCAGGACACTCGCTGCGGCGGGACTTTGTCCTCGCTCCCATTACAGCCCTGGCCTTCTTCACCTCCCCATCAGGGCAGCGCTACCTCCTCGTCGGCGAGGACACGGACATCAAGGTCTACGAAGCCACCACCTCTGGCCCCGGCCGGCTATGCTGCCAGTTCCGCGTCTTCAGCATCCAGAGTATCCACGGCATTCGCGTACGACCACGCACTCACGACGATAATGATGCCGCCATCCTCGTATGGGGCAGCCAGAACGTCGCCGTTCTCCCGGGACGATTCATCGAGGACCGCCTGTCGAACCTGCAGGAGGCCGCCCCGCGTGTTCCCGAGACGCGCGCCCCCGACTGGATCTTTGACGGTATTCTGGCCCACGGAGCCGATGGGCGGTGCTTCCTCGTCTCCGCTCACAACGAAGTGCTCGAGGTGACGTGGGAGGGCCAGGCGCAGCGGCGGGACCCGTACGTACTGCGCTTCGGCCGCGTCATCTACCCCGCGAGACCGGCCCTTTACTCGGCGCGCATTGCGTGGGACTCCTCGGATGAGGAGCTGCTGGTGGCTGGTGGCACAGTGTTTGGCGAGATCATGGTGTGGAAGTGCGCCGTAGAGACTGGCGTCGCCTCGCTGCTCTTCGTCTTCGCCGGTCACGAGGGTTCCATCTTTGGTGTCGACTTCTCGCCCGTGCTGGAGAGGCCTGACGGGTCGAAGGGCAGGCTACTGGCGAGCTGCAGCGATGACCGCACCGTAAGGATCTGGGACGTCTCCGAGGCTGCTGTGGCAGGGGGCGTTGCCATCGGTTCAGGAGCCTTCTACGAAGCCAGAGAGACGGGTTTTGTTGGCATGGACCCAGACGCCGTGGTGAGCGCAGTGCAGGATCGAACGGGCGCTTCTGTGGCCGTGGCCATGGGTCATGCGTCGAGGATATGGAATGTGCGCTTCGGCGGGCCCCTGGGCACGTCAGTGAGTGACGAGAAGCTGGTCATGGCCGTGTACAGCTTTGGCGAGGACTCTACTGTGTGGAAGTGGGAGCTTGCTGTTGATCGGCCGGCTTGGGAGCGGCGGATAGCGTTGGAAGCCTCACAACCTGCAAGGGGTGCCGAGGTGGCCGTGTTGACGCACCAGGAGACCTTCTCGAATCACGACGGAAAGCATATCTGGGGGTGCGATCTGGAGGAGCTTCACACAGACGATGGCGAAACCACCACGATGATTGCCACGGGCGGCGCTGACGGCAGAGTCAACATCATCGCTGATACAGAAAGCCCTGGGTTCGGAAAGACTACCGAGTCGCCGCGGCAGCTCGAGACGGTTGTCATCAAGGACCTCCTCGACCGGTTATCACCTTCGCCGCCGCAGAGTGGCAAGCGGAAAAAGGTCACTCTTCATCAGTTCGCTCACATCGCTCACAATCGGATCCTCGGCGTCAGTAACAGCGGCCAGCTGGTTCTGGGCACAACAGGCCGCAAAACGACGTGGGAGGCTGTCCCGTTGGGCGATGTCGAACCTTCAGCGCTGGCCGTCAGTACCATCATTCAGAGCCCAGCGCCGGGGCTGGGTCTCCTCGGGACGACGCAGAAGAAGCTCTTCCTCTACCGCAACGGAGGCATCAAAGAGTTGGCGACCCTGTCTGGAAAGGTTGCGCATCTGTTCGTCGTCGATGGCATCACTCCCGGGGACCCTCGATACCACGAAGACGAAATAGCCCTCAAGACGGTCAACATTCTCGTCGTGCTCATCGGCGCTCAAGACACGATGCAGCTTATCACCCTGGACCTCGACACATTAACCGTCACGTCAGCCATGGCCGTACCGGATCAGGAGCCAAACTATATCGCCACCTGTGCCCGCATGCTCGGACCAGATGTTCTCGCCATCGGCTCCAGACACGGTCACGTAACCCTATTCAAGAAGACAGATGCCGGTCTCGCAACCATGACCAGCGTCGATCGCCGAACCGAAGACACAATCACCTCCATCACCCCCCTCCCCGACTCTCCCCTCGAAGACCGCTTCCTCTTTCTTACAACATCCCGCGACGGTAACTATCGCCTCTACGAGACACACACCCCTTCCGATCAAAAAAGCACCCTCACTCTCCTCCACGAAACCACATCAACCGCCACTGTCACCCTCGAAGACGCCTGGTTCTCATCTCCCTCCCCCTCCTCTCGAGAGCTCATTCTCGCCGGCTTCCGCGGCAAGCGCTTCGTCGTCTACAACGCCGCCCTCCGCCTCGAGCTCGCCGCCATCGACTGCAGCGGCCAGCACCGCTCCTTCACCTACCGCCCCCTGAGTGCCAGTGACCCCTCGACCCTGCGCTTCGCTTTCAACCGCGCCTCGGACCTCGGCCTTCACGCCCAGCGTGCCGCGGGCTTCGCGACACCCAAGCACGGCACCCACGGTCGTGAGATTCGCGCCGTCGCCCCTGGAGGTCGCTGGATCGCCACTGGCGCAGAGGACACCGTCATCCGGCTGTGGGAGTATAGTGACGGAACGCAGGGCGTAGACGGCACCGCCAGGTGCGTTGCTGCTGTCAAATTGCATACGGCCGGTCTGCAAGCCCTTCGGTGGACGCCGCCGGCGGCCCATGGCGGACAGCGCCTCTTCAGCTGCGCTGGAAGCGAAGAGTTTGTCGTCTGGCACGTTCGTGACGTCGGCGCCTCCGCGTTCCCCGGACCCGCTGTGGTGAAGGAGGCCGTGTTCGCGGATAAGACGTCTGATGGTGACCTGCGCATCATGGACTTTGACGTCGCGGCTGTCACCGAAAACGACGAAGGCGGCTTCGCTTGTCTCGTCAGCATGGCCTTTTCCAACTCAACGATCAGGACGTATGCTTATTCGACGGCGGAAGGATTTCGTCTGGTTGCGTCAGCGCGGTATACGGGAGCGTGCATTACAAAGATTGAGCTGCTGCGGGAAGAGGATGGCGTGCTGGAAGTGTTGACTGCCGCGTCGGACGGGCATCTCGCCATCTGGGGTGTGAAGCTGGCGCAAGGGCAGGTGGTTGAATACGTCCCGTTGCTGTTCGTGGGCGTCCACCAGAACGGCATCAAGGCGTTGGGACTGCGGCGCGACGAGAAAGGGTACACGGTCTTCACTGGCGGCGATGACAACTCTCTCGTCGTCACGGCGCTGGCGCGGACGGCGGAGGATAAGTGGACTATCGTCTCGAAGCGCGGCGTCAAACGGGCTCATGCCGCTGCCGTCAACGGCATCACGGTACTGCCTGGTGGTGCCGCGGGGTCTACAACCGTCGCGACTGTCAGCAACGATCAGCGGGTCAAGGTATGGGAGATCAGGGAGGAGGGCATCTCACTTCTCGGAGACAGAAACAGCGCCGTCGCAGACCCTGGCGACATTGCCGTCCTGGAATCACCAGGCGAAAGCGCCGCGAGAATCATGGTTGTCGGCGTCGGCATGGAGGTATGGCGCTTCGAGCACGGCAGACCAGAGAGCTTGTCAAAGATTACAGACGAGCAAGTCGGCAGCACAAGTAGATGATGTCTCGGTCTACGATCTAGCCAAAAAGAAAAGCAAAAGGGGGTATCCAAAACCGCGTGTGCCCACAAGAGAAATCAAGCCAAACAATCGCTATGCATGATGTCCCGGCGCCGGCGCCGCCACAGCAGCGTCCACGGCAGCCGTGATGTTCGGCCCCGTCCCGATGCCCGTCAATGTCCTGACGAACCAGTGCAGCCACCCCTCCTTCTCAAGAGTGGCCTTGAGCTCCTCGGCGCGTGCCTCGACGGCCTCGACCTGGCGCTCAAACAAGGCGACGCCGTCCTCAACGTCCTGCACCTTGCTTGAGAGGGCGTTCATCTCGTACTCAAGTCTTGCCACGAGGACCTCGACCTCCTTGACTGCCTCGGTGACGCGTCCGCGCTCCGAAGCAATGAGCTCGACGGCGCCCTGCTTGAGGTGCTCCGATGCCTGGGAGAGCTGGTAATAGAGTGTCTGCAGCTCCTCCTGCTGGCGGCCAAAGTGGGTGTCGAGCGCTTCGACGCCCGCCAGCTTGGCCTGCACCCAGGGCGCCACCGATGTGCGTACGGTTCCCATCTCGGTGTGCAACGCCTGCGAGTACCCGGCCAGAGCAGCCGTGTGCAGGAGCGCCGCCGTGGGGTCAGACGGCTGCATCAGCTCGCCCGAGGGTATGTCGGCGATGTCCTCCCACCGCAGGACGGCCTCCTCCATGTCGCCAAAGGACAGACGGCGGGGCCACCGGGCGTCATTGAGGGCGGGGGGAGGGAGCGCCGAGTCGATACTGTGGCGGCGCTGGAGAAGCGAGGCGGCCGTATTTTCGGCGCGCTCGGCGGCGAGAGGGCCCATCAGGTCGGTCTCGACAGTCGAACCCACGGCAGAGCGCGGCGCCTCTTCGGCGGGTTCCTCCTCGATGACCTCTGCGATTGCCTTGTTGCTCGTGTCGCTCGTCCTATGCGGCGTCTCCTGTTCCACCGCCGATGTACCCTCCATGACTACCTCCCTCTCCAGCAGCAGGTCGGACGCGTCCCGGCCCTCCTTCGCGTCCCTCTTGAAGGCCTCAAGGTACTCCTCGGGCTTGTTCTTCCAGGTAAAGGCCCTACCGATTCCCGTTGGTGACGTGATGATGGCCGAGTTCTGTGCCAGAGTCGAGATGCTGTGGCTTGAGTAGCCGTTATCAGAGGAGAAGTCGTCACGACTAAGGCGGCTTCCGTGACCCTTTCGGCTTCCTCCGATGGTGTCCTTGATGCGCCCAAGGCCTGACTTTGCGTCGTTGACCCTGCCGGCGACCGACTTGAACATGCCCCTCCGCAGGGCCTCGCGGTCCTTGTCGCCCGACGGCGTCTCCGCGATGGTAGCGGCAGAGATGGGAGCGGCGGGGGAGACAAAGGCTGGCGGTTCCTCCTTCGTCCTCTGCATTTCTTCTTCCAGCGGCAGCGACTGCGTTCTCTTGGTGGCTTGGTCGGCCGCCGCAGCCTCCTCCTTGCCACCGAATAGAATGGCGCCCATATCAGGGCCTGTCTCGGCATGGTCAACGGGCATCTTTTCCCTCCTGGGCTTTCCGTGCCACAGCCATTTGGCGCGCTCGCCCGACGTCAGGTCAATGAACTTGTCAATCTCCAGGGTCTCGATGTCGCCAATGGCGCCCTTGTCGCGGCCGCCCACCATGCCTATGACGAGCTCGCCACGCTTGCCGCCAATCTCGGCCACGGTCGACTTGACGGCCCTCTGCACACCCCAGCCCTCTCCAGCGGCCGCCTTTGCGGTGACCGTGTGCAGCTTGAGGATGGTCTGGCGGTCAAGCCGCCGCGTCTTTTCGAGCTTCTGGACCTTTTGGAACCACGAGACGCCCCGTTTCGTGTACGTAATGTCGAAAGCGTCCTTGACCACAGGCGCGCCCAGATAGTGCAGGCGATTCCGTGCACCCATCAGCATACCCAAGAGGGAGGCAACAGTCGTGGGTCCGAGGATGCCATCGGTCGGCTCGATGTTGTAGTACTCGGCGCCCACCTCGGTCCACCAGTTACCTACAGCGGCCTCGGTCTTGTCGCAGAGTAGGCCGTCGACGTAGTCGAAATCAAGCTTGCCAAAGAGGAACAGAGCCGTCTGGCAGAGCTTGACAAGCTCCAGAACGGACTCGTAGAAGGGTATGCGGTCGCTCGTTTTGTACAGCTGGTAGAACTTTGCCTGTGTGGCTGGCGTTGGCTCGGTGAGGGTCATGCCAGACCTGCCAGAGCAGCCAAGGCGCTTGAGATTCTCGTTGACGATGAAGGCTTGTCGGTGGGCTCGAATGTCCCCGTCTGGGACGAGGATGACGGTGAGGGCCGAGGGGAAACTGCTAAGGTTTGTGACCATGAGCTCCCCGAATTCCGTCTCCTTGGGCCTGGCATGGTATTGCTGGATGGCTCTGAAGTAGGCGCGCAGCCGCGGCGACCAGTCCTTCTCGTCTTCGGGGACGCCCAGGATGCTCACGACGATTGAGTGTTTTTCGTCGCCCGTGTAGGTAGCAACGACGAGCGTGGGGGACTCTCGAGAGCATACCCATTGCTCGACCAGGTATAGCTCGTATCCGGGCAGGGTGCCGCGGCGCTTGACGACGTTGACGGTCGGGTCATCCTCGAGGTATCTGTTTGAAACGAACCACCTGTTAGAGGGGTATCCGAGGAAGAGGCAAAGGAGGAATTAGGAATGCACACCTGAAGGCGATGGGATCGGCCAGGGCTAGGTTCCGTCGTGCGATTGGCACGGGCGAGGCGGTCAGGCCCTCGTTGGTGAGCTCCCTCTTGACGCCTGCAGCTACGGCGGCTTCTGCATTGCCATTCCGCTTGTTCTGGTAGTTGGACGTCGTTCGCATAAGGGTGAGGTCCTCCTCTCGGTGCGCCCAAGGATCGGGAGGGAAAGGGAAGCGAAATGACATGGTGATGGTCTCGACGCCGCTTGGCTCTCGCTTCGGATGCTCAGAGCTCTATGATGCCATTCCAAGGCCCTGCAGCCTCCGCGCGGCCGCTCTTCGGAGGTTGTTGTGCAGTCGCGGGGGGTAAATGGTGTGGGAGGTCGATGGGCGGTTGAGGTTCACGATGGAAGGGAAGGTGCGTGGCGGTTGTTGGGACGGCTGCCACTCGCCATGTGACGCCATTGAATTCTGGTAGCCAACCCCGGCCTGGTTTCTTGCGGGGCCCGGCCACCAGTCTCGGGCGCTAACCGCAGTGAACCCAGTTGAGCGGTACGGCGTCCAGGCACAGCCGGAGACCCCTAAGTTTCCCCAGCCTCCGCCGGGCCCCATCTGAACTTCAGTGGGTGCCAAACTCGACAACACCTTTCCAGTTGGCGGACGACAAAACAGATGGTTGGCCTGTGAGACTTGCTCAGATCCCACGACATGCTCAAATCATCAGTGCTGGTGAACTGTCTTGATTTCTTACTCTTAGCAACCCAACACAGCTTGAGGTTCTTATCTCAACGACCGCCCGCTACCGAGACACTGTGATTTCATGCAAAAGGACCAGATCTTTCCATCAACCCAGCACGCAAAGAGAGTTACCCCCTTTCCCCTTGACCAGCCTGATAATGATGGTACATAGGTTAAACAACTCAAGCGGTCAGCCCAGCTTGACTTCACTCCACTTTACGTCCCGATAAGCTGCCTGGACGTGGAACACCTTTCACATAGCGACCCGCTCCCACAGCGCCGTTCTTCCCCAGATGTAACTCAGCGCCACATATTCGCTCGGTTTTCCGTCCGTCATGGGGAGCGCCTTGTGCTGCATGTCGTCCGCATCAACGACGCCAAAGTACGTCCACTCCACCAGACGTTGAAATCAGACGCGTCGCCGTGCTTCCCTTGACACCGGGGACCGTGGTATCTGATGCAGGCATCGGCTCAGCCTTTCACCAGGTCGTGTGTCTCTGTCAGGCTGGAGCTGTCTAAAGTTGACGGCTGGGCCCTCTGTGTTGACTCGACGAAGAGGAGGTAGATCCCCTGCATGTCTGCCAGCCTCATGGGATGTGACTGACCCGACAGGCGCTGTGCCATGCCGCAGTTTGAAGCTCCCGCAGGTTGCCGGCCGACGCGACGCTGCAACATAGACATAGATACCGAAAAGTGAGGATCGACGCATACAGGCAGCTCGATCCCAATTGAGGGCGAACATTCGGGTGAGCAACGAATAGGTTGAAGAAGCTTGTCGTATTTGATGCCTACATTTGCTTATCTCAGAGATTTACTTACGTAGCCCGAGACTTCAAGGGGCAAGGCCCATGACCACATGGAGGTTCCCGTTGTCGGTACAATGGAATGGAAGAATCGAGACGGTCTCCTGTGATGGTGTGGACGGCCGGTGTGGCCTGCACCCTGGCGAATCCTCACCGAGAGAGTTGTCGGGGGCGCCGGAAGATCTCCCGACTGGTGGCCCAAGTCGGGCCTGAGGCGCTTCAACGTGGACGAGATGCAGCCATCAGCTGGCACGACAGGCAGCCGATGGGGTTGCTGTCAATCGCAGACCTCAAGACCAGTCGAGAAGAAGACGGCGATGTGCTGACCATGAAGGTTGTCGTCGGACTTGATTGGAACGGGCTTATCGTTATCGCGCGAGCGGGCACCCGTTGTGGCGGCACAACCCCGTTTGCTGGGGGAAGTCGCAGGCTGTGATTGGTCGTAGCTGCCGTGGATGACCTGCACAGCTAGTGCCGCCCTGAGTCGGGTGCGTCAGTGCAGGGTCATGAATGGAACCGCCCGCAATCGCTTCGTGCTGGGCTAGACTGGACTTGCACCATACACCTTCCGAACGACCACCCCGCCAGCATAGACACCCAAAGTCCTCAAGGCTCACCATATAGCTCAACCAACAAGGCCGACACAGGTCACGCCTCTCATGTTCCCGCAGGGCGTCTGAACCTGCGGAATACTCCATCACTATCCACGACCTCCCCGCGTCCTCAAGCATAGCCATGGCCGAAGCGAACCCCATGATGGCCCTCCAGGCCGAGCTCGCCCGCTTCCAGAGGGCGTCTCTCCACTCGGCGGTTCGAGACGCAGACAAGATCCTGGAGATGCTCGTTGAAGCACGGGAGCAGGTCGCCAACTGTACGATCCCGTCTCCGACCCCCTCCGACCGCTCGTGTGCTCACACAAGGACCCCGAACGACAGCTTCTGACCCGCACCGCGCCAGCCTGATCATGACGAAGCTTCAGAATCCCGTAACGACCGGGTTTGACGACATCAACGCCGATTTGAAGGAGATTTCAAAGGCTCAAAAGGTGTATGGCAAGGCGCTCGACAAGGCAGGTTCGCCCCCTCCTCCCCCGACGAACTTGACGACTGATAGATGGCGTAGAACTTCCCATCCAGAGCCCTTCCGACCGAGTATGACGCCATGGCGTCGCATCCGAACCTCATCAACAGAGCTATTGCTATGCACATGCTACGCGAAGGCCAGTTCGGCGTGGCCTCGACCTTCCTCCGAGAAACCCATGAAAACCCAACACCCCAGACTCCGACCGGCCTCTCCGCGGGGGCTCCCGACATCAACTCGCTACATTCCCAGGAGCTGCAGACCAACTTTGCGAGCATGTACAGCATCCTTCACGAGCTCAAGAGCAAGAACCTCGTTCCCGCCATCCAGTGGGCCCATCAGAACAGCAGGGAGCTTGAAGCACGCGGCTCCAACCTCGAGTTCGAGCTTACGAAGCTCCAGTTCATCTGGCTATTCCAGGGCCCCGAAGTCAACGGCCTCCCCGACGATCAGAACAACGGCAGGCAAGGGGCAACAGCCTACGCGCGGGTACACTTCCCCCGCTTCCAGAGGAGGCATCGTCCGGACATCCAGCGGCTCTCGTGCGCGCTTCTGTTCGCGCCTAACCTTCCCGACTCGCCGTACGCACACCTCTTCGCGCCACACGCCACTGTCTTTGAGGACGTTGCCACCTCCTTTACGCGCGAGTTCTGCTCCCTGCTCGGTCTCTCCGCCGAGTCGCCGCTCTACCTCGCCGCCACGGCCGGCGCCATCGCTCTTCCGCAGCTGCTCAAGTACACCTCCTATATGAAGGCTAAGCGCACTGAGTGGACCACCGAGAACGAGCTCGCCTTCGAGACGCCCCTACCAAAGTCCATGATCTATCACCCCATCTTCGTCTGCCCTGTCTCGAAGGAACAGACAACCGACGAGAACCCCCCAGTCATGCTCCCCTGTGGCCATGTCATTTGTAAGGAGAGCTTACATCGCCTGGCAAAGGGTCAACGGTACAAATGTCCTTACTGTCCCACGGAGGGCCAGCTCATCGACGCCCGCCAGATTGCACTCTAGCCGGGCAACCTGGCCACAGTCAAGCCCCCCAAGGAGCAAATCAAGGTGGGAAAAAAGGGGCTGCCTAGCTACTCGACGGTGCGTTACGGGAGAGTCCTCTATACGTCCCTCGCTCAGGTAGGCAACAGCCGGCGGTGATGACTTGTCATGGAGTTTGCGGGAGGATGGGCATTGTGATTATCTGACACACGATCAAGCGGCGTTTATTGATTTTTGGGCTGGGCCCAGGCTTGGGGGTCCTTTGGTTTCAACGGTCATCATGGGTCATGGGCGTTAGGTTAGGATCGGACACTATTGATGCCAGCGAGCAGCATTTTGCCCAGACAGTGAATAAGCGAGAATCTCTACATCCGAAGAAGCAGTATTACTTTTGAGTTCTGTGAGACGGCGATGGGAAGGCCTGGAATCTTGAAACATATTAGTACTGAATGATCCGGACTGTGTTTCTCACAGCTAGCAAGGCTTCACAGCCACTACCTGTAGGCTCAACACCACCACTACCACCACCACTATCCCCAACACATCTTCACCGCCTCCTGATCTCTATCCCAGCACATACGACCATACCCACTGGAAAATACGGGATCCCGTCCGCTCTCCCTTAGTCAAACCAGTGAGGGCTGGATCAGTAGTTGGGTCGGTGACGACCAGCGAATACCCGGTGTTGTATGTTTTGTTTTGGAGTTGAGGCCTATGTCCAAAATTTGCTTTTTTTCTCTCTCCTGGCCGTCCGGCTTCGAAATCAACCACGTAAAGGGACCTGCTGGCGGGCACAATAGGGTAGGGCTTGTTCTTCCTTGTCGCACCAACGTGACTGCTCGAGCTCTTCTGCAGCACGCAATTCATACTCCAACTGCCTTGCCGACTCCTCGTGCATCCCCCGGCGGAGCAAGCTTAGCTCAACCCTCTTCTTCCCTAATTCCGTGAGCTGGTCGTCCGGGCCCAGGCTCACAGGCTTCAGTAGTAGTCGTAGTGGCTCATTGTAGACCTGCACCCTCCGCGCCCTGTGATCGGGGTGTGAGCCGAGCGCAGCCACGAAGACCTCATTAATCTCTCCGCGCAGAGCGATGGCGAGCGTCGCCGTCGCCGTAGTCGTCACGCTGATTTGCACGCAGTCACCGTCCGAGGGCCGCGTATTCCTGACGACCATGCTGTCGATATCCCCGCCCCTTGACCTCGTCCAAAGCTCGAGCTTGCGCAACGTCGGCATCGCCGTTAGGCTGAGTCGCGCCACACGGTGCAGTAATCTCCGCCGACGTACAGAATCAGTGCCAGGGTTTAAAGTGCTGGACGTCATGGTCAAGCGTTCGATATGCTTGAGCTGAGCGTCTGTCGAATGTTGGAGGGCTCGCTCGAACGCCGCGAGCAGGTCTTCGGCGTCAATAAGGAAGGATATATCTAGGATAGTTAGCTCTGTGAAGATTGTGCGATGCACAAGCTCGTCTGCAAGCCGATCCCATGGATTATCTGTTGGTCGCAAAGGGTGCCAGTAGTGTTGATCGGAGGTATCAAACTGCCCGGTGGGCCGTCGCATCATGTTATTGGTATCGTAGACAATGTTCAACTTGTTCAGGCGGTTCGGCAACGCAGAAACAACTTCAAGATACCCTAGCTGGTAGCTCTCCTGCTCCCTGTATGACTGATGCTGCCACATCTCGTGCCGGAGACTCTGGAGGCTCGGTAGACCATCCGTGATGAGTGTTTTGAGGACATCGGTCGACAGGTGTCTATAGTAGTGTCTCCTGATGGTGAGGGAACCAATGCAAGGGGCTCTGGCAAAGCAAGGCGCGGTCTCCGTTGGAATCTCGTCCAACGCGGGATCCCCCCAGTGCATGAGATCATGCACCCAGGGCCGGCGATGATAACCCAGGGTAGATAGAATCCTTTGCTTCTCTACCACAAAAGGCCTCTTCCTCTTCCCTTCTGCGTTATTCAATCGCATCCATGCCGGGCAACGATAAGCTGAAGGTAGGTCTGCTTGTTGATGGGCGTCCCTGTAGAACTCATAGGGCGCACCAAGATAGTACCCAGGCGCGAAACGGGCGTCTCGGATGCCGTGCAATCCATCGCTGGGAGAATATGCGCCTAGATCGAGCTCTATAAGCCGCATGGGCTGACCGTTGTTCAGTAGCTCCCATCCGGACATGATGCGCATGAACTTCTTGAGAGCCAGGATGAACATGAAGTCATTGTTCCGGGCCGTGCTGGCGTTCTCGGTCTTCTGGCAAACGGTGCAGTCGTACTCCGGTAGGCGAATGCGGAGGATGATGCGCTCGACGAACAGCTGACGAGCTTTGTTACGGCCAACATACTCTTCAAATGTGTCAAGGCGGTCTTGATCAAGGACGAGCAGGCGAAAGTTTTCGTGCTGGAATTCGTGGTGCCACTCGGCGCAAACGAGGGGCAAGCTGGTCAAAGGGGGCTGGATTGTGTCTTCTGGCGAGTACTGGCCGCGCTTTAGGTAGTGGAAGATCATGAGCCGGAGCTCAGTAGGGAGGACGGCCCAGCTCATGATGGCGGGTGGTGAGGGCTGCGAGGGATGATGATTGCTTGATGGGTAGGCCCTACCGAATTCATCTTGGGGGCAAGGCATTTAAATGAACCCGATGACTCACACGCCATGGTGAAAATTCATGTTTCGTGGCTTGCGCCATGGGTATCTAGGTAATGAATTCGCTTTCGTGGATACCGTGCGAGACAAGAACCCGTGATGGACGTGTCGTGGTCGCGTACAGTTCACCCCCTGAATGATTGTCCGGAGCTATATCGGAGCATACAGACCACACGGCTCCGGGACCCTTAACAGCTAACCGCGAGACCCTGCCTAGTAGATGTTATCGCAGGTGACATTAGCGACACCTAGTACATCTAGACCCTAGTAAATAGCTAGCTTTTCGTTGTACCTGTATAGGTTGAAAAAGCAATTCACAGCGACGCCCGATTCGCTCACATCCAACGCTCAGATCTCCTGGAAGTAGAGCCGAACAATCATTCAGGGGGTGAACTGTATAGTCAGTGGATGAGTGGGGGCGGGGCCGATAAAACACCCTAATAAGATGTACTTTGAATGTGTCTACATACTACCGGCTCTCGGCATTCCATCATTCTTTCACTACGCAGTGCTCGGCCGTGCAGCGACATCGCTCTGTGAACAAGGCCTGGCGAGGTGAGACAGCCATCACATACGGCTTGTGGCCATGTTGGCGAGGGGTGGTTAGTGATTGACGGGATGCTGTTACTAGAAAGCGGGAAGCAGGATGTTGTTGGAATTAGGTACTGATCGGCCCACGAGGTTCTGTGCCAGTGGTGGTCTGGGTCATCTGCCGTAGTACTTCGTTTGTTCCAGAATTCGCAAATCGAACGAACAGGATGAACTCGATTGTGAGGGGTTAGAAACTTGGCCTGAGTTTCTCTAGGAGGTAAGTCTGGCCCCTTCTTACTTGGTACGAAAACCGCCCCCGAAATGATTTTCCTTTGCCTAGTAATGAGAGGAGTTGCTCTCCTCGCTGCTTGATCGCAGCCGACTCTTCGTCCGTCAGTCGCTCCTCCAGACCCAATAAACTGTAGCTGCCTGTCTCGTCTGTTTCCTTGGCAATGAACGTGGCGTAAATTTGCTCGTGAGACGTGCGCGAATGCTTGATGGCTTTCCACTGCCCTTTGACATTCCGTTCTTCTGTGGTCCACTCCACAGAACATTGGGTATCAGCCCCTGCCCTGATCAGGAGTTCCAGGATAGTTGCCATCTCTGACAGCTCAACGTAGGACATTCTCGCTCGGCGCGCATTGTTCAGGGCAGTCTGCCAGGTTGTCATGCCCTGAAAGGCTTCGTTGGGATTCGCCCCGTGCTCAAGGAGTGCTTTGACGACCTTGGATGGTCTTCGCTGGGGCAGCATCCACCAAATCGGCTCGGCGCCGCCACAAGCTGAGCTCAAGAGTGGGCGCTCTTGGCTTTTGCGCTCGATTCTCTCTCCCTTGGCCAACTTGCGTATGACGTACTGGCATAAGTCGTGCTGCACGGCAAATGACAGGAAGCTAGAGCAGATCAGGCCTGATTTAGCCCATTCCGACCGGTGTCCATATCCGTAATGTTCGTAATAGTGATAGTCAATGGGAAAGCCCCCTGTCCAATGTGCTGGCCAGCTACCAGGCTCTGCGCTTTTGACGGATTTTCTCTTCATTTCCTCATTCTCATCCTTGCGCAAGGAATGTATTGTTTGCATTGCCTCGTTGAGTGAGTCGAGCAAAGCCTCGACTGTCTCCGGATCATTTGCTTCGGCATCTCGACCAATTCGCATACAACGCTCGATGCTGTCCCATAAAGGATCTGGCGACCTCATATCAAACCGGATGTTGGGTATGTAGTGGGGCTCATAGGTCCTCATTTTGATCGTACTGAGAACACATTTCAGTAGATTTGTCTGGACGCGTGTTTCTGATGTTGCCAGAGACTTCGCAATGTACTCCCGGGTGTCCTTTTGGTGCAAGAAAATACCAACGTCTTTGTGCAGATAGTGCACCTCTGCAACGGGCCCTGAGCTCTCCGCAGGATTTCTGCTTTCGAGCAGACCAGCGCAAGAGCGTCGAATGATGTTTGTGGCCATCTCCTCTCGCAAGGTACGTTCCGAAACGTCCATGACTTGCACTGCCAAGTCTAGAGCGTTTGATATGTCTTCCTCGAAGAACGAGCATAGGACTGTCGAGATGGGATGTGATAAAGGCTGTGCTCGTTCGACCCATGGGATCATTTTAGCCCCAAGGCCGTATCCGTACCTCAACGTTTCAACGAGGCCGAGGCCAAGAGCCCGGTATTGTGATGGGATACGTTTGCGCATCATGTGGTCGAAAGTTTTGGCAAGCTCCTCACCGCCGCTCGGAATGTCTTGGGCTACTTGTAGCAAGTTGTGGGCGTTCAAGGCAACGTCGATCTCTTGGATCATTGTTTGGACGGCAAGGGTCAGCCAAAGAAAGATGCCTTCGGATCTGGCCACGATAGTTTCGATGAGTTCATCGCGCTCCAGTTCTGTTGTGATCCTCGCCAGGCGGGGTGCACTGTTGAGCTCATCTGTGACGACGATACGTCGGTCTTTCTCGGTAAGCTGATGGAGTCGGATCTTCTTGGAATGAATGAATGCCTGCTCGAACGCGTCTTCGGGTCGGCTTGACACGATAATCTTGAGGTTCGGCGATTCGGCCGCTTTGCATAGCAGCTTGGCCAGCTTCAGCTGTTCGTCGTGTGGTGCATCATACTCGTCAAGTCCGTCGATGATCAGGCCGACCGCCACAGGCATGTCTTCAGTCGTCGCCAGTCTGTCGAATGCGAATGTCATGTCCGTCAAAGTTGGAAAGTTATCGTCCCACTTCTTCCCCTTGCCCATATGGCCTGGGAACATGATCTGAGCGAGACTCTCATCTTGGTCGATGAGGCTGAAGATGATGGCTCGGAAAAGACCGGGGAGCGACTTGAGGCGATCGTCCCCCGCAGCTTCCGAGTTCCAGAAGTAGAAAGAGGCGAGGCGCAATGGTCGTGTGCCTGCCCACTCCTGGAAAAGAGGTCGGGTGCGCGGGTCATCGTCGAGAAAACGCATGAGCGAGCTCTTGCCAGTTCCTGCCCGACCGCTGACCCAATACAGCCCTCTGGGAGCAGCCATCCACTCCACCAAAGTCGTATTGGACTGCGGCGTTGTCTGCTGGCCCTCAAAGATCCATTCGAATGTACTGTGATGTGCAACTTGGATGGCTCCATGCCGGCGCTGGATGGCGCTGAACCAGATGGTCTCCTTGATCCTTGCCGCCTGCTCTTCGTACGTGTCTCCACTGGCGTTGACAGGACTCGGAGTCAATCTGCGAAACTGATCCATGATCTCAAGGTGCCGATGACCTCCATCTGCCGACAAGCCTTCGATCTGTGCTCCTATGGCCTCGGTCTTCTGCAGCTGCTGCTTAGCAAGCCTGACCTGGTCCAAGACCAGCTTCTTGAGCTCGTCGTCAAGGCTGCGGAATGCCAGACTTTGCTCGAGGTGGTCGAGTTTTCGAACCATGGACACCATCAACTCTGTTTGAAGCTCCGAACGAAGTGCCACCAGCCGGTTCATCTGCGCCTCTGCGTCGAGCCTCATACCGCGCCAGACGACAGCGATCATGTCGCGATATCGCTTCCAACCGTCCTGGCCCGGATCAAGCTCGCATTGGGCCAGGCGCGCACTGAGTTCCTCTGCGAAGACCAGTAGCTCGGCCGCGATAGTCTTGATTCTCTCCTGCGCAGCGACAGTCAGCTAGAGGACCACATCGCCAAAAGGGCCAACCAGCGATGTATTGCAGAAATGCTACTTACCGCCTCTGCCAAGTTAGTCTCGGCGGTTTGCAGCTGCTTGACTCTGTCGCAGTGCGTCTGTAGGCTCTGGGCGACGCGCTTCGCATCTGCCGTGGAGATGTTTGAACCGCTGGTGCGGACTTCCTTGGTGTCCTTCCATAACTGCAGGGCGAAGCCAATGGTGCTGATGATGCCTGTCGCAAGCGCGAATTCCGCCATCGTGAGATGACGGGATATGGTCCCAGGCTCGAGCGCAGCGAGAGTCGACGGGTTGAGAAGAGAGGAGCAGAGAACAGAGCATTTAGAAGAGGGAGCCTGATGGGGGCACACGTCCATTTCTACTCGACCAGCTGTAGCGACTCGGCCAGCTGCAGCGCACTGGCTGAGGCTGTGCTGTGCGCCCCGATCCCTTCTGATTGGCAAGGTATCAGAGCTGCGAGCCGAATCCTGCATGATGCAGCTGCAATGCCACGAGCGGATAGGCAAGCCGACCTATCGAAGCCGCTGACATGACCTGGGATTCTGGATGGCAGCAAGACATGGTGCCCTACCGCATTTCACGCACCACAGATGGTTGAAGCTGCGATAACAATGGCTAAGACATGAAGAGCTTCGCTTTGTATGATCTGAACCTTAGAACCTGTTCATGGGACCTACATCTCCTATGAGAAATCCATCTGAGAACTGGATCAACGAGCCCTCTACTCGCGACCTCTCTCCTTGTACTGACGAAGCGCATAGTACTGATACCTCGGAGCACAGCGGATCCTGAAAGCCTTACCCCACTTCAGTAGAACGACGAAGAAGGCGAGGATGGCCGTGGCGATGAGAAGGATCGTAACAAACACGTAGGTGATGCCAACCTTGGCAACCCAAGGCGTGAGGGCGAAGATGAAGGCGGTACTGAACGTGTTCCTCACAACCGTCACGGCAACCAGTGCGTCGCCAACAATCTAGGTGCCAAGTGTCAGTCTCATGTAAGTCTAAAGAGATGGGAAGGTAGTCACTCACGTCCTGTCACGAGTCTGTTGATAGGGGCCACGCCCATGTTGTACAAGACGATGCCGAGAGCAATAAGGGGCCAGGTCAGGCCGTCGCCGAGACCGACGCCCATGAGGATGGTGCCGATGGGGATCAGGGGGACGAAGAGACAGAAGCACCAGAGCCGGACCTCGGGCTCGTAGACGCCCTAGTTGCGGCGGGAGAGGAAGAGGACAAGCCAGTCGCTCAGGGGCCCGCCGACAACGCAGCCGATGGTGACACAACGCAGCCGATGGTGATGCCAATGATCCTCGGCATGCTCATCAAGCCGACTTGTGCTGAGTTGAAGTTGTAGGTCGGCTTCTTCATGTACGTCGCGATACTCGTCGACATGACGTCGTTGAGGGCGACCAGGATGCCGTATACGAAGGCGGCGTAGGTTATGGCCGGGATTGTGACGAGAAGGATGAAGGGCTGGTACATGTGGCAGAGGAAGGAGCCGAGGCTCCTGTTGTTCAGCTGCGCGTCGGTGTGGCCTAGCTCTCGCTGCATAGGGCCCCAGGTTGGAGTTGCCGAGGAGGTGAACTCGGACACCATGGCCGTGTAGATGCAGACGATGGCAAAGTTGAGATACTTCCGGCCCTTGGACCAGTTCAGGGGGTCGTTGGGATCCGTGGTAGGGCGCGGGTGCAGGATGATGTCCTTCTTCGATGCGGAGTTGGTGAAGTCTTCGAGGAGAACCGTGCCGGGAGGCCACATGGTGACGCTGCCGGCCTCGGTGTCGGTGTTGTCGGTGCCCTGAGCGGGCCGAGTCGGGGGAGGCGCCATATCGAATAGGTGCACTGGAGAGAAGCGGCTGGGAGGAAAGGGATGAAGAGGAGGGGGGTGTGATCCTGCTGGACTTGGAGTCAAGACCGGCTTTCTTGCTGGTCAGGCATGGCGATATCTATACCCGGACGAATCTACAACTGGAATCGAGGGGGAAAGACGTCCCTGGAGGAGTGGCTGATGTCTATCAAGTGAGCCGTCCGATCCGTCTTCGGACGAGGATAAGGACCGTCGATGTGATTGGGGCAGCGTTCTGTATCTGCCATGACTTCGGTCACGCGAACGAAGTCAAGCCGGTAGTCTGGGGTATCGGTTGATGCGATCCGGGGAGAAGCTTGGAGATGGCGCGGCGTTCACCGCGAGGATGGAGCGTCGGCGGGGCCTTAGGCGCGGCATACGCCGCCCCCGGCGCTCCACCATCGGCATGGCGAGTCGTGATGCGCCTCCTCTCCTTCTCCTATGCGCGGCATACACCGCCAGATCCGAGGAAAGTCGAGAATGGCAAAGGCTGATTGGGTTTGTCATATCCAGATAGTCTCGTCTGGGCCTATCGTGTGTCGTGAAGCTATCATCGGGGCCGTTGTCCGGCCACGGTGAGAACCGCCGCCAGCTCAGGAGGTCGCGGCATAGCCCGCCGGCTTCAGCTTCCCCCCTTTTGCTATGTTCTGGGTCAGTATGTAGTTCTTGGCGTTTTGATCTTCTGGAAACAACAGGCGTCGTATAGACTCGAAGCGTCTTTTGCAGCAGCTCAGTTTCTTTTACCTGCGGCCGGTCAGTCCCAACCATCATCGTTGTCTCTTCGTACCCCTACACATCAACATGACCGAGCCTACATCCCCGCAGGCCTTCCCCAGGTCGGTCGTCATCATCGGCGCCGGTGTTTTCGGTCTTTCAACGGCCTTGGCCATCGCCAAGAGGCACCCATCAACCAAGGTGACGGTTGTCGACCGGCTGACGCCCCCCGTCGAAGACGCGACGAGCGTGGACACGACGAGATGCATCCGCTCTGACTACACGGACTCGTTGTACGCGCGCCTCGCCGCCCAGGCACAGAAGCTGATCGAGGCCGACCCGGATCTGCAGCCGTACTACTTCAAGCAGGGCATGACATATGTCTGCGATGGCGAGCCGAGCCGCTTCACCGACGGTTGGAAGATCATGTTCCAGGCTGCCAAGCGCGACTATGACCGCAGCGTCATCGTCGAGATGCCCAGTCGCGAAGCCGTGTTTCGGAGCATCCACGGCCCCGACGCAGAGCCAAGGCCCCTTTCTGATCTCGGCGACAAGTCGAGCTGGAACACAGCATACTGCAACCTGGGAGCCGCTTTTGTGGACGCGCGCGAGTTCATCAGAGCCTACTACCAGCGCGCCTCGGCAGTGCCCCAGATCAGTTTCCGAGTCGGCACCCCTGTTGATAGTCTCCAAATCGTCGACGGCCGCTGCACCGGTGTTGCCATGCAAAACGGGACCACCATTGCCGCGGATCAGGTCATCGTCGCTGCTGGGGCGTGGTCTGGCAAGCTGGTCGACCTCGGACAACGCCAGACCCCCATCGGCCACGAGGTCGTCTGGTTCAAAGTCACCCCTGAAGAAGAGGCCAGGTGGGGGAAGATGAGCATCACGACAAACGAGAGCACCGGGCTGAACATCTTCCCGCCGTACAAGGGAGAGATCAAGGTGCTGCGCCGCTCCCCGGGGTACAGAAACACCATCACCCTGTCGTACCCCGAGAACCCATCTCGCAAGGTCGACATTTCGTACCCGCGAACCACCGTCGATCATCCGACGGACGTGATCCCCGCCGATGCCGAGGAGGCGGTCCGTCGCGATCTGAGGGAGATGATGCCGCCGCTGGCGGACAGGCCTTTCGACAGGACAAAGATCTGCTGGTACGTCTACGCCCGGTCGAGTGGCACATGTCGTCGAGGTCCCTTCATCCACTGACGAGCACGATTGTAGGATCAGCACGACACCCACGGCCGACCTTCTCATCGCGCCCCATCCTCACATCCCGGGTATCCATCTCGCGACGGGCGGTTCCGCGCACGCGTGGAAGTTCCTCCCGATCCTTGGAGACTGCGTCGTCGACTCCATGCAGGGGACGCTCTCCCAGGAGCTGGTGGAGAAATGGGCGTTTGACAAATTCTCGGGTGGTAAGGATGAGGCAGCGCCTAGGATGGATGGTCGACCGGAGGAGCTGCGAGATGTCGTTCGTACTCGTCTTTGACTGGGGACGTTCAAGTAATTTTTCGGGCAGTCGCGGCGGGTGTACCCTGGGAATTTGACGGCTCGCTTGGCTGGATTATCGAGTTTAAGAAACGTATGATGTGATGTCCATTCGACCTCGATGTAAGAAGCCGTGTGAGGATCCAGTGAGGCCACAGAAAGTGAAAGCAGATGTAGTCGGAAGGAACCTGAAGGCGTTTTGCGATCTGGGCGTTCCAGCAGTCACGAGTCGTGTTAGGGCCCTGCACTAGAAGAAGCGGGGGCGCATGTCCCGCTGAGGTACAGGGGTACTTGACCCCCAGCTACTGTGTAGTAGTGACACCAGTGTATTGATAAGGCCTAAATCTAAATGTCTTGCTCAGTAACGACCTTCTCCCAGCCTCTCTCTCTCTCTCTACCTGTACCGATACATACTTACCTCCCCACCACAACACCACGAATATCTGCAAATGCCATCCTCATGTCTGCTTCGGGGTCGACCCGGTCACCCCGCTGGAAAGAACGCCTGACCGTGTCGGGGAGCGCATGCATTCGATGCCGACAGAAGAAGAAGCGATGCGACCAGAAGCTGCCCGTGAGTTGACCATTTCCGTCCATCGCCCATGATGTCGAGTTAAGCTAATCGTGCCCTGTTCAGAAATGCCGGCCTTGTGAGCAGGCAGGGGCCGAGTGTCTCGCTCACGATTCTACCGCGGTTCGCCAGGTACCAAGGAGGTGAGCCATCATCTATCGAGGTTGCCGGGATGGCGCTCTGACACGAAGGCCTGGTGTCCCTCTGACATTTTCATTCACGTAGTTACGTACGAGACCTCGAGGATCGTGTGGCGCTGCTAGAGCGGCAGCTCGCAGATCGTGGCACTGATGCAGAGGGCGTGCCGCCAAGGTCTGCAGGCGCTGCTTCAACTTCCCAGGCTCTTTCGCCAGCAGATGTGCGGTCCCTGGGACATGGGGCCGCGAGCTATCCAGGAAATCCCTCCACGGAGTCTCTCAGCGCTGGAACTAGCCATGCTGCGAGAGCTGCGGCTGAATCCGTGATCAAATTGTCCGACCTTGTGTCTGGACCAGAGCCGGACTACTCCAAGGTGTTCTTGGCAAGCATCATGAGCAACATGGCCGATCCTCAGCTCCGCAGAAGGTCTAGGACGCCCGTTGCTCCTACTGAAGGGGACCACGCACCACTGTCTGACATCATGGGTGGCATGCAAGATGCTTTCCCTGTCACATTACCCTCACAGGAGGCGGTGGACTACCTTACCAAGGTCTACTTTCGCTTGACGGACATCGGCCTACCTCTACTGCACAAATCCGTTCTGCGAAGTAAACTCGATGTGCTACGAAACCTGCCTCCAACGATCGACCTGAGCATAACGCACACTACCGCCGAGGCGAGGATGGCCACCTTCTTCGTCTTCGAGGTGCTCGCGATGGCCTTGCTTGTTGTGCAAGAGCAGCAACCATCGGGAAGATGGCTTGCCGAGCAGTACCACAAGACCGCCCTGACCGCGCTCAGTGAGGCCGGCCTTCCCTCCAATGTTGAAGGGGTGCAGGCCCTGCTCCTCCTCGGACAACACGCGTACCATCACCCGACCCTCCGTAACGCTTGGAAGGTGATCGGGGCCGCTGTACGTCTGGCCGTTGAATTAGGGCTGCACCGTGATCAGCCACAGGGCGAAACCGACTTCATGGAGCTCGACAACATGAGAAGGACATTTTGGGTTGCCTATGCCATGGACAGAAATCTGTCGGCTGCATTATCTCTGCCTTGCTCCCTTTCAGATGGAGCAATCACTGCCAAGGTACGGGAAGCCGACGACTGAGGCTCATACTTTGTTGCTTATCTCGCGCCAGTTCCCGAGCGAAGCCAAGGACGAACACATCACACCTACCGCCACCGGCTTCTTCCTCGAGCATCAACTCTCCACGACCAAGCAAATCACCATCCACCTGTTTCGATACCGTCAGATCCAATCAGAAACGCGGAGAGCTCTTCACGAAGAGCCTCTGCTGCCAATGGACGTCCACAGCCTGGACATCTGGCAGCAGCAGATGCACGAGAAAATTGAGGCCTGGTACAAGGCCACCCCGCGCCGTTCAGACTTCTCCGCCGAGGAAAGCGATGTCGTTGAGACCATTGAGGTCACATACAACACGGCGCTCTTCCATCTGTACCGCCCGACACCCAATTTACCCGCCCCTTCGGGCCCGCAACTCGTCATCATGGCACAAACCGCCATCAAGATGATACACCTCTACCGCCAGTTCTTCCGCCAGCACAAACTCACCATCTACTGGCAAGCGGTGCAGAACATATCCTCGGCCGGCATCGGCATTCTCTACGCATACGTCAACTGCCCTGAGGTCCGCATGTCCATGAGCCTCCACAACCTCGACTCGCTGGTTCACCTGTGCTCCTCCGTGCTATGGGGTATGGTTGAGAAGTTTCCATCGGCCAGGGGGAAGCGGGACGCCTTTGATGCTGCCTCTTCCCAGGTCCTGGCCGATCTCCACGATGGCACGGCCACGGCGGGAGATGGCCTCGGCGCCCTCGTGCAGACGCCGCAGAGCTGGACGAACCATGGCGTTCACCGGACTATCCGTCCCGCCACAGCGCCTGATGATGCTCAGCCGAGCAATACGCCGACAGACCATCTTACGTCGCTGGACACGGCCGGCCTGGATGTTGCAGATCTTGACGGGGCGGCCGGCGACATTTCGTTCTGTATCACTGATGCGGACATTCAAAGTTGGATGATGGCGCCTGCTGAAGGCGCTTCCAGCACCCTACCGATCACTTGGATCTAGAACGGAATGTTATCACATGGGCTGGCATATTTCTCCAGGTCTTTCTT
This sequence comes from Plectosphaerella cucumerina, assembly GCA_020746995.1. Taxonomy (NCBI): domain Eukaryota; kingdom Fungi; phylum Ascomycota; class Sordariomycetes; order Glomerellales; family Plectosphaerellaceae; genus Plectosphaerella; species Plectosphaerella cucumerina. The sequence goes on from JAGPXD010000002.1 coordinate 5,337,475, forward strand.
TTTTTCAAGGAGACAAATGCGCATTTGTGTCGTTTAGGCTCCTCTGCTGCCATGGCTAAGATGAGGTGTATTAGTAGTTGGTTCCCTGACAGCCACCGAGTATCCATGTTGTATCATTTTTAACATGTTGCTGCCTACAGCGGTCGATTCTTGTGTATACTTTACTATTCTGCACGATTTTGCTTGGTGATGGTCTTGATTGCTCCAGTAGGTACCTTTCGGGTAGTTTCCTAGGCAGTGATCACCGCCGTTGCGATCTCAAGACGTTGGACGACACAACAACTCTGTACGTACGTTGAGGGCCCGCTGCTCTTCTCCTGTCGATCCCACTCGAAGGTTTGACCGCGCGGCAAGTCGCGGCTAGCCGGTCATCCATTTCCGGCGACAAAAAGGAGCTTCTCTTCTCAGCCCTACCAAGCTTGCCCGGAAACGGAGCCGTGTCTGGAAAGATCTCCCCGGACGTCTTTGTCTGCTCCATCAGGGGGTCTGGGGTGTTTCTCTCGCTCAGCAGAGCTGCCGGGGTCATTTTCTCTGGCGTTGAACGGCTGTAGGAAGTGTTGAATCTTTCAAGAAGTGTCGACGCTCTCGACATTTTGCAACAGTGACAACCCCAATCTGGAAGTGGGAAGAAAGCGGCTCCGGGTAGCCCCCATGGCTCTCTGGTGTCATGGTCCGTTTAATGCCCCCCGTTGGACGCGGAACTTCCCATGACACGGGCGTTCACCTCGACGGCCGCTCATTTTCATCCCGTGAAGCCAGAACGCACGTCCGCAAAGCCAACCGGAAGCTGTGGCATCCCACAACATGAGACGACGCCTCAACTCCGACCCGGCGAGAGGTCATTGCAACCAAGGCACAGCAATGACGACATGCACAGCACGACCGAAAGATACAATGTAGTAGGCCCATCTATTTTAAGAAGATATGACGGGGACATCCCCCAGAGACACACTCTACGCCTGCCGTATCTTAGCACATTCGGTCCCGGCCCCGCCACCTGGTGCGGCCGGAACCCCGTGCCCACGGCACTCTGTGAGATGTAAAGGAAACGAGAAAGAAAAGGGAAAGCAAAAAAGGAAGCAGCGCCGGTCACTGGCGGTGCGACGATGCGGGGGAATCTCTCGAGTACAGTCCTATCCAGTTCCGATCCAAATGTCCATCGTCCTGGGTGGCCAAAGGGGCGCCATTGCCATGGCGCGCCCGTCGTGGTGTGTGATTTTTAGTTGTGATCCAGCGCGGCACCCTCGCCTGAAGAAGGGCTGCATAGCGCTTGGGTGAAGTTCGTTACTCGTATCTTTGTACTGTTTGGTGTTTGTGGGTTTTGTGCGCTGCTGCAGCAGAGCAGCGTCTTAATTTGTGGTTTCGTCCTGTCGAATCAATCCGCACAGGTGAGGAAGGCTCACTTAGTCGATGGTCATCCTGCTGGCCATCTGGGGCTTGACGTCCTGGAGGCTGACCGAGTTGAGGTCGGTGTTCTTCTCGATTGTCTTCTTCTTGTTAAGGTGCTCCTTGAGGCCGTTGCCGAAGTTGCGCATGCAGACGATGGCGTTGGCGATGGTCAGGATGATGAGCAGGATGGTGACGACGGTGAAGGCGGTCAAGGACTTGCGGACGGCGATGTAGAAGGCGCTGTAGTAGGGCTGGTAGATGCGAACGAGCTTGAAGACGAAGTAGGAGAGACCGCCGATATAGAGGATAATGACGACGATGACACCGGGCTTGATCTCGCGCCTGGTGAAGTAGGCGGCGCTCATGAGGATGCCGATGGTGACGGGGATGGCGGCAGCGGTCAGAGCGTACTCAACGACTTCGATATCGCCGACGATGACGAGGAACTGGACGGTGAAGCCAAGGAAGAAGAAGAAATCGAACTTGAGCAGGGCGATGTAGATCTGGTAGTGCAGGAAGCGCTGCTTCATGCGGTAGTCGGCGCCGATGGTCTTGAGGATGTCCCAGGCGAAGACCTGGTAGAGCTTCCAGGCGACAAAGGACATGCAGACGGTGCCAAGGGCGAAGATGCAGGGAATGGCGACGAGGAAGGGGCGCATGTCCTCCCACATGTCGGGGTTGGCGGCCGAGTCGAGTTTCTCGACGGCGATCATGATCTCGTCAATCTGGATGGCGGCGTAGATCATGATGGCGAGGTTCGCAATACAGACGCCGATGACCTGAATGGTGTTCTTGTTCCGCAGGGCATCCCATGTGACGGCGGCCTCGTACAGGAAGCAGAAGATGAAGAGGGCGAGGAATGTCGGAATGGTGCGGGCTTCGGACTTGAGGACCGAGGCTCTGTCTGTGAGGCCGTTCTGGAACACGGCGAAGACGTAGCTTGGACAGGGTTAGTTGTGACGTCGGGATTGGGGGTGGCTTGAGGGCTCTGGAGACTCACGCTTCGAAGATGAGGCAGATGACACACTGGATGAGAGTGATGAAGAAGAAGGCGCGCGGCCATGTGGAGCCCATGAAGGAGAACCAGCCCTTGCCCGTGTTGTTGGATGGGCTGGAGCCGTTCATGGTAGAGGGTGCGAGGCCTTCACGATAGGCATAGCCTTGGTTGAAGGTTGGCTCGATGGCGGGAGAGGCCTGCGGCAGCGGCGTGATGGGTGCCGAGGCGGCGGGCACGGGGTAGTGCTGCGGAGACTGCGGCTGGTATTGATGTGATTGCGGCTGCTGGTATTGCTGGGCGTAGGACGGATCCAGGTATTGAGGGTCCTGGTAGGAGGAGCCAGCGGCGTAGGTCTGCTGCTGGGGGTATGAAGACGGGTACTGCTGGTCGTAGGACTGGCCGTACTGCTGCTGGTAGTTGGGGTAGGAGGACTCGCTGAGGAGGGAGCCTCGGGATTCTTGCCGACCGGACATGGCGGATGTGTTTGACGACTCGACGAGCGGAGCCGTGTCGCTGTTGATTGATTGAGCACCCGAAGGGCTGTTGAGGGGCGGGAAGAGTCTCGACGAGGCCAGCTTGAAGGTGGTGGTCCCGGGATCGCAAGAGACAGCCGATCGCGGGGATAACGTGGTCGGTGTGCGTGGGAGCGCGGCGTCGGCCCTGACGAGGGGATTTTGGGGCGAGCGGCGGGAAGTGAGTGTACGGGCGCAGTCAGAGGGGTGTCGGGTAAGGAAGTCGAAGCGAGCGTGGTCGGTCGGTCGGTGCGGATTGAAAGGATGAGACTGAAAGTTGGCGGAGACGGGCGTCAAGGCGGGTTGGGTGATGGATGACGACGGGAGATGGGTTGGGGGATGTTGTGTGTGTTGTGGTGAGGTTGACTCGCGCAGAGACAAAAGTCGGGTCGAGGTCGTTCGGTCGTTCGGTCGGGTTGGGGCGATAGGCGTTGGTCAGTGTGCGAGCGATTGATGCGGCAAACAGGTCGAGATGGAAACAAATGCAGCGGTTGTTCGTCGTCGTTGGACCAGGGAGGGCGGTGCAAGGCAAGGGAAGAAGAGATGGAGGGAAAGAAGAGGTCGGATGAGGTCGAGGTGGAAGCTGAAACACGACTGGCCGCTGAGGAGTTTTGGGTTTGCGACGGGGGTTCAGGACTCTTCGACGTCGACGGGAGAGCGCAGCGCAGCACGGAGGGCCAGGCCTTGGTGGGAGAGGGTGTGGTGTGTGGAGGTGTGGTGGTGGGCGGGCAGTGGGAAGAGGTGTCTGGGTGTCAAGCAGGTTTGTCACAAAAGGGGGCGAGGCGGAGGGACGGGGGGCAATTGCCAATTGCAGTGGTGCTGGGCCATCGGTGTCCAACGTCCCAGCCAAGCGCTCGGCGCTGGTTTTTTTAGCCCACTGCAGGGTCGCCGCGCCGCGCTGCAGCGCCTTGCAGCGGCCTCCAGGACCCGACGGGGGTCCCGGCTCGTATAGCGCTCCACAGCCCAGTCGCGGGCCCGTGGTCCCCCCCCTTCTCCCCCCCAAAGACAAGTCCCGACCGTGACAGCACGATGAATTGACACGGGGCTCATCGCCCGATCGGCGTCTCTTCCTTCTGCTTCAGGATGCCGATCGTGTAGTCTGGCCCGGCTCATGGAGGATGTCCTGACACCCTCCCTTTCCTTACGTCCTAAATCGTTGCATTCCAACCGGAAAACACATTCGATCATGGGCCCTCGACATGATCCAAACCCGCCGCCAGCAAATATGCCGCCGCGAGGTCAGACAGACATGCGCACTTGCGCACCTCAACTCACCTCACCTCGGTCGTCCCAACCCTGTGCGTTGCCGTCCCCCACCATGTGTTCGACCCTGGAACAATGGGACGCGTCAGGAGACGGCCCGGGCTGCGGGGACTTTTTTCGAACTTGCTCGGGTTTGCTGTCCATTTCTCGGGACGACGACGACTATTCTGCCCCGTGCTCTGAGTCTGGGTCCTGGCAGAAGTCCTAGGACCCGTGCTCCGTCTGATGCGCTGGCAAGAAAGTGAAAGGGCATCCAGGTTCCTTCCTCCTACGAGTAGTGCAGTAGTTCAGCCCGTCAGGCTCGACACGGACAGCTCAAGGCAGTTTGCGCCTACTTCTGTAGTGTCAACAGACGATAGCAAGGCATTTCTCAAGGCGGCCTCCTCACAGACCGCGGCAGGTGCCCGTAGCGATGGTCGGAGTCGTAGGGCTGTGTGTACGTGCGTGCATAACATCGAAAAGTTGACGATGGCGCAGTCGTTTCTGCCAAGTTGGCTGGGGATAGTGTCGACGTAGCGGCTGCTAGTCCGCACGCTCAGACACACCTGTCGTACTAACGCAAATACACTCCTCTTCCAGGCGATCCACATTGATGGAGACAAATCCGGCCCGTCGTTCACAGCCACAATAGTCCGCAGTCTTCATCCAGGGACCGGACCTGACTACCACATGGCGTCTTGAACATCCTACAACACTATCGAATGCTTATTCGGGCTCACCGACCGTCGTCCGGGCGAACGTCTTTTGTCAACAAACAGCCACGTGTCGGTGTTGAACTCCTGGATGACCGGGCAGTTTTGATGGATCATCCCCGGGCCCGAGTTCCTCATCTGGGCGACACGACAGTCACAGAGCCCGACTCACGGGCTTCAGTGCCTTCATCCAAGCTTTTTGTCGGAAGCCGCCGGCATTCCGTCTGGTCACATCGCCCGTGGTCAATATTCAATAATCATACCCACTGGAACACTCCTGAACGAGCTTCTTCAAGCCTCCGGCACTTCCTTAGATAGTGGGATCTTCCCTGCGCTGTGACGACAGAATGGTCCCCGAATATGCTCCGCCACAACACCCTCCCGGATGCACTTGCAGGGCTCCAAGGCTCCTCCTCCTCCGGCATGCTACCCTGTGCGGCCGTCGCCTACAAGTATGCTGCCATCAGTGCAGATGTCGGGCCTCCGCGGCCAAAACCGTCGCTCTGAACGTCCTACACAGCAGCCACAAGCTCCTTCTGGCTGTGCCTGGACGTCACACCGGCAAGGCTGACCCCGAGCCTCGTAGGGGCGACACAGCTGTGCAGCCACTTCATGGCTAACCTGTGATACACATCTATCCAAGGCCATCAGGTCTCACATGGGACCATCGATGGCTGCTAGAGCCTTCCGTCGACTGAGAGCATATATTCTCACCTGTCAGCTATTTTGCCTATGTTACTTGCCAGCAGGACCAACGCTGAACGCTTTGGTCGAAACCACTGCTTGTAGGCTGATGCCAGCACATGGTGCCAGCACATGACCAGCAGCTCGGCCGTAACATTGATTGGCCTAGACACTGTCATCTACCTGCCGCGAGCCTTCCGTCTCGACTTGCGCTACTCTTCTCTCAACGAGTCAGACCTGTTCATCCAAACGCAGCTACATGACAAATCCTCGGAAGTTGAACATTGCGATCACGAAGCAGACACATGGCCGCAACACAAACTGAACTCATCCAAGAGTTGAACATTGTCCATTACATGAGGCGCCTGTTTGTTTCCCAGGCATCCGCCTCGTCATGTTGTACAAGGAGCCCGACGCGCTCTCGCCTCCCAAATGGCAGGCGTCCGTCTATGTGATACACCGCCGCACCCGCGGCCTCCTCCCCTCTCCTTGATCGTCACACACCGGCCGGTGCGGCACGGCCGTGGGCGCCTCACCCAGTGCAGGACGGGGCGCCCGTAGTCTCCCATTCCCGATTGTATGTAGTCGTCGCTGTCGTAGCTTAGAACAGGCCGCCGCCCGCGCCGCCCCTGTTCTGGCTCTCCGCCTGCATGACCTCCGAGGCCTTCATGTGCGCCTCGAAGAACTTGGCGGAGCAGCGGTCCAGGCACACGGACTCGCCCTTGTTGAGGTCGGCCTCGCGGTAGTCGGGCAGGCACTTCGACTGGCAGATCTTGGTAAGGCTGTGCGAGGGCGTTAGCATTCCCTTCAATTTAGTTTAACGGAAAGCCTGCGGCGGCGGTGGCGGCGGCGAGGGCTTGATGATGCAGGCGTACCGGTTGTGCATGTCGGCGAGGAGGCGCATCTCCTGCTCAGCCATCGCGATCTTCTCCTCGGAGGAGAGCTTGGGGCGGCCTATTCCGAACATTTTGGCGGTTGAAGTATGAAAGACGTGGTAGCTTTGGGATTCTAGACGGTAGCGAATGCCGTGGGTGAGAGCGAATGCGAGATGGAATTGCTTCTTGATTGATGGTGGTGACGATGCTGTCGTCGGAAGCGTAGAGATTTCAGGAGCATCGGGCCTTATCGGCGCCTTTGCTTCTTGCTCGGCCCTGATACGGGGTTTACCCGGCGCAGTGGGTCCACCTGTGCTGGTCATAAATTTTTGAGCTTCAACCTCGGCGGCTCTCTTTCCTCTCTCCTCATACCCAACCACGAAATGGTAAGTCAACGGCTCTCTCCTACTTATTACACCCTCCCCTCTTCTCAATATGATGATCCGCAAAAGCATTAGAACCGCTGCGTCTCACACAGCTTGCTGTGGATGAAGGAACCTAGCCTAGTCTCTGAAACTTCAGAATTCTCCTTTCTCAAGCACTCGAACAGCTCGATCTGGACCTTTGCTAACCGAGGAGATGCAGTCGCGATGACGTTGTCACATTATCTGAGGGCAGTACGGCCTTCAATCGGCTTCGTCCGGTCGCCGGCGTTGCGACAGGGCTTCCACGCTGGACCGGCCGGTGCCGTCAGCAGGCTCCTCCGCGAGAATCAGCCCGAGCGCCGGCCGGCGAAGGCATCGAGCAAGAGCAAGGAGGATTCGGCATATAAGAAGATGCGCCTGCGCGCGCTGGAGGAGTTGGAGGCGAAAGATCTTTTTCCAGAGACCCATCCGCGCCTGGAGCGTCACGAGGGCCGGACTAGTATCGCCCAGTTCAAGCAAAATCATGTAAACATTGCCAAGGAAGATCAGCAGCAAGCGCAGGAGCAACAAGAAGAAGATGAAGAACCAGTCGCCCGGGCACCGCGCACGACTCTCTACGGTACGCCGTCTCGTCGCCTCCATGCAAAAGTCCCCAACGTGCTGATCATGTGCAAAAGGCCGCGTCAAGTCGCTTCGTGTCCACGGACGCATCCTTTTCGTGACCATTGTCAACGAGGTCGAGACTATCCAGGGCATGGTCAACCAGCGCATCCTCATGCCGCAAATCACAAAGGAGAAGTTCAAGCTTTTCTGCCGCCTGATCGAACGTGGTGACCACATCTGTATGCCGCCCTTCCGCCCCGTGACGACCCCAGACATCTTTGCTGACACCCAGCAGCTCTCACCGGCTTCCCCAAGCGGACAGACCGCGGCGGTCTCGTCCTTGAGGCGCGCACGCTGCCTGAGCTCCTGTCGCCCGCCATGGAGCTCATCCCCGAGTCCCTGACGGATCCCGAGACCAGGGCGCAGAAGCGCCATGTCGACATGCTCGTCAACTCAGAGGTCGCCGACACCCTCCGTCTCAAGTCGTACATCATGCAATACATCCGCGACACGTTCCTCAAGGATGATTTCCTCGAGGTGCAGACGCCCATTCTCGCCAGCAACGCCGGTGGCGCCGTCGCCCGCCCCTTCGTCACGTCTGCCTCCGAATTCCCCTCGAAGGAACTCTCGCTACGCATCGCCCCCGAGCTCTGGCTCAAGCGTCTTGTCATCGGCGGTCTCAACAAGGTCTTTGAGATGGGTCCTGCCTTCCGGAACGAGGGAATCGACGCCACCCACAACCCCGAGTTCACGATGTGCGAGTTCTACTCGGCCTACACCAACCTCGACGACCTCATCCGCATCACCGAGTCGCTTTTGCGCGGCCTGGCCGAGCGCTGCAACGAGGTCATCGAGACCAAGAAGCTGACCTCCCTCGACCGCGTCGACGTCGCAAAGTTCGCCGGCCCCTTTCCCCAGATCGAGTTCATCCCCGAGCTCGAGGCCGCCCTCGGCTTCCGCCTGCCCAACCTCTCCGGCAAGGACGCTTTCCCCGAGCTCCTCGCTGTGCTTAAGCTGGGTGGCATCCCTATCCCTGGCGATAGCGTGCCCGCCTCCTTGCCTAAGCTCCTCGACCGCCTCGCTGCAGTGTACCTCGAACCGCGCTCCTTCGACCGCCCGGCCTTCATCACCCACCACCCTGCCTGCATGTCGCCCCTGGCAAAGTCCTTCCTGTGCCCGCGCACGCGCCAGCTCGTCAGCGCGCGTGCCGAGCTCTTTGTTGACGGCCGCGAGCTGGCCAACATGTACGAGGAGGAGAACGACCCACGCGCCCAGGCCCGCAAGCTCGCCGACCACCGCATCATGAGCGCGCGGGATAACGCTCCCGAGGGAGCTGAAGACGCCGTGGTGGAGCTCGACGATGCCGCCCGCGCCGAGGCCAAGGCTGTCGCCGAGGCTGAAAGGGAGGCAGCTCTGGACGAGGTCCAGCGAGAGCTCGCTCAGCAGGAGGAGGACCTGGACGCCGCCCCGCTGGACCAGAACTACGTGAACGCCATGGATGCCGCTCTCCCGCCCACAGGCGGCTGGGGTTGCGGCGTCGAGAGGCTCGTCATGCTCTTCTCGGGGGCCAACAGGATCAGCGACTGCTTGACCTTTGGCACCCTGCGCAACGTTGTCGGGCAGTCGGCTGAGGGTCCCGACGCGGGCACTCCCAGCGACCAGAAGCCTGCTGACGAATTGAAAGAGGAAGAGGACCCTAAGAAGCCCTCGGCGTGATGGTTGGGAGAGGAGCTGTAATGTTGGATGTAGAAGAGCCTGTAGGATACACCTGTACAACTGTACCATCACATAGATTCACGAAGCGTCGCGCCATCTACTTCACTGCAAGACATCCCGGGGACAAGTCTTTTCTCAACTGTGCATTTCATGATGACTGAGACCTATTCTCTCTGTCTGCCGCCTGCCGTCTACCGTCTCTCAAAACCGATGGCCAACCTTGAGCAAACCAAAGACCTCCCAATCCTTTTCGTAGAAGCCATGATGTGCTTCTATGAAACCGAGTGGCGATGACTTCAGCTCCGTGCCGTGTTGCCGTGTGGTGGTGACATCTTCTTCTCCCCGAAGGATGATGATGACTGTCGAGAGGGGGCGATGACTTTGCGGAAGCAACCAATTGCGCAACCCGAAGGAGAAGATGTGTCTCCTCTCTGTGAACTCAAACGAAGAAAGAAGCCCAGCAAACCGAAGGAGGGAAATGTGTCCTCCTTTTCTTATGACCGTGACAGAACTTGTGTCTGTGAAACTGAAGCAATGGCGAAAATGCCCGTGGATGATGAACGTGTCTTGAAGACATGGGTAGTGGTGATTTTCGGCGTGTCAATGACGTCCTCCTGCTGATGATGGAAGCAGATGTCGGCCAGTACCAAGCATGTCGAGCACCGAGATGGTGCCATTGACCTGACTTTTCCGGTATTGCTGCTTTTCGAAACCTCTTCCCAACTCTCGCAGATATTCTGTGCCAACTTTGGCTCTTATCGAGCCAATATGGCGAGACGATCCTTAGAGCAGATCAAGATGGCGCTCATCCAAGACGAAAGCTCCCCTAAACCCTGACCGAAGAGTCTCCTGCGTGGCCGCGGGTTGGCAGCTCACATCTGGAAGCGAGCCGATCGTGAGCCCAAGGCGGCGGGCACCACTCACCCTGCTCGGCCTCAGTGACGGGGCGGCCCTGGTGGGCGACGTTGCCGCGGTAGACGCCCTCCCAGGCTGTACGAGCAATGTAGTGCGCACGGTTGGGCTGGATACCCCTAGCGGAGTCGTCCTGGAACATGCCGAGAACCTGGGCGAATCTGTCCTTGGAGTCGAGTTTGAGGGTGGCTAGCGCGGGACCGGTAGTGGTATCCCAGAAAAGGTCGTCACGGAGGTGGATGTTGCGGGCGCCTTCGGCAGCGGCCATGCCCAGGGCGAGACGGTGGCCCATGTCGTCGAGGAACTCTTCGAGGAGCTCCTCGTTCATCTCGTCAATCTCTTCACGGGTCGGGCCGGGGTTTGCCACAGCTTGGTTGTAGGCCTGGAGATTGGCCTGAGCGTTGTCCTCGTCGGAAGCGCCATTGTCGTCAGACTGCTCCTTCTCGGTTGGGTACGAGATGAAGGACGGCGCCGGGTGACGAACGAAGTCGTTGGGGATGACAGGGCAGATGAGGTCTTTACCCTGGGGAGGCTCGAATTCGTCCGGAACCACGTTGGAATTGGCGAAGAGGCTGACGTTGATGTCACGCTTCTCGTGGAGCCAGGCGTTGTCGTCGTTCTCGACAGTCACCGCGATGTTGCAAGCCATGCATCTCTTTGGTATCGTGCTGGCAGGGCTCCAGAAACGAGGATGGAGCAGGTTGACGAGGAACTTGTGCTTGCAGTCATGGCACTCGGCCATGAGGTAGCGAGCCATGCTGGGCATGAAGGTGCGTGTGGTCATGAAGTCGCCCATGGGGACGCACACGCACGCCAGAATCTGGCACATGAGAATCCCCATGCGATCCTTTTCGCCCGCCGTGAGGTCGTTCTTGGGCTTCTTGCAGAGCTGGACGTACTCCTTGAGCTCCCTGAGGAAGAGAGACATGACACCGAAAGTCATGGGAACCAGGAGGAGGAACTTCTCGAGCAGTGAGTTCTCGGGGGCGATCTCGTGACCCATGTAGGCGGCCTTCAGGGAAGCGACGATGATTGTGACCATGACGCCCATGCCGACGCGGGAATCGAGGGGAGGGTTGTGAGTGACGACGCAGGTGGCAGTACGTTTGGCATCCGGGCCGAACCAGGTCTTGGGGAAGAAGTCCAGGTCGATGAAGCCGTTGCCGCGACGAGCTCCGAACCAGTGGATGACGTCGAGAATGCAGATCAGGGAGCCAATGTGAAGTTGCTCGCAGTTGTCGATGTGCAGCTGCTGAAGCTGGGGGAGGTTCTCGATGGCGACTGTGAGGACGGCGACGTCCAGGTATGAGACCTTGTCAAGGTAGAGACGCTGGATGTGCTGGCCGTGGTTGGCGAAGCCCGTGACTGTTTGGGTCAGATCAGAGGATCAGGATCATCTCTCGAGGGACAGCTCACGAAGATGGTGGATCCTGGTGAACTTGATGAAGTTGAGGTTCTTCTTGCTCTTGTCGGGCACTTTCTGGAACTTTCTGATGGCGGAGGCATGCATCTTGCTCAACTGAGAGAGCAACTTGAGGCTCATGTTGAGAGATCTCTCGTCATCGTCAACGCGGCGCATAGGCCTGCCTGCTGAGAGGCCGCTGGCCGAGTAGATGAGGTTGAATGAGAGTGTGTCATGAGCGACGAGAGCGCCATCAGTGTCGAACCAGCGCTCTTTGGGGAAGCGCTTCTTGATGTCCCTGTCCTTGAAGTCACTTCGTCCATGGACCCAGACATCGCAGCGGGGAGAATTGTAGGCGTCATCGGGTAAGTCAACCTCGTTGCAGTGGCCCATGTCGAGCTTGCCGAGGTCCCAGGTTGTCTGTCATCATGTCAGTAAATGCTTCAGTGTGTTTAAGGTGATTTCACTAACGAGCTTGCCGTATACAATGGAGCGGCAGGTCCTGGAGGTGCCCGCCAGCGCCTTCATATCCTTGATGGGCAGGTGGGACAAGAAGAATTGACCGATGTCGACGATGCTGAAGTGTTGCTCAAAGAGCGATGAGGCCACCGAGGGGTCCTCCTCGGCCGAAACACCTTTCTGGAAGACTGTTAGTGGCATGTTCATCCGGACGTAGGGCTCAAGGGGCCATCTCACGCGATGCTTCTTGGCGTTTGCCATGTTGATGGCTCGGATCTTTCCGAGCGTGCGGACGTCGACGGTGAAGCCGAGGTCTTGGGCGCCCGGGAGGTTCTGTCCTCGGACGACGGCGTGGGCCACCAGCTCGAGCTGCTTCTTCATTGCAGCCTTGATGAACTGGCGCTCGCTCCCGCTTGACTGCAGGAGCGAGACACGGTCCGCCGCGTATGGCGTGTTGGCGAAGGTTTGGACGACGTTCATGTCGTTGGATCGTTGCCTCGTTGAGGTCTTGGAGGATGGTGGTGGGTTGATGAGTGAAGAAGGGGATGGGTGGTGGTGGTATGGAAGAAGAGAAAGAGAAAGAGGCAAGGGGAAAGGAGAGGGAGGGGGGAAAGTGAGGGGATCGAGGAATGGGCCGTAAGGGTTGGGGGAGAGGAGGCAGGAGTGAAAAATTCGCATGGGCTGCGGTCAATACCGCTTCTACACTATGGAGGGCCTTGCCCTAGGAGGCCACGATGTCTGGACTTGGTGTTTGTGACCCCCCGTGGTATGAGGAGCCGGCGAATAGGACGCCATCGAGACGAGGTGTGCCTGGGCTCACGGGGGGCTCTACGGGGGTTCCCTTCTGTCTTTGAAAGCCAGCTTTCAGGGCACACCACAATGCGTTAAGAAATCATCATGACAGGGCAGACAAGCCCCGGAGATCGCAGGGCGAAGATGGGACTATCGAAGAGTCCCTCCAGAAGTTAGATCGGGAGGAATTTTTCTCGTCCGAGTTAGATAGAGGTTTATACATTAGACTTATAGAAGGCCCGGAGACTAGGTTGAAGACGGCCCGGAGGCTTACAGGAGGCCCGGAGACTAGGTAGATGTCTAAGGAATACCCGGAGGCCTATAGAGCCCGTAAGCCCATAGAGCCCGGAGGCTCATAGGAGGTCCGGAGGCTCATGGAAGGCCCGGAGGCTCATGGAAGGCCCGGAGGCTTATAGAAGGCCCGGAGGTCTATGGGTAGCCCGGAGACTAGATAGATATCTAAAGAAGGCCCGGAGACTGGGTGGGTATCTATGATGGGTACTCAAGACTAAGTGTTACTTCCTTCCCGGGTGTGTCTTCCGGAGAATTTTCACAATAATTAGTGTAATGTCCCCCGAAGCTCCTAGAAGTAAGACGTAAGTATGTTTAATAGACACAAATCATTCTGTCTTAGCACTATTATCACAGCAGGATCCGTAGTGAGAGTAAGGGAAGGAGCTTACCCCGGACTACCTTCGGAAGGAAGGTAAAGAGGTAGAGAGAAGGAAGGTTAACCTATATCGAGGTAGTTAGTCCGAAGAGGCCCGCGGAAGGTAGACAGAAGAACTTAGTACTAAACACACTTCTTTCGAATCTTAATTCTAGTATAATTAGACACCCTTTATCTTGGGAAGGTATACCTCTGCCCTAACTGGGAAACACCCTCCTTCGATATCTTAATGTCCGAAGTTTTATCCTCGGACCCTACGGCGATGACGCCCGCCTCTTCATCCCCGACCCTGACTAGGTTGATACATAAGTAAAAGGTTGATTATTAACTCTGAAAGAGTCCTCGAAAGCACCGGTGATGTGGTGGGTGAACTGGGCTACGCATCCGTGTTGTCTGCTCAACTGTCTCACAGGACGAAGGCGAAATGGCTGTGATCCGGAAAAAGCACGAAAGAGCAGACCGAATGAAAGATACCACCCATCGGGTCATATGTTTCAATGTGTGTCTTTCTAATGCTATCTCTCACAGCCGAAAATCATTTCTTCACCTCAAAGCATCCCAGAATGCAGACACGGAAAGTGAATGCCTGCTGGATGAGGGGAACCGACCGGACGTCGTCGGGAAGAACCCACATCTCGCCGGCCGGCCGGCGGAAGACGCCGGATTCAGGCCCGGATGCCTCGGCAAGTACATCACCTGACAGCTTCAAACTCGGCAATGTGTCAAAAGCCCCGGAGAATAAGTGAACCAAACAGATCAGATCATACGCTTCCCGATGGATGTGCCTTACCCTCTTTGAAAATCTGCCTAGCCTCCGTAACAAAGACAGCGTCGGCCACCAGCGATCACGCCGAGCATCCCAACAAGTACCTTTGTATGTAAATGTTACGGTGCAGCGCCCCCCCAAGCAAAGGCAGCTCTTGGCCGTGGGGCATATGACACACTTCTGCCGCTGGCGCCATCCCCGGGCAATGTCGCAAGAAGGGCTCGCCCATGCCGCACCTCAGGGCCAGCCGCCGAGGGAGCCTTTTGGCTGGTTGGCCAGATGTTAGATGGGTTGCAGCTAAGAGAACCCCCCCTCCTTTCCCATGTTGCAGCACGTAAAACAAGGCGGCGGGCTGCAGGCGATTGACGCAAACGGCGGCACAATGGCGATTGAAGGCGGTGGCCCGTTGGCACCCCCCTTCTTCCTGGCAGACGGGCATGAGATGTGTCGTCCGAGATGCATCCCATAAGCGGGCGGCGCGAGTCGCGTGCCCTCTGGCTGAGAAGGGGTCGGATAGCGAGGCCCGAGTCGCGTCTTAGCAAGGCGGCTGCCTCGTCCAGTGTTTGTCGTTCGAGGTTGAGGCGGTGAATGCCAGATGGCATTGGGCTGCCTCGCCGTTGACTCTTGGGATGGATTGATTGATGCAGCCTCGGGACCACCGACTAGTGGGCAACAGGCATCCATGGAGGGGTTGTCCACTGTGCTTGAGGCGCGGGGTCGGGTACCTACAGCGTGCACATGTCTCGAGTCTCTCGAGTCTCTCGAGTGAGGCTGGGCTGGGGGGATGGACCCCTTTTTCGGTTGGTGGTTGGATGGTCGAGAGTGCGGTGAAGAACTTCGGACGGCTAGTAAAAATGGTGCCTGGAACTGCGCCGAACATCTGAGCCGATGACTTCCCCGCGAGAACTGGCAGGCAAGCCAGGCACAGCACGGCGTCGGGGTCCAGGAGAAACCCCGCGGGCAGGTGTCGGGTTTTCATCTCACCCAGCTCTCCTCCTGGCATCTGACATGACCTTGAACCCCGAGTTCGTGCGGCCGTGAGCCGAACGAACCCCCCTCAGGAGGGACACCTGATGTGCGCCGCTCCCGTTGCGACCGCCGGCATCCCTTGCCCTGCGGGCGTGGGAGATACGTCAGGTGCGGCTTTCCCCGCGAGGATCGCATGAATTTATCCACCCTTGAGCACGACGGGGGGTGCCAGCGGGCGGCGCGAGGGGGGGCGGAGGGACGTCTTTTGCCCTGCGGCGTGTGCAGAAAACTTGGTTCTAACATCACTCATGCTGCGTTGGCCATCCAGGTCGGGCCTGTCGGGCGTCTTTTGCTGCGCCTGGCCCGTGGCGACTCTGAGCAACAAACCGGGAATGGAATCAAAGCGACCCCACGGAAGACGCGGGAGGACAGACGGTGGTTCGCGGCGGCATGATGCGGCCCAAACCTCAGATAGACAACTGGACGGAGGAGACGGCGTCACGGTTACGGTCACCGCCCGCACGAGCCGAGCGCGTTGCGTGAGCGGCGACTCCATGCTGCCCGACGTTGCTTTGGCCGGCGATCCGGGGCAATTCTGGAGATGCTTTTGGATCACGACACCCGAAGCACGGAGGAAAGGGTGGGTTCGATTGCATCGACGCATGACAGCGATTGCGTCGACAAACGGTCTTCACCGCCCGCATCGTTCGACGGGCAGACCATGGGAGACCCTGGCTACGAATCGGCGCTTGCTGGTAAGGCGAAGAGGAGGAGGATGGCTGGCGGCCATCAGTGATCCATCCCCCACTGAGCCACCACACCACCACATCCCATCGACATTTCAGCAGCAAGATACCGAAATAGGGTCTGCAGCAGCTAGAGCGGCGGGGAGTCAGTCATCTGATGGTGCAAAGGGACCGGAACCCCCCCTTTTTCTCCTCCCGCTTCATCGTCCGAGCACGTCCAGTCGCAGGGTCCCCGAAGAAAGTCCATATGGATCCAGGGCGGCCACCGCCATCTCCGCCTCCACCGTGATGGTTGGACTGGACCGTTGGCTGGCCGGCCGGCGGAGAGAAGAAAGAAATTTCATTGCGACCAGCCAGAGCCAGAAGAGAGCCATCGACAGGCGAAAGCGACGCAACGCAACGCAAAGCCTGAACTGGGACGTGCGGCGCGATAGTGTGTCTGGGAGATCCAATAGTCGGCCAGTTCGCTGATGGGTTTCTCGAAATGAACAGCCTTGGCTGGCCTGCTGTTCGTGTTAGCGCCCCCTCCAGCCCACACATTTCAGCCCGGCCTCTATCAAATGGCCGGTTCGCTGCTGTGGTCGCGAACTGGCAATTTGCCGTCCCCGGCCCTTCATTCGACGGGCACGCGCGGCGAACACTCCTCACCCTCCTCACCTCTGATGTGATGGCAGGGCCTGCGCTGCACGTATTACGTACCCCGACAGTCAGCCTCCATCTGTCCTGTGTGTGTGAGAGTGAGTGAGCCTGCATGGTGACTGGCGAGCAACGAACGACGAGGCGGCCCGGGACTCACGAGGCAAGACGTCTGGGCCCGCCTTTTCGTTGATCCCCCCCGGGGGTGCAGATCATGCACATCCGTCCGGCATGAGCAATGTCGCCAAGGGCAGCGGCCATCGCCAACTCGTCCAAGTGCCGTTGTCCTGCTTCCGAGCATTCCACGGCTTCTGGAACTGCCCGGCGACCCAGCGTGCAATAATGCGGCTTTCACCATTCGCCATGGGCCCCGACATGTTGCAAATCTGCCCTGCAACATCTGAAAATCTCCGCGAAACCGCAAGGGACCTGACCGGCCCATCGTCGACAGGCTTCCCGGATGGTGCCAAGGGTGGACTCCCCCGAACGGCAGCTAGGAAATGGGGCCTTCGCAGCTCCCACGCCGATGGCGGTGGATCTCGATTGATTGCTTTTTTTTTCTTCCATATCCCTGTCCGCTCGCCTGAAATGAGGACCGTCCTGCACGTGTGGAACCTCAGGGCCCCGGCCCAGCCTAGCCCGCCGTCGATGTCGGCCGATATGGCAAAAGGAAAACCTCATCCTCAGGCTGAGCCGTCTTGATGCGAGAAATAGCGTTTGCCGCTGTCATCGATGGCCGGCCAAGCACAAAATCGACCGTCGCATCCATGGCGTGGCACAGTCATATCTCGCCCATCACATGGCGATCTCGTGGGTTTCAGACGGCCGCGGAAAGGGGGTTCACTGCTCAGGTACGCTGCTTGCTGTGAAGGAAGCCTCGCCTGCCGCCCGCTACCAGCCGCCACTGTGCTGGCTGGTTGGTCTGTGGGAGGAATGAAGGAATGGAGGGCCCATCTGAAGAACATTGCCTGATCTGCCCAGCAACCGATGCCGATGACTGCGAGGACGAGACCAGACCTGGTGCCGCGGATTCCGAATCGCCACCCACCCTGGACGAGGGCGAGGCCTGGGCCGGGGACAGGCGGTGGGTGATCGACAGTCACAGATTTGGCACGGCTCGGCGGGCCAGCATGATTCCCAAAGTACGAATAGGTAGGGATAGGATGGATGCAGGTGCGCCAGGCCGTGGTGGTGCGTTGTTGGGTGGTGGTAACGGTTCGTTAGATGGCGCGATGTGGCGGGTGGGACGAAACCGCATCGAGTCACATGGCATACGAGAAATGCAACTAGACCCCTCTGGTGACTCGGGAGACATCGCACCACAAGGCAAAGGCCAGCAAAGGGCCGTCCGGACCTGGCTGGCAACGGCCGGCTTTCGGCGGCTGCTGCGCGGAAGGGAGGATGCGTTTGTGCGCCTCTCCAGACGATGGGTGTCTCGTGGCGTTGGCCAGAGCCCAAGGCGCCGCCGGCCGGTGCGCGCACGGAAGGCTTCAGGTCGATGGTTAGGTCGCAGGTAGAAAGTAAATGCTGTTCAGCCAAAGTCAAGTAGAGTCGAGGTCAGGCAGCAAGCGGCGGCGGTCGGCGATCGACCGCGACGGCGGCTGGAGACTGGAGACTGGAGTCAGCCCCGACGGACCAACGTCCAAGACGGTGATACTGGCCGCCAGTTGAAACGCAGGGCCAGTTGTCTGATGTCTGTCCCCTCGTGCTTGGTGTGGTGGCCCTGTGGGTAATGGTAGTGGCAGTGGGAGTGGGTGTGCCATGTCGGTACTTGGACGGATGGTCACGCTTCGGGCGGCGGACCAGTCCAAGGTTTAGTGCTCCCCCTCTGTTTTGTGCTGTCAAGCTTCCTCGCGCCGCCTGATGGTGTGGTGTGGTGTGCGTGTGCGTGTGCGCGAGTGTGTGTGTGGAGCAACGGTGCATGGGAGGCCATGCGGACACCAAGTTCAATGCACAAGGATGGGGTCTGTCGTCCGCCCGCAGGCTGCTTTGGAAATGTGCAGGAAGTCCTGATGATTGGACGGACGCGACGTGTTGCGCGCCATCTAAGGTGATTTGCCGACCGAGTGACGTAGCAAGGCCGGGTCTCTAGGGTATCACGAGAGGGTCCATGAAATATGGGTTCGTCCGTCTCGTCGTGTCGTGTGCGTGGTGCAGTACATTGACCAAGTACCGTGCTGTTGATGAGTCGTCGTGCTGTGCTGCAGGAGGGAAGGAGGAGGAGGGGGTCCAGCATGTGCTGTCTTTGACGCCTCTGTCCTCAGCCCGGCTCCGAACGGATGAGGGCTCTCGTAAGAACGTGACGAGGTACTGTTGTGGTACCTTGGGATGGGCGTCCGGGTGAGATGTCGGTCAACCGCATCCGCCGCCGTCGTCGCCGCCGCCGCATGGCTGACTGAATGGCGGGCTGGTTGACTGGGCAAAGATGACTCGAAAGATGAAGACGAAAAGGCTTCCGAGATGATGATGCCCCAGCCTGCCGCCGATGCCTAGGAGACCCGTTATCTCGCCCATGCTGCTGCTTCTGCCGCTTCTGCCTTCGCCTCGTGCACCCGTCCGAACTCTCGCCTCTGCTGGTGCTGCTGTCGTCGTGGAGTCGGCTCTTTTGCGGTTCACTGTTTCTGAAACATGGGCAGGGACAGACATCCCATCTCGCTGGCAAAAGGGGGGGTCCGATGGTTTGGCTGCGATAGGGGGTGGTGAAATCGGTTCCTTGGGTGCTGTCTGCTGTGTGGTGCGTGCTGTGACTGTCTGGCTGGCCTGGACCAGGGGTGAGAGAAGAGATGATGAGGCTCGTATCCCTGCCTCAAATTCCCACGCGTGTCCCGGCCCCTCTACCTGCAATCTCGACCCACTCCCGAGAGAGAGTGTCGCTTAATAGGTGGGCAGCACTGTCCACGCCTAACCCAGCAACGGCAAGGCCCAGCCAAGGGAAGGGGTCAAGGGTCACGGTCAGGCAGGGCAGGGACAAGGGTCAAGGGGTCAAGCGCAGGGAAGGGCGCACCTGCCCGGGACCCGGAGACCCACCTGCATTTTGACTGCCATTGCCTTCCCGACATGCGTCCAAGCCCATCGCCGGCACCCATGCCATCTGCAAAGTGGCAGGAGCATGGCACCTTACTCGTGGTCGGCAGTATGCTTGCCTAGGTGCTTGATGCTGCTCGCCGGGTGACTGCCGTCCGAGGTGAGGCAACAGATGCTAATGTGAGGCAGGCGCGGTCGAGGTCTGCAGGCAGGCGCCCCTTCCATCGAGGCGAGTCTAGTTTCCTGGGAATGATAGGGAAGGCGCCTTACTGGCAAAGCCTCCACCCAATCCCGCCAGCTGGGCAAATCACGGCTGTTGAAAGAAGAAAGTCCCAGACCTGAGGGGTCGTGGTCCTGGAAGGAACGACCACCCAGTCAGTGGGACTATCACTAACAGCAGGTACCTCTGCTCGACCAGCCAGCACCTTGGCCCGGCCTTAACCCTGACCTTGACCCTGACCTTGACCATCCATCCATCAACCGCAGAGACCACCAGAAGCACCCTGCGCGCCTCGACGCACACACTCACACCGCGCCCTCCCATCTCTCCCTCCCTCGCCCAAGGGGTGTCAAATATCCGAGCCGCTATTAGGTTGCTCTGGAGCGGTGTCAGTGAGAAAGGGGGTCCCTTTTCCCGTCCAACGGCACGCAAATAAGTACCCCTGGGCCGCCGACCCTTCCCTTCCCTCTCTTCCCTCCCTTTCCCTTCCACCACAGGACTTCCCTTCCACCTCCAAAAACAACCCAAAGGTATTTCGCCCTCATCCGCCCCGCGATCGCATCCGCCAGGCATCAGCCTCCCGCTCGGCCACGACATTGACTGACCCCGCCCCGCCTCTACAGTTCCTTTTTCTTGTCGTGATACCCGAGTCTCGTACTCAACCCGCTTCTTAGATACCCAGTACCTCTTTTTGAGAACTAATCATACCCCTTTCTTCAACAACACCCCGCCTTATCACCAACCCCAACCAACAAAATGGCCGAAGAAACCAAGCCCGTCGTCGAGGTCCCCAAGGACGTCGCCGCCCCCACCGCTGAGCCCGCCGTTGAGGCCAAGCCCGTCGAGACCACCGAGCCCGTCGCCGCTGCCCCCGCCACTGAGGCCGCCCCCGTTGTCGAGGCTCCCGCCACCACTGCCGAGACCCCGGCTCCCGCTGCCGCCACGACCGAGGCCGTGGAGGAGGCTCCCGCTGCCACCACTGCCGTTGAGGAGGTCAAGAAGGAGGAGGTCGTCCCTGTCGAGGAGGGTCAGCTCGAGCACAAGGGCCTTAACTTCCCCAAGTATGTTTTTCCCAGCATCTTGCGCAAGCAAGTTCCCCACTAACACGCGCTGCCAGGAACTTCATCTACTCCAAGCAGTTCTTCTGGTTCGGCTCCGACGCCGTCGACGCCAAGTCGCTCTCCCACTACCGCCGCAGCGAGAAGTCCGCCGAGGCTGGCCACCACAACACCGCCTGGGCCTCGCACACCGGCAAGGGCCTTCTCTTCTTCGGCGAGAAGTCTGCCCCCGTCGGCGTCATCAACCTGGTGAGCATGGCAATTCGATCTCATTGTGAGAATCGACGCTAACATGACCCCAAGGCCGATGCCACTGAGCCCACCACCGATGGCCCCACCAAGTTCAACTTCACCTCCAAGGGCGGCAAGCACGCCTTCAAGGCTGCCAACACTGCTGACCGCGACAACTGGGTCTCGCAGCTGAAGCTGAAGATCGCTGAGGCCAAGGAGATTGCCTCTACTATCACCGAGACTGAGACCTACAAGTCCACCCTCGAGTCCTTCAAGCCCGCTGCCCCTGCCAAGAAGGAGGAGGCCCCCGCTGCCGCTCCCGCTGAGGCCACCGAGGCGGCTGCCCCTGTCGAGGCTCCCGCTGCTGTTCCCACCATCGAGACCCCCCCTGCCGTCGCCGAGGAGACTCCCAAGGAGGCCCCCAAGGAGCGCCGCTCTGCCAGCCGCAAGCGCCAGAGCATCTTCGGCAGCTTCTTCGGCCAGAAGGAGGAGTCCAAGAAGGAGGACAAGGCCACCGAGGCTGTCTCCCCTGGTACTGAGGCTCCCAAGGAGGAGGCTGCCCCCGCTGCCGCCGAGCCCGTTGTCGCTCCCGCCCCCGTCGAGGCCGCTGCCCCTGTCGCTGAGGCCCCTGCCACCACCGAGGCTGCCGTTGAGGACAAGCCCGTCGAGAAGAAGGAGGAGAAGCCCGTTCCCACCAAGCGCAACTCCATCTTCGGTGTCTTCGGCAAGAAGGAGAAGAAGGCTGCCGACGCTGCTGCCGCTGAGCCCGCCAAGGAGACCGAGGCCCCCGTCTCCAGCGAGACTGCCCCGGCTCTCCCCCCCGTCGAGACCTCGACCCCTCTGGGTGAGGCCGTCGCTGACGCCACCCCTGCCGCCGTCGAGGCTCCCAAGGAGGAGGCTGCCCCTGCCACCAACGGCGAGACCAAGAAGGACGTCAAGGCCGAGAAGCGCAAGTCTTCCCTGCCCTTCGCCTTCGGCAAGAAGGACAAGTCCCCTTCCACCTCGGATGAGGAGGGCGACAAGCCCGAGAAGACCGGCCCCTTCTCCAAGCTGCGCGCCACCATCAAGGTCAGACATTGACTGTTTCCCCGCACATTCATTTTCAATCGCTAACCTACTCCACAGGCCCGTGGCAGGTCCGAGAAGCCCGTTGAGAAGCCCGAGGAGAAGGCTGAGGAGAAGCCCGTCGAGGCCGCTCCCGTCGCCGAGGCCTCCACCTCGACCGAGCCCGCCGCCGAGGTCGCTGCCAAGCCCGCCGCTGAGGAGACCGTCAACAAGCCCGCTGCCGCCGCCCCCGCCGCCCCCGTCGTCACGGCTGCCGCCTAGAGTGCGAAGCTGAGCTCGGAGCTGCGAAAACTTCGCAGGTAGAGGGCCTGTCCTACGCACGGCAGGCCGGCTTGCGCACCGACTCGCAAGAGTCAACGACACGACGTCTTCATCATGCCAACGGTTTGGTAGGGAATCGGATGTGCATTTCCAAAGATACCCCGTCAAGATTGGTTCTCTGATACCCTTTCCTAATCGAATTCCCGGGGGCCCCACGGGACCCTCAGCCTTTTTCTCTTGTTTTCACGTTCTCGCATCGCATCGGAACGGGCGGCACCATGCCCTGCGGCCGGACGGTTGGCCTCTCGTCGACCCCTCAGTCCCCAGGTCGTGGTCTCAGCTCGCGTCTTGCCATCGCTTCGCCGGTCTTTTCCCTGTTTGTTCTTCTTCTCTGTTTCATCCACAGGTTCTTTTATCAACACACAACAAGTCGACTTTTCCGTGTCTGGTTCCAGGTTGTCCAATCCGCTCATGATGCCGTGGTTTGATACCCCGTATACCCGTGCCTATTCAATGACACAACCACGGCCATTTGCGGGGAGGAGGGGAATGATGGAGGTGTGCCAGGGGGCATGGGAACCAATCTATCCTCGGACCGATGGACAAAGGGAGGCATTTGGTAGATCGGTATCTGCCACTAGGGCAGGTATCGTGCCATCTGCTATCGATTTGATAATAATTAATAGAACCTCGCGTGTTGGTACTTCATCGCCGATCCATGCCGTTGCAGAACACCGTGATGAAGATGGTGAACATGTCTTTAAGGCTCTGTGTCTCCAAGGTGATCGACCCCGAGCCCTGGGTGATTGAGATACTGAGTAATGAGGCAAAAAGCACTTCCCTCAAGCCAGCCACCGCCTCGAGTTGCTGAAGCCTACCGCTACAGCAAGTCGTTCCCAGTTCGCCAAGATCACCAGGTCAAAAAAAGCAAAAGGATTGGAAACGTGCGGCCACCAGGAATCGAACCAGGCTCTAATGAATGGAAATCATTAATGCTAACCACTACACCATAGCCGCTTATCCTTTTCGATGCTAGTTTATCTGACGTCCTGGTTCATCAAGGTTTGACACAGGTTGGATAGAAAGAACGACTTTGATGAAGAGGTGTTGCTCGGGGCCGAAGCTGAGAGTAATTAGGCGCAATGGTGCAAGAAATCGGAAGAGGAAGTTCAGGAACTGTCAAGGTATCGATTGGATTGGAGCTTGGATGGGTAACAAAATCTTCCATGTCTGTCGATCGATGGGCCGATGGCTCAGGTTGAATGTGCTCCGTGTGGGTCCAAGGTCGAAGGCGGGTCGCTCGAAGCTGAGCTCATGCGAGTTCTGACGTTGGTGCAGTCGCCATGTCCAAACTCGACCCAGTGTCAAGCACGCCAAAACCCCAACTGCCACCACGATGAAGAGCCTCCGCGTCAACAGGCTGGTCCTCCAGCGCGTCAATGGCCTCGTGTCTGCCGCGGGAAGGTTCGTTTCGTCCAAGAACCCCTCTCCCTCTTCGTCCAGGCTGACCCTCGCAGGAGCACAGCATCGCCCGCCTCGCACCTCGCCGCACCCGTCCTCGTCGCCGCGCCCCGACCGTTGCGCCCCTTCTCGACATCCCCCCTCCTCCTCAAGAAGTCCAAGGGCAAGAAGGCCGCCGAGCATGAGGCCACAAACCCCGGCAGCGTGTCTCACAGCGGCGCGGCGGCCGGCCCCGAAGAAGATGACGACCACAAGCACCCCAAGCCCGACCCGGCCGACCCCCTCAACATGGCCGACCTGACATCCCGCTGGGCCGCCTCGGACGCCCACTTCCGCGCCGCCCTCAAGATGCTCTCGACCGGCGGCCGCTTCAACCCAGACCACATCGGCGCCCTCCTCGTGGCACCCGACCCAAAGTCCCCCGAGCGCTACCCCCTCCGCGAGCTCGCCCAGGTCGTCCCCCGCGCCGGCCGCACAATCTCCCTCCTCGCCCACGAGCGCGCCCACGTGAAGCCAATCGTCGACGCCGTCCAGGCCTCCCCCGACTTCAACCAGCAACCCCAGGCCGACCCGGACAACGAGCTCGAGCTGATCCTGCGCATCGAGCCCGACCGCAAGGAGGACCTCGTCGCGCGCGCAAAGGCCCTCGTCCAGGCGTGGCGCGAGCAGGTCCGGAAGCAGTCGGAGAAGCGCAAAAAGGTCGTGGCCAAGTGGGCGGCGCAGAAGGAGATTGTGCCCGACGTGAAGCGCAAGATTGAGCAGGAGGTGCAGAAGGCGCAGAACAAGGTCATGGAGGGCATTGACCAGGTCGAGAAGCAGACGCTTCAGAAGTTCTAGGCCTGGGTTGGGGCACATGTATCAAAAGCATTTGGGAGCGTGGAACTGCTCTTATACGATTTAGCGGACGTCCGTTACGGATGGTGTAAAAACAAACACATGGGGAATATGGAGCTGGATAAAAAAAGGAACGAGTTTTTTCAACATGATGTACATGTACACGCGTGTCTGGATTGTACAATGCCTCTTCCCACCCACTCTCAACCCCTCCGGTATAGTATTCGTACAACAGGCGTCTGCCCATATGCGCCCGGCTGATTCCCTCACGCCTGCTTGGCCTTGCCCTTGGCTTCCGGCGCACCACCCTTCTTCCCGCCCTGCTTGACAGAGACGAGCGAGGCAATCTTGGCCTCGAAGCTCTCGTTGGCGCTCTTATCCCACGTCTCGTTGCGGGCGTGGTAGCCCTGGACACCGGCGCCGGGTGCCTCGTACACGCCGCGCACGACAGCGTCGACGACGGCCTTCTTGACGTTGTCGTCGGGGCCCTTGATGACGCCGTCGGGCAGCCTTGCGACGGCAGCAGGATCGGCCTCGATGTGTGCGCGCTCGGCTGTCTCGGTGAAGAAATGGACGCCCTCGTGGAACTTGAGCCGGTCGACCGTCTGGCGGGGGATGCCCCAGTTGCGTGTGTCGGGGGCGTGCTTGGCGCCGCCGCTGAGTGTGCGCAGGCCCTGCAGGACGCTCTCGTTCTTGGCCCTCGCGCCGTCGGCGGCGATGGCGGGACCGTAGCCGGTGAGTGACTCGAGCGTCAGCTGCGGGTTGAACGGCACCGCGACGCCGTGCTTGTACATCTTGTCGAGCTCGATCTCCTCGGTCGTCCTGGGCACAGCAATGCGATCCATCTCCATGAGGAAGTTGCTACGCATCGTGCTGAGATCGCCTTCCTCGGCCTCTGCCTGGCCTTCCCTTCCAGAACTGCCACTGCCACCGCCACGGCCGCGGCCGCGGCCGCGACCACCACGGCCACCGCGACCACCGCGACCGCCTCGTTCACCAAAGCCGCCACGGCCACCGAAGCTACCGCCGCCGCGAGAAAGGCCGCCGCCGCCGCGAGAGAAGCCTCCCCTTGAAGGGAACGAGGAGCCGCGACCCCTTTCGCCGAAGCCAGGCGGCGCACGCACAAAGCCGCCCTGGCCAGCAGCGCCGGGCACGACGGCACTCTGAGCGCCACCCCTGAATCCGCCGCGAGATCCTCCCCGGAAACCACCACGGCCGCGGAAGCCCTGTCCCACGCCGCGAGGGACCGACTTGACATCGACGACCGTTGGCCTGGCGCCTGCGCTGCTGCCGCTGTCGAGGTTGGCGATGGGAGGCTTGCCGCTCGTGGACCTGAGCAGGTTGTTTATTTCGGTCGCCGCGGCGCGGGATCGGTCGTGTCGGTTGGAGGGAGGCGCATTGCCGGCGTCGTCGTTTCTCGGAGGAGCTGCGTCGAGGGTTGTGGTCGAGAACTGGCGGACGCAGGTGTTGAGGGCGTCTTTTGTGCGGGCAAAGTCGAGTCTCGACGTGCCGCCGTTCGAACGCAAGCGGGCGTACATTTTCGCGTCCGGTTGATGGTCCTGCGGACGCCGATGGTGAGGTTGATGAGCTCTGCTGGTCAGGCCAGGCGACGTGAATCCGAAAGTCAGGTCGGTCGAAAAAATGTTCATTAGGTAAGCGGGAAGCCAGAGCCTACCATTTCCCCTGACTCCACACGGACCACATCACATTCCTCCAAGCACTCCCACCATCACCTTTCCTTTTCCTCACGCATCGATTTGCCAGATTTCTGCTTCCACCAGTTCATTATATGCTGACTCTCTAGAATCATGTGCGTCCTCAAGTCGTCAAATAACCAAACGCCGGGGCGCTCATGTGTAAGCGCCCATGTCCTCATGCCAATGCAAACACAAGTTTTAGCCCACGACCCCAACGCCTTGCGTCTCTTCTCCAGGTTCTCCAGGTTGTCCGCTGCTTCTGTAAAGACAAGAAAAATGCGGTCATGGCAAGAGCTATGACAAGAAGGAACGCCATGCTCCATACGCTTCTCGATTCTAGGTAGGTTTCCTTCACGCGAGGTCCGAGAGGTGACGCCTGCGAGCGCGTCACGGGCTCTCGGTAGTCCTCAGGTTATTATACTTGGAGATCAGCTCATCGATCTTGGCCGTCAGGTCTGGAATCCTAAACGGTTTCGAAATGACATCGTCCTGGCAGGCATGTTAGCAAAAGTTCCGTGACCGGGGTCCGGCTTGGAAAACTTACTATGCCGGCGTCTTTGGCATCTTGGATCTGCTCCGGCCGCGCGTAGGCAGTAACGGCGATGATGGGGATGTGGCGGATCAAGACACCTTCCCTCTCCAGCTCGCGAATTCGCTTCGCACACGTCATGCCGTCCATTACAGGCATCTCCAAATCCATCAGGATTACGCTGAGATGGTAGCCGTCGGCCTCGTGGCCACTCCAGTACCGCGATTTCTTGAGCGCGTCTAGCGCCTCGCCGCCGTGGTTGGCAACGTGCGTGGTGTTGCCGCAGTTTCTGAGTTGCCTCTGCAGCACCTTCTGGTTCACCAGGTTATCCTCGACAATCAAGACGTCGTGACCCGGCGGCGTGGGAAGAGGTTCGGGAACCGGCGGGGCGACAGTTGGCCCTGTCGAGCCAGCGTCTTGCTTGGAAGGTGGGGGCGTCGTTGTCGTCGGGATCCTTCCAGGCCGAGTAGGCCGTTGTGAGTGCAGCTCGGCCAGGCTGGCCACCTCGTTGCTGGGACGGTCCGCCTTGCGGCACTTGACGTAAAAGGAGAACGTGCTGCCTCGGCCCTTTTCCGACACGACGCCAATCTGACCGCCTTGCAGCTCCGTCAGCATGCGCGAGATGAACAGGCCGAGACCCGAGCCGCCGTACTGGACGTGAGTCCGCGGCGACGTCTGCGAGAAGCGCTGGAAGAGTAGCTTCTTCTCGTCGTCTTGAAGTCCGGGGCCCGTGTCCTGCACCGAAAAGTGCAGGTTCATCTCCTCGCCGTCGCCCCAGTCCTTGTCCGCCGTCAGATCGTGCTGGTCGCCTCTTCGGCTAGGGAAATAGGACGCGTCTTCAAGCTCGTCCACGCTGCGCGAGGCACCAAGCGTGAGGTGGATACGGCGCACCTCGCGGTTCTGCGTAAACTTGATGGCGTTCGTCATGAGGTTGATGAGTACTTGGCGGAGCCTTGACGGGTCAAGCTTGACCCAGTCAATACCGTGCTCCACGTACGCGGGCTTGACGTCAAACTTGAGCTCAATGTCGTGAGTGTTAACCTCCGACTCGAACATCTTGAGCACGTTCTGCACAATGTTGACAGGTCGTGCGTGCACAGGCGTTACCAGAAGCAACTGCGAGTCCAGCTTCGAAAGTGTAAGAATGTCGTCCACAATGCGGTGCTGGTGGCTGGCGCAGAGGTTGATCGTGTTGGACGCCTCAAGACAGCTGTCGAGGAGAGGTTGAAGCTGCCCGGAGGAATTGTCGCGGAAGTCATGGATGATGTTGGAGATCTCATCGGCGCACTGGAGAATGGCGCTAAGGGGATTGCGCATTTCATGACTTGTGACTGGGGTATCATGGTTAGTTTCTGAACATTAAGGTTGGGAAGGTGGGTGCTTACTGTCAATGAAGTTCTCCTGCTGGCGCTTGAGCTCCATGGCTTCCTCCCTGCGCTGCATCTGGAACGCCTCTGCCCACTTTTGGGTCGAGATGTCGGTGATGCAGCCGAAAATGCTCTTGAGCTCGCCGTCCTCGTCCTTCTCGGGGTACGCGCTCATCAAAACCCACGTGTCGATCATGTGGTCTCCGTTTTGGCGGCTGCACTTGAACCTGAACTCGTGTGTGATGGCTTCCTTCTGATGCAGCAGACGATCCCAGACGCGCTCGACTTCGGGCCTATCCTCGTCGCGCACGCTCTGCATCCAGCCGTCGGCGCTGTCTTCGCCGCGGGGATGGCGCGAGATCTGCCACCAAGTGTCGTTGGCAAAGTTGATGAGGCCCTCGCCGCTGGCGATGAACATGCCGACCGGCGCAAACTCGGCCATCCGTGTAAACTTGTACTCGCTTTCCACGGCCTCCTGCGTCCTCAAGATGAGCTCCGTGCGCAGCTCCTCGCGGTCCAGGGCCGCAAGCTTGGCGGCACGCTGTCCCCGCCGGATCTCTTCCTCGAAGAGCACCACGGATGCCAGTGATGTCGCCAGCTGCCGTGACAAGAGGTGAATGAAGAGCTTGTAGTCGTCATCGTAGGGTCGTCGAGGGTTGGTGCCCATGACGATGAAGCCGACGACCGATTCTCCCCCCGTGGTCGGGTGCACAGGCAGGATGACAACTGTCCGCGAGGCTTCACCGAAACCTCTCCACTCCATTCCCTCCAGTAGCGCGGTGGGGAGCGTGCCGTCATCAGTAGACAGGACCACCGGCGCGCCGTGCATGCTCATAGACTGGCGCATGTAGGGCGCAAAGCCTTCGTCGGATATTCTGAGGTCGAGAGAGGAAACGTAACAACTGCTTTCTGGCTTGACACCCAGAGTTCCCTCTAGTTGCAGGTGGGGTGGGTGTGTCACACTCCCGGAGTGCATGGACGAGATCTCGCTCTCAGACTCGTCCTTGACGGAGTAGATCAGGGCAAATGGAATGTCGGGCTCGTTGAACTCGAGACCCTGCTTCACCCTCGGCCAGAAGGCCCTCACATCTCTGGCTGCGGCGGTCATCTCGCCGACCTCGCGGAGCGTGAGCATCCGCCGCTCGTTGACCTTGCGGCGCGTGTTTTCGAATGCGGGGTTGTAGAGGCCGACGACCTGGCCATCGCTACCGATCAGGGGCACGATGGACCAAGAGAAGAATGCCTCTTCAAGGAAGCCGTGACGGTACACAAACAGGCGATTGTCGTTCCTTAATGTTGACTGGCCGTTCTCGAACGCGCCCCGTAGCACCGGGCCGATATCATCCCAAATCTCGGCCCAGGCATCCTGGTACCGCTGGCCCATGAGGGCAGGGTGCTTCTGGCCCGCCAGTTCGAGATATGCCTCGTTGTAGATGGTCACCAGCTCGGGGCCCCAGTACATGGCGGCCGGGTGAGGAGAACCCATGACCATATTCGCCATGGCGCGCAAGTCGGCGCTCCAGTCTTCGATCGGTCCCAGGCTAGTAGAGGCCCAGTCGGTGGTTCGGGCGAAATGAATGTGCTGGTTCATGTCGGGCGTGACGGTTATACGGGTCCAGTCAAAGGACGGCCGGACCAAGCCAGCGTGGAGGACACGATTCGTAAACTCATCCGAGTGATGTCTCTCGTCGTCGTCCAGGTCGTCATCCATGACCACATCCTCATACGGAAGTGGAATGTCCTTGGCTGAAGGGATGGGCTCTACCTCTCCGAAATAGTCGCCCTCATCGATGATCTCAATGGGCTGTTCTGACTGATGCGGAGACGGCGTGGGTCCCCTGCTGCGTTCCTCCAAAACGACGGACTCCTTGGCGAGGGCTTCGGGGGCCTCGGGGGAACCTTCCGACACGGCGCTCTTGCTTGCGCTGATGAAGCGGAACCGCCTGCGCAGCGTGGAGCAGGTCCAGGTGATACCGCCATACGTGTGCGAGGGCAGGCAGACGTCCATCGATTCGTTGTTCTTGACGCAGCTTAGCAACCACGACTTGAAGCCGGAGTAATCGACATCCTTGGCGGCCTCCTCTCCCTCGACGGCAAGGAGCTTCAAGGTGCCGCTGGACGCGCGCAAGGCGGCGTTGGCGTACATGAGATGTAGGCCGGGTCTGTTGACATTAATAGGGTTGACGAGGTCGATAATAAAGGTCGGCCGCTCGTCCTGCTCGAGGAGCTCGATAACACCAACACCCCGGAGAACCTGCAGGCCGGGTGGGAGCGGCTGCCCGTTGGGGCTCCGCGTGGACGAAGCGGTGGCCGTGGGCTCTGTAGAAGACCAGCTGCCACTGCCGGCAGAGGTGCTACCGGAGCGGGCAGGGCTGCGGGCGTGCACATTGCCGCGGGGCAGCTTCACGGTGTGGACAGACTCGGAATCTTCGTGAAGCCGGGCCAGAAGGACGGCGGCCGCGTCCGAGGGCGGCAGCCGTGGAGTTCGTGCGGACATTGGCCGAAGAGAGTTGGAGAAGAAAAGAGGCGAGGTGACACCCTGGCTCATATGCAGAGCAAAGGCGGCGGCAGCGGTGTTCCCCTTGGGAACGCCGGTGAGGTCGAGGCGGGTGGGCGGCAACAGGCGGGTGCGTGCCTTTTTGAGGGGCGAGGGGCGGAAGCCCAGCTGGGCGACCTCGTCGTCGGAATGGCGCTTGGAGAGGTGAGGGCTCGGCCGAGAGAAGACGGTCTCTGTGGAAGTGGTTGATCTCGCGGTGGTGGGCGTCTGCTGGAGGTTGTGGTTGCCAAAACCAGGAGGAGCGGCAACTGGCGTCGTCGGTTCACGGGGATTCAGTGGGCTCGACGTCAGACCATGGCGACTAGCAGAGGTGGCCCATTCTCCGTCTGCGAGGGGATGAGGGCGACGAGCCCGCTCGAGGGCAAAGAGGGAGGCGGCAAAGTCGGTTCTGTCGATCTCGGGAAGGCCGTTGCTTGTTGTGCGATCGGTGTGATGTGCCTGTGACTTTTGCGAGCAGGCGGGGGCGGAGACTGAGACGGAGGCGGCGATGGGCCCAAATGTCGCGGGAGGAGTGACCTGCGCGGGCGCGGGCGCAGCAGGGGGGCCACTTGTCGTGGGCGTTATTGGCGGCGTGGACACGGCGGCGGCAGCGACAGAGTGCGTGTTGGGAAGGACAGGAATCGCTGCGAGGGCGGCGGTTGAGGGCAAAGGGAGCGGACGGTGTCGATGTTTCTCGTTGCCCAGCGGCATGAATGAGATGCGGTTGGGGAAAGGCGGGAGAAAGGAAAAAGGGAAAAGACCAGGCTGGGGGGCGTATGAGGAGTGTGCGATCCGATCCCCCCTGGCGATTTTCGCGAGTGGGTTCAACGGCGGCGGCGGGAGGTCGAGGCGAGACGCGGGCGAGGCCTACCTAGACACCTGCTACACTCGGCACAGCACCCACAGCTGCTGGGGGGCTCCTCCGAGTTTGGGGGGGGGGCTTCCCGTCCTTGTCGCCTGGAATCCCCTGTCGGCTGTTTGTGGCTATCTGCTGCAGGTCGCAGCAGCACAGGAGCAACAGGAGCAACAGCGAGCAGGAGCAGCCTCTTCCCAGTTTGCTCTCCTGATCTCGGGGTGGGAACAAGAAGGGATGCGACGTTGAGCGCCAGGGTTCAGGGTCGAGGTCGAAGTCGAGAACGAGGTCGAGATGGGCGACAGGGTAGCCAAGGCTTCCAAACCCTGCCGAGATCTGACGCTGTCCCCAGGTTGGTGGCCCTGTACTGTACCTGTGACCTGGTACAATACTCAACCAACGAGTTGTGTTGGCGACCAGGCTCGGGGTGCGCACAGCAAAGGTGACGGCGATGGCGGCCGCGGTGAATGCAGCTGCGGTAGGAGGCGGCGACAACAGCAGCCCCAGGCCATTGATGGCGGGGTGTGTGAGTGGTGCTGGAGACGATGGATCATACACTCTTGACACTCGCTGCACTCTGCGGGCGATTGACAGGCGCAGGACGCAACCTGGAACCCCAAGAGGGAGGGGTGAGGGTGCAGTGCCAGGGCTTGGGGTGAGGTGAGGGATCGGTCGATTCGCTCCGAGGGCGGTCGAGGGCGTGTCACCGGAACGTCTTCCGTATCGGTACAAGCCCGAAGGAAGCAGGACGATTCACGAAGGTGCGGGTTGTTGCGTGGCGTCTGCTTGACGTGCCCGACGGGACGTGAGGAGCCAGCGGCAGTCGGTTGGCAAATGCGCTTGGTGATTTGGTCCGTGGACCGGCAATTGTCGAGGTGGAGATGATAGCCACCGGACTGTTGTTGTGTTTGGTGGGATGATCGAGGGTGAAGATGAGGATGGGAGCAGTAGCGATGACACCGTCGGGTTGGATGGGCAAGTAATGGATTGGGGGGAGGGGACTGTGCTTGAGCTCCTACTCGTCCCGTCTAGCGCCACCTTCCCAGGTACTCGCCCAGATCTTTCCAGATTCCCCCGCTGCGAAACGTACAGACGGGATGATGCAGTGGAAGGAGCTGACTGACCTGTGACGCCTGCTCTTGGCTGTGGTGGCACTGCTGGGGGAAAGAGCAAGACTGCCAAGACGAGCTGACTTCCTGACAGACGGCAGGAGCAACCAACCTCGGCACCGTAAAAGGCACGGCAACGGACGGACAGACAGGGAGGGAGGGAAGGACCAACCTGGGAACCCACTGAAGGCGCCGGCCTCAATTGCGGGAACCCGAGCTCCCAGTGCCTCTCCTCTTTGACCCGAGTCTGGACTGAAGACGGCAAGGACTGGAGCTTGGACCAAGGGGTGTCGATTCCGTACCAAACGCGGCGGCTGACGCTAAGAGGGAGGCGATCGGGGGCTGGTATGGGAAATCGAGATTTCCATGAAGGTGGAGGGAAAGTCGAGCAAACGAGGGGTGGGCGACCGGCCGAGACAGCGGGGACTTTGGGGTTAAGGAGTATTCTATACCATCCATCAGAGCAGCCCATAGTACTTCGTACAAGAGGTCAGATCAAATGCACCACTTCTTTAGTTTGCACCGCTGCCAAAACGGAACCGGGGGAAGAAAGACGGTCGGTTTCTTGGTAAATGCAACAAGGAGGGATCTCGACAGAAGCATCATTCCGGCGGGCCAACCCCGACCGTCCGTCCGCCCCATGTCTTCAGCCTCCGATCAGGGCGGTGGGCGGCAGCATCCCTGGTCGGGGGCCTCTAACCTGTTGCGGGCATGGGAATGGCCGCCGTGTCACCGCCAATAGGGAATGCCTGCACAGGTACCGAGACGGGATATTGATAAGGCAACGCTTGCTTCTTGCGAGGAACCCAACATGTTCTTCGAGTAGGACCTCTGGCGCACACATCCAGCACGACTCAAGACCCGAGCAGCTGATGGGCAACGTCGATCTCGGGCCCTACTCCTGATTCCTCTCGAGTCGACCAGGGGGGGAACCGTCGCGATGGTTCCCCCCCTCAAGACGGCTGTGCTGTCCCGGGGTTAGCCAAGACTCCGTCGACCGCGTTCTAGGCTCCAAAAGACCCCCAAGCGCGTGTCTTGGCCCGGCTGCGAGGCACTGGTAGATGGCCTGATGCATTGTCCGGGCGTCGAGATGGACCGAGACATTCGTAGGGTAAAACGGTTCACATTCCGCCCGGATTGCGCCTCTGCTTTTCTTCCCCCCCTGCGTCATCTTTTGACTCGGGACACTGACAAAATACCCGCCAGCACGCGTTGGGGGCCGAGTCTGAGGTTGCCCGGCAATTAATCCCCACGAGCTTTTCGAGTTCCATGTCCCCCTCGGCATCATCCCGAAAGCCCGTAACTCGCAGGGCGCGGCCGCCTGAGCTAGGGCGCTGCCGGTGCGGTAGATGGATGCATGTCCTAGTTTAGATCGCTTCGAAGGCTCCCACGTTGTCTTTGACACGGAAGGCCGGAGGGCTCAGAAGGGTGTTCAGGCGGCCACTTTGCACGCTGGCGTCATAGGCCACCCGGGCAGAATATCTAGTAGATGGGTCATGCCGTCGCTTAGATGGTTGCATGTGCCGTCAAAGGCCGCTTCGAACGGTCGTTACGTCACAGGAAGCTAACCCCCCGAATGCCGGTGTCGTCAGCCACTGCAGCTGAGACAAAGAACATCGTCGAGAGACAGGACAAAACGCCCATGCCGAACGAGGTATGTTGGCCCCTGAGGATTCAAGGAACGTCGACCGGACCCGCGCCGGGGGGGATATGCATGCCTCGACCGGAGGGAGATCGTCAGGGTCCTGCCGTGCTCTGGCACGCGATGGCCAAAGGCAACTGGAGTCGCAGGACTCGCGAGGGCTGCCTGCCGGCGCCCGCGGAATATTATGCCAAGAAGCAGAGGGAACAACTGGGGCATGTGCGCGATACTCGAGGCGCCAGAAGAAAAGAATCGCTACGGTTCGGTTGGCGGCGGTCGGCCGTCTTCCGGAGACTGGAGTTCAGGTTTCGTTTGTGGTCCAGTGTCCTGGGCGCCGCCGCCGCCAAACGCGAGGCCGGGCCTGGACCTCGGTCGGCCCCACACACCCATCGCCGATCAGTTCCTCCCCGCCCGTGTCGGGTGTGACTTTGGGGTTGGAGGAAGAACGCAAGCAGCGAGATGGCATTGGCAATAAGCTTGGGGGTCTTGGCGAACCAAAAGCAGCACCGTTTGTCTGTGATTACCTCAGCGGGTGTTGTCGCTTCGGGGTGACTGTTGATCTTGAACTCCAGGGCCAACATCAACTTGACGGGGCCAACTCCGGATTATAATTCGGTCTCGTGGTCGACGCATTCAAACCAACCCTCTGGCAACTTGAGTGTCAGCACGGTCGCGCCACAGCCCGTGACACCCGCCTGACAGCACCGTTGGCAAGTCTGACCGCGGCTACGTCACCGCTGACGGGAGCTTCTCCAGCAGAGGCAGAACTACATGAGCTGTGTGCTGTGTGATAAGCTCACATGCCCTCTTCTTGAATGTTACAGACAACTCCCGTTCAAGGTCTGGAGTGGAGTGCAGCACCAGGTCATGTGACATTCAAACTGCTGACCGGCGCAGCCTGAGCTGTCACCGAAAGTGTCGGTGTGAACCTCAAGATCGAAGTTCGAGCAGTACCACTTTTGAGCCGACCTCCCTGGCGTCAGCAGCGCCGGCACTCCTGTGCCGGGCGCTTCTGGATGCCGTCGCACAATGACCACGCCAGGATGGTCCGAAGCAGGTCTTCCGCGGCCTGATCGGCGTCCTGGCCAAGGACAACAGACCTTCTCGAACACAAGACTTCTGAAGTGGATGTTCAGGAGCGTCGCTGCTTTAGCCAGGCCTGGGCCTTCGCCAGGTAGTTTTGTGCATGCACAACTCGCCACCTCTGCGACTGGCAGTCAACCTCATTTGACTTCAGTCACCAGCCTCTGGGGCTACTCTGCCACTTCCGATGCAACCCAGTCTTCAACAGCCTCAAGGCCGCGTCCGTAGGCGAGCAAAGCCCGCGTGAAATCGTCCACTGCCGATGGCCTTGCTTCGTCAAGCAACCGGTCCAGTCCCCGACAGAACACCGGATGCTTGGCTGTGCTGCTCTCCTGCAGGCGTTCCATCCACGACCGAGGCGATGAAGCGTCCCAGAGACCGCTTCTTCCAGTGAACCCAATGCTCCCCGGACACACCGCAGAGCCATGGTGCCAGATAAGGAACGCCGATTCTGTGAGGGTGGCAGCGATCCAGAGGCGACGAATGGACTCGGAGAGAATCCATGCCTTCCATTGTGAAGCCACTGTGCCATCTGAGTGCAGTTTGTTGATTTGCGAGCTGTTCAAAGGCTCTTCAGGGACTAAGAGCTGGTCGGATGCAACGGCTGCTGCAGCTGTTCGTAGGAGAGCATCCGCCCACTGCGTGACTGTGGACAGCAGGCTCTCCGAGCTCCCACGCGCCCGCACATCTCCGTCGAAGAGCCCAATGACCTGGAAGATCAACAAAGCCTGCGTACGTCCAATCTGGTCTCGGAGGTCGGGCATCTCGCCTGGCCCCAGCAGGCTATCTGACACGGCCGCCTCCTGAGTGAGATCGAGGGCCCCGTCCGCTGACATGCGCAGTGCTATCCTCCGACTCGTCTGGTTTGACGCTGAGCGATAGAAGTGCCAGGTCGCAAAGGCATTCTGCAGAGATTTGGGAAGATCGGCGCCGTAAAGCCGTGGGTGCACGAATGCGCAGTGGTTCTCGCTCGTCCATTGATCCAGCCACGCCCTCATGCGGTCAATGAAGTTGTCGAGACCAGAGTCGGGGTACGTAATGCGTTCGTCCTCTCCAATTTGCACATGGTCGATGGTCCATGAGGACGGGTCAAGGAACCAGGGGGGTTCGGATTGGTCGACCGTGGTGTGGGTAGTCGACAGAGCCTCAATGTGAGAATCAGAGGGCTTGTTCCTGTGCGCCGAGAGACCCGAGGAAGACTGTGTCTCGCTCGCGGAAAGGGGCGGGGATTGGGTGGCATGAGATGCTCGAAAGGTTGCGGGCCTTCGGGAGAACGGGTAGACGCATTGAAGGCTTTGGTGGCGGCATCGGCGGCAGACCGGATGT
Source organism: Plectosphaerella cucumerina (assembly GCA_020746995.1). Lineage (NCBI taxonomy): Eukaryota > Fungi > Ascomycota > Sordariomycetes > Glomerellales > Plectosphaerellaceae > Plectosphaerella > Plectosphaerella cucumerina. The sequence continues at coordinate 5,374,219 of JAGPXD010000002.1, forward strand.
TGCTTACTGCATCTTCGCTTCGATTTGCTGCAGGCGGCGCAAGCCGGATCGCGCCGATGAGTATCTGCGGAGTTTGAAGACATCATGGGCGATGCAACGGGCGAGTTGGGTTTGTGAGGCGGAAAGAACATGCGGGCTTGAATGGCTGCGGGGAGATGAAGTCTTCCCGCAGCGAGGAGCGGGGTTGGAGGTTGGCGGTCCGAATTTGCTGACAAAACACGGCCAACTGGCAAGAAGCCCCTGAATTGCGGCTGCCGCTGGATCCCGCATACTGGCGCCTTCTCCTATCCGGGTTGTATGCGGCCAACTCCCGTCCCGCTCCCGCACTCGCCGCATCGCCGCACCCATCTCTGTCAGCATCATCGCCTGACACTTCAAACTAGGACAACGACCAGGAACCGAAGTGACTTTCAAACTATTATAAATAAGATGTCTTTGGCCACAGTCTGTAGGGATTTTGCCTTCTCAGAGCATCGACTCCCCTGAACTTAATCAAGCTCCTATCACTTCACATCCTTCCCCTTTCCAGACCGCCATCTGCTGCACCACCTTCAACATGAGCCTTCCCGCCCTCAAGCTTTACCACAAGCAGCCCTACCCGGCCATCTCCCCAACCCGGCCGGAGATAAGTCAAGCAGGCAGGACTGTGGTCGTCTCAGGAGGCAGCTCCGGAATCGGATTCGCCATTGCTCGTTCCTTTGCTACCGCTGGAGCCAAGCGCGTCATCATCCTCGGTCGCCGTCGCGAAACCGCCGAATCCGCCGCAGCCAAGCTCAACAGCGATGCTGGTCGCGACGTCGCCAAGGCAAGGATCGTCGATGCCTATCATCTTCCCGACATTGAACGTCTGTGGTCCGACTTGAAGGCCGAGGGCATCTACGTCGATGTGCTTGTTCTGAGTGCGGCTGCCTACGGGAAGAAAGCGCCCATTCTCGACGCCAGTTTGGAGGATACGTGGAGGGACTACGAGGCCAACGTACGGGCGCCGCTGGCCATGACGCTCAGTTTCTCCAAGCAGACGACGGGACGTGGGAAAAAGGTCAGACCGTCTGCCAGCACTCTCGCCAAGAAACATATACTAAACCTTGCTTAGTATCTGGTGAATGTATCAACCATCGCCGCCTACATGTGGACGACAATGGGCCCGGACCGTCCCACATATGGCCTCACGAAGAATGCAGGGACAGCTCTCATGCAGCAGATCGCAAAGGACACCAGCCCGGACGACCTACAGATCGTCAGCTTCCACCCGGGGGGTGTTTTGACTGAAGCCGCACGTCGGGAGGGCTACGCTGACAGTGGATTCAACTTTGACGACGGTATGTATCCGGTCTCGTCTACTTACGTCTTCCTGATGCTAACCCGCGGTACAGAAAACTTGCCAGGCAACTTTGCGACATGGGCGGCGAGTCCCGAGGCAGCCTTCCTGCATGGGCGCTTTGTCTGGGCCAACTGGGATGTGGAAGAACTCAAGAATGGTGTGGTGGGAGAACGGATCCAGGAGGATGAGCATTTCCTCAAGGTGGGCATCGAGGGACTGACAGAGAAGGATGGAGGTGCCAGGTTCTGATTCAGGGCGATAATGCCAGATGCAAGATGGTCATGATTTTTTCTTGTCCAGTATTTTACTCGAGTAAATTGAAGAGCATTCGAGTCATCAGGTGTGTTGCGAACCTTGGTTCGTAAAAACAAAAGTAAGATTTGATGAGACGAGCGACGTTTTTCGGGGGCAGCGATTCTCGAAAAAGGGGTTGAGGGGGACGCACAGTTTGTGCACAAAAACTCCCATTGCCCTGCCTTTCAGTGCCAGTTGTGGAAAGAGCGACAAGTAGTATGCTAGCCTCGATTGGGGAATGGAGTCGTGCTGTGGTAAAACCCCAGATCGCACGCTCCTTGGCTAGTTGCCAGTTGGCCACCTCCCAGTCTCTCACCTCCATCCCTCGGACAGCTCTGGTACGACCTCCGGGCATCCCATCAAGAAGAACAATCTTGCCAATCATCACCCCGGCCTCCTCCAGCGGGTAATCAGCAAGGTTGCTCACGGCACATGGCGAATCGCCCACACGATTGGGCGGCCGTCACCGGAGCCGCCCAATCACGGCTCGACGCCTCGTTCCGGGCGCTTACAGACGACCCCGGCCTGCTGCATCCCGACGCCCTCATTGGCCCCCGCCACCATCACCACACCTCGAGTCCTCTCCAGCCAGCCCCCCCCCCCCCCCCCTCTGTTGCAGGCGCGGGCGATGCGGGACGATCACAGTAGGATGCTGCAGACCACACCATGGTGAGGGCGTCTCTGAGTGGCCCGGGTCGCCTCTCGGGGGGTAGTGCCATGCCGCCCTCTGCGGCCCTTTAACACGCCCTCCCGCCCCCAGGGTCGCCGACCTCTGGCTCTCCTTGCACATTCTGTGAAAAGTTGCCAGCAAGAGACGACGACTCGACAACCGCGGGCCGTTTGCGAGACACTCTTTCAAATGTGAAAGGAGCCTGTCCCTCGGCGACGACCACCTCCGAGCCCGACCACACAAAGAAGCACGCCTGAAAGAAGAGGGACCACCCTATCGCTCGTGCGACCTTGACGACGACCGCGGCCTCGGCCATCCTCGACACTTCGTCTACCTTTCATCAATCTTCCCATCCCGGGACACCACGCACATCATGAACTACCGCATCTTCCGGCGGCGGTGGCCGTTCAAGAAGACGCGCTACATGTCGCTCCTCATGCTCCTCGAGCTGCTCATCCTCATCCCGTGCCTCATCCTCCACGGCATCGCCCACCCCGACACATGGCGCTCGACGCTGTGGGAGGTCGGCTACGTCAACGGCTGGAACTCTGATCCTCGCATGGTCCTCTACGCCGCTGCCAACTACCGCCCCGAGCCCGTCGTAGCCTTTGTCTGGACGAAAACGTGAGCTTCTCTCTGCTGCCCATCTCAGGCCCTTCATCGCTGACTGACTGACCGCCCAGGCTCACCCTGTTCAACGTGGCTGCCACAATCGTAACCCTCTTCACCCTCCTCCTCCGCATGGTCCTCTACATCATGAAGGTCTACTTCCCCCTCATCGCCATCATCTTCCACGTCGGCACCGTGTCCATCTGGACAGTCTCCGTCTACGGCCAGATGGGACCCGACCACACCGACCCCCGCTACCCTTCCAACATTGCCTGGTACATCACCCGCTCCTGCGCCGCCGCCGGCGGCCGCTTCCGCGCCGAAAAGGAGTGCCTCATGGCAAAAGCCAGCTTCGCCCTCTCCGTCGTCATGCTCGCCCTCATGCTTACCCACCTCGGCCTTGCCGTCTGGGGCATGTGGCCGACGGAGCAGGATAAGCACCCGCGCAAGAAGCGCGGCGGCTTCTGGGGCGACGACAGCGATGACGAGGATGATGAGGAGGAGGAAGAGGAGGAGCGTAGGAGCTCTGGTGGAAGCAGCCCCGTCGATCCCAAGGGCGTGGTGCGCTCGAGCAAGACGTGGGAGATGACCAGCATGTCGGGCGCCAATGGCAAGATGCCGGCCAGCCCGACCGTCATGGTGCAGCCGTATACGCCGCGCACTTTGGCGTTCCATCACCTGGATCGGAAGCTGCCGCTGCGGCATTCTTGAGTAGAGGGCGGCTGTCTCTCGTTGTAATTTCTTACCTATCATGGGATGAGCAGAACCAGCTCTTCACAGGCGTTTAGGTCAGGGGGTATTTTACCAGGATCGGCGAATCTCACTTCAAGCTTTATGAAGCAACCCTATGTCTTTCCTATGTATCGTGACATGCTCATACACAATCTTTCCCCAATGCTCACGACTGCAGCGGCTGGCCCATGCCTCCCAGTGTCACCATCTTCGTGACCTGATACTCCGCCACACCATACTTCGAACCCTCCCTGCCGAACCCGCTCTCTTTGACGCCGCCAAACGGCGAGGCCGGGTCGGATATGAGTCCCGTGTTGACGCCGATCATGCCGACTTCCAGGGCCTCGGCCACGCGGTAGACGCGCTGCAGGTCGCGCGAGAAGAAGTACCCAGCCAGACCAACTTCGGACGCGTTGGCGAGGCGGACGACCTCGGCTTCGGTGTCGAAGGGGAAGAGACCAGCGACGGGGCCGAACGTCTCCTCGGACGCCATGGCCATGTCGGCCTTCATGTCTGCAATTACGGTGGGCTCGAAGAAGTTGCCGTCGCCGATGCGGGCGCCGCCGACAAGAACTCGGGCGCCCTTGGACTCGGCGTCGCGGACGTGCGACTCGGCCTTTTCGACGGCACGGCCGTGGATGAGGGGGCCGTGGGTGGTGCCGTCAGCGAACTGGGCCAAAGTTAGTACTTGTGTCTGGTGGTTCGATAGCTTTCAAGCGGGACATGAACACTCACGCCATTACCGACGGAGAAGCCTTTGACCTGATCGGCGAAACGGGTGGCAAACGCATCGTAGATACCACGCTGGACATAGATGCGATTAGCGCAGACGCAGGTCTGGCCAGACGAGCGGAACTTGGAGGCGATGGCGCCTGCGACAGCGCTGTCGAGATCGGCGTCGTCAAACACGATAAAGGGAGCGTTGCCGCCGAGCTCGAGCGAGAGCTTCTTGAGGGTGTCGGAGGACTGGCGCATGAGCAGCTTGCCGACACCCGTGGAGCCGGTGAAGGAGACCTTGCGGATGGTAGGGTGTGTGGTGAGCGTCTCGCCGACCTCGGGGGTGTTGGAGTGGGATGTGACGACGTTGATAAGGCCAGCGGGGAGGCCAGCGCGGTGGGCGAGTTCGGCGAGGGCGAGGGATGTGAAGGGCGTTTCGGCGGGGGCCTTGGCTACAACTGCGCAGCCGGCGGCGAGGGCAGGGCCGATTTTACTGTTGAGGGTCAGCGGAGACGAGGGAAGCTGTATGGATGAGAGAGACAAACCGGGTCAGCATGGCGGCGGGAAAGTTCCAGGGGGTGATGAGAGCCGCGACGCCGATGGGCTCCTTGACCGTCCAGACACGGTTACCGGGCACCGAGGCGGGGATGGTGTCACCGTAGAGACGAGGAGCCTCCTCAGAGAACCACTCGAGGAAGTTCGAGGCGTATGAGACTTCACCCCGGGCGTCGGCCAGTGGCTTGCCGTTCTCCCAGGTGATCAGGGTCGCGAGGTCGTCGGCGTTAGCGATGGCGAGGTCGTACCAGCTGCGGAGGAGCTTAGAGCGCTCGCGGCCAGTGGTGTTGCGGAAGTCTGCGAGGGCGACAGCGGCGGCGGCGATGGCCTCTTCCGTATCGGCGCGGTCAAACTCGGGGCAGGTGCCGACGAGCTCGCCGGTGGCGGGGTCTGTTGGTCAGCGCAACTGGTAGGAGGGAGACGATGTCGGGGTGGCGTACCGTGGACCTCGAAGGTCTTGCCGGAGGCGGCCTTGACCCATTTTCCGTTAACGTAGCAGACGTTTTGCTTGAGGAGGGAGGGGTCCTTGAGCTGCTGGGTGTTAGCGAGGGATGTGTGATGTGGTGGATGAGAGGAGATGACCTTTGGGGCCATGGTGGAAGCGGCTCGGATAGCGAAGGGCACAAAGCGGCTGCTGGGGATAGAGCGTCTTGCTGATGATGCCGTGCTGGAGAGACGAAGAAGACGCTCGGGATTGCCTGGCCGGGGGAGGAGGCGCATCATGATGGCGGCTGGCAGGGTTGTGTCGTAGTAGAGGTGAGGGGTCGGGAGGAGGAGGTTGTGAACCTCGGCTGTCGCCTGTAGGTGGCGTCACTGGCGAAGCTGATAGGCAGTTGGTCGGGAGTGTGGCCCTAGTGTCCGAAGTGAGCTCTTGGTAGAGATTCGATGCAATTGACGACGTTGATGTTTGAGAAGCGTGAAGTACGGGATGAGGTTCGGCCGCGACGATGACGTTGGAGGTCGATCACTCCGCACCGGGAACTTGTCTTATCAGGTACCGGCAGAGCTGTGGGTACCTCCGGGATGGGACTGGCTGACACCCGGTCGGGGCCATGTTATGGCAATCGAGGGTGTTTGAGGCCTTCGTTTTGAAAATTGAGCATTCTCAAATTGCTTTTGTGTTATTCAAAATCTATTCGATGCTTTTATACAGCCTTAACTTCGTGTGTAGAAACCCCTTGATCGAAAGTTGGTCGGGACACAACACCATGACCCCAGAGCTCCGCGCGTACCGAGGTACTTGGCCCATCAGAGCTACCCATGTCCAGGACCACCTTTAAGTTCTACGACCTCACCGCACCATTCCCATGATCCCTTGGAAAGATGCATCTCGCCAGCAACGATCGAATTGCCCTTAAAGATTGCCTATGAACCTCGACCAAACTGTCACAATCCCCTCGGCGCTGGCCGTCGATGCTATTCCCGTGCGAGCACCGGGATCTTCGAGCATCTGTGCCTTCAGCAACTACCTGGCTACCTATCTGTAGAAGCATTGGAAGACCTCGGATCACCGCCCATACTTCACCCCTCGACTCCGACCAGCTTGCAGCTCAGCGCCCACAGCTTGTCATCCTCCTCCTGTCCCATGCCCAGCTCACATACCCTTCCCTACCCAATCCCAAGTTCTCCTTCGCCTCCCCCTTCACCTCACAGTCCTCCAGGTAAAGAGGCCCCGTGCCCTCAAACGCGCTCGATACAGCCGCCAACACAATAGTGGCAGCACACTGCTCCGTACTCTTGAACGCTCGGTATATCTCCTCGTTCTGCATCATCGCCTTCGTCTGCTCCTGCGCCGCGACTTGTAACCCAGTCAAAGCCATCCCAGGGTGCACGCTGTACCCATGGACACCCTCGAATCGCCTGTCGATCCCGACTGCCACGAGCAGGTTCGCAGTCTTGGACTGTCCGTACGCCTTGGTTGGGTCATATCCTCCGCTCAGGTACATGTCGTCGCACTGGATCCCTTGGACCCGATGTGCTGCGGACGTGACCGTGATGACCCGAGAGTTGAACTCGGGCGTCGAAGACTGGATGATGGTGTCTTTTAGAAGCATGAACAGCAGGAAATGGGCGTAGTGGTTCACTCCGAGATGCATCTCGAAGCCCTCTGTCGTGCGGGCATTTTCGTCAAACTGTAAAATGCCAGCGTTGCAAACCAACAGATGCAACTTGTCGCTCTGCGCCAGGAAGTCGGCGGCCGCCTCACGGACGCTAACCAGGCTCTCGAGGTCCAACTTCAAGAGCCGGACGTTTGGCGCGTTGGCGAGATCGCCAAGGGCTGCGCGTGCCTTCTTCAGGTTTCGAGCCGTGCCGAAGACTGTGGCGCCTGTGGCAGCCAGAGCTTTGAGTGTCTCGGCACCAAGGCCGGAAGAAATGCCGGTGATGATTGCGACTTTGCCGGCGAGATTTCCTACACAGCCCTCGTCCTGGACGATTTGGAGCGCCGTGGGACGGCCATCGCCTGGGCCGTGGAGACTCTCCAGCTTATGGGCCTCGGCATAGCGGTTCACCTGGGGGTTCGTCATATTGCTGGTTGTTGAAGATGTGTTTCTGAAAGTCGATTGAAAGTGTGGCAAGTGAAATGATGCCTGGGTGGTGTCTGGTCTGAGTACAACCCAGATGCTGGGTACGAGTCCATACGACTGACGACCAACACCTGGACTTGGAAAGGCTGTACTTATTTCATGCCGTTCTGCTTAGCTGGCCCTCGACCCCGGCGACAACGGACTTTCCGAAAGGCGATACATCCGGTCCACAGCACCTCGGTGAAATTGCCCATAACTCCGCCCCGAGAGAACTCCCCGTCCCCGGGAAACCGAGAGCGAGTTGCTCTTCTTGGTGGCTTGGCGTCAATGGAGGCTGATCTCTCAAAAGAGAGGGAGATGAGGGGCCAATATTTGATCAAGAGGCGTGATGGGCTATTTGATGCGGTAATTGTTCCACATATACCCCCTCGTCGAAATGGGTAGCGGCAGCATGTCTCGGCAAACAGAATAACCCCGAGAAGAAGGGACAGGGAACTTGGCCTTCCAACCAACCTACATTCTGACCTCCTGTACACGCTCAAGCCCGCATGGGATCGGCAGTTGAAATTGATGCCGACGACCACAGTAGGCGGCGTTGAAATGAAATGTCAATGGCAAAGAGATGCAGTACTCGTACTCGCCAGGTATGGAATTCGTATTCGCCAAATGTAGTTAGTTGTGGGACATAACTCCGCCGACTCAGTAGAACTTAACTCGGCCATGAATCGGGCGTTTGCATGAAGTTGGACGGGCCGTCGCGCTAGAAGGAAGACTTTGGCGGACTTAAGCTTGGGGTATCCGATAGTAGTCTGACAAGACGAGCTGCAAAACAGAAGAGGTGCTCTGTAGAGGAGATGGTAGGCTGTCTGTAGATTATCATGGCGAGGGGCGCCGAGGCTTCAAAATCGGGGCATGTGCCTTTGTGGGACAGGATGACATCTTGTCGAGCCGGGCAACGTGTATTTAGACATCTAATTCGCAGTGAAATTCCGTCCAAAACTCCATTCTCACATCTCTCATCCTCATCAAGATCTTCGGTTGTCTACTTACAATCTACATCACAATTTTGTTATGCCTTCATCTTCAGTCCAGTCGGACTTCATCGTCCCGGCAGCGCTCTTTGCCCCCGTTGCCATTCCTCCTACCAGTCCTGATCTCGACAATGCCATCAAAGCAGCCATGGCCAACACACCCAAGTGGCAGGAGATCGGAATCAGCAAGTACAGAGAAATGTGGGAAAACGGCGAGTTTCCTGTTCAGCCCGTCCGTCTTAACTGCGCCTCCAACATCTCCATCCCTGCTTGTGAGCCACCACGAGACATCGCTTGTCGGCTTCTGAAGCCACAGAACGGAGCACCGGCGAAGGGTCTTTTCATGCACATCCATGGCGGTGGCTGGTCCATGGGAGGTCCTGGTGACCAGGACTCGTGGCTACAGGGCATCGCCGACACGGCCGGACTGGTCATCGTCAGCGTGGGATACCGTTTGGCCCCTGAACACCCTAGCCCCGCGGGAGGAGAAGATTGCTTTGATGCCGCGGAATGGCTCATCCTCAACGCGCGGCAGCGTTTCGGTGCCGAACTCACCTTCATTGGCGGCGAGAGCGCCGGAGGACACCTGACCTTGCTCACTGCTCTTCATCTCCTGTCTCACGAGAAGCCGAAATTCCGAGACTTCAAGCTTACCGGGGGGCTGATTCTGCTCTTCGGAGCCTACGATCTTGGCTATACCCCGTCACAGATCCATCACCGCCAAGCCTTGAAGAAGGCGGGAGATGACGACGCGGTGAAGGAGCAACAGCTCGTCAAACTCTATCAGCCCAACGTCGTGGGTGACGCATGGAAGAACCCCAAGATCTCTCCGCTGTATGCGAACTTGGAAGAGTACAGAAACCCGGATGGCATAAGTAGCCGGTTGCCGCCGGCGTTATTCATTGTGGGCACGAAGGACTTTTTGGTCGATGACACCATCTTCATGTCTGCGAAGTGGCAGATGGCGGGTGCCCAGGCTGTTGTCAAGATTTTCCCTGGGCCGACACACGGGCTTATTTCATTCCCTCCGGACAAAATGCCGAGTGCCAAGGCAGGCATGGAGAGTTTGTTTGCCTTCATCGAGTCCAGGCTCGCCGCCTAGGCGCACCCTGTACTCTCTGTAGTAATCCGAAACTTGAACAGACGGAGTCGATTCGGTCACTGTGCTACATTATTTGACTTCCTACAGCTGTACACAAGTTCGATGCCACAGTGACGCTCGCCGAATCATCAAGGACGTCACGGAACCCCTTTTCAGTTTCTACCCCTGCATCTTCACGAGCATTGCTCCCAATTCTTTCCTGGTCAGCTGACAATGCTCGTGAACAAGGCTTTAAGCTTCAAGTTTCAAAAGTGGCGTGGGTGATGTTGAAGTTTCGTCTCCTGGGCTTGAAAATCTCTGGCTCCAAACGCACGGGGTAACATCGAGGACAGTCCTCGAGGATACCAGGTCCTCCTAAAACAGACCGAGATTACACAGTCCGTGAATAACGCGAATGGACCCGCTTGCCATGACTTGACCTGCTGCGGTGGTTGAACTGCTGCGGTGGTTGAACTGCTGCGGTGGTTGAACTGCTGCGGTGGTTGAACTGCTGCGGTGGTTGAACTGCTGCGTTGGTTGACCTGCTGCGTCGCGAGACTTGCAAGTAGGAGGTCTATCGCGCTATTCCCTTGATCAAGCCGCTGCAATACCATCGTAGGAATACACTACCAGCTCCTAACCGTCTTAGTATGTCTTACAACAGAGACATTAGACCCCTCTAATACCTATGAACACCAAATACCTAGGTATTTAGCCGGTAGTTATACTAATTTTTAAGTTACTTTTATAACTTAGGTTTAGCTCCTTTTTAATAGTTTATTAGACTACTATACCTTAAAGTAGGATTATACTAAATTGGACTATATAAGAACAAAAAGCTTTCTATAAACTTAATATATATTAGTAACACGGTATGAATAAAACTTCCTTTATCTACCCAGGTCGGGTATATAAGTACCTTGTAAGTATCAACACCTAAGGTAATGACCTCCCGTTTGACTACATACCATCCTGCTCCTTCATCTCCAGTGACCCATCACGCACAATGTCGTTGGCCTCCCCGTACTGGAATGACCTGGCCCAAAGGCTGCACCCATTCGGTGTCTGGAAAACCCTAGTTGAGCTCTTTTGGCGCTCCCTGGCCCTGACGGCGACCTTCACTCCACGTCTGTCCGCCGACGACTCCGTCTTCGCCGTGCGCCTGGCTGGCCCTGATACAGCTCCTCCCGTGTTCGATGCCTTCATGAGCTACACCATCGAGTTTGCATTTTGGCCTGACTTTGCCGGTATGCCGCCTGGCTTTATCGCTGGATCCTGACTGACACCCCCATGCAACACCTCCCACCCAAATAGCTTCTCGGAGAACCTCCTCGCCAACATCGGTAATCTCCAGGGTACACGACCATACCTCCGCATTGGTGGCAACACCCAAGACTACGCTCTGTACGATCCCGATCTCCCAGTGGCCATAGAACGTGCATACGACTTCAACCGCTCCAAAGACTACCCGACAACCATTACAATTGGGCCCTCGTTCTTTGATTCGTATGCTGCCCTGGGCGCTACCAAGTACACTCATGGTTTCAACCTCGCTCTCGGGGCCACAACCTCTAACGGCCGGGATACTCTTGCTGCCACTGTACCACTGGCGTGCAAGGCCATCGGGGAGAATCTTGACCACTGGGAGTACGGCAACGAGCCAGACCTCTACTCTGTCTCCGCCCAGGGAGCCGTTCGCCCCCCGACCTGGGATGCCGCCACCTATGTTGACCAGTGGCTCAACTGCACCCGCCATATTCGACAGGCCCTCGCCGCCGCCTGCCCCGAGTTGGCTACTGCAGCATGGGTAGCCCCGTCCAATGGCGGCGTGAGCAATCCCCTTCGAGCCCAGGAACAGTGGGCTGCTGGCCTTGACGACGACGGCAACGTTGGCCTTTTTTCAACTCTTAACTACATTTCGGGCGCAGAGTCCCCCGGAGTCACACTTCAAGATACCCTCATGAACCATGACGAGACCATACGCTCCGTCAACGCCCATGTTCGCAGTCGCCGCGACCTAGTCGCACAATTTGGCGAAGCCACAACCCCTCCTCATATCCTTGGCGAGCACAACTCGCTCTATCACCAAGGCAAGCCGGGGCTGTCAAACTCATTCGGAGCTGCACTATGGGGCATCGACTTCAACCTGTATGCTGCATCGGTTGGAATGAGTAGGGTACATATGCACATGGGGACAGATTACAGGGTATTTCCCCTCCTTTCGCCTCATACTACTACCCCTTGACTGACCTGGACGTTTTCAGTACGCAAGCTGGCAGCCCATCACAACCGACACCACAGTTGCTGGAACCAAGCCACCTTACTACGGCAACATCGCTGTCGCCACATTTCTAGCACCTGAGCTCCCCTCCGCCCTGGCCTCCCAGTCCACGGGAGACCTGTCAGTATCGGTGGTTCAGGTTCCCATGTCTGGCAAACGGGCTGCGGCATACGCCGCCTACGTCTCGTCCCGCTTGGCACGCCTCATCGTCATCAACCTCGAGGCCCACAACTCAACGGTTAACGGCAACGGCGAGGTCAACGACCCCAACGAACCCGAGCGTCCGGAATTCAAGTACGCCTTCCGCCTTCCTGAATCCCAAATACGCACCGGCTGGGCGTCGGTCCAACGTCTCGCGGCCAACGGCAGTGACGCCATCTCGGGTATCACCTGGGATGGATGGAGCTACAATCGCGAGGTCGACGATGGAAAGCCAGTGAGGCTGCGCAACGTCACCGTGGGGGAGAAGGTGCTTGTAAACGGGGGTGTGGTCGAGTTGATGGTCGCGGCGAGGGAGGCCGTGATGCTCACATTCCATGGGGGGCCAAGGTGAGGCAAAAGGTGAGGGCGAGACTAATGTTACCAACTCTTCTAACATTGACGTATTGTGGGTTGTTGTTTCTGGAAGTAGGTATGCATACAAAGTGGCATACCAAACTTTCAAGAATCTCTCCTGCCGCCGATCGAGGCATTGCGTCGTGACCCGACTGCCAAGGACGTATGCTCGGCGCTGATGTCGGGCCCCGAAACCCCCTATCACAGAACCCGCGCGGCGACCTGTACCGTAAACTCCGGTAATCCCGTCCCACGCCGTCACGGCACGGAAACAGCAGGGGACGGCCCGGACGTATAGTGGAAGTCGGCGACGCGTCCACCACCATCTACCCCCTGAGATATCCGGCGACTGACAGGCTATTCCATTACAGCAACATCATCACGAGTCACGATGGCATTGGACACTTCTGCCATTTGCCCCAATGATTCGTCAATCGGCCCCTTTGTCGGCGCCTGTCGCGGCGGCTTCGACTTTACCCTCCGCTTCGAGCGAATCTTCCTGGCCTTCCTGCCAGCGGCGTTGTTCATCATTCTTGCCCTGCCACGGGCGGCGTGGCTGCTCCGTCGGCCGCGCATATTACACGGCCACGCTCTTCAGTTCTGCAAGCTGGTATTCTGCTTCGCTCTTTAAATCCCACAACCATCGACTGACCTGCGCAGATCCTAATTACAGCTTTGATTTCCCTCCAATCCGCCCTGCTCGGTGTGCGAACCGTCGACGATGCCTCCTCCGATGGCTGGGCAATTGCCGCGATCGCGACGCAGCTGACAGCAGCCGTCTTCCTTCTCCCGCTTTCATTCTTGGAGCATGCAAGAACCGCCCGCCCATCGATGTTCTTCACCATCTTCATCCTGGTCCAGGTTGCTCTCGACGCGGTCATGGTCCGGACGGCGTGGCTGATCACCGGGGAGAGCTCTTCTCACACCACTGCACGCCTTGCGACAGCATCTCTCATCACCAGAGCCCTTATTCTACTCGCAGAGACGCGAAGAAAGACCCGCTGGCTGCGGTGGAATGTCGAGGAGCACAGCCCCGAGGAGACAAGCGGCATCATCAGCCTGAGCGTCTTCCTCTGGCTGAATCGCCTCTTTCTCCGGGGTTACCGGAGCGTGCTGGCCGTTGAGAACCTGTACCCGCTCGACCTGGCGATGGACTCGAAGATACTCCAGCAGAAACTCGATGCAGAGTTCATCAGATATCCTCGACGGTCAAGGTTCGGTCTCTCCAGAGCCCTGGCGAGAGCATTCCCCATCCAGTTGCTCCTCCCAGCCGTCCCGAGACTTGCGCTCATAGGGCTCACATTTGCTCAACCCTTTTTCATCCAGTCTCTACTCCGCTACCTTCAGCAACCGCAAGCTTCCGAAAACCTCGGCTACGGCCTCATTGGTGCCTCGGGTCTCATCTTCGGGGGCATGGCCCTCGCGAGGGGGCTGTACGCCTACTTCCACGACCGTTTTCTGTGTATGGTCCGCGGGAGTCTGTCGGCGGCTATCTACGCCCGGACGAGCAGGTCACAACTCTCATCCTCAGGCGACTCGGCCGCCGTCACCCTCGTCAGCACTGACACGGAGCGCGTCGTCAGGGGTTTCGACGGACTGCATGAGTTCTGGGCCAACGCGGTCGAGATTGCCATCGGGTCGTGGCTTTTACACCGCCAGATCGGGGCGTCGTTTGCTGCGCCGTTTGTGCTCATGCTCGCCAGCATGGTGATGGTCGGATGTATCGGGAAGCTCATCGGGCGACGGCAGGTGGCTTGGATGGAACTTGTGCAGAGGCGCGTCGGAGCGACGGCCGACACTATCGCGGGAATTACGAGCATCAAGCTGGGAGGCATGGCTGGGCCTGTGAGCAAGATGATCGAGAGCATGCGCGCGGCGGAGCTGGGTGCCGGTAACGTCTTCCGGTGGCTGTTCATCATCACTGTCATGGCGTCTATTGCGCCGCCTGCGCTGTCGCCGCTGTTTGTGCTGGTGTTTGCGTCCGGGGAGATGGAGACTACAACCATGTTCACGGCGCTGTCGTTCGTCATCTTGCTGACGACGCCCCTGGTTCAGGGGATCCGGTCTGTGCCAAAGGTCATCGGGGCGTTCACCTGTCTCGGAAGGATCCAAGCATTCTTGGAAGAGGAGGAGCATGCTGATTTCAGGCGGCATGGCGGCGAGGTCTGCGAGAAGCATCTTGAGAAGGCGGACGCTCGCGACACGGGACCATCTTGCCCTAGGATCGTGGTCGAGAATGCCAACTTCGGATGGACTGAAGAAAAGACGGTCCTCAACAATCTCAACATTACCTTCCCGGCGTCCAAGTTGACCGTCGTCGTGGGCCCGACGGCCTCGGGGAAATCGACTCTTTGCAAGGCCCTTCTAGGCGAAACACCATTTGCGTCTGGGGTCGTGCATATCGATGCGGCAGTGGGAGCCATTGGCTTCTGCGACTCGGCCCCTTTTCTCTACAACACGACAGTCAGGGAGAACATCACCTGCCGCTCGGGATTTAACCGCGAACGATATGAGGACGTCATCGAGGCGTGTATGCTGCGCCAGGACCTGTTGGCGCTGACCCACGGCGATGAGACGAGCGTGGGAAGCAACGGGTCAGGGCTCAGCGGCGGTCAGCGGCAGCGCGTTACTCTTGCACGGGCGCTATATGCTGGATCTGGTCTGGTCATCCTCGACGACGTGGTGAAGGGACTGGACAACAATACAGCGGGCGAAATGCTGCTGCGGCTATTCGGCCAGGAGGGCCTGCTCCGCCGGCGAGCTGCGACGGTCGTTCTTTGCACGCACTCTGCCATGCCTCTTGGCTTTGCGGATCATGTCGTCGCTCTTGGACCAGACGGCACTGTTGTTGAACAAGGCTCTCTCTCGGACCTTGTAGACAAGCAGGGCTACGTTGCGTCCCTCGTCGGCGACAAAACATCTTACAGAAACGACCCAGAGCTTGAAATCTTAGGGGACAATTCTGTCGAGCCGATATTCAAGCCAGCAGCAGCAGGAAGAGGCTTTCACGCTGTGACAGACCCGGGCCTCGACAACATGTCCCGCCTGCATGGCGATCGAGGTGTGTACCGTCACTATCTCAGTAGCATCAGCGTCACCTCTCTTACCGCGGCTACATTATCTGCCCTCTTCTGTGCCCTGGCCGGCAGCTTTGGCACACTTTGGCTCAAGTACTGGGCCGAGGACACGCTGGGGCGATCCAAGGGCTTCTACGCGGGCATCTTCGGTCTCGCCCAGAGCACTCAGCTGCTCATGTCGCTCGCGGCCTGCGTAGCCGTTGCCATCTCGGCCACCACACGATCGGGGGCCGCTCTGCACGCTCAGGCGCTGTCGGCCGCTGTCCGCGCACCACTGGGCCTCCTCGCCGATGTTGGCGCCATCACGACGCTATTCGCTCAGGATATGACACTTGTCGACGGCGAACTACCGCTGGCACTTCTGAATGTACTCATTGGAATCTTTGAGGCGCTTGTGAGGACGGCCGTTGTTGCCGTTGCGTCACCGTGGCTGGCGCTCGGGTACCCCTTGATCGCGGGTGTGTTATGGGCGGTGCAGCGGTTTTACCTCCGCACGTCACGACAGCTGAGACTTTTGGACCTTGAGACCAAGGGACCTATGATGTAAGGCTCTCTCATTGATTGAAATGAACTTGTAGCTGACGATGTAGCACTCACTTCCTCGACACAATCCGGGGCCTGGCCACGATCCGCGCGTTCGGATGGACGGAAGGAGATGTACAGCGCGGCCATGCCCTGCTGACGGACTCTCAACGACCGGCGTATCTACTATCGATGATCCAGAACTGGCTCGGGCTGACGTTGGACCTCGTTGTCGCCGTTGTTGCCGTGGTGCTCGTGTCGTTGGCGACGCAGACGCGAAGCAACGCCGGGTTCACGGGCGCGTCGCTCGTTATGTTGATGACGCTGAGTCAGGTGGTCACACGGCTGATGAGGTTTTACACGGAGCTGGAGACTTCCATTGGTGCCGTGGCGCGGATCCAGGCGTTTTCGGAACGAGTGCCGCTCGACATGGCGGGGGAGGATGTTGTGCCCCCTGAGAGTTGGCCGGCGGAGGGGACGATACGTATTACAGATGTATCGGCGGCATATCGGTAAGTATTCTGCTGCGAGAAAGGGGCCAAGCTAACGGGAAGCAGTTCCGAGGATGAGAGGGGTGATGTCCTGGCGTTGAAGGATCTGACGCTGGATGTTCAGGGAGGGAAGAAGGTTGCCGTATGTGGGCGAAGCGGGAGGTGAGTACAAGGTGCCACGAGAACTCGTCTATGATGTCTTGTTGACTTGGAAAGTGGAAAATCATCCATAATCCTTCTGCTCATGCGCCTGCTTGACCCCCTGGATGGATGTCGCGGTCGCATTGAGATTGATGGACTCGCTCTCCACAGAATCGACAGAACCGTGCTTCGACAAAGGATACTGGCCGTCCCCCAGGACACTGTTTTCTTACCATCCGGCACCTCCATCAAGGAGAACCTGGATCTTTCCAACACGTCGACGAACGCCGAGTGCCAGCAAGTCCTCGGGCTTGTTGGGCTCCATCAGCTGACGGACATCGGCGGAGTGTTGAAACCTGACCACCTGAGCGCGGGACAGAAACAGCTGTTCAGTCTAGCCAGAGTTGTTCTGCGCCGCCGGGCGAGGTGTGTCGATGGCGGGATCCTGCTACTCGACGAGCTGAGCGCCGGTGTTGATGGGGAGATTGAGAGGGTGATGCAGGAGGTGGTGGCCAAGGAGTTTAGAGAGTACACGGTTCTTGCTGTATCTCACCGACTGGGACTTGTGACAGGCTTCTATGATGAGGTGGTTGTCATGGACGAGGGGCGTGCGGTTGAGAGGGGGGATCCGAGGGCGTTGATGCTTGAGCGGGAGAGTCACTTTGCCCAGCTGCTGAGGCTGGAGGGGGAGAGGCTTTAGGGAAGGGCTGCAATGAGGGAGGGAAAGGTATGCAGGAGAGGATAAGAAGAGGGATTACGCGCTATGTAGAGCTGTATAGAAGGGGATGGGACTAATTGATGTACTTGCATAGAAAAAACACCAAGCTTCATGTTGCCATGATGTATTTTGGCGAGAGGCTCCATGTCCAGACACGCCTTTACGTCATGCGCCGATATGGAATAATACGACAGAAAAGGAGTTTCACAAAGAGACTTCAAAGGACCGCTGTGACTGAGTTGACTGCCCTCTGATGCCTCTTATACCTCGTCGATGCGTCTCCAGCAATTTGTAGACGGATGACTTCGTTGGCCTCCACTGCACCGGCCAAACCCCCTATTTTTGGTGGACACTCCTCCTCAGCCACTGCCATCTGACGCCACTTGCCCACAGTAAGTTCCCGCCGCGCCGCCACTGCCAGCCCGCACCGACCTCCGTCAATCAACGGGCTCCCGTGCAGCGAATCTCAACGTCGACTCTCCCACCAAACCAAACCCGCTCTATTCATCCCACTCGCAAACCACAACCCTCCTCTCCTCGCCTCTGCCTCAACCTCCCCCGCCCACACCAGCAATGGAGGTCGAACAGGACGAGGAGCAATTGCTTCGCGCTCTCGCTGCAGGCCTGCCCATAGACTTGTAAGTTCGACCCAGCCAAGTCCAGCTCGTTTGCGCATTGCATTTCAATTCCGCCCTTCGTCCCGCCCAGGCGCGCCCGTCTAACTCGCCAGTGCCCAATGGCCGTCGCTGCTCTCCGGCATCATCGCGAGACTGGACAAGGTACCGCCCGACTTCCTCGGCTCCCCTACTCCCCCCTCTTCACGCGAAGACAGCGCGCTGACTTGCCGTTCACCAGATCGCACACAATGACTTCCCCATCCCGAACCTACCACCTCTCCCGCGACCAGTTGACCACCCAGGCACCACCGCGCCCCCCGCTTCGTCCTCCGTAGTCGCCGTCGACAGCCAGTCATCGTCCCAGGAGGCCGACAAGGAGAACGCCCGACCTGCGACCGAGACGGAACCACAGGCGACGACAACCTCACCGACCGCGACGGGGGATGCGACAGACGCGACTGCAACGGCGCCCGCTACGGCGCCCGCTACGGCGCCCCCTTCACCACAGGCCCTCGCGCCCGGCGCCCTGCCGCCCCAGATCCAGGATATGCTGACTGAAATCACCACCGTCCTTCGCGACGGCTTCCCCCGTCACCCGCCTCACACGATACAGCGTCTGGCCGAGCTCGTCCTCGCCCCGCGCGCGCACTACCGCCATCTCGCGCCCTACCTGCACGCCGTCGACCGCATCGTCCACATCACCTCCATCAGCAGCATCTACCCGCTACCGCCCGCCATCCCCGACATGTCCACCATGACGCTGCTCTCCAACGGCGTCTCGGACCATGCCCGCGCCCACGCCAACGCCAACGCCAACCCGCCCGAGAAGGACCCCGCCGCCGCCGTCTCCTGGAGCAACCCAACCTCCACCGTCGGCTCCGACGAGGCCCTCGGCGGCGCCCTACTAACCCCCATCCCCTGGCTGACGAGACGGCCCAGTCCGCACGCTGGCTCTGCCACCTCCAGCCCCGGCTCAAAATCGCCGCAACAACAGCAGCAGCCCGGCTCTGCCTCGCCTGCCTCTGCCGCGGCGGCCGCCGCCGCAGCCGCCGCCCAGCACGAGATCCGCACAGAGTCGACGGAGACGATCGACGGTCCCAACGGCATGGGCTCCATCGAGACCGTCACCGTCAACCTCAACGGGCCCTCCATCATGACGGCCGGCTCCGCCGCCGCCATCGCCGCCCAGCAGCAGGCCCAGCGCGAGGCCCAGGCCGCCGCCGCCGCCATCGCCGCCGGCAACACGGGATCCCGGCCCATCACCCAAGGTGAGTTACTGCGCCAGGAACAGCAGCGCGGCGTCGTTCCCATCAGCCAACTCGCCCGACACGCAGAAGAAATAGCCTCGCAACATGTACACAACGCCGCTGCCCAGGTCGCTGCCGCCCAGGCCGCAGCCGTCGCGGCGGCAGTCGGCCGTGGAGCGCCCCGCGCCGCCGCCGTTGAGGGGGCGGCCGGGGAAGGGGACGCAGATGCAGAGGGAGAAGGAAGAGCCGGTGACCGCGAGGCAGGCTCCGCGGATGGCGATGCCGCCGCTAGTAGCGAGACATCGCCGGCCAACGAGGAAGAGGAAGATGAGGTCCCGCACGCCCGCGGGCCAGAGGAGATTGGCGTCGGTGACCTCGGCCCCCAGTCCAAGAGCACCATGACCTTCATCGGCACCGCCCACTCGGAGATGCAGGGCATCGACGTCGAAGCCGCCGTGGGTCGCAAGTCGGACAAGACCGAGGAAGAGGATGCCAAGTTTGAGGAGGAGACCAAGGAGGACAAGGAAACTGTCGACGCAGCGGTACCTGACCACGAGACGGCCAGCGACGCCGGCAGCGAGACGTCCACCAAGCGCGAGGCCGACGCCGAGCTGCCCGAGGGACCAGCCGCCAAGAGAACTCGCGCGTCAGCGTCGCCCGAGGCGCAGGATACCGTCATGGGGGAGGAGAAGCCTGCTGGCGCGACAGAGGAGGCGTAGTACCGCCCTTTCAGCCTGCGCATTTGGTGAAAGTCAGATCAGATACCCAACGGGGGGAGGGAAGAAGGGGGGGTGGGAAAGGAAAGGTCCAGCTCGGACGAGGCGCCCGGCGTTTTTTTGTCATCATTCATCTCAACAGCGTCACAGTTGCAACAAGACATGCATCACCACCAACGTTCAGAATGCGCATTTGTGAAGTATCATTCCCAAGCATTATCCGCGCCAAGACGCCTCGCTGCCCCCATCTATCATACACCTCTCCGTGATGTACATGTCTGCATCTTTGTCTACATTTCTCTCGTCTACAGTACCGTGGCGATGCTCTCCTTGGCAATGACACTGCACTGCCTATCGTCGCGACGCACGCGCGTGAACGTGTCGCAAAACTCGGAGCAGCGCATATGGCGCAGGAACTCCTCGTCGTGCGTGATGACGATGAGCTGGAAGTTGCTCTGAGCCTGGCGCTGCTTGATGAGGCGGTGCAGGCTCTCGGCCAGGGAGCGGATGTTGTCCCTGTCGAGGTTGGTCGTGGGCTCATCGAGAGCGATCATGCCGCAGTTCGCGCCGAAGGACTCTGCCAGGGCGAGGCGGATGATGATGCTGGCCAAGACCTTCTGGCCTGCCGAGCACCGTCCGCGCATGTCCATCTCCGTGTCCTGCTTGACCATGCAGAGGCGGTAGTTGTACGTGCCCTTGCCGCCCTCGCTCTCAGACCGGATGAGGATAGTGTCAATGTCGGTGCCCTGGTACGTCGTCTGCCAGAGCTCGCTCGCGATGCGGTTGACTTCGGCCATCTTGATCGTATGGTACTGCATGATGGCCTTGTCGAGCGCCGTGCCGTAACGTCCCAGGTCCTCAATGGCTGCCTTGGTCGTCTCGACGCTGATGTGCGCCTTGCGGTACTTTTCGTCGCTGTCGGCGTACTCCTGCTTCCACGTCTCGATAAGGCGATTGAGCTCCTCATCCTTGGTGCGCATCTCGCCCATGATGGTTCCGCGGTCCGCCCACGTGCGATTGCGCTGGTTCTCCAGCCGCACCGCCTCCTCCTTGATGCGCTCGTAGTCCTCGCTGGCGTTGCGACTCTCGAGCTCCGCCACCTCGCGCCGCAGCACCTGCACCTCGCGCAGCGCTTCGCGGTACTTGAGGTTGTTGCTGATGTTCTGTTTCTTGCGGTCACCATTGTCCATGTCTTGCTGCAGTTGGCTCATGCGCGCCGTCAGGTCGCCCATGTCACCGTCGGTCGCGGCGATGGACGTCTCCAGTCCGGCCACCGCCCGCTGGTTCGACGCCAGGTTGTCCGGTCCGCCCTGCTCGATGTAGTCCCGGATGTCGACGTCGACCATCCTGATCTCCGTCATCGAGTTGGCCACCTTGTCGCGCTCGTCGACAATGGCCTGCTCACGGCCGCGACCGCGGCGGAGAGTGTCCTCGCGGGCCGCACGTGCCTCGGCAATCTCGGGCTCGACGACCTCCAGGTCGCGATCTGCAGCCTGGACGGCCTCGCGCTGATGTGCCTGCTCCTCCTTGAGCGTGCGGATCTGGCCCTCAAAGTCCTTCTTCCGCTCCAACTGGCTATGCACCCGGCTGAGCTTGTTGCGCAGTTCACTCTTCTCGAGCTCAAGGGTATTGAGCTGGTCCCGAAGGCGCTGGCGGTCCGTTGTCAGCTTGGCGATCTTGGACTTTGAGGCGCGCATGGCCTCGTTACACGTGGCCTGGAGCTCATGGATCTCCTCGGCCGCTCGCGTCGTCATGCCGGACGACTGCTGTGACTGGATGCGATCAACCTGGCTCTCCGACTCCCTAATGTCCCGGACGCCCTGGGTGATGCTCAGCACCGTCTTGTTCAGGGACTCAATGTCCTTCTGCCGGTCCTCCTGCGCGCTGACGTCTTCGTCGTGCTCCTCGAGCTGGCGGCCCAGCGTCTCGAGCTCGGCCTCGAGCATCTTGCACTCGTCTGCCAGCGACGGCAGCTCTGCCGTCAGCCGCTTGTACGAGTCAAACTCTGCCTTGACCTTGCGCAGCTTGCCAAGCGACGCCTGCGAGCTGGCGAGGTCCTCCATCGCCTTCTGCTTCTTGTCCGGGTCGAGGAACTTGATGAGCCGGTCCGAGAAGCGGGACTTGGCCACGGCCTGCTTGTCGTCAAAGGAGCGCTCGCAGAGGCGGCATTTGTTCTTCTTGTCAAGGGTCTCCTGGCACTTTTGGTAGTAGTCGGCAAGGGCGTCCAGCAGGCTGATGTCGGTCGTGATTGTCTCGACGTCTTCCTCGTGCAGCTTGAACTCGTCTTCAAAGTCGTCAATGGTGGTCTCGGCACGCACCGTTCTGAGCGTCTTGACGACGGCGGTCTGGCAACGGGTGGCCTCGTCGGTCTTTTGCTGCACTGTGTCCCGGGTCGTCTTGACGCGGTACTCGAGCTTCTGGTGTTTTTGCCGCACGATGTCGCGCCTTTGGCGGGCATCGAGGACCTTCTTGTTCTGGTTCTTGACGGACGTCTGGTACGCCGCCTCAAGCTCTTCCGGCTGCTCCCAGGACTGGTCAAGGTGCGCATCGAGCTTCTCCTTCCACGTGCTGGTCAGCGCGTCGACCTTGCGCTTGCGGTCAGCCAGCTCCTTCTTGCGAAAGTCGAGCTGGGCACGCTCCGAGGCCATGCGCGTGCACTCCATGAGCTCACGGCCAAGCTTCTCGCTCTCGGACTCGAGCTGCCACAGCTTCTCATTCTCCTCGGTCAATTGGCCGTCGAAACCTGCGCTCTCCAGCTGGCCGGTGATGCGGCCGAGGCGGGCGTCGACGTCGCCAAACTGGCTGTCAAGGACCGCCTTGGCGCCCTCGTCAACGTCGAGGGAGTCAATGTCATTTTGAATGGTCAGGATTCGCTTGTCGATGGCGCCGACGCGCTGCTTGGCAAAGACCCTGTTCTGAGTGAGGGTGGCCTTGCGGGCCTCAAGATCGGTGATGACAGCCGTGGCGGCATCGAGCTCGCGCGCGTTCTCCTTCTGGACGCGCTCCAGATCCCGCTTCTTCTCGGCCAGCAGCTTCTGGATGCGCTCGTTGAACGACATGACTTCCTTGTCGTTGATGTCATTCTCGTAACCGCGGAAGCCATGAAGAACGGCGGCATCCCGGATCAGGTCGACACGGGCGGCCAGCTGCCGCTCGTACTTGTTCTTATCTGACTCGTGCTTGCCCTGCTCGGCGAGCTTGTTGGAGTGATCCTTGCGGAGCCTGACGAGATCGGCCTGGAGCTGGGTGTACTGCTTCCTCGCTGCCTCCTCCTCGCTGGCGAAGCGACGCATGCGCTGCTCGTACTGCGACAGGGCGTCCTCGAGTTGGGCGTCGTCATCAGGGAGCTCTTCGAGGTTGGCACGAAGTTCAGCGATGGACTCTTGGCGGTACTCGAGGCGCTGGGTCTTCACGTTCAGGTCATTGGCGATGCTGAGGAATGCATTGGCCTCGACGTGCTTGGCTTTTGCCTGCTCGAGGAGCAGGTCCATCTCGGTCGTCATTTCTTGGCAGCGGACCCTGGCCTCCTCGATGGAAGACTCAAGCTCGTCCATGCGCTCCTTGGCCTCGTTGGCCTTGTCATTTGTGGCCTTCTCTTGCGTCTCGAGGAGCTTGAGCTTGCCGAGGTCCTCGCCGTGCTTCTTGCGCAGCTGTTTGAGGTTGGTGATGGCTTTTGTGTAACGCATAGCCTCGAAGATCTCGTCAAACTTCTTCTTGAGGGTGGTGGGCTCGCTCATGGGCCACAGGCTCTCGTCTTGGTGGCAGAAGAGGACGTATTCGAGGATGGCGGTGGAGACGCCGAGGCACTGGGGGACTAACAAGTCCATGTCGGCGACGCGCGATGTGATCGTGGCCCTCTCGCCGCTGTTGCTATACTGCAGCGTGCAATCGAGGGTCTTGGTGGTACGCTTGTTCGCTTTTGACACGGAGAGCTGGAGGCTCCGGGAGACGATATACTTAGTGCCGGTGGTCCCCGTGAAGGCGAGCTTAACCTGGCCGAGGACCTCCCGTTCGCCTATGAGCTTTGGATCGTGGATGAAGGCGCCGCCGATGCTGTTCGGGGGCAGCTGGCCGGTGGTGGCATACTTTAGACACTCGATGATGGTGGTCTTGCCGGAACCATTGTAGCCGACGATGAGGGTCAGCGGGGTGTGGAACTGCATCGTCTCGCGGTTATTCGTCCCGAAGGAGCGAATGCCCTGGACGGAGAGCTTGTCGATCTTGGACATGGCGGCGACTGGGGCAAGGCTGCCGCTGGGTCTGATTTGTCGGGTGGGTTGGGAGACCCTCACGCGTCGAGGGTGGTGTGCGCGATGATGGAGGGCGTGGAATGAGGTTGTGGATGGAGGTCGGATGTAGTCTGGTGTGGTGCCTGCACCGAGGTGTGGAGGGGAGGATCGACCAGCTTCGACTCGACTGGAACAAGCGCGTCACGTCTATGGAGCGAAGTCACGTGGTGTACCCTACCAGGTACAGAGGGAGATTAGTCAGCACGAATGATGGGAGCTTCCATTTTGCTTTGGCTGGAACAAATTCATCAAGAAATCCGCTGCGACATGCCTCGCCGATCCCGCGTCTTTGGCGGTGAGTTAAGCTGGATGTTCGGTTCTCGAGGCCAGTGCTGTAGTCTTGCACCTGCGCCTGCAATGGCTCCCGGGCAGTTTGCTCCGGTCGCGACTCGGGTTCGGCATATGCACGAGGATCGACTTTGACGACATCGGACGACAGGACACTCCAAAATAGCGTCGCGTCGCGGATTTGCACCGCGGTGGACTCTGGTGAAGCATCGAAGAAGAGCAATACCATTTGCCTGCAGTGGACCTTGGGGCCTATCGGATAATCGGACTTGGTCGGTGGCCGAGACTCTGGGCGGCGCTGCAGCACCCACCAACTGCAGCAGGCTCTTTTCCACAGTTGCTTTTACGGTTCAATATCAATCATTCGTCGCAGGACCGAAGGTCAGGGACTTTGCTATCGGTGAAGGGGTCGTCGATTGGGTCTGATGCCGTCCCATCTTCCGCCGAGCGGTGCAGTGGCGCACCAAGGACTGACTCGAGGAAGAGGGGCTTCAAGTGGCATCCCATATGCACGAGTTCCCTGGTGGCGGCGCTTTTTCCCATGATGGGGGCGAAAAGAGGACGTGTGGCCGTGAGACCCGTGCGAAGGAAAGGGGAAAAGATCGGCGGGCGACCAGCAACAACCCAACACACACGCCACGAAGGGCTGCACCTGAAGGGTCCTTCCTGCCTGAGAAGGGACTCGGAGGAAGCACAGGTGCAGGGGGTCTCGTGGCCCCCTTTTGCTGGCTGGCGCACGCATTGATGGGAAATGCCTCGTCGGCGGGCATGGCGTGAGGTGCCTCAAGACGTCATTCCGGCGGAGGACTCGGGAGGACATTGTGCGAATGGGACGGACGGGTGGAACACAAAGGCATGTTTCTTTCGAGGGGGATTCGAGATTTTCTCGAAATGGGATCGGTCTAGACGACGGTCTGGCTGGACGATCGCGGCCCGGGATTCTCTAGCAGGGCGGAGATGCGAGTGGATGCTGGGTGGTGTTTGCGCGCTGCTGAACGTGGATGGAGATTCATCAGCAAAGTGAGGGCAGGCGGACAGTGGCACCAACCGAAGACGCGGAATTCCCATGCTCAGCACATTTCGGCATGTTTCCCACACACCCCGACTCGCAAAATCCCATCCCATCCCCCCTCTTTCGCCTGGGCAGCCCCTCATTTTTTTCTGGCCCCTCCCCCTAAATCCCAAGTCCCTTGCCTGTTTGCCCCCCCCCCCCCCCCGAAGGTGTGGGTGTCGGAGTGGGTGAGCTGTGCGTGTTCCTGGTCCTTGGAAATGGCCACGAAGGGATCACCAAGGACCAAGGACCGACCCGTGAGTTGGGCATGTCCATATTTGACTTTTACCCTACGCCCGCCCGTCCACTCTTTGCTTCTGTGCATGTCGCATGATTTTCTCCCCGTCACCAACCAAACCTCTGCGCCTCGGTGTTGCTCCCTCGCTCTGCATCAAACGTCCTGTACGTCTCGTCTCCTTCCCTCCTCGATCGTCTCTTCGCGTCATATCCCTGTCCGCCCTCTCGTCCCTCTGCCCACCGCCGCGAGATCGACCGTCCCTTTTACGGACCAGCGTCGGAGCTAGCTCCAGCAACGGCAGGGCACATTACAGTAAGAGTGGACAGGCTTCGTTCGGGGCGTGCTCGTCCCATACCTATGGACTGGACAGCACAAGGACAGACAGCACAAGGCCGTGTCCGAGTCGGCATAGAAAGTGGCTCGCCTGTCCGTCCCCCCTCCTCTCCTCTCACCGTTTTCTCTTCTCGAGATCGTTTTCCCATCTTCTTCACGCACGCACATTCCCTTCACCACAGTCGGCCGTCGGGCGGATAAGGAGTGGTCGATCGCCCCTCCTCCTCGCCTCCTCCTCTTAATACTTCCGTTGCCACCCATCCCCCCCTTCTCGTCTCTGCCCTACCTGCGCACGACTTTCCTGCGTCCCGCAATATTCGATCAACCAACAACTGACAATTCCCACCTCCCAGGGGACTCTCGGCCGATAGACCAACGGTGACGACAGCCCTGACACCAAACGATCGTGGCCGGCAGTAGGCGGATGCAGGCCTCTGGGCGAGACCGGGCGATACGGAACGGTACCTGGCGGCGAGTGCCAGTGCCAGCACCAGTACCAGTGCGCGTGTGCGTGTGCGTGCGAGCGGCATTCGAAGGGGTCGTCGAAATCCCATGTTCCATTTGGCAGCGGCGCACCTGCCAGTGAACCCAGCTTTCTGATCGGAGAGGAAGCCTGCTCCCCGACCTGCGGGACCGACCCGATTGTGACCAGCCCAGACTGGACCTGACCCGACCGAGAATTGGCTGCCCGCCCCGCCCCTCGCGCGGACTCCGACTCAGGTAGCACCAGACGCCCAACGCCCTCAGCGCAGATAGCGCCTGCCAACAGCGACTTCCTCCCCCGAGACTGCCCCGCCGCAGCATCCCGCCATGTCTCAAGGGCAGGGACCTGGACCCCGAGGACCTGGACATGGCTTCCAAGGGCAGGTCTCGTCCCTTTACGGGACATCAGCATCATCAGCTGGCGGCGCCGGTGCTTTCGACGGCTTCGACTTTAATTCCATGATGGATTCTCCGGTTCGTGAAACTCCTCCCCGTCTTGTCTTCTTCCCGGGCGCATCATCTACAAATTCTCGTGCTCAATTGGCATGCTCATTTGCACTTCACCCCTACCCCCTCCAGCTGCAGCTTCAGTACCTGTACCTATCTCATCATGGACTCTGCCAGTGCTGCAACCCACGTCGTCGGTCACTCCTTCCCCCTCCAGCGTCCCTGCCCCCCCGCCCCACGCAATCCCGTCACATCGAGTTTCTTCAATTCCCATTCTCATTCCCCCTCCCTTCTCCTCTCCCGCATTCACCACCAGAGAGCGAGCACAGACCGACCGACTGTCGCGAGTCGCGCGCTCTTATCTCCTCTCCCGCACCAGGTCCTCACTCTGTGTTCGAGGCGCGCGCTCACACACACACGACCAGCCTCCCTCTGCCTCTGTCCTGCCCTGCACAGCCCTGCCCCGTTTCTGCTGTCGGGGAAACATAGCGGTTGCCCGCTGCGGCCAGCCTCACTAACGCGCTCCTGCTGTAGATGGACGACCGCGAGATGGCCGCCATGTTCGACAACGTCTTCAGCAACTACGACGGCGCCATGAGCCTCGACGACGATGACCCCGCCACCCCCGGCACCGCCGCCGCGCAGCAGAACAATATGAGCAACGATGGCAGCAACGACGGCGCCCTCGCCCTGCAGTCCAACCGACAGTCCTTTGCCGGCCCCGACGGCGTCGACAGTCCCACCGCCTCCACCATCGGTGGCGGACCCATGCCCGCCGCCGGCTTTGGCTCGCAGACGAGTGCGCCCGCCGGCAACACCCTCACCGAGTTTACAAAGAGGAGGAATTGGCCCGCCAAGGTCGTCGAGGAGCTCCGCGACTTTCTCAAGATCCTGGACGCCAACGGTCGCATCCGCTTCGTCTCGCCCAGCATCCTGCAGCTGACCGGCTACACAAATGACGAGATTGTCGACAACTTCCTCAAGGACTTTATCCATGCCGACGATGTCGGCGTCTTCGTCGCGGAGCTCAACGAGTCCATCGCCTCGGGCAACCCCCTACGCATGTTCTACCGTTTCCGGAAAAAGGACAACACCTACGCCATCTTCGAGACCGTCGGCCACGCCCATATTGCCGCCGCAAAGTTCGCGCCCAACCCTCACAACCAGTCGCCATTTTGTCAGGCCGTCTTCATGATGGCCCGCCCCTACCCCACCAAGAACGCCGGTTTGCTCGACTCGTTCCTCGAGCACAAGATGGAGAACGAGCGATTGCGCCGTCGCATCGCCGAACTGCGCCGCGAGGAGGAGGCCGACAACGAGGAGTCGCACAAGCAATGGCTCAGCCAGTCGGGCCGCTCCGATGCCACCCCGTCCGAGTCCATGGGGCCGCCTTCCACCGTGCCCGACATGCCCGGTCTGAACCGGCGGCAGAGCGACCTGCCGTCCACGATACAACAGCAACAACGGCAGCCGTCGCAGCAGCAGCAAACACAACAGCAGCAGCAGAACGACCCTTCGGCGGCTCTGACGCGCGAGGCCCTCGAGGGAGCCGCGCACAGTCGACCCGACTCGCTGAGAGAGAAGATGGCCAGGTACGAGGGATCTCATACGGAGCGGATAGAAATGCTCACGGGCCTGCGCTTCGCCGAGGGCGAGCGCAGCAAGGGCATCACCACAGGCAACGCCAGCCCCTCGCTCGTCAAGGGCGACGCCGGCATCGCCATCCCCGTCGACCGGGATCCACGGACTGGCGACAAGAAGAAGAAGCTCAAGACGTCCGAGGAATACGTCTGCACCGACTGCGGTGAGTGGAAGAGAGCAGTGATACTCACGAAGGCCTTGCTGACTTTTGATTTTCAGGCACGCTCGACTCACCCGAATGGAGGAAGGGCCCCAGTGGACCCAAGACGCTGTGCAACGCCTGCGGGCTGCGGTGGGCCAAGAAGGAGAAGAAGATCAAACCCGGTTCGGGCCCGGCGACGTCGAAGCAAACGGAATAGATGGACTGGCGCTGCGCCGGGCGGCACTTGGGGGCCACGAGCCCTTTTCAAGGTCGACACCCGGCCCAGCCCGGACTGCCGCACGGAACAGCATGGCTCGGTTCAGGCGGCGGAGTCACGCCAGGAAAGAGAGCTTCGTCTTTTGTTTTTGCCAGCGAACAGAGAAGCGGTCGGTGTATAACATGGCATGGCGCAGCCGGGCGTTTGGGTCAGTCAGTCAGCGACGAGAAGGAGGAGAGAGCGACTACCAACATGTTGACTACAAGTACTTGTACACGGCGCAAGCCGAGCACGCCCCAGGAGTCTTTGGAGGGGTTCGTGGAGTCATCTCCGCCTTTGGTGTTGCCCCCACCACCCTCGCCAGCGGGGCATCAGCAGCCACTCAGCCGACGGGTGAAGAAGACGTGACGACGGTCTGGAGCGAGCAAAGGCGCCATCCAGCTCGCGACGGCCGACGACCGACGACCGATGACCCCGCCGACGTGCGTCATTTGCAAGCTGCAGCCACCGCTCCGGCGCTCCCTCAGGTGGTCCAGCCTCCCTCTGCGTGCTCGCTCATCCAGGCAAGCCAGGTCACATGGAGGGCGAGTCCAGGCGAGTAGGGAGAGGCGAGGGGTGTGGAGAGGGCGGTGCTGCGCGGCCCGCATCGTTCCCACCGGGATGCTTGTCCAGCTGGATCGGGCGGGCTGCGCGGGTGTTCGAGCCTCCAAATCCAGTCCAGTAGCGGGCCCCGCGGGCTGCTGTGCGCGTGTGCCCCCCGGCCGTTGGCTGCGTTCTGGGGGCATCCCTGGTCGCTGATCCCCGGGAAGGGGAAGCTGCAAGGCAAGACGGCATCAACGCAGCCCTGGCAAGCTGGCGCTCGGCGACGCAGGAAAAGAGAGACATGGTGAGAGATGTGCGACATCTCTGGGACCCTGGAGCCACGAAGGGTGGGAGAAGAGGGGTAACGGATCGACCACCTTTTTGGTGTGCGATTAGGGGTCCCCCCCCTCTCTGCCACTCGGTATAAGAACGTCGTCGTCGTCGTCACCACCACAACCTTAAGGCCTCAACCGCCATACTTTCATCAACCCCTTACATTGTGCACCATCCATACCTCGCTTAGTCACACATCTACCGCCGCAATGGACTTCCTCAACAAGGCCAAGGACTTCCTCGAGGAGAATAACAAGCCCCAGCAGCAACAGCAGCAGCAGGAGCAGAGTTCCAGCCAACAGTGTACGTTCCCCTACCCCGCTGCCAGTGGCGCCATGTCGATGTTCCGACCATCAGCATCTTCCGGACCACCTCACACACAATTTCTCGCTTTCTGTACCCCTTGCTGACGTATCTTCTTGTGCGACAGACCTCCCTCCCGGAAACAGTAAGACACATCCCGATCCCGATCCCGCTTCCGATACAAGCCACATGCACCGACCCGAGACCAACCACCCTCACTAAACACTTGCTAATTTCTCCTCCCTCCCAGAGGCCCAGGGCGGCGCCTACACGCCTTTCGGCGGTGACGACAAGGACTTCGGTTCCGCCGCCGGTGAGGCCAGTCGCCTCGCCGGCTCCTCAGGCGACAAGGACCTCTTCTCCAGCATCCTCGGGTCCATCGGCAAGGGCAGCAGCAGCGGGCGCGACATTGATGAGGCCGCCGCCGTCGACAACCACAAGAAGTTTGTCGACGGCCAGGACGGCGGCGAAAAGGCCGACGAGCAGGGCCTCGGTGCTGCCGCGGCCGTGCAGGCGCTCAAGCTCTTCAACAGCCAGGGCAGCGGCAACGGCGGCGACGGCCAGAAGGGCGCGGACCAGACCCAGGGCGGGTTCCTGGCGCTCGCGCTCGCTGAGGCCAGCAAGCTCTTCGACGACAAGCAGCGCGAAGGAAAGCTGCAGGAGGGCACGACCAAGCAGGGTGTCATCCGCGAGGCGGGAGAGGTCGCGCTCAAGCTGTTCCTCAAGAACCAGGGCGGTGGTTCCGGTGGCGCCGGCGGCCTGGCCGACATTGCAGGCAAGCTATTCAAGTAGAGGCGGCAGGGGATATGTACGATGGAGACGGGCGTAGGCCTTGATGATGAGAATCTTGATTAGAGCGTAAATACAAAGCATACTTTCACACATAAGCATCATAACGGGGAACGTCTACAACTGCGACTCCGCGTCCTTCTTTCCGCCCGCGTTCTTGGCCACTTCGAAAGCGTCAACCCATCCCTCGGGCACCACGCGGCCGCCCTCGACCTTATCCTGCAGATACCGCTCTGCCTCACCGGCCCATTCGAGCAGCTGCTCCTCGGCGCCCCACTCGCCCATGGCCATCATGCCTATGGGCAGACGACCGCGGGCATCACCCTCTGGCGGTGCGGCGTAGCCGACGGGAGCCGTAACGGCGGGACATCCGGAAATGTTGGCGAGGAAGACGTAGCGCATGTTGCGCAGGCCGACGTTGTTGTCAGACAAGCCGCGGGCGTCGTCGCCCGGATCGCGGCGCCAGCCGAGGAGGGAAGTTGTAGGGGAGGCGAGGAGAAGGCCTGGGTGGGCGGCGAAGAGGGCGGCGAGATGGGACATGAGGAGGGCGCGGAGGCGGTTGGCGGCGAGGTAATCTGCCGCGGGGGTCTGGGAGGCGACGGAGAGGAGGAGGCGGTTCGCGGGGCCGGCGAGGGAGAGGGGCGAGCCGGTCGCGTCGGGGAAGCTGCCGACGAGGTCTTGGTACATTTCTGCAATGCAGATGAGGGCGTGGGCGAGGCGGGACTCGCGGAGGTAGGGGAGGGAGATGTCGAGGACGGTGTAGCCGAGGGTGTCGCGGTAGTGGGCTAGGGCGGCGTCGCAGGCGGCGAGGACGGGGGCGTCGGCGTCGGACCACCAGGAGCGGTCGACGGCGATGATCTTTGTGGATGGGGGAGCGAGGGAGGGGGGGATGGAGGGGGAGAAGGCGGCTTGTTTGGGGTCGAGGGGGTTGGGCTGGGCCATGAGGCGGTAGGCGATTGTGAGGTCTGCGACGGAGGCGGCGATGGGGCCGGTGACGCAGCAGCTGTTGTTCATGGAGGTTGTGCGGGACTGGGAGGGTTTGAGGCCGTAGAGGCCGTTGAAGCAGGAGGGGATGCGGATGCTGCCGCCTGGGAAGGGGTTAACGGAAGTCAGGGGAGGGGGGAGAAGGGAGACGGACCTGCGTCTGTGCCGACGCCGAAGGGCACGATGCCGGCTGCTACGGCTGAGGCCGTGCCGGAGGACGAGCCGCCGGGGTAGTACTCGCGGTTGTGGAAGTTGGTCGGCGTGCCGTAGGTGGGCTATCAAGGGTGAGCACATCTTCTATCGTTGACTCTCCTCAGAGACTTACATTGCACCCGCTTGTATCTAGACGCCGTTAGCATGATTCGAACTTCAGTAAAACGACCAAGACTCACCAGCTCCCAGCTCGTGCATGCTATTCTTCGCAAGCACCACGGCGCCAGCGTCCAACAGCGCCTTGACAGGCCACGCCGTCTCCTTGGCGGGTTCAAAGAACTTCAGACCCTCGCGGCGCGCAAGCCCATTATGCGAGACGTAGCCCTCGACATCCGTGTCGTCCTTGACCGAGATGGGCACGCCGTCAAGCACGCCGAGGGGGTTGCCGCTCGCCCATCGGGCTGCCGAGGCGCGAGCTGCTTCGAGAGCCAGGGCCTCGCCGCGGCCGTAGGACGATACCCACGCGGCGCGGTAGGCGGGGTCGCCGTCGCCGTCGCGGCGGGTGTAGGGCAGCAGGGCGGAGACGACATCGAGAGGCGTCAGGGCGCCGGAGCGGTAGAGGGCGTGGTAGTCGGCCGAGGTGAGGTAGCGGCGGGTCGGGGCGGCGGGGGGTTCGGTCAGGTCGGGGCTGAAGGAGAGGAGGTCGGTGGAGGGAGCGTCACCGAGGGGCACGACTGTCGGCTAGGAATAGTGAGCAGAGGTGAAAGAAGGAGGAGGGGGAGGAGACATACGTCTGTACGGATGTCGTAGTCGGCCAGCTCGGGCATGCCAAGCAGCGTGCCGAACTGTGCATTCTTCCAGAAGAAGCGCTGAAGGTACGACGAGTGCATGATGCTGCCCTCCACCGTCAATGTTCGTCCATCAAGCCTTCGGCTTCGAGACAACTTACAGCGTCGCGCCAATGGTCAGCGGCAAGCCGCGCAGCACGGGGTTCTCATCCTCCTTCTTGGCGTGTCCGCCCTTGGGCTGCTCAGGCGCGAGCTTCGGCGGGGGGTAGTTGGCGAACTTTTGCTTCGGCATCTTGGACTGTGTTGGTGTACGTGTAACGAGTATGTTGACGAGATGGATGGATGGTGTTTCGTCTGGAGGGGGAAGGGCAAGACGGAGGGGGGAACAGACACCACCAAGCTCGGCCCAATGTCACCGTCGTCAGCTCGCGCCCACAAGAGACCGTAGCTTCCCCCAGCTCGAGCTCGTATCTGGCATGGCGCGGGCCGCCGTGGGCCGGTGTTCCGGAATAGCATGTGAGCCGCGTTCCAAGGTCCGCGCCAAGTGCCGAAACCCTGCATCGAGCGCCGCCGAGGGACCCGGGGCTGGGCCCCGATCCGGTTTAGAGGCTGTGCGCAGGCAGCGTGAGGTTACGCCGGATGCGGACGCTCACCATGTCTCGGAGGAGAGTCGAGGGGGGGAGGTATCAGGGCGCTTTCGGTATTAACTATGCTATTACAGAGGGTTTTGTTTGTGAAGAAGAACATATCGAGAAGATAAAAGGTGCCGAGAGAGGAAGATGGTGAGAGAGAATAGGGGGAGAAGGGACTTCTCCTGGGTATCGAACCGGGTGTCGTGATGAACAAAAAGGAAAAAGGCCACACCTTGCTGGCTCCTACAGCCACAGCAGCCATCGGATGCCCGTCCACAGCCCTCGGCCGGCCGTCCAGAACACCCTCAAGATGACTACGACGAACCAGACATACCACATGAAGCCGACGAGCACCCACTCCACGCCCAGCCACACGGCCCGGCGCATCCAACGGAACCGTCGTCGTCGCCGCCGCAGCAGCTTATCGATCATGTCGACCACCTGCTTTGTCTTGAGCCGCTGGCCGTGCTCGAGATCGCGGCTGGTCTCGTCTGCCTCGTCAGCTGCCGCGCGTGTCATGGCCGATAAGTCGACCGCGATACGCCGCCGCACCGCCTCGACGCGTCCTTGAGCCGCGGGTGTCGCTTCGTTGGCAAACTCGTCCGCCGATGCCTGCCACTGCCGGATCGACTCCTCCACCGACCTGTTAAGCGCCTCTGCTGCCGCATGGTACACCTGCGCCTGCGCGACCGGTGTCGCCTCGAGCGCTGCCGCCTCTGGGCTGAGATGCGCAACTGCCGGCCAAAATCCTGGGTAGCCACCCGCTGACCGTCCAGGTACGCGCGCAAACACGGGTCGAGGCTCGTGAGCCCGCCTCGAGATTTCCAGCGCCATGATACCCGAGCTGAGAACGAGAGCCCGAAGCCGTGCCACCTCTCTTCGCGACACGGGGGCCGGTTGCTCCACGCCGCCACCATTGTGCTCCGATACTGACCACT
Organism: Plectosphaerella cucumerina; assembly: GCA_020746995.1. Classification (NCBI taxonomy): domain Eukaryota; kingdom Fungi; phylum Ascomycota; class Sordariomycetes; order Glomerellales; family Plectosphaerellaceae; genus Plectosphaerella; species Plectosphaerella cucumerina. Next base: position 5,408,750 of record JAGPXD010000002.1, read on the forward strand.
TTCTCCGGTCGAAGCTGGTCGAGAGTGAGCCCGGACGCCGGTCCGACTGGAACGACGGTGCCAGCGACAGAGCCGAATTGAGTCTCTTGCGGGCCTCGTGCGGTGTCGCCGCCGGGTCTACCTGGCTGGACGACAGAGGCGTCGTGTCGACCTGTTCCAGAATCGGGAACTGCGATAGCAGCGGCGGCGAGAGCGAGGGCGAGGCGTGCTGCACATCAATGCGCGGCGGCTTGAGGAGGTCAAACCTGGACGACCTGCTTGGTGGCCTCGAGGAATGGGGCCCTTCGGGATTCGGAGACGCCGTTCTGTCGTGGCTCGTGGAGTGGAACGTCGGCATGATGTCGAGGTAGTTCTTGCCCCGTGCCGAGGTCGACGCCGCTCGTGAGATGGACGGCTTTGGCCGGTGGCGGCCCCTTGACGGTTCCGTGTCGGACATGTCCGTGCCGCTTTCCTCGGTTTCTGATGGCTGGGTGATGGTGGGTGGCGCATTCTCATGCTCCGACTCCTTCCGCCAGATGAGATCCCCGATCCTTGAGACGCCTCCCTTGATCACGTTGTCAATCCTGGCCCCCCTGAAGATGCCCTTGACACCAGCATCGGTGCTCTTGTGCCTGCCATGTGACTTGTATGTGTCTGCGATCTCCAGTTCCGTTGGCTTTCGTGTCGGGCTTCTCGAAGCCCCTCGGTCCGGAGACGGCCGCCGCGACGCATGAGGCTGGTCGACGCCGTTTGTCGCCGACGCTTTGGTCTCAGTGCGGGCGTCGTGCCCAGTCCACTTGTCGCCCGAACCACCCGCCTCGCGCTCTCTGCTTCTGTCCCTGAAGATGCGCGTCTTGACCTTGTGGAAGGGATTCCGGCTCGGTGAGCTTGAGCGCGTGGGCGGCGGCGAGAGCTCAGCCCCAATGCTCGGGATGAACGGGCTGTCCCTGGGAGGGTGTGCGTCTGGCGAGTTGGGAACGGACGCGTCCATGTCAAAGGACGTTCTCCTCGCGGGCATCGGGATCTCCAGGCTGGCCCTTCCGACAGGTTGGGGCACACGGGACCCGCCTGCGAGCCGGTCGTCGAGCTCACTCGGGTCAGTGAGGGATGCCTTACGGCTCTCGTCGCGTGACGCTAGGGTTCGTTGCCGCTCGGGGGTAGTAATGGAGACAGAACCGGGCCCCGACGATGGCACCCCGACACTGCCCTCCCTGGCCTCCTTGGCGATCATCTCGAGCATCTGCTTCTCGAGAATGTCCTTGCTATTCATGGTATAGGTGCGTCGTGGGCCCTGCCGCACCCTCTCGTCTTCGCCGCTGTCGGACAGATCCGATGTGGAGCTCTTGTGGCGGCGGAGGAAGTCGTGGTGGGCGTGAGTGGAGCTGTGCCTATGGAAGCCCTTGAGGTCGTGGAGCTTCTGCCTCGCGCGGTCCCTTGCGCTGCCCTGGGACGTCTGCGTATCGGACTTGATGAGCCTTCTGTCAGCAGGGACATCGGCCTTTGCGTCGGGTGTGCTTTGCTGGTGGTTCGGTTGCGGGCGCTGGACATCCAGGCTCCTCCTCTCCAGCTGCGCGGCCAGAGGCTTGGGCGGCCCCAGAGTCTTGGGGAAGATGCGATTCCAGTGGCGATCCTCGATGAGCTGAATGTGGTTGTCTTGCTCAAGCCAGTAGATGTCGGCCAACATGTCGGCCGGCTCGATGACCCAGTCGAGCCTCGGCCGCTTCTGCTTCATGCCCGCGGCCGAGGGGGAGCCCTGTTGCTGCAGCAGCACCTGGGCGTCGGCGTCGGGGTAAGAAGGAAGCTTGGGGCCGTCCTGCAACGCGTTTTGACCGGTGGCGGCATGGAGTGCGACCCTGTCAACCCAGTCGGTGACCTTTTTCACGTCGCCAAACCCTTGGGCGGCACCATCGACGCCCTTCCGCTCCCTCGCGCGGACCTTGCGGTTGCGGATGTACTGCAGAGGATTGTAGGGCCGGCCAAGCTGCGGCGGGCCGTCGATGCTGTTGGCGGTTGACGCCTTGGACAGGTTATAGGGCGAGGCGGGCTGGCTGGTGGTGCTGCCTGGCCGCACACGAGCGCTTGGCTTGAGAGGAGGCACCATGTCCAAGACTCGCCGGTACTGGGCCATGAGCTCAAGGTGCTCCTTCGCTTTTTGTGCCCTCGCCAGGGTCGAGGGTGTGAACTGATATCGGAAGGATGCGTCGCGGCTGGCCTCAAACGAAGCATGGATCGGGCTGCTCATGCCGGCCCCAGAAGAAAGCCGCGGGGATCTGGCGAGGTCGGGCCGTGGCGAGATATTCCGTGAGGTTCGCCTCTGCTGCTGCAGGTGTTGCTTCAGGGCGCCTCCTGGACCACCGCTGTCGGGTATCGGGGAGAGAGTCGGGGGCACAGCGCCAGACACTGCCCGTCGCGAAGCCAGACGCCTCGACTCGCTAAGGTCCAGGGCCATATTGACAATCTGGGCTGTATCGATGCTGAGGCCCTGGCTTGCCGGCCGTTGTGGTGGTTCTTGTATTGTCGGGGCTTCAACAGGAGCAGCCTGGCGTTTTCTAACAGTCAGGTTCTGGGGGGATCGTGATGGCGGGGACAGCACGCCGCTGGCCTTGGACGGGGTGTCCATGCTGAGTCTTTGGTCGCTATCGGGTGCCGTGCTCGTGCTTAACCGTTCCGACGGACGCGGCGAGCTCTTATGTCTCTGCGATTGGGGGGTTCGGCTGGCGAGGCGACGCGGGCTCGACGAGGTATCGCCGAAGGCGCCCTGGAGGAGAAAGCCGCCTGTAGAACGGGCCTTCTGCGACCTTTTAGGCTCGGCGGAAGGTGCGTCGGCATGGCGTCGGCGTCTTGAGGAGGATGTTCGGTTGGGTAACGTCGGATCTGCAAGTGTCGAGTCGGTAGCAGGGGCGGGCGTTTCGAGGAGGCTGGAGGTGCGGCTCGACTCGCCGGCATCGTAGCCGAAGCTCTGGGGTCTTGTCGATGACGGGCTCGGGAGCTTGTCGGCGGCGACGTGTGGTGGCAGCGTCTGTGCGGAAGCAGCTTCTTCTGGCGGCGGCGACATGACGACGTCGGCCACGTCGCACCGCGAAGCGAGGCGAAGCTTGACCGGTGGCTATCAGCTCGACAGGCGGCTGTGCCTCAGCGGGCGGCGCCCATGGAAGACGACGATGGATGGTGATTGATGTGGTGGGTGAGTAGGTAGCGAGTGTGGTGTTTCCATCGACGGCGGTTCTTGTTGCTGGTGTACTGTTTGCAGTAGTGTTGGGGGACAAAGATTTAGAGCAGGAGCAGGAGCAGAAGAAAGGGCGAGCGTCGGTCCTGCTAGCAAGTCCGCAGGGTCTTCAGGGTTTTGCCGGGGTCGAATCAGGGCAGGTTGACATGTGCCCGAAGAGCATTGGAGATCGGCGGCGCTCAACGCGAAGGAGAGGGTCAGTTCTGTTTGGGTTGGGACGAGATGGATGCCGACGGGTGGGCGGACAGCAGGGAACAGGGAAGCAGGGATGGCCTCTGAGTCTTGGTCCAGGCCTCGTGTCGGCATCAGTTCACGGGCGGCCAGTGGACGGAGCTGCTAGGTGCATCTCATCCCGCGTCACCGTCATGCAGCGCCCCACGCTAAGGCAGGCGTGGCAGTGGGTTAGTCAGCGGGTACGTTCCTGCACACAGCAAGCACACTGGGCTGGACTAAGCACTCAACTTCCTTCTTCTCACCACTTCGAACGTTGAATAGCATCTGATTGTCAACCGCTCCCTGAAGCGAAGCTTTTCATTATGGCTCAGAATAATGCCTCTACTACACTTCTTTTCCCCTCGTATATTCTTCCTTCCCTTCGCCAAATCGGACGTCCTCCTCCCACCTGATCGCCAGCAAATGATCATCACTCCCGCCAGAGTCTTGTTTTGCCCGCTTCGATCCCGTCCTCGTTTGTCAGCTGTGCCGGGCTGTAGAGGACCCTCTCGAATGCCGGCGCCCAGAGCCTGTCGATGAACCTGTCGAGCGCGATGGCCCACAGGGCGTTTTCGTCTCGGCACCTGGGCACTGTCGTCACCATCCCGTTGGGGAGGCATGGCATCCACCACGGGCCATTGGTGATATCGAAGAGCTTCGGGGCCGGCTCTTCGAACGATTCCAGCTCGTACGTCGGGACGGTGGCGAATATTTCGAGAATGGAGCATTGGAGATCAACGTAGCTGGACTCCAGCAGAAAGGAAACGTTGCCTGAGGCGAAGCTGGACGAAGGAGGTAGGCCAAGTGGTACGCCTAGCAGCGAGGCGTACGGGATGCCAGAAATTCCCTCGACGCCATCTTTGCGCACTGCAACCCATTCTTCGTCGCTTCCCCCAACCTCCTGAAGGAACGGGGTCTTGACATTACCCCAGAGATCCATGGGGGCCTCTTTCGACGACCCCGGACCAATGATCAGCGCCCGGTAAATCGTCGTCATCAGCGACTGGTGCGTTGGAAATGAGTCGTCGGTGAAGAATTTGTAGTTGATCTTTGCAACAGCATTCGTGTCAAAGTAGGACACCTCGGCCGGCTCGCTTTCGATTCGGGGCTCGACCGACAAGATGCGCAAGAAGGCCTGGCCACCGAGCGGTGAGATGGCCCAGAGAGCGAGCAGTCCCAGCACGCCGAGGTTGAGACGACCCATCTGCGCTAGGGTGACGACGGCCGAGCCGACGGTTCGGCTACCCATGAGGGTCTCGAGGAGGCCTATCTCGGCGCCCCGCTCCAGCTTCCATCGAGCGGCGGCGGCCATAGACGCCCGACGATGGAGGCGAAGAGGATAGGGAACGCTGTGGCGAGGTACAGCAAAAGGAACGGAGAGTCAGTTGCGTGCTTTATTTTGGTGTTGCTGGGCATTCCCACGACGATGATGGCATTATGCCATGGATCCAGACCGCCCTTGACGTGCTCGGCGCCGTCGAGTCGCCAGACGAAGATGATGAAGCCGACCAACGCCGCTGGGACGAGTACGACGGCAATGTCGGCTAGGATGGAGAGGATTTTATGCTGTGATAGAGCTCTAGCATGATCATGGCTGCTCCCGCCGATGGCCATGTAGTCGTGGGTATCGGCTGTCGAGCCTGGTAAGTCGTCTGGCCTGCTGCGCACCGAAGCCGTGGTGAAGCCCTTGGCCTCTGGCCTTGAGGTAGAAGAGCTTGAGTCGCGAGTTGGATGGGGTTTTCGGCGCGGTACCGATTCCATCATGCTGAGCATGGAAGGTCTTCCTCATCGTCTTGTCATGGAGAGTTGTTCTATCGGCAAAAAAAGCAGGTTGCAGTTGAGACTCCTCTCAAGACCAACAGCGACATCCTCTGCCCAGAGAACCAGACCAACCATCGAGTTGCACAACAGGTCTGCGCCACAGGTCTGCGCCGCTTATAGGATTTTACCCTTTGCCTTGAGGTTCGATGCAATCCTGGCGCATGGGATCATGCAGCCAAACCTCTACACCACAGGGTCTTCCAACGACGGGCCCCGATTCCCTGATAGCCGCCGATTGTTGGGGGTCAACTGCCAGTACCGAAGAGCCTGGGGTGAGGGCCAGCTGGCTGACATTGTCTGCCCCCAAACGGGGCGGAGCAGTAATGTGGTGATGGTGTCGCGGCTGGTCAATTCCAAACTCGCACGAAGCTTGTCAAATGTCTAGCAACAGATCCACCCTCTATAATTGTATCGTAACACATCTATCATAATATTACAGCAAAATCCCAATCCCATGTGACCCAACTTCTACTATGAGTCCCTTTTAGACCGACTCCTCCGAGAATCGCTGGTCCTTCGCTGGGACAGCACGGTTCTGCTTCTCCCGCCCGAAGCCAGTGAACGAGAGCGCGACAAACACGACAGCGACAAACTCAAGAACACTGCGACAGTCAGTTTATCATCTCCAAAGCATTGTCGGGCAAACTCACGCAGTCGATATCTGGACGCCAATGGTAGAAGACCTGATCTTGGACTCCACGTCGGTTTGGGATGTCAGCGCGGCGCAGGCGGCGGAGCACCCGGCGGCAGCGAGACCCAGGAAAATCAGCGAGGCGGCGCGCTTGGGGCACCAGCTGGCGTTGACGCGCCAGCTGTTGAAGGACGAGCCGAAACCGACGAGGACGAGGACGGTAGAGACGACGGCCTGGAGGTGTTAGGCGTGGGTTGCGTGGGTCGTGGATTGGAGGGGATGGGGCTTACGAGGACGAGGGGGGTCCTGAAGTTAATGTTGTCGAAGCGCATGTCCAGGCTGGCGAGGAAGCCGATGGAGATGAGGTTGAGGATGAGGGCGACGACCCGGCTGGGGATGTCGCTGGGCATGTTGCGGGTGGTCATGTTGGCCATTGTGACGGTGATTATTCTTGTATTTGGTTTTGGTCGAGTGTGTGCTGATAATGAGCCGTCACTTCCTTCCGAAAGCGAGAAACGGGGGATTCTTATATCATTGCCCTGCTCAAGCTGTCAGCACATCATGGTGTTGAAGGCTCAACCTACCGCAACGAGTTGAGACTTGCTGCAGATACCGCAGGGACTAATTTGTTGCCGCTTGTGCCCACGGAGTGTCCTCTGCACTAACAGATCGACTCCTGTCGTAAGTATCTTTATACGCGGACCATCCTAGCGATCGTCGGGTGGGATCGACCCTCGACGTCACAGTCGGTCCCTTGATTGCTGCGCCCTGCCAGACAGCGCAAGACACGGCAGCGCATCAGGGCTGTGAGTGGCCATCGTCCAGAGGGATCCAAGCCACATGCGTCTTGAGCCCCTCGCTTTCTCCGTCTTATCAGGAGTCGTTCTGTAAGGCTGAGTTCAAGTTAGACTCTTTGCGCTCCGTGCCATGTGAGATGTTTCAAAAGCATGATATATGTAGGACGAGGAAGTCATCGTGATGTCACAAGATGACGGGCGCTTTGAGATCTCTCGACGCAACTGGTGAGCTTGAACTGCTGGTGCTCTGAGACTTGCAAAAATCCTGCGAGAGGATTCAAGGTTTTCGTCTCAATGAACAGGCCGCGAGGTGGAATCCGATCAACGCCTGCACTGCAGTGCTGTGCATCATCCACCCAGCCCACTCACTGCGCAGGTCAGGTACAGATGGCAGTGCATTCTTAGTGCTGATCCGCTGTAAACGCGTTTATACGGAGACACCGAGCTCCTGTGGATCCGCGCATCTCCAGTGTGGGCTAGGTGGCTTGGCTGGGCTCCAGGTTGCCGTCAGCCGTTGAGCCATCTGATTAAACTTTATTCGGGAAGGAGTGGCTCAACTCCAAAAATCGTTCGGCATCGCGCTGCGCCATGATCATCTGCATCTCTGAACCAAGCACCAAAGCTCTTGTGCTCTGGCTGGGGTCAAAGTCCTGGAGCTTAACGCTCAGCTCCTGATGCTCCTAACGTGCCAAACGTGAACCTTCCAAGTCCCCTGCCACTGAGTCGAGCTTGAACCCCGCACTAGCCCAACTCGGCCTGGGTCCAAGCATGCAATCTGGTCTCCTTCCAGGGCACTGATCTGGTGTCCCTTGGCGATTCCTTCCTGCAACACCTCTCGATCATCAACCTTGAAATAAAAGTCAAAAACACCTGCAACGAACACCCAACATGGCTTGTGGATCTGGCTGCTGCGGAGGCGCCACCAAGGAACCTCCTGCCAGCACAGTCCCGCCTGCCCCGGAGCCTGCCCCCACCCCCGCTGTCCAGCCTCAACCCGTGGAGCAGAAAGTCGGTGAAGCTGTCGACAACGGAGCTACCACCGACACCGCTGACGACTGCTGCGCCAACGATGGATGCTCGACTCCCGCCGTGAAGGACAGTTGCTGTGCCCCCGTTCCCAACGTCAAGCCGGTTGAGGCTCCCAAGCCAGCCTCCGCCTGCAAGTCAGCCTGCTGCTCATCGGCCCCGGCCGCCGCCCCCGTTGTGGACGACGCGCCCAGCTGCTGCCAGGGCAAAAAGGCTCCCTGCTGCGACACCTCTTGCATCGACCGCCTCGCCCTGCGCGAGTGCCAGGCCGGTGACTATGCCATCTCCGAGGGTAGGTCATTCACCCCATCCTGGGCACCCCGTGCTTCTACTGACACAACCTTTAGGACGGGCTGGCTCCAAGTCTGCTAGCTCCAGCGACTGCTACCGTGGTCAGGACGGCAAGGCCTGCCAGCGTCACTCGCGCTCTGCTCGCGAGTTCTACCAGGCCAAGCTCGATGCCCTCGGCTGCATCTGCCGCGCCCTGCTTGCCCTGGGCCAGGAGTCTTGCTGCCCGCCTAAGGAGCGGGCTTCAGTGCAGCTAAGGCGCTCTGCCAAAAGCTCCCTGCGCTCCCGCCGCTCTGTCGACTCTTGCTGTGCAAGCTCCGTCTCTGATGACAGCTGCTGCGACAAGGAGGCTCCGCAGCAGAAGAAGAAGGCTTGTGCTGGGGCCGCCACGAAGAAGGGCAAACCTCCCTCGTCTGGTTGCTGCAGCAAGCCTCCTGGTGGCGATGCGGCGACTTCCTGCTGTCCCCCGCCCAAGGAGATCCAGAAGTCGTGCGGATCTGTCGTCGGCAAAGCCCAGGGCTGCTGCGGCGCCACGTCCAAGAGCACCTCGCCTATTCCTGACGACTGCTGCGGTGATAAGCCTGTCGTTGACGGGTGCTGTGGTGACAAAGCTGCCAATGACGATTGCTGTGGTGGCAAGCCTTCTAACGACAGCTGCTGCGACGACAACTCTCCCGACGGCTGCGGCTCCAAGGATAAGCCCGTCTGCTCTACTACTAGCGAGGTCTTCCCCTCCGTCTCAGGCCCGCAGATGGAAAAGGGTATCGCTGGCAGGGAACACATCATCCTCAGTATCTCCGGCATGACCTGCACCGGCTGCGAGACCAAGCTCAAGCGCACCCTGGCCACTCTCCACTCCGTCTCCAACCTCAAGACCAGCCTCGTGCTCTCCCGCGCAGAGTTTGACCTCGACATCGCCGTCGCCACAGTCGCCGATATCAAGAAACACCTCGAGCGGACCACCGAGTTCACATGCGAAAAGGTCTCCAACAAGGGCGCCACTCTCGACTTCCTCTACCCCGCTGGCGGCACCGGAATTGTCAACGGCGAATGGCCTGACGGCGTGACCGAAGTGACATGCCCCGACAAGAAGACCATCCGTGTCGAGTTTGACCCCAAGATCGTTGGGGCCAGGGATCTCACCGAAAGGGGATGGGAAACACCCATGACACTTGCGCCCCCGCGCCCCGACCCGACCCTGCATGCTGGCAGCAAGCACGTCCGTAACGTTGGCCTGATGACCCTCCTCTCCGCCATCTTGACCATCCCCGTCTTGGTCATGGCCTGGGCGCCTCTACCCGAGCGTGAAATGGCATATGCCTCGGCCTCCCTCGCCCTGGCTACTCTTGTACAGTTCGTCATCGCCGGGCCTTTCTACCCGAAGGCCCTGAAGAGCCTCATCTTCTCTCGCGTCATTGAGATGGATCTCCTCATCGTCCTGAGCACCAGCGCCGCCTACATATTCTCCGTCGTGGCCTTTGCCTACCTCGCCGTCGGCCAGCCCCTCTCCACCGGCGAGTTCTTCGAGACCAGCACCCTACTCGTCACTCTCATCAGTACCGTTACCCCCGAGCTCTTTATTACCGTATTAGGCTGTGTCAGGAGTCGTTGGAGTCTGTCTCGCGAGTCGTTTGCCTTGCCACGTGGCTACCACGTGCTGCTACTGCAACGACTCCCAAGACAGACTCCCGATGACTCCTGATACATCCGTGAAAGGAAATTACTGACTCCGCGTTATCGTAGTGGTCGGCCGCTGGGTCGCCGCCCTGGCCCGCCAAAAGGCCGTCGAGTCCATCTCCATCAGATCCCTCCAGGCGCCAACCGCCACCATCCTGGACGCTGAGGGCGACGAGCAGACCATCGACGCTCGGCTCATGCAGTTCGGGGACATCTTCAGGGTGGCAGCCGACAGCAAGGTTCCGACCGATGGGACTGTCATGTCAGGCTCCTCTGAGATTGACGAGTCCATGATCACCGGAGAGTCCAGCCCGGTCGAAAAGTACAAGGGATCCAGCGTCATCGCAGGTTCCATCAACGGCTCCGGTGCCCTCACCGTCAGGCTGACGAGACTCCCCGGAGACAACACCATCAGCACCATTGCGGGCATGGTTGACGAAGCGAAGCTCTCCAAGCCTAGGATTCAGGACATCGCCGACCGCGTTGCGTCGTACTTTGTGCCTGTCGTCGTCGCCCTGGCCTCCATCACCTTTGTTATCTGGATCGGCGTGGGCGTGGGCGTCCGCCGCCAGTCTGGGAGCGAGGCAGCCATTCAGGCCATCACCTATGCCATTACTGTCCTTATCGTCTCCTGCCCCTGCGCCATCGGCCTCGCGGTTCCCATGGTCGTCGTTATTGCGTCTGGCGTCGCCGCGGAGCGTGGTGTCATCTTCAAATCCGCCGAGAGCATCGAGATCGCCTACAAGACATCCCACGTCGTCTTTGACAAGACCGGAACTCTCACGCAAGGAAAGCTCGCTGTGGTCATGGCCGAACAAGTCAACGGCGATATGGAGAAAATGCCCCTCCTCGCCGGGCTCCTGAGCGGCATCAAGCACCCCGTCTCCATGGCCGTCGCCGCCAAGCTCCTCGTTGATGGCACTATTCCTTCTCGCGTCACTGACGCAAAGGTTCTCACCGGCAAAGGAGTGGAGGGCACTTTTGGCGGGCAGAAGCTCCGGGCCGGGAACTCCAGGTGGCTCGGCTTGACGAATGTTCCCAGCGTCCACCGCATTCTCGCCGACGGTCTGACAGCTTTCTGCTTCACCGTCGACGATGAACTTATCGCCGTCTTTGGTCTCAGAGACTCACTTCGCCCCGATGCTTTGTCAACCGTCCAGCGCCTTCAAGCCGCCTCGGTCACCGTCCACATCCTCTCCGGCGATGACGATGGCGCCGTCCGTTCCGTTGCCGCGCAGCTTGACATCCCTGAAGCCAACACCCGATCCCGCTGCGCCCCCGGCGAGAAGCAGGCCTACATCCAGGAGCTACTTTCTTCGGGAGACCCTGCTTCGAAGCAGCCAGTGGTCATGTTCTGCGGCGACGGCACCAACGATGCTGTGGCCCTCGCGCAGGCCACTATCGGCGTGCACATGAATGAAGGCACCGATGTTGCAAAGTCGGCCGCCGATGTGGTCTTGATGCGCCCGGCTCTTAGCGGCGTCATCACCGCCATGACTATCAGTCGCAAGTCGATGCACCGCATCGCCTTCAACTTTGGCTGGAGCTTTGTCTACAACACGCTCGCCGTGCTGCTGGGTTCCGGCGCCCTCGTGCACGCCCGCATCCCGCCCGAGTTTGCCGGTCTCGGCGAGCTCGTCAGCGTGCTGCCCGTCATCGCGGCTGCCGTGATGCTGCGCTGGGCCAAGGTCTAGGCGCGGAACGTTAGTCCGAACGGGGCCGGCAGCGGCCGGGTCAGGCTCAGGCTCCCGGGAATGGCGATTCCGCCCAGGCAGAGTGCTCCTGACTGACGGGAATTCAACTTGTTGTCACCCTGCAGATGTTGAAAAAGAGAAGGATTTGGACAAGGACGACTGTCGTTACCGGGACAGATTCGAAAGTGCGACGTTGAGTGCTGCAGCAAGCACGAATCATACCGTCTTGCGCAAAAATATGATGCTGTGGATGATATCTGTGATACTATACCCTCCTCCCCTCGACACTCCACGGTACTCGTATCCCCCCGCAGGTAAGGACTTCCCAGTTGGGACGGAGAAGGGGGTGACGACCTGATCTGGGCAAAAGAAGTGCAGTCAGGGTGACTTTGGATCGGCGCTTGGGGTTGACATGGAGAAGTCCAAGAGGCTAGGATCCGCTGCTGCTCCAGGATGACGTGGGCCGCGCTGGGAGGCCAACGCTATCACGATACATTGGCTGTGCGAGCTTGGCTGACCTCAAATAAGGCACAGTGGCAGTGCCGTTATTGGTGAGTCTGACCTCGTCGCCGCAGGGCTGCAGGTGGACAGGGTATGAATCCTCCGAAAATGGGTCCGGGGGTGGGCGATGCTATACGCGGGACTGGTGTCTGACGATGCTGCGAGGGCATAAGTAGTTCAGCAGGCGCTGTTTGGGAGACGATTCGCCCTATCTTGATCATACTACTCCAGTACTCTAACGCAAACAGTATTCTCACTTCTGCTTTGCAACTTCAACTTCATCTTATCCTGTACCTCTCCCACCATCTTCAAGGCATGCGCTTCTCCGCCACCACCCTCGCCGCGCTGTCGGCCCTGAGCCACACTGCCCTGGCCTCCGAACGCTGCGAAGACAAGCAGGGCATCTGCCTTACCTCCTTCCGCTGGTGCGACGTCAGCCCCTGCGACTTCCCGGAAAACGTGTACCCTTTGCACTCCGACCTCGGCCGCAACGTCGGCTACGGCGTCCTCGACGAGTCGGAGAACTACACCATCTCATGGACAGGGGCGCATACCGACAGGCAGGTCTTGGTAGGCTGGAATTTCGGGACGCCCCGTCACGCGGTCGGCCAGTACCCAAATATTAGATGGGAGAAGAGTGAGTGGCTTTATGCACGATACTCACACATCTTGAGTGCTGACCCGGAACAGACACGACGGAAGATCACATCGTCTTCCGCCCTTTGGACGTCTACGCCGAGATTCTGGACAGGGACGACTTGAACATGACTATGCTTGAGCTTCAGGGCTTGGCGTCGGATATGACCAACATGATTTACGTCAGGCAGGAGTATGACGGCGTCGGGCCTGTGCGACCGTTCGAGGATAACGGCTCGCAGTTTGCGGTTGTGGGCGGCTGGGCGACCACGGCGATGGTGGCGTCCGGGGAGATTGCGCAGGCGGCGGAGAAGAGGAGGTGGACGCTGGGGGTGGGTATTGGTGTTGGTCTGGGAGTGCCGGTGGTGATGGCCTTGACGGCGTTTGCGACCTGGGTGTTTGCGAAGAGGAGGATGGGGGGAGTGGTTCGGAAGGGGTCATCGTAGGGGTTGATGGAGTGAGCGGTGTTGGATTATGATGTACATGACTGATAGCGATATTTTGTATTGTTTAGCGCTGCTTTCTAAGAGGATACCTAGCATATATTCGTTGTCTGATGGCTTGTACGGTGTCCGAACATTCGTGTCTAAACATCAGACGGCAGCGTACGTCAGGACTGGAGTCAAGACATACCTACCTAGGTACCTCACGATGAGGCATACGACCGCATCCAGACATGGAAATAAACCAAATAGAAAAACAAGCCTCCTGTGATGTGTCAAGTTGACATTTGGGCGATTCCATTCTGTATGGAGACTGCTCTTTCTTCGTATGACTTCGCTGTGATGATAGCTGTTTCGCTTACACAACCCTGCAATGGACATGCTGATAGTACACCTAAACATCCACTTGACATCGGCCTTGCTCTCACGCTTCCTCCATCACATCTACGCCTTCAATGTGTTACTGCCGAAATACCCCCGCTGAATGAACCCTTCAGAAATCATCTAAAAGACCTAAAACACTGCCAACCCTAGCGCAGCGACAGCCAAAGCCCCTGCCCAAGCAGCCTGCGTCGCCGGAACAAGCCCGGCCGCCGCGTTCCCATTGCCGTCAGGCGTGCCGCCGCTGGATCCCGTGCCAGTAGCCTCGGGCACCGCATTGGGACCTTCCCCAATCTCGATAATATTCGACGCCGAGCCGACATCGTAACGAGCCTGGGCGAGGGAGATCTCGTTGTTGTCAAGATCGTACACGATGTACGCCGAGCGAAGAAACGTGTCGCCCAGGATAGGGGCTGTCAGCGACATGGAAGACTGAGGGAGAATGCCAAAGGCGCAGATGCCATCCTGGCCTGTCTCGGATCCGCCCTGGGCGTAAGTCTCGGCGTTGAGCACAATCTCCGACATGGGCACGGTAATATTAGCGCCGGAGAAGGAGAAGATGATGGTCGAGTCCTCGGTCTCCAGAGAACAATCAACGAAGGAGTTGCCTGAACTGTTGTCAAAGGTGACGGAGAACATGTCGTAGAGGGAGGAGACAATGTCATCTGGGAGATAGGTATAAGAGGTGCCCGAGTCGAGCACGGCAGTGAGGGCATCGCCGTCCGGGCCGATGGACGGTCCGCCGGAAACGGAGATGCTGTCGAGGGCGACCTGCAGGTCGCGGTAGACGCCATTCTCGGCGATGACGGGGACGGTCTGGAGCTGGCCCTCGAAGCGCTCCGTGTCAATGCCGCCGAAGAGGACGGTGCCTTCGCGGGAGCCGGCGCTGTCGAGATAGAGGCTGTACGCCTGGGAGCGAATGCGGCCGTCGCGGACGAGGACAGCAGGGAAGTTCGGGTATGGTTGAGCAATGCCCTCGATGACGCCGCCCTCGTCGCGGGCGTAGGAGATGCCGATAAGGCCGCCGGTGAAGCTGTTTGTGGTGATGTTGTAGCCGATGCCGAACTGCATGTCGGGCACGGAGACGCCGGCGACGGTGAAGACATCGGTGGCAAAGTCTCCCTGGGTGCGGGACTGGTCGACGTAGCCGAGGAGGAGGTTGCTGTCGAGGTACTGGTAGGTAGATGAGTCGTTGGCCGAGTAGGACCCAAATTCCTTGCAAGATGTGGTACCACCCTGGACTTCGGCTGCGTCATTCTCGCACCAGCTTTTGGCGGGGATCCAGAGGTCGGCGCTGCCCGTGTCGAGTTGTAGGGTGACCTTTTGCGGAGGCGTGCCCATACTGGCCTCGACGGTGTAGAGAAGGTTCTGGGATGTCAGCAGGTAGACGAGGTTGACGAGAGGGGGGACTTACCTGGTTTTTGAGTGGGATGTTGAGGGTGTTGTTGGTTGAGTCGTCCCGGCGAACGAGGCGGGTTCCCGGGGTGATGGGTTCCTTACGCGTACGCATGCTCACGACGCGGGGCGCATCACCCCTTGGTCTGTGGATCGTGGCCGTACATGTTGAGGCGGACAGCAGTGCTGCCAGCAGGGGTGTCGTGGTGTGCATGATGGTGATGTTCAGGGGTGAGAGCAACGACTGAGAGATGATCACAATTGCGCCTGAGGGGCATTAGAGTAGATTTTAAGGTGAGTCCTCATGTCTCATGATTCATCCTCGGAAAGGGTATTCTAAGCACAGCAGGAAAACTGACCGAAGCTAAACAGACGATTGCGTGGCCGGCGCCAGTGTGGCCGGATCACGCACCGCCAACTCAGCGCACCCTGAACATTCCAGCGGCGTACGGGCCGGAAGCGGGCGGTTTGTGGCTGTTCGGCCTAGTCCGTGGTCTAAACCCGTCGTCGCCCCGACCGAAGCTCGAAGATGTCCCAAAAGAACGAGGCGAAGGCCGGAGACAGCGAGCGCCACGTGAAGCCACCGGGGAGTGAGACAGCCGGCGCCATTCGGTCTCAGCAATGGAAGCCGGACACGCTCTTCCACGCGAGCGGCTGAGGAAGAAGTGGAGGTGAGGCGAGTGAAAGCAATTGAATGATTATTGAATGGACCCGAGCTGATGGTTGTTCCGGGGGTATGGATGCTTGTGCAGTCACTTAGACATACCCCGGATCAGCAGGTGTCTGCCGGAAGCGTTCGTGACCAAGCAAGAGCATCGGCAGGGTCCAATCCCTCAGAAGTAGGGGTCTGGGGTCTTGCTGCGTTGCTGCAATTGGTAGTGCGATGACGTCTCACGATGTTTGAGCTCAGTAAGCACTAAGCAACCAGCATGAATCCTCAGTGGTCTTGATGCCACTGACCGGCCCCTGCCCTGGTCGCAGGATGCCAGCGCTCTCCCAGCCAGTGAGATAGGGGTATTGGACTCGAATCCATGGTTATCATCAGGTTGCATCCCGGGAGCCGGGCAAACAGGATGTATCCACAGCAGTCCGACCTGACCTCTAAAGACTCGACAGAATCCAAGCGGCGGAACAAGTCCGACCCCGAGATGTAGTTCGACCAGAGCATAAAGCTCCGACATGCCCGTCCACAGACATCTGGCGATTCGACTGGTATCAGCGACACCATGAACGCCGGCGATCAACCCCCCACAGTTGCCGTCATCGGCCTCGGTATGCGACACCTCAATGGTCACACAGACACCTGCTGACAAGGACAGGGGCCATGGGCCTCGTGGCCACCAAGAACCTCGTCGAGGCGGGCTTTGACGTGACGGGCTTCGAACGCAACACGTACGTGGGCGGCCTGTGGCACTACACCGACAAGGACCAGACGTCGGTGCTTCAAAGTGAGTGATTCCGAGACCACTGGCCCAAGCACAGCTTCTGACTGCTGCAGCCACTATCATCAACATCTCCAAAGAAAGGGTACGTATCTGAGCATGCACTTGATCAGATCCATCAAGCTCACTGTGCAGGGCTGCTTCACCGACTTCCCCTTCCCCGACGACACGCCCAGCCATTGCAGCGCCGCCGACGTGCAGCGCTACCTTGAGGCCTACGTCGAGCACTTCGATCTTGGGCACCGATTGCGTCTCGGCACAAGCGTGACTGGCGTACGGCGCGACAATGCCAACGATCGCTGGATCGTTGAGGTCGAGGGACATGGCCCTCGGTACTTCGACAAGGTCGTCATGGCAGGGGGTATCAACTCGCAGCCGCACATCCCCCAGATCGAGGGGATCGAGAACTTCAGGGGAGAGGTCCTGCACTCACGGGCCTTTAAGGAGTGAGTAGCTCGGCCCACAGGGCAGAGGGAAGCTGACCAGACAACAGACCGGAGCTGTTCAGGAGGAAGAGAGTGCTGATCGTCGGCATGGGCAACAGCGGGGCAGACACGGCCGCCGCTCTCGTTGGGCATGCCGACAAGATCTGGATCTCGCACAGGCAGGGCGCCTTGGTGGTGAGTCCAAGTCCACTGCCTCTCCTGTGAAGTCATCTTCCCACTCACCTCGACAGATGCCCAGGGCCGTTGGCGGCGTCCCAGTCGACCACAACCTGACAGCTCGCAAGGTCGCCATCATGGACTTTCTCGAGTCGCGCATCCCCCAGCTGGCCGAGTATCTCCTCAACTCGCTGGTCAGGAAGCTGCAAGATGCCGCCTTCAACATCCGACCCGAATGGAACCTCTCGCCGCCGCCGCCGCTGAAGCACGCAGCGCCCATCATCTCGGACAACCTAGTCAACTTCCTCACAACTGGGACCGTCCTCTCCGTCTCCGGAATCCGACGTGTCTCTGGGGCCGGCGCCATTGAGCTCGATGATGGTACGTGCCTCGAGGCAGATGTTATCATCTGGTGCACCGGTTACAAGAGCGACTTTGGCAGCCTTCTCGAGCCCTCCGTCGACCCCTCGCGCCGCCCGCCGCCACGGTGGGAGGCCGCTCCAGGGTCCCGAGGCAAGCCGCTCCCCCGCCTCTACCGCAACGTCTTCTCTCTCGACCACCCGCGCTCTCTTGCATTCATGGGCGCCGTGGCCTACGCGACGGGCAGCTTCCCGCTGGGCGATGTGGCCTCCATGGCGCTCGCGCAGGTATGGAGGGGCGCGTCGCCGCTGCCGTCGGCGGAGGAGATGGAGCGGGTGGCCGACGCGCAGAATGACTTTGTGTGTGGGATCGCTGAGGAAGGCGGTGTTGTTCCGGGTTGGGTGAGGCCGGCTGAGTGGTTTGCTTGGGCGGACGAGGCAGCGGGCGCGAGGGTGGGCGAGCACCTTGGCTGGGGACTGGAGGGATGGAAGTTCTGGCTCAGGGATCGGAGGTTCTGTGGGATGCTGATGGACGGGATCTATTCGCCGTATGTATGGCGTTTGTTCGAGGGGAAGAGAAAGCGGTGGGAGGGAGCGAGAGTCGAGATTGAGAAATTGAACACGCGGGCAGGGAGGAAGAAGACGGACTGAGGATGTTGACGAAGAAGTCATTCTCCGAGCGCAGCTGGTTTTTTCCACCTCCATGGAAGACAAATGGACCCCGGGCCCCGAGTTCAGGGTCTCGCATCCCCTGGAGACCCTGAAGATCAGACGCTGAGAACGGCTGGCTGCCAGTGTCAGTGCCAGTGAGGCTGGGGGCGGGCTGGGGCTGGGGGTCCCTGAGGCTGGAGACCCCGGCCGATGAGCCCCTTTTTGGTTTGGCGGCCCTCGCACGCCATCGGCACGAAGCATGACGATTTTCCCATCTCATGGGGGAGAAGAGGAGAGGAGAAGCAAAAGGACAGAACAACACCCTCACTCTCTCTTCTTTCTACTCTAGAGCTCTATTCTACTCTCTGCTTCTGTCCAGCTTTTTCAGTTCATCATCATATCGTTCACACATGGTCTGCAGCAGACATGGACCCTACCAGCATCAACCCCACAACATGAAGCCCACGGACCAGCTTCAAGTACTGAGCTATGGGCATCACCGCCTCTGAGATCCCTTGCGACCAAGGGAATCGACCCTGACGGTCCACGAGAAGAAGAAGGACAGGAGGGCAACGGCTGTGGCTACGACAAACGCAAGCTTCAGGGCGTCAAAGTACACGGCGCGCACAACTGCTTGCAAAGCCGGAGAGAGATCGTTGATGGCAAACACCGACTGCCTGATCGTCTCGATGATCTGCCCTCAAGTCAGCAACCGGCCGAAGTACCAAGACAGTCATCATGACTTACCTCGTCCTTGTTCTCAACATTGCCCAACGCTCCCGGCAACTTGTTGACGAGGACGTTTTGGACCACGGCGGATGTCATGGTAACGCCATAGATGGTTCCCATCGATCGTATGAGGTAGACGGTCGAAGTGGCCACGGCTTGTTCTAGAAAGAGTCATGTCAGTATGCCTCCAGAAGCTTGACCATTTTCTTCTGTTCCAACTAACCTTGATGCTCAAACAGAGAGACGAAACTGAACAGCACGCTCGGATTTGTCAACCCCAGACCCAGGTTCGCTGGGAGCAAAAACACAACATCACTCCACGACGACCCCTTCCGCCCGAGGCCGATTGCCAGCAGGTTTCCGATGAACATCATGGCCGTGCCGAGACGGACATTGTACGACATCTTACATCCGCGCTGCATCAATACACCTGCGATGACACCACCGACGGGCGTAGCCATGGAGGGCACCACAAGACGGAAGCCGGCTGTGGAAGCCGAGTCACCTCTGACGGCCTGGAAAAAGAGGGGGACCATGAACAAATACTGCCGTTGTCAGCACTGCGAACCAAAAGGGGCCGGCTTTTACCTACGGCATATGCCGCCATGCCAGCGAAAATATTCGTTAGCTGCACCATGACGGGCTTGTACCCCTTCAGCATCTCCAGCGGGATGATGGGGAACGCCCTGGTATTGGCCTCGATGACGAGGAACACGGCGAGCAGGACGAAGCTGACGACCAGGGACGCGATCACAGGGGCGCTGGACCAAGCGAACTCGTTGCCGCCGAGGCTCAACCCCGCAAGCTGCGCACTGAGGGCCAGTACAAGAACCAGGGATCCGGACACGTCGAGACGGGCCAGCACCGACCTGAGTCGACGAATGCCTTTCGTAGGCTGGGCCATGCGCTCAACGGGCGGTGGGGGGTCCCGAAGGACGGCATATCCGACAGCAAAAGCGAGAAGCGACACAGGCACCTGCAAGGCAAAACACCAACGCCATCCCATCTCGACCGCGATGACACCGCCGAGACTGGCGCCCGACACAGCACCCAGGCCAACAAGGATATTCTGGATGGCCTGGTACATGCCCCTCTTTCGGAAGGGGATGAGATCCGAGTTTACAATTGTGGCTGCTATACGTCAGCACAGTCTTCACACAACGGACAAGCTAGATTTTCTCTCACCCATCGTAATGAGGCCGCCACCTCCAAAGCCGGTCAGAGCGCGCATGGCGTTCAACGCGAGCATGCTATCGGCGACGGAACATCCCAGGCAGCCGGCGGTAAAGGTGATGGTGGACAGGAAGAAGCACGCTCTCCGGCCTAGGAGGTCGGAGAAGCGGCCATACAGCGGCTGAAAAGCGGTGCTGGTGATCAGGTAGGACGTGGTCAGCCACGAGGCGTGGTTGGCGGCATGGAACTCGCTGCCGATGAGGGCATAAGTGCTCGCCGTGACTGTGCTATCGAAGCCGGAGAGAAAGACGTTTGACCAGAGAGCTGGGGGTGTCAGCTAAAGTCGGCGTCTTTTTTTCAGAGGTTTCTCGTGATGATGCTTCGGTGAACATGACTCTGTGACTTACCGATTTGGATGATCCAGAAACCCTTGGGCCTCTTCCAATCCTCCTCTTCCGGCTCGGGTCCCTTCGGGAACGTGGTGTAGCCGCCTTCGGGATCTTGACAGCGGGACTTGAGGAGCGGGGTCCTCTCGGGAGCCGCGTTTTGCGGAGCAGCATGGGCAACGGCCATGATTTACGATGTTTTGATATTTGATGCCTTTGGTGATGATTGTTCTCTCTTTGGATGATGGACTTGGCCGGTGAAGAATCTTCCCACTGTTGACGGGACACAGGAACAAAGAGGAGAGAGAGGCTTTTCAGCCGTGGCTGGACTTGGACTGGACTGGACCGGTTTCCCCGCGGACAAACGTCCCTCAAGGCACTCGGTGGTCTGCGGCCAACCCCTGGTAAAAATCCCCTCGAGATGGGCCCCCGGCCTGGATCCGGTGGCAATATGGGACGGACGGGGGGTGTCTCTCCTCTCTCCTCTCTCTCTCTGGCGAGAGCGAGCTCGGACGTTGGCGATGCGTCGTTCGTCCGCGCAGAGGAGCGGGGCGGGGGGGACAGGGTACCGCAGGGGACCACCCTCGAGGGGACAAGGGGGCTGGCAGATATCTGGCTTCAATGTGCACTTTGCTCAGCGCTCGCATGCGGCTAACGAGGGTTCGGGGAGCCGGCTGCACGCCACGGCGTCACATCGCAAGTTCGCAACGGTCCAGATTGCTTGGAGGGTCTGCTGCCAGCTGCGAGGCCGGGGGCGTGGGGGTTGACGGCGAGGGGGGCAGTGCTGCTCGGGGACCAGCACGGGTGCCGAGAAGGGTGCCGGGCGACAGCGGAGGCGCGGAAGGACGGAGGGAGGGACGACTTCGGAGTCGATGGGGAAAGGAAATGGACTCTTTGGTAAATGTTTTTCATCGTGCAGACTGGGAAGAATTTTTCTCGTGGCGAAGAGGCGCCTATGGGGGATATCGCCATCCGGGCTAATATGGCGTATTTACGCAGGCGAGGGCCCGGGTGATATCATGCCCTACGAGCACGCACGCGACAGAGGGAGAGATCGTCGAGATTCTGACGATGAGATCACTTGAGGTATGACGATGGGGAGTCGAGGGAGGTGAGTTCTGGTGGTCGTGGTCCAGGTCTGCAGTCGCAATCGGGTGCTTGAGGCTGGTTGGCGCGGCTTCTTGCAGCAGCAGCGTAATCTTGCATGCAACGAGCAGAAACCACCCTCTCTCGCCTATCACGCACCTCGGCACTCATGCGGCCCTTCCCCTCGTGAAATCACGCATGCATGTTCTCGGCCCGGCCTTCACGGTCTTTTTCGGTCTACCTGATCGGGGTGTCCCATCTGCTGCAGTCCGTGCTGGCTTGGCAGACCAATTCCCAGAGGAAGAAGCCATCCTGGTATTAAAAGGTGTTCAAGTTCGCAGTCAGCTTGAACTCGCAGTCTCTTAAAATTGGCAAGCAAAGATTGCTGTTCTCAACGGTGGCGTGTTTATTTGTCTTCTGTCGCACGCCTCACATCAACGCGGTGCATCCGACAACGGACCGCGCGAGGATATACGGCCAAAGCCTCACCAACACATGGCAGGAATTTTGCAGACCGAGCTTGAAACCATGTCCGAAAGCGCTGTATGCTTAGTTTTTTTTCTATCTGCCAAACTACCAAATCACGCCACAGGCCCTGAAGATCCTTTTGGGGGTTGAAGCATCGCGGTATCGTCTTGCGATTTTAAGGTACCTAGCAAGACAGGATTGAGTGGAAACAAACGAGGATTCTCTCAAAATCAAAGGCGCTCAAATCTAATTTGATACATGAGTACACCCACTCTGGGTACATAGCTGAGATGCTGGCTGCCATATTATTCCGATCACGTCCACTCCTCGGACCACGACGCCACTCCTTAGCGAGTGGTCTGAAGCTCACGTGCCTCACATTCAATCCGCAAGCTCTTCCATCTATAACAATGGCTTCATCTGATAAGGTATAGTGAAACAAAAGGCAGAGGCTACTGACCAACCGAAGCACCATTATCCCGAGTCACCTTGACCTAGGTATTACTGCTTCATCTGAAAGTTTCCCCATCCCGGGCCGGGCCCAGCCTGCCGCTGCCTATTTTCACAGTGTGAAGACCGAGAAGAGATACATCAGAGCTTAGCTTTGGGTCATCATGATTACCGCTTGAGCTTCTCCCTCAACAAACAAGTACACCTCGAACATGCAAGCGCACTACTGAAGGCTCGCCTGGGCCACGCGGAAGAGGTAATAGCACAGCAGACCAGTCCCAGACAATGCCGTTGACAGCACAAGAACACCCCCGGTGACGATGCCTTGGTTGAAGAAGCCAATATCCCCACCCTTCTTCGGGCGCACTGTCTCCTTCAGCTCAGCGGTTGCCTCGGCATCCAGCGAGGCCAGCACCTTGGCCGACGTTTGGAGGAGCGCCTCCTCGATGACCTGGCTGTGCGCATTTACCGAGTCGTCAATGAACTGAGCCTTGGGAAGGGTGAAGTGCCTGTCCTCGTAGCGTCCGAGGGAGGCAGGGTTCAGGGGCTGGTCTTTTGGCGCCACAGGGCCGTCTGGTAGGGTCAGAGATTTGTCCAGAGGAGGGAGCGGAGGTACTTACAGAGGAGTGCCGGTGGCAGGTGGTTGACGAAACAGGTGTTTGTATCAACGAACTGCGTGATGTACTTGGCTGTCGATGGGGCTGCGAAAACATAGGCAGCGGCGAGTCTGCCATACTTGGATGTGGCGTCTATCGCGTCATCCATGCTCGTGACTGAGTGCACCAGCAGAGTCGTCTCCTGGACCTTGTTCTGGAGGAGAGTAGATTTCCTGCGGCCGTCAGTTCAAGTCCTTCGAACTTCCCATGTCTCCAAAGCAGAAACTCACCTGTCCTTAACTTCAATAATAGCCCCAAATGAAGACGACGACACCACATTGGCCGTCCCCTCACCGAGCGCCTCCTTGACAAGACTGGATTGCGCCCCCCTTGAAGGCCCATCTTTCGGGGCAGTCTCAGCTAGCGCAGACATCTGCCGAGAAGCCGCTTCGAGGAAAGGCTTCTTGACCCATTCGTTGACGAGCACCAGGTCCGGTGCGTACGGAGACCTGCCTCCGAGCCCGGTGCGCGCGCCAACCAGCGCCCTCGCCGCCGCCTCGACGTCCGCATCCCGCTCGACGATCCCGACAACCCTGCTCTGCGGGTCTGAGACGGAGTAAAAGAACAGCAGCGGCCCTGCGCATCCGTTTTGCATGATCCGCCGGTGCCTGTACGCCACGTCTCCCATGGCCACGGGCGTGTAGGCCACCTCGAAGACGTCCTCACCGAGCGCTTCTCGGGCAATGCTGAGCACCAGAGCCGGCGCTGCAAGCATAGACCGCTCGGCCTGAACGATGATGCAGTTTCCTGCCCCAAGAGCCGGCGCGAGGGCAGAGATGAGCGAGTAGAGGAAGGTGTGGGTGGCAGGCTCGATGAGGACGATGCCAACAGGCTCCCGGCCGTCAGGGGCGTTGAGAGCGCGGGCGATGCGGTATTCGTCATCAAGGACGGCATCAGTGCTGATGGCGTCGTAGACAGACGCGATGAGGCGGAGAGCGAGCCAGAACTCGACCTTTGTCTCCGCCGGGGTATGACCTGAGTCACTGCGGAGGGCGTGCTGGATGTCTGCCGCGCGGGCGGCGAGGGCCTCGTGGAGGGCCTTGAGCTTTGTGCGACGGAAGAAGGGGTTGTGGGCGCGGCCGTCGATGGCGGCCGAGCGGATTCTGCTGAAGGGACGGCTCGGCATGTTGGCTGAGGACGAAGACTGGTGGAGGATGTGAAGATGGTGAGAAGTTGGACTGTCGTCAGTTGAATGTTTCCACCGGCAGGTTGATGCAGAAGAAGCTCTCCCTCTTGGCTCACATGCCAGCACCCACACCTGAAAAATGTCCCTGCGCCCCTAAGAGGAGCCTCCCGCATCCCGCAGCGGGCTTGGCCGACGATCCGGGGCGGAGGCTTCGGCTGGTCTGGGGTCGTGCCGAGACGGTTCGGGACCTCCGGGGCGCCCTCCTCCACATCCCGAACGCAGGGGGCGACGTCAACGCCATGCCACTCCAGTGCCGATTGTTCCGTCCCTGGATTGGGATGTTCTCTGGGGCCATTTACAGAATCCCCATTTTGCAGTTGAGATCCACGATTTTGCATCATTCAGTTCACTCTCAGAAACGCCCCATCGCCGACATGTCCACAACAGCAACCCAGACGGTCGCCAGCCGTGTCATTCTCGCCGACTACGCGATCCACCACTCCGGCAGCAGCCACGACGTCAAGCAGAGAGAGCCGATCGACCAGGTATCGGAGCCGGTGCCAGATTCTCACTGGAACCTGCCGCACCGGCGTGTGCCGGCCTACCGCCCTGTCGACACGAACAGGGACCAGTCGCAAATTCGCGTGTATCAGAACCCGATTGAGAGGATGTTCATCTTCACCATGTTTACGGGAGTGTTCATTAATGCGGTGAGTGAGAAAACCAGGGCAGGGCGAAGGGAGCGAGAGACTGACTGGATGTGTAGACGGCGGCAAAGATCTGGAGGGGCTCATTTGGGAGATTGAATGAGAACATCTTCAGGTACCGTATTGGAGGGGAGATTTAGAGAAGAACTATGGCGCTGGAAACGCATCTTTCTGATAAGAATTAAAGCTCATTAACCTTTGACGCCTTGTAATTCTATGGTTTTCCAGTGATGCGTATTCAGGTGACATGTTTATCTGTTGTATTTGACTTACGACAAGCACTCAGGATATCATCGTGCTACTTGTCAGATATCTCAACACTCCGTGTCAGACGTGAGCTGTCAGCTATTGAACGTAGTATTGACTTGTCGATCAAGTGTGAGATTGACTTCTATGTCAGACACCCCTACTTCGAAGCATCCACCCCGTTCATCCCTCCATAATCCTCCTTCAGTTCCTCCACCGATGACCGCGCTGGCTGCAACACATACAACATGCGCACCCACTCCTCATCACTGACATTCCTCCAGGCATGCATCGTCGCACGCTGCACGCAAATGTCCCCCCTCCTCATCAGCCTCGTCTCTCCCGAGTCCAGCACCAGTTCCACCTCGCCCTCGAGCACGACGCCGTAATCGAGGCTGACCGTCTTGTGCATGGGCGATGTCTTGCCGGGAGGAATGTCAACGTAGCGCAGCACCGTTCCCGTGGAGACGGTCAGGCCCGGCGGGGAGGCGAGGAAACCGCGGTAGGCAGCGACGTCGGCGCCATCGCCAATGTCGACGGGGAAGCCATCGGTGACGTAGCACTGGGCAAAGGCGGCGTCTTTGGGGGCAATCTCGTAGAAAGGGCTGTCCTCGGGGACGGAGGTGTCGATGATTGCGCGGCCCTGGGTGTCTGTAGTGGTGATGTAGCGCTTGGGGTGGGAGAGTTTCCCCTGGAGAGCCATGGTGGGCTGGGAGGGAGTGTTTTAGACGTGTGTCTGAGTAGCGAATTGTTTGAGCTGGGAAGCTTGTTCTCTAAGAGAATTGAAACTAATTGACGATATTCTAGTTCAAAACACCTTTCAATTGTCACCTTTTGAAGACTTCGACCAAGCAATGAGGGTCCCGCGGGGTCCAGTCCGGGGAGCAACCTGGGGTGTCGGCACGAGAAGGGGGGGTTCGGGAACGTGGGGTGTTTTGAAGCTGGCCCCCCTGTTTTACCCCCTTTACGCTTCTGCTTCCGATGTGGGCGGACCCCTTCTCGGTTCGGCGTCGTAGGCGGACCAGACAGCACTGGTCACTGGGGTTGGCTGACAAGGCTGATATTGCATCAGGTCTCTTATTAATGAACAAGCTTTGTCTTTGGAGGAGGATGCCGATGTTAGTATCAGTCTATCAGATCACACACCACATCAGTACACCATGAAGTCCAGATCTTTCGCCCACCACTTCTCCGAGAACAACATCCCATTCGGGATCGCCTCCTCGGAGAGGCATGTTGATCCTCGCCCCGTCACCAGACTGGGAAATACCGTCTTCTTCTTGGAGAACCTTGCTAAGACCGGTTTTTTCGATGGCATCACTGGACTGTCCCATGAGGCCCTCCAGCAGTCGACCCTGAACCAAATCGCGGCTCTTCCCCGCTCGGTTCTCCGCAGTGTGAGGCAGAGGATCCAAGATGAGTTCAAAATGAACGGCTTGGCTTCCGTTCCGGATGAGGCCAAGGAAGATATCGAGGATGTGACCTTGCATCTGCCCGTCGCGATAGGTGACTTTTCTGGTACGTTAACTCCTCGCTCGGGATGATCCCCGCTGACCTTCAGACTTCTCTTGCTCCCTTGAACACGTCAAAAACGCCGGCCGCATCATCATCAACGACGAGCGTCCCCCGCCCGGCTTCTTCAACTTCCCCATCGGCTACCAAGGCCGCGCCAGCTCCATCGTTGTCTCAGGCACCGACATCGAGCGACCCCTCGGCCAGTTTCGCAACCCCGACGCCTCATCCCCTGGCGCGGAGCCCATCATCTACGGCCCCTCCCGCAAAATGGACTACGAGCTCGAGCTCGCCGCCATTGTCGGCCGCCCCCTCCCCATGCGTCAGCGACTGCGTGCGACAAGGGCCGACGACCACATCTTCGGCTTCGCCCTGCTTAACGACTGGAGCGCGCGCGACATTCAGGGCTTCGAGATGACGCCTCTCGGTCCGTTCAACGGAAAGAGCGTCGGCACCACGCTGTCGCCCTGGATCGTAACTCTTGACGCTCTCGAGCCGTTCCGCGTCACAGGCCCGGCACAGAAGCTACCGCTGCCAGCTTACCTCGAGGACCCGGCGCGAGTGACATATGCCATCAGAATGCAAGCCGAGATCGACGCCGCGGGGTCAACAACGGTACTGGGCGCCTCGCGCGTGCAGTCGCTGTATTGGACGACGAGGCAGATGGTGGCGCACGCGGTGAGCTCGGGGAGCGCACTGCGCACGGGTGACGTGCTGGCCACGGGCACGGTGAGCGGGCCCGAGGAGGGGGCGCTGGGGTGTCTGCTCGAGGTGACGCGGGGCGGGGCGGAACCGGTTCGGCTGGAGGGCGGCGAGGAGAGGGCGTTCCTGGAGGATGGGGACGTGGTGCGGCTGACGGCGACCGCGGGGGACGAGGGGTCTGGCGTCGGCTTTGGGGAATGTACGGGGCGGGTGGTTGCGAGTCGGCCGTATGAGGAGGGGGATGACGCTTGTCCGGAGTGTGGGCGGGCGGGATAGGGGTTTGCTACGGGGCTTGCTGACTACAGGTTACTAGTGGATGCATCAATTAGACTGCGTAGAGCTTCAAAATACTGTCAAGCTGCTACTCACTGTCAAGCTGCTACTCACTGTCGTCGACATGTCGCGTGCTGTGGTGCTGCTGTGGTGTTGTGGAAAAGGGGCTCGGGTTTCGGCTCCACCTCCCAATGCCCCCCTTTTCAGCAACCCCTTTTTGCCCCTCACCGTCCACCCGCCGAGACACCCGGGCCCGAAGGCGCACCGACCCGGCATCGTGAGCCGTCCATCCACCTGGGTAGGCGTAGATATCTAGGCACCAAAATGACTGCTTAGCATCCATCACTCACAATCAAGCACACTTTCCCACTTGCCCTTACCAGCATCTGCCCCCAAGATGCCCAACCCAATCAAGGACCTCCACACTGTGGACGACTCGTCCTTCCCCTACATTTTTGAGCAGAATGCCACCGTGCCACTCAAGGCCGGCGATGGCCTGATCCGCTGCAATGTGTATCGGCCGAAGAACGCTGGCCCTGTGCCTGTGCTAGTCACATATGGCCCGTACGGAAAGGACATCCACTACAAGGAGTAAGACAGCATTCAATGTCAGGGTCTGAGCAGTAGGCTAACCTCCAAAGCTTCCACCCAAAGTCCTTCGCCGAGGTCAACGATGAGCACAAATCAGAGCACGCGGCCTGGGAGACACCCGATCCCGGCTTCTGGACCTCCCATGGCTACGCCGTCGTCAGGGCCGACGAGAGGGGCCTGGGCCAATCCCCCGGCGTCCTCGACACCATGTCCCGCGGCACCAGCGAGGCCTTCTTCGATGTCGTCGAATGGGCTGCCGACCAGCCCTGGTCATCCGGCAAAGTCGGCCTCCTCGGTATCAGCTACTACGCCGGCAGCCAGTGGCGTGTGGCCGCCCGTCGGCCCCGGGGTCTTGCCGCCATTGTCCCTTGGGAGGGCATGACTGACTACTACCGCGACCGGTGCCGTCACGGCGGTATTCTCTCGGATGGCTTCATTCGCTTCTGGTGGAACCGCCAGGTCATCACGAACCAGTACGGCCGTCCAGGCCGCAGCGCCCGCAACTGGGGACCAGACACCCTCGAAGGCGACCTTTCGGAAGAAGAGCTCGCCGCCGCTCGCAACGACCAGACCGTCGATAACCGCGCCAACCGCTTCCGTGACGATGCGTACTATGCCTCCAAGGAGTATGACCTCGCCGACATCGAGGTACCCCTCCTTTCCGTCGCCAATTGGGGCGGCATTCTCCTCCACCTGCGCGGCAACATCCAGGGCTACCTCCACGCCGGCTCGCGCCTCAAGTACCTGCGCGTCATCACCGGCCGCCACGACCTGCCCTTCTACTACAAGGAGGAAGTTGAGGTGCAACGTAGCTTCCTCGACGCTTTCCTCAAGGGTGACGACCGCGTCGGCTGGTCCGAGCCCGGCAAGGTGCCGCCTGTGGACCTCGTCGTGCGCAAGGGCAACTACGGCTTCAATGATGCTGAGCGGGAGAAGGCTTTCCCTCGGCGCGAGGAGCAGGAGTGGCCTATTGCACGGACAAAGTACACGAAGTATCATCTGACGCCAGACCTCGGCCTTGTCGAAGACGGCACCCATGAGCCGCAGACCAGACCAAGCAAGGTCTCCTACCGCGCGCTGGGCACCATCAAGGACCCTCAGCTTGTGCAGTTCACCAGCGCCCCCTTCGCATCAGAGACGGAAGTGACGGGCCACATCGTTGCACGTCTGACCGTCTCCGTGAGTCCCGATCCTTCAGGCCCGACGCCAAGCGACATTGATCTCTTCGTGACGCTGCGCCATCTCGGCCCCGACGGCACCGAGGTCTTCTATACGGGCACGGCGGGCGATCCCGTCCCGCTGGCCAAGGGGTGGCTTCGCGTGAGCCTGCGCAAGGTCAACGAGGGACACGCAAAGCATCGGGAGTGGCTGCCGCACCGGGACTACACGAGTCGCGATGTGCTGCCGGTGATTCAGGGCGAGGCGTACACGGTGGATGTTGAGGTGTGGCCGACGAGTGTTGTTGTCGAGGAGGGGGGCAGGTTGGTGTTTGAGGTTGCGTCGGGCGATACGCAGGGCTCGGGCATCTTTGCGCATGAGGATCCGGAGGATAGGTCGCCGGCGGTGTTCCAGGGCGTGAACCATGTGCATTTCGGGCCGGGGGTTGAGAATTATGTGACGCTGCCGGTTATCCCGAGGAAGTAGATAGGGAGTGTGGTGGAAGATTAGGGGCGCATTGATAGATTCATGCCATCACTGATTAGAACTTCTTGCTTTCATGAACCCATGTCCCTGACGATTGAAGAAAGCAGTAGAAGAGAAGTACAAACCTCACTTCCGCAAATGCTACTAAACACGCGAATGAGTATGACCACAGCACCTACATTTCATGCCCCTAATTCACATACAGTCGGCATAAGAGGCAGAGACTTGGATTGAACGCTGGAAATCAAGTAAATTAAGATGTGCTGTTGTGATGCCCTACGCACCCACCGTCTGCGGCCACGCTCCAAATGTGAACTGACTATTGCACATGTTGGTCAGCTCCCACGTCTCAGCCTTCAGCTGCCCGCAACACCCCTCATCCTCCTCATCACCAACAGCTCCAGCTACAAACATGGCCGCCATGAAGTGATCATCCGTAGCATGGGCATCCCGATACAGCGGGTGCTTCATCAGACGAGTGAGACCCCTTCGAAGGCGCGGCCCCGAATTGTTCCGCACGACATCCTCGACGGCCTGGCGAAACTCGAGGGCCCATGGCTCCGGAGCCCGCTCCTGGGCAAAGTTGTCCGAGTAGCGTAGCATGGGGGCCCAGTGATTACGGTAGAGGTTGTGAACGGCGCCGCCGGAGCCGATGACAAGATATCCTTCGGCGCGGAGAGGCCTCAGGGCGGCGCCGACGGCGACGTGGTAGTGCGGGTCGAAGCGGGCGTTCATGGATATCAGTGTCGTGGGTGGGCAGCCGTTTGGGAACATGCGGATGAGGATCAGGTAGGTGTCGTGGATCCAGTCGAAGGAGGGGTTGGCGGAAGCATCGAAACCGGCAGCGCGGAGCATGGAGACGCAGCGGTCGGCGGTTGGGAGGTCCGGGTTGAGCTTGTAGTCGACGTATTTCGAGGGGTGGACGTAGGCGACGGGGGATTTTCCAGGAGATGGGTTGGTGGCCACCTCGATGCGGTCGCCGAGGGCATCCCAATGGGCGCCCATCATGATGACACCCTTGATTTTGTTGTCGAGAGCGGCGTCGCCGGCTTGTTTCCAGTAGGTTGCGGATGTTGACTCTTCGCCCAGCATCATGGTCGATCCGTGGGAGAAGAAGTGAACGGGTGTGAGGGTGGAAGTCATCTTGGCGGTGGTTCGCTGTTGTTTCGATGAGTATGAGTGAGTGAGATCAAGTCAGCCGCTGAATAGGGCGCTTGAGATTGTAATAGAGCACTTGGCTGTTGCCTCTCCAGCACCGCAACAGGCCGGCCGCCGGATAGTATGTGCTGAGGAACTGGGCGTCGGGATGTGGGGGAGGTCGCCCTCCGAGGCCAAACCCCAGGGGGCTCCGTCTCCGCTTAGTCATCGGCATCTTTCCCTAACCCCGTCCGGTTAGCGGGCTTTCCGGGGCATCACCCCCTGTAGCTCGCAGCTGCTCCAGGGCGCCCCGCCCAAATCTCGGGGAAAGCGCGCTACCCCGCGAAAACTCCATGCAACGCGGCATCCGACGTCCTCTCCTCCTCCTCCACCTCCACGTTCTCCCGTCCCGTCACCTCCCTCTTCACCACCCGCCCAGCCGACCCTGTTCGCCCGCCCGAATCGACCGACCGACCGACCTCCACCCCCGGCATCCGAGCTCACTCGAACCACTCATCGAAAGATGGCTACCGCCGTGGCCGAGACCAACATGTTCCAGTGCGGCGTGTGCAAGCGGCACTACAAGCGACTGGACCATCTCGCCCGCCATGTCCGCTCGCGTGAGTCTCTTTGCTGCAGTCCGAGGGGGGCCGGTTACCCTCTTGTAGTTTGCTCGGGTGGCCCACCCGGTAGGTCTCAGACGCATAGCTGACGTCGAATGCAAGACACCCAGACGAGGCCGCACAAGTGTCATGTCTGCTCTAAGGCCTTCACCCGCACGTGAGTACCTACCTCGACGCGGCCCCTTCCCCCACGGTCGTCTCTCTGACCCGGCCCTCTTAGGGACCTGCTCAAGAGACACCTGACGAGTCACGAGCCCCGCAACGGTGAACCGCCCAGGCCGAACCCCGGGAACCCGGACCAGGTCGCCCCCGTGCGTGTGTCCCAGGCGTGTCGGGCCTGTGCCTCGAACCACCTGCGCTGCTCCGAGGCGAAGCCCTGCACCCGCTGCGTGGAGAAGAAGATTGACTGCGTCTGGAGTACACCAGACGATGGCGCCTCCGAAGACGACGAGGGTGACACATCAATGCAAGGAGACTCTCTACCTCCTGAAGGCTCCGAGGGCGCGACTCTTGTCGAAGTCGACCCTAGCCTGAGCATCATGGAGTCTTCTCCGGGGCAAGCAGCACAGTATGCCCCCATGTCTGTCGATCCCGAGACCGTCTTCTCTGCCAGCACGGCGTCAGACATGTTCGCCGCTCCGCCTCCTGTCCTACATGACCCTGGTGAGCTACTTCTTGATGAGTGACTCTGGTTCCTTACACTTACACTGTGAAGTATCACTCCCCGGACTCGATGGCGAGTACTTCTTCTCAGACTTCCCAGACCTGCGCCTGCTGTCGGGTCCATGGGCGGCCGCCGGTCCCCTGGACCTCGGGCTCGAGTCGGCCACGGAGCTGGATGACATGGACTTGCGCTTCCTCGACACCTACAACACCAGTGTTCCTTTTGAGTACCGCGGCTATCATGTCGATAGCACCACTGCTGGCGTCCCTAGACCACCCGCCGATGATCCGGCGGGTGGTGATGTCGAGTCAGCCAGCTCCAACGACATACGCGCCGAGGCCTACCGCGACTTTCAGTGGCGTTTCGTCCCCAGCATTCACGACCACGGTGGTGCCGAGGAACACAACCTATCTCTTCCGGAGGCTGCCAACGACAAGACGTCGCCAGAGTCCCGCATCTCCCTCGACCGTAGGATGACCTCTGCGCCACTCGAGGTTGCCACCCGTGATAGGATCTTAACGCTCGTCGTCAAAAGCTGCCGCCCAGGGAACCTTTCGAGGGCCGTCTCGTCATTTCCGTCGGTCGAGCTTCTCGACTCGTTGCTACAGTACTTCTTGGCGTCGCCATTTGCACGGTCTGACGCCTTCCTACATGCGCCTACCTTTGACCCGAACAAGAAGAGGCCGGAGCTGGTTGCCGCCATGGCTGCCGCTGGTGCGGTGCTCACATGCGATCCCGCCCTAACGAAGCTGGGGCACGCCATTCAGGAGTCAGTCCGCACAGCGATCCCGTCAATGGTGAGTGCATGCCAGTGGTGTTTTGAGATGTGCACTTGAGCTGACCCGCGCAGTGGGAGCAAGACAACACCATGGTCAGAGACCTTGAGCTCTCCCAAGGATTCCTCATTGCCCTGGAGATCGCTCTTTGGAGCGGCTACAGTAGAAAAGTCGAGATTGCCGAGAGCTTTCTGCAACCACTTCTGACTATGCTTCGGCGAGACAATAAGTTCAAGCGGACACGGTATACGGAGATACCCCCAGACCCTTCACTCCAGGGACATCAGCTGGACGAAGCGTGGCAGCAGTGGGTGACTATGGAGTCCTGGAAGCGTCTTGCCTTCAAACTTGTCCAACACGACACCAACTCTTCCATGGGCCTCGTCGTCAACCCCCTCGTCTCATACGCAGAAGTCCAATTGCCACTCCCGGTGTCCTCTCAGCTATGGTGTGCCCCCACAGCTCACCACTGGAAAGAGACATACCTCGCCCGAGCCGGCTTCCAGAGACTCACGCTCATTGACTACCTTGACGACCCTGAGGTCATCGGCTCACCCAACGTCGAGGTGGACGCCTCTCTTGCACGTCAAATCTTCCTCTCGTGCGCTTGGAGCCTCGCGTGGGAGCATATTCAGATGAGCTCCTTTCAGCGGGCCCGGCCCCGGCGTTGGAACTCGATGGTCATGACAACCCGTCGCGAGGAGTTGACGAAGCTGCTCACTCACTTCCGCATCAGCATGGACACTCCCTCTTCGGCCGCGGACACTGAACTTCTCATTCGCCTCGAGCTTATCCTGCTTCATTTGCATACTCCCTTTGACGACCTACAGACCTTTGCAGGGATGGACGGGCCAGCCCAAGCTCGCGCCGTCGTGCCTGCAGTCATCGAGTGGGCACGTGGCGAGACGGCGAGGAGAGCTGTCTGGCATGCTGGCCAGATCGTCCGCGCTACCCGGATGCTACCTGTGGGTGCGATTCGTGGCTTCACGGCCATAATGGTCTATCATGCCAGTGTCGCTTTTTGGGTGTTTGCGCTGGCGGCAGAGAAGCCCGACGCGCGGCGGCAGTGGGGTGGCAACGGCAGTGGCGGCAGCGGCACGGGACAGGACGTGTGGCTCGACGAACCCGACGGCCTGGCCCTGCAGCGGTTCATACAGCTGGGCGGCGGGCGCCCTTGTATTCACGGCGGCGGAATGGCGGGCGAAGAGGCCGTACACCTCTCGCGGCCGGATCAGGTCATGGAGGCGGTGTTGGCGACGTTGAGAGCCAACTTTGATGGTGGACCGCGACCGCTGCTGGTTGAGAAGCTGATCCAGCTCATGGCGGGGCTTCAGCGGTCGTCACGAACGCCTGGGGCTTCGTGAGGGGGCGAAGGGGCGCTGGGGGGCATCGAGGGGCCGGCTGACTCGAGCGGCTCGGTTCGGGTCCGGTTCGGTTGGGGACCACCTCAATGGCATAGGCTTCCAAGACGAGAGCGAACATGTACACCATTCATCTCTTGACTTTACTCAGGTAGTACGGAAACTGTCGGATAGGGAGCCAGCGCTTGTAATTCATCGTTCTACCTACATTACTCAAGGAAGTCTCTGATTTTCTTGGCGCAGTCACCCCGGACACGGTGCAAGGTTGGTTGTTCGGCTTAAATCTTCAGAACCTCCCCAAGTTCCGACAATCAACTTTGGGGTGCAGCGCCAGGCTCTTCAGTCCAAAAACACATGTTGTGAAGAGAAGAGAGAAGATTCATAGAAACTCTGGGTTTAATTCAAATCCATCAACCAGATGACTGCCCAAAGGGCATATGCACTTGTTCACGCATACTCGAGTCAGTCCGGGTGTCTCCCCCACCCGATCCGCCTCCGCAACACGAAGATCGGCTCGGCCAGGGCGGTTCGGCTAGCCATCCGGAGTGTCATCAATAAGTTGTTGGGCTGCGACAACTTGGTGACTTGGCTGGCGATGAACAGAGATTGAAACCTCACTTCATCTGACGGACAATTGAACTCACCGCGTCAGTATTCATTCAGTCACACACGTCGAAGCAATGGCATCAAGCACACAAGACCAGCGCATCATCGTCGTGGGCGGCGGCATCGCCGGCCTCGCCACAGTAAGCCAGCCCCTGAACCCCTGAATTCACCAATGCTCACCACCAAGGCCATTGCCCTCCGTTCCCCAACCCGCCACATCACAGTCCTGGAAAAGTCGCGCATGCTCAGGGAGACTGGGGCCCTCATCTCCCTCCAGCCCAACGCCAGCAAGATCGTGTCCGCCTGGGGCCTCGACCGCTTCCTCGCGCCCTATGGTCCCATGGAGGACAAGGCTTTCCGCATGTTCGACCAAGCAGGCACCCTCGTGCGCGAGATTGCCCTGGACACGGCCCGCTTTGGCGCTGGACGGATGCTCTATCACCGCCAGGACTTGCATACAGCTCTACGCGACGCTGCAACCAGCACGGACCTCCCTGGCCGACCGGCTGTCATCCGCGCCTCGAGTGCTGTCGCTGCCTGTGACCCGGACGCGGGGACAGTCACTCTTGAAGGCGGCGAGGTGCTCGAAGGAGATGTCATTGTTGGGGCTGACGGAATTCATTCGGTGATTCGCAATGCGGTCGTTGGAAGCCGCGAGCATGCACCCATTCCCACTGGCATCTCGGCATATCGCATCCTCATTCCCACTGAGACGCTCGCGGACCTGGACCTCCCAAGCCACATCATCAACCTTCGAGACCCAGTAACTACCATGATCGTCGGCCACGATAGGCGCGTCATTATGGGCCCCGGCCGCGACGGCAAAGTCTTCGGCGTCGTGGCCCTCGTCCCAGACCAGCACATGAGGGAAGACTCGGCTTCGAAGACGAACAACAGCGAAGGCAGCTCCTGGGTCGCCGAGGGTTCGGTCGACGCCCTCGTCGATGCTTACGCCGGCTTCCCGGCCTGGCTGCACGCACTGTTCAGGCGCGCCCCGGACGTGGCCCTCTGGCAGCTGCGCGACGTCGACCCCCTCCCCCGCTGGGTGCGAGGGCGGGCCGTCCTCGTCGGCGACGCCGCGCACGCCATGCTCCCGACGCAAGGCCAGGGTGCCTCGCAGAGTTTCGAGGACGCAGAGGCCTTGCAGGCGTTCCTGGCTGATGTGCCGGCCGGTGCGGCGGCGGACGAGGTCAATGCCGCGCTGATGGGGGCGTTTGACGCGCGCTTTGAGAGGGCGAGCCTGATCCAGAGGTACAGCAGGGAGCAGGCGAGACCGGGGACGGACGCGGGATCTGGAGCTGTGAGATTGGATCCGGGACAGTTTATGGAGTATAACTGTAATTATCAAGGCGCGAAGGAGTGGGTGTCGCGGCGGGCTGGTGCAGTCACGGCGTAGATGCGTAACTCCAAGGAGGATCAAAATCTCATTTCGTTATTCTCACCTATCTTACACACTCTGGACTTGATCTTGAGGAGGGAAATAATTGGCGGCTAGGCTACTTACGCTTGGTCCAAAGCTTGCGCGATGCACATGGCATGATAATGCCCCTTCTGCCTCTGCAGCTCCTCGTGCGTGCCAGCCTCTACGATTCGGCCCCCGACCACCACGAAGATGACATCGGCATGCCTGATAGTGCTCAAGCGATGAGCCACGGCAATGGTGGTGCGCCCTGCCGACGCCCGGTCCAGGGCCGCCTGCACAATCCTCTCACCCTGAGTATCCAACGCAGACGTCGCCTCATCGAGCAGCAGCAGCCGCGTCTTCCGAATCAGTGCCCTCGCGACGGCGATGCGCTGCCTCTGGCCACCGGAAAACTGCATCCCTTTCGCGCCGCAGGCCGTGTTCAGCCCCTCAGGGAGGGACGCAACGAACTCCCAGGCGTTGGCCTGCTGGCACGCCTCGCGAACCTCCTCGTCTGTTGCTTCGCGGTCGAGGCCAAGAGTGATGTTATGCCGGACGGTGCCCATGTATACGGGGGCCTCCTGCTGGACGAGGGACATTTGGCGGCGGTGGATGGTGGGTGAGGAGGAGGAGATGTCTCTACTGTTGAGTGTGATGAGGCCTGAGGTCGGGTCGTAAAACCTCTCGAGCAGGGAGATGATTGTGCTCTTGCCGCAGCCCGAGGGACCTACAAAGGCAACGAAAGCTCCGTTTTTGATATCAAGAGACACGCCTCGGAGTACCTTTGAGGCCGGCCGCTGTCGGTAGGCAAACTCGACATGTTTGAACCCCAGCTGAGGTGCCGTCTTCCCGGATGGCCCATCTTTGTCATTCCATGTGTCTGGCTGGTCGGTCTCTGCGCCACGAATTTTCGACTTGACGGTGCGTAGCCAGAGCATGTAGTTGGCGCTGGTCGAAGCTCTGGTGAAAGAGGATGTGTACGTCAGGAGCACCGCGGCCGCCTGTCCGCCAAAGACGGCGGCCACGAAGATGGTGAAGAACTGAGTGACGGTGTACTCGCCGCTCGCCACCAGTCGACCGCCGTACCAAAATCCCAAAGCCATGACGAGAAAGTCCGCCGACTGCGAGAAGGAGTAGGGGATCAGAGTGATCGCGAGGCTGCGCACTACCTGAGCGACTATGCCGTCAAGCATCGCCCCATACTCGTGCAGGATGTGATCCTCAAGTGTCAAGATGCTGACCGTGCGGATCGCGCCCACTGCTTCAGCCGCGTAACTCGCACTCTTGGAGAATTGCTGCTCCGTCGCCGCCTCGAGCTTCATGTCAAGTCTGACACGGAGGAAGCCCGCCCCCAGGATGACTCCCATTCCGGCAAAGACCATGACCAGCCCAAGCTTCCATCCCGTCGCGATGCCGAGGATGCTGGTCGACAGGACATTGACGATGACGGTCACAACCAGCCCGAGGTTGGCCGACATGAGTTCCTGTACAGCCGACGGAACGGAGGAGAGCCTCGCCGTGAGGGCACCAGATGAGTTATCGGGACAATCAAAGAAGTCTTGATCTAAAGAGACCATCTGCTCGAGCATCTCTCTCCTGTATCGGTGTGTAAGGGCTTGGCCTATCGTGTTGGTTGCAATGCCGATGATGAAGTAGCCAACGAGGTTGACAAGCGCAACGACGAAGAACATGAGTGAGTAGAAGTTGGCGCGGTCTTGGGCCTCCGCTCCCTCGAGGGTGAAGACTTCCAGAATTCGAGAGAAGAGGATGGCTTGGGCGGGGTAGGTGCCTCCAGTCACCACGTAGGCCACGGTGATGAGAGCATACCAGCCATATAGGGACCTGTTCTCCTGGAGCATGATGAAGATGCATCGAACGAGCGAGAAGTTCATAGTCCCAGCTGACAGGGGGTCAGGATCCTTGGAAGGACCGCTCGGCTCGACCACTGGAGAATCGGAATTCGTTGTCGTGTGAGTGTCGACTGTCCACTTCAGCTCTGTCGTGAATCCTGCGTCGTCCCCAGTTGTACCCAGGTCCTGGGCACGCACCATGGCCGCGTACAACCCGTCCTTCTCCAGCAGCTCGCAGTGAGTGCCCTGCTCGACAACCCTGCCGCTCGCCATGACCGCGATGTTGTCTGCCTTGGCGACAGTAGCAAGCTTGTGAGCAATGACGAGTGTGGTCTTCCCCGTTGAAACCCTGCTCAGGGCCCCCTGAACTGCACGCTCGGCCATGGGGTCCAAGGCGCTGGTAGCCTCGTCGCAGAGCAGCACCTGGGGGTTGGAAACGATGCTTCTGGCGATCGAAAGTCTCTGGCGCTGCCCTCCGCTGAGCATACCAGCGGCCTCCCCAAGCTGTGTATCGTACCCTAGAGGCAATCTCTGGATAAAGTCGTCGGCATCGGCGGCTTTGCACGCATCGACGACAAGACAGCGCTGATCGTGGGGTGGCAGGCTGCGCTGATCCCCGACGAGGCCATTGGCGACATTCTCGAAGACCGTGCCTGTGAAAAGGGTAGGCTCCTGTTGAACGAGACGAATGCTGCTACGAAGCCATTTGACTTGCAGATTGGACACGTCGTGACCGTCCAGCAGAACTTGGCCTGAAGAAGGCTCATACCATCGCTCGAGCAGGCCGACAACGGTGGACTTCCCACTCCCACTCGGTCCGACAAGCGCCGTGGTCTTTCCAGCTGGGATGACGAGGTCCAACCCGCGCAGAACCTCTGCACCGGGTCGAGAAGGGTACGCGAAGCGCACATTGCGAAATTCGATGTCCCCTCTGCAGACTTCGGGGCGTAGATCTCCAGGGTTGACGGCAAGGGGATCGATCGTGGAAGGCTTGTCGATGACGCAGAACAGCTCGGCGGCGGCAGAGGAAGCAGCTGTGATGGCTGTGACGGGACCGAGAACGCTCATGACAGACGTTGCACCAAGCGTCACGCTCAGAACAACTGTGAAGACTGTGCCCACGTCTGGTATCTCGCCGCTCTGGTAAAAACGAAATCCTTGCCAAAAGGCGAGCGCAGTCCCGGCGAAGACAAGAAAGTACTACAACACGCGGAGTTAGTAACTTCCTTTCACCGCTGTGTCAGGAGTCGTGGGAGTCTGTCTTGCGAGTTGTTTGCCACGTGGGTACCACGTGCTACTGTACCAACTCCCTAGACAGACTCCTGATGACTCCTGACACAGCCTAATACGGTAATAAAGAACTCGGGGATAACCGTACGTTGTGCGAGAAGAGGACGGCGAAGATGATGGACTTCTTCTTGCCCTCTTCGTGCGCCTCTTGCAGAAACTTGTCGTAGGTCCGTACGAGTTCTGCGCCCGCTCCGAAAGCCCGAATGGTCTTGATGGAAGCCAACGCGTCTTGTGCAACGGTCGCCGCTCGGGAGTAAATGGACACGATGCGCGCCTCGATGGGGGCGTCAACCTTGATAGTTGTGGCCATGACCACGACGACCGCAGGGATGATGCTCATCGTGATGAGCGCGAGCTTCCAGTTGACGGCCAGGGCCACGACATAAGCGGAAAAGAAGAGCGACATGCCGCTGACGAGGGCGTACAGCTTCTCCGCGATGCCCTGGTTGATGCGGTGACCGTTGGTCGTGACCTGTGTCGCTGGGGACCCATTATCTCCAGCGTCAAAGTGTGCGATCTCCTTGCGGAGGAGGCTTTCGAGGAATGCCTTCCGAAGTGCGTTGGTAGTGCGAGCGGCAGCAATGCACACGCAGAGAGTCGATAGGTAGCCGATGGCGAAACGGCCCACGAAAAGGTACACAAAGTAGAGCACCAGAGTCTTGACTTGCGATTCGAATCCCGAAGCCGACTCTCCGTTGCCAGATAGCTGGTCGCTGAAGGTTTTGGCCGACTCCCCGAAGATGAGGGTCATGAGAGGCAGCGAGGCGCCTGTGATGACGGCACCGACGAAGGAAATGAGGTAGAGGCCTTTGCTGAGGCGGTCGGTGTAGTGAAAGACGCGCTGTTTGGTCAGTCGGGGCGCAGAAGTATGGGAGGATGCTTAGCGTACGAGAAAACTGTTGTTGCCTTCGTCCTCGCCGTTCTTGTTGATAGAGGGCGAGCGGTCTCGCGCAGATGTTTCGGAGGTCATATTGAGGTAGTCTTGCGCTTAAGCGACTTGAATGAGCTTTCGATAGTCTTCTCTCTCATTTTGGGTATGTCAAATATGTATTTAAACTGTTCCGGGGATTGGATGCGGATTTCTTTCTTGCTGCTGCCATCACGGTTTCCACGGAAGCCGACAGGTGACCGGTCGACACACAGTGCAAGCTGAAAAAGGGGGTGTTTGACACGGAGGTTTGGGAGGGATGAAGTGATGAATCATCGGTTGACTAAGCCTGTCTCTTGTCGGGATCCGTGGAAGCCGACGACAGAGGGCATCAAGGAACCTCCCCTACCACCCATCAACTTGCGCAAGGTGCGGCCAAGCGTATCGTGTTTTCCATCTCTACGGAAAAATGACTCCTCCCGTGCCTCCGAAGACCGCTCCGGCGGCACGCTCAGTCAGTTCTTCCTGCCTATACCAATTCCTTCAAGGACCGAGGGTCGATACTGACAATGTAATGCCCAGTGTGACGAGTGCCGAAGACGCAAAACGAGATGTGACCGAACATCCCCCTGCTCCCACTGTCGGGCTATGGACCTGAGTACTGAGTTCCCCTCCACTTACATCTTTCGCCGCATTGTCTTCGCTTGACTGACCCATTCAATAGCTTGTCGCACTACGACCGAGCGAAGCAAAGAGTCAAAGGACAGGATCCATGTCACCAAGCAATAGTACGTGCCATGATACTGGAATCTGGTAGGACCTGCTGATCCCAAGCAGTGAAAACAAAATGGACCGCATGGACGGCCGGCTTGCCAACATTGAGCAGCTGTTGTCCAAGTTTCTCAACGTCGAGGCCTCGGGCGCTGGATCTCTTCCGACACCACAGACGTCGATTTCTCAATTAACTGACGAACTAGCCATGAACCAACGGGCTCTGGATGTGAGCTCTGATGAAACCTCTGCTCCGGGGGTCGGGTTTGTGGCCGAATCTCTTACCGCCAGTCGGGCAATCGATCAGAAGGTGAACAGTCCTGGCTCTTTTGGGCAAGACGGACACCTTTCTTCATCGCTCAAGTCGCTTCACCGCCTCATAAATCTCACTCGAGACGACTCAGAGAGCTTCCAGCCCCCAACTCGGCATGGGCGGTGTGGGGCACACGTTGGCGTGCCAGGTTGGGAACAAGTCCAGCCCATCCTTAGTCGATACATGGGCAAGCTCACCCCTGACACCATTAAAGATGTGGTAGCTGACACGAAACTAGCTACCAAACCCTCCAAGTTCAACTGGGTCTCATATGGTGTGCAACAAGACTTTTGCCGGAAGTGTCGCGTCATGTACGCTCAAGGCAGCGAGGAATCGCCCACGTACGTCTACCACACCGAGTCTCGACGCTTATCTGACGTGCACTTGCCAGAGACAAGCTTCTAGTGTACTCTATGTTGTCAAACATTTGTGCCGAGTTCAGCGCTACGGACAGCGGTGCAGCAGCCGAGCAAAGCCACGAGTATTACCGCCAGTTCTCCGACCTGCTCATGTCAAGCCTCCTTACATTCCCACTCCTGTCTCCTCCCTCATTGGAGGCAACAGAGGCACTGCTTTCCGCAGTGAGTCCCGAACTCTTCGATGAAAACTGCCGGTTAACAGAATGCTGATGTCCGACTTCAGGCGACTACCACTATTGCTGCATGCAAGCCTTTGCTGACATGGACACTCCTACAAGCGGCCAGTCGCATGTGCCAGACACTTGGCTATGACCGTCTGTCGCAATCTTCTTGCAAAGATGACCCAAGCTACGAGCGAAAGATCACTCTGTTCTGGAGCGTCTACGTCATGGACCGTACCACTTCTCTCCGTCTTGGTCGACCACCTGCCATTCACGAGGATGACATCGGCTCGCCAATGCCCCAGTTAGACCACGACAATAACATGGCGGCATTACTCCTTCGTTTCTGGGTTGACTGCGCCCGGGTCCAAGGCAGCATATCCCGCCAGCTGTATGGGCCGAAAGCCGAGTCAATGACCTTGGAGACGCGGGTGTCGCTCGCAGAGGACTTTGCCGCTCAGCTCGACGATATTTACCAGCGAAAAAATAAGGTGAGAATACATCAGCCTTCATTCATTGCAATCTATGACTCACTGGCTTACATGACATGACCCCTTCGCAGGACCATCGCGAAATCATGCCGCTCTTTGCCGATCACGCAAGCAACCCGGTGGTTGAACTTCTCCTGGCAGGCGAAGCTATGATAAATCACAGTACCAAGTGCGAACCCCTTGCGCCTCAGGTTTACGCATCGTCTAATGATTCTTAGAACCATGGCCCTTTTCGCCATCCCGGTAAACCACCCACGACACCATCGCGCCGTCGAGGTCGCCCGCGAATGCCTCCGGGCAGGAATCGAGATCAGAGACAAGCATTTCGCATCGAACAACATCTATGCATGGGCCGTCTACTGCCACTGGATGCTTCTACACGCACCCGTCACCCCATTCATGGGGGTTTTCGGCCAGATCGTTGGTGATCCTAGTACTTCAGAGAACGATCTTGCGCTCCTCGAGAATTTCGCCGAGTCTCTCCGCCCAGCAGCGCATCTTTCTGATGGCATTTCAAAGTTTCATCAGCTCTGCGCCGTGTTTGTGCAGGTAGCCCGGGCTTACTTGCAGGCTCACAAGCAGAGGAAGATATTGCAATGTGTGAACGCTGGGGCTGAGAAGATTGGTGGACTTGAGCCAACACTTACTTCAGAGTTGCTCAAGCAGTTTGATGAGGATCTAGCAGCGCTGGGGTTCGTAATGTCCCAGCCAGGGGAAGTTACAGTTGAGACAGACAGTCCCGACTACTTCGCAGTCCCCCAGTCTTGGACGAGCATACTGGATTACGAGCTCAATGAATTCGGCAGGTCATGTCAATGAGTTAGCTCTACAAGCTGGTGGCTATATATCACCGCGTAGCAGTGTCATCACAGGTCATTAATCAACAGCTCCAATCAGGATGTATGCAATTTCTCTCAGCTTGTCACCATGGTGTACCAGTATTAAGACTGAAGCTACAAACCAGTCCACGACTATCAATCTGCTGCAACTGGTCAGGCAGATTGAGTGTACCAATGCTCTTGAGGAATCCGATAATCTTAGAAAGAGATCAGTGCACCATCGAGCCGCCAGGTGCACGGGTACAGTACTGGTGGTCGACGCTGTCGTTTACCCTGTCGGCACCAGCAGCCCTACGTAGGTAGATACGGAATGGGTAATCCAGCTCGCATGCCCGAGTCCACGCTGGGCTAAATACAGAGCAACCCGCTTGCAATCAAATCTCA
Organism: Plectosphaerella cucumerina; assembly: GCA_020746995.1. Classification (NCBI taxonomy): domain Eukaryota; kingdom Fungi; phylum Ascomycota; class Sordariomycetes; order Glomerellales; family Plectosphaerellaceae; genus Plectosphaerella; species Plectosphaerella cucumerina. The sequence continues at coordinate 5,452,216 of JAGPXD010000002.1, forward strand.
GTGGCCCTGTTCCCCCGACCTATAAGCCTGACATCATCAACAATGACCGGCAAGTCGTTTCAGGAGAAGACCTGGCAAACGAGTTGAAAAAATTGAATGGAACCTCACCCACCCTCCGTCTACCCGGGAATTTACCTCGAAATACAAAAGGTAAATGTACCCACGGACAGCAGACGACTGGAGAAGTGTAACAAAACAGTGGAAAGGAAGCAACGCCTGAATCTGCCGGACATATGTCAACTCCAACGTCTATCTCTAAAACTCTTGCAGCAGCTCCCAGTTATCTTCGCACTTAGCTGACGCCAGTCATTACCATTGACTTGATATGTGCGCCAATGGTCAAAGGGTGTGGAAACGAAACCAGGGCAGCAGCCCAACCGGCAGGAAGGGAGCAGGTGGCTGCTGGGATTAGGGCTGTGACGGCATTGCGTCACCTGCAACTACGGTGACCCGCCTACGAAAGTGCGTCGCCATTCCAGCGCTCAGAATTAAACTGTCCATATCAGAAATGGGCTAGCAACGCGCCGCGCCGAAGACCTTCCCTCGCCTCTCGTTTATCGCCTGTCGTTTATCAAGACGCTGGCCTCGGCTTCAGCCCCATGTCGGATATTTGGGCAGGAGGCCTAGGCTCTCTGACCCCATCAGAGCGACAGCGGACGGCCATTATCATCCAAAAAACGACCTCTGCCAGCTACCGCCTGTCCGTCACAAATTACTGTGGGCACTTGACGCCAGCGTCATTTACGAAGACACATTGAGTTCTGCGGTCATCTCATCCACTTCGAAGACTCCCGGGGTCAGCTCAACTGCCATACACTCGCACACCAGGAGCCACTGTATCCGCGGATAGCGAACACGGAAGCACAGAAAGCAGACTGTTACATCGCCCGGTTTACGTGCATCACGAGGTCTTGGTGCATGGGTGACCTGCATGCTGACAATGGCCATCGTATTTCCTACCTATATCAGCAAGGCAAGACGAGAATACGCGGACGTGCTTCTAAATCAGGTAACTTGACGCGAGAAAGTTTTCAAATCCCCAAACGAGAATAGCCAGCTGAGGTGAGCCTAATAGGAGCCCATCATCAGTTTGGCAAAATGAGACCTGAGGCCATCACGGACAGGGCATCGTGACATGGGTCTTCGAGCTCTGAAAAGTATAAAGAGGATGCCTCAGCAACTATTCATACCTCTTCTACATTGCTTCATCGGCATTGCTCAGGCAGCTTTTCAACGCATTCATCAAAAATCACTTCTTCAAGTCAACATGTGATTCACCTCTACATTTGCCCTTCTAGGGCTTTGCACTAGAGCAGTGAGCTTCATCTGATGCCTGGGGAATCCTTGCCTGAGAAACAAATACCTGACAGCCAGCCGCTCATAGATCACTACCGCTGCTATCCTCGATGCTGAGGCAAAAGAAGTCGCAGGCGTGTACCTACGCTCTGCTGCAGATATCAGCCTGGAGGATCTGCCGCTCGTCGACCTTCAAGTAGAAAACCCGAACTTTCCGGGGCGCTCTTTTACCGGCACAATAGAGAGCGTTCTCTGGGAGATCAAAGCCCTCGAAGCAGAGGGCACTTCGGCAGAGCCTAGTGTGGTCAAACGCGAGCCGAGCACCTCCGATCTCGAACCGCGACAGGGGGCTCCAGTAAGCACACTTCATCTCATGTTTAATTCATTGCAAAAAGTAACTAGATCTTTGTGCACCTAGGTCACATGTGGTTGGGGTGAGCCAGTCAATCGGTGGAACTGTGAAGAAGGCTTCCGGACTCTTCGCGGAGCCGGGGATAATTGGTGTGTTGTTCAGCCTGGCGCATGCGCTCGTGTCAGCTGTTCCTGGGATTGCGGAATGTTTCTCTGCAACAAGGTACGTTTCAAAGCGAATATCTGATAATGAGGCGTGCTCATATTTCAAAAGCTCAACGTAGTGTGGAGGGTGCACTGCAAAAGTATCGCCAATGACGTCCAGGCCATCGATGACAAGTGTCGGGCCTTTGACTACCTGAGTGGACTGAGAGAGTTCAACAATCACTGGATTGGCGTCAGGAAATCCAACTGCTAGATTGATGGATACGCATGGCAGTCAGTGTGAAGCCTGGGATGCGGTGAGGGGTTTATACAAGGGCAGCCCGGGCGACAGGAAGAAGGTACTGATTCAGAAGGAGCGTGGAATCAGCAGCGGAATTGTGGATCAAAATTAAGAGGCAAGTTTTGGGGTTCCCTAGGCTGCCGAGCTGATCAGCGGCCAGGGGTCAAGGAACAATCACCTGCAACTGAGGAATACTGCTTTGCATGAGAGGCTCATACTTGACGTGGCTTGGAAGCTGGAGAGTTTGACAATGACCGAGAAGAACACAACCTGAACTGACTTTTTCAAACCCCCTACACCTACAGTCTCAGTAGTCAAGTAAAAGATGATTTGCACACACCTTCTTTGATCGGCCCAGACAGTTTCTTGTCCCTCCGGGTTCTCAGCTTCATCGGTCTCTTTGTTTTTCCCCCAGAATTCTCTACGCAATGTGTGTAGTTTTGATTTCTCACAAACGAGTCCAACCAGAAACATGCCTGTCAAGCTGCTGGAGACAACACAATGAAGTGCTCTGCGCAGCTGTCGCTGGAACAATCTCAGCGTCCAATGTGAACATTCCTATAAAACAATCGCCGCTCTCGCCAGTCGTACAACCTTTCTTCTATACCATCACCGCACCGTCTACAAACAGACATACGCCTCAGAATCAAAGTTACTACCAGCTTGCCAAAGCATCCACAGCTCTCTATCAAATCATCACCGCTTCCATCAACCGTCGACATGCCTTCTGCCAACACCCAGGTCAAGTCTTCCGTTGCTACCTCCACCTCCACCAACACCCAGTCTGGATTTGGACCCGCCCCGGTCGACATGGCTCAAATCGTCTGCACCTGCTACTGCGGTTGCCAGACCGTTGTACGCTTCCCCGGCGGCAACCTCTGTGAGCCTTGCAATACCAACCATAACGACGGCTAAGCCCTGAGCTAGTCGAAGCTGTGGCTATTTTGCTCGCTCATCTGCAGGACCATGGATCCTATGTTCCATTTGACCTTGTAGTGCTGGACACTGGTCATCCGCTGGGCGGACAATGGACGATGCAGGATCGGGATTCGGGCGCACAAGAAACCCTTTGTGCTCTAGATTGTAGTTCCGAGCAACAATGAAGGGACACTTCCGTTGCCCGAACAATAAATACCATCAAAACCATTGTCATTATCATTCAAACCTATTCAATCGTAAACATTCTGATACAAATGTGATGTACTAAATGACAGTACATGCAGTAGAGCACACAAAGTTCAGGTCAACGCCCAGGCCTAGGTCTCAGCATCCTTGAAACTGCCATGCCTGAAATTGTCTGCTTCCACTTGCAGCTGCTCAGCTCCCAGACCATGTAATGATCGCCCCAGATTACCCCGCAATGTATGCAATACGTATGCAGGGAAAGATAGATCAGGACAGAACTGAAAGCTGGGGAAGGTCGCGAAGCGGACCGAACGAGAGCCGGCGGGGTGGCCGAGCCGAACCGAGCCGCTCCGGACCCCTCACCCCGCCACCTCCAACCCAACCGTTCGGCAGGGACTATGGCCGACCCGTTCCAGTGCCGGATCTTCCACGAAGTGCTCCATGTACCTGTAGCTTGAATATAAGTCTGCGTATGAGGTCTGTTACCACGACTGAACTTTCAAACCAGTATCGCCTACTCCATCGGCACAAGCATTCACACATTCATCCTGTAACTGCTTCCATCATGGCTACCACTACCATCACTCAGACCACGCCCTCGCTGAGCGTTTCGTCTCAGCAGAAGCTCAGGGTGGACGGAACTGACCCCAAGTACGGCGACTGGCGCGACGACCTTATCCGCGATGGATACGCCGTTGTCAAGGGCGCTATCCCCCGCGACCGCGCCCTTGGCTACGCTGACAAGATGTTTGCCCTGGCCGAGTCATTGTAGGTCTTTATCTAAATCCATTCTCCCCTCAGCTCTGACCAAAGCAGCGGCCTCGGCTACGACCGCAATGACCCCTCCACGGTGCACCCCGATAAGCTGCCCGTTATCAACGAGAAGGGCATGCTCCTCAACTATGGAGGCCCTCACGAAGACTTTGTATGGGATATCCGTTCTGAGCAGGGGGTCATCGGTGCCTTTGAGTCCGTTTATGCCACTGAGGACCTGCTGGTGTCCTTCGACGCCATCAACTACGGCTTCGCAAACCGCACCAACCTGCCCTCCAACAAGCCATGGCCGCACCAGGACCAGGATCCCGAGAAGCCCGGGTTCCGCTGCCTCCAGGGCCTCGTCAACTTGCAGCCCAACGGGCCCAACGACGGCGGTCTCATCGTCTGCAAGGGCGGACACCTGAAGAGCGAGCAGTTCCACAAGGACATGAAGGGCGAGGAGCGCATCCCGGCGTGGACCCCTGAGTGGTACGGCTTCACGGACGCGGGAATGGCGTGGCTGAAGGAACACGGATGCGAATGGGTCAAGGTGTGCGCCGAGCCTGGCGATCTGCTGCTCTGTAAGTACCCCGATATTCGAGCCGAGAGACATCGGGTTGCTGACCGGACCAGGGGACTCGCGCACGCCACACTACAACGTCCCGGCCAAGGGGACGCAGGATAGGTTGGCTGTGTACACCTGCTACATGCCCGTGGCGGACGCCAGCCAGGAAGATCTCATCAGGAAGAAGGCGGCCTGGGAGGGTAAGTTGGTGATTCCTCCTCCTTCCGATACAATCACACTGACTTCCCGTAGCCAAGGTCGGAACCACGCACTGGCCCAACGCGCTGCACACTGGCACGAACGAGGCCAAGCGAAACGGTGTTCCGGACAGTATCGTGAGGACGAAGCCGCTGAACGAGCCGCGGCTAAGCGAGAGGGCGTTCAAGCTGACGGGTGTGCCGTACATCAAGGTCTGAGCGCGGCCGTGGCAATGTACCACTGTAGGCAGTGTAGAGTAACGAGAAGCTTGAATCAAGGCATAAGTGGTAGATGTCAAATTGATGCCTGGGACGAGAATCAAGGCGCAGAATGTCTCTTGATGTGTGTGTTTGTGGAAGTGGCCAGAACGCAGAGTCGGACATGTCCGCCGCCCGGATTCGGGATGACGCCAGAGTTGAAAATGCTCACCTCAGCAACCCCTGAAAACGGAGGCGATCGCCCTGGCACTTGCACGGCGGCGCCCCGGCGACGGAGGGGCCGCGCTGGACACGAGAAAAGAGCTCCGAGATGCAGCGAATGGGAGGCAACAGTCTCAGGGCATGCCGGCATTGAAATGTGGGCTGTGGCTCGTTCCGGTGGAGCCCCTGGACGCTAGTGCGCCGCTGGGCGACCGCTGGCTGGCTGAAGCAGGGCCTGAGCCACCTGGCGGGGGAGCTGGAGCTTGGTGCTAAATTTGGGATGGTCGGGTGGCTCAGCGGCCCCTCATCTGGCCCCTGGTTGCAGTGCCGTCAGGTCAGCTCCAGCTCCCCTCCGACCAGCTTCCCAGCTCTACCTGTACAATCTACAAAGCTCAGCTTGCTCCCACTCCGTCACCATTCTCCCATCTCCCAACAAACCAGCCGTCCTGCTTTTCTTTACTGTACTCCTTCTCGTGATACCCCCAGTTCTTCCATTGTCCCGTTTCTCGACCCTCCTCCCGACAACCCTCCTCTACGACCCCCGAGCTTCACCACCACCTCCACCATACACAATGGACGCCATCAAGTCGGCCCTCAACATCGGCTCCAAGCCCGCCGCGGCGCCTCCCCAGCCGTCTGAGCAGCAGGTGGCTGACCTGAAGAAGAAGTACGCCGACGCCGACCAGGACCACGTCTTCACCTTCTACGACTCCCTCCCCGCCGCCGACCAGGCCGCCCTCTTCCAGCAGCTGTCGGGCTTCGACCCCGCACGCATCAACGAGATCACCGACCGCGCCCTCAACCCGCCCAAGACCAAGGACGCCGCCGAGGACGTCCTCGAGCCCCTTCCCGAGTCGGCCCTCGCGTCGATCCTCGACTCCCGCCCTGAGGACATTGAGGCCTGGTACCAGTCCGGCCTCGACCTCATCGCCCAGAACAAGGTGGCTGTCGTGCTCATGGCCGGCGGCCAGGGTACCCGCCTCGGCTCCTCCGCCCCCAAGGGCTGCTTCGACATCGGCCTGCCCAGCCACAAGTCTCTCTTCCAGATCCAGGCCGAGCGCATCCGCAAGGTCCAGGAGCTCGCCGCCGCAAAGGCCGGCGCCTCCAAGCCCGCCGTCGTGCCCTGGTACGTCATGACCTCGGGTCCCACGAGGGGCCCGACGGAGAAATTCTTCGCCGAGAACAACTACTTCGGCCTGGACAAGGCCAACGTCGTCGTCTTCGAGCAGGGCGTGCTGCCCTGCATCTCCAACGAGGGCAAGATCCTCCTCGAGTCTCGTTCCCGCGTCGCTGTTGCCCCCGACGGCAACGGCGGTCTCTACCAGGCCCTCGTCGTCTCTGATGTTCTCGGCGATATGAGCCGTCGCGGCATCGAGCACGTCCACGCCTACTGTGTCGACAACTGCCTTGTCAAGGTCGCCGACCCGGCCTTCATCGGCTTCGCCGCCTCCAAGGATGTCGACATCGCCACAAAGGTCGTCCGCAAGCGCGCCGCGAACGAGCCTGTCGGCCTCATCCTCCAGAAGAACGGCCGCCCCGACGTTGTCGAGTACTCCGAGATCGACTCCGCCACCGCCGAGGCCCAGGACCCCAAGCAGCCCGGCGTCCTCAAGTTCCGCGCCGCCAACATCGTCAACCACTACTACTCGGTCCGCTTCCTCGAGTCCATCCCCCAATGGGCGCACAAGCTCCCCCACCACATCGCTCGCAAGAAGATCCCTGCCGCCGACCTCTCGTCCGGCGAGACGGTCAAGCCCGAGAAGCCCAACGGCATCAAGCTCGAGCAGTTCGTCTTCGACGTCTTCCCCATGCTCGACCTCGCCAAGTTCGCCTCCCTCGAGGTCCGCCGCGAGGACGAGTTCTCCCCGCTCAAGAACGCCCGCGGCACCGGCGAGGACGACCCTGATACGAGCAAGCGCGACATCACCACCCAGGGCAAGAAGTGGGCCGAGGCTGCCGGCGCCATCGTCACCGGCGAGTCTGCCGACGACGGCATCGAGGTCTCGCCCCTCATCAGCTACGTGAGTTGCCACAACCGACCCGAGACCGTTTCCGAATGCGGCATGCTAACATTTCCCAGGGCGGCGAGGGCCTCGAGAAGCTCAGCGGCACCAAGATTGTCGCGCCGGCTGTGCTGGAGCGCGAGTAAATCTAGTTGTGTGACTGGCGATCTGATGAATTTGGTTTTACACACAAGCGAAAGGGTCGTCGTTTGGGACGGGAAACCCTCGGTAATTTTAGAGGATCTACAAAAGACGAGATGACCAAAATGAAAAGAATGCTATTGTTTCATCATCTACAGTTCCTACTGCTGCTCCTCGCCCTCGGTCGGATCTTCGTGATCGATGCCAAACACAATCCTGACCTCCACCTCATTACCCCAGCCCGCATGCAGTCCCAGCTCCTGCCACGCCGCCTCGACATCCACCTGCAGCACGTGCGGGTCAACAGCGCTGACTGAAGCGGTGTGTACAGGAATGACTTGGCCCTGGATCGTGGCGATGAAGTCGTCTTCGATGGTCAACTCCGGCAACGCGGAGATGTAGACGCCGAGAACACCAAGCGTTTTGAGACTCGTCGTGAGCCGCACCTTGCCGTCGCGCTCAAGATCAAAGTCGGTGCCCATGATGGCCGCCGCGCCCGTCATCTTGCCCAAAAGTCCGAGGTTAGCGGCATAGACGCGGCCCCTTTTCTCGCTTTCGAAGGACTCAAGAGGGTATGCCGTGAGGATGTCGTAGCCCCTGACGTCCAAGGAGGTGAGGACAAGAGCGGATAGACCAGGGGTTAGGGGAGCGGTTATGTGGCCCGAGGCGTGAGCGCGGATGATGTACTTCATGGACGGGATGACGCCGGGGAAGGACTCAAGAGAGATGAGCTCCGTCAAGGGGCGAGAGGAGATGTTGAAGAGCCCGATGATGCCCGTGCCAGTCACGGCGGCGCCTGCATCTGTTAGTCGACGCAAAACACAGCCCGATGAACAGATCGTACTTACCATGGTAACAGCCAACCTTGAGAAGCACATCATCATGATAGTCATTGTACGCATCGAGCGACTTCCCTACAACGCTGGGCCGCAGCGTGACCGTCTTGCCCCTCGTCGTGGGTCCCGTCATCTGCCGGATGAGACCAAGGTCGTACTTGCCAGGCTCATCAGTGATGTAGATTGGACCGCCGCTGACGCAGCGCGCGGCGGCATGGAAGCCCGAGTAGTCATGCACAGTCTGGAACATGTCCCAGTCGGGCAGCACGTTTAGATGCTGGGTCAGCAGGGCGTTGTGGGCGTTCGACCAGACATGCCAGGGATGGGACTCTGGTACGCTGGGGAAGAAGTCATCCGAGTTTCGGCACGGGACAGGCGGGCGGTCGCGCGGCAGCTGCGAGTGGAAGATGATGTGCGGCACCTGGGACATGCACGAGATGGCGCGGATGCTGAAGTGGCGCAACGATGCGATGGTCCAGGCGTCGAGATAGGCGTCGGTGAGGCGGTGGCGGGCGGCGGCCGATGTCCACGTGTCCGTCATGAACTGGGCGTCCGTTTTGACGCCATCGACGCCGCAGGAGACGAGGAAGCGGTAGAAGTCATCGTAGAAACGGTCGACGTCTTCGCCCGCCACAACGGTCATGGTGCCACCGAGGGGTAGGTGGCGGCGCTGGGCGTCCTCACGTTCCACCTCGGCCGTCTTGTAGGTTTTGGCAAGCTTTCCGTCGGGCGAGATGCCGGCCCAGTAGCCTGAAAGGTGTCAGTCGTGGAAGATGATGCGACGAGGTTTGTCTACCTACCAAGCAGGGCGTGCCAGACCGCAACGTGTTGGATGTGAGGGTGCTTCTGCCGGATATGTGCAACAGTGGCCTTGAGCCCGTTGGGGAAAGCCTTTGGCTCGGCTTCGAACTCAACCCAGCCGTGCTGGAATTGCCCGTTGCCTCGGTAGTCGATGGACTGCCAGTTGTCGTCTATGATGAGGCTCGACACTTTGATGTTGTGCTCAGCTAACTCGTCGACAGCGTCGAAGATCTTGTCCTCGGTGAGTCTTTGACCGAGAGCGTTCCATGTGCCTAACAATGTCAGTGTCTCGTCGATGTAAGGTTCGTGGGGCTCTTACAGTATCCAAGCCCGTCGTACCAATTCTCCCTCCACTCTGGTTTGATGTCCTCCTCGAGGGTCTTGATCTCCTGCTTCAGCTCGGGACTCGGAGTCTTAGCCATCTGTACGATGTTTCGGGCATGATACATGACGGCGGCGTTTGCACACTCAAAGCTGTCACTGATGGCCACAAGAATCGTGGCGTGCTGTGGGTTGGTGTCGTCGTTGCGAGCCTGTGCGGTTAGCTCAGGAAGCATCAACGTAGGGGTCACATACATGAACATTCAGGCCACCTCGCGTATCATCACTCTGGAACACGGCAGAGACGTGTTTCACGCTGCTGAGGGCCAGGAAGAGGAGGTGATGGCCCCTGGCATTGAGGAAGGAACAGAGGATACCGTCCTTGTCGAGCGTGAGCCGCGACTTGCCTTGCCGCGGTGCAAGCCATGGTGTCCAGGTTCGGATAAGAGCAAACCATCTGCGACATGTTAGATCAATATGCTCCACAGGAAGGTAGACTTGGATTTACGGACCGGATGTAGTCCCCAAAGGGTACGCCTACTGGGAGGGATGTCCGCGAGGATACGTCGTCCTTGGCGCCAGGAACCTCGGTGGTGAGGGACCAAAGCCGCGATCGCGAGGCCTGGCTCATCAACGATTTGACCTGCCAAGCGGGATCGAGATCCGTGATGAGATCACTTAGGTTGCTTGGGAGGTCTGAGGTGGAGGATGAGCCGACGATAACGTGCCCGTCGCTGATGCCCAACTCGTCCCTTGTCCAACGCCACGACGCACTCTCGTCATGACGGAACCTGAGCGTGAATTGGAGGTTGTTTCTGACAGACAGAATCTTAGAGAAGAATAGCCGGACATTTGGCGATTTTGACTGCATGTCGAAGGGTTCACGGCCGGGCGGAACAGGGTCGAGCAGCACCTCATCCCACTCGCCCCCATCTGCTGAATACCAGATCCCGACCTGCCACCCTTGAGATTCAAGAGCTGCAGGCACCTCGAGCACGGCTGTCAAGGATATCTTGCCATTCTTGAGTTGGGTAACTTGCCCAAGAGGAGGGAAACTCTGGATGATGGCCTTCATGTTCTCAGGTATAGCCGCGGGCGGCACCTTCTGAGGGGAGATGTGGAGGGAAGTGAGGACGTCTGCTAAGCCGCTCTCCATGGGTGATGCGGTCGGGGTTGACTGGAATAACAAAAGTTAGGGGATAGATGGGGATGTCTTCTTGGGGGGCAGGATGGTCTTGATGGAGGTCCACTCAGTATCGACCCGACGCGGGCACCTGCAGTGCATCAACCTTCATCCGCTGGCATTGGGCGTGAATGCTGCACTAACAGCATACTGCAGATGATGAGTGGAAACGCAATAGTAGGGACATGCCATTCTCTAGATGTCTCGTTCAATCCCGCGGTTGCCTCGCAACAGATCGTGGACTTCATGACCTTGTCATGTTCATTCACAGCTCCCGTGTCAACTTGTGAAGGCCTTCTTACTCAGAGCATCAACATCATGACAGGTAAAGACTCAATCAACCCTTCAAGGTTCCTCCCAACCGAGGAAGCGAATTGAAGTGACGCAACAGTGCTGGCTGAGTCATCCACGATCTCCCCAGGCCCCTCGCGTGGAAATTGGTCTCGTCCGATTCGCCAATGCACGAACCGGACGACGCCGGAACAACTCGGAAAAACCGCGGCCTCGCTTTTCAGGCGCCGACAATCTCTCCATTGCACGACCGAGAATTGGGAAAGCTTTCGAAAGCCGTGAGCCGAAACCACCATCGAAAGATTTCGTCAAACCACCACACGTCACCACCCCCGAGATCTTCCACATATTCCCCGCGATGGCGTCCAGGAGACTAGCACTCAACCTTTCGCAGGGCCTGCGAAAGGGCGCTTCCATCACCAAGAGCGCTCCCTGGGCACGGGGCTTCGCCACGCCCGTCACCACGTCGAGCGTTGTCGGCAAGGTCCAGACGACCACCCTCAAGAATGGCCTGACGGTATGGACGCCCTGCCCCGTCCCGCCGCCTCAGTTTGGTCCATCCCGTGATGGCCGTTGATCTACGAGGACCGCCGCCGAGAGCACCAGAGACTGACCCAATCGCCCACCCTCGCAGGTCGCTACCGACTACTCGCCCTGGTCGCAGACGTCGACTGTCGGCATGTGGATCGATGCCGGCTCCCGCGCCGAGACCGATGAGACCAACGGCACCGCTCACTTCCTCGAGCACCTTGCCTTCAAGGTACCGAACACCGAACGCGCATCCTGCGCTCCCCCGTCGATGCCGAGACATGGGCTCACCACAGATTGTGAATCACGCAGGGTACCGCCAACAGGACGCAGCAGCAGCTCGAGCTCGAGATTGAGAACATGGGCGGCCACCTGAACGCCTACACCTCGGTATGTGCTATCACGGACACGCGCCAGGCTTTCCCAAGGCGCCCACTGACATGCTTGACCCATAAATAGCGCGAGAACACCGTCTACTTCGCCAAGGCCTTCAACTCGGACGTTCCCCAGTGTGTCGACATCCTGGCCGACATTCTCCAGAACTCCAAGCTCGAGGAGTCCGCCATTGAGCGCGAGCGCGACGTCATCCTGAGGGAGTCGGAGGAGGTCGAGAAGCAGATGGAGGAGGTCGTCTTCGACCACCTGCACGCCACCGCCTTCCAGCACCAGCCCCTCGGCCGCACCATCCTCGGCCCCCGCCAGAACATCCGAGACATCACCCGCACCGAGCTCACCAACTACATCAAGAACAACTACACGGCTGACCGCATGGTCCTGGTCGGCGCCGGCGGCATCCCTCACGAGAAGCTCGTCGAGCTCGCCGAGAAGAACTTCTCCGGCCTGCCCGCCCAGAGCCAGCACAACCAGGCCTACCTCCTGTCTAAGCAGAAGGCCGACTTCATCGGCTCCGACGTCCGCGTCCGCGACGATAACATCCCCACGGCCAACATCGCCATCGCCGTTGAGGGTGTCAGCTGGAACGACGACGACTACTACACTGCCCTCGTCACCCAGGCCATCGTTGGCAACTATGACCGCGCCCTCGGCAACGCCCCTCACCAGGGCAGCAAGCTGAGCGGTGTCGTCCACTCCAACTCGCTCGCCACCAGCTACATGTCGTTCTCCACGAGCTACAGCGACACCGGGTGAGTCCTTGCACTACTGCCTAACCCCATGACAGTTCTAATTCTTGCGCAGTCTCTGGGGTATCTACCTCGTCTCCGACCAGCCCACCCGCACCGACGACCTCGTCCACATGGCCATCCGCGAGTGGATGCGCCTGGCCTCCAACGTCGGCGAGGCCGAGGTTGAGCGCGCCAAGGCCCAGCTCAAGGCCTCGATCCTCCTGTCCCTCGACGGCACCACCGCCGTCGCCGAGGACATTGGTCGCCAGCTCATCACCACCGGCCGCCACGCCAGCCCCGCCGAGATCGAGCGCACCATCAACGCCATCACCGACAAGGACGTCATCGACTTCGCGTCGAGGAAGCTCTGGGACCAGGACATCGCCATCAGCGCCGTCGGAAGCATCGAGGGCCTCTTCGACTACCAGAGGCTCAGGAACACCATGAAGCCCAAGTTCTAGAGAACCACACCCCCTTGTTTGTTTACAAAAGCGCGCGAGCGAGGTGGTGGAGGGGTTTTGCCGGGGATGGAAGACGGCGGAGGACGGGATAGAAGTGTATGAGATACCGCTACAGGCCCACTGTATCATAAAGAAGAGTCCCTTATTTTCTTACCCGCGGCCATGGTGATGTGACGGGGTGCCGAGATGGTTGAAGTTGACAACATTTCGAACTTCGAGAATGACATTCAGGTGAGTCTACGCATAGACGGCAGTAAGCAGTGTTGGCGATTGAATGACATGGTTCGCAGGGTCTAGTATCTGGCCTTCTTGTCATTACAAAAGGTCGGGTCGGCTCATTCGCTGGAGACAATCCCGCTCATGTTACTAGATCACTCCGCCGTCCCAGTGTCGCTGACTTCGATTAAGGACAGTGCCTCCAAACGCGGGCTCTTGCTCTCGGCCAGGTCTCTGCCAACCTCAAATCGTGGGCGACAAGGGCAGACCACCCCTGTCCAAGCTGGGTAGCAGATTGGCCTACCGACGAACCGCAGCTCACCATCTTCCAATCCGATCGCTCCAACTACCTGTACATATAGCCCGCATAACCCTCTTCACATCCAGCTGAGTGTAACCCCCGCCTCCCTCTGCAGACCACCTTGCTCCGCCACAGACAGCATGGCAGACATCTGGCCACGCCCATAGCACACCGTCCGTATCTTCTGCATCGCTACCGACACGGAAATGCTAGCCGTCTCCCAGGCGGGCTCGCTGAAGCCAGAGATCAGGCTCCAGCAGGCTCTGCGCGAATATGAGAGCCTACTCACCAAAGACCAGAGGCAGCTCTACAACACTCGCGTCAGGTCCGGCAGGGCTCCAGACATGGCCGATGTCATCCAGGCGACGTCCGAAATTGATCGCGAGGCCCGAAAGCAGCGTGGCATCCACAAGTGCGCTGCGCCGAGGCTCATGAAGGTCCTCACCGCATGTCAGCGCTTCGCCGCTATTGGCGACGTCCTCATCGGCGGGTCTCAGAACCTCATCGCTTGCGGTGTCTGGTCGGCAGTACGGCTGTCGCTTCAGGTCAGCACTCTCCATCTTCTAAGCTCGCGAAAACGGTACTCATTCTCACCAGATCTCCGCCGGGAACGGAGCCTTCTTCGACAAGCTGTCGCTCCTGATCATGGACATTGGCCGCACTGCCCCGATCAACGAAGAGATTGGCTTGCTCGCCACCGACTCACCCGAGCTGCAGTCTCTGGTCACCGAGTACATGCTCCGGGTAGTGTCCATCTGCAAGGAGATGGTCAAGTTGTCCAACAAGTCCTCACTCGCGCAGCTTGCCTCGTCGATATCGGGGTTTGACGCAACCTTTGGCCAGCTCTCAGACGAGGTGAAGACGATCGGGCACGTCATCGATAAGCAGGTCGCCCTTCTGTCAGCCAAGACAAACGTCTCCGAAGCGAAGGAAAACAAGGCATCGAGAGCTCTGCTCCGAGGCCTCAGCTCCGAGGCGCGGCGGCAAGCCCGCGAGGTCAAGGCGGTTCGCTTCTTGAAGGAACTCTGCACACATCAACAGGACTTTGACGCCGTCCGCGCTAACGTCCGCCAACAAGGGACCGTCGACTGGATATTCAAGCACCCAGAATACACCAAATGGAAGACTGAACCAGTTTCCAGCACATTGAATCTTGTCGGCAAGCTGGGGTCTGGAAAATCTGTGGTCATGGCCAACGTCGTCGACGACCTCCACCTCAAACTATCAGTCCCGGACATCCAAAAGACGCGCCCTGCTGTGGCCTACCTGTTTTACTCCCATGGGCTTCGCCAAGTCTGTATCGCCCGTCACATGGTCGGTTCTCTGGCGCTTCAGATTCTCAGATCATCGGGCCTACGCTCAGCGGTGGAAGCGTATCTCGAAGACCGGCAATTGCCTGATTTGCTTCATCCGACAGTGGCATCGATTGTCTCAACTCTTTCTTCCATCCTCAGCTCCATCAAAACACCGCCCGAGGTTTTCATCGTTCTGGATGGCCTGGAAGAATGCAACCCCGTTGATCTGCGTAAGATTGTTCAGGCACTACGCAGCTGGGGGGCACGCTCAATACTACACCTCGTTTTCTCGTCGAAGAACCCTTTGGACACCTTTGAGCAGGCCCCCTCGCCGGCGATTCGCATCTTAATGTCGCAAAACAACGATGACTTGACCAGGTTCATCTCGTCAGAGGCAAAGAGAAGAGGTGAAATATGTCAGCGGTCTCCGGAACTCTGCCAGCTGGTTGCCGACGTTTTGAGCACCGGTGCTGATGGAATGTAAGTAGCTTTCCTCTCGCGCTGCCTTGTTGACTGCGATTCTAATCTTAACCAGGTATCTTTGGGCATCCCTCATGCTCGACCTCGTGTTCCCGATGCAGGCAGACCAACCGACTGTGCTGGCCATTGAGGATCTACTTGAAGAACTGCCAAAGTCCCTATCCGAGGTCTACGAAAAGCTGCTTGCCAGAGTGAAGGACGGGGTTCGGACTAGGCGCCTTTTCCAACTGGTCACCGTGGCATGCCGGCCACTCACTGTCGGAGAGGCGATCGACGCACTATCCGTGAGTCCTGGAAAACTGGTCAGGGAGCCGATGATTGTTCTTGCAAGGCCCACAGATCTTCTACATGACCTTGGGGGACATCTCCTCCACGTTGAAGAGGAGAACGACACCATTCATTTCATCCACGAAAGTGCCGTGAGCCACTTGCTGGTATTGGGGCGGTCGAGTGAGTTCGGCTTCAACATCAACGAGGCCCAGCATCACATGGGCGGCGTCTGCACCACATATCTCAGCCTTCCAGAGTTCAACGGCAATCTTCAGAGGACTACACTAGAGACGGGGAGTCTGGCAGTGGCGCCCAGTGGCTTGGTCACCAATGCCATCCAGACTACACTGCCAAAACCCGTTCAGAAGACCGTTGGGTCTCTTCTTAGCCGCATGAGCAATCGGAAGTCTCGACAGTTCGATCTGACACGCGTCATCAACGAGCTTGCGGCATCCTCGCCAGTGACCCAGTACCACCTATTCCACCCGTACTGCAAGACACACTGGCTAGACCACACCAAGCACTTCCGCATAAGCGCCCGAGGTGCAGACCGACTTTGGATACGACGGATGGAGACTCCAGGCACTCTCAACTTTCCCTGGGGTCTCGACAGTATGAGCCGCTTGGATTGGAGCCTTCATCACGGACACCCCAGCGTTCTCACATTTGCAGTGGAAGCTGCATCGAAATCTGCCGACAAAGCGATGAAGATCGATTTTCTGAGACGCATTGTCAATCACCACGAATTCCACCATCTCTTCGACTTCCCCCAAACCATCTGGCAAGATCTGAGAGACGCCTCTTCAGAACAATCCGGAGACTTTGTCGTCTTCCTGATCAGGCTTGCCAGCGAGATACTGCCTTTAAGATCCGCTCCAAAGTATCCTCTTGCAGCCCTCATCGCACATATGTGCCGGTCTGAGTACTTAGGCAGACGAGGACATATCAGACTCGGCATCCCATCCCCAACACCCCTAGGAGCGGCATGCGAGATTTCGGACGCCGTGGAGAGACGGTTCTTGGTCGGTCACCTGCTCGGTCTGGAGGCCGATCCCAATGTTGCCTTCCTAGACAGCAATGGCTCAGTCACACTGCCACTGGTCCACATAATTGAACAACACCAAGACGAACTTCAAGACAAAAGCTGGCAGGCCAGTACTGCTGGCTTGCTGATCAGCGCCGGTGCCGACGTCAACGCCAGCACAGGATCGCGGCCTTACTGCCCTCTGATTGCTACCTGGAGCTCAACAGTACAGATAGAGCAGCTCAAAACGCTGTTAGGAGAAGGAGCTGACCCTTTCGCCGAATGCCCAGCCGTGGGCATGACTGTCGTTCAGCACTTGGTGACAAAGTCTGGGCTGGGCAGGGATGCAATGTTCGACATCCTAAGTACCATGCTTCTGCACAGGCAGCATTCCATGGACGGATCAGAGGCATACACACACTTGATCCGAATTGTTGCGGACTTTCTTGACGAGGAGCGGTCATCGCTTTACCGCCCTGTGCTCGACTGGAAGACCGACTTCGACGTTGTAGAGCCAAACTTCCGCCGCCAGGCTATGTCTATTGCACTCCAGGTTGACGGGCTGTATCCGACGGTTTTGGAGACCTCCAGCAGCGCCCATTTGGCGTCGCTAATGGCCGCCCACGGGAAGGATCCGGTACAAGGCCCAACGCGTTCATTGATGCGCCTAATCTACACCTACGACATGGTCACATTCTTTCAAATCCTGAGGCGCGTGCCCATGACGGACCAACTGATGGACCAGCTTCTCCACTGGATCGTTGCCTTTGGAAGACTTGAAACCATCCAGGAAATGGTCTGGGACAACGTCCGGAGAGAGCAGATTTTGAAATGCCGCTTTCTTCTGCACCGAGCAGTTCTCACTGCACATTTGACTGGCAACACGGAATCTCTGACTTTTCTCCTCGACCTAGGCGTGCACGTAGACGTGCCTGGGCCTCATTACGGAGAAACGGCGCTCTTCTGGGCTGTCTGGCTGAACAACCAGAGCCTGGTGTACCTCCTCCTTGAACGCGGTGCCCAATCAAGGGCTGCTCTGAGTGATGTGCAGGGCGATGTTTTGTTTCGTGGCAGTTTCGGGCCGGTTCTCAATCGCGATCACGACAACTCGCACAGAGTTCGAGGTTCTACGCACCTGCACGAATATTGCGCATCGTCGGAACTTCGGGGTCTGCAACCTTTGACTACAGCAGTGTTACTGAAGAATTCGGAAATGGTTAACTATTTGTCGGAACTTGGTGCCTAGATGAGGGTAAAGATTATGCTTGGGGCCTTTACGTTTCTCATGGTAGAGTTTTCAGAACACCACCTTAACGACGCCCGACTGGCGAGGGGGCACTTCAACAAGGTGCCCGATCCTAATAGCACGCTTATAGCTGATGAATCCAAGCGGACATCTTCAAAAATCAGTTGATTGGTCATGTTCGACCCCTCCTCCTCCTGGTCCTGGATGGCTTTGAGATGCGGAATCTTCCCAATGACTTTATCATGTGCCACGACTCCCAGTTCACCACTTCTTCCAGTTGAAAATTCAACTGCCCTACCCTGTTTAGAGATTACAGAGTTATCCGCACCGTCCTCCCAATACTCGGCGTCTTCCGCCCGCTCGCAGACGAGACAAAGAGATAGTAGTATCCTGGCACCAATACACCACTGTCCGACGGCAGCCTCGCCGTATACCTCCCGCTTGCTACGGTCACATCAGCCAACGGCACGCGCCGCTGGTCGCTGTTGACCGAGTGCGTCACACTCCCCATGCGTATGAGGGCAACACGAGCTGTGCCTGATACCCCTGCAACGTTGAAGCGCAGCATGCCACCAACGCGAACCGTCTCAGCCTCAAGATTCGAGATGACAGGTCGCGTAGCAGCCGTGCCATCGGAGTTGAAGAGGTACGGAGGCCGGTAAATCTCGCCGTCGGCATGATCGACTGACTTGTCGCACTGCGCCGATGAGGAAAGTGGCGTTGGCAGGTAGCACAGCCCGCCGCCGCCGCTGAACACGGTGCCATCTGATAGCAGGATCGACACGGAGTGGTAGTTGCGCGGAACGGCCATGGGAGCCAGCTGCGTCCATGTCTTGGTGGACGGGTCAAAGAGCTCTGGCACCAGACTGCCGTCTGTATTGGTGAAGACGAGGGACCTTCGCTGGCCGCCGGAGACGAAGATGGTTCCATCATGAAGAACGACTGCATTTGCGAGGCCGCGCGGGAAAGCCATATCGGCAACCCTCTCGACCGATGCCGTGGAAAAGGGGTCGCCGATCGTGGTGATATGGGCGGTGCGGAGAGCCGGACTGTTGGTATAGTCTGGGCTCCCACCTGCTGAGAAGATCTTCCCAGCGACAGCATCGTACATGACGAAGATGCCGCACATGGCGTGCGACGTATCCCTCGTCGTCCCCGCCCACTGGACGCTCCCCGACCCAGAAGAACCATACCAGTGCTGCCTCATGCTGGGGCCAGCTTGGAACGCGCTGCCGTTCTTCCAAGCAAAGAGCCAGGCGTGGTTGTCTTCGCGCCAGATGCCTTCGGCATCTGTCGTCAGCATGGGAGCAACATCAGCTCCTGGAAGCGGGGTCCAGACTTTGGTCTTTGGATCGTAGATCTCGCCACTCTTGCCCCTGCGTGGGCCTGAGTAGGCGCCTCCAATGGTAAAGACCCTGCCATCCGACATAGTCACCGACGTCTGGTACCCGCGGGGCTCGACGAGGTTCGTGTCCCGGGTGAACGAGTTGGTGTCTGGGTTGTAGGCCGTCACGACGGCAGCGTCCGACCCGCCTTGGATGAGGATCCTCCCGTCCTCGAGAGCGCTGATGCCGGGACAGAACATGTCGTGCTGCGTGTTCGCGACCTGGCGGTTGGACTTTGCCCCGCTAACGAAGTTGTAATCGCCAAACTGCGTGACGCCCGAGCTGCCGCTGAAGGCGTCGTTGCCCCAGGCAGAGAAGTAGAGGAGCCTCTCGCTGACAGGGAACTTTGGCACGACGTAGGCAGCCACCGGGATCACCGAGAAGCGCACAAGGTCGGACCACTGGCCGAGTGTCGCGGGGTTCAACGTCGCGGGACGGTAGGCAACATGGAACCTGGCGCTCGTGGTCCAAAAGAGAGAGGCAGCAGGCTCAGCAGCCTTGACGTGGCAGACGTTGCTGACCCGGTCCCAGACGGCCTTTCTGCACCCGGTGGTTGTGGAGCAGATGTTGGCACATGCGTTGAGGGAGGTGATGCCCGTGGTCTGGCTCGCACTGGCACCGACATAGTCGGTGTTCTCGCAGCGACGGAACTGGGCGCCATTGGGAGCCGTGTAGGAAGACTCTCCCGCGGGGCACCTGGCTAGGAAAGAGCCAAGGGGAAGGTTGGTGTTGCGCCTCATCGAGTCGAAGCGGCCGTTGACGGCCCATGTCAGCGTCCCGCCCTCATTCTTGAGGTGACAGTCGCGCGTCTGGCGGTCGTAGACGGCGCGCTGACAGGCCGTGTTGGCCGAGCAGAGGGCGGCACATGCATGGGCCGAGGCGATGTTGTTGGTAACTGATGATGTCGGTCCCTGATAGTCTGTACCGCCGCAGATGGTGAACTTGACTCCATTGGCGGCCTCGTAGAAGCCTTCGCTCCGGGGGCAGGAGGTGATAGTCTGGGCCGAAACAAGGCAGAAGAATAGGAGGGCGGCGGTTACGGCCCGCAAGACAATAGGGGCAGCCATGTTTCTTTGTTCCGGGTTCTCAAGGGGGGACGGGACGGGATTTTGCGATGACACTCCTGGCCGAGAGGGAGAGCTGCTTATGAACCGGCAGTCGTCTCAGGGGTTCGCGACGCTTGGTTCTCCGTCTAGCACGGCGTTTGTCGACGCCACTCCAACTCAAATACTTCTGGCGGGAGTAGCTTCAGTCCGTCCAAGATAGGGGGGCCCTTGGTCACTCCCCGCTATCCACCCGTCACGAGGTGATCATCGTCTTGGGAAAACACTGCTCTCCCCTGTGCACGGGCGAGCACAGGAAAGCCACATCTCTGGGGTCGCTGCAAGCCCCCAGATCCGAGTCTGATGTTGCAGCGAGGCTGGCCGCCCACAGGCGCCTCCGCCCAAGCGTTGGAGGACAAGACGTCTCGTCAGCCTGCTAAAATTGCCTGCAGGAAACTATCACGGCAGTTGCCAAGAGCCCTCCCGCAGCCTGGGGCGGGTGACGCCGACGAGTCTCGGCAACGGCTGAAATATTGCATGGTGCATCGCATGGTGCTGCGCGGCGTGGCGCCAGAGCGGCCAAGCGCGGGCAAGGATATCGTCACGCGAGTCGGAAGAGGGTCGCCTAAGCTCGAGCGCGCCAGCAGCCCATCCGGTGGGAGAGGTATAAAGGGGCCTCGTATCTTGGTCGTGTCTCGACCGAGAACTCGCTTGGCCTGTGGGCTAAGAATCATGAATGCTGTGTAACCGAGAGGCCGTGCGTGGTGGATGGGCCGGCCTGCAGGTTGCGCCGTTGGTTCCGGCGGTCGCTTCGCTCTCGGATCTGGGCCAGAGACAATGCAGTGCTCTTCACCGAGGGACGATGCGAGAGGCCGGCGCGTCTGCAGGTGTTCATGCAGCGCATCTGGCCCCCCGCGCCCGTTCCACGCATGCGCATGCACTCCTCGCTGTGTGTCCTGCAACCAATCTGTAAGCGTCTCACTGGTCGGGACGGCAGCCTGGCTGAGACTACAGAAAGCCTCGTCTACAATAATTCGTCTGCATATAGTGCGTGGGGTTCATCGTGGCGGTTGTTTCTTGGAGCTGAAGGCCAGCAACCAAGTCAACCCCCTGCCACTGCATACAGACGACTCTTCAAGTGGCAGGGGTGTGGCGATGCAAGTAGAGGCCGAGAATCGTGGCGTCTTGTCGACAGAGGTTGAAGCAGGCTGCCAAGGGGGTTGCGTTGTTCTTGCAGCGACCCCTCTTTGGCGATGGGGTCTAGATGCGAGGGGATACTATCGAGATCGATGGCCAACACGAGGCGGTGAAGACACATGGCGGAGCAAACCTTCCCGAGGCCAAAGGGTTCAAACGCAGGTGTGCTTGGTTTCTGAGACGGCAGATGCAAGTCCACCAGAGATGCCTAGGCCGAAGAAAGACTGCCCACAGCACAGCTCCAGTACAAACAAAGGCCACTGAATGCATCGATGAACGTGGTCACAGTCGAGGTTGAAGAGAGATCACCATGGCGAGCTAATGGCTCAAGATGATGGACTCCGAGGAAGCAAGATATCATGCATACATATTTCGTCTATAGATCAATCAGTACCTCTCCAGTCATGACTGCCGGTTTTTATCTACGCCTAAAAGCCCGCCCCGCGGCCGGGGGAAAACAAATCCACAAAATATGACAACCTCTTGCCTACTTGGCATCCATGTGCTTGAGGCGAATCTCGACAGCCCGCCTGTGGGCCTCGAGCTCCTCCACCTTGGCGAGTTGCATGACGGCGCTGCCGACGTTCCGCAGACCCTCGGCCGTCAGGTTGGAGCTGGTGATGTGCTTGACGAAGGAGGCGAGGTTGACGCCCGAGTACTGCTTGGCGTAGCCGTATGTGGCTGGAGAAACAATTAGCTAGAGTTCAGGGGGGTGAGGGAGGGGGGGCACTCACGCAGGGAGTGGTTGACGCCGGCCGAGTAGTCGCCGACACTTTCCGGGGTCCATTCGCCGATGAAGACGCTGCCGGCGTTCATGACCTTGTCGACGAGCTTCTCGGCGTCGCGCACCTGCAGGATGAGATGCTCGGGGGCGTAGTCGTTGCTGACGCGCATGGCCTCGTCGAGGTCGGCGACCTGGACTGTGATGGAGTGGGCGATGGCGCCGCGCACAATGTCGACGCGCGGCAGGGCGAGGGCCTGGTTGTGCAGCTCATCCTCGATGGCGCGGAGGTGCTCCTCGTCAAGGCCGACGGCGATAAGGACGACCTGAGAGTCGACACCGTGCTCGGCCTGGGAGAGCAGGTCGGAAGCAACAAAGGCCGGGTTGGCGTAGCGGTCGGCGACGACAAGGACCTCGGAAGGTCCCGCGGGCATGTCGATGCCGACGCCAGCGTTTGTGTCGTTGCTGACGTACATCTTGGCGGCCGTCACGAACTGGTTGCCAGGGCCAAGGATTTTGTCGACCTTTGGCACGCTCTCAGTGCCGTAAGCCATGGCGGCGACGGCCTGGGCACCACCGGCGAGGACGATGCAGTCAGCGCCGACCTTGTGGGCGCAGTAGACAACCTCGGGTGTCAGGCTGCCGTCGGCGCGGGGCGGCGAGGCGAAGACGATCTTCTGGCAGCCGGCGACCATGGCGGGGACGCCGAGCATGAGGGCCGTGCTGGGCAGGACGGCGGTGCCGCCGGGCACGTACAGACCGACGCGCTCGATGGGGCGGGCGAAGCGGCTGCAGGTGACGCCGGGCATGGTCTCGACCTGGAGGGGCTTGTCCTCCTTCTGGGCGGCGTGGAACTTGCGGATGTTCTCAAAGGAGATGTCGATGGCAGCGATGGACTCGGGCGAGAGGCGCATGGCCTCCTCGGGGAAAGGAGCCCTGAGGACGGGCGAGGTGAGGGACGTGGCCTTTTCGAACTTGTGGGTGAAGGAGAGGACGGCCTTGTCGCCACCGGTGCGGACGCTGTCGATGATGGGCTTGACGATGTTGAGGATGGCCTCGGGGCTGCGCTGGGATGGGCGCTTGAGGGCCTCGTTGACCTCCTCGATGGAGACCTTGGAGGCATCGTAGCGGCGCATGACGATCTTGTCGGACTTGGGCGCAGCCTCGGGAGCGGGAGCGGGAGCGGCAGCAGCGGGCTTCTCCGGGGCGGCATCCGTCTTGATGCCCTCCTTCTCTGCCCACTTGCCCTTGGCGTCTCCCTTTCTCCGCTTGACCTTCCAGCCCTTGGCGTCGAGGCTTTTCTCAATGTCAGCGACAGTGACGCCGGCACTGACGGCCTTTGTCAGGGCAAAGTAGATGAGGTCGGCGGCCTCAAAGGCAACCTCCTCCTTTGTCTTTGCGTCGCACAGCTCCTCGGCCTCCTCCATGATCTTGGCGCGCAGCAGCTTCTCGTCGTTGAAGAGGCGGGCCGTGTAGGAGCCCTCGGGTGCGGAGCGGCGGCGGTCTTGGAGGGTCTTCTCGAGCCTGGCGATGCCGGTGAGGTCGCCGAGGCAGCCGTCCTGGGCGAGGTGGCAGAAGCGGCCCTTTTGGCGGACAATAAAGCGCAGCGTGTCGTTGTCGCAGTCTAGCGAGATGCGCAGAAGGTCCTGGGTGTCGCCAGACGTGGCGCCCTTGTGCCAGAGACCGCGCTTACGACTCTGGTACACGCCACCGCGGGTGCGCAGTGCCTCGGCCACGCTCTCCTCGCCGCTGTATGCCAGGCCCAGGGCGACGCCCGACTCGTCGCAAACCATGGTGGGCACGAGCCCGTCAGCCCTGTCGCTCTTCCAGAAGGATGAGATGACCTTGGGCAGGTAGAGTCTGGTCGAGTCGTCCTTGCTGACGGTCAGCTTGTCGGCGGCGAGAACTGGGTGAGCACGGATCTTCTTGGAGACATCGATGAAGCTCTCAAGATCTGTGGAAGCAGTTGGCTTGACGAAGACAGTGGTCGACTTGACGGCCTCGACGTCCTTGGCCAGCTGCTCGGTGTTTGCCGATGCAGGATCGAAGTCCTTGATCAGCAGGGCGCTGCTCTGTGCGGACGAAACGTCCGAGGCGGAAACGATGGCGCCGACTCGCTCCTTGAAATCGGCGTACTCGGGAAGCTGCTCGGGGGTGACAAAGACCTTGAGGGCGCCGGCATCAAGCAGCGACACAACATCGTCGACGGAACTGACGGCCGAGACATCAAAGTAACCGCGGAACTCTGTGCTGTGCTGCTTCAGAAGCTTGAGGAAGCGCTCGACGGAGGCATCTGCGGCCTCGAAGAAGGGTACTCCGAGGATGGCAACCTGTTCTTTCGAGAGGCCCTCGGGCGCCGGCGGGGCGCTGACGCTGATGAGGAAGGGGAAGGGGAGCGTCGTCTCCATGATGGGCGGTGTGTGTGTGTGTGTGGTGGTGCCAACTGTATGTGCGCTTGATGCTGCGATGGGACTGAGTGAGTGAGGGTGGTGGTGTGTTGGCCTCGGAATCAGTCAAGATCCAGAGTCGTGATGTGATGTGAGGCAAGTGGGCTCCAGTGAGTCAAAGAGGAAGCGGCGATGATGGTGGGCGGGTTCAAAGTCCTGCATCGGACGTCAGTATTTGGCGGGGCAATTTTCTGCCCCTCCATCAGCCAGAAAATCACGTCCACTCGCGCACCTCGGAATCAAACCAGCCGCATTTAAGGTGCGGTCTGTGCGTGCTCCTGCAGCGGTGCGGATTAAGTCACTGCCGGCCTGAGGACTTCAATCGGGCAGGAACCCGACCGAGGGCCAAGTGAATGCTGCCAGCGCAACTCTTAGGTCAGCAAACCTGCCTCCATTCGTCCCC
Source organism: Plectosphaerella cucumerina (assembly GCA_020746995.1). NCBI lineage: Eukaryota > Fungi > Ascomycota > Sordariomycetes > Glomerellales > Plectosphaerellaceae > Plectosphaerella > Plectosphaerella cucumerina. The sequence continues at coordinate 5,477,088 of JAGPXD010000002.1, forward strand.
AATTCAAGCTCCTCCCAAGCTTCAACCAACGCGCAACTCCATCTCCAACTACACCGATCCGAACCCCCAGTTGCCAATTCACCAGGCCGTTCCTCCGATGCAATAACCTTCTCTTCCAATTCCCGTTGACGGCATTCTCCAACAGCTCCTCCCACGAGAACCACGACGCTACACACACCCCCGAGGCCGAAATGTCCTCGCAAACTCCCGCCCCCCAAGTCAACGGCGCGCCTGCCTCGACGCAATCTACCTCGCAGCCCGCAACGACCCAGACGACAACCGGCGCCTCGCAGTCGCAGACGACCGCCGCCGCTTCCTCCGCCTCCCAACCTCAGTCCCAGTCCACCCAGCCGACGCAACAAGCGCCCGCGCAACAGCAGCAGCAACCAGGCCACTCCCCAACAGCCTCGGCCTCGGCCCCGCGACCGCGCGACTCCCGCATGGTCGAGCTCCTCCTCACATCCCAGGGCGTCACCGCCTACGAGAGCCGCGTGCCCCTCCTCCTCCTCGACTTCGCCTACCGCCACACCTCGTCCATCCTCAACGACGCCATCCACCTCGCCGCCGACCCCTACACCTCCCACGCCGGCTCCAAGCCCTCCGCCGGCGCCGGCCCCGCCTCCATCCCCGGCACCGGCGGCGACGCCACCGTCTCCGCCAGCGCCGTCAAGCTCGCCATCGCCCAGCGCCTGCACTACCAGTTCCGCGGCGGCGGCGGCGCAGGCGGCGCCAGCAAGGACTGGCTCCACGACTTTGCAAAGGAGCGCAACCGCACCGCACTGCCAAAAGTCGCCCCCAACGAGTGGGGCCTGCGCCTGCCCAGCGAGCGTTTCGTCCTCAGCGGCACCAGCTGGGGGCTCAAAGATATGTGGGAGGAGGCCGGCATGGAAGAAGAAGATGGCTCCGACGACGGCTCTGACGCAGGGACCGGCCGGCCGGCGCAGCAGCAGACAAGCGGCGCCATGGAAGGTGTCGAGCGGACGGGGGGCGACGACGAAGACGTTGGCGGCGAGGATGTGGAGGGAGGTACCATGGAGGATGTGTTTGGGCGACAGGGCAACGAGGATACCGAAATGGCCGGGTGATCGGGCAATGGCCATCGTGTTTTGATTAGAGTCGTCTTTCACGCGGGGGCTAACGCAAGGAGTTTTTGGAGTTGCGGAAGGGGACAGGGAGACATGTGGTATATGCGGCCTCGGCACATCTCGCCCGGCGGATTCAGAATACCCACGCATCAAAAGACACATTTCTATATCACGACATGGTCGGCCTGGCCGTACATCTCACAGCAATCACCGACATGATCAAGTGGGAGAGTTCAGCGCTCTATTCCTCGCGCAATTATATGCTTCAACAACAGGGCCGACCCAGTTGATGGGCCGGCCCTTTACCGTGAACCGCCCATCCTCAGATCCAATCGTACAAACGCCTTCGCTATCCATGCTGAGAAAACACCGATGAACCCCCCTTTCCCCCATCCGATGCGGTCTATGATGTCCGTCTCTTCCATGATCAGCCAATGTGTGTTGGTACAAGAAGAGAGAGAGAAGAAGAAGAAAAATATGTATGGACAAGAATGAATCAACACAGGGCGTAGAAAACGGCGGAGGCCACCCTCACGTGCGGCTGGGCCTCAGGGTTTTCGGCTCGGCGACGGCCGGGTCCTCAATCTGCGGCGGTTACTCTTTTAGCGCACTCTTGTCTACACGTCGGCCAAGGCTCCTCAGCGCCGCGTGGCCTTCTCCAGGGTGAGATGCTTTACCCCCGTGATCAGCTCGGCGCTGACGTCCTCGGTCAGTTCCTTGCGCACGGGTGCGTGGCGGACCGACGCGGGCGACGACGAGCGCGACGATGCCGGGTCGTCCCCTTGGACGGTCTTGGTCTGTGACGCCCCTGACTCGGGACGTGCCGTGGTCTCCCGCTGAGAGCGGAGATCTGGGATCTCCTGGGTCCGGTCTCCATCTTCGTCGTCGTCTTCCTCTTCGTCATCATCATCGTCATACTCTTCTTCGTCCTCGCCGTCGCCGTCCGTGTCGTCTAGGACGCGGGAGTCGCCGAGCCCGCCATCGACGCTCTCACTCAACACGCTGCCATCCATGGAGTCGCGAGAAATGTAGCTGTCCATCATGCCGTCGGCTGCGCCTTCGTCGTCGTCGTCTTCATCTTCATCCTCGTCGTCGTCGGCGTCGCTGTCGCTGGCGGAAAATTCGTCGAGCTCCAGCGGCGGATCGCGCCAGTACTGGAAATCGGTGTACTCCTCGCCGCCCTTGACGAGAGTGCTGACGGGCGGGAAGAAGTGATCGACGACCTCGTTGATATTGATGTAGGTCATCTTGAGCTTGTTAAGGGTCAGTAGGTCGAGGGACACCTCGGCGTTGGAGTTGATGGTGAAAATGCGATAGCTGGGGACGTCGACGGTCCTGTACGAGATCTGGTCCGTCAGTCGGTTGCCGTAGCCGGCGTAGAAGGGCCGGCGGTCGGGGCCGTACAGCGCCCGGATGTCCCGCAGGGTAGCCATCTTGAAGACGTGGGGCTTGCGCAGGTACACCTCGCGGCGCAGAGCGGCCATGGTTCGGTCGGGGGACAAGATGGTGGGACCCTTGGGCAGCCGGTAGCCGTCCTGAACAACGCCTGCGAGGTAGGCCCTGGTGGTGTCGGACTGGCCGACGGAGCGGCTGGTCAGGTACATGATGTTGTAGCCGTTGGCGACGATGTCGCAGTAGAGCTTGGCGACGCCGGCATGGGTCCAGTCGCGTCCAATCATGTTGAGGACGTGGCCAAGGGCGTCGGACTTTGTGATGGTGCCGTCAATGTCGGAGATGATGACGGGGGTCTCGTGCTTCCACAGGAACATGTTAGCCTGGCAGGTGGCCCTGTTGACGGTGAAGCTCATGCCGTTGGCGCCGTGCTTGAGGTTGAGAGCCTTGAGCTGATCGCTCGTCAGGCGCAGCGTCTTGGCGTAGTTGAGATTGGGATTATTGCTGCCGACGGCTGAAGTCGGCGGGGTGCTCGGCGGGGTCTGGATGCCGCCGTCCGACTCGGCCCTCCTGTGCGAAGCAGTGGTCATGCGGCCGGCAGTGGTAGCATCACTGGCATCGCTCTGGTAGCCAGGGTCGGAGGCGGCGTCGGCGGCGATGGCGGTGGAGGAGCGGCCGAGGCCAATCTCAAGGGTACGCTTCTGCGCGGCCTCCTTGGATTCCTCGCTGCTGTAGATCCAAATGTTGCCCTGCTCGTCCATGCCAAAGAGGGCACCAATGTCGTAGTTGCCGTCGAGCTCTTGGGCGAGGATCTTGCGGGCCAAGATCTCGGCGCGGAAAATATCCTCTTCGCTGTTCTTGTAACCGGCCATATCGAGCTTGAGGTCGCCCGCCTCGGTGACCTCGCTGGGGATGTTGGCCGCCGACAGGTGCTTGGACAGGTTGATCGCGCGCTCGATTGCCTCGGTGGTGGCCAGGGGCGGGGGTGAGTGCGAACGCTCGGAGAGGTCGGGGCTGGAGGGATCTGCTGCGTCGTCGCCGCCAAAGCCGCGATCGCTGGTGCGCGCCGACCTGCGTAGGATGTCGTCGCTATGGGGGCGCAAGGCCGACCAGTCGCCAGACTTTGGCCGGCCATGGGAGAGCTCGGGGGAGGTCGAGAGGGGACTGACGAGACCTGGACAAGGGGGGATCAGCATCAGCAGGTGGATGAGGCAGCAGGGCTACGGGGCAGAACGCACCAGTATCGCGCGAGGCCGAAGCCGAGGTCGAGTAGACGACGGCTGGCGGCGGGCGACGGGGCCTCCTCGCAGCCTCATCGAGATCCAGAAGGTCGGGCTCCTGAAGTCCAGGCAGCGAGCCGGTCTCCGGGTCGAGGGGCGGACTAGAAGCAGGCGAGACGAGTGGCGATGTCTGCATGTCTTTGGGGATGTTGTCGCTGGTCTCGAAGACGAAGAAGGCCTCGCCCTCCTCGCCGAGCTTCATGGCGTAGGGTTGCTTAACGCCATTGACGTGGAACTCGACCTTCTTCTCATAGGGCCGCAGGAGCGAGAACTTGCCAAAGCGGACGTGGAAAGGCGAGCACACAAGGGAGCCGTCCTCCTGCTCGACGACGATGACATCGATGGCGCCGCTAAGAGTGGCCGGGTTGATCGAGTTCCATGCCGACGACACTGAGTCGCTGAGGTTCCTGACGTACTGCATGGCGGGCGAGCGGGCAGGCAGGCAGACGGGAATATGTGTGTCTGTCGTGGCCGTGCCGTGGTGCAGTCGGAGCAGGCAGGTGAAGTCTCACCCAACTGAAGCGAGCTGGTTCTGGGGATCGTCCCTGTGGAGATGGAGGGGGCGAATGTCAGGCGGCCGCTTGTTGAATGCTCTCAGCTGGGGCGGAACGGGCAATTGTTGGGGAAAGCGGTCGTATTAGGATGAATCGGGGATTTCGGAGTGGTGGTGGCAGGGGTCCAGGGCCGATGCGATGCGAGCGAGCGACAGGCAGCGAGGGACAAATGGGAAAACAAGTATGGTGGTTTTGGGGGGGCAAAAGGCGGAAGGATGATGCGCGCGCGCTGGAATGGAGACGACGCGGCGAATGTCACTGAAGATGCTGAGGATGCTGCAGTTCGCTAGGTCTGGTACGAGATGGTGTCGCGGGACGGAGTCGGGAAGCACCTGAGCAGCAACCGGGATGAGACAAGAGACAAAAGTGCCAGACGCAAGGGAAAAGCCAGACGTAATTATGTCGTCGGATGGGCGAGAAGATTTTGTTCCGAGCGGGCTCAACTGAACTGGACAGGACAGGACGGATGGGCAAGACGGGTCTTGGATGGGTCCTGCGTCTGTCACATGGTTATGACGGCGTTGAAAAAGCTGTGAGGCGGACGGAGCTGCCGAACGCTCGGCACTGGCACCCAAGCCACCTCAAAAAGATGAAGTGGCGCGGCCACGTCCACTTCCACTTACCAAGTGTCTCCACGTTTCCGTTTGTACAGTATCAGAACGGTGTAGCGCACGAGAAGCAGCCTGATGTCACGGTGCGAGACACGGCGTTTCGGGTGACTAATGCACTGTTGGTCTGCTTGACCTGTTCCAACTGCAACTTCAACATCGTCTCCCAAACCCATCATCATCCTCCACCACTTGGACTTGCAGTCACTGGCTTCTAGCTACCTTATTCACCATTGGATTTCAAACCTTTAGATCTGTCCCGATTTCTTTCTATTCCAAGGACCCAGCTACTATACGGCCCAACCATACCCGCCGCCCAGACATGAGAAATCTATCGCGCAAATACAACCCAAACCTCAACATGAGAAACTCGTCGCGTACAATCCAACCTCGACCCCTGACATAAGAAATCTGCAAATCTGTAACTACACCTCGCTGACGACAGTAGAATGGCCCCTGGCAGGCACGACCCGGCCACTCACTCAGACTGGGGCCTGGGCAGGAGACGGCGTCCCTCAATCGGGGGGATCGTGGACCTCACCACGCGCGAGAGGTGGTGCATGTAGGTCACCTCGCCGTTCTCCCGGACGTCCACGTACCACGTGTTGAACGAGTACGTCTCCTCCTCCGGGCCCGGTGTGCGGTGATGGGGGTTGAGCGCCATCATGGCGAGGCACCACAGCGCCAACGCCGGAGTGACCTGGTCGATGCCGGACGCATCAATGGGGATAGCGTGATATCGGATCGCCATCTCGTCGTTCACCGTGTATGTCTGTGTCACCACAAACTCGGCGTCGGTGGCGGCGAACCCGTACCGCGTGCTTCCTTCGTTGGCGTATCCCAGGAGTTGGTCAAACAGTCCCGTGCCATGCGGGTTCTGGGAGGACCAGTCAGACCTGGTCCGCACAGCTGCGATGACGAGCGGCTGCCCGTCGTACCTGAGCATCATCGGCGGCCGGCCGGGGCCGACCTGGGGGTTCTGGGTCACCTCGATGGGGCGTGCGTCGAGCCGGAGCCCAAGACGTGGTGCGAGACATTTGCGCCCAATCTCGAGGGGCTGCGGCATGAGACGATGAATGTACACCGCCAGCATATCCTTGATGTTGGCAAGCCTCTCGACATTGAAGACGCGGATGGTCATGTCATTGGGTGTGGCCATCGTTGTGCCCTCAAGGATGTCCCCGTATGCCGCCAGGATGGCTTTCAGGGTGAAGCCCTCCCACGGGGAGGCGGAAGCTGCCGGGATCCAGAATTGGGCCCGTGGATGATGGGCCCTCATCTCGGGTGCGGCGTCTATGCACAAGCCCCGTGCCAGAATCTGGTGAATAGTGGATGTGGGCGCGGGGAAGGACATGTCGAGAATCGAGAATCGAGATAGGACGTTGTGTTCTGGACTTGACGTGGTTGTGGGATGACTGAGAGAGGATGGAATCGTGGGAAAGCAGAAAATGGGTGGAGGAAGCTGCGACTGCGGCTGTGTGTGTGCGTGTGTGTGCGTGTGTGTGCTGGTCTAGATGGTGTAAAGTCGCTAGTCTTATTGGAGATTCTGGGCCAAGGGAAGACAGGAGGAAGGCAGTCTTCCCAGATACATATAACAGGCCGCCAGGCAAGCCCTCTCGGTGGACTGGTCTTAAAGTCACCAACATCACAATATCATAAGTGGTGGTGTCAAAGGGGGAGGGAGGAGGAGAGACCCGGTAATGGCCGGGTTGATGGCTCGTGTGGCCAGCCATGTCTGCTCCAAGGAGGGCGGGCGCCTTTCCAGTCTTCCAAACTTGAAGCTCCTATTCCGGTAGAAGCGCACCTGGACATGAAATCTGATATGGTCTTGCATCCGTGCCATGCGGAATCACCCTCCTTCCGGCCCCTTCCGGGGCCAACAGGTGTCCTTGGTCATATCTGACCACCCCTGGCCATCTTCCATCTCCCAGAGGACGGCGATATTCCTGCCACCTGAGGGTAAAGGGGAGGGACGGCAACATTCCCGTCGCCTGAGGGAAAGGGCGCAGGAGTTCCTGGCTCTGGGCAACACGCTTCTCATGGGCGATCACTTCTCATCAATTGCACCCCGACCCCTACCTCTGCCCCCCAACCCCTGAAGGTGGCGGGCGGCAACCTGCATGTGCCCGCGAAACGCTCTTTGACAACGTCAGAGCTGATGCTAAGCGATACTACAGTGCCCACCCCTTCCCGTGATGAAAAGGAAAATGATTCATGGTGCCGGCCACAGACTTTGCGGCGACCAGGCCGCAAGTCGCCTCCCCCTTTACTGCCGTTTCTTCCCACGTCAAGAAGAGCGGCTGGTTGAATTCCCATGGTCCAACCCTGACTAGAAGTCATGCCCACTGACAGGCGTTGGAGAAGCCATCAGCAAGCATCTTTGAAGATCCTTTGTGCGGCACTCTCGTGACTGTCCTTTGTGCATGTTCATGCATACGCAGCAGGAACACCAGACGACCAGCTCAGCCCCTTGTCAATCTGCCGCCTCTTTGTCAGGCACCACCACGTTCGCCGGTCTTCATGATCTGAACCGCCATGTCACCTTTGTGATTCCGCCCGCATGTACCGCCACACCCTGGCCCCTTGGGCCATTTTTGTCATTCAATGTTGATCTTTCCGGCACCCGGGCCTCAAGCAGAAGCGCCGTTTCGGATCCTACTTCAGGGCCGTGACGTCCCCTTTCCCTTCTCTTTCTTTCTCTTCGAATCTGTTCCAGCACTGGCCCTCCACTCCTCTCTTTGCAGTCACGCCCACAGAACTCAGATAGTTCATCCCACGAGTCCTTCATCCTCAAAGCAGACCATGCCTCGTCTCCTGCCCCTTCCGCAGTGTGAGGGCCCAAAGTTGGAGCCCTTCACACAAAACTTTGAGAGCATCAAGCTCGAACCTGAGCTACTGATCAAGGATTGCGATGACTATGTTCACGGCATGGTGCTCAAGGCGAAGCTTGACGGGAAGACTTACGCCATCAAATTCGTGTGTATCCCCAGACAAGTCTCATTGCCCCCGCCCCCCGCACCATTTGCTGACCTGTGGAAATCACTTGCCAGTTCGTGCAACGCTCGCTCCCGCCCGACTACTTCACCAAGCGCTACCCAGGCCTCAGCGATGAGGAACTCGCACTGGCCAAGATCCACGACGATCCATTCTATGCCGAGTGCCGCGCCTTTGGAAGGCTCAAGGAGACTAGCATGGAGCATCTTGCCGTCAAGGTCCACGGCTACATCCAAGTTGATACCAACGAGCGGACAACTGAGATGTTCAGATCTGCATTCGCCATGCAGCCTTGGGGAGAGGCCAAGAACCTTACCGAATTCTTCTACGAAGGAAACATTGACTACTACACGCGAGAGCAGATCCCCGTCATGGGCATCGTCAAGGACTGGGTTGATGGCGGGGAGCAGTTGCGTCAGTCTGATGACGATGAACGAGTCCACCGCGTACGCCTCCACAACCATCAATCACTCATCCGTCAAGCATCGACAAACCTCGAGAACCTGCATCAGCTGCATCGCCACGGCATAGTTGTCCGGGACCTCCACGGCTATCAGTATATTGCCGGTACCCTTGTCGACATGAGCTTCGCCTGGACGACACCGCATGTCCTCGCTCAGGGCGATCGCTACCGTCCCGACTGGTCACTGGCCAGCCTGGCGGCACGAGACCTATACGACTACCAGAATATATTGGACCGCAGCAATCTCTATCGCGACTATTATGTGACCCCTCTCCGCCGAATGGGGCACATGATACCCAAGATCAGGCCATCCAAGGTCGTCGCCTACCCACGACAGGGAGACCGTAGAGGCTTGAGGCCCCGTCCGGGTCGCGGACCCGGCGATGGCAAGCGTCTCCCCCTTCTCTCCTACCGGAACGACATGCCCTATGACCCCGATGACACCGTCCCCGACGATCCCGCCCCCCACACTCATAGCATACTCTGGAGACACGGACCGAAGTACGACCCTGCCCTTTTTCAGTGGCGCAACATCGGCAAGGATGAGAAGGGCAAAGTAAGCAGGGCTGGCAAGACCGGCAAGGTTGGAAAGACAGGCAAGGTGGGAAAGACAGGCAAAGGGAACAAGCGGAAGCAGGGATGAGCATCTCCGACATCAAGCTCCCAGACCAAGCATTGGGATGTCTCGGCTTCAGGTTCGGAAGATTGAAGGATGGATGGCGTTTGAATTATAGACATGTGGTTGTCAGATATATGTACAACTTTCCTCAAACACTGGTCCAGTGACTGCCATATGCGCTGTGACATGTCCTCAAGACGTGATCCTACCGACCAGAGCCGGGAATATGTTCACTTGGCCTTTGTCTACCGATGATGGCCCAAAGCATTTTCCGAACAGAAGCTTGGAAGACCCTCTGTAGAAGAACCAAGAGCTTCCTCGCACGCAGCTTCTCAAGGCCACATCCGCACACACTCGTGAATATCTCATCCCCCTCCGAGAGAGAGACTGCCGAGGACTGAGCAGTCTGCAACTGCCTTCTTAAGCCAGCCGCGCGTGTCATTGCGGCTGGGATCCTGCGGCTGAGGCCCAATATCAAGCCGCAGCTAGTTCTGCTTTTGGCGGAGCCTTCAATCTTTCTGGCAATCCACTCCTCGATGCCCTCACCTTCCACACAAGCTGTTTTGCCCTTTTCCTTCTCTCTTCTACCCTCAACACCCGACCATCTAGATCCCCATCCCCCACCGTTTCCCGTCGGAACAACCCCCAATCTGTCTCCCACAGACTCACTGAGACCTTCTTTCGTCACGGAAACAGCACAGCAAGCCTCCTACAATGGCCAACATCTCCAAGCTTTCGTCCTTCGCCTGCGGCTCTTGCGGCAAGAGCTTCAAGAAGTACCCCCAGCTCCAGAAGCACCGCATCCAGGAGAGGGACGCCGGCAACGGCCACATGCACTGCGAGACCTGTGGCATCGACTTCCCCTTCGCTACCCAGCTCATTGCTCACTTTCGAGAGGTAAGTACTCGAGCCTCTGCTCGCGCTTCACCTCTTTCCTCCCTAGGCGATCTAAATCATCGCCTCAAACTCACCGGAACCCGCTGACTGTATTCAAGCACCATCCCGCCCAGGAGGGCTTCGACTGTCCCGGCTGCAGGGAGCACTGCAAGTACGTGGGTGACCTCGTCAGCCACATCGAGGGCAAGCAGTGCCCCAAGATCACCGTGGCCGAGTGGGAGGCCTTCTCCAAGGAGTCGGCCGCTCGCAAGGCCGAGCAGGGCAAGCCGGTGAGCGATTTCGCCGGCTTCATCAAGAACACCCAGGCGGGCTCGACGGCCACCTGGGAGGCGGGCAAGTCCCGCTTCGAACTCTGCCACGTTCTGAACTCGGGACCAATCGAGGGACTCAACAAGGAAGAGTTCCCCGCCCTGCCCGGCAAGGCGAAGGAGGAGGCACCTGCCAAGGCGGCCGTGTTGAAGATCTCGGGTACCGGCAATGCGTGGAAGACGCCTGAGTCGGCCAAGGGCTCTGCTGATGTGGCAACTGCCTCGAAGAAGAACGGCGGCAAAGGCAAGGCCAAGAAGCTGAAGGGCAAGAGCGGCGACGACATTGGCAAGAGCGTTGGCAAGCAGTCTGAGGTCGGCGATGAGGGCGCCGTTGAGAAGGCCATCATCAAGGCCGCGAAGAAACTGGCGATTGTCGAGAAGGGCGAAGCCGGCCAGCTGGACCTCAACCCTGTCAACACCACGCCCAAGAGCAAGCTCATCACAGCCAGCGCCAAGCTCGACAAGAACAACTCGGCTTCCGGTACCGAGTCTCCTTCCGCTGCCGCCACTACTCCTGCAGCTCAGCCCGCTGTCGCCTGGGGCCAGAAGAAGAACCTCTTCCCCGACGCCGCTCCCGCGAAGCGTCCCACGGCCGAGCAGCTCCGCATCGCCACCGCTCCCAACGCTCGAGTCGAGTACCTCTACAGCATCCACGACCCCAACCACGCCCACTTTGACGCCGAGAAGTACAAGTCAGCCAACGGCCGCTACGTCTGCCCCATGGACCACTGCGTGTAAGTGTCCAATCCCGATGAGAGTGTCAAACCATAACGACTGACCCTCCAAACCAGCTGGACCTACGAGACTGCCGACGAGATCACCGAGCACCTCCGCGTCCTCGGCGAGCACGGCGGCAAGAAGGCTGAGTGCCCTGGCTGCTGTCGCCGGTTCAAGACGGCTTCGGCTCTCGCTCACCATGCGCAGATGACGCAGGATGACCGCTGTCGCCTGCGCGGCAGCTCCCGATACACCGAGTTCGTCGAGGAGGTCAGCGGCGGCATGGTGACCGTGGCCGGCGCCAATGCCGACCTGACCACCCGCTACGAAACCACGGAGAGGGCCAGCACACGCTTCGGACCTGTGATCAACGTCAACAAGTGGGACCGGGAGATGGACAGCGATGATGAGCGCCTGTGAGCTCCAGTTTCAGCTTTCTACGAGTCTTTGCAGACGGACTTGATCGGAGAAGATGATTGTCAAAAGGGCAGGGGATAGCAGGGGATAGAGGCGTCGACCTGAGATGAAATGAAGTCTGAAGGGGCGAGTGGCGTGGATAGATAGCCGGGCTATCTTCTCGACCTTCCATAGAACTGGAGTCTCTGGATAGGGACTGAAGCACTTTGCCTCTGGATGGACGTTCCTTGGCAGCTAGACCCTTTACACAATTGACACTTCATCACAAGTTTGAGACGACCATTGTTATAAGACAGGATGTAGCTGATGTGAACACAATTAGAATGCCTGATTAATCTCTATATGAGGAACCCCAACGCCGTACTGATGCAGAAAAACAAGAGCTTCTTCCCTCAACAAGTGTAAGAGATGACCCAGCCGTTCACATCATCCTGGCCCAAGAATACCCGCGTCTCACTCTCGACGTTGCGCAGGGCGAACTTGAAGTACATGCTCTCGGCGCAGTCGACAGTAGCGCCGACATGGCCAGCAGCGCCGGTCTCATCCCAGTTGGCAAAGTCAAGGGCGCCCAGCTCATCCGCCGTGTCAAAGTGCTGGAGACTGTCGTGGGTGACGCGTTCGCCGTCGGAGGGGAAGCCGGAGAGTTGGCGGACGCCGGTGACGCCGTCGGAGCCCCTGAAGACGAAGACGCGCTCGAGGCGGCCGGCCTGCTTCCAGCCGACGGCGCAGGACTTTGCTGCGGCGGGGATGCCGGTGAAGACGACGGCCTGCTCGACCTGTGAGGCGTTGGAGAAGGTCTCGAGGTGGATGCCGGAGACGGGGCCACGGGCGTGGGAGGGGCGCTCGGGGAAGATGTCGTGGATGGCTGAAGGGGCTATGTCGATGCTAGCGGTGCCGGTGGGACAGGCAGCGGCCAGGACTGGGGAGGAAGACGAGGATGAGGGCGTGGGTGAGGGGGCCGCGATGCAGGGGTCCGCGTCGAAGCAGCCGGCGTAGTGACCGCAAGAAAACCAAGAGGTGCCGGGCGCGCAGTGTTGTGTGGGCACGGCGCTGGCGGCGGCGGCGAGGACGACAGCCGAAGCGACGATGGAGGCGAGGGAGGGCATCGTTTCGAGAGGATCAGTGGCTGCAGAGGGGTTCTGGGCGAGATCCGAAGAGCGGCGATCAAGACTACGAATAAGTAAGATAGCAGGTAGGCAGGAAGCAGTCTTGAAGATGATAGTGAGACGACTGTCTCTGCTGTCAGGGGTAGAAGAAGCTAGTGAGGGGAGTACTGGAATGTCATCCAACGCGCCGAATGCCTCGCACTTATACTGCCGTCAGGATCGTCGTCCTTGGCATCCTTGACGGGACACAATCTCCCTCGCGCCTTGGGATGCGATGCCATGGCCGGGGTCGGGCAGGGCAGGGCAGAGGGTGTAAGATGCACAGCAGCCATGTTGTGCTACGGGGGTGCTCGCGTCGTGGGATCCGACAAGCCTCGTGGGCCGTCAGCGCCAAGCCGCTCGCCTCGTTATTAATACACGGTCGGCCGGGGCCCGGGAGTCCGTTATGAAGTCGGCTGCCGTGCAGAGGTTGCGGCGTGGGGCAGAGTTCCGGTGGGCAGTGCACCCGGGTCTGGGGGGGAAGCTATTTGCGGATGGGGAGGATGACAGCTCATGGGGGCGCTGCACTCTACGGACAGGGGTTGTAGATCCTGAGCGGGGAGCTTGGCTTTTGGGCTTGCCCTGGGGAAATGAACGATTCCTTGCGTGCCATGGCCGTCGCACTATCGGCAGACGTGCTGGAGATGTCTGACTGAGACAAACACTGACTGACTGGAGGACAGGGCGGGTGGATATTGGCCGATGAATTCCCGGTCAAAGAGTCTTTGAGGCGCCAAGAGGCATTTCGCTTGGGCTGACTACTGTAGAACGTCCCTGAGATGGCGGTCACCGTGACGGGGATCCGACTCGTGAGCTTCAAGTTCACCAAGGTGTTGTTAACCCTGAGTCTTCGTCCTCTCACCCTCGCACCGCTGGCTGGTAATCGAGGCTGGCGAACCGCGGTCAAGGGCAAGCAGTCAGACGCCGGGATTACTTACCATCGGAAGTAAACGAAAGGGCTCGGCGGTGTGACCTTCATCTGTGCTGTGCTCCTTCGGAAAGAGTCTGCCTCGAGGTCTGGCCTTGGGTCTCGGAAGCCGAGGCCGGTACTTGCAGGATGCGACCGAGTTCTCGATGAAGGCCCGATGGAGGGCACAAACATGTTCTGTAGACGGTCAGGGGATTGCTTCGACTTGTTCGTTCTCGTGGAAAATGTTCGTCCGTGGCTGCACGGCCACATGGCCTCAACCAACCAAGCCACATGCAGCCGTTCAGCCACCCGCTTCTCCAGACGCCACGGCGCGTCCCGGACTCGGAGAGCTTCGATTTAACGGGCACCCCGAGGCCTAGGTTTTGGTTCAACTTCAAATTTCCTCTCCAGAGTGTCCGGAGCGGTCCCGTCCTTTCGAGGCCAGTGACGGGGAAAAGAGGTCTTCTTTCGTGCATTTCGAGAGGCAAGGTGGTCTTGGCCCGTTTCGGGACGAGGTTGCGCGTCGAGTCTTTGTTCTTCTTCCCGCCTCGGGAGGGCGGGCTGGCCCAGATCGGCGGGAGATGGTGATGGGGGCACGGTCTTACAGTTCTAGACCCCTTTGACCCTTTTAGTTTTCTGCCCTGCGCCGTCCGGAATGAGGGGGGGAGGAGTGTCGTAGAGATCGGCAGACGGCAGTCAGTGATGTTGAACAGGGAGCAGCCTTTTCTCCGCGTGACGGGCGACGATCACATCACTGGCGATTGCTTGCATCAGACACGGTCACGAGGCGCCGCCGTAAGCGATGACTCGCGAGTCATATCCAGCACCGACGTGACGAACTTCCAACGGCCTGCCGTGTCCTTGGTTCTGGGGCCTGCGAGACGAACGACGAACGAACGGTTCGCCTGGGCCCCAGGCTGGTGCCACAGTCTATGCGCGCCTCATCATGTACCCCGCGTTCCCCCTCCTCCCCTCCCGATGCCCAATGACGCTTGTCCAAGTCCCGGCGAAGCGTAGCGCGCTGGCGTCTGTGAACCGAGCCTGGGCCAAGACCGCGGGGGGCGCCAGGCGCGCGCAAAGTCCAGATGACGCCGGGCCCCGGCCCCCCTCGATCCAACGGACGGCAATCCGTCGGGCAGGGTCGAGATGACGGTTGTGGAGGCCCATGTGGTCTCGACAGTAGGCGCAAGGCTAAACTTGGAGGGGCATGGGACGCTGTGCAATGACGGAGGTCAGGGTCGTCCTGGGGGATCGAGGGTTGTGTCTCAAGGCGAGATGCAGCACAGGTGGCGATGGGGGACAAAGAAGGCTTTCCAGCATGGAGGGTTCACCTACCATCAGGGAGGCCGGATGCGTCGACAAGACGGTTGATTCTGATGGACCGGTACTGAGCAAAGGCTCCTTTCTTTTTTTCTCCAGGTTCCATCTTGTCTGTCGTCGGCGGGGCACACTAATATGACGTCGTCATCCACTTTGGGAGCGACCCTGGGGCGGTCAACCTCAGTCATTCGACAACCGCATCGCAATCCATCGCAACGTCCCCTCCTAGCCCCATGCCCGTGTACCTGGATACCTAACCAGACATGGACGGCGCGGTACACGGCGGGTTTTTGATTTTTGATTCGAGATGTGGCTTATCATCGGTGCCATGACACGACAAGCGCGGCTGCCCACTGCCCACTGCCCACCGCTCACAGGCCACCATCCACGGCGTCCAATCGTGATGCAATCGCCAAACTCCCGCCGTCACTCGCCCTGCATGTCGTGGCGCTTCCGTCGGTGAATCGGGCGCTCTTTCCCCGTCCCTGTGGCGAGTGGCATGTGCCAGTATCACGAGATACCGCCTGGACCTCGGGGGATGTACACTCACCTCGAGGCAACCATTCAAATCTGCCAGAGACAGACCCTGCATATTCGCGCGGCCTCTTCTTTCGGCGGATTGGCGTGCCTGCTGGCTTCTGGCGAAGCGAGGGGGGAGGATTGCTGTCCCTCGCCGGTTGGGCGCCCGCCAGATTGCCGGACGAACCAAGTAGACGTACGTGGTTGTGCATGAGCCGCAGGCCGACACGGCAAAGGCTGGCCAACTGAGGGATATTGGGCGCCTGCCGGAGCATCGAACAATTGTCAGATCAGCACGGCAATATCCCGCAAACGGGCCGTGGAAGCGTCCGGATCGTCGGGCACCACTCCCACGCTGGCTACGTTGCGTCTTGGGTGGTTTGAGCAATTGGAGGTCTTGTCCCAGTGAAGCGATATCTATCGACTGAGCATCTACACACCTAAAGTCAGGTAACTTGGGTACCAGTACCTCTATTGGCGGTGACACCCTGCCTGTCCACCAAGTGGAGAGATGGATGGAGCTCGCTGGAACATCGCCCACTTGCAGGCTGAGGCCGTTTCCCCTCCAGCGGCCACATGCCCTCCCAGCCACCCAGAATGCCTCCCGGTCGCCAAACGACCGCCGCTACAGACACCTCAGGAAACTTCGCCTTTCCTCTCCCGGACGACTTTTGCACAGGTTGGCCGAGACCATCCCCTGGTTCGGCTGGGCTCGCCCACTGACCGCACCTGCGGACAACCTAAAAGAACACCCATTCGCAGGACCAGAGGAACCTGGACCGGCCTAGTTCTTGATTCCAACATGGACACTGAGTCTCCCGTCCGCTGGACTGGATCTGGCCGGTGCATCGGATGCCACTGGCGTTGATGCACTCCAGCGTCCAGCGTCAGTGTGCAGCCCGCCCGCCCGCACCGAGTGGGCCCGCCCGCCGCCATCGACTTTGGCTCCATCATGCAACGGGGCCCGGGGGGAGCTCAGGCATCTGCCGCACATAAGTAAAAGCCCATCGTCACACCAGGTCCGACTTTCTGTCCATTCCCTTGCCCCCGCCTCAACAACAAAACACTGTGAAGCTCCCAGACTTGTTATTGCCCTCGAACTTCAGCCACAGCCACAGGTCGGAACACTTCAAAACCGGCACTGCCCCGACTTTCTTATTCGTCCCATAACTCCTTCAATTCCCAATCCTCCTTCACCTACAAACTCCCACCTTCTCCGCCCATTCACTCCTTCCTACCCTCCCGGTCACCCGCCCACTTCACACGACCTGGTCACAGCACAACCACCGCACCCGACCTGATCCATCTGTTTGACCCGTGATACCCCGCCATCATTCTTCTTCCTCTCACACACAACACCTCCCACGCCCAAGCAGGAGAACCAGCACCACCTGCCGCAAAACAACTCCCTGCACTCCCAGACAACTACTTTGGCTCGACCACATCCCGCACAATGGCCGCCGTCATGCATCACAGCCCTCAACCTCACACCCCGCCCTCGAACCTCCAGAGGCCGAGAGGTAAGGCTTCGCTCTCTTGTTTCCCCTCTCATTCCACCAACTCCGACTGACCCGACCATTGCAGGCATCCTCAAGAACTCCTACCAAAAGTCGCCTCCCGTCTCACCCATCGAGCAGGACCTCTCCGCCAAGGAGATTACAATCATCAACACCCAGCAGAACGCCGGCCACCGCCGCTCTTCCTCATCCGCCAGCCGCCCCGCCGGCTCTCGCCGCGGCTCCAGCCGCACCCCCTCCATCGGCGGCGACCACGACCCCATGCAGGACTCGCAGCGCCTCAAGTGGGACGAGGCCAACCTTTACCTCACCGAGCAGGAGCGCTCCTCCACCATGAAGATCACCGAGCCCAAGACTCCCTACGCAAAGCACTACGATCCCACCGAGGACCCCTCCGACGATGATGAGCCGTCTATGCAGGGCGTCGGCGTGGTCGGCCAGGCTCGCCGTCGTGCTAACCCTGAAGACGACATTCCTGTTATGTCGCTGGGCGAGCCGGAGGAGGCGGTCCCGGAGAGCGAGTCGGGCAAAGAAAAGCAGCTCAAGGTTCACGTGGACGAGAACAGCGCCGCCGACGGCGGCCACCACGGCGAAGAAGCGGAACTGGTGGGCCTCACCCCCGAAGAGAGGGAGAAGCACATTCGCTTCGAGCAGATGCGCAAGAAGCACTACGAAATGAGGAATGTCGCCCACCTGCTCGGCCACCCCGAGGAGATGGACGAGGACGACGAGGACACCCGCATGCCCACCTTTACCCCCAACGGCAAGGCGTGAATCCGTCTCAGGTGCCAGCCATCTTCCTCCTCACCTGCGGGTGCAAAGCACGGGAGGCCCATCATCGATACGACACGGCAAGACTGAACGAGGGTTATGACGGCATGGGGCGGGAAGGAGGAGAACAAGACCTCGGTTGCGTTCGTCTTCACCCTGCTCTACTTTTTCTTTCCTATTTCTGTAAGACGCGAGCCTCAAACATCGGCAACGGTGTGTTGCATGGCCGCTCGCATACGATCCCAGGCGTTATCGGGAACCAGAGGGCAACAGAGAGATGAGACCCTGATTTGGACGGTCTTGGGGCGTTTACGGCGGGGACATATCGTCCTCGCGCGGGTCACCTTGTGTTTTTCCCCCCAAGTCACATCCCCCGGCGCTGGCCCTCATGCACGCATAGGGTCTTTTTTGATTTTGAGAAATACCATGATATCAACTCCTCTCATGCAGAGCATCCTAATGTGCCGCTCCAACCAAGTCCATCTAAAGCGCCGCGTATGCATTTGTTCTCCATGTGCTCATTATCAAAGTCAGAGGCGCATTGCCCTCACAGCATGCCCTTCCGGGCGAGTTCCACCTTGCGCGCCGCCTCACCCGCGGCGAAACCGCCCTTGGAGACGCAGATGCGCTGACCGTCCGAAAGCTCAAACTTCTCCTCCTGGCTAGGCCACGGGCAAGGGCAATGGTGTGGGAAATGGACGCAGGCAAGAGTGTCGGGGCAAAGGTAGTGTTCGCAGTAGGCTATTCACAATCCGGGTTAGTATCGTCCGGTGGAGAGCTTCGCTGCTGGGGAAGCACTGCGTACAGTTGTCATATTGGTTGCGGTAGGCCGCCGAGTCGCTCGGGACGTTCTGGGGTTTCCGTTCCTGCTGCTGTCCGCCGAACATTTGGTCGAAGAAGCCGAATTGCGCCTGCACAGTGCTGATGAGCGCCAGCAGGACGAGGGGAAGACTGGTGAAAAAGCGCATATTGTCGTCGGTCAAGCTCGGGACGTGATCGGTAGTGATTTGGAACAACTGAATTCCAAGTTCGAGAAGCAAAAGAGCCCGGGTCGTCCTCTCCGCGATGAGTTGGCCCCAATGTGAAGCTGCCAGGGTGGCACGCTGAGGGCGGCCCGCTTATCGGGCTATCGCGTTGATGACTAAGCCGAAAATCTCCTTCCTCGCGTCGACATCCGACAACCATTCGATACCCAACACCTCCGATACAATTTACGACGACGACGACCATTGACTGCGGATGGGCGCCGGGTCCCTTACTTCACGAATGCGTCTCTCACAACTGCAGCAGCCCCTTCGGGCAGCTGCCTCCTCGCTGCTGAGGCCGACACTCCCCCTCGCCGAGTCCTTCTCCCGACTGCAGATCACCAACACCAACGCCCTCGTGTCCGGCCGGAGGCACGCCTCGGTGAAGGCGCAGGGTGCCTACAAGCTGAAGCCGAAGAAGACCATCATGAAGAAGTTGGGTGCCAAGAGGACAGGAGGTACGGCCAATTGACCCCTTTGTGACGAGCTCCCGTAGCTTGTCCGGTCTCAGCCCCTTTGCTGACCATCCCTTCCCGCCAGACCAATATGTCATCCCCGGCAACATCATCTACAAGCAGCGAGGTTCCGTGTGGCATCCGGGCGAGAACTGCATCATGGGCCGCGACCACACGATCCACGCCATGGCGACCGGCTTCGTCAAGTACTACCGCGACCCCTCGTTGCACCCGAAGCGCAAGTACATCGGCGTCGCCCTCAACAAGGAGGACACCCTCCCCTACCCGCCGCACGCCGAGCGCAAGCGCCGCCTCAACAAGTCCGCCCACACCATCGCCCCCCGCGAGGTCGACCCCCCCATCTCCGCCTCGGGCATCCCGACGCAGGTCGTCCGCACGGGCGCGGCCAGCGCCCCCGGCAAGCAGGCCGGCCCGCCGCGCGTCCTCCGCCTCCGCGACGACTACTCGTACCGCGAGGACAACTGGCGCATCGGCCGGCTCGTCAAGCTCACGGGCGTGACAAAGTTCCGCGGCGGCCGGGGCTACGGCAAGTCGCGCAGCGCGCGGTTCCGCAGCGCCCGCTACAAGCGCGAGCGGAGCCTCGAGGGAGAGCGCAAGGTCCTCGAGCGCGACATTGCCGCGGCCGCCAAGGAGGGCGCGAGCCTGGACGAGTGGGCGGCCATGGCGCAGAAGAAGAAGCTGGACGACCGCGCCAAGCAGGTCGACAAGGCGAGGGTCGAGAAGCAGAAGAAGGCTGAGAAGATGGCCAAGCAGCGCATGGCTGGCATGAACAGGGCCAGGGCCAAGAAGAACTGAGCGTCGAGTCGGGGGACGGGAGCACGAGAGGGCGCGGCCAGCGAGCGGCACCGGCCCTTGTGTAGTTGTGCGTGTATGAGCGCGGCGATGTACTCTACCTGTGTAACATATTGCGAAAATGGTCATCTTGCATACATCTGCGGCGGGTATGGTCGTGGACTGGGCTGAAGCAGATGGAAGCGTCTCTTGAGACTTGTTGAGCTTAAGCCAAAAGCCGAAGGTACCTTGCAGTTTCTCCGTGGGAATGAAGGTGCTGGAACGAAAGCTTTGCCGGATTACAGAGGCTTCATTCGGTACCTATGTTGACTATCATGTCAAAGTCATGCCGAACATGATATGAAGAGTGTAGCTTCCCATCTCGATTGCTCCCTTCTTTGGCCGTGCCTTCAGTGTGCCCTGTCGTAGGCCTGGGATAAATAAGGTAGGTAGGTTTCACGGTAGCTTCGCCGCTAATACCGATCGGAAAGCCAGCCAGTAGAAAAGGGAGTAGCATCCCAGTTATAGCACGGACCCACCTCACTGTACAGGACGTAAAGGGACCCTACGAACTATCCCTTCACTTCTCTAGGACACTTACTGACTATGTTCACCACACGCGGAGATCCCGTCAGAGCAGATGCGCAGTTCAAGGCATCTCACAGCCTGATATCTGAACTCTCATAAAAGCAATCACACAGCGCGCAGCCATTCAGCTACACCTACTCGCGCTGGCTTGCCGAATCCCTCAGCGAGCGCGCATCTACGCGTCACGGGCGTCCTCGCCCTGCGTTCAACTCACTGTAGCACCGCGGGCGTCACTCAGAATTCATCAATCGGCAGGCACATCATATGGGCGGAGGTTGAAACGCACCAGCATACCGAACACAGCCTGTGGCCAAAACACTGAGGCTGATCAGGGCTGCCCGGTTGTGATCAAAGGTACGTGCAAGTACCTTGCTCAACCCGACATTGTATACCCCTGAATGGTAGTTGACTGGCTGTCAGGCCTCGACTCATGAGAAGCCTGCTCTGTTCACACTACGAAAGAACCTAGGGTAGCCGCAGACACACCACCGGACTTCATGTCGTCCACAGGCAGCGCCACCCCCGTGGTGCCTCACTGGGCGACTTCCCTGCTGGGCGGATCCAAGCAGGTAACCCCTAATCCGACAAGCATCGGACGAACACCTTCACACGTTCTCAAGACAGTCGAGACGCCAACCGTTAGTACCACTGACAGTCCCTCTGAGGTGCTTCTGGTGGAGATGGACGATGAGAACGATATCGACTACGAGGACAACTCTGTGGAGGCAGACGACAACGACGACGATGACGAGATGGATGACACGAGCACGCCTGGCCCAATTCATGTTGACACCCCAGCCAGCATGGATCTGGTCCAGTTCTCAAGCACGAAGTCGGCTGGTTTGACAGGCCAGAATACCACAGGCACACCGTCCACCTCACATGCTGCCGCTTCGGCTGTTGAGCAGACGGATGGCAAGACGCAGGGACTTGCGGCAGGAACACATCCAGTCCCCCGTGCCGTCTCCGTCTCTTCCTCCTCCGGCGGCTCTGATATCCCCGACGTCCCGCCCTCGTACCGCCGTGATACGTCAGGTACTTCTACACAAGCCACAGCCGAGACTTCGGCTCCTCTCAAGCGCGGTGCCACTGCCGAGGGCGGCCCGGCCTTCAAGCGACCGCGTGTCTCGAACATTGCCCATGGTGTCATCACGTCTCGTTTGGACGAGAGTGATTCTTCGGTAGCTCCCCCCAACAGACGTCGTTCAGATGCTGCCAAGCCAGGAGGCGTTCCTGATGGCCACGAGTCGGCCATTGCAAAGGTCGAGTCAGATGTGGGCGGTCCTGGTGACGCTACAGCGGCAATGCTTAATTCCAGGGCTCTTGCATCGGTCGGCATTCCGAGCTCGTCTAAGAACAACCACACGGAATACTGTGAGCCCATTGAGCATATCACCATGACTGAGGATGGCCGTCCGTACACCTGCATGCCCGGCTTCGACCTCTCGACCAAGACGAAGGGCGCCCTCTTCCCGACAGGTTACCAGTTGCGACTGAATGACTACGCACCGTATATCTGTCCAGTTCGCGACTGCCAAACGCGGTTGCCGACCGTCAAAGGTCTGGGCTCTCATGTCACCGTAGGTGCCCCCTCACTCCATCCTGGCATTTATTGATCCGATGATACTAGGCAAAGCACGCTGCTTCGCTCTTCAACGACAACTTGGATGGCACCATGAGCTTCATCAGGACGTATGTAGGGCCCCGGTTTCCGCGGCCGCCGCCCCTCATCATCTCGCGGTACCCGCCAGGTCCCGATGAACTGCCTCCCCGCGGAGCTTTTGTGTCCGCGAATGTGACTATGAAGGCGCGGAAGCGGGGGGGCGTGATGGGAATTGACTCACCCTTGAAACTATACGCGTCGACACAGGGCCTCACTGAGGGGTTCCTCCGGGGACGCTCAACCCCCACAGTCAAGGACACACACACGCCCGCGTCAGACTACGGCCTGAGGATGCCAACGTCAGAGTATAGTCCGGCGTCGGTATCTACGCCCGTGCCTCAACAAACTCCGGTGTGGCAGAGCGCTCCAGTACCGCAGAATTATCCAGTTCAGCAGAGCCTTCCTGTGCAAGAGCACCCACCGGCACCAGACAATGGAGTCCAGGCTCCAATGCTCGAAATGGAGTCCTGGGAGGTTGCCCCAGGCCATATCAGAGACGGCAAGAGGGGCGATCCTCATGAGAGTATGTGCACGCTCTCACCCCTTCCATGATTTCAACTGACACATTCCATCACAGACGTCGCGTTTTCAAACGCATACATGACAAGCAACGCGGCCATTCCCATCTCTCCCCATGTCGGCTTCAACGTGGCCACCATCCGGCCCGGAGGGTCTTACAAGCTTGAGGAGAACCCTCGTGTGCTTCGCGTGTGCTCGGTCGCCTCGGGCAAAGTGTACGTCAAGTTGGACGAGAAGAAGTTCCCAATTGGATGCAATGGTGTCTTCAAGATACGGGGCGGCAGCACGGCGACGGTCGAAAACCGTCTATACGTCGATTCGGTGCTGCATATCACGACCATTAATGAGTATTAGCAAGCACTCGAGCACATCGAGCATCGGATAGGAGCTGGGCAATACATGCGTCTGGCATTCAAGGTTCAAATCCAGGAGTGTTGATTGGAGTCCAGATGCCGGCGCCGGCTCCGGTCTCCGGGCCGGCCCACTCACTTTGAAGCCGGTCCGGGGTTCAGTGTTCGCAGCCGATCTGATGCGGGGACACTCGCACTGTCATGTCGTCCCCACGCCCTTTCGCCGTCGGCCATAACCCCTCCGATAAGGAAGAGAAGCATAGCAGCTCTCTTCCCAGACATCTTCCAATTCTTCCCTCTTGACACAATTCCTTCAGAAAACATATAGCAAACGCATCTGTCCATCATGGCCCCTTCGGCGACGTCCGGGTCTGCTACTGAGCCCTCCCCCTCCATCCCGGAGCATAGCAAGTCCAAGCATGGCCACGAGCTCGCCAACCTCACGCCCCTGCAGGCCATCTCGCAGGGCGCCGTGCCCCTCCCCGGCATCCCGACTCACCCCTCGTTCGCCGCGCACCGGTCCTGGATCCTCTCGCACATGGCCGCCGCGTTCCGCCACGTACCGTCAACCCCGAGTTCCTTATTGCCTGTTACGGCTGTCTCATGAATTACTCCCTGCTCCCATACCACGTGGCATGACTCCTGCAGGCTCCCGTAGCTCTTGACACAGCCCAAAGAAGAAATTACTGACTCCGCGTGTCGTAGTGGGCACGATCCGGCTACGTCGAGGGCTTCAGCGGACACATTTCCGTGCGCGACCCGGAGAACCCCAACGCGTTCTGGACGAACCCGCTCGGCGTGCACTTTGGCCTCCTCAAGGCGTCGGACATGATCCTCGTCGACCACGACGGCAACTTCCTCGCTGGAAACCGGCGGAGGCCGCCGAACAAGGCCGGCTTCCTGATCCACTCGGCCGTGCACCGGGCCCGGCCGGACGTACACGCTGTGTGCCACGCCCACTCCATCTACGGCAAGGCGTGGTCCGTCTTTGCCCGCCCGCTGGAAATGATCACGCAGGATGCGTGCAAGTTTTACGGCGACGCGCAGGCCGTCTACGACTCGTACGGTGGAGTGGTTCTCGGCGCCGAGGAGGGCGAGCGCATCGCCGCGGCACTGGGACCTCGCGGCAAGGGGGCCATTCTGCGCAACCACGGTATCATCACTGTCGGCGCGACCGTTGACGAGGCCGCGTTCCTGTACACGAGCATGGAGCGTAGTTGCCAGGTACAGCTGCTGGCTGAGTCGGTCCACGGCCTGCCCAAGGTGCTGATCCCGGATGAGGAGGCAAAGTTCAACTTTGACGTCGAGGCGGATCCGGAGTACTGCTACTGCGAGTTCCAGGTGTACTATGACCTGGAGGAACACTATGCCGAGGGGAGCTTTGATGACTTCAAGGGGTTGTGAGTGGTTGAGATTTGGGCCTGTCTTTTTCCTGGGTTTGCCAAACACAGATGTTGTAGTCCTGCAGACAGTTCATCACCAAGCCCCTGTTGTTTCAATTTGGCTCTTCGCTTCGGGCAACACTTCCAAGCCGTCGTCCCAGATCTCATCTCGAGCATTGCTTCCAATACCAAAAAGCGTCGCGATCATCACTTCCTCGTCATAATCCTTACAGTGCGAGTCATGTGCATATTACGTCAACCACACCACTAATTTTTTCCACACTGTCATTCTACACTGTACGGAGGAAAATCACGAAATTTCCCTCCATGTTCACGAGTTTGCCTCTCCCATTCTCACCACGAACAGCATTCACCAGCCCCCGACGCCATGGCCGACTTCCAGGCAGCCTCCG
Organism: Plectosphaerella cucumerina; assembly: GCA_020746995.1. Classification (NCBI taxonomy): domain Eukaryota; kingdom Fungi; phylum Ascomycota; class Sordariomycetes; order Glomerellales; family Plectosphaerellaceae; genus Plectosphaerella; species Plectosphaerella cucumerina. Next base: position 5,501,791 of record JAGPXD010000002.1, read on the forward strand.
ATCGCTTCCTGCAGTGGTTCAAGTCCGTCGGCGGCCAGTTCCGCGACGATCTGCTGCAGATTGTCGACCTGCGCCCCAATGGCGCCGGCAGAGGCATCAGTGAGTCCCTGTCCCTGTACAAACCCGTCGCGGTCGAGAATAGCCTGTTTGCAGGATCCTTGCGGGGCCCCCCTCTCCAGGCTTCTAGACCTAGACAGACCGGGCTGACCTGTCGACAGTTGCGACAAAGGACATCCCCCAGGACACCACCTTGTTCACCATCCCCCGCGATGCCATCATCAACGTCCAGACGTCGGAGCTGTCGAGCAAGCTGCCGCATGTCTTTGACGGGTCGATTGACGAGATGGACGAGGACGCGGCGCCCCTGGACTCATGGGGCTCCCTGATCCTCGTCCTGCTCTACGAGTTCCTGCGCGGGGATGCCTCGCGTTGGAAACCTTACTTTGACGTGCTGCCCGAGCAGTTCGACACGCCCATCTTCTGGTCCGAGGACGAGCTCAAGGAGCTCGAGGGCACCTCTCTCACCGCGGAAAAGGTCGGCAAGAATGAGAGCGACACGATGCTGCGCCAGAAGATTCTGCCCGTCGTCTTTGACAACGCGGCCATTTTCTTCCCGGGGGGCACGCCTACGATGAGCGAGGATGACGTGCTCCGACTCGCGCACCGCATGGGCAGCACCATCATGGCGTATGCTTTTGATCTCGAGAATGAGGACGACGAGCCCGAGGAGGGTGAGGATGGATGGGTTGAGGATCGCGAGGGTCAGGTCATGCTGGGCATGGTACCTATGGCCGATACGCTCAATGCGAATGCCGACTTCAACGCACATGTGAACCACGGAGAAGGTTTGGAGGTCACATCGCTCCGGTCAACACTGCCGGCGGGCTCAGAGATCCTCAACTACTACGGCCCGCTACCTTCATCCGAGTTGCTGAGACGGTATGGCTACTTCACGCCCGAGCACCGCCGCTACGACGTCGTCGAGATCCCCTGGGTTCTCGTCAGGACGGCGATCCAGGCCCAGCTAGGATTGGCAGATGCCGCCGTGGCTCAGGTCGTGAGTCGCCCTTGACTCCCCCACTGGTTGCACGACTGACATTTTCGCAGGAGAGCGAGCTGGATGAGGAGGAACTCGAGGAAGTTTTCGTCATCGAGCGGGACTCTGGCGAGCCAGACGCCGAGGGCCGCCTTTCCGGCTCGCCCCAGGTGCGCGAGATCTCAGCCGAGCTCGAGGAGCAGATGAAGGCCTTCCTCAAGGCCGTCAAGAAACTCGGCCCCGATCTGATACCCGACAAGAGGAAGCGGGACGAGATCGCCGTCGCCGTGGTCGAAAAGGTACTGACCGTGCGCCTGTCCCAATACCCGACCACCGTCCAGGAGGATGAGGCCTTGCTGGCGACGCCTGACCTCCCGCCGAGGAAGCGGATGGCGATCCAGGTTCGGATCGGGGAGAAACTCCTCCTCCAGGAAGCCATTGCCTTTGCCAATGGATCGGCGAACATCGCCCCGGAAGCGGACGGTCAGCGCGCCTCTAAGAAGGCACGACGGGACTGAGAGGCCAGCTGGGGCCTTGACACGTGTCTGGGGTTGGACATGATGACCACGAAAGGACTCGCCCTAGTCCCCTGGACCAAAAAAGTGACGAGTATGAAATGATCCCATCAACTGGGAACGAGCTGGCTCGGGGGGAAAAAAAAGCGCCATTGATTTCGGGCCACGTCGAGCGAGACACGCCCCTCGCTGCACAGCGATAGACCAGCATACACGGCGCCTCACTCTTGCCCCCCTTGGGCGTTGAAGCGTCAATTCTATTGTTTCCCTCTCTTCAGGCATCTGTCACACTGTCACAAAATTTACCTCGATTTGCCAGTCTGGCCCGCATGCCGCCACGTCGACGCACACAACGAGCGGCCACGGCTGCGGCCCCGGATGACGCCCCCCTGGACCGGATCTGGGGCAAGTGATTCTCGGATATGACTTGTGACTACTCGCATCCCCCCGAGCATCCGGAGGCTCACTTTTATTCCGACGTCAGCTGGTTGGCGCGAGGGACTCTTCGGAGTGACGTCCGAGAGCAATCACCATCCTTGGGAGCTTGTCACAGCCCAAGACCGCCATTCTCGTGGCATGTTGCCTCCTCGTGTCTAGAACCTTTTCGATTGTTTCCTCTGTCCCAGACTGGTGAGAAGACAGTCATGCAAGCACAAGCACGACGAGGACGGGCCGCCTCCTTGTTCTGCCTGCCGCGAAGGGTATGCCGGCTCTCCCAGGTGATGAGTTGCCTGATGTCAAAGCGTGGGTATATAAGCCACGGCTGCCAACGATGCCTTTTTTTTGGATGACGAGCTTCCGGCTCATTGAATCGTCAGTATTTCGTGATGCCTCGGGTTCTGGGTGGCCTGGCGTTGCCGTGTCACTCCACGCTGCCGACTCCCAAGCCGCTTCTTCAGGCCTACTTCACCTTCCGGCCTCTTGGGCCGAATCAAGCCGTGGCCTCTGTGTCAGTGGTAAAATGCCTCATCCTCGCAACCTCCGTCCCGCACCAACCATCGTGAGACGGCTGGCGGTTGCTCTCCCGGGTACTATCCGCCGACAGAGAGTCATGAGAGGAAGCTGTCTCGGCGGCAAGGCGGTCTCCGAGGAAGAGTCTCCTGACGAAACAGGCTTCACTCGCACCATTCAGGTTTACCATACCCCCTCCTCGGCTGAGAATGTCTTGGGCTACGCTCTCGCAGGAGCCGAACCTCAACCGGTTGTCGCTATCCCATTGGCCACGCCCGTTCTGCATCACCACATTTGCCAGTGGCCAGTATGCCAGTGCCAGGGCAGGGGAGAGAGGATAGCCAGCGCATCATTTCGGTAAGCACTGTAGGTTGTGATTGAAGTCCCCTGAGCTGCTGAGATCGGTATGCCCGACTCTGTCCCGCGACCTCATTTGTGTCGAAAGCTAGGTAGGTGGCCAACCCTGCAACTGATTCGACCGCAGATATGCGAATCACTCACCAGCGCTGCTGCCCTTGCGGCCATATCAGGGAGGCGACAGACGAAGGACTACTTGGCGCTAGAGGAGACGTGGCACGAGAGGATGCATCCGGTTGTGTTCACGAGACCTTCCGAGATGGTGGTTGCGCGCTGCTCGCCGCAGCCCTTCCGCCCTTCAACGCATGCCATTGGAGGCATTCGCTTCGCGACGCAGAAGTGCTTTTGCCCCGGTTGCCATTCATGGCGGCAAAGTGAAAGAGACCGCCCTACCCATGGGCGGCCATGAGGTGGTTTTTTAGAAAAACCTCGTCCGGGAGATCTTCCGAGAACACTGGCAACATATTCTCTGAAGCGGATGGTGTTGGTTTTTGAGGCTCACTACACATTCTCATAGGTACTTCAAACTACTCCTCGTGGCCACGACCTTCTCTCAGACAGGCAAATTCAGCACCCTCAGCTCCCAAATATGTCTTCAAGCGCAGGTCCGACCCTTTTCCACTCATCAGCCCCTTCTAACCCCTGACCCAGAAAACCGATCGAGGCAAGAAGACGCACCACAGCTCCAGCTCCAGCAAGTCGCATCACCACAGCGCCAAGTCCAAAACCGACAAGAAACACAAAGAAGCCTTGCCCTCGGGGCCCCAGTTCTCCTTCATCTTTGCCATCGTCGAGCTCTGCATCTTCGACGACTTTGCCTCGCAGAACATCGACGCCTGGGGCAACCCCCAGCCCCCTCGCTCGCCCTCCTCATACGACACGGCCAATGAGAGGCCCGCCGGCGTCTGGCGCTGGCGCGACGGCGCTGTAGAGCCCGTCGGGGACAGATATACCTGGCTCCGGCCCGACCCCCTCCTGCCGGGTGCCGTCTACCCCCTCGCCTCCCCCACCGCCGAGCCGCTGACGGTCTACGAGACCTTCAGCGTCTTCAACTGCTGGCGCTTCCTGCCGTGCCTGTACACGGCCACCGACTCGTCCGTCGTCGACGTCGCCTCGAGCATGAGCTATCGCTGGGTGCAGCTGGCGTTTGAACACGCGGGTCCCGGCAGTTTGACGGGGGAGAACCCGCCGCGGCTGGTGACGCGGATCGGGCTGGGGCAGAGGCATGTCGAGGCCGAGAATCCCGCGTGGATGCCGGAGTTGATCTCGAGGTCCCATGCGGCCATCGCCCCTGGTGGCCCGGTGTCGTACGGGCTGGGCGGGTATGTCGGGGTCATATTGGGCTTGATGGCTCTGTCGCAGAAGCCGAAACGGGCGGAACGCGTCTTCCAGCGCTGGAGGGGAGGTCACTGGGAGCCAGGCCTTCGAGAAGCCACCGCAGGTGAGTTCCGAGATACTGCAGCTGTTCATGTTCCTCGGCAGGCTGACAGCTCCATACTCTAGATCCTCATCCTGCCGGTCCGCCCAGGGGCGTGTTGGTGCAGGTTTGCCTGGACGATGAGTACCCAGATGTGTCGACGCATGAGCTAATACGACATTTCGAAGCGTACGGCGTGATGGTGTTTGGATAGCAGGGTGTATCACGGATCGAGTTGGACCGTAGACCTTGGGTCATTATTGTCATTTTTCAACCAAATCTACACCACACCACGCTGTGCTACTCGCCCGAAAGGCGTTGGGCCTCCCCTTGTGTCTCCTCAAAGTCTTCCGGCTCTGGGGTTTTGTGTCCCTTGAGTGGCGCCGTGGGGCAGACCACTGGCTGCTCCTTGCGGCACTACCTGAGTGCCCGCTTGCCACATCGTGGCGGCCGCAACTCCCGAACCGCTGCGCTTCGAAACGTCATGCTCAGCAGGCTACCTTAGACGATATCGGGTAACCTGACGGCAATATCGCCAGACTGCGTGATGTAGCGCACCCATGGTAGCGAGGGGTATTGCAGCTTTATGAAGGGTCAGCTCGCATACTTAACTCATGGAAACAATGGGACTCACCTTTGGTTCTGTGATCTTCAGGTACCGCACCTGGATGCCGCTCGTCGTGAAGTAAGGAATCTCAAACTTGATCTGGATGGGCCGCTTCGCGCCCTTGGAACCGAGACCACCCATGCTGCCGCCAAATCCGCCCGTCATGCCGCCGCCGCGCTCGTCGTCGCCCCGCACGGAAGGCAGGCCCAGCTCGGCGCGCATGAGGAACTCCTTGCCACCGCCGAACTGCTTGATCTTCCACACGATGGCGCTCTGCTCGGGGGCGTAGTGGACGGCGCCGATGTTGGTCCTGAAGCGGGGCGAGTCGGCGTCGTCAGGCACGGGCACGATGATCTCGACGTTGTTGGCGGTGCTGCGGCGCTTGAAGTGGGCTTTGGCCTTGAGCATGTACTCGATGCGGGAGCCCGAGTGCGACTCGACCAGGCACTCGACCCAGATGAGGGGCTTCACCTGGGTGTTGAGGCGGTAGCTCATGAGCTCGAACTCTCCGTCAGGGGGGATGAAGGAGATTGTGCGGTCATTTTCGAAGCGCGAGAGGCGCACACACTGGTGGAACTTTACGTCCTCCATCTCGATTGCCTTGCCGCGGGTGGTGCGGCCGGTCGTCTCGAACATGACCTTGTCGTTGAGGCCGAGGCGCAGCTCGGGCATGCCGCTGAGGTAGCACTTCATCTTGACGGCGCCAAGGATCTCGGAGCGCAGAACGTTTCCATTGACTCCGATGAGAAGGTTGAGGGACTCGACGACGTCGAGGAAGACCTCGTTCTTGCGGTAGCGGATGCCCTCGGAACGCCAGGAGACGGCATTTGTGACGGCGATGGGCGGCCGGGCCTGGACCTCGAGCTTGTGCGACTCTTGCGTAATGTATTCCTGGAGGATCTTGCTCTCGGTGGTCTGCGGGTATCCAAAGTCCATCATCTCGTCGAGAAGCTCGTAGATGATGACAAAGTTGTCGCGGATGGACTCTTCCTCGAGGGCCTTGAAGTACTCGGTGAAGACCTCGACAATCTTGTGCAGGAACAGCAGGATCTCGGCGGCGTTGGTGTTGCGTTTTGTGAGGGCGAGGAGGTAGAGGTTATTGTGGCGGATGTAGAGGTAGTTGATGCCCTCGTAGGAGAAGCATGGCGGCACGGCTGACGATTCCTCCTCGGCTTCGGACAGCAGGATCGGGAACTGCTCGACAGCGGACATGGGGATGTCGCCGCGGTAGTTTCGGGCAAGGAGGGTCTTGCCCTTGAGGTCGAGGAAGAAGACGGCCGACGCCATTGTGATGTTGGAGTTGGTGGAGGGGTAGCGGGTTCAGGGGGCGGCGGCGGCGGCGGTTCGAGGTGACGAGTCGGCGCGTCGGCCGGAGAGATCAGAGCAGCTCCCGTGGAGGGTGTGGCATGCGTGTATTCGTTTTGGAGATGTATTCGATGCTTGATGTTGGTGGACCTGTGGACCGAGCTGAGCCTGGGCCGGGGGCGATATGTCACTGCTTGCCGCCAAGTTGCAATATTGAAGCCTTGGATGCACCCATCGACTCGACGCCGGTAGGGGATGTGGTGTCAAGACGCACAGGCCACATCTTGGGCTGGAGCTAGCCTGAGCTGTTTATCGGGCGGCCGATAAGCATCACGCTTGAAGTCACATGACCTTTGGCTGTTGCGGTGGTTGGCGGCCCACTCTGAGAAAAGACACAAAACTTCGGAGGCGGGCGGTAGCTTTAGAAGTTTTCTTCTTCTTCTCTTCACCGCGTCCTTTTAGACAGTGCAGCTCTTCATTCCAAACCACATTGGCCCCGGCATTCTGTCGGAGGTCAGCCGTGACGTCGTTGATGCAGCATGCGATTTCGAGACGCGCAGAAGAACTGCGCAAGCACATCGCGGTGCCATAAGAGCTGCCCTTGCATTTTCCAGATTGCGTTGGCGGCGTCAGAGGCACCGGACATACCTTCTCGACTCGGCCTCGGCCGTGCGAGGGGTTTCTTGGCCTGGGGCATAGGATTTTTTTATTTATTTTTTGGATTCAGCAGGTTGGCGTCGGTGGTCGGTCGGCCGCGATCGCGCTCGTGAAAACGCGACGTACGTAAAAGAGCGTCGGAGCCACACCGATTTGGACTCGGACTCGCGTATGTGCGACCAGTTTGACTCGATGTTGGCATTGCCATGTGGGCCACGTCGTCCAGCGAAGCTCGGCTGCCGACACTGAGCGGTGATTAATGATCAAGCGAGGCACGAGGCATGGCGGAGGTCCCTCAGCTGCCGCCCATTTTGTCGCTGCGACCACGGACACGGCGCCGTTTGCGGAACCACAGCCCGCGCCGTTGCTGGACGGCACAGGTGGTGAATCTGTGATCCGACGCGCTGGGGGCTCGTAAATCTTGCAGAGAGGCCTGTTCTGTCGACCATCAGGGGTTTGGACTTGGCCGAACCTCGGGAACAAGTGGACACCACGCATGCTTTTTCACACGATGTTGCCTGCTTGTGATGGGGAATGGAGCTCGTCTCGGATAACGAGAACGTCCGGCCGCGGCGCATCACATGGGGATTGAGCGGGCAGTCCGTGGGCTCAGCAGACCGTTTCCTTACTCGCTCCGTTGGCTGATCCCAGGCATTTGCGACTCGAAGATCGACGAGAGAGAGGGCACGATGGAGGAAGAGGGGGCGTTGTGCGTGGCCTCCCTGCGGCCAGCAATGGGCGGTGACTCGTGAGACTTGAGGGGGCGGGCGACTTGCTGACTGACTGTTGACAGACACGATGAAGGCGGCCGAGAGTCGTCATTTTGGACTTTGTGCTGCAGGTTTAAGCAGATCCCTGCCCCCCAGGTTCTCTTTTCCATCGCCAAAAGAAGTGCATAGGTCGGATATCAGATGACTCCGTGATGGGCAACCTCCAAGCAGATCTTGCTAAATAGAGGCCCCGATGTTGTTCGGTATGTCCGTCCGCGACGCCACCTCTGGGTTGCTCCAATATCGTCACGGCAGCTACGAAGAGAAGACGAGCCGGGCAACCAGGCTTCCCACTCTCTCGACCCGATCTTCACATGTCCCTGGCAGGATGGCCAGACCAAAAGTGGCAAGGCGGCGGGTTTGGGAGGGCAGGTGGTGTGACGTAGAAGCGTTCTGATTAGCGGACGTCTCGAGGGGGGGTTCGGGGGGCCATCACAAAGCCAGGTCTTCACGAGGGGCATGATCCAGTGAGGCGAAGGGAACCGGCTTCGGTGACTGTCTCATGTGCCTGCCAGAGCCGATTGCCGCCTGGGCGAGCCGTCCACGGGCCCATCCCAACTGGGAGGACGGGCATTTGCACATGGGAGGGGGAGAAAGTAATGACTGTTAGTGTCTGGCTAGTGAAATCTACACATGTGCTTAACGCGCGAGACTCAGCCTTGGCGCAAAATCAGACGGTGGCATTGCATGTGACAAGCAGGGCCTGATCAGTTCTGACACGTGCTTCCCGTCCGGTCCCCTTCTCTTTCCCCAGCATTTCCTTTCCGCTGACAGAGGCAGGAAGTCGCTATCCCGAGTCCCGCGCGGCGGCGCCTGCCCGTTGCGTCCAGCTCCGTGCACCCCAATCGTCTGGGGGATGGAAGGAGCGATTGGAAGGAGGCAGCACAGAGGACAGACCTGAGAGGTCGGCAGAGTCTTTTCCCTCGGTGCATCGCGTGAATCATCTCATGCTCGTCGTCGCCGTGCTAGGTCAACTTGGAATTCCCATCGGCTTTTTCCCCCGTCGCATCGCCCCCCATCCACAAAAGTGCTCGCCCCGGGACCCTGCATCAGTCACAGCACCCTCGGCGGGAGGAGCGCAGCCACCGTCTTTCGGTCCCGACCTTCCTGCTGGTGGTTGGCTGATTGGTAGAGCGCGCCGCTATTGCGCACCGTCGCCCAGGGAAAAGCCCCCCAGGCGCAACCACCGTGACCCCCCACGACGAGCGCGCTCTTCCCCGGGCGGCTTCTAGGCCCTGAAGCCTTGATGTTGGGGGTGAAGTGACCTGATTATCCCCCGTGCCAGTTTGGCGTCAGCGCGCTGAACGACGCCTGTTGGGGGCCTCATTGAACCTTCCGAGTCCACGTTCAGCCCAAGACGGGCGCACCACCCCCAGCACATGCACCTCATTTGCCGCCCCGGATTTGTTTCCGCGCCCACTTCATCCATCCCTCTCTCTCTCTCGTCTCTCCCTCTCCCTCTTCACGTCCAGCCTGGCGCAGCCCAGCAATCGCAACTACCTTTTTACAACTTAACCCACGGCCACGAGCGCTCAGGCTTTCTCGGGCCTGATCACCCGCATCACTGACAGGGCCGCTACCGTCCTGTCTCACATCCTCGTTAATCCTCCCCTCTCCCCCCATCCCATCCCATCCCATCTCGTGCCGGCCATCCCCGTCACCTCCGCCCTCCCTCCCTCTCCTGGTCTCCCCCCCCCTTGGATTCCTCCCACCACACCCACCAACCGTCTGCCTCGCCGCTTCTCGCCTCGCACAGCCGACCTGGGGGGCCCGCCTTCCTCGCCGACTCTGTTCTGCTTTTTCCCCTGGACTCCTCAACACCACGCCATTCCTTCCCCTTCTTCGTCGTCACCACCTGTTCGCCATTTACTATCCCTCCTCTCGACCATCCCTTCTGCCTCCATGTCGTGAGCCCGCGCCGCGGCGTCTCGTCGGAAATCCCCCCCTGATCGCGGTCGCTCCTCCGCCTCACATGTCATTCGCATTCCATGCCGAAGAGACGAGGTAGAGAGTGAGACCAAAGCGCCGATGGAAGGTAATCACATGCTGCCCCCGCCCGGGGAGCACCAGCCAGACGGCATGGCCTCCTCGACTTCGACGAAGCGCAACATCGGGGATCAGTCCCACGACGTTTCGCTACCACCACCACCGACCTACGCCCCTCCGCCTCCGCCTCCGCCGCCGAGTTACCACCCGCAGCGCATTCATCACGACGTTCCTCTACGCAGCAAGTTCCCCAGCCAGTCCGACTCCGAGCTGCCGCCCATCCTGCCTCCCGCCGCCCACAATGATCCCGCGACGAACAAGCTGCCCTCGCTATCCTCCTTGACTGGCCCTCCCATCTCGCGGCCGCCGATTCCGACCTCCCTCCCCGCCTTGCAGCACTCCGAGTCGTCGTCCTCGCTGTCCAAGCCGAAGCCCGCCGTGACGCATTGGCCTAGCATGAACCCCTTTACGACATATTATACCCCCAGTCACCTCCAATCGGCCCAGCCGCTGTCGCCCGCCGATGTCAATTCTGGCAACAGTGACCTTGGCAGCATCGCGTCCCCCGATCGCGGCTATGAGAGCAGGGGACCGAGTGTCAGTCTGGACGACCCCGAGGTGCGCTTGGCCGCCGAGGCGCTCGGTGATCTCAAAGCAGGTATGTCAAGGCTGGGGACAGTCCCTGCGCCCGCTGTTTGGCATCTCGCGCTGACAGTTGAACAGATTTTGGCAACTCGCCCACCAGCCGAAGCACCCCAGGTGCAGCCGGCTCCCCTGCTGGCTCCATCACAAACCCACAGACACCGCAACAGGAGCCGCTCTTCTCCCTGCTCACCACATCACACCCCCGACTCGCGACTACAATCGAGAATGCGACCTCGGCCTACAACACGTCCAAGAACTTTTCCCCGCGCATCAAGTCCGGCGTCGAATACGTCGAGGGCTACCTGCAGCCTATCGCAAACACTGTGGGCTCGGTCAGCCGCGTCACAGGCGTCGAGGGTGGCGTGAGATGGTTCCTCGGAGGGAATGGCCGGAGGCCGTCCGACTCAGACGGAGCCGACTCTGGATCACACAAGAGACGTAGGGTCGCCAAGGGAAGCGACGAGATGATTGGTATCCTGGTCGACCCTATCTCGGGCACGGCGGCTGCCCCCGCTGCAGACGGGGACCCGACGCGCGACTCATTCATCTTCCGCCACGACCGTCGCCTGTCCCGTGCTAGTACAATCGACACCCTCCCGGCATATGATGATCACCGCTCGCCTGCGTACTCGGAGAGCGACAAGCCTGGTGGCGACCGCCCCGGCAGCGCTGCCAGCGCGCGGCAATCCCGTCTTATGCTCACGACCTCTGGACTGGCCGTTTCCATGAGCAACGAGAGCCTGCGCAGCCTGAAGTACTGTCTGCGGTGGCTGCGGAAGGCCAACGACCACATCGGCGGCGTCGTGACCAACCTGAAGACGACTCTTGACCAGTACGACCAGGCCGGAGCCTCGAACCAAGAGGACGGTGCTGAGAGCGCCGAGCGTGGTGGCGATGAGATGGATGTCGACTCGCGTGCCGTGACCAGGCAACCGTCTGAGCAGGACCAAAGGGTTCTCGCTGCCAAAATCACCGCATTGCGGGGAGACATCCTCAAGTCGCTGCAAGGCGCCATTGAGACCGTGTCCAAGTACGCCGGCGGTGCGCTGCCCGACAACGCGAGGATACTGGTGCACAACCACCTCACCACCCTCCCCCAACGTTTCCGCTATGCCACCATGGTCGAGCAGCAGGCGAGGACTGGCACCCCGAGGCCCGCTGAGGAGGTCACTCGTGAGAACGCGAACCGTGTCCTCGTCCTTGCCAAGGAGGGTCTGGACATGATCACTCAGGTCAGCGGTGTCATCGACGGCACCATCATCTGCGCTGAAGAGTGGTGTGACAAGCTTGGGCGCAAGAGGAACTCGGATGTCCTGCTGCCCGAGACTCGGCAACAAGCCGATGTCAAGTCAGGCTGAGCGGCAGAGGTCGTGGACATGCAAATGTCAGGACGCGAAGAGCCCCCATGAGCCGAAAACGTGGGCACAATCCCATGTTCTGCTCATGGCGGGAACGACGGAGGACGGAGTAAAGAAAACAAAACCAAGGGGAACACGAAAAGAACACAAAATAAGACGGCGGCTCGCGACAACAACAACCACGGGCCTGCAACCCATCTTCCTATGATACCACGGAGGGCATCCATCACCCTCACATACGATTTTTCTCCTTCTTCACTTCTTTTGCCTCGAAGAGTCGTCGCCGGCCTGCCGTGGTAACCCCTATTTTTCTACCTCCCATATCCTTGGCGCACAATATCCATTTTCAGCAAACCTTTCCTTTGTCAGTATGTTGCCGAGGGGGCCGAGGGACTGATGTCGAGCACACCCGATCCGGTCCGTCGGTGCTTGATGCCTCGGGCAGTGCGTGCCTATAACGGCGTTGGTGGTGGAGCGACTGTGGCGGTGATGCCGAGCGCGGCGTGGAGGGATGGCGGTTAGGGTCGGGCAACCTGTTTATAGAGCTTCCAGGCGACTTTGCCTTGTATACCATGCCGATGATTGTCCACTTGCACTTGCCCTCTTATGCTGTCTCGTCCGTCTCGTCGTAATGATCACGCACAGGAAATTTGTGAGTTGCCACCAGGCATGAATCACTCATGGTACGCAGTGATCCCACGTAGACAATCGTATTATTCGTCTCGGCATTACAAAGGGGACTATTTGAATACAGAAAGATACAAACGGCAACGCTAGCAGGCTTGCTGAGGTGCTAAAACCAACCTATGAGCGAAGCAGCGGGGTCTGCTCGCCAACACCCTCACCGGCTTCAGTCTCGACATGTGCCTCTTGATTCGTGCTGGCGTCAATATCCTCGTCGTTGTGGCGGCGAATGACGCGCTCGCGCAGGATCCAGCCGATACACACGCCAGCGCCGGGCCCCAGCAGAACGGTGGCGCCAATGGCACCAAGAAGGGCGAGCCATCCAGCCTCGACGAAGAGCGAGTAGACAGTAATGACGAAGATTGCGCCCCAGTTGACGGCTTCGTAGCCCAGAACGGCGCGGGTGACGGACTTGCTGTCGTCGCGGCGGGTGAGAGACCAGATCAGGGCGACGTGGGCCGCGAGAGAGAGGAGGACTGGGACGGCGTAGACGAGGGCGAGGGCGGGGCGGTTGGACTCGAGGTCGAGAGACTTGGTACCGCGGCGGCGGGGGGTGGTCTCAACCTGGGTGCCCTGCCAGCGGGCGTCGAGGCGCTTGACGACGAGGAGGAGGAGGTAACGGAGCAGAATGACCCAAACGGGGAAGAATAGCCAGACTGTGATGGGTGCGGTGGAGCGCCAGACGAGAACCAGGGCCGCGGGAAGGGCGAAGCCGATGATGACAGCGTCGGAGACGGCAAGTGCATCAGCTGCAGTGCGGAGGCGGCGACGGCGGAGGGCCTGGCGCTTCTTGGAACGGACATCGGCGTCGACGGCTTCTTCTTCTGTAGCGGAGCGTCGACCGCTGGCGGCATCATCGTCGGCGTCGACCGTGTCGGCGGGCGCCTCGCCGAGGTTGATACGGCGGACCTCGCGGGCAGTGGTGACGATCCACCCAGCAGCAATGAAGATGAAGACATACGGCCCGCCTCCGATATGGACGAGGATCCAGAGCAGGCCGAGACGGCGGAGGTAATCCCCCGCGGGACCGGCGACGAGGCGCGCCGATTCGAGATAGGTGACGGTCAGGAGGGCGGCTGTGAAGGCCCAGATGGTGGCCATGACGGCGAGGCCGCGGGTGGAGGCGACGGCATATTCGAAGAAGGAGACGGCAAAGCAGGAGAGGGGGCCGAAGAAGGGGACGGAGCGGGAGAGGGAGGGGTGGAGGGAGTGGGCGTGGCAGCGGGAGTAGAGGAGGGGGACTTCGAGGAAGTTGTCGCTGCTGAGGATGAGGAGGCAGGCGATGGCGATGATGGGGAGGGGTGTGAGGATTACTTTGAGGGGGGAGGAGCGGATGGGGGCCCTGGTGAGGGCGATGGGGAGGCGGACGGCCATGCTGTGTATGCCGAGGGTTGGAGGTTTTATATTTTCGATGTTTCTGGCTCGGGCTCGGTGCTTGATGGTGGACGAGGTGAAGCTGGCCGTGGTGATGGCGAGGCGACGTTGGGGATGGTCGCGGACGCGGTTGGATCACGAGGGGAAGGATCATGAGGTCGATGGAGGTGAGGTGAGATGCGAGTGACGTGCAGAGCTTCGAGATGAGCAGGCTGATTGGCGGGATTGGGACCGGGGTTGAGGCGGTCCGGCGCAGCTGGCAGAGCGTGAGCCAGGTGGCAGGCTAGTACTAGTACCCGGCGCCGTCCAGGGGCTGGCGGGTGAGATCCTCAGGGGGGACAATCCACTGTCACTCCTCTGTATTTTCTAGGTGGTCACTCAAGATGGAACTGTCAACCACCTCACATCTAATGCGATGTACTTGAAACTTGAACCACATTCTCAAACTAATCTTCCATTCATGAGGATGTATATTATGCCCTGAATTCCTCCCATGAACCATGCCATATCATGATTATTCCGTTCGACTTGGCCTCGCTGCATGTCGGCGATGCCACACCGAGCCGTTCGCTGTCCTGTCACACCGCTCCCAGCTTGCCACGACCACAAACCAGTCCATGAGCTGACCTCGGAACGCCCGCCAACACCCCAGGTTTGCCGCCAGCACCTGGTAATCCTACAGGAACCAGTGACACACACAAGCTCCTGCCACCCGGCTGGCCAGCATGGTCCTATCTCTGCATGGCATGACGCCCCTCCATCCTTCCCTCGACTATCCCGTCCGGGGCAGCGGGGAAGCGATAGGTCTCTGAACTCACCTCCGACAGGTGGAACATGATCCTTTGATACGAGTGTAGGCCAGTCCGTGGCACGTCGACCTGACAGGCTGGACGGACGCCCACGTGGCGCGTTCTCGCCCTCTTTCTCTTCCGATCGCAAGCCTCGAGGTCGAGGGAGCAGGGCCTCGCCACACCAGGACCCCGGCGCCCGCCCTTCCGTCGCGGCTCAAAGCAGGGCGCGCGGACTGGCAGCGGCAGTAGTACCTGCATTGCCCTCTGCGTTATCTCTGCCGCCACCACCTCGACCTAGCAGCGGTGACAGGCCCGAGACCCTTGCAGGCCGTCACGTCACATCCCATGTTCGGGTCGGACCGGCCTTGATGTCCTGGGCGAAAGAGCGACAAACAGCTCAGGGGAGGAGGGGGGGTGAAGCTATTCAGAGCTCGCTTCATCAGTGAGCTGCTCCTCGCCATCTCCTGTTTTTGTTCATAGCTTGCTTCCGCCCATTGCCTTGCTCGTACACGTCCTGGTGCTCGCCCTATTACTAGATCATCCCGAACTGCTCAAACATCACTATCGTACACAGTTCAGACCTCACAGCCCAGCACAATGGCGGAGCCCTTCAACACGCCGTATCCGCCCAGCACCCCGATCCCCGCCTCAACCCCGCGCTCAACCTCGCCCGCGGTCCCGCGGTCCGGCCCCTCCACGCCGCCCGCCGCCGCCGTCCTTCCCCCCATCGCCACGGCCCTCGACCCCGCCCCGGGCCCGACCTCGACCACCCGCAAGCCCATCGTCCTGCACATCGGCGACCCCGTCAGATACAACCCCGACACCTACGCCCTCTTCTCCTCATCCTTCCACGTCATCCGCCCCTCAACCCAGGAGCGCCAGCGCGATGAATTCAGGCGCGCTCTCTCCGAAGGCCGCTGGGGCGACTTTGACGCCATCTTCCGTCCCTTCTGGGGCACCGGCGGTGAGATGGGCCAGTGGGACGACGAGCTCATCGCCCTTCTCCCCAAGAGCGTCAAGGTCTTCGCCAGCGCCGGCGCGGGCTTTGACTGGGCCGACGTGAAGCTGCTCGGCGAGCGAGGTGAGCCGAACCAACCCCTCCGCTCCCCTGACTCCCTACTGACTCCTCTCAGGCATCATCTACTGCAACTCAGGCCTCGCAGCCGCAGACGCCGTCGCAGACTTCGCCATGGCCATGATCATCTCCACCTTCCGCCACATCCCCTGGTGCGCCTCCGCCGCCGCAGCAGACCCGTCCACCTTCCAGGACTGCCACGCCCGCGCCACCGCCGTCTCCCATACCCTCCGCGGCCAAACCCTGGGCCTCATCGGCCTTGGCAACATCGGCGCCGGCATCGCCGCCCGCGCCCATCACGGGTTCGCCATGAAGATCCACTACCACGACATCTTCCGCAAGCCCGAGTCCGTCGAGGCCTCACTCGGCGCAGTCTTCCATCCTACCCTCCACGAGCTCATCGCCGCCTCCGACTGCGTCGTCCTGTGTACCCCTTCGCCTGGGCGAGGCGTCCGCGTCATCTCTGCCCCTGAGCTGGCCCACTTCCGTCCCGGCTCCCGTTTCGTCAACATTGCCCGCGGACCTCTTGTCGATGAGGACGCCCTGGCAGACGCCTTGGATGCCGGTATCCTCAGTAGTGTTGCCCTCGACGTCCACGATGATGAGCCTCACGTACACCCCCGACTCAAGGCTCTGGCAGGCACAAAAGCCCTACTGACGTGCCACAATGCCGGGGGCACCGTCGAGACCCACGCTGGCTTTGAGGAGCTGAGCATGCGGAACATCATGGCGGTTCTGGGTGGTGGCGAGCCTCTGACCCCTGTGAACCTTGAGCACGTGAAGCAAGTCTGAAAGTGCAGTAATTGTTTGTTGCCGACAAGTGTAGAGCCAGGAACATACATATTCGGATGGGTATAGCTACCACTCGTCTTCATTGCCGTATTCAGAACAGCTGGTACCCTGAACTCGTGCTCATAACCATGCTCGTACACTCTCCGTCCCTGTCCAAGCCAAAACGCCTCGCTCCGTGTCATCATACCAGACCATCACATCACGCCTTTGGCTTCTTTCTAACCAGCCCCGCGGTGAGTACGTTGACCTTGCTCGGCTCCTCCTTGCCAGCCTCAGCCTCGGCCTCTGGCCGCTTGCGCTTCACCAGGCCCGAGAGGTTGTTGACGGCACCCGACGAGGACGTCGCAGCCTCAATCTTAGCCGGCAGCGCCTGCTGGCCTGTGACTTCGAGATCCCACGCCTCGCCGAGGCCTACCTCCTTGATCCAGCGCTTCATGCTTCCGACGGCCAAACCGAGGTTGGCAAAGTCAAGGTGGAGGAGGAGCTCCACTGAACGCTTGTAGTCGTTCTCCGAGATGATCTTCTGGCCACGGCCCTCGGGGGGCCAAAAGTAGTACGGGCTCGTAACCGGCTGCTGTAGGAGGTAGTTCTTCTGCCTAGTCTTAATGCGGGGTTGCCGGGACCGGATCTTGCCCGTGAGGCGCTTCTTTTTCTTCTTCTTGCTCTTCAGCTCGCGCCCCGGCTTACTGGGTGACCCGTCCGCAGTTGGGTTGACGGGGAAAAGCTTCCGCGGGGTCGTCAGAGGGGTCGTCACCGACAAGGTCCGCTGCGTCTTCGGGGTGCTGGGGGCCTCCTGTGATTCAGGTGCGTGGAAGGATGCGCTGGGGGTTGGGATTTGCGTTGGGGTGCTCGGTCGCTTCTCCTGGCCCTTGGGGTCAAAAACGACCCAAATGAACCCCGTGAGTCTGCCGCTGGAGCACTCCTGTCGGTAGGCCAGCATGTCCCAGAACTGATCAAGAGATCTGATGCTCTTCCACATGCCGGTCGTCCGCATGGCCTTGGACTTTGCCGCCTCCTCGTCGAGCTCATCCCGGTAGCGCGACTTCGGATCGTCGGGATACCGCGGGATGAGACACCTTGGAGGTATCCAGTCGAATTCCCGGGTATAGTGCGACACCCTCCTCAGCGCATCCTGAAGTTCCCAGCGTGATGCGCTTCCTGAAGCCCGAGGGAGGAACGCCCTCGTCTCGTACTTGTCCTGTCCCGGGACGACCAGGTATCCCATTGTACTGCCCCATGCGCCAAGCTTGCCGGTGGGAGGGTCTTGCAGCAGCGGATCCAGCACCCTACACCACCACTTGACCAGGCCCCTATCGTCCAGGACGTGCTTCGACTTATTCTTGATACTGCCGGGGAAGAGGTATTGGTCCTGGGCGCGCGCGAACAGGTTGACGACTGATTGGATATCCTTGCGACGACGATGTTGAATGAGATGCGACAAGAATGCGCCGCACACGGCCCTAATTGGCGACGGCGTGCCTTTAGGCAGGTCCAGTAGAGAGAGGTAGCCTGTCGAGTCCGCCTTGGAGACGAAGAAGGTGCTCGAGTGGGCGGTTGTGAAGATTAGGACCTCGATTGCCATGACGGGTACTGGTGTCGGGGCGCCTCCGTTTTGTTCGACAGCTGATGTCTGCTCATGTTTCGCGTCGATGGTCAGGGTGAGGAAGTGGCTCTCGCAGTACGTCTTGTCGTCTCGTTCACCCGGTGGGGCTGAGCAGAGGGCGTTCGTCTTGGTCGGGGGAGTCGAAACATGATAGATTCCGAACTTGTAGCCCTTTGGAAGTACTCGTGATAGCCTCTCGATGAGCGATTTGCTCGGAGTTGTCGGCGGGCCGCGGGCGGGTGTCGACATGGCGAAGGAAGTGGTGCTCTATTTGATGTGGGTGTTGGTAGCGATGTTGCCAAGAGAGGATATGGGCCTCAAATCATGATGTTCCAAGAAGCTGCGCAGTCCTGAAGACAGGTATCCAGAGGCTTTTCAGTACATATGTGCGGATTGAGGGGAAACTGTTGCCAAAATGGACGGGACCAAGTCGCGTGGTTGCACCGAAGACGTGTTGATGACTGGGAGTTGGACCTGGTGCTGGGTGAGCTGCAGGGAGAGATGTGGGGAAGCCGTCACGGTGAGTTCCGCGCCAACACCAATGCACACTAGCGCCTGTTGGTCATGTCGCGCTAGTCATCGCGCGGCCACGTGACCTTGAAGCTTGATCACGAAAAGTTCATCCGGCAGATGGGTCCATCGAGGACGACGAAGGAGACAGACAGCCCATCGCAGCCCGTCCCCGGAGTTGCACCCACCACGCCCACGAGATACCCCCGTCGAGTCCAATGCCGGCGTAGGACACGAGGACCCGAATTACTCTCCTTTCCTCGACCACATAATCACAATGGCCGCCAACACGTCCCGGACGGCCGCCTTCGCCCTGAGCAGGCGTGCCGCCCAGCAATGCTCCTCGTCCTCCAGGCCCGCGTTCCCCCTCAAGCGCACCGCCCGCGCCTTCACCACGACACCGGCCACGGCCCAGACGGAATCGGCGACTAAGATTGACGAACTCTCTCGGCGCACGCTGGAGTCGGAGAGGCCCGGTGACCTCAAGGAAACTCGCCCCCGGTGGTCCTACACGCCCGAGGGCATGAAGGCCCCCTTCTCGCCGCACGTTGTCAAGGACCCCTCGCGCAAGATTTGGAAGGTCAACTCGGACCCTGTCAAGCTCGACCAGATGTACCTGCGCCTGCTGGGCAAGGGTGGCGACAAGCTGTTGCCCGAGGAGATCAAGTGGCTCGCCATCACGCACAAGAGCTTCGACCAGGGCAGGAGAGGGTTCAACGATAGGCTGGCCTTCCTGGGTACGTCTCAGCCGTTGGGCCTGTTGGTATACACCATGGTACATTTGCTGACGAATTGAGCAGGCCGACAAGCCATCATCCTCGAGGTCTCGCAGAGCATCCTCGCCGGTGCGCAGGTCGAGGCCGCCGTCGTGCCAGATTCGCACGGCCGCGAGGCCTTCCAGCACCCTGCTCTGTCAAGGCTGGACAACTTCAACGCCAAGCTGCCCCAGGATATCGTGACGAGGGAGAAGATTGAGCGCCTTGCAATTGACGTGGGCCTGGACAAGGTCGTGCGGTGGAAGCCTAGGCTGGTACGCTCCTCTTTGCATGCTTGCCATTCTTGCACCAATGTGCTGACCATCTCTTGCACAGCCCGGCAACCTGGCCGCCTCCGGTCAGACGATCGTCCTCAACGGAACCATCCACGCCATCATTGGCGCCATCTCCCTCCAGCACGGCGCCGAGGTTGCCGGAAAGATCGTTAGGGAGAGGATACTGTCGCAACTAGACCTCCAATAGGCGGGAGGACACCGACCAGTGTATCAAAAATGTACAACACGATGCAGATAGAGCATTTGACAACATGTCACGACGACGCCTTCAGTTTCCGGGTGATGGACAATGCATCCGGTGCCTGTTGTTGACAGTACGGGATCTGGCGCCTGCGGTGCAAGGGGAACTCATACAACCAGGTGCAACATTTGCGGAAGGGATAATAGCATTTCTCATCTACCACATGACTATTTTTGGCTGACCGTATGCAAGGGATGTAGCTAGGACTCCAATGCTAGGATGGCGAGGTCACCTGGTTATTCACGAGCTTGCATTCCTGGTCAGCGTCACCTCTGCAACATGGCGCGTTGTTTTGGTAAGTCCGAGGAATGAACTTGAATGAACGAGATTCCGAGCTGATTTGCGTTCCTGCACTGCATCCCGAAGTGGCCAGTGCTCCAGCGAAAAGGGGCTTCGGCTTAGTCAGTCAATCCAGCCCCTGAATCCAACTCCAACAGTCACGATCATCACAAGAGAAGCGAGAGCTCAATGTCTGAGAAACAATTGCGATTTACTACCTAAAAGCAACCCAAATCCAAGGCCGTCTCGCGCGTAGGAAGGCCGCTCTTACGAGCGCCCCCCGTTGCAAACTGCTCAGGCCCCGGCGCACTTGAAGATGATCGTCCCCCAAACCCAATCGCCCGGTAAAGTGTTGCATCGGCGATTGCTGCATTGAACAACAAGGTGGCTTAGAGAATCGAAAGCGGGAAGCTTCGAGGCCATGGTGATGATGGTCTCTCGTGTGTTGCTGCTGCGTGTCGCGCTGCCGGCCCGCGCCGGCGGTGCGTTGCTCGCTTGTGAGGCGCGCGCTGCTTAGAGGAGGACGGCAGCGCCGGCGAAGGCGAGCACGACGAGGCTGGCGATGGCCTTCTCGGCACCGGCAGTGACGGGGTACTCGGGCTTGACGGGGGTGACAGGCTTGACGGGCTCGACGGGGTAGTCGGGCTTGACGGGGTAGTCGGGCTTGACGGGGTAGTCAGGCTTGACGGGGTAGTCGGGCTTGACGGGGTAGTCGGGCTTGACAGGGTAGTCAGGCTTGACGGGGTAGTCAGGCTTGACGGGGGTGATGGGCTCGTAGGGCTTGACGGGAGCGGGCTTGCAGTCCTTGCAAGGGGGCTCGACGTGGCAGCTGTCGCCCTTGCAGATCTGGTACTCGCCGCACTTGTCGCCGTAGCACTTCTCGAAGCCGCAGTGGTCGCCCTTGCAGACCCAGTTCTTCTTGCAGTCGTCGCCGTGGCACTTCTCGTCGCCGCAGTGGTCGCCGTAGCAGACAACCTTCTTGAAGCACTCCTCGCCCTTGCAGGTGTCGTACTCGCACGTGCCGTCAGTCTTGCAGCAGACCTTCTTGTTGCAGTGGCCGTCGAGGCAGGGCTCGGGGCGGCAGACGTCGTCCCAGCAGACAACGCGGATCTTGCACCAGTCATCGACGCAGGGGAAGTCGTAGTCGCACCAGTCACCGAAGCAGACAACCTTCTTGTAGCAGTCGCCGCCGTAGGGGCAGGTGGGGATGGGCTTGGGGCACCAGGGACCCCAGCAAGGGCCGTGGCCGGGTCCGACAGTGGTGGTGACAGTGGTGGTGGCGCCGCTGGCATCGGTGGTGGTGAGGGTGGCGATGGAGGTGATGGTGCCGGAGCCGCCGCCAGCAACGTTGACGTAGACGGAGAGGAGGACAGTGACGGGGAGACCCTGGCGACGGACGATGGAGGGGCCAAGGAGACCGCCGCCACCGCAGGTCTGGGCAGTGTTGCCGGGGCAGGGGATGTTGCACTTGTCGTTGGGGACGGTCTGGGCCTGGTCGGCGTTGTCGCCGCAGTAGCACTCGGGGCCGGTGACACCGAAGAAGCGGGCACGGCCAACGCAGCGGGAAGCGCAAATCTCGCGGGTCATGGCGGTGGAGGACTCGGCCAGGACCCAGCCGGGGAAGCGGTCGCGGGAGCCCAGGCAGCCGACGTACTGGAAGTCGCCGATGGAGGCAGGGCCGCCAATGCCAGCGGTGGCAGTGGCAGTACCAGAGCTGGTGGTGGTACCGGTGGCGGTCTCGGTGCCAGTGGTGGTCGCAGAGTCAGTTCCGGTGATGGTGTCGGTGGCGGTGGAGGAGACAGAGTCGGTGATGCTGTCAGTGGCCGACGAAGTGCTGGAGGTGGTGATGGTCTCCTGGCGAGCCTGGAGATCGGCGTACAGAGCCTTGTTGTAGGCGAGGGCCCCGGAGGCGCCCAGGCCAATGGCCAGAACGGCAGTGAAGCGCATCTTGGAAGCGGGTTGCTTAAAGAGTGACTGGTAATGAGTGACTGAAAGGCAAAAGGAGGAACACCTCGGGAAGCGAGAAAGGAGTGACTGAGATGTTGAGGGATTGTCGGATTGCTGTGTGAGGAGGAGAGAGGAAATGTTGTTCTGGACGGGAAGATGATGGCTTTCTTATACTCGGATGGGCTCTCGATGTTTGGCTGTTCATGCCCAGGGAGCACACTGGCTGTTGTCCCCATGGTAGCCCGTATGGGCGTTTTCCCAGCATGCCTCACGAACCTCCTCCCGTCTCCCATCCCCCGTTCTCCCTCACAGCATCAGACACCCAAACAAGCCTGAGCGTTGTTGACTCGTCCACCCTTTCCCCCTTGGATCCAGCCCGTCCGCCCCCCCGCTGCCAGGGCGGACTGGCAGGGCAGGCCGGCCGGCTTCCTCCAAGGGGGGCTGCGCCGGCTGTGGGCCCGCACATTTCTCCGGCGACAGGGCCGGTATCGCGTCCGGCGGCCAATGAGATGACAAGATGCGTGTTTTCGTCTCCCGAATCAGGGAGTTGAAGAATGGATCGGCTGGGCTTGGAACTTGGGCGTGGTCGTGTCTCAGTCCCGAGGCGTTCCTCCGCAAGGGAGGCTCACCACCCGAACAAGACGAGCCTCATCCTGGTCGAGAGGGTGTAGGAATGGACTCTGATGGGGCAATGCAATGTATGGCCCCGGCCGGGCTGGTTTCTATTGTGTCCGGGAATGTAGCCTGGCACGTCCGGCACGCGAGCTTCGAGTGATGTCGTCGGGATCTTGAGCCATCTTGACAGGCGCCGACAACATGCCCGGCCGCGATAGCCCCGTATCCCCGGCTCTTGTTTTCCCCTTGGTAGAAACCTGCCTTGCGTGTCATGTGAAAAGCGGACCTTGGTCCGGGCGTCACTCTCGCCGTGAGACCTCAATCTCACCCTCTACCCTCTGCAATGTCTCCGCATTCCTGATTCAGGGGCAACGGCCAACCGCCGCCCCTCGACTCAGCCGATACGATCGTACTCAGACAGACAAGTCAGGCCGGCAATCGCTGCTCCAAGCCTCCACGGCAAGCGTTTGTTTTTTCCCCCTTGGCCGTTTGACGGGATTCAGTCTCTTTCCCAGCCACCCTTCCGAGACTCTCAATCTGTCTGATCCGCCCTCGGAGAGAAAAGCAGGTCTCTCCCGAGAACCCGCGATGAACCATTCCTCCCACCGCAACATTGCTTCTAATTTAGTAATTCCAGAACCTGCCGGTCGCACGCATGCCCGGCCTTGGCCGGCCCAGGGCAATAGTGAAGCGGAGCCTGGCCCGGGCTGCGGCAGCTCCCTCGTTTACCCGCCCGCAAAAGCAACACCTCGCCTAAGACTAGGAGCCTCGCCGACCTAGGGAGCCCGAAGCCTATGACGCTGACAATGCGCATTGGCACGAAAGCCCACATCGCTGGAGGCCTGGCAGCGGAGCCGCAAACCTGATGATGGTCCCGTTGCCATTCCATGAACGTCCCACTGCGAGGTCGATGGCCGGATGGCCAGACGCGATGCGCATGTCCGGAGGAGGTTCGGACTGGAGATTCGCGCCCGACCTGGAATCAGCAAGATTGGTTCCATCTCAACGAATATCTTGCGTTTGTGATCGTGATGATCTTGGGCTCACCAAACAATCGGCAAGGCCGTCCGAAGTTGATGAGGATCGGTGGTTAAGCCGAGGTGTGAGGTTGAGTCAGGGGCGGAAGTCGGTAGTGATGATACCGCGGACTCGGACAATGGAACAAGGACCTTGTGCCGGGCACGGCACGTGGTTGCATCGCGCATTGTCTCGCCTGCACCTCATCTCGGATGGCGTGCTTCGTCTGGAGAGCAGCATCATCAGGTCGTCGTAGGGCTGGTGACAAATGGCGAAAGAGCCAGCTCTGGACATGCCTATGGCTTTTGAACATTATTCTTGTATATCCAGACTTGAACATCCCTCGTGATGCAGGTAATCCTGGTCCCACATGCGATGGCGTGTTGTCTGTCTCCAGCAAGCCAATACCAGGTAACATCGCGGTCCTGGACAGGGGAGTATGCGGAGGAAGACAAAGCTTGGAAGAGCTTTCATAACGTCGAATTATGTTGATATCTGAATGATTCTATCGAGATAAACCCAACTTGAGGTCTGTCTTGGTTGTCCTGGACATGATATCAGGTCGCGATTCGGCGACTTGCCACGATCTGAGGCCGTGAGATGTATCACAAGTCGTTCCCAACGTGATATTGAGACTTCACGGTACTCAGTCAGAGTTTCTACCTTCTAATGTATGTACTTGGGCTCACAGGCTCAGTGCATTCCTCATCACCTCCCTCAGAGACGACTCACTCATAGTCCACAAGGTGGTGGATGGAAGCTGGCTGCCTTTGATGTGCCAACGTATCTTGGTAAACGTCATATCAAACACTGTCTGCTTCTAGCTCGGAGCATAGATTCGTAACACTTGTGCCTATTGCTTTCCTTGGTCTCCATTGCTCTTAGATCTGAAGAGAAACACAATATCACGACTTGGTTGTTGCTAGGATGCGTCCATGGGCAGTAGAAACTTGACTCAACTGGCACTCATGTACTTCGTTAGGCCTTCAGACATTTCTTACTTGTCAAACAGCTCTTGGAATCTCTGGGGAGGTGTTGAATGTCACGTTGTTGGCTTCTTCCATGCTGCCCGTGCTCGTGGTACGGTCAACCCCTCAACAGGAGCATCTACATCGGTAGGTCACACCAGCTACAGGGGGGAGAAGCAATCGTGTGACATCTCAAATACTTGTAATTTATATGAGTATTCGTTT
Source organism: Plectosphaerella cucumerina (assembly GCA_020746995.1). NCBI lineage: Eukaryota > Fungi > Ascomycota > Sordariomycetes > Glomerellales > Plectosphaerellaceae > Plectosphaerella > Plectosphaerella cucumerina. The sequence goes on from JAGPXD010000002.1 coordinate 5,526,567, forward strand.
TTTTGGGCCTTGTGTGCGATATCACGCAATTCAAATCCTACACTCAATTTCATGTATTTTGCTGATCTTTCAAATTATCACCAAACCTTACATTTACAGCAGGAACCTCGAAGTTTGTGACAAGTGAATTCATCTTGCACATGAGTCCCGTAGACCCGGTACAACCTGATTTGACAGCACCACAGAGCAATTGCCTATTTCCCGGCCGCTCCTACAACCCCGTCAACATCTCGAAGCTGCGTCGCCGGTACGGCTCGGTGATCGGTGACCGGTGACGGTGACGGATTGGCTCCACCATCAACCTGCGGCGGGGCCGGCCGCTCACCGCCCAGGCCGGCCCCGCTAAAAAAATAGGAATCGCTCGTTTTGCCGTTTGGCCGCGACTTCACAGCAGACCAAAATACTCCTCACTACTGGCTTCACATCCCCGAACACCAATTGGATCAGCCTCGACCGACATACCAAAACCGCCAAAATGCCCGGCGCATCAACAAAAAAGAGGTCGCACGACGAGCGGGCCGCGCGCCCCTCGAAGAAGCAGAAGCGCGCCGCCCTAAAGCGAGCCCAGTCGGACGACGAGAGCGACTCCTTCCAGGCCGTCAACCTGCTCGACTCGGACGAGGAAGACATCCACACGGCCGTCGTCGATGACGGCGCATCAGACAACGGCGCATCCAGCTCAGACGATAACGGCACGAGACAACGGATAAAGAAGCCCAGCAAGGCCAAGAAGACCAGCATCGCAAAGACACCAGCCGCCGCTGCCAAGCCCAAGCCCAAGGAGAAGCCGGCAACAACGGACGATGGCTCCGAGGCCGACGACAACGAATCCGACGGAGATGACGACTCGGAGGACGACTCGGAAGGCTCCGACAGCGCCGGCGAGAAACAGCAGAATACAAAGTCCAAGCGCAACGATCCCTCGGCCTTCTCGACATCCATCTCCAAGATCCTGTCGACCAAGCTTCCGTCCTCGCGGCGGGCCGACCCCGTCCTCGCCCGCAGCGCCTCGGCCAATGACAACGCCCGGGCCGCGGCCGACGCCGCGCTCGAAGCCAAGGCGAAGCGACACATCAAGCTCCAGCGCAAGGAGGCCCTCGAGAAGGGCCGCGTGAAGGACGTCCTCGAGGTGTCTCAGAACGAGTCGGCGGTCGCGGCGGGGGGCGAGGGCAACACGGCGATGGAGATGCGGCTGCGCAAGGTCGCGCAGAGGGGTGTGGTCAGGCTCTTCAACGCCGTGCGGGCGTCGCAGGTCAAGGCTGCCGAGGCGGAGCGCGCGGCGAAGAAGGAGGGTATCATCGGACACACGACCAAGGAGGCAAAGGTCAACGAGATGAGCAAGAAGGGATTCCTGGACCTGATCGCGTCCGGGGGCGGCGGGCTCAAGAAGGGCGCGCTGGAGGAGTCGTGATCGGACGGCAGGGAGGCGAAGGATAGGAAAAGAAGGGTAGACGGGTCTTGGGTTGGTATGGAGAGTGATGTATTCCTCCGTCATCTTACTAGATACCCGCGTCATGTCAGCGAGGGAACAACTGGTGCGTTATTTGACCCCTCATGATGATGAAGCGCGATTCCTAGTGTCCCCCGTCCCTGACCCCGTCTACCACCGCCCGCTTTGGTATTATTGTACACAGCTTACGCCCCCTGAAGATCCGGAAAAAAGAGTTGTACATTGATTGTATTGGTGTTTTGCGATCCGACCACGGCCACACCCGGCTTAGTTGAAGTCGCTGGCCTGCAGGTTCCGGGTCATGGACGGCAGCTTCACAACCAGCCCGTCCAGCTCCTTGGTCATCTTGACCTGGCAGCCCAGACGGCTCGTCTCGGTGAGGCCGAACGCCAGGTCCAGCATGTCGTTCTCATCGTCCTCGGGCTCGGGCATTTGGTCGTAGAGGGCCTCGTCGGTGACGATGACGTGGCATGTCGAGCATGCGCAGGATCCGCCGCAGGCACCTGGGGATGAAGTTAGCATGGGGCGTTCTCGTAAGAACAAGCCAAGTTGAGACGTACCCTCCATCTCAAGCTCGTGCTCCTGCGCAATATCGAGGAGGTTATCGCCCTCGCATACGGTGATCTTGTGCTCATCGCCCTCCTTATCGATGAAAGTCACGTACAGCCTTTCGTTGCGTTAGCTTGTGACTCTGGGAAAACCCGTGGACCTGTGCAACATACTCCTCGCCGGGCTTGGGGGTCCCCAGGTGGCCGTGCTGGGTCGTTGCCGTGGCCGAGAAATCCCGCCTCGCTAGCCTTTGTATCGTGGAGGTGCTCGGCCTGGGAGCCGGCCGCCGTGGCAGCATAGCCGCAGATGTGGTCTGGATTGACCTCGCTTGGGTCTGGAGGGGTCGGGCCTGTCGTGATGCGCCAAGGGCGAGGCGCCGCAGACCGGCGGACAGAGTAGTGGACGGCATTGGAGAGGAGGGGGAGGTAGGTAGGTCGACTAGGCGGGGACGGCTCGAGGGTGAGGTTGACTGTCTGAGAATCGCAGCCTCTTTCGATTGTCGATTTCAGAAGCAGAGGAGTGGCACACCGGGTCAGCAGCGAGTCGGCCGTGACAAAAGTCGGAGCTCGGGGATAGTGCAACGGGTGGTGCTGATGCGCTTCTCAAATGCCCGTCGGTCGGTCCAGGTCCGGCGCTCGCTGCTGGGCAGGTGCAGTGTGGAAATTTCTCTAGCGGGAGCTCCGATAAGCCGCTCCGCTCGCTATCGGGAGCATCGGCTTATAAAATTGAAGCTCTCATTGGACGCGACCGCACCGAGGTTGATCCGGCGCCATTTGCAGTGCATTGACGTGCTGCACGCGCCTGGAGAGTGCCCGCCTGCAGTGGCGTGGTGCAACCGCGTCCAAGTTCTCCAGTCATCTTGAGATTTCATCATGCAAATCCGCGGCCCTCCTCCGCAGACAACAACAACAACCCCGTGATCCCGCCAAACACTCGGCATCGAGCACACTTCAACAGTGGCCTCGACTAGAAACACATCTATCAAACATCCGAACAGCTCCGGCACCTATCGTATGCCAACATGAGCTCCCATCGAGATGGGGTCAATCCCCTGCGCCCGTACTACCGGCCTCCGGTCATTGGGGAAGCTCCAGAACCGTCCCCTGCCGCCCCGAATCCCTTCTCCCGCAACGCGCCCGGCGAGCGCTACACGTCCAAGGCGCGCGACATGTTCTCCGACCTCGACTACAGAGACTATGTCTCGGAAGCCTCGCCCTCCACCGTGCAGACGGTCAAGGACCTGATCGATGAGCTCCTCTGGAAGTATACCTCGGTGCTCATGGCCCAACCCTTCGAGGTGGCCAAGACGGTTCTGCAGATCAGGAGCTACGAAGAGCTTGCCCCCGTCGGCTCGACGCCGCTGTCGACGCCTACCATCGACAGGAGGAGGTCGGGCTTCAGCGATATACCCGGCCTGCACGAGGAGGAAGAGTCCGACTCCGAGGGCGACGAGCCCGCCTACTTCACATCCAACATGCCGCATACCCCGACGCCGGCTAAGAGGGCACGGCGCGGCCTGCCGGATGCGTCGTCTGGCGCCGAGTCCCCGCGGACGGTGGCCAGGACCACGCCATCGGCCTCGCACCTGAACCTCCGCCTGCCCGACTCGATCATGGAGGTTATCGGCCAGCTGTGGCAGAAGGAGGGCGCGTGGGGCGTCTGGAAGGGTACTAACGTGACCTTCCTGTACACCGTCATCTCCTCGCTACTGGAGAACTGGACGCGGAGCGCACTGAGTGCGCTTTGCAACGTGCCAGACCTGGGCGTTAAGGACGACATTGACCGGCTGATCGACATTGCGTCACCATACCCGTGGGCGTCCTTGGGAGTAGCGGCCGCGGCAGCCGTCGCTACGGGCCTCCTGCTCGCACCGCTGGATATGATCCGAACGAGGTGAGTCCAACCACCCTCAGAGAAGGGACGTAGCTGACATGATGATAGGCTTCTCGTGACACCGTCTTCCAAGGGATCGAGGCGGACGCTGACGACCCTCCGCTCCCTGCCATCCTACTTCTGTCCGCCGGCACTCGTTCTGCCGACCATTTTCCACTCCCTCATCCACCCCCTCCTCACGCTGTCGACGCCGCTCGTCCTGCGAACCCGCTTCATGATCGACAGCCAAGCATCACCAACGACCTTCTCCGTGGCAAAGTTCCTCACCTCCACGGCCGCCCTATTCGTCAAGCTCCCGCTCGAGACGGTCCTGCGCCGCGGCCAGGTCTCCGTCATGTCCAGCCCAACCTACCTGAAGGCCCTCAGCCCGAGGGAGCAGAGGCTCGAGACGGTCGTGCCGGTCGGCCGGTACAACGGCGTCACCGGCACCATGATGCACATCATGCACGATGAGGGTTCGCGCGCCATCGTCAAGGCGGCGCCACCGCAGCCCGCCGGCAAGAACGCCAAGGGCAAGGGAAAGCCCAAGATCGCCGAGACGGTCTACCGCAAGGGCCAGGGTGCCGAGGGTCTCTGGCGCGGCTGGAGGGTGAGCTGGTGGGGTCTCGTCGGCCTGTGGGCTGCGGGAGTCATCGGCAGCAGTGCCGAGGCCGAGTTTTGAGGTCCTCAGGGGCGCACAGTACCCTGCGGCCGAAAGACGTCTACTAATACCAAAACGGGGCGAGAGGAGAGATGTGGCTGTCGAGAAGCATGCGTATGGGCGTTTGGTGAACAATCTCCGCTTCGAGCACGGGGGGTAAAGCTGCCCCTTTTCTTTTCCTTCATGCCAGGAGCACATCATCACGAGACCACGGTTGATATCCCCACCTGATTCGGCGCGAATCCGAGTAATACTGTACACTACCTGTCTGATTGATATACCAATGCTTCAATGAGCCATTTTCACCTGAAAGCGAAACGTTTAGACATTAACCCGCCTCGAGGCTCCCTCAACGCCATCGCAGTCGCATCACTGGCCCCTCCTGTCCGCTCCTTTCCTTCAACTCGAGCATCTGGCGCATGTCGAATCCGTTCTGGCCGACCGGTCCATCGCCGCAGATAGTCTCTGCAAGCCTGCGCAGCTGTAGGTGGAACTGGGGATCGCCATAGTGCCTCACGATGTCGGACTTGGTGACTGGCTTCGCCAAGTCGCTGAAGGCATCGCCGCCGAGGCCGTAGGCACCGCACGCCTGTCGTTTCTGTGGCCCCCACCACGACGGCAGCAGGCCGCGTACGTACTCCGCGTCGTCGAGGAAGCGCTCCAGGCCCTCAAGGCCATCCTCGACCAAGCCGCTGTAGATGCTATCCTCGTCGGCCTCGCCCGTCGCGGCGAACTCGTCTTCGACGCGCAGACGGTAGGCGTCGATGAGGAGCTTGTAAACGTCCTTCTCGGGCCGGTCGTGAAGGTAGGTACCCTTCCGGAGGCGGGCGAAGGGCTGGGTGATGGGAGCTTCGCAGCCCTTTGGTGGCGAGGGGATGTCGTCTCTGTCGTGCTGCGCGGCAGCCTGGCTGTCGCAGATCTTCTTGTGTTGCTTCCAGTTGGTCTTTTGGCACTCGCGGGAGCAGTACTGCGTTGTCTGGCACTTGGAGCAGCGCTTAAGGGTAGCCTCTGGAGGCGCCTTTCTGCAGCTTGCGCAGGAGTCGGTCATGGTGTCGTCGGCCAAGAAGGACTTCACGAGATTTTGTGCTAAGGATTCCACGATGAAATTGTTCAGTTAAAAGGTAGGTTTTGGCATGTGAGGGGGCGCGTTGGAGATGAAACCAGACACGGAGCAGCAGAGCCCCTACATTTGTGTCATCACCCCCTGAAGCTATCGATGATGGCACTGTCGCTATGAACATCTGCGCTTAGAGAGTTTGAGCTAGTGCACCAATCTTCGCCCAAAAGCTTCAGATGGTTGTCAAAGCGCAACATCACGGCTGCTACAGCGACCCGGACCAAACTCCCCGGGCTCCCAGACAAAGTTCAGATAAAAGCTTAGCCGAGCTCCGTTTCTGTCGGCAAACACATCGACGACATCTCCGCGCCACCGGAGAGGAAACATTCGGATCAGGCCGGCATATAGCACACAATTCCGACCACCCTTCCGGATATAAATAACCAAGTCACAGAAGCCGAAGAGCCATCGCGGCATATGAATCCCCAGGCCAATGGGAACCTCCTCCTCCGGCTTACCACTCCTTACGTCGTGACACCAACGAGGGGTGGCTTCGGCACGGCGTCCGCCGAGTTGCCTCTTTCAACCACTGTACCAAGACTTGAGATATGAACTCCATGTCCACCCCCAGGCTTCGCCACTGTTATTGCTGGGGATATGGGCCTGCCCAGACAGGCCGAGAGCCCAGACCAAAGTTCCGCGGAACGCAGTGAATTTACCTTTTGCCTATTCTACCCGGCGGTGATCGGACTGTGAGTCCCGAAATGCGAGCTCTTACCCCAGATTCAGTTATTAGCCGGGGTTCACGTGGAGGCTTCGGTTGCCCGACGTCTACCTTGAGCACCACCATCCCGAAAGCTCGATAGTGCCATGCCCTCTGAACCACGCCTATAGACAGAGACACTCATCTGGGCCAATGTATCGGCAATATCGAGTCGGTCTTGGTTGGCGCGAGAACAGGTTCGCGGCCTCCTGGCGTGGGCCTCGAACCCAATAGGGGGTCACGAGTCCGGGTCTACAACCATTCTTCGTCTTACAGCTGCGTCTGGGTTTCTCAATCGGGACATCTCTTCATTTATTTTGGCTTCGGTTCGCTGTTGATTCGTATTACCGATGCGAAGTGACCAAGCAATGTCACATCAAGCCTCCGGATACGCGGTACTGGGGGTAGCATGAGGGAGGAGTGCCCAATCTTGACACCATTGAAGACTATAAAGGATGCAAATCCATCCTCGTTTCGTCCGGTGATTGACAAGATCGTCAAGCTTCCGCTGTCAAGCCCCTAGCACGCTGTCGATCAGACTGCAGGCCTGTCTCGACCTGTCATCCACCCAACTGCCTTAGGATATCATGGCCCCTTCCAAACTGGCCGGCCTCCTTGCGGCCCTTGCCTCTGTGGGACAGGTGGCTGCCCACGGCTATGTGTCCAGCATCATCATCGGCGGCGTTGCTTATCCAAACTACAACCCCTCTGTTGACTGGTATCAGGCCGAGGCTCAACGTCCCATCCGGTATGAAGCCCCTTTCTAATCCTGACGAAGATCACTAGCCAGGACATCCACTGACATATCTCAAGTGCCGGCTGGACCGCCGAGCAAACCGATCTCGGTTTCGTCGAGCCAAACCGCTATGGCCACCCCGACATCATCTGCCATCGCCAGGCCGTTCCCGGAAAAGGCCACATCCGAGTTGCCGCCGGCTCCGTCATCACCCTGCAGTGGACCGACTGGCCCGAGTCTCACAAAGGTCCCGTCTTCGACCACCTCGCCGCCTGTGACGGCCCCTGCGAGAACGTCAACAAGAACAACCTCCGCTTCTTCAAGATCGCCGGTGCCGGCCTCGTCACCGAGCCCAACACCTTTGCCGGAGATGTCTTGATGGCGAACAACGACCAGTGGTCCATCCGTATTCCTGACAACATCGCTCCCGGAAACTATGTTCTCCGCCACGAGATTCTTGCCCTTCATGGAGCCAGCAGCCCCAACGGCGCCCAGTCCTACCCTCAGTGCATCAACCTCGAGATCACCGGCTCTGGTACCTCCCGTCCTGCCGGCACTGCAGGCACCTCTCTGCTGTCTGCCACCGAGGCAGGTGTACTCTACAATGTTTGGCAGCCCGCCTCATCCTACCCCGTCCCCGGCGGCCCCATCGTCCAGGGAGGCACCAGCATGATCCCTCAGTCCGTGGTCCGCCCGACGGCCACAGGAACTGTGACCCCTCTCGGCGGCGGCGGCACCCCCCCCAGTCCTACCACGCCGGGCCCCTCGCCCCCTCCCCCTCCTCCAACCACCATCCGGACCTCGACCACCCAGGCCCCCTCCACCGGTGGTGCCGCGCACTGGGGCCAGTGTGGCGGTCAGAACTGGACTGGTCCTACAACCTGTGTGTCTGGAGCTACATGCACCGTGCTGAACCCTCACTACTCTCAGTGCATCCCAAGGTAAAGGGTTGAGGCCAAGCGGCACAGGCTACATGTTTCTTTGAAAGGTTATGTTATCAGCCGACTGTCAATATCTCGTTACTATCGAAGGATCCTGTCGGACTGATGCTCTGATAAGTAGCCTGAAAATAATCTCTTGGAGATGGTTCACGCATACCCTACAATTTCCAGCTCATTCACCTAAATCTGCTTTTCAGAATTTGGTAGTGATCTTTGCGTCTATGTACTTGTGATCCTGCAACCGGCACCTTAGAGCCCTGGCCCTTCTGATGAGTGGACGCTGATAGATCCCCCTCCTGACGATTCGATGCTGCTGATGATGGCGAGCAGTGCAAGAATGACTATTCCCGTTAGTGTAAATCCCTAATCGTATCTTCGAACACCAGGGAAGACCTCACTTGAGCTGGACGTCAGAATAAAACTCGCCACCGTGAAGGCAGATTGCACATCGCCACCAGCAGCCGTCCAGGCGATGCCCACAATGCAAGAGCTCAGCCAGGGAATCGTACCCGCAATCCCGATGCGAGTGCTATTCCACCCCTCCACAAACTCGATAGCATGTCTCCTATCCTGGCGACGGAGGCGGAAGACCCATTTGATCCAGTCATTGTCGCTCGAGAGTTTATCTGGGTTGTAATACGCGTACATCATCTCCTGCAGGACAAAGTCGTCAAGAGGCACAACGACGGGTCGGGTCGTTGGTGTGTACTCGAAAGGTCAGCTTGCATATCGAACTTGTGAGGGGAAGAAGCCTACAGAAAGTACGCGGAAAGCCCGCAGGGACTTCAGGGAGAACCAGCGCCGGAAGAAATCGCACATCTCCTGCTCGAAGAGGCGGCGTGCCTCCTCGAAGAACTCAACGTCCGTCTGGATGAGATGTCCGTTGGCGGAGACCATCTTCTCGTAGCTCTCATCGTCGGGAAACCTGGAGCGCAGGATGCACTGTATCTGTTTCCGCGAGCAGCCTCGAGCGCCAGACCGGTAGCAGACGAGGTTGATCGAGCAGGTCGGCCGATCGATGTCGTAGTGGGTGGCTCGTTCCGTGCGTGGCTGCTCTTGGGCAGCCGGTGTCGTGGGAACCACTTCATCCAAAGCCCATGTCTTGTCTTCAGATGGAGGTTCTGGGTCAAACCTGGGCCTTGGAGAACTTAATGGATCGTTGGCGACTGGAGGCAGAAGGCTGTTGCTGCTGATTCTTCCTGGCCCAAGGGCCGGAGGTACCTGGAGGGTTTGAACGCCGTTCAGGGGCTTCGGCGTACGTCTCACCGGAGTTGAAAGAGGATCGAGATCTGGATTGAGCGGGGGAACAAGTTGTTGCACAGGGGGTGCGATCTCAGCTTGATACCTTACGTCTTCTCGGGCCTCAAGTTCAAAGACTTCACTGGATTCACCATGCTCATCTTCAACAGTTGGAGGCGTTGGAAGTGGCGGCAAGGGGTGCGATTTCTTTGAAGACAAGGGACTCGGTGATGCAGATTTAGGGGTAACCGGCCTTGACGAGGATGGTCTGGATGAGACGGGATTCGGCGAGGTGGGCTTAGAGGAGACTGGTATCGAAGAGATAGGTTTCCGAGCCGCAGGGCTTATGACTCCCTTCTTCGCTAGAAGCTTGCGTCCGTCAGGTGAGGTTGGGTTGACGACGCCCAGGCTACTCGCATCAGGAGTGGGGTCGGGATATGGCGAGTAAGTCGCTGACGGCTTTGGTGAAGGGAGGAAGGCCTTGTAGTTTGCGTTCGGGACCTTCGCTGAGGTTGTTGCAGGCGTCGCTGGCGTGATCTTTGCCTCACCCGTGTCCTGTACCGGGAGAGGCTGCTGCGTTTGGGTAGCCACGGGCACTGGAGTAGGCTCGTACCCATATCCTGGAACCCAGCCGGCTGCAGTCGCTGGGTCAAGGGCCGGGTCGTCGTCGTTTTCATCGTGCGACGGTGATGCATAAAACTGGTACGCGGACAGCCGAGGCGGCGCAAGAGAAGACGAGGGTTCGGCGGTTCCCCACGAGGTTGTTGTCGTACCTGTCGTTGGATCAGTCCGCTTATCCGGCTGGCTCGAGGGTGTCTTCCCCCAGCGGAGGATATTCTGGAGTCCGTTGCCCATGGTGTTTCACGATGAAGCTCTGTGCCCAGGCTGGGTTGAGTGATGATTTCCGACCACGAGAGCACAGGCTCGCGAGTGCCAAATGCCTCGACAGGAGCAGACGCAGAGTGTCGTATGAGGCGGATTTCTCCCCATTTTGTACTTCGGACTTATGCACCTTGAGGTGCGGCTGAGGCCTTCGACAGGGACAGTTGCACTGATGTCGTCGCACTGAACCAATCGTCCAAAGCAACCGGCAAACGCTAGCTGACCACATGGCCAGGGTCAGCACGGGAGGCACACCGCCCGGTTGATTTAGCTCTTGGTTTGACGACGTAGCCGCCAAAGCAGATGGCGCTGGTGATTCACATCCTAGGTCTAGCCTTCAGCACCAGGTCGAGTACTGAGAAGGCTAGTTCCATCACGGCGCCTCGCAGTCCCATGGTGACAACCCAAGCCGCTTAGATCACGACTGACCGTTTCAGACGGGATTTTTGTCCATGAATACGAACCAGCGCAGAGCCCGAACACTTGTTCGACCCTGCCAAGGATGTAAGTCTCAAGTCTGATCGACGATGGAATTCCACACTTGCGGGATAGATTCCTGGGCAAGCCCTCGGGGCCCCACAAAGAAAGAAAGAGAAAGAAAGAGAAAGAGAGGAGAAAATAATAGAGAAAAGAAGCAAAAGAGAAACAAAAAGAGGAGAGAAAGAGAAAGAAAGAAAGAGAGGGTCGCGGGCAGAGAACCCTCAAATAGCGGACGGGACCGGGTCGAGGGACCAGGGAGGCCGGGTCGACAATCCAGGGGGCGAGGGGCACTCGAGGGACACGCAGGAGAATGCAGACCCATTATCCCTGGTGGCAGGGGACAGTGTGACCCGGCGGTATTAATCCAGCAAACTTTTTTTCATCATTCAATTGAAATTCATCGACATGCTCTGCCCTCGACGGGGCACTTCCCAAAGATGGAATGTTACAAGCGAGCCAACCTCCCCTATTTCTTGCCCGTGGGGATGGCAAACAGAACGACCTTGCCGGCCTCGGCAAAGTCCTTGTCCACGCGGTAGTAGCCGCGGCGCTCGAGCTGGATGATGTCGTCCTTCTTGAGCAGCTTGACGCCCTCGTCGCAGACGGCATCCTCGGACCAGGCCGTGTTGGGGTTGAGGAAGTCCTCGAGCTTGTCATCCTCCTCAAGCTTGTCCTTGGTGAGCAGGTAGTCAAAGTCCCACAGCTCGGCGGGGATGAGCTCGGTGCCCTGGGCCGCGAGCCAAGTGACCTTCTTCTCGGTGGTCTTGACGTCGCCCTTGAGATTGAGCTCTGCCGTGATCTCAGTGATGGTGTCGGTGCCCTTGATCTCGCGAATGAAGGCGTTGCCCCAGGTCATGACGGTGATCTCCTCGTCCTTCTTGTACGACTTGGCGTCGGCCTGGTCCATGTAGATCTCCTTGGAAAAGACAACGTTCTTGAGACCGACCTCGGCGTTCTTGGGGTGCCTTTGGCGCTGCTCGACCTTGGGCTCGGTGGGCGCATCGGCGCCGATCAGGGTGACCTTGACGAGGTCCTTCTTGGTCAGGGCCGTGTGACGCGGGGCGATAGGGTCGATGACCTTCTTGTTCATCGCCCACAGGGTGTTCCAGTCCATGTTGACCACGTTCCGGCTGGGTCCCTGCTTGATGATGAACTCGCGCAGAGCAGCAACGGTCAGACCGCGGCGCCTGACACCGCGGATAGTCGGGAAGCGGGGATCGTCCCAGCCCGAGACCTTGCCGGCGTTGACAAGCGACGCCAGCTTGCGCTTGGACAGGAACGTGCGGACAAAGTTGATGCGGGAGAAGTCCCACATGTACACCTGGCGGATCTTGAGGGTATCGATGAACCATTGGTACAGGGGGTTGCGGTCAGTGTACTCGGTGGAGCGCAGAGCGTGTGTGACACCCTCGAGGGAGTCGATCAGCGGGCAGGCCAGGTCGTAGGTGGGGTAGGCCTTCCAGGTGTCGCCAGTGCGGTGGTGCTTGGCCTCAATGTTGCAGCGGTAGATGACGGGGTCGCGCAGGGCCTTGTTGGGGTTGTCCACAGACACCTTGGCGCGGATGCAGTTCTTCAGACCCTCGGGCGATCCGATGGCCATCTCTCCGAAGATGCGCAGGTTCTCCTCGATGGTCCTGTTACGGCACTTGGACTCGATACCGTGGAAGCGCTGGTCCTTCATCGTCTCGTGCTCAGTGTCGTCCGAGTAGGCGTGGCCCTCGGTGATGAGACGCTTGCACATGTCATGGAGGTACTGGAAGTGATCGGAAGTGTAGGTCAAAGTGTCGGGAGTGATGCCCATCAGGCGCAGATCCTCAACAATGGAGTCCTGGAACTCCTCGCTCTCCTTGGACGGGTTGGTGTCATCGAGGCGGAGACGGAGCTGGCCCTTGTATGCCTCGTGGGCGAAGTAGTCGCTGAGGAGCGCGGCCTTGGCGTGACCAATGTGAAGGTATCCCGAGGGCTCGGGGAGGAATCGCGTGACCACGCCCTGGTCGGCGTTCTGGAGGGCAAGGTCGAAGTTGCCACCCTTCTTGCTACCGGCGGCAATCTTGGCCTTGCGGGCAGCATCGGCAGCCCTGGTCTCGGCCTGAATCTCGGGGTGGACCTCCTCGACGTAGTTGAACCTGCAGAAGTCGTTTGGTTAGCCAAAACAAAGACTAACATGAGAGGGGTGTGGCACAAACCAGCGGGTCAGGTTGGCCAGGGTGCCCTTCTTGATGAAGCCAACAGCAGCCTTGTTGGTCTTGAGGGTCTGCCAAACCTTGGACTCGGTCTCGCCCAGCTTGTAGCCCTCGATGTAGGTCCTGAGGGTCAGGTGCTTGTCGAGGTCCCGGAGGGTCGTCTCGATGGACTTGAAGTCCGCCGCCAGCGCGGTAGGAAGAGTCTGGAGCTCCTCGGGCGTCATTTTGAGCGTAATTTCAGGGCAATCTCAGAAGTCGGCTTTCGGGATGGTGCAAAGTCTCGTCGCCTGAGTCAATGGTCAAGAAGTAGTCTCCACGAAGTAAACCACCGGATTTTGATGGCGGGGTCGAAAATATGGAGGGGTAGAATGACACAGGTCGAACAGACGACCCTGGTCGTTCCAGCATCCACACCACCACTGCACGATAAGATAAGCATCCCGAGCTCTGCCCAGGACCCCGGCCGACGGATGCACGCCTGAAAGCTCAGGCGCTAACAATTTTCTTTCCAGCACCCTGGGACAACCGTCGGCTTGGGTGCAACGAAACAGCGATCGGCCTCTGTAGGACTGACTGGTTCATCTCCCGACGAACGCACCACACGGCCGCAATGGCGACACCATACCAATGCCTTGCCTCGATGGCGAGGCTCTCCCTGAGGAGTGCAACAAGACCGACCGTGGCTCCGACGCCGCGCATTCTCGCGCCCGTCGCGATGCAGACGCGATATGCCGGAGGCGGAGGAAAGAACATGGCCAAGATCAGGGAGCAGAAGCTCAAGGAGAAGAGGAAGAAGAAGCTGTCCAAGGACTTCAAGTCGTACGACCCGACAAAGTACCCTCAGTTCTCTCTCTGCGACGCCGTTCGGTAAGGAAACTCAAGCACCACCTCCGTCTGTCTGGTTAGGCGTACCAAGCTCACGAGTCACCTAGCTATCTCCGTGCCTGCGAGGTCGGCCGACCCCCTCAGTCGATCAAGTACTCCTTGTCCGTTCGCCTTAAGACACCCCGTAGCGGCGTCGTCATCAAGGGCCGCCTCAAGTTCCCCAACAACATCCGAACCACCCAGAGCCGCATCGCCGTCATCTGCCCCGACGATAGCGAGATCGCCGTCGAGGCCCTGCAAGCAGGCGCCGTTATCGCCGGCGAGAAGGCGCTGCTCGAGAGCATCAAGAACGGCGACATCAACTTCGAGAAGCTCCTCTGCCACCCGTCCTCCGAGGCCGCACTGAACAAGGCCAACCTGGGACGCATCCTCGGTCCCAAGGGTCTGATGCCCAGCAAGAAGATGAACACCATCACGAGCAAGATCACCGCCGCAGTGCAGGACTCCGCCGGCGCGGAAGAATACCGCGAGAAGATGGGTGCGATCCGCCTCCCCGTCGGACCGCTCAGCTTCAACCCCAGGCAGCTCTCGCAGAACATCGCGGCCTTCATCGAGAACCTCAAGGAGGAGATCCAGAACCTCGATGGCGCCAAGAAGGAGATCAGGGAGATTGTCCTGAGCACGACCAACGGCCCCGGCTTCAACCTCAACGGCCTGGTGGAGCCGACGGACGAGAAGATCACCATGGCGCAACTTTCCCAGGTCATGTAAAACTACCCTTGTCACGCTAGACAGCACTTGTACCATATGTGAACAATATCCATCATACTACGCCGGCTTTGGCAGCGCCACGCATTGCATTACTGGAGGTTTCATGGGGTGAATTCACGCATTCGGGAGTCTTGTTGTCGTCTTCTCATGGGTATCATCTCTTCATGACCTTGTGCTTGTGAAGCACCCTAACCGCTACCCTTGAGAACCTTTATTGCCTCAGCTTCGGCGTCCAGCATGGCGTACAGGCTGAGATATTTGACCAGCCTCTGCTTTCCCTTCTCGCCTGCTTTCCGTGCCTCTCGCAAGGCCGTGCTGAGGTCGAGAAGCAGTGTGTTCCGGCACCTTGACATCCGCGCCTCCATCTTGACCACGAATGGCATGTCCCGTCCGATGGCGTTTGCGAGCGCCTCAATCATGCAGTAATCCTGGGCAAGCGAGGAGAGCTTCGCCGGACTTGTTCCCAGGAACCCATTGTAGTCATCGCCAGACTCCGAGTCCGAATCTGAGTCGTCGCTTCCTGCCAGGCTCCAGTCGTCGCTGTCGCCGTCCGTTTTCGCAGGCGTGCCCGATGGCAAGCTTGCCACGGCGAGGCGCTCTTCCAGGTCGGAGACTCTGTCGTCCAGCTCCAGCATGCGGCGCCCTGCCTCGATGTCTCTTCGAACGCCTGCAAGTTCCGTGTTCAAAGTTGCAACCTCTGCTTTCCGTCCGCCCACGCGACTCTTGATCTCTTCCACTTGTCGCCGGAACCCCAGCATCGCCATTTTGATGTCCTCTACCCGATCATCTCCGCCGCGGAGCTCATCTCCAAGGGAGAGGAACGATGTGTAGTTTGAGTTAACAAGCTCCAGCAGCTCGGCGCTGATGGCGGCGCTTCGCTCCCTGAGGTCGGACTTCAGATCGTCGAGTGTCTGGTGGCGGGATGGGAGCTCGGAGAGGTATGTCGCGGGTTGAAAATCTGGGGCCAGAAAGTCGCTGCGCGGGAGCGCCGAAGGAAATGGGAGGGGCGCATCGTCGTTGTCTGAGGCCGAGGATGAGGAAGAGGACGGGAGGTGGAATGCGGCCGTGGTCGGCGTTTTCGTTGGTGATTTGATGCCAGGGCCGGCCATTGTGCCTTGAAGCCTCTCCAGGCCTACCAAAAAGGGGGTTTGGGGTTTCGGGCGAGCGCTGGGCCTTGATGCGCAGGGCGACAGCTGTCCGGATCTGTCGTGCGAATGCGTGGTGGTGGTGCCTCTGTGTGATGGGACAGCGGGACAGCTCCACGCTCCGCCCGGGAGAGCTGTAACAGTTGGGCAGCTGGCGCCGGTCGGGGCCAACCCCGCCTGTAACTTCCCCGGCCTGCCATCAGACGGGGTCGGACGGAGCCCGCCCGGGATGCTGTCCTAGATGCCGAAGAACCCCCTCGCGTTGTTTTTAAGATGCGGCTTGGAACTAAATCGAGTTGCCTCTGGGAATAAACCCCGCCCTCGGGTCACCTGCAGAGCATCCGTGGACGTTGGAGTGTGCGGTATCGGCGCTGTGGATAAACATACTGGGAAGCCACCAACAAGCTGAAGCCCTCGCTATCAGACTGACCAAGAGCAGATCAGACAAGGTCTGAGCATCTCTCAGTATAGCAGGGACCTGGCCCAAAGCCCTAAGGTGAGTCGCTGGTCAACTGTTCATTGCGAGGTTTCGGACGCCAGCCACCATGTCGGTGACGCGTCGACCCGTTTTCCCTCGTCACCGACTGTCGAAGATCAACGGAATGGATGCGACCCTCCCATCATTGCCCCCAACCCGCCCAGCATCTTCCGATGTCGCCCGTGACAGGTGAGAAGGGGGTGGCTACAAGGGCCTCTCGGATACCGGAGATCCTTGATCGAACCATGGTGAGACCAAATAGGCGGAGAGAGAGAACGCCCACGCAGGCTGCAGCATTGTCATGCCGCAACCCCTGAAGAGTGGCCCACGAGATCTGGCGGCTGGGTGCACATGGCTGAAATGGGCTTAGCTATTTCGCCAGTTTAGGGTCTTGTCAAACCACCACGGCGCAAGAAAATTGTTGAGCCTGCGGGCCTCGGGAGAGCTTCGGGAGGGTCATGAACTTGGTCGGGTCGGGACTGGGAAAAAATGGAAGGTTTGGGAATATTCTCCTCAGTGTGATGGCCAGCTTGAGGGAATCTGATGCTTGCACGGCGCAGCTCCTCAAGGTTGGCCATCGGAGATCTGATAACTGGAAGCCACAGCAGCCCATTGCCGCCTGGGTCGACTAAAACTCGCTTCTGCCCCATTTCTGGCGTTCTAGGGCCAGGCCAGTCTTTGTAGCCACTCGGTGAGCATGCTCTTCATGAGTCAAAGTCGACGTTGGGTGGGCGTTCAAGTTGACCGAGGCGCATTCTTGCCAGACAGGACGGGCATCAGCTTTCTCGCCTTGAGTACGGATGTCGTACCTCGATTCCCATCCCGGCGGGATCATTGAATCTTGCAACTCAATGCTTGCTGTTTGACCACTTGCATCCATAGGCGGCCATTCGGGCGAAATAGGAAGGCCGACGATGACGGTGAGAGACGGGACCGGGAATCGAGCCGGTTGTCAGACCAGTAAAGCGGCATGAGACAGGTGGGGCCGCTCGGCTGCACAACCCTCATGGCGCCGCAGCGGGATTATCTTATCAATCTAATCAAAATCCTCTCACAAACAAGCGATTTGATTGGAGAGTTCGATCAGCCCTCACAAAGCGCCAACTGTTAGTCTACCCCCGTTCCCCACCTCCGGGAGAGTTCCCAGTCCTTCGATCTAAGTACCGCCGAAGTATCCCGCCGCCTTCTGGTGGGGGCTTCCAGCGACCGATCGCACACACCCTCCAGCTTTCGAACACATCGATGCTGAGATATTTCTCCGCCAGGAACATGCCTTTTGCAACAGCTCAAACCCACGCAATAGCATTTCCAACACGCGTCTGTTTTTGCGAGCAAACTAGCTCGCCCTCCGCCACCGCGAGCCAATTGAGCGCGTTCCATTCTGTCCGTCAATCAACCGGTGGTTCGGCTTTTAGTGGAGATTTGTAGTGTCTGTGGCGAATCACGGTGGCCGGATTCGACACTCAGCTGCTGTCGGGGAGGAATCCCGCTCAAACATGCTCACTTGCTGTGCCTCGATGGCCAACAACAAGACCAATCTGTCCCTAGAAATCGAGGAGAGACGTAAACCTCAACTCTTCATAGTCGTGATCCCAATTGAAGCATCACCATCGTCACCAATATTGCCCTTGAAAGACGAGAAACAGACGGCTGCCGACGCTCGACCTTGCCTTCCCCGCGCCGAGACGAACCAAGCCCACCCGACGGTACTTTCCAGGTACTTGACGTCCGAGCCGAGCTACCTCGAGTGGCACGCATCCGACACTAGCCAGCGCTGGCAACTGGCCGGCAGTGCGATATCGCTGTGGGAAACAGCCCACCCGTTCCGTCAAAAAGCCCTGCCTTTCCCGACACGATGTCCTTCGCGGCGTCATTCAACGTCCCCTCTCCCTCCACCCCCTACACCACCACCGCCTCCCACCACTCCTACGCCTACTTGGCCCATCACCCGCACAGCGATAGAGGCAATGCACGAGGCCCTCCGGCCCCAGTGACGACGTCAACGAACTCACACCATCACTGGTCCGCCGATTCCAGTCCCGTCTCGGCTTCGTCCTCGCCGGCTACTGCTTCGTCTTGGCCCACTCCGCCGCCCGCATTGCCGAGCTCTCACATAACTCTTCCACCACCACCGCCACACCACCAGCGATTGCCGCCCATCCGGCCGCCTTCGGATTATTTCTCCTTATTCACCCGCTCGCCACCGGCGTATCACCATCCCAACCTCGACAAAATGTCAATGTCGTCCGTCATGACTCCCCAGCCGGGCGAGCTGCCCAAGATTATGGGCTCCATGACCTCCAAGGAATGGGTCGTACCCCCTCGACCAAAGCCTGGCAGGAAGCCCGCGACCGATACGCCCCCCACCAAGCGCAAGGCCCAGAACAGGGCCGCGCAGAGGGCATTCCGGGAGCGCCGGGCCGCCCGTGTCGGCGAGCTCGAGGAGCAGCTGGACCAGCAGAAGGAGGAGAACGACAAGAAGGAGCAGGAATACAAAGACCGCATCCGGGACCTGGAGATGGAGCTGCAGTCGTACAAGTCCCGGTACGAGGTTCTTGAGGGAATGCTCGAGCGTGAGAGGCAGGACCGCGTCAAGGCCGAGACCGACCTCGAGGGATTTAGAAGGAGCAGCAGCCGTCAGAACAACTTCCAGTCCCAGTCTCACTCTCATTCGCAGAGCAACACGCCGCCTCAGCTACCCTCCATTGCCTCGCAGCTCAACTCCGCACACAACTCCCCGCTGGTCGACTCGTCGACTGACTTCTCCTCCTGCGGATCATGCGGCGTCGATGGCCGATGCGCCTGCGCCGAGAGCATCATTCAGACCGTCGAGCCCACCGGCTGCGGCAAGTGCGGCCCTTCGACAAACTGCGAATGCCTCGAGGAGGTCGTCAAGACAGCCATGCCCGACCTGAAGAGGGCTCCGTCACCATCCCTAGCCTCTGCCGAGAAGCGCCAGCGCGCAAACCCCTCAGAGTTCGCTCATGAGATCGACTTCACATCCTTCTTCAAGAAGCCGCAGGCCCAGCCCCAGCCACAGGCTCTCCCCTCCATCAGTACCGGACCTCCTAAGGACCCCTGCGGCTTTTGCCAGGAGGGCGGCTACTGCTTCTGCGCCGACAACTCGACACGCCCCGTCGAGCCCACCACCGCGCCTCCCCCCTACTCCCAGCAGACCACACCTCCCCCCTCAGAGGATGATGTCGTCCCCCCTATGCCCCTCGAGATCAATCCCGACGGTGCCGTCAAGCTCCGTCCCCGGCAGCCGGCCATGGCCCCGCCACCCGCCTCTGCTGCGCGAAACTGCGGCCCCAACGGCCCCGGCACCTGCGCTCAGTGTGTCGCCGACCCCATCTCCGGCCTCTTCTGTCGAGCCCTCTCCGCCAGCCTGCAGCGTAAGGGCCAGAGCAGCGGCGGATGCTGCGGCGGCGCCGGCCGCGACGGTGGTTGCTGCAAGACAGGCCAAGCGCCACCCAAGCTTGCCGCCCCGAAGCCCGGCCTCGGCCTGAGCCTCAGCTGCGCCGAGGCATACCAGACGCTCTCGAGCCACCGCAACTTTGACAAGGCCACCGACGATATCGGCTCGTGGCTGCCCAAGCTGCGCGCCGTCCCAAGGATGGGCGAAACCCTCCCCTCCCCGACGGCATCGAGGCTACCAATCGAGGTCGAGGCCGCGAGCATCATGAGCGTGCTCAAGGACTTTGACATTAGGTTCGGCCGGGGACTGTAGAGGACTCGCAGCTTCCGCAAAAGTATAGGAGTTGGGAGCCTTTGCATGACATTACGAGACGCACGTGGGAAAAGACCTGGGGCTGTCGGCGGCACCCATCGGGGTCGGGGAGATGTTTGTGTTTCTTCACCGGCGTTTATACAGTACATGTCCTGAAAGGACACGGGGTGGCAATTGTTTTTACCAGGCATATGGCATGTCTCGCTCGCGGTAGCAGATAGTAAAGCCATGAATCCAACTTGTGCACAACATGTTCGGCTCTGCATTTCAGGTGATGATGAATGGTACTCGACTCGAGACTATTCTCGCGTTGCCCACGGTAGAGCACCGAGAACCTTCTTGAGTCTGGCACGGCGGTCAGCATTGCTCGATGTGCAGAAGTAGCGGACATACCGCTGAAGAGCTTCGTCCAGAGCTTGCCGCTGCGCTGTATACACCAACCTGAACCTGCCTGGTTCAAGAGCGTGCTCCTCCCCAGGATGGAGGAATACACCGCCCTTGACAAGCTCCTCGGCAAGCTTGAACTCCCTCTCCTGCTGGCTCAGCTTCTCCGTCGTAGGCGGCAGCCACGTTTCAAGGTTGATGAGCACGAAGAAGCCCGCGTTGGCAGGCAGAAAGTCGACGCCCATGCCTCGAAGGCGGTCCGTCGCAAACTCGTATGCCTCAGCGATTCGCCGCCTGGACAGAGCAACGAAGTACCGGCACCACTCACGGTCTTCGAACATGGCCGCTCCGATCACTGTGCTTGGGCCCGAAGGCTCATGGAACCGCACAACGGTGCGCATGGCGCGCTGCAGTTCCCTGTTGCGCGTGATCAGGACGCCGAGGCGCAGGCCCGCGGCCGCAAAGTCTTTGCTTGTGCCGTACTCTACATGAAGCAGGTCAGGGTCGATGAGGCCCTGCGTGTCGATGGACAGGATCGAGGTAAAGGGTACGAGTGACTTTTCCGGGGCCAAATCATCAGAAAGCTCGGCTCCGAAGACGGAAAGACCGTAGACTTCGTCGCTGATGAGATGGAGGCGGCGGTGCTGGCAGAACTTCATGACCTCGATCAGGGTCTCGCGAGGGTAGCAACGTCCCAGGGGGTTGCTAGGGTTGACGAGCAGGATGGCCCTAACCCTGACGCCCTCTTCCTCGGCGAGTGCGAAGGCGCGCTCAAACGCCTCGACGATAGAGGGTTTGAGTCCGTCCTCGGTGCTGTTGTCGGCGTAGCGGATCTTGACGTCGTGCTCATTGCCAAAATCCAGCTCGAACCGGCCGTATACAGGCCGGCTGACGAGAATGGCATCGCCCGCCTCAGCGAGACTGAAGGAAAGAAGGGAGTGTAGGGCAGTGGCGCCATCGAAGACCTGGATATCTGATGCTGGGATTTTCGTAACGGGAGCGAACGTTTCGTTGAGGTGAGTTGCGAGGGCGGCGTGAAGCCGTGGACCACCCAGAGATGAGTAGGAATATGTAAAGGCAGCAGGCGGGATATCAACCTGCCGGGGTTAGTCAGTAGCCAGTCTTAAGGGTCAGAGGGATTCTTCTGTCAAGGCTCACTTTTGAAGCAAAGTCAGCGAGTTCCTGATGCATCAACGGATTCTCCGCGGTGGCCAGGGAGACGATCCCGTTGGGGTTTGAAACTGGATCATAGCGATCTTTGGCCCCTGGCACGAACCGCCACGGGATGTCGAGCTGCGAAGCAGTCTTGACCGCGCGATGGGACAGCATCGTGATTCGTGTACAATCAAGACCCTTGGTGTTGGTGTTATCTTGCCTCGTCTCGTGTCCTGCTGGAGTCCAAAGATGCTGTAGTTTGCGTAGCGTGATGGGACCTTTTTGGCTACAAGACAAGATGAGTCACGACATGGCAGCTGCGATGAGCACATCGAAGCTGAGTAAAAACGTGCTCACTCCGTAAGGCAGGCGAAGCCCACGTTGACTCTTGCATAATGTGCCGTCCGGGTGTATTCCGGAGTGGAGAACGTGCATCTGCGGGGGAGGGGCCGGCGCCGTCCATCATCGGGGCGTGGCCGCGGCACTCGGCGCAAATCGAGTATCATATCGGGCCCGGTGTTCTCGTCGGCTTGTCACGGCATAGGTCTCTACTGTCTTCAAGGACTGGCGCTGACGCAACACCCGAAGTCGCACGTTTTCGGAGGCGACCCAGTACAGCGTTGTTCGTTTTCATGTGCAACCGCCGAGCGCCGACTACCGATCCAGCAAGTGACGGGAGTCTGAACAACACCGCAGCAACGCTGGGGGAGTGTGCCGGCATCGGAAAACAGAGTTGCGGGAGTTGAAACTGTTCAAGTAAGATGCTCTGGCCCGAGAGAGGGAGAAGATACCCAAAGAGAGGATAGCAGCTAGGAGGATACTGCTTGACCCTGGGTCAAAACTAGCGGACATGGCTGCAGAGCGTCACCATGGCAGCGGTAGCACAGATCCTGGGGCCGAGAGACATGTCACGAGGCAACGGCTGCCACGTACTGGTGCGTTCGCTGGCCATATTGAAGGGGTCGTGCTTGTTGCCACCACCAAAATAACCCGAAGCATGCATGCTCCGAGGCCTCGGAGGTCCCACCGGGCACCATCTGGGGTTGTTGCTGCTCTCGGGACTGGCGGCCTCACGAGGTTTCTCGAGCAACCCCGGGAAGATAGTCAGCGGCCAAAAAAGCAATCATCGCTGGCATCTCGAGCAGGCATCTGCCTGGCAAGGAGATTAGCTTAGCTGGCGATCGTGTATGCAGCCCTACTCCAGAGGGAACCGTTGCTGCCAGGCAACCCGTCCAGAACGATGATCCCGGACAACGCCACGGCCAGGTGCAGCAGACTACCCGGGGGCATGGTTCTCGGCACGATCTGGGATCGAGCGAGTGCCACTCTAGTTTCCGTTGGGGGAGGCCAGTGTTGCACGAGGCGAGCTCGACCGCCAGCCAGCAAGCGATCCATGCAGGGTTGCCGACAAAGACGGCCGTCGGAACGAGGCGACACGAGCGGGCGACTTGACGGCGGGTGCTTTTCAGACACACAACTCAGGCCTGTTGTTCAAGGGCGCCGAATCTGTCGCGGCACGTGAATTGTTGCGGTGCGTCGCAAGGAGATGTCGTGGGATTGGGGGGGGGGGGGGGGGGGGGGGGGTTGCCAGCACATGGCAAACCCGGGAACCACCATGGCAAACTGCGGTGGACTGGACGACGTGGGACCGGGGCCGAGTCCCAGAGAATCGGCAACAGGGTCGAGCAAAGGTCATTGGCCGAGACAGACGCGGCCATGGTGGTGGGTTGATGCTGGTTGGGCTGGCGTGGATTGATTGGAGCTTGCGATGAGTTGGCATGACCGGTGCCCTCGTGGACGACGCACATTGGACGGGGCCGACTGAGGGGTGTCTCAATGAGGAGAGGCGGCCCAGACAGAGGTCAGGGGGGAAGGAATGGTGGAGGTTGAGGAATACTTCATGCCATGCGATGCACTGCCAGCGCATCCAGACGGTACGAGGACTCGATCGAAAGATGAGACCAAGAGCGGTCGGTCGGTCGAAGAGCTGAAGGCCCCGTCGAGTCGGTGGATGGGACACGACCCAAGGGGGGCAAATTATGCTGGCCGCCTTTGATGGCAAACGGTTGATAGGCTGTTGTTGAGCAAACAGAGTGTGCGGACTCAGCTGATGCCGTGGTGAGCCGCCATGGTTGGGTCTCGATGGAGACAGCACGAGTCGGTCGGGGTCTGGTCTCCAGCTACAAAGGCCATGGCATATCGAGGCAGGGAGAGGTCGGCCAAGTCAGGTGGCGGGAGAAAAGGTCGAGGAGGTCGAAGCCGTTGCGTGGCTGGCGAGGAAAAAAAACAAGCCTGCCAATGTGAGGATAGTAACCAGGATTCCCTAGAGGTGGATTTCGGAGGCTGGCAGGAGGCTTGAGACTTCCCGCTGCGGGTGAGGCCCGAAGAAGCCTAGGGCGGGCAACAGAGGAGGCGAAGGAACCCCGCGTCACTCTGGGTTGTCCCCTGTCCACGTCCTGTCGGCAGCTCCTTCCCTTCGGTTCCCTGCCCTCCCGACTCCCGTCCGCTGTACTTTTGCTTCGCTGTCGCTCCAGGTACCTGGCCCCTGTTCTGTTTAGCACGCACCTGCCCTGCACCTCACACGCAAGGGAAGGCCACCTGGAGTGTGTGATACGACCGAGGAAGGAACCACCTGCACCCTGGCGTCCCGCCGGCGCTGGTCTGTCAGGTGGAGGACAAAGGGCAAGGAACCAGCAAGCAACTTGAACACACCACCACCACCACCTCGTTCAAACCGCACGACACCTTACCTCACCTGCCCTGCCGCCATGCTCAACACCACGGCTGCTCCCCGTTGCCCCCTGCGCCCGTAGTTTTTCGTCGCGCTTTAGTACTTCTAGCTCTCCCCCCCACTACCGGCCGCATCTCCGAACACACACCTGAACTACGCCATCTCCTATCGTCCGAATGATCGTCTTGCGTAGAACCAACGGTTGACCCTCGCGCCCGCGCGCCCTTCCTCCTCCTCCTCCTCCTCCTCTTTTCCTCTCAATCCTCACCTCTCCTCGTGCTGCCTGAAGCTTCGTAGCATACACGACACTGTCGACAGCTTCCCTAGGAGCTCTTGCAAGTGTCAGACAAGCTGTCTGGCGCGCCAGATACCCATGGGCGCACCATGATCGCCATGCAGCGTTCCTTATCGTCTCCTGTCCGTACACATGGAACCGACGACTGTATGTCCCGGTCCAGCTGGCCTCACATGCGCCTGGCTTTGCGCGCAACGGACCTGCCTCCTACGTACCTAGAGTAGATGCTGATGACATGACGTTAGCGATAGCTCCGTCCTCCGGCGCCGCGAAGCCATCTTCCAGACCCTCGAGCCCCTTCCCGAGCGACGCCACGAGCCATCCGAAGTTCCCTCTTGCACCGCGATCCAGGAGCCCCGCTGCTCCCTTGACCGAAACACATTCCATCCTCCCGTTGCGCCCGACGGACGGAGCCCATGTGCACATCAAATCCCACGCTCTGTCGAACATCACCTCGAGCCGAAAGCCAATCATCGAACAGGCTGCTCCTTCGCCGCCGACATCTCCCTCCAAGACCGAGCTTCTGGGCGCTGCTCTCGCAGAGCACTCGCACTCCGACGAGAACCACCACACCCAATCCTCGAAGCTTGTGCCGGACCTCACCTCTTACACGAACCCCTTTCAAACCCAGGAGAATGACGGAACAACCCTCGAGGAGCTTGCACACCTGGTACGGCTGTCCAGGTACCAGGAGCGCAAGCGCGCCATAACTAGGAAGCGTCTCCAGAGAAACTTGATCTCTGCTGCCCTCTCTGCCCGTCTGACACGATGTGGCGAGATTGCCAGGAGAAATCTAGTTGACTGTTTCCGGACCGACGACAAGAAGATCTTTGGCCCCCTGTACAACGCCATCCACGATGTCCGCAAGAGCTGCGACGAGCTCAGGCGCTATGCCCTCCTGGAGCCCGAGTTGGACCCTTCACAGTCGCCTGCCATGGCCTCTTCTGAAAGTCTGGACACATTCCCAGGCTCGCCTGGTATAAATGCTGCTCTTGGAGATGTCACCCCTTTTCTTCATGAGGTCCCTGCCTCGGCCAGGGAGATTTTCCTAAGCTTCCTGGTTCAGATTCGCACAAACCCGGACTACCTGGCCGCGAGGCTATGCTCCTTGTCTACTGCTGAACTGAATGCCTTGACTAGCTTTCATCATGGATTGGAGCCCATCGAGTCCGTATTGCCTGGATTTCATGGACGCTCAGCCTCACGTACTCATGGACCCGCCACCAACAGCCGACATGCCATTCAGCAGACTACAGCCATCGAGCGGCTGCTTTCCTTCCAGAGGCATGATCCGCTGTCAGCGCTGATCCATACCTGCTTTGCCAACTCGGCCGGACCTGACAGTGCCGAAGACAAACGCCGCACCGATATCTGGGCGACGACGCTGGCCAGGCTCATCACCGGCTCCAACGCCAACAGCGAGCACATCATGACTTGTGTCCTCAACATTTGGACCGCCATGCGAGACTGGGCCGGCAAGTCCAACATGGAGTGGTTCCTGATGAAGATCCTGGAGGACGGAGCCTTTCTCTTGGATCGTGCCGAGGACCAACATGGAACCCGGTTCAACGTTTCGGATTGGACCGCCAAGGACACGACTCGCGACGACGAGTTCTACGACAAGGCAGTCCGCGAGCTGTTTGAGATTGTCGATGACGAAGACGGGATTGGAATCCCCGAAGGCCTCTTGGAAATGGGCAATGCCATCCTGAACCGCCTCGGCAACAAACACGTGGAACCCACTCGGAACTGGCTGGTGTACAAGTGGCTTTTCTCTTCTTTCCTTCTCAACGTCATCATCCACCCGGAGAGCTACGGTATGATGGCTGAGTACCACATTACCGAGTATGGCCGCCAGAAGATCCTAAGGAACGTCGCCCTGCGAGCCCAGCAGCTAGTCGTTGACATGACCTGGAACAAGAAGAGCTCTGCCTCCGTCCCTACGGAAATCCAAACACACGTCGAGAGTATCCTGGGCCGCTTCAACGGGACGAGGACCAGGAGACCTATGGCCAAGCTTCTACCCGCCCGTTCCATTACGTCTCTCCGGGAAACTGTCGAGGTCCGCCCCTATCTGGTCATAAGCCCCGCGGATTTGGTCACCATGGTAAATGCCCTCTTTCCTGAGCGCCGGCCCATGTCGGCCCATTCGAGTGGTATGCGCTCAGTCGCTCCCTCCATCTCTGGCATGTCAACAATTTCGCAGCCCATCTCCATGGCCAATCCTCGAGGCTTCAGCAGTTTCGATTCGGCCTCCATGCTGAGCACCAGCGCCTCCTCCGTCATCAGCGATGCAACAACATCTAGGGAAACCACCCAAGACGAACACAGGGTCGAATCCCCTCAACGTTACTCGCCCCAAACCTTGGGGCCCTCGTCTCATACGCAAGCCGACCACTTTGAAGATGACGGGTATCGTCTTCGATTCGCCATCCGAGAGATGACCGCGAACCTCGGAATGGACGTCGTACAGGGATCTTGCCATCCGTGCAAAGAGCGTTGGGCCGTACTGTTCATCTCCGCTGATGGCAACAGTCTCTCAACGCAGATGACTTATGATCCTGATGAAGAGGTTGATGAGGAGGAGAACTCGTCAACCAGCGACACCGATGAGGATGACGGTGATGGAGGCCCAGAGCTCGACAAGGACTACCACCAGCTTCGTGATTCGATCCTGCGGCTCGTCCAGGATTTCGAGATACCACAGAGCAGCCAGACAACGACGCCGAGGGCCCAGTTCAGCAATCGGGCAACGGGCATCAAGAAGTACCGCTCCAAGAATCGCATTGTTACTGCTGAGAGGTCCATCCCCAACAGGAACCCCTACCGGCAACGCAAGATGTCGGAAGACTCAAAGACGGTTGACGCGACCTCCATCGGCGAAAGTCAGACAAGGCCAGGAAGCGACCAGACAAGTGAAGAGGATCAGGGTTCGGTGCTTGAAACGATGCTCACTGCAGCGTCCTCTCAGTCCAAAGCCCAGTCGGATTTCGTGGCAGCCCATCAGTACTGGAAAACGCTGCAGCAGCTCAACGCCCTCACCTCGTTCTCCCTGAGGCGCAATGGGTTTGCCATTCTTCTCAACATCTTCTCGCGCGGGCCCCGAGACTCCATTCGCCGTTCCGCCTCTGCCATTGAGGAGTACGACGCCTGGCTCGTCTGGCTGAAGCAGAGTCAAGAGAGGCACGAAGGGCTGATTGACGGGATGATGAAAAGGCTCAAAGCTTTGCGAGACAAGATGTGGTATGTCACCGACGTACGCAACTCGGCGCCCTACGAGCAAAGCCGCAACATCTGCGCTGCTCTGAAGACCATGGGCATGCCACGCCGATGGAACACCTTGCAACGCAACCGGGCTCAGCTGGGCCGTGGCTCGGCGACAAATTACCTGTTCAGGACGGAGACCCAGATCATGGATCTCCTCTCGGCATCGGACGAGCAAGGCGGCCCGAACAAGCTCAGCGACGACCAGGCGGACAAGACGATTCGATGGCTGCAACAATCAGACGTGGCCAACTTTTGCGGTGGTGAAGAGAGGATCCATCGATTCTGCTGTGAGATCGATGCCTGCATATCGAAGCTTGTTGGCGAATCCATCATGGAGAGTCCAGTGCTCTGGTCGAGCGAGCTCTTCCTGCGGGATCGCAAGGGCTTCGAGAGCAGCAAGAACGGTAGGGACAAGGAACATCCTTGGGCCCAGGGTGGCGACGACGCCGCGAGCATCATCAGCGAGCCTGACCGGCGGTACCCTCGACAGCCGCCCTTCCTGAGAGACTTGCGCAGCATGTCCAACCTCAACTCCAGCCAGCAGTCGTTCGACTCGGGAAGCTACCGTTTCTCCAAGGCTAGCACTACACTTTCTGATATCGTGGATGGCCCTGACTACTTTGGCGTCTCGTCCCCTGTCCACACCATCGATTCGACCTCGACCTTCTACTCTCCGTTCCAGTCGGCAATCTCTCCCAGCTCTGCCGCTTCCAGAGCGCACTCTCCTACAACGAGCGTTACAAATCTGTCAGGTTCTTTCGGCACCCAACAACACCACATGCCGTCATTCTCCGGTCAGTCCACTGGAAGACCAGGGACTGCAGCATCATCGACAGAGACAGTCTACCAACAGCGCCTATCCGAAGAGAAGAGCCGTTTCCTTGCGGACCTGAAGCAGACAGTTCTCAACCTTCTTCTCTCGGATCTAGGAAACCTTGTGTTCTCTCGAGGATCGGAGACTGACACATGGTTTGAGAGCTGGGGCCAAGACTGCATCGATAGGCGCAGCTCAAGCGACAAGCGGACCAAGAGGGCGTCTAAGAACGGCAAGTTGCGGGTCATTGAGAAGAAGAAGAGCTTCAACAACCTGCGAGGGGCCGGAGAGAACGACTCACGCTCGGAAACTACCGAGACTTCCAGTGTGAGGGGCAACGAGACCCTCACGACGAACGACACCACCCCGAACCCTCAAAAGCCGGCCGGAAAAGGAGAAGGCCAAGAGTTCCCCTTCAAAAAGGCCTTCCAGCGTCTCCTCCGGATGTTCTCTGTTCATCCGAGTCCGTACGGCAAACTGAATGCTCTCTTCGAACTAGAGCAGCTCATCGTCGCATCCTTGGGCAGCGGATCGAGGCGGTCCCGACTCGGATGGGCGGCACAAACTACGCTCAGCTCTCCGAGTATCGACAGCCTGAAAGAATCAGCCAAGACAAAGCCCCTGGACGAGGTCATCGACAACGTCAGGGAGAGGCGCTCCCATGCGTTGCTCCAATCCCCCGTGCTTTCACCTGTCGGGGGTGGGCAGCACATGCCACGGGCAACAGGCACGGAAGCCCGGTCCGTGCCTGGGACGAATGCCGCCAACACCGATGCCATTACCGAGGTCCTCATCAACCTACTGCGAGACCCCTCGATCAGGCCCCATACATTGTTCAGGGACCTGCAGTTCGTTGCGGCGTTTGTTCACCCGACCATCCTCGACAAGTCCGACAAAGGAAAGGCGTTCTGGAACACTGGGCTCGCGGCACTTCGGCTAAAATCCGAGGTATGCCGCACGATGCTCAAGCTGGCAAACGAGGTCCAAAAGCGCTCGATCGGCGGCTCCGACCGCGCCTCGGAATCATCACACTCCAGCGCCTCGACTCCCATCGGGAACCCATACAGTCTGGCCGATGCAGGCAGGATGTGGACTGTTCTCGCCAAGGAGGGTAATCCTGTCGCTCAGCGCGAGCTTGCCCTCTTCTATCTCATGGACCCTGAGCTTGTCGAGCGCACCACCCTCCCGCTCTCTCGACCACGGGAGGTGTTCAAGCAATCCGTCATGGACAAGTACGACCGAGGCGGGGCGCAGAACAGAGCTGGCGCGAGAGACAGAGGTCGGACCGGTGCAGGCGGCACTGCGACTACCGGCGGCACTGGTACGCAGGCCACGGGCCACGAGGCGGGTGCGGCAGATGGTGGGCTCGTATGGAACGACCCTGCCCTTATGTGCATCGCCATCCATTTCTTCCAAGCAGCCGAACAGGGTGGTGACGAGCTGGCGACTTCTTTCATGCGGCAGAACGATCTTGTCTGAGTTGAGATCCCCCGGAGGCAACGCCGCGCGCAACTCGTCACTGGCATCTGAGTTCCTGTTTTATTGGAGATTGTTTGGGAACCAAATTTCTTAATTTCAAGCTGCGGGTGTCTGGCAGGCGCCCTGGAGGATTCCCCTGTCGCATCTTTTGCGGCTCTGCATAGAGATACAGGCATGGGCATGGCATTTTCTTTTCTCTGGTAAATGATCACATGTGAGTAGGATATACCATTTTGCGCGCTCGCTGGGTTTCGGGCTTTTTAGGTTAGGGCAGCATTGGGAATACAGGTCAAATACAGGTTCAATTTATGCATAGCATCCAAAGGTCAACCCAGACATGAGAGGACTCGCCACGTGGGCGTCTCTGATGCAGTCATAGCTATATTTGTTATACATGTGCTCCAGGGGTGGCTGGTTTCACACCCTGAGCGTACGGATCGTCGGATGGCTGTTGGATGGCACCGTCACATCTCTTTCGTGGCTGGGAAAGCTACAGCCCTACTTACCAAAGTTGCTCGAGGACAACCAAATCTGGTATGCTCTCAAAGCCACAATAAGTTTGACATGACTATCCTCGGCGAGAACACCCTCCCCTTGACTCGCCACCAAGTTGTCATCGCCAGGGGCACGTCTGCACGACGCAGGGCCGCAGCCACGGAACGGTCCAGAGTTAATCTATCTGCAAGCCACTGCGTGCGCAGTCATCCTCACACATGATCCGTTCCACCAATCGCCGGCATCGACGCGCCCCCTGTAGCCCGGCGTGTCGTCCGGATTGAGCAGGTGGACGGCAGGCCGTTGGCGGGTACACCCCTGGTGGGTTCCGCTCCAGATTGCCCACGGGGAAGCGGGAAGCGGGGGAACTACCGAGGTGGAGAGCGGTGCGGCGCCACCCCGGTCGGTCAAGGGGAAGGGCAATGTTGAACGGAGGGCGAGGTCCTTCCGGCAATAGGGAGTTGGCTTGGCGGGCCAGGGTGGAATATGTGGTCCTTGTTGTTTTCTTCGTAACGGCCGCTGACGAGGGGCGTGGCTGCCGGACGGGATATCCGGATCTGACCCTTTTGCCGGGGGTCTTTGCTCACGGCGTATCTTGCAGATCAGTAGGAGGTATTTCCGGCCAAGCAGAGGTTAGGGCTTGGCATTAAGCCGATTCTCCGAACGGACATGGTCAGGGGTGATTGAAGAGGGTGTCATGAGGATTTTAGTTTGTCCCATCAGGCGATTCGGACATTTGGGGAAATTTGGAGAAAGACAAAAAGACTATTTTGTTTGAAACGAGGTTTGCATAACCGCCCTGCCCGCTTGACGGGGGTTCAGGGATTTGTCTCTAATATCTTCTAGTATGTACAGTACAGAATCCGTCCCACCCATGCATGGGTGGCATGACATTGCCTGAGATTGGAGGGGTGGTTCCCCTTTGAATTACTGGATTTACGAGATGTCGTTGCGGATCTCCCACTCGTAGGCGGCGAGAAGGAAGGGGCCGACGCCGCGGGTGTCCTGGGGAACGACGGGGATGCCAACGTAGTACTATGAGGTCTCGAGTCAGACGCGATGCAGGGGAGAGGGGCAGAAGCGAGAGCGAGCGGGGAAAGGGGGGAGAAACTCACGCCGAAGGAAGCGTCGCTGTTGAGGGAGCCGACCTGGACAGTCTTCTCCCAGACGAGGGTGCCGTCGCACTTGTGGGTGACAAAGTCGTCGATGAGGTGCTTGTAGGCCTTGGCGGCGGGCTCGGCGTAGGTGGCCTCGTCGATGTAGCCGAGGCGCAGACCGGCGAGCAGACCGTAGGTGAACATGGCAGCGGAAGAGCTCTCGAAGTAGTTGCCCTCCATGCCGGGGTAGGGCTCGTTCATGACGAGCCACCAGCCATGGGACTCGGGGTCCTGGGCCTTGACGAGGGCAGCGGCGAGGGTCTTGTAGTAGCCGAGGAGGCGCTCGTAGCCGGGGTGGGACTTGGGGAAGACGTCGAGGACCTCGATGAGGGACATGATGTACCAGCCGACGGCGCGGTTCCAGATGAGGGGCGAGTTGCCGCGGACAGGGTCGGCCCAGACGGCCTCCTTCTCCTCGTCGAAGCCGTGGAAGAGCAGGCCCGTCTCGGCATCGCGGGTGCCGACCTCGATCTTGTCCCACTGGAGGACGATGTCATCCCAGGCGGTGGTGTTGTCGCGGTCGAAGAGGTGGGTGTAGTAGGCGTAGAAGGTGTCGGCCATGTAGATGCCGTCGAGCCACATCTGGTTCTTGTAGGTGGGCGAGCGGTGCCAGAAGCCGCCGGTGGCGGTACGGGGGTGCTGCTCGAGCATGCCACGGATGGTGGTGGCGGCGATCTTGTACTTCTCCTCGCCGGTGCGCTCGTACCAGTAGAGCAGGTTGCGGCCGATGCGGTAGTCATCGAGCGAGTAGTGGTTCAGGCGGAAACCGGGGATGGTGCCGTTCTCGGTGACGACGAGGCCGTCGATGCGGGAGCGGTACCAGGCGAGGAGGGTCTCGTTGCCGGTGAGCTCGTACACGGCCTCGTAGCCGGTGTAGAGGGCGGCGCGGCCGTACCAGTAGTCGCGCTGGGTCTCGTTGTTGTTGCGGATCCACGAGTCGGCCATGCGGGCAGCGTAAGGCTGCTCAACACGCTTGTGGACGGCCGCGGCGGCGACGCCGGTGGCGAAGAGGGCGGCGGAGAATTTCATGGTGACGGAAGAGACAGGCAGACTGAACTGGACTGAGAAAGGGCCTGAGGGAAGGAGGGAAGGACCTGCGAAGCTGGGTGAGGAGGAGAACAGGGTCACAGGCCGGCCGGGCTCATGACATTCTTATAGCCCGCTGTCGGGCGTGATAGCACCGAGTGAGCGAAGGATGGCCACGCAACTCCCTGGCTCATGGGCCTTGCATTGCATTGCATCCTGGTCCTGACCGGCGGATGGACGGATGGATGGGTACATGGAGAACTGAGTGACCGATGGGGTACGAGGATTGCCGACTCTTGTCACCACCTCAGCGAGCTGCTTTTCCGATCCATTGTCCAATGAGAGGGCCTGTCATCGTCGGGAACCCAGGCATGTGTCGAGAGGGCCGGCGGAAGAACAGCAGCGGCAAGCAGAGTCTGGGGTTGCATCGGACCCTGGGCCGACGGATTAAACATATTGTTAAAGTTAGGCTCAGGGGGGCCAGGGCCGGCTGCTAGGTCGCTTCGGGACGAAGGGCAGCATGGCGAGATGACAACGGTGTCCACCTGGAGACTGCATATCGATGGGGGGTCGTTGGGTGGTTCGGCGGCGAAGATGATGACGGGGAGCGAGACGTGGAAAAATAAGATCCGGCATGATGCGAGTCTGCGATGGGTCCCCCCGTTGAAGCCGTGCCCATCCCCGCTCGTTGTGATGTTGGCGCGTCCTTGGCATGCGGAGGGCGGAGGGGCCAAGCTTGGGGCAAAATCATGTGGGCATCAGGGGCCCGGGCGAGGTCATTGGGTGGGCGGGAGGGACCGAGTAAGGTTCCAAGGTTTCCCCAAGGAGGGAGAGACGGAGAAAGAGGGCCCTGGCTAGCTGGCTTAAGGAGCGTGCTCGGCAAAGAGGACGACGGGTGAGAAGATATGCCGGCTGGGCGGAGGGGAAGTCGAGCAGATTTGCGGTAATCAATTCTCCCGCCCGGTCTTGGTCTCGTGTCTGGTAAACGGCTTTGTCCGTCTTGTCGAGGACGGGAAGACGCGCGGAATCGAAGGGCGAATTTATTGCTGGCGTCGGAGATCGGCCGAGAACGGTCAGAGGATGAATCCGATGCGCCGTTGCAATGTTCTTACGTGCAGGGCAGGGAGCATGTGCGCGTGTGGCACTGGCACCCGACGTCGACAGCATCCGATCTGTGGTTCGTCGGGTCGGCCCCTTCGGCCACCAGAGCCGGGCAACATGTGGCGAGAAGGTCGGCCCAGTCTTCCAGCCCTTCCCAGGGGTGGCTTCCGTCGAGGGTGCATCCAGTCCGCTGCAGGAGGAGATTTGGGGGTCGAGCCGCGGAGATGAACGAGCCTCACTGTCCCAAAGTAGACGCGGGCATGTCAGGTAAGTGCGCGGAAATGATCGAGGCTAACGACGCGGGAGTCTCGGGTGGCTTCTGTAGTGGCCATGTTGCTCAACATGCCGGCATCGACCGACGGTGATGAAGTTGTGAGGATGGATGGTTGAACGGTCGAAGAGACCGTGGACGTCCAGTGGATGCAGGAGGGAGAAATCAGAGGCCTGTTTGTGGAGCGTGCCTTCCACGGGGTACCTAGTTGGAAGTCACCCGTCTTTGCGCAACAGCCACCACCTCATTAAGTCACTCAGATACCTGGGTTCCCTACCGCGTCGATTGACCTCCTGTGTTCACTAGGTAAGGTTTCCTTGAGCGACGGGCTTGAAATAGAGGTGGCGTTTGACAAGTAGGACCGAGGCAAAATGACAATCTACTTCTTCAAGCAACAGTATGTCAACCCCGCGTTTGCCCATTTTAACATCCAATAGCCGGACGCCCGGCTAGCTCAATCGGTAGAGCGTGAGACTCTTAACAGAGATCACATCTCAAGGTTGTGGGTTCGACCCCCACGTCGGGCTCAATTCCTGACGTTTCCTGTTCGCAGGATCCTGACGATTTCTTTTGCCTTTTGCTCCTCTGAGCACCCCATTTCTTTCATCATCTCCCCTGGGAAACCTGCCGCCTTGATCTTCGCCCTACGTCGTTAAAGACACCCGGTGCGCTTCCGAGTCCCTACCTACACTGCCGCTAGTTGCCAGCAGCCGTGCATCAATCCTGGGCGTTTGCAAACTGGGCAAGCAAGGCTCTCCCTCTCACTTCAGGCACGATTCCCGTTTGACTCATTGTACATTGCAACCCTCGCTGCTTCAGTATCGCAGACTTGATGGATTAGCAGACTGACTGCGTCGCTAAACAGCTCACCCTGGACAGGCTCACCATATCGGGGGACTCGCTACGAGACTTCCTGCGTTGATTGACCTCCTGATACTTAAACTGCTGTGTCTCGAGACCAACTATATCGATTGACCTGCTACGTCGATTGACGTCCTCCTTCAATTGAGGTGACCTGCTGCGTCGCACGACTCCGGCAGGCACCAACACGCCTCGATTGGTTGGCTGTGGTGAAACAGCCAATTAGTGCGGGCTGCAGCCTGGCGGCCAGCGGGGACGGCAGGTTGCTGAACACTGAGCACCAACGAAGTGGCAGGTGCACACTCACCTGCACCGCCTGACTGCCTTACCTGCCCTTCCTTCCACGCCACATTCAACTTTTTATAAAGGTTGGTGGTTTGAATTCTTTCTGCCATCTTACAACCGACCCAAATTCCACCCTGACACACCACTATCTTCCGCCAAGGGCACCGACCCGGCGTCAACC
Source organism: Plectosphaerella cucumerina (assembly GCA_020746995.1). Taxonomy (NCBI): domain Eukaryota; kingdom Fungi; phylum Ascomycota; class Sordariomycetes; order Glomerellales; family Plectosphaerellaceae; genus Plectosphaerella; species Plectosphaerella cucumerina. Next base: position 5,561,831 of record JAGPXD010000002.1, read on the forward strand.
GGAAGATGTCGCCCTTCAACAAGTTGCCCCTGGAGCTGCTGCTCCGTACAACAAACCACCTATCGACAACGGATATCTGCAGCTTTCGACTGACCTGCCGCGCGATTGAGATCTCTCTTTTCAACTCGTTTGCAAGGGAGTTCTTCACCAAGAAGCAGTTCATGCTCACATACTCCAGCCTCCAGGTTCTCGTGGAGATATCAAAGTCGCGGATGGGGGACTGCCTCCAACACGTCATTATCGGTCTTGATCACTACGTGAATGCGCAGCATAACCTCTCGGCTGCCACTGATTCCGAGCGCGCAAAACTCGGCAAGGTATGTGTGTTCTGCTGGGCCTACCACGTCGATCAACACGCTACGTCGTTGATTGACCTGCTGTGTCGAGGGCATCTACCTACATATCTTCAAGTTCAATAGCTAACCCAACAATCACAGTACGCCCAGGGCTTGTTTGCCCAGCAGGCTCTTCTTGACAGCGGCGATGCTGTCCAGCTTCTTGGCCAAGCGTTTTCAGAGCTGTCGAGGAAACGCCTCCAAGTCGTAGGCATCAGAGACTATGCCTCGCCTGCTCGCGGCGGACGCGACGGATCGGGCGTGAAGTGGCAGAGTTACGGAGCCACCACCATCCGGCGCGAGACGGGAGTAGACTTGCTGGACGTCAACACGTCTCGAAGCTACACTTTTTCACCGGAACTGGGTCGACTGGAAGACTACGTCACGCAGGTATTCCGCGTGGTTCTCCTGGCTCTCGGCAAGGTCTCTGCAACACCTGCATCCATCGAGGTCCTGAGACACCATTTCGGCCATCTCCTCCCCAACGCTTTCACCATTCCCGACTACCAGACGTCGACCATCGTCCCCCTTCTGAACAAGCTCGAGACGATATTTCTTCCCATCAAGGTGCCCAAACTGCCCAACCAGAGGCTCGCCTCCATGCACGTCGTAGACCCCAACACGGGGTCAGTTTCGGCATGCCCCGACCACAACATCCGAGTCTTCTTGAGTCACATGTCGAACCTCAAGCATCTGCGGATTAATATGGCCCGCGGGGACGCCACCGAGCTTCAATTCCTTCGCTGGCTTGGCTCGCCGGCGGGCCCTCAGCCCACACAGTCCGCCAGCCAGGTCGGGAACACCTTCGGTCTACCGTTTACCGCAGAGCCGGCCTCGCTGCCCCTCGTGGAGTTGAACTTGGGCATGTGTCTTGTCGAGCCCGACACCCTCCTGTCCATCATCAGGAAATTCGCCCCAACCCTGCGCAGGCTTGAACTCTGGAAGGTCACACTCGCTCCCTTCATGGACAAGCCTCGGTGTGTCACCGATGGACCAAACTGCATCTGGCCTGCCTTTTTGAGACGCGTCCGCGGCATTCCGGGCCTGAAGCTGGATCATCTGATGGTTGGTGAGCCCAAGCAGGATTGCATGCCACCATCACATGCGCCCCAAACCGAGCAGGTTCTGTTCAGATCTCTCGTGAATGGCGGACCACCAGCGAGTTTCCATGTGGCCCAGAAGCGAGCGTGAGTACCGCCCGCAACGACCATTTGAAGAACGCACGCTGATTGATTATGCTTTTCTAGGTACACGGGCATCGACTGGCAAAACTTCGTCAAGGAACTCGAGAAGGACATGCACGTGATTCGAATCACCCCGGACGACTCGGAAGGCAGCGACGAGGACATGGATGATGAGGATGACGATGATAACGAAGATGATGAAGATGGCTCTGAGGACGAGAACTAATTAGCGGGGATTTTTTGGTAGCAGCATCGCAGGCTGCCCGAGTCGGCGGCGATAAGCAATTTCAAACCTCGTCCACTTTGAATCACGGATCTAGCATCCCACGACTCATTGAGTCCCACCAGGTGGTTTGATTGACGTAGCAGGTCTGTGGACGAAGGAGGTCTTAGATACAGCAGGTGCGGCGACGCCGCATCATATCGAGCAGGAGGAGAAAAAGAGCACAACAGCGAGCCGGTTCTGCTGATCGGCGGAGGGGCCGGCTATGCATGGGTCATGGTGAGCGCCCCACGTAACAACCTAGGAATGGGCGGAGTGTCTGCCTCCTCCGGAAGTCAAGAGTGTGCAGAACGATGCGATGATGTATGTCGAGGCCTGGGTTGGCGGCTGGGGAGAAGACTGGGTGTCTTGCCGGTGACACTTGGAAGAGGAGAGGCCTCAGGGCTGGCGTAGCTGTACCACTAGAGGCGATGTTCCGGGCGCATGATGGGGCCATATTGGAGGGACAGGAGGGACTTGACTTGGAATCTGACAGGTGACACAGTGAAGCCTTGGATGGCTGGTCTCCCTCGCCTCAGCTAGATCCTCAGTTCAGGCAGCTTCATCGGGCGGGCGAATGAGTGCCCGTCATGGCACCCTCGCTGTTTTGAGCCGAATGGCAAGGATGCCACCGCTGCCACTTGAGAAGAGCATCAGACTGACGGGGAAAGTTGTCGAAAACACAGCTCACGTGAGCTCGCGTCAATGGTTCCACGCCAATTCACGTGTTCCAGGCATCAGCACGGCCAGCCCCACGGTTGGCTCTTGATGCCTGCTATTGTGGATTAGTTCAGGGGCCACAGCGCCTTGGAGCAGGAGCACGGACGCTCCAATTCGGGTAGCTCGTGTATGATAGTCGCGCCTCTTGTTGGGTTCATTTGGCAGGAGGGACCTGGGGTCGTGCTTCCCAGTTTGTGCACGCCTACGCCAAAAGCCACAAGGTGCCAACTGAACCAACCGAGCGAGCAGGCAGGCACGCTTGCTGGATCCTTCCTTCCACGAAGTCGTACGGTTGGGTTCGGAATAAAACCCATACCTCCCCCCAGTTCCAGCGCCGTTCCCAAGGAGTCCCGTCTCATCCCACGACCTTTTATAACCAACTTCGGGACTGATTGACATCCCGCAACCCTCAGCTCTGCCACGTCTCACCCGAGAAGCAGAACCAGGGCCTCTTGTCCCTTCCCCTTTTCTCCCCGAGTCTTACCACAGCACAACGCCCGGTGTTCATTCTACCAAGGCCCACTTCATCATGTCGGGGGTACTTGATGGCTGTGTGGTCTCCCTGGGAGGCACATTCCCAGGCCAAACCCAGGCACAACTTTCCAAGGAGCTCAAGGCCATTGGAGCGACAATTACACCCAGTGTTACGAAGAAAACCACGCATGTCATCACCACCGACGCAGATTTCGGAATCAATGCCAAGGTGCGCACCGGACAGCAGCAGGGCTGCCACATTGTCAGCCTTGAGTGGGTCGAAGAGTCCAAGCTTCAGGGGGCTCGCGCCGATGAGGCAGACTTCGGCTTGGACAAAGCGCCACCGCCAGCGGTCAATGGCAAGGGAGACTCCAAGAAGACCAACGGCAAGACCAACGGCAAGACAGCCGATGCCGTTGCTGCCGCAGATGCCTCGCAGGCCAATGGCGACACCCAAGATGACGGCGCCGACACCTCGACCGCCCGCCGTTCTGGCAGAAAGCGAGCCGCGCCAGCTGTGAAGCCAGACCCTGACGATGATCCTGCCCCGGCCCCCAAGAAGGCCAAGTCCGGCACAACCAAGTCCAAGAAGGCCAGCGATGCCGATCCAGTCGACGACGACAAGGGCGCTGCCTCACAGAACGGAAAGGCCGATGACAAGGTCAAGCCAGCCTCCAAGGAGAAGCCCACTGTCGCCGAGGGTCAGATCCTCAAGTCCAAGGATGCTCTGATCCCCGTTGACGAAGGGGTGCCATTGACCAACCCCTCCGTCTACGTCAGCCCCGAGGGCGTCATTTACGATGCTGCCCTCAACCAGACCAATTCAGGCAAAAACAACAACAAGTTCTACCGACTTCAGCTACTCAAGTCAGCTGGCTCTCATAAGACCTGGACTCGTTGGGGCCGGGTCGGCGAGCGCGGCCAATCGGCTCTTCTGGGCGACGGGACCTTGGCGGATGCCCTGAAGCAATTCTCCAAGAAGTTCAGGGACAAGTCTGGCCTGCCATGGGACGATCGTGGACTGCCGCCCAAGCCGAACAAGTATGCCTTTGTCGAGCGTAGCTACGACCCCGACTCGGAAGACGAGGACGGCGAAGTCCCGAGCAAGACCAAGGCCGAGAAGGGCGAGGATGATGAAAGCGAGAAAGAGCTCGTCTGCACGCTCGAGAAGCCTGTGCAAGATCTTCTCGGTCTCATCTTCAACGCCTCATACTTGACAGCAGCCCTGAGCGATCTCAAATACGACGCCCAGAAGCTGCCTTTGGGCAAGCTGAGCAAGTCGACAATTCTCAAGGGGTTCCAAGCCCTCAAGGACCTATCGGAGCTCCTCAACGACCCTGCACTCGGGATGAGCAAGTATAACAAAAGCAGCGCAGCGGCTACCGAGGATCTCTCGAACCTCTTCTACAGCCTGATCCCTCACGACTTCGGTCGCAACCGTCCACCCGTCATTGCCTCGAGTCCCCAGCTCAAGAAAGAGATAGAACTTCTCGACAGTCTGTCTGACATGAAGGCGGCGGCAGACATCATGAAGCTCGACAACAAGAAGTTCGTCAACGAAAAGCATCCTCTGGACGTCAAGTTCGAGGCTCTCGGCATGAATGAGATGTCAGTCCTCGACCACAAGGCCGAGGAGTTCAAGCTGCTCGAGAACTACCTGCAGGGCTCCAAAGGCGATACTCATCACCACAGCTACAAAGTGCAGGACATCTTCCGCATCGAGCGACAGGGCGAGAACGACCGGTTCGACCAGAGCATCTTCTCCAAGGTCAAGTCAGACAGGCGGCTGCTGTGGCACGGCTCTCGGAGCACAAACTTCGGCGGTATCCTTAGTCAGGGCCTCCGGATTGCGCCCCCTGAGGCCCCCGTCAATGGATACATGTTCGACAAGGGCGTGTACCTGGCAGACATGGTGAGTACAGAATCGTCCCAGCCAAGCTGTGTGTAGGCGTGATGACTGACTGCAACAGGCCTCCAAATCGGCCAACTACTGCAACGCATACAGCTCTGGCGGCAATGCCCTTCTCCTGCTGTGCGAGGCTGAGCTGGGTGATCCCATGCTGGAGCTTGTGAACGCTAACTACAACGCTTGCTCCATCGCCAAGGCTCAGAATGCCCATTCCACCTGGGGCAAAGGATCTACTGGTCCCAGCAAGTGGATGGATGCCGGCGCGGTTCACCCCTCTCTCAAGGGCGTCAAGATGGTGAGCCAACATGGCAACATGAAGAAGCAGCAGCTGACAGTCCCTAGCCCGACACCTCCGTCAAGCCTGGCCCAACCAACGTGCCCGGTGCTTACCTGCAGTACAACGAGTACATCGCATACGACGTTTCCCAGATCAAGCTGCGCTACCTGCTCCGTGTGAAGATGTAATGCGCAACTTGAGCGACATGACTTTGGCGCCGTAGAGGGGAAAATTGCTTTCGATTTGCGGCGTAATCTGCAGGCCAAATTTATGCTTGGTACGAAGGAAGCAGACAGGAGGGCGTTGACGGAACTATCTGTTGCCTTTCAATCGGTTATTTGGGGGCTCTACATCATTACTATTTGGGTCCAGGGACTGGACTGCTCACAACAAGCTCGAGATCCAGCGGTATGGAATTGAAAGGTGGTCTCCAATCCGAGGTACTCTCTGAAGTGAAAGATCATATGGTTGCGCCTATCATTGTCTTGACCAGTACTGTGTCATAGGCGCGCTCTGGGCGTGGTGATGTCTTTTCGGTTCGTTCGAGCTGCTGCTGGCAATGCTCGTGCTTGAAGGCGACTCCATGACATGGACCGCTCGCTGCGGTCGAAGCCAGTCGATGAAGCGGTTCAGATACGCAGAAATGGACATTGTGCGTTGAAAACAGTGAGGACTGAAGAAGAAACACAGACTTGTGTCGAGTGTTGCCGATACAGAAGGTGAAGAAAACAATCTCCAATTGACGGCCAAGATGAGGGGGGCTTCTTCGAGGGTCCCACGTGACCGTGTGCTCCTAAGACGGCACTGTGTTGGCTCCTGTTGACGACTTTTTCCACCAACTAAACCCTCAGTCAGTCAACCCAAGACCAACCGCCGCCCGCTCCTCGCATCATCCATGCCGCTCCTGGAATGGATTGCGTTCAAGTTGCTGCGGGCCCTGTCCCTTGGCATTGTCAGCCTCGTGCTGGCCGTGGTCTCGCTTGCCTTGTACAGGCTCTGCCTTCACCCGCTGGCTCGTGTTCCCGGCCCCAGGTTCGCGGCAGTATCCAATATTTGGCATGCCCTCCACGTCCGGAATGGGCGAATGCTTGAGCTTGGAAAAACTTTGCACAAAAAGTACGGTCCTGTTGTCCGGGTTGGGCCGAACGAGGTGTGGTTTGACAGCAAGGACGCCTTTGGGGCCATTTACAGTGCGTGACTCGGCATCATGGCGGTTTGCGCACCAGTTGACGCGGCTTGCAGGGGCTGGAAGCGGATATGCCAAATCTGACTTCTACTGTATGTCGCACCAGCCAGGACTCGGACTCGCCTTGCGTATGCTGACCTACCACAGTGGCAACGGTTCTACAGTCGCCCACGATCGACTATGGGCTGAATCTGCACTTTGCAGACACGCTGGATCTGCTGTCGGAGCGATACATGGGCCGGTATCGTCTCCAGAGACGGCTAATCGGGCCGTTGTATCAGACTGCGAGTGTCAAGAAGTACGAAAGGGCGGTTGACGATGTGCTCGAGCGCGTGGTTGCCCAACTCCGCTCGCTGGACGGCGCCGAGGTCGATCTCAAGGAGTGGATGCACATCATCGCCGTCGAGTGTCTCGGGGCAGTCGTGCTGTCTTGGTCGCCTGGGTATCTGAAGGACAAGACGGACTGGGGCTCAAGCACCCATGGGTACAGGTCGTGGCGGCGCAAGAGCGTCTTTGGCCTGTTTCCCAAGGTCGTCAAGGCCGAAATTCTCTCCAGGGATTTCGGTCGTCTCTTTGCTAACGTTTGGGGGCTGACTTTCAAGACGGGAAAGGGCTTCAAGCCGTTCTTCACGGTAAGCCATGGCCATCAGCATCACGCGGCCACCAGCTGACGGGCACCGAAGGGGGTCTATCGAGTCTCGTCACGACGAATCACCCAGGACCTCAAACCCGCCGAGGTGACGAAACAGAAGCCATCGAAGAAGCCGAAGAATGGGCGCCACCCCCAAGAGGACCTACTTGTCGATCTCATTAGGTTGCACAAGGAGAAGCCCGAGTTCAACGAGACATATCTCCGTCGAATGGCCACAACAAACTTCGGCGCAGGGCACGAAACGCTGTGCTCGGCGCTGACGTCGATCTTTTCGATGATTAGCACCCATCCAGAGGCCTGGGCCAGGGTCGCCGACGAGGTGCGCCAGACGGACAAGCCCCTGAGTTTCGACGATGCGGCCCAGCTGCGATACATGCGCGCTGCCATCAAGGAGGCGCAGCGACTGTATCCGGTGCTGGGAATGTCCCTTTCTCGGACCGTGCCGGAGGGGGGTCTCCAAGTCCACGGTCACTTCTTCCCCTCGGGTACCACCGTCGGCTGCAACCCTGTTGCACTGCATCGAAACGCGGATATCTTCGGCCTGGACGCTGGCTCCTTCAACCCGGAGAGGTGGCTGAATGGCGGTGACATCAGGGGCATGGAACGATACAACCTGACCTGGGGCGGCGGCAATCGTATCTGCCCGGGTCGCCACCTGGCGTATCTTGTTCTATTCAAGGTCGTCCCGGCATTGATCTGGGAGTTTGATATCGAGGTCTCGATGCCACCGGAGGAAGATATTCGATACTACTTCATGGCCATGTTGACTGGAGTCAAGGCTCGCTTCCATGAGAGAGAAGTCAGCTCAGGAGGCTCGTCCGACGAGTCATCCGACAAGTAGATGTCTTACTAGAAGGATTGGCATGAACACAGCAGGAGGCCTTGCCAGACATCTCCTGATGAACGACGTGTCGAAGGAGGCCAACGTTCAATTGTGCTAGCAAACATTGTGGTTGTCGTCCTTGTGTACCTCCGGGGTGTCGAGGTCGTCGCACAAATCGGCCACACAGAGCCGCGTCGGGTAACATGAGTGTTGTAAGGAGACGGCGAGGCAAAATCAAACAGCCCGAGGTCGATGCAGTATGACTGCGATCCATGTAACCCCTGCGTGCAGGAGCACAGGCGAGGAATTCGAGGCAAACTCGTCATAAAGGGGCTCAGGGGCGCCAGTTTGAAGGTGAATACGACGGGACACTCTGTACTGATTCCTTAAACCCCACCGTCTTTACTCGTTACGCGTTTGGTGCCTGCCAGTTGCGTGGGAAGGGACACGTCTACTCGGTGTTTTGTTGCTGTTGTGAAGACCACCTCACGTGCACGCGTTCTTTCCAATCCCTTCCTTTCTCCCACAACCTCCTCATCTCTCAGGTTTCTTTCCGCCGCCTTCAAACCGCTGCGGACAAGACAATCAGTCTCAACCTCTATCCTCCTGGTACTTCTCCTTCTTCACATCACGCACTCAATACCACCCATCATGCGCCTCCTCCGCCTCGCTGGCCTGGTCGCCATTCCTCTGTTCGGTCTGGCCGCCGACGCCTCCAGGCAGCACTTGAACCGTCTCGTCACCCGTCAGGGCGCCTAAGATGAGCAGCCCATGCGCTACACCTACCTCGGCCCCAAGGATGAGGCCGTCATCGGCAAAGGCGACCGCTTCAACGGCGGTCACATCTTCCCCCTGGGTGCCGGTACCAGCACCCCGTCCAAGAACGCAAGCCGCCCCATGTTCGAGACCATCCTCAACCACAAGGAGGTCGTGTCTGCCATGCTTGGTCTCCGTGCCGAGTACGGTATCAACCTGATTCACCCCCCTCACCGTTCCTCCGAGGGCCGCTCTCCCGTCATTGGCACGATCCCCTGCAGCGATGGCCGCGACGCAAGGAAGGCTGGCTCCTGCGGCTCCGACGACTCTTACAATGTCCTCTTCACGGCCAACATGCTTGGCCATGACCGCTCCAGCTCGGATGCCATCATCTACTTTGTGTCGGACCTTCTCGTGAGTACCCAAAGCTTGGCCTGAGTTTCAATGATCGCTGATTCCTCGTTAGTATGCCCGCAAGCACGGCCTTGGCCTCGAGTACGGCAACGTCACCTACTCCAACCGTGACGTCGAGCGTGCGGCCTCGGTCGGCATTGTCTTCTTCCCTCTGGTCAACCTGGACGGCATGATCTTCGACGCCGAGAAGAACACCTGCTGGCGTCGCAACCGCAACAACTCAACCATGGAGGATGACGAGGTCTGGAAGCAGCACTCTGTCGGCGTTGACATCAACCGCAACTTCGATATCGCCTGGGACTTCGAGCGCATCCTGGACATGTCCGCCCGTGGAGCCAAGAGGCTCAACTCAGACAGCGCCCGCAACGAACTTTACCGCGGCGACCATCCCATGTCCGAGCCTGAGACGCAGAACCTTGCCTGGGTCTTTGCCAAGTTCCAGCGTATCAGCTGGCTCATGGACGTCCGTGTTCTTGGCCGCCGCGTTGTGACCCCTTGGGGCATCGACCTGAACCAGGACAATGTGACTGAACAGAACTGGCGTAACAAGGAATTCGGTGGGTGACAAACACCAACAGCAAAGAAAAGTAACTGACCAACATACCCAGATGGCAAGCGTGGCGACATCCAGAACCTCAACGACGTCTACGGAGAGTACATGGACCCCTTCGACAGGTCCCTTCACAGGAACGTCTCCCGCCTGATAAGGGACGAGCTCTACTCTGTTGCGGGTCGCAACCACTCGGCCGGCGAGACGGCGTATCTCGGTCCTCACACGGGAACCTTCATCGACTGGGCCTACTCTCGCCACATTGTGAGCCAAAACGCTGAGAAGGTCTTCTCGTTCGCCTTTGAGTTTGGCGACCCCGACCGCGAGGCCAGGAAGAACAAGGCCATCTGCGGATACTACCCCAACAAGATGAGCCTGAACATCAACATGAAGGAGGCTGCTGTCGCGTTCATGACGCTGCTCCTTGAGGCTTCGCAGCGTCGTTCCTAGGTCGGCAGAGGGGGTGATTGATTCCGGAGGATGGACGGGCGCTCAGGCGTCGCACGAGAGCATCTTGCGAGATGCAATACAACAGATGTAGATCTGTGCAGTGAATGGATTTAACATCCGTGTCGTAATTCGTCCCGTTGGTTGAGTGAACATGCTCTTGACTTGCCGTTGATAAAATAAGGACTAGGTCCCCGCCCGGTATGTCTCTGCACGTGCCCGGGCTGCCCAGCCCAGTGTGAGTTGCCACTTTCACTGTAGTACCCCACATTCTATGACATCCCACCTCGAACATCCACTAACGCTGCTTTGGCCAAATTGCCTGGCGGCGCTTCCTCAATTGCCCTCGAGTGCGACAACCCACGATCCTATCCTGGCCCGGCTACACTCCTACGATCAAGCCGGCTTCCACAGCCGCCCTCCGCCAAGATGGTTCTCCAAGATCTCGGGCGCCGTATCAACACGGCCGTCTCGAACCTGACCCGAGAGCAGAACCTCGATGAAAAGGTGCGCCGTTGCACGCGACAACCCCCCCCCGAGTCGCCACTCCCCGCGATTGCCCCTCTCCCTCTGCGAGAGGCTCCTCAGAAGACAGATAGCTAACGAAGATGTACCCAACAGGCCTTCGATGCCATGCTCAAGGAGATCTGCTCCGCCCTTCTCGAAGCCGATGTCAACGTCCGCCTGGTCGGCCAGCTGCGCAAATCGATCAAGGCTACGGTAAACTTCAAGGACCTCCCGCCCGCCGTCAACAAGAAGCGCCTCATCCAAAAGTCTGTCTTTGACGAGCTTGTCAAGCTGGTCGACCCCCACTCGGAACCCTTCAAGCCCAAGAAGGGCAAGTCCAACGTCATCATGTTCGTCGGTCTTCAGGGTGCCGGAAAGACGACGACCTGTACCAAGCTCGCCCGCCACTACCAGGCCCGCGGCTTCAAGGCCTGCCTGGTGTGCGCCGACACCTTCCGAGCCGGTGCTTTCGACCAGCTGAAGCAGAACGCTACAAAGGCCAAGATCCCCTACTACGGCTCCCTGACGGAGACGGACCCTGCGGTCGTGGCCAAGGAGGGCGTGGACAAGTTCAAGAAGGAGAAGTTCGAGATCATCATTGTCGACACGTCAGGAAGGCACAGACAGGAGGAGGCTCTCTTCCAGGAGATGGTTGACATTCAGACCGCCGTCAGCCCCGACGAGACCATCATGGTGCTGGACGCGTCCATCGGTCAACAGGCCGAGTCACAGGCCAAGGCGTTCAAGGAGGCGGCCGACTTTGGCGCCATCATCATCACAAAGACGGACGGCCACGCCCACGGTGGTGGCGCCATCTCGGCCGTCGCGGCCACGCACACCCCCATCGTCTTCATCGGCACGGGCGAGCACATGCTCGACCTCGAGCGCTTTGCCCCCCAGCAGTTCGTCCAGAAGCTCCTCGGCATGGGCGACATGGCCGGCCTCGTCGAGCACGTGCAGTCGCTCAAGCTCGACCAGAAGGACACGATGAAGCACATCACCGAGGGTATCTTCACCGTCCGCGACCTGCGCGACCAGCTCTCCAACATCATGAAGATGGGGCCCCTCTCCAAGATGGCCGGCATGATCCCCGGCATGTCGGGTATGATGCAGGGCATGGACGACGAAGAGGGCTCCATGAAGCTCAAGCGCATGATCTTCATCTGCGACTCCATGACGGAGAAGGAGCTCGACTCGGACGGCAAAATGTTCATCGACCAGCCCACTCGCATGACCCGCGTCGCCCGCGGCTCCGGCACCAGCGTCCGCGAGGTCGAGGACCTGCTCACCCAGCAGCGCATGATGGCCGGCATGGCCAAGCGCATGGGTGGCAACATGAAGAACATGCAGCGCGCCCAGCAGGCCATGGGCGGCGGCAACAAGGCCCAGCAGATGGCCGCCATGCAGAAGCGCCTGCAGAGCATGGGTGGCATGGGCGGCATGCCTGGCGGTGCCGGTGGCGGCGGCATGCCCGACATGGGTAGCCTGATGAAGATGCTCGGTGGCGGTGGTGGTGGTGGTATGCCCGATATGCAGGCCATGATGCAACAGATGGGCATGGGCGGCGGTATGCCGGGAATGGGTGGCGGCGGACGCGGCGGCCGGAGGTGAACCAGCACCAGAACGAGGGGCAGGCGGAGGGTTGACGATATCCACGGCATCGAGAAATTTAGAAGAGTCGCGGAGATGGCAGCCGCAGCACATGGGGTGGCGTTCGTTTTTGGGTCAATGGTCACAGGGTCGGCCGGGTTGGCAGGGAAATCAAACTTGCGCTTCGTCTCCCCTGGAGTTTCCTAACCCATCATCACCATTGGCATCATTGAGCGCGAGTAATTTGAACGACATGATTATGACCATTCGACTATCTGTACAACGGCTCGTGATAAAGACAAAGCAAACTTCAGACACTCTCGGCCATGGTATCTACACCTTGCCGCTGCAACTGCTCCGAAAACTTCCCTTCCAGTTCTCCCTCCACATCCACCGGCGGCTCATCCAGCCTGTGAAGGCGGTCGCCTGGGTATCTATTTCATGTTACAAAAACGGGAAAAGAGCAGAACATAGTCGACTAGCTGCGCCCATGGCGCTGCGATGCGTGATCAAAGAAATTCGTAAGAACACCTTCCCTCAGACCTTGGAGGGACCGGTGTTGGTATCCTCGGTCCTGGTCTCGCCGGAGAGGTCGCTCATAGTACGACCAGCCCTGGAACGCGACCGGGAGCGGGCGCGGCCGCCAGACTCGGAGTTGCGGCGCGAGAAGCTCGCCCACTCGCGGAAGCTGTTCATCGTCATGGACCTCTTAAATCCACGAGGAGTCTCTTCCTCGCCCTGGTGGAAGGCGCCGCGAACAACAGCCTTGGTCTCGAGCAGGCGGAAGCGACGCTTGACGAGCTTCCAGGCCTCGATTCCGAAGACGAAGAGGATGGTGAAGGCGACGGCGAGACCCCACTCCCAGGTGATGCCCGAGTGCTTGAAGAGGTGGTGGTTGACGTAGGGGATGTAGACGACGGGGAACACGGAGAGTCCGCCGATGACGACGGCCCAGAAGAGGAACTTGTTCTCGTAGAGGTCCTTGAATAGGGGGAAGCGGCTCTCGTCATCCGGGTTCAGGCGGAACATGGACCTGCGCAGGGACTTGAACTCCCAGGCGGAGAGGAGAATCATCCAGGTCAGCTCGGCGAAGACGCAGGCGCGGGCTCGGAAGACGGGGAGGCACTCATCCGAGTAGGCCTTGTTGCAGTTCTGTCCGAGGTTTCCGCCGTTCATGCCCCAGATGACGATGGCAAAGGTGACCATGGTCAAGGCTCCCATGATGAAGCCATAGACCAGCATGTCAACCATGATCTGCTTAGTGAACACACCACGCTTCTTGTCGTGAGGCGGACGACGCATGACATCGGGCGCGGCTTGCTCCTTTCCGAGACCGAAGGCTGGGAAGGACGATGTGACCATGTTGATCCAGAGAATCTCGAGAGGGGAGACGGGGAAAACGGCCAGGTTGGAGCTATCGCGGAATCCGAGTCCAGCAACCAGGAGGATGACCTCGCCAACGTTGGAAGTCAGCAGGTGCAGGATGAACTTTTGGATATTGTCGAACATGCGACGACCCTGGCGGATGGCGGCGACAATTGAGTTGAACTTGTCGTCGGACAGAACAATCTTCGAGGCACCCTTGGCAACGTCGGAGCCGGAACCCATGGCAATGCCGACATCAGCGCGCGACAGAGACGGGGCATCGTTGACACCGTCTCCGGTCATGGCCATGAAGGCATCGCGGCGGCGAAGTGCGTCGATCATGCGCGTTTTCGTCTCCGGAGCGCACCGAGCCACCACAAGGGGCAGCTCCTCCATGGCGTCGATTTCCGCATCGGTCATGCGATCGAAATCAGTAGCCTTGACAACGGCCCAACGAGCAACTCCGGCAGGAAGGACACCCATATTCTTTGGGATGATACCGACTTCCTTGGCGATAGCCTTTGCGGTCTCGGGATGGTCACCAGTCAACATGTGGACCTTGATGCCTGCGGTCGAGCATTCGGCGATGGACGGCTTCGTCTCGCGACGGGGTGGGTCGTAGATGCCGGCGAGGCCAAGGAGGGTCAGGTCGGTCTCTATCTCGGCGCGGACGGCTTCCTCGGCGGCGGCTGTGCTCTTCTCGGCGCTGTGAGGCATGACAAACTTGCCGTCCCACTCCTTGTAGCTGATGGCGAGGACTCGTTGGCCCTGGGCGGCAAGGTGGTTCATCTGGCCGAGAACCTGCTGCTTGAGCTCCTCCGTCATGACCTGCTTGGAGTCTCCGTAGCCCATGTGGGTGCAGAGATCCAGGACACGCTCGACGGCGCCCTTGGTGAAGACGAGGCTGTTGCTGGTGGAGAGCAGCTGAGAAGATCCGTCTTGGGGCGCATCGTAGATGACAGTCATGCGCTTGATGGAGCTGTCAAAGGGGAACTCGGCAAGCTGAGACCAGCCCTTTCCCTCGAGGCTCTTCTTGCCAAGCTCGAACCTGTGGGCGAAGACTTGAAGAGCGATTTCGGTGGGCTCACCAGTGGTCTGCCACTTCTTCTCCGGCTCGTCGTATCGGACAGTTGCGAGGTTGCAGAGCGAGGCGGAGAGAAGGAACGCCTGGAGAGGATCGGTCATCTCGGCAGGAGACTCGTGCTCAGGGGTCTTGGGTGCTTTCGGGGCAGGCACGTCGAACTTGAGAGCGGTGGTAGAGCGCTCCTGGTCGTAATCCTTGCGAGGCTCTTCTTCCTCCGACTTCTTGGTCTTATCACCGGGAGAGTATGTGACTCGACCAATAGTAGGGTCACTGGGACTCTGGGAATCGTGGACGGAGTAGTTGTGGGACATGGGAAGCCAGGCATTGCGAACAATCATGGCACCCTGTGTCAGAGTGCCAGTCTTGTCTGAACAGATGTTTGTGACACCGCCCAAAGCCTCGAGGGCGGATAAATCTCGTACGACAACATTGGCCTTGCGCATGACAGTCACCGCGACGACCATAGTAATGGTAAGAACACTGGGATAGGGGTTAGTCAGAGTGCTTTGAGCTGGTCGGATTGAAGTGGACTTACGCAACGAGCGACTCGGGGATGATGGCGATGCCCAGGGAGACGGCATAGAGGACAACCTCGGGAGAGAGCTGGAACTTGTGCGCTCCGAAGACGATCATGGCGAGAAGAACGGCGCAGCCGAAGAGAATGTAGGCAAGGCGGGCCAGCTTGCGCTGGAGGGGTGTGCCCTCAGTCAGGCCGAGGAACTTGCCAATGCCGTCGAGGGTGCGCTTGGAGCCGCCAACGATAGGGGCGCGCTTGCCGTACTTTTTATAGTTCATGGAGCGACCGGGCTTGCGCTGCTTCTTGGATGTGGAGGAGGCAATCTTGCCAACCTCGGTCTGCATGCCGGTGTAGACGACGATGCCACGGCCACGACCCTTGCGGACAATGGTGGTGGCGTAGGCCATGTTGACGCGGTCACCGATCATGACGTCTCCGTCGTTGACAGCAGGCTTCTCGGTGCCGGGGATCAAGATGTCGTTGGCGGTGCTCTTGTCGACGGGGATGGACTCGCCGGTGAGGGAGGCTTCCTCGCACGACAGGTTCATGGCTTCGAAGATGCGGAGATCTGCGGGGACAGTGTCACCCATTTTGAGCAGTACAATATCTCCGGGTACGACGTCGGGGCTGGATGAAGAAGAACGATGAGCCGGAGTTCAAGGCCAGGGGTTTGAATGTGTGGGGGAAGACGTACTTGGAGATGACTTGTGTCTTGCCGTCACGGAGGACCATGGCAGATGGGGAGGAGAGGGCGCGAAGGGCGTCCATGCTCTTCTCGGCCTTGAGTTCCTGCCAGAAGCCAATGGTCACATTGGCAACGATGACGAATGCGAGAACGCCGCCTTCGATGTAATCCTTGATGGCGAAACTCAGAATCATTGCAAACACGAGCACCTGGGAGGTTGTTAGTCGGTCAGGTAAAAATAGGGGGTCTAGGGGAGGGAACGGACCAGAACCATGGCGTTGAAGAACTGTTTGCTCAGGATGGTGTACCAAGGCACGGAGCCGCCAACATCGAACTCATTCTTGGGGTATTTCTTGCTGGCCTCGGCGACTTGTGCCGAAGACAGACCCTTGTCGATGTCGGTGCCCGCCGCCTGCGCGGTCTCCTGGACCGACAACAGGTAGGGGTGCTTGGAGTAGCTGTAGAGATTAGCCGTAGACGACATGGTGGGCGGCTGTGTGGACGGCGGTCGTCTAGGTTGGCTGTGTGGACGACGTCAGGGTATCGGTTAAGGACGATGCCATTCACGTGTTGGGGCGTAGCAGTGGTGGAGGTGGTGTGGTGGTGTAATCCTTCGGCAGAAGAGAAGGCTGCGACAAACGGAACAATTTTGTCAAGTGGTGGATTTCAGGTACACAAAGCTCAGGGCTAATGATTGTGTGGACTGCTTGTACTTGGGATCTGTTTGCGGCAGGAGGCGGCGATGGCGGATACTTTATACTTTCGAATGTGCCATCGTGCCTCCTCTATCTGCCCCTCCCCGCCCCGCGGGCTTCACCTCGAGCGCCACAGGCGTATCAATGGTACGCATCCTTTCCGGGGCAAGGGGCGAAGCCTCTCCCGGAACGAGAAGAAGAGTCAGGTCATTCGGCGGTTTCCTTGGGGCAGGTTCTACGAAAAAGGTCTTGGCAATGGGAAGTGCGCATGTTGAGGGAAGGAAAGGCTCGGCGCAGAGCCGCCAAGACGCCAAGACATTCACCCTGGCGCCTTGGCAAGGCCAGTGCTGACGACTAGGAGGGCCAAAAGCCGGAGAAGTGGGTCCCGCTGGGGTGATCTCTGCGCGTGGCCTCGGTCTTGGCAGGTCGTCGTGATTGGCCGGAGAGCGGTCCTTCCTGCCCGGCGGTCTCCCAACTTTGGGCGGGCACTGACTGACTGATAGCGATCATCTTGGAGAAAAGGGTCAAGAGGGTTCACTTGTTTCGGCGCACTAGAGACGCCAAGAGACGCGCCTTCGCGGCCAGTCCGCCCCCCTCAAACAGCGACTGTCTAGTTTGTGCCGAGGAGGTGTTTGCGGATGTCAATCTCTGACAATGCTCGAGGAAGGAAGAGGCGAGCCAAGAAGGGGGGAGATGTCGGAGGTTCGAAGAGTGTCGTTGTTGTTTGCTCGGCGCTGATCGTGGCGAGATGATATCGCGAGAGGCGTCGGCCGGCGCCCGGGGTAGCTGTGGCTTGTGTAGCGTCACCGTGCAGGGTGTAGCCACCCAAGCCTTGCCTGCCTCGCCCAAGCTTTCTGGGTCTCGTTATCCCGACAGAACATCACCTCACCTCAGCACACCAACAAGCCAATTGGACTGAAGCTAGGCACTTCCCCTCCCCCGCTGACCTTGCTTTTTACCAGCCGGGCTTCGATTGCTGCTTTCGGGGTGTTGAGTCGACTCACAATTCTCCGGTCACCGGCATCGCCGACGTTCAACTCCGTTTTCTCTACTTTAGCCATTTCGCCCCGGCCCTCGGCATGCGGCGGTGCATCCCGAATCTACACCTCGACCCTTGCTCATTGGCCAAGACCATCACCGAGATACCTCCATTCTGGAAGCACAAGCCACGAACCGTGCTGCGCAACCCAGTGACGCATCACGTGGTCATTCGCCCCCAGACTTGTTGAGCACGTGCCGTCGCGGCTGACAAGACATGGATCTTCGCCTCAACCTGCATCAGAACTGCCGCTTGGCGTTCCGGGGCAGTTTCCTCCCTGCGTGCCGTGATTCCGCCCGGGGATACTCATGTCCACCGACGGCCTTGCACCGATGCGCCGTCCGTCGTCTGCTTGCTTTCCCTCGGCATGAAACATACAGGAAACTTGAGCATCTTGGCTTCTGCCCCCCCAGCCTCCGCCCTCGGAGCATGGGCCAACGTGTGGTTCGTGTGGGCTGACACGACCATAATAGTGCTCGGATTGTGAGGGGGCCCGTGATAGATCACGTCTCGCTCAACACCGCGAGCCGAAGCCCCTCCCCGCGTCACCCGGTCCTCGACATCTCGAGATGACATCCGGTGGCGAGACGCGCCGTCCTCCGTCCCTGTCGGCCTTGAACTCACCGCAACCGCCGACCGCCCCCCGGCCGGACCTTGCCGCGTCGAGCGACGCGATGGCGCCACCGCGAGACATGGCTCCAGTCCGGCCTCATCACACCATGGCTTTGCCCCGTATCGCCTATCGCCGTGGACGAACACGGCCGCCACAGCCTGACACCTGACGCAGACGCGATGCGAGACTCTGACGCATCTGACTTGTGGTTGAAAGCGACATGACTGACCTCTCCTCTTCGTTGCGAAGCCTCTGTCTATTGGACTATCCCTGCCGAGGCGCTCCGTGTTATAGCCGGACGCCTTGGCAACGTCGTGAGAATGGCCCAGGTGAAACTCAACATCAAATGGCAAGTCATGGCGCGAAACAAGCATATCTTCACCTCCATACACACTCGAGGAGGGGCGGAGAGACCCTGATCACCTGCCTTGACCGCCTATTCTAGGAGCTTCAAGGGTCTCGTCAAGGATGCTTGACTAACACCACCAAGCACGCACCGGCGGCCCCTGGTGCAGATTCCAAGATATCTTGGCAGACCCTTTGCCCCTCACTCCTCTGACCGAGCCGTCTCGTGGCCAAGAGATGCGCTATGAATAGGGCTGCTTCTCCCCAGGGTCTCAGTCCGTGTCCGGGGTTTGGCGGCGAGATCTCAACCTCCCCGCCATCGACTCACACCGACTTCTCAAACGCCAAGGCAATGGGCGTCGACGCCGGTGATGCAAGGGATTGACAGCGTCTTTGGAATTCAAAAATTGTCTGGGCCTCTCAACGAATACAAGACGCCAAGCCATACTCCCCAAGCATCTATGAGAAAGCTTCGACTGCCAGGCAGCCTTCAGTGACCGGGCGTCTGGTCAGGATGCGCATCCTGCAAGACGACCTCAGACATCGCGGTTGTCCTCCGTCCCTGTCCTCCCTCCGCTGAGCGAACCGTCAACATCAAAGCCAGCCTGTCTATCCTGCTTGATAGCCTGTCGTGCTTCGGCCTGTTCCTCCTTCTTCCTGCAGAAGGGTTCATGTGAGCGGCCTATTTCGATACGAACAAGCGACGCCGTGTCGCGACTTGCTTACCTTTCGAGGTCCCCAGCGTAGTTATCCTCAACGACAGTTTGGCCGGGAACCCTCTGCGTGCCACTCTTGCGATCTACAGCGTCTGCGACCTTTCCCTCGGCGAGGGTTGCTAGCTGTTCCGCATCGACATTGGGGTTCTCGGGGCCCTTGCGCGCGTTCTCTGGAGAAACCCATTCCGTGTTCTTTGCTTCCGTTCCATCAGCGGGTCCTGAAGACTGGACTCCAAAGCCGAGAGATGTCGAAGTCGCATCCTGGATGCCGTTGGATTGTGTTGTTGGGACGGGTGCCCGCCCCTCAATGGTATCCTTCAGGCGCTGGTCTTGGGACGACATTGTGTGAGGTTTTCTGATTATAGAAATGGTACTGATTCGATTGAGTGTCAGTGTATTCGGGATTGCTACAGCTGAAGGCCATTTTTGGCTCGCTGTGCTACCATGACGTGGAAAACGGGGGACTTCAAAGACCAGGTCGATGACGTCGTTCATGTTAGCCCAGACCAGACCGCACCTCACTGCAGCTCCAATCAACAGGCCAACCCTTTGACTCCAAGCAGAGCCGGGACATTTCTTCCGTTCAAGCTGTAGGATTCAATTGATCGGCCTCCTGTGTCGCGCAAACACGCCTTTAGCCGTGAAGCTCATTCCTGGGCTGTGCAACCGCCCTCAGATCACGGGCTACGTCGCCAATATCGCGACACCTCCGACTACCGGTCCGGGCCTCGGGCGCAAATCCCACGTTGCTGATTGACCAAGACGGTTTATAATCCTGCAGCGTCGGCCGATCTGAGAGGACCGCTGTCTGTGGGCTGGTGTGCGGGCTCGACGATTCAATGGCCGGTTGTTCGTGGGGGAAGAGGGGGAACACTGCTTCGCGATCCGTCCCAAAATTGCATCACCGCTGCGATGCGCCATTGAGGGGACACTGGACGCCCATCTAATATGACTCGGCTCATCAACAGTGATGAGCCACTGTCTGGGATCTGCTAAGCTTTTGTTCTGGCCTCCCGTCTTATCAGACCCCAAGCAATGTCACCATCAGTGGCCATTCGTTCCTCATCACCACATGCGCACATCCTCGCTTGGCCGTCGAGACTACTAACCTGTTCTGACCTCTGGTAGTAATTGGGAGGGAACCATTGGTCGCATCATTGAACTTCTGCTCTATTTCAAATACGACACGCAGATCGCGCGATAGTGAAGGATCGCTTCGTTGATGTGCCTCCGAGAGTGCGTGATGGTGGATGGACGAGAGAAGAATATAAGAAGGCGGCCATGACTTCAAACTGTAATCATATCTAAGATAGACCAAACAGTCACAATCAGAAGACCCTCTCCAAACTATCCACAATGTCGCCCTCCGCCACCGAGACCCCACAGGAGGTCCCTGTCGATATTCAGGTCAAGAAGCTGGCCACAGAGGTCCAGGTCCAGCCCATTACAGACCAGACGGAGCAGCCGATCTCGGATGAAGCAGTCAAGCCTATTGCCGATGATGCCCCTCTTCCAGTCGCAGATGAGAAGATCAACAACACCTCCTCCCAGGAGGCAGAGCCTTCGGCAGCCCAGGAGGCACCGGCTGTTCTCGAAGAAGAGTCAAAGCCCCTTACCGACGAAGCAGTTAAGCCCATTGCCGATGATGCGGTCAAGCCTATCACGGACGGAGAGGTCAAGGAAGCGCCCCAGCTGCAGGAGAAGCCCGTGGCAGAAGCTGCCGAGCCGGCAGAGAGCACGAACAGCCTCCCCGAGCTGCGGACCGGTCACAAGGAGCCACTCAAGCTGAGCGGTGCCCTCGACCAATTCGAACACTTTGACGTCACGCCAGTCATTGGGCGCGAGTACTCCAACGTCAAGCTGCACGACCTCCTGAGAGCACCCAACTCTGACGAGCTGCTCCGCGACCTCGCCATCACGAGTAAGCCACCCTTGTCCCCGAAGTCCATGACGCTGCTAACGCACACATAGTCTCGCAACGGGGCGTCGTCTTCTTCCGCAAGCAGGACGAGATCGACAACGACCTCCAGAAGGAACTCGTCCAGCGCCTGGGCGAGCTCTCCGGCAAGCCGGCCACCTCCAAGCTGCACATCCACCCCGTCAGCAACGCCGGCCGCGGCGAGGACAAGGATGATGAGATCAGCGTCATCTCGTCTGTCCAGGCCAAGAAGCTCTACCTCAACCGCTTCCTCGGCCAGGACAAGAGGCAGAGCCAGAAATCTCAGTGGCACTCTGACATCACCTTCGAACCCATCCCCAGCGACTACGCCCTGCTCCGCCTGACCCAGCTTCCCGAGACGGGAGGAGGTGAGTTGTCTAGACTTGCACTGAACGATTTTCTAGCTAACCATGCGGCAGACACCCTCTGGGCCTCCGGCTATGAGCTGTACGACCGCATCTCGGCGCCCCTCCAGAAGTTCCTCGACACCCTGACGGCAACCTACGCCCAACCGGGCTTCAATGAGGCCGCCGACCGCAACGGCTTCAAGCTCTACAGCGCCGAGCGCGGCGCCCCCGAGAACGTCGGCGAGATCCTTGAGGCCATCCACCCCGTCGTCCGCACCAACCCCGTGACGGGCTGGAAGAGCGTCTTCGCCGTCGGCCACCACGTGCAGAAGATCAATGGTCTGAGCGATGATGAGTCGCGGCACTTCCTCGACTGGTTCGTGCGCCTCATCGTCGAGAACCACGACCTCCAGGTGCGCTTCAAGTGGCGGGACGTCAACGATGTGGCCATCTGGGACAACCGGTCCGTCTATCACGCCGCCACCCCTGACTACATCTTCGAGAACCTCGGCGAGAGGAAGGGCTCTCGCGCCGTAAGCCTTGGCGAGAGGCCGTACTTTGACCCGCAGAGCACCGGCAGGAGGGAGGCGCGGAACGTGCAGGCGCGTGCTGAGCTGGAGAAGCTGGAGTCGAAGTGATAGGGATGTTCGTTGTTGGGAATTTAGCTGAGCGTGTGAATGAATTCGTCGATGCAAATGAACACACATCCGCGATGCAGAGCTGTCCACTAAAGTCCATATTCGAGATTTGTTATCACTCATCGTGGGTCTTGTATGCTGTGTCATGTCTGGCAGTGTCATTTTGGCAGAATCAGATGCTCTGGCACTGAATACCGTGCTCATAGTGTTATTTAACAATCTTGACATTGGACCTGTGCCGTCGCACCGTTAGCAACTTGAAAACGTTCAAACATGGGAGATAAGGGTATCTTACGCTGTAAGCGTCCGGGCCCCCTTCCTCCACGCTCTCTCTGCCCGGCATCCCTTCGTGCCGGGCGATCGTCGTTCAACGCCGTGAAGCGAGGCAAGCATTCATAATTTAATCAATCCCGAAACCATGTCTGGCCGTTTACGAGATGAGATCCGCGACGTTCATGGGCATCTCATCGATCTGGGTCGAGTAGTACACTGTCCCAACGTCAGTCAAGTCGACACAAGCCTCGAGGGGTTGTAGCTCTTACGCTCAATGTCCCGCAGGATACGCACGTCCTCGCTGGTAACGAAGTTGATGGCGACACCCTTGCGACCAAAGCGACCGCTCCTGCCGATGCGGTGGATGTAGTTCTCGCGGTTGCTGGGCAGGTCGTAGTTGATGACCAGGCTGACCTGCTGCACATCGATACCTCTGGCCCACACATCCGTCGAGATGAGCACGCGGCTGTTTCCCTGGCGGAAGTCCTGCATGATGCTGTCGCGCTCCTTCTGCGGCATATCACCGTGCATGCTGCTGACGGTGAAGTTGGCCTCGCGCATCTTCTCCGTCAGCCAGTCGACCTTGCGCCTCGTGTTGCAGAAGATGACGGCCTGTGTAATGGTCAGGGTGTCGTAGAGATCGCACAGGGTATCGAACTTCCAGTCCTCCTTCTCGACGGCGATAAAGTACTGCTTCAAGCCTTCCAGCGTGAGCTCGTCACGCTTGACGAGGATGCGGACGGGGTCGGTCATGAACTTTGTCGTCATGTCCAGCACATCGTAGGGAAGGGTGGCGCTGACGACAACGACCTGGGTCGCGGGTGGCAGGTATCGGTACACGTCGTAGATCTGCTCGCGGAAGCCCCTGTTGAGGAGCTCGTCGGCCTCATCGAGCACCAGCATCTTGATGTGGCGGGTGCGGAGGTTGCGGCGGCGGATCATGTCGGCCACGCGGCCAGGGGTGCCCGAGACGATGTGCTGGCCGTAGTCGAGCTTGCGGATATCCTCGCCGACGTTTGTGCCACCGATGCAGGCGTGGCACTGGACGTTCATGTAGTCGCCGAGGGCCATGACGACAGACTGGATCTGGGTCGCCAGTTCGCGCGTGGGCGACAGGACGAGGGCTTGGGTCTCGCGCACGGCAGTGTCGATAACCTGCAGCATGCTAATCGAAAAGGTGGCCGTCTTACCCGTGCCGGACTGAGCTTGGGCGATGGTGTCGCGACCCTTGCAGATCTGGACAATGGCGCGCGACTGCACAGCCGAGGGGGATTCGTAGCCGTAGGCGTAGACGCCACGGAGGAGGTTCTCTGTAAAACGCGGCGGTCAGCTCTGGGAGTGCAGAGGTGGAGGCGCAAAGCTGCAAGCGCGCATACCCTTCAGGGACATGGACTCGAAGGTCGGGTGGACGGTGACCTCCTTGGAGGTGGAGAACTCCATCCTCTCCTCGGCCTTCCTGTCAATGCCGCTGCTTCCTTCCGCCATCTTGACTGAGGATTGATGGTGTTTGGGGTTTTGGGGGTCGTTGATGCGGGTGTGAGGATCGTGTTGCTGGATGGGGCCGATTGGAATACACCAGACTGGCAGGGAACGAACTGAACGCCTGCGACCGCCAAATTTTTGACTGGGTCTTCGAAGGTCGCGCGCACGGGCCAGGTTCGTCCGCGGTGGGTCACATCCGTTCTGGGAGCCGCAATCGGCCGCGCCTGATTTCAAACAAGTGGCTAGATTTCTATGACTTATAGAACATAATGGTAAAGCTTGATCTACTTAGATTGTTTTTTCTAGAATCGTATGCATCTATTGGACCTACTGGAATCACGGCGCTGAAGTACCGTGATCCCCACGTTGTGGCGCCCACCCAGCGGTGACTTCATCGCGGATTAACTGAAGCCGAGCCTCCGACGCTAAACCTTATTCACTGGGTCTCTGCAGACGTGAGCTGGTCGCTGGTCGCGAAATTTTGGGCGTTCGCGTACAACAAGGCTCTCCAGCACATCATCCCCGACACGCGACCGCCGACATCATGGTTCTGGAGGAACAACGGTACCTGCACGAGGACCTCGAGCGCCTTGAACAAGGCATTTCCGACCGCATTGGCGAAGAACCCAAGCACATCCGCGATCGGCTCAACCGCGACCATGAAGTCGCCCAGCTTCTCGACCAGATCCAGGCGCAATCATCCAAGCTCCTGGACATCTACCAAGACACCTCGGGGCTTCTGTCGAAAGAGATCCAACAGCTGAGTACTGGCGACCCGCTCGAGGAGTTCTACGGCCAGCTCAAGACCATCCGAGACCACCATGCCAAGTACCCGAACGAGCAGGCAGAGAACTCCGAGCTGCGATATCGCGCGAAGAAGTCGGGCGACGAGCCTGTGCCCTACATCGTTGATTCTCTCTTCTCCGGCGAGGAGGCCTTTGGTCGTTTCTTCGACCTCTACCAATCACACGAGGCGTACCTCAACCTGCCCAACGTCAAGCGCCTGTCATATCTCCAGTACCTCGAGGTCTTCGACAACTTCGCCCCAGGAGCCGGTGGCCTGAAGAGGAACGAAAAGCTCACAGACCAGTACTTCAAGTACGTCGGTGGTCTGTCCTCATACCTAGAGTCCTTCATTCGCCGGACTCGGCCTCTCGAGAACCTGGAGAAGGTCTTTGCCGGCTTCGACAACGACTTTGAGACGGCGTGGGATAAGGACGAGCTCCCCGGTTGGCAGAACGACTCCAGTACAGATGCTGCGACAAAGGCTACAACCTCGCAGGATGCCGCGTGGTGCGACGACTGCGAGAAGGAGTTCAAGAACGAGAATGTGTACAAGGCGCACCTGACGGGAAGGAAACACATCAAGGCCGCCGAGGCTCGGAAAGCCCGCCTGGCAGACGACGCGCCCGTCACGAACGGCAGCAACGGCGTCAAAGTGTCGGCGACGCGACTGAAGGAGAGAGCCGTGGCCGAGCGCGAATACCGGGTGAAGCGTCTGGCTGCAGCCATGAGCACAGAACGGGAAGACTCCCGCGTCAACGTTGAGCGAAAGCAGGGTATGACGGAGAGGGAGCGGCAGCAGGAGCTCGAGAACCTCATGAACCTGGGCGTGGGCGAGAATGAGCAGCGCGGCGAGGAGGAGGACGGCGACGAGGATGACGGCGAAGAGCGCATCTACAATCCCCTCAAGCTGCCGCTGGCTTGGGACGGCAAGCCGATTCCCTTCTGGCTCTACCGGCTCCACGGCTTGGGCGTCGAATTCCCCTGCGAGATCTGCGGCAACTTCGTCTACATGGGCCGCCGGGCGTTCGACAAGCATTTCAACGAGGCGCGCCACGTCCACGGCCTGCGGTGCCTGGGCATCACCAACACTAGTCTGTTCAGGGACATTATCAGTATCGAGCAGGCAACGAACCTGTGGGAGAAGATCCAAAGGGAGTCCAAGAAGAACAAGGTCGACGACGGCAGTATCGTCCAGATGGAGGATGCTGAGGGCAACGTCATGCCCGAAAAGGTGTACTACGATCTCCAGAAGCAGGGCTTGCTGTGAGGGCGGTGGCGATGGCGTTGGTGGCTTCTTAGATGCTATACTGTACAAACAGCGATTTCGCTTCCACATGACATGCGTTACTTCAGAATTGAGAAGAGTACTTCTTCCATCTACAGCATGTGTAACGCGAATATCTTTGCACTATTGCGTCCATGGTGGAAGGTCTCTTCGGGCGACGAGCTGCAGATCCGGGTGCAATCAATGTCGCAGCACCAGCTGCATCCAGCTGGTAAAGGAGGGTCATTCACTGGCTGGCCCGGGCGTCCACTGGTCGCGTCACTTCAAGTCGACGCGCATTGTCTGCACCCCGCCAACCGCTGGACCATCAATACAACACTGCTCTCGGGCGCTGCATTTCCACCATGAGGCGGAGAGAAAGTTGATGTCATGGCCATACTGTCAAAACCGATACCAGCCCTTTACACGGTCTATGTCCTCCGCTCCACAGTTCGCCATGCGTCCCTCTACATCGGGTCCACGCCGAATCCCCCGCGACGGCTGAAGCAGCACAATGGGCAAGCCAAGGGAGGCGCGGCGCGCACCTCGCGAACGAGCCTCCGCCCCTGGGAGATGGTAGCTATCGTCTCGGGGTTTCCGAGTATGATGGCTGCGTTGAAGTTTGAGTAAGCAGCCCCATCTCGTGCTACATCCTCTGCAATAGATACTGACTGCATGGCATCGTAGGTGGGCTCTCGCGAATCCTCATCTCTCACTACACATCCCCAGCGAATCCCGCATATCAAAATCGGCCGGCGTCAAGCGCAACGGACACCCCAAACGGCCACGCGCGAGCATGAGCTCAGTCATGGCGAATATCCACCTTCTGCTACGGGTTCCGAGCTTCCTGCGCTGGCCGCTGAACCTCCACTTCTTTGCCCCTGCGGCGCACTCGGCCTGGCTCGCCACCTGCGACGTCGCGGCGGAACCGTTGCGGCCTGACCTGAAGATTGCCACCGATTTTGGACCGAACGGAACCAAGTCTGCCAAAAGCGCGGCCGCTGAGGGGGGATTCGAGGCGGAAGCGTGGGGCATACACTCCCTTCCTTTGGACTACACGCCCATGAAGGAGTACGCCGAGAAGACACGATCTATCATTTCCTTCGAGCGAGAGGGGAAGTGCGTTGTTTGCAAGGAGCAGCTTGATCATGGCGCCGGCCTCCATGTCGTGTGCTCGAATGGCAGCTGCGAGGGCGTCGGTCACTTGGCATGCTGGAGTCGCCATCTCCTGGCGCAAGAGGGGGATGTGGATGCCGTTATGCCAACACATGGCCGGTGTCCGAGCTGTCAAGGCGCGGTCAAGTGGAGTGACATGATGAAGGAGCTCACTCTGCGGGAGAGGAGCCCGAAGGAAGTGGACAAGCTGTTGAAGACGAAGCCACAGCGCCAGGCGAAGGGCAAGGCAAAGGCATGAGTGCAGTTCTGCCTAGAATCAACATCGCCTCGGTGAATGTGGCTGCAAAAATCGGCGGCCTAAACACATCGCACCTCGAATCACCATCAGTGTTCTGGTTTGGTAGGCAGGCAGTTCCTCGTCCCCAATCACAACGTCAAATGCACGACCTGAGTGCACATGAGTCGTAACTCCACATGGCTGCAGCTGGAGCAAGTCTGCAACACTGAACCTCGGTCAAGGATCCCGATGTGGTGTGGTGGCCTAGGCTCATCCGGCGGGTCCGTTCGCAACGTCATACGGTTCTGATTGGATGGTTGGCCAAACCATAGAGGACGCCCCCCTGTCACGAGGAAGCCAGATATCAAAGGATAAGCACACAATATCAGCCCCATCGAGTTAGTGAGCCAGGCGGCCTGCCGAGGAGGCGAAAAAATTCGAGGCGGGCGTGACCTGCCAGGATGGCAGGATGGGTGCGAAACATGGGCATCGGCCGCCACACTTATGCCTCTGCTTCCTGTCGCGAGATCGATGTCTCAGCGGTTCCAGAGCCTCGTTAGCCATTTCGCATGGCAAAGCCGGACCTTACGGCATACTTCACACTTCGAGATGACTGGATGCACGTGTTTTCCTTCGACCATCTCTGGTTAGCGTGGCGCTGGAGAGACCAAAACATGACGGGGAAGAGACCGAAACAAGCCCGTCATGTTTTGGCCATCCGTAAGACCAACGAGGTCCAGCGCCGGTATGTATGACGACATGCCTCGGAAAGCGAAACGGAGAAAAGAAGAATCAATCGTGTCGGCCATGGTGTGGCTTCCAAGCGACCATCGCCGTAGGTCGAGGCCGGGAGTCGTGGGAAATGGGGGGCAGCGGTGCGACCTGACGTTCCAAATGGACCCACACGCAGTTGGATTTTCCAACCTCAGGGCCGGGCGCGGGCGGTCCTTGGGGTCCTGGTCGCCCCTTCCGTTCCGTTCTGTCCGCCCTCCTTCGTGTGCTCCCTGACTCCGCATCCTCCCCGAAGACCCACTCAGGTGACATGGGGGATACCTGATCAATTGCATCTGGAGCCCAGATTTTGATAGTACCCCAAAGGTCCCCTTGGCGGCGCCCTCCAACCACCACCGCACGTCCCTGCCTTGTCCGCGGCTTCGACAGCACCCAGCTTTCGGTATTGCCTTGTACCTTCCCTCACGGAGCAACGGGGCTGGCTCGCACCTTCCATCGTCCCATCCACCTCCGGAAAGTGCAGACATGGTAGCTGATGAGAGACGAAGGGAACATGGGAGAAAGAAGCAAGCTCTTAGTCGCTATTGATACCTGCCTGGGAGCTGTACTTGTGTGCCTGCTCATTTGCCCATCCTGGCTGTCCCATTTGACCAGAGACGTGAACACTCTCCCTCCGACGTCCCACCTGCATCCATCCTTTTTACACCACCTCCCAAGCCGGCCCTCCCCTTGTGCTCTGCCTGCCCATCCATCCAGGGCCGCCCGCCCACTTTCCTCACTTCACACTTCCGCATGACTCGGATCCCCCGATCCGGCGATTCTGGTTACGACTCTTCCCTCTACTCCCACCTCTTACCTCCACACACCATCGGATCTCGAGATCTCACCCTCACATCCCGGGATTGAGACACTACACCACCCGCGCTCTCCGCGAGCACTGGAAAATAGAACCAGCACAGTGAGTTGCGCTTGTTAATCTCCTGCCTGTCAAGTTCCTTCTTTGCCCCTGCCGAATGCCACACCTCGGCGCCACCTTGCATTGCTGGAGTTGTTCCGCTGGGGCCTTTCCCGCGCCTGACGCCTCTTCTAACTCTGTGGCCCTCCTTGCAGCCCCATAGCAGGCGCCTCTTTTCAACCGAATACGCCAGCAATCTTTCCCTCCTCCAAACCCAACCTGATCGTCTTCAAACCTCCCGCGACCCGGCCATATGATGCACCAACCGCATTAGCGACCGACCACTCCACGAACAAGCCGCTCGCATGGTCCGGCCACCACCACCGTGATCAGCAACACTTTCTCGACGCAGACACACGATCTCTCGTCACGCTTGTGCCAGCCCCCGCTTGCGACCACAATCCCTAGACTCTCGCGATGGCGCCTGTCTCAATCATAGGCGGCGCCAGCGTCGGCGGAGGACCGGCCAGCGCAACCAACAGCTCACGAGCCTCGCCTGCCGTCGGCTCGACCAGCAATCCCAAGGCGAAAGCAGCACAGGTCAATTCCAACGGCTACCATCCTACAAACTCCCACACCCCGCTCAGCTCAATGTCGAGCCTGCCACTTCACCTGTCCTCAGTCGAGCGCCGAGGCCAGCCGACAGCAGTCAAGGAGCCAGTCGTCAAGAAGAACCGTCCTCATGGACTGGTCGAGGCGCCGACCTACTGGCCGACCGAAGACGAGTGGAAAGACCCATTCGAATACATCAAGAAGATCACACCAGAGGCACAGGAATTCGGCCTGTGCAAGATCATACCCCCAGATTCCTGGAACCCCGATTTTGCCATCGACACGGAGGTGCGCATGATCATCACCAAGGAGCTGCCTCGAAGCAGTGCTGACGTTTTCGCAGAAATTCCATTTCCGTACGCGCAAACAAGAACTGAACTCTGTTGAAGGAAGTGAGTTGACCCCATGCTTCCATCGTGGAGGACCTGTTTTGACATTTCTAGGCTCCCGCGCCAACATGTCGTATCTGGATGCGCTGGCCAAGTTCCACAAACAACAGGGCAGCAACAACCTCCATCGCATGCCTTACGTGGACAAGAAACCCTTGGATCTCTACCGACTGAAAAAGGCAGTCGAGGCTCGCGGTGGCTTCGACAAGGTCTGCAAGCTGAAGAAATGGGCCGAAATTGGCCGAGATCTTGGCTACAGCGGCAAGATCATGTCCTCCCTGTCCACCTCACTCAAGAACTCGTACCAGAAATGGCTTTGCCCATATGAGGAGTATCTGAGGCTCGCCAAGCCAGGCGTTCACCAACAGCTCGAGGCCGAGAACGGAGGCCCCTACACACCAAGCCCATCGGCCACGCCATTGAAGCAGTCCAACGTCGATACACCCACTACCAGGGCCGACTCGCCCGCCCGGCAGGCTTCGGATGCTCTGCAGGCCACTCTCAACGGAACGAAAAGGGAGGACCGGGATACACCAATGGCTGAGGCTCCTCCCGCTCCGACCCCTCCGCCTGTCTCATCCGGGTTCAAGGCCATCAATTCTGGCGGCGGCTTCACAGCCGTGAACTCTGGCTTCACAAGTGTAAACCGCCCCTCGCATACCAGCACCGAAGCCGCAAATACCCCTCCTCGAGCCTTTGGCAGCCCATTCTCGTCTGCAAAGAACACGCCAGAGTACCGTCCGTCAAGCCTGGCACAGAGCACCTCCCTGAAGCGACAGATGAGTTCCGACAGCCTGGATCTCGCCAAGAAGGACACACCTCCGGCAAAGGACGACACGAGTGACAGCAACAGCAGGCGAAGCAAACGCCTCAAGAAAGAGCTTGTGCCGACCGTGGCTGGATCTCATATGTCCATGTACCGGCCGTGCGTTCCGCGTGTGCCCCGGGACGAGGCGTCTGCACCTGGTGAGAAATGCGAGACTTGCGGCAAGGCAGAAGAGGCTGGGCCTCTCCTCGTCTGTGAGTCGTGCGACAACGCCTACCACAACTCGTGCCTGGACCCCCCGTCCAAGCACAAGCCGGACACCGAATGGAACTGTCCCCGCTGTCTTGTGGGTGACGGCCAGTACGGCTTTGAAGAGGGGGGCATCTACTCTCTGCGGCAGTTTCAGCAGAAAGCCGCCGACTTCAAGCAGGGCTACTTCGAGAGGAAGATGCCTTTCGATCCCGTCCTCAATTGCCACAGGCCTGTCACGGAAGATGACGTCGAGCAGGAGTTCTGGCGTCTGGTAGCCGACATTGAGGAGACAGTGGAAGTAGAGTATGGCGCGGACATCCACTGCACCACCCATGGCTCCGGGTTCCCAACCGCCGAGAAGCACCCAAACGACCCATACTCGACCGATCCCTGGAACCTCAATATCCTGCCTCTCCACCCCGACAGCCTGTTCCGCCACATCAAATCCGACATTTCCGGCATGACTGTGCCATGGGTCTACGTCGGCATGATCTTTTCCACCTTCTGCTGGCACAACGAAGATCACTATGCTTACTCGGCTAACTATCAGCACTTTGGCGCCACCAAGACCTGGTACGGCATCCCCGGAGCCGACGCTGAGAAGTTTGAGGCTGCGATGAAGGAAGCAGTCCCCGAGCTATTTGAGACGCAGCCCGACCTACTTTTCCAGCTGGTCACCCTCCTACCACCTGAGCAGCTGAAGAAGGCAGGAGTGCGTGTCTGTGCCCTTGACCAGAGGGCTGGCCAGTTCGTCATTACGTTCCCCCAGGCCTACCACGCAGGATTCAACCACGGCTTCAACTTCAACGAGGCAGTCAACTTCGCGCCCTCTGACTGGGAGCCCTTTGGTTTGACCGGCGTGGACAGGTTGCGCGATTTCCGGCGTCAACCCTGCTTCTCGCACGACGAGCTTCTGTGGACCGCTGCTGAAGGAACGACAAACAGCAACCTGACGATCACGACAGCCAAATGGCTCGCGCCTGCTTTGGATCGGATCCAATCGCGTGAGCTCAAGACTCGTGCCGACTTCATCACCAAGCACACAGAGTCCCAAGAACACACGTGCGGCCTGGCCGGCGCCACTGCAGATTCCACCTGTCCCCTCAGTTTTGAGGCGCAGGATGTCGACGTTCCCGAGGAGGAGTACCAATGCAACTACTGCAAAGCGTTCGCTTACTTCTCACGCTTCAAGTGCCACAAGTCTGGCAAGGTGCTCTGCCTTCTTCACGCCGGCCAGCATGCCTGCTGCGAGCTCTCGGAGCAGCAGCGCTTCTTCGGACCCCACCACACGCTCTACTATCGAAAGGACGAGGAGAGCATCAAGTCGGCCCACGCCAAGGTGCTGGAGAAGGCACGCGTCCCCGAAGCCTGGGAAGAAAAGTACGCGGCGATGCTGGACGAAGAGGCAACGCCCTCGCTGAAAACGCTCCGCGCCTTGCTGCATGAGGGCGAGCGCATCCCGTATGACCTCCCATCGTTGCCTCTTCTCCGCGAGTTCGTCGAAAGGTGCAATGATTGGGTTGACGATGCGACAAACTACACAGTCCGCAAGCAACAGAACCGACGCAAAAGCGAAAAGGGCCTGCTCCGCAAAAGCTCCGTCCCCGACTCCAAGGAACGCGACACTCGCGACGTCTCCAACATCTTCCGTCTCCTCAGAGAAGCTGAGCAGATTGGCTTCGAGACCCCAGAGATTGGCCAGCTGCGGGAACGAGCCGACGCCATTGAACGCTTCCAGGCGAACGCCGCCCGAGCTCTGGAACAGCACTACAACGCCCCCGAAGTCATCGAGGAGCTACTCGAGGAGGGTCGCTCGTTCAACGTGGACATTCCAGAAGTCGATCGCCTGGCCCGGGTCCTTGACCAGACAATGTGGAACATCAAGGCCAGGGAGAACAGGGGCATTCTGCTCTCCCTGGAGTTTGTCGAAGAACTGATCGAGGAGGGCAAGCGACTTGACATTCCGCCTTACAACGACCACTTGACCCATTACATCGAGCAGATGAATGCGGGCGAGGCGTGGGGACTCAAGGTCCGCGAGCTCATCAAGTTTGACCCGATCAACTACGCCCAGCTGGAGGCCTTATCCGCACAAGTCGCGGCCAACTGTCTTCCTGTTTCAAAGTCAACTGTGGAGACTGTCGATTACATTCTTCGCAGGCAACGGGAAGCCCATCGCCAGGTCCTCGATATTGCCGAGCGCTCGCGCAAACCTGACATCACCATGCGTCCCAAGTATTCGGAGGTGGCCGACATCATGCGCAAGCTCGACGAGCTCAACTTCAAGCCCAGCGGCACCATTGACTTGGAGAGGGAACAGAAACGCCACGAAGACTGGATGCGTGAAGGAAAGAAACTCTTTGGGAAGACCAATGCGCCACTGCACATCCTCAAGAGCCACATGGAGTATGTTCTGGAGCGCAACATTGAGTGCTTCGACATCGTCAAAGACAAGCCGCGAACACCAGCCGAACCAGCGTCACGGGAGGCGAGCCCAGAGGATAAGACCCACACCTGGGATGACCCAAAGTTCCGCGAAGTTTTCTGCATTTGCAGAAGGACGGAGGCTGGCATGATGATCGAATGCGAACTCTGCCACGAATGGTAAGTAGAATACCGACCCCTTCAACAGCAGAAGCTGACCCAACCTTCACCAGGTACCACGGCAAGTGCCTCAAGATCGCGCGTGGAAAGGTCAAGGATGAGGACAAGTACACGTGCCCGATCTGTGACTGGCGCATCAAGATTCCTCGCGACGCTGCCCGGCCCAAGCTGGAAGATTTGATCATCTGGGCAGACCGGATTCCATCGCTCCCCTTCCAGCCTGAAGAGGAGGAAGTACTGAACAAGATCATCAACAACGCCCAAGAGTTCCGAGCCCATATCCAGGTCCTCTGCACGAATATTGTGTCCACCGAGTCCGAGGCAGACACCCAACGATTCTACCTGCGCAAGATTGAAGGAGCTGAGATTCTGCTGGCATACGAGACAAACTTCTTCCGCCAAGAATTGCACAAGTGGTACCCGGTTGCGCCGAAGGCGCCTCCGGTGCTCGAGGTCTCCAAGAGCACTCGCAAGCCCAGGCCGACAAAACTTCAGAAGCTTCTGGCGCAGTACGGCGTTGAGGAGATTGAAGAGCTCCCAGAAAAGGAACAGGCGAAGGCATGGAGTCTCAAGAGGAAGCAACAGAATGCCGAGGCAATGGCTGCCGCCATCGTCAACAACGTTGCTTCTTCTGCAACGGCTGCCGCTATTCCGCCGTACGCCGAGATGCACCCTTTGTTTGGGCAGCAGTCCCACCACTCCTCTGCGACTCCCCCCGGCAGTGCAGGTGGCACCGGCCAGTCTGGCGATCGGCGCCGTTCATCAACGTTGCAGGAGAGCCCGATGGCCATCGACAACGCCCCGAATCTTCACCCTGGCCTGTTCATGCCCAACGGGTCATCGGGTCCTCAGCTCGTCAACAGCGACATGTCTGCCGTCTCGCTCGAGGAGCGCCTCCTCAGCGGTCAAGGGGACGTCAACCTTCGGGATCCACAACAACGGAGTAAGGCTCTAGAGATCCTCCAGCGGACAGAGCTTGGACGCAAGCGTGCTGAGGAGATCTTCGGGCCTGGTGTGTGGCACGATGTGCCAGGCATGAGAAGGTCGTCACCAGTACCTACTCACAGGCCGCACGATGAGCGTGTGGTTGACAGGATGTTTGACGACCTGACGCACTCAAGCGAAGACAAGTCGAAGGAGGCATTCGACAGCTTCGTCCCGACAGCGGAGAGCCTCGAGAGCGAGCGCAATGGCATGGATGCCTTGCTGGATGGCGAGTAGTAGTCGCCACCCCGCATCCCAGCCCGGGCCATGGTCTTTATTTTTGGGCGTTTGTCGATGTTTTTTAAGGGTGTACTAGTGGCGGAGGTTATGCGTGGTGCAAGGTTATGAGCAACGGCATCTGGAGTTTGAGGATTTGCAACGTTGTACAATTACCCTGAGGCGGCGAGCGAAGCTAGATTCCTACGGGCGTGGCTTCGATGCCCGTCGCACGCGGGAGGTGTAATATCAAGGCTTTAATCCAAGAATTACAACGCAACAAAACTCAAGCAATGTGGAAGTCGAAAGGGAGTCGCGAGACAGATCATCCGGCAGAGCGCCCGCCCAGATGGCACCAAGGTGCACAAGCCATTCGGCAGTAGCAATCCCAGTTTACAGACATCAGGTCACAAGGCTTCAAAAATGTAGATCACAGAAAAGAAACGGGGTCCGGTAGATGTCTACGGACTCCGAGATCAACGAAGGATCCATCCCGAGGTTTTAGTCTCTAACCAACTCGCAGTCCAAAGACTTGCCAGCAGCGTAGCTTCATCAGGCGACAAGCGCCCATAGGTGTGCCGCGGCGAGTGGCCATTGCTATCTGGAGAGAGAAGAAGGGAAAAGGAAAAGCCAGGGCGAAATTTCTCGGTAGATGAAGGAAATCCGTGGCGTGGCCCGTGCTTTGCTGATTGCAGGTCACGTGCCTCCGCCCGACTCTCTCTTTGAAGGCAAGAACCCCATTTCACTTTAGAGTCCGTATGTTTGAGACCAGGAACTCCAGGAAGACACCCATATCACATCTCATCGCGCTGCAGAAGTAGGTTTCGATTGTAGGAGGCGTCACTGCCAATTGCTCGACAGACTCCTTGCTTGAACTCAGAGCTGTCTTGAGGAAAGAATGACTCAGCAAGCCGGGACGGAAACTTGGGCTCCAAGATTAGGAAATCAGTGCTTCCCATTGGCCGAGGCAACCGAGGAGCCGAGGAGACGGCGCTCCGAATGTCAATGGTGATGTCGAAGCTTTAGATCGACTTCAACCACCACGAGACGAGACAGCGAGTTTACGACGGACCACCGAAAGCGCAACATACCCCGAAACGAATCAGCGACGGCAGTTATAGCCAAATAATCTAGAGCATCATGATCGCGCAACGGGTGGGAGTGTCGGCTGCACGCCGAGGTACGTTTCCTTCGGCTTTGGGAATGAAGCACTCTGTGCTTTCTCGGGAGACTGGGAGTGTAGGAGGAATTGATCAATTGCTGACCCGTCAACTTGAGCAGCCGTGGCCGGTTCGCCCGTCAGCTTCCTGACGCGCCAGGCGCCCAAGCTTGCTCTGTCCACGTCGCAGACTCGGTACGTCGACGCCCATTCCCGCTGAACCTCTTACCCGCGAACACCAGCTGACCGCGTGCGCCCTCGCAGCCCCGTCGCTACCAACAAGATCACCCCCGATGAGGCCCGCGAGCTCCTCGCCAGCCAGCGCCTGAGCCGTCCCATCTCGCCGCACCTGACCATCTACCGCTTCGACCAGACCTGGCTCGGCGCCTCCATCTGGACCCGTATCACCGGCAACACCCTCTCGGCCGCCTTCTACGTCTACCTCGGCTCATACCTCGTCGCTCCTCTCATGGGCTGGCACGTCGAGTCGGCCTCCATGGCCGCTGCCTTCGGCGCCCTCCCTCTCGCCGTCAAGGGCACCATCAAGTTCCTCGTCGCCTGGCCCTTCACCTTCCACGCCATCAACGGCGTCAGGCATCTGTTCTACGACGCCGCCAAGGGCTTCTCCAAGAAGGACATCAAGAACTGGGGATGGGGCATCTGGGGTGCCTCGCTCGTCTCTGGCCTGTACATTGGCTACCTGCTGTAAGCGGGAGGCGAACGAGACGGTGGAAATAAGGGGGCTTCGTCTAGTGACGGGCTTGTACTAGTTGGCTAGGTGGTTTTGGCGGGTTGCCGAAGTGGCCAGGAGAAGGAATCGCTGTTGAGGGCCAGGGGACGATATATCAAGTCGAGGCAGTGGATGAAGTTTGACAGGGTGGCGGGGAATTCTGCTTTTCAGTGCAGATTGTGTGCTATATGATATAGACGAGGAATTCAAAGCTGTAACAATGACATGCCCCATGCCGCCAGCCGTCCTTGACCGAATAAATGCATTCTACCCTACCGCCGGCCGTGACCCAGGCCCTCTACCGGGCAAATGACGGACCCTTGCGCCGTTGCGCCATGCTACGAAACCAAATACAGTCGACCCAGATGTGCCATTGTGACGCGTGCCACTCCGTGGATGCCTGCCATGAACTACTGGATGTTTCTCGCGTCCAAGACCTCGTCAATCAACTTGCGATTTCCGAGGGCGGCGAGCCGGGCGCCCAGAATGGAGCCGATGAACTCTTTGAGCTCTGTGGTCTTGGCGTCGGCGACAGCGCCGTTGACACCGTTCATGGCGTCCTTGTCATCATTGGCCATGGAGAGGATGGCCTTGACAATACCACCAACGAGCATCTCAAACTCGACCTTGTCACCCTTTTCACGCAGGCGGGCGAGGATCTCGTCGTTGTAGGGCTTAAGGTGGCGCAGGACAAGGACACGGATGGCCTCGGGACCGCCGGCAGCGGCGAGACCTGTGATGGCACCAAAGTGGGTGGCAGCGGGCTTATCGGGGTCCATGAA
Organism: Plectosphaerella cucumerina; assembly: GCA_020746995.1. Classification (NCBI taxonomy): domain Eukaryota; kingdom Fungi; phylum Ascomycota; class Sordariomycetes; order Glomerellales; family Plectosphaerellaceae; genus Plectosphaerella; species Plectosphaerella cucumerina. The sequence goes on from JAGPXD010000002.1 coordinate 5,599,219, forward strand.
GAACTTCAGGCAGGTGCGCACGAGCTTGGGCCGCAGAAGGTGGTTGGAGGCAGCGTAGCGGGTGGCCAACTGGCCGAGTAGCGAGGCAGAGAACTCGCGCAGCTCATACTGCTCGTTTCTGGACTCGTCAGGGCCGAGCTTGCGGCCGAGGAGGCAGGTGAGGACGGGGGCGGCGATGGAGTTTGCGTAGGGATCCAGGAAGAGGTTAGTGTTCTGGATCAGGGCCTCGGTGAGCTCCATGACGCGGCGGAGGACAAACGTGTCGTCGAGGCGGTGGGTAACCTGGTTGGAGACGAAGTTGACAAAGTAGGGGATCAGCTGGTGCAGGCCTGGGTCGCTGCGGACGGAGGCGAGGGCGGCTTGACGGAGGCGCACGACCTCCTCGTCGGGGTTATCGTCGAGAAGGGCGGCCTGGACCTTTTCGAAGTAGAGGACGAGCTCTTTTGAGATGATGTGCTTGACGGTCGGACGGAAGGAGATGTTGTCGTTGCCGGCCAGGGCGGCCATGGCGGGGTTCGCCCCAGGGCCCTTGGGGAGGAGCTCCTGGCTTCTCGACTCTGCGGTGGTGGGGTTCTGGGGAATAGATGGCTGGACACCCTCGATGGCGAGCCAGTGCGCTGTTGGGTAGGAGTTAGCGGAGGATGGAGTGAGGACAAATGTGAGATAGTCCGTACCAGTAAAGTTCATGTCCCTGGGCACCTTGGGCAAGGGCGCGTTGATGAGCTTCTCGAAATCAATCTCCTCGTCCTCAATGTAGAACAGTGGCTGGCCGGGTCCGAGGCTGGCCTCGCCAAAGCGCAGGGGGCGCGTCGAGTCGTAGCCGTATAAGGGCTCGACGTCGAGGACCTTGAGGGCCTGGGAGATGTCGCCGACGGTCAGGGTGGTGCGGCGGGCGGCGCGCATGAAGCGCAGGGCCTCGACGGTGACCTGCCCGATGCGGTACTCAACATCCTGGGCGAGGACGCGGAGGGCGTCGTCGTTGAGCGCGGAGATGCCGACCGACTCGGCCACGTCCTTGACGTTCTCGGGGTTCCAGAGGAGCTTCGTCTCGGGGGCCTGCTGTTGCGGGGGCTGCTGCGATTGCGCCGGGGGCTGTGATTGCTGCTGCGGAGGTTGCGCCATCATGCGAAGCGGGCCGGGCGCATCGGCGTCGGGAAGGAGGGTCGGGGTGGGCGAATTGGTGAGGTGTGAGATCGCGGTCGCGGTTGGAGGTTTAGGCGGGTGAGGGACAGGAAGTTGCCCCGGCCTACGGTTCGGTGAGATTCGGTGTGGCAGGCGTTGGATGGAGCTCACCGATTGTGGTGCATCTGATTGGGCAATGAGAACGGGGTCGGGGGGGCAGGCCTCTAGCTTCCAAATCCACGATCCAGTCGGCTCCTTCCTGCCTTCCCAGGTTCTTCCCGAGTACCGTACCTAATTTGGATGGGTTATTTCTGCACACCGCTGGACTCGGACAACAAAGCATCACACATCATGCCACCTCGCTGACAGCCTCTGTCATTGTCTTGAAAATCAGGCCAGCTGGATTGACGACCAACCCAAGACAAGCTACAAACACCGACGGCTCCGCGGAATGCACTCCCTACGACCGCTATCACCGTCGTGGCGCCGAGTGAAGTCGGCGATATGCTGACCAACTGACATGAGCGGTTCGGCGTTTGCCTGGGTGCATATGCATCTACTGCGCCGCCGTCCGGGTGTCTGTCGTCGATCGTTGGACGGAGCAACATTTCCACAACGGGCCTCACTCCGAGTACACGGTTCGGCTGCATCCCGCGTCCAACCCCAGTCCACACACGTGTGCGATGCAGCCCGCAATTGGGCGATGCTTCGGCAATGGAGGGGTTGATGACGTGAAGGTTGTGTGGTGTCGTGGTCAAGGTGAGGGGTTCGCCGAGAGGATAAATACCACCGATGCCGCGGGTGACTTGAAGGATGATTGAATGCTCCCAGCGAACAACGTCTCTGCACAGCCTCACCATCAAGCTACCACACAAGCCTTCATCGTCAGCACATCAAATTACAATGGCCAAGCCTAGAGTTCTCGTTGTCCTCGTATGGCTACCCCCAAGCTCATTCCATGTTTTCGGCTGTTGATGGAGCTACTTCTGTCATCAGTCGACCCTTGAGCTCCCGTGACTGACTCTGCGTCTTGTAGACCTCGGTGGCCAAGGTCCCCAAGTCCGGCAAAATCATTGGCTGGTATCTGGTACGTTCTAGCCCTGCCCGCGACGGTATGACTGAAAACTAACACGGTCCCAACCAGCCCGAGCTCGCCCACCCGTGGCACGTCCTTCACGACAAGGTCGAGCTGACCTACGCGTCCCCCAAGGGCGGCGAAGCCCCTCTGGACCCTGCCTCCGTCGAGCTCTTCAAGGAGGATCCCGTCTGCGCCGACTTCTACGAGAACCACACCGACGTCTGGAAGAAGACGATTAAGCTGTCCGAGGTAGCAGGGCGCGCCGCCGACTTTGACGCCGTGTTCTACCCGGGCGGCCACGGCCCCATGTTTGACCTGGTTGTCGACGAGGACTCGCTGCGGATCATCGCGGACCTGCACGCGCAGGACAAGGTCATCTCAGCTGTGTGCCACGGCCCGGCAGCGCTTGTCAACGCCAAAACCGCATCGGGCGAGCCCCTCCTGAGCGGAAGGGAGGTGACTGGCTTCGACAACGTGGCCGAGGACCTGTTCAAGTTCACCGATGAGATGGATTTCAGCCTTGAGGATCGCCTGAAGGAGATCAGTGGCGGCAAGTACGTCAAGGCGGCCGAGGACCCGCTGGCGGAAAAGGTGGTCGTCGACGGCAAGATCATCACGGGCCAGAACCCGGCGTCGTCGTACGGTGTCGCCAACGCCATCCTCAAGGCGCTGGGGCTGTAGGCACGTGTCACTTGTGCATGTGTTTCCGCAGGCTCAAATTAGGCTCAAAATAGCGAAGTAATTGTCTTCATGGTCTCGTCACGCCGTATCGTACATGCCATTCGTCCCACTGCCGGCTCAATCCTTCTTGGCGTTGGCGTTGGCGCTGGCCACGCCCTCCTTCTGCATGCCTTCGCACCCGAATGCCTTGCCGGCCAGCTCCTCGGCGCGGCCGTATCCCTGCGCGGCGGGGTTGCGGTTCTCGGCGGCGGCCTTCATTGTGGATTGAGCGTGGGCCTTGTCCTGCTCGCCCGAGGCGGTCCAGGCGTGCGAGCCGGTGAGGTTGCCGATGGCGCTCTGTGGAGAGTGTCAGATGGAGACCTGTTGGAAACACTGTAGACGGGTTATTCCTCACCTCTCCTGCTCCCTTGATGTACTCGACATGGGCGGCCACAAGGCCGGGCCTGTAGCTCGAGTCAGCATCTCCATGACCCTGGTCTGGACCTTCGACATGGGGGCACAAACTGGTTGGCGCTGGGGTTGGTGTTGACGTTCTGGTCAGACATGATTGTTGATGTGGTGGTGATTTTTGTGAGTGTGTTTGGGATAGAATCTTGGAGGAGTTGTTGGGTTTGTAGACTTGATGTTGAGGCGTGAGGCATCCCGCTGTCATCGCATTGTAGCGAGTCTGGGAGCTCGGATGCCCGCTACACTGAATGACGTCAGTGCAGTGTCCAACGTCATCGACCACTGTTGAAGACAACCCAGACTACATTTCACAGAGCGAGAGGAAAGATCTCAATACAAAGCTTTGATATTTGACGTTTGATCTGATGGTCTTTGATTGTAGCTTCTACCTCGGTCAGATATTAGGTTTTGGAACTGTAGGCAGACAGCCGTAGGCGGCCGTTCTGGATGAAGCACCGCCTTCGTTTCCCTGGTTGTCTTGTGCTCTGTCTTTTGTTTCCAATATGTCTCCCCTCGAGCACGACTTAGGCCCAGAGCCTTCTACTCCGTGGAATACCCCATACTACAAAGGCTCAGCTTCAATTCGGTTTAAGACGGATGAGGCACCCGAGTGATATGACGATGCCTGTGGTCCACGGTCAGGGGGGCGGCCGCTGTCTTGTGGTGCAATTGTGACGTCGATGGACCCTGTTCGGACGCTAATGCTGACCCGGCGGCACTCATCACAGGGGGCTTAGCGCACCGATGGCATCGGCGTCCCGCATCTACGGTGGACACACACACACCCGACCACATTCCCCCCCCTTGCATCCCACCCACGCAACAGAGGCTTCACTCTTCCCTCTCCGACGTCAAGCTTCTGAGTACCTCGAATAACCCGTTGGAGACCTCTTGTGGAAGTCCACGAGTCGACTGACACTCAGCTTGCCGACTCCTATACCCCTCATCATGTCACCCAATCTGTCGGTTGGGCCGGTGGACATCCCAGACATGCGACCTCCCCGGCTGGGGATTGCGGCGAGTGGTCCTCTTCACGTGTCTCGGCGCCCGGTGATATCTTGGAATCCCTGACAGGCGCAGCAGTAGCCCTTGTCTTCGCCTGCATGTGAGGCCCCAGCTGCGGGTGAGCTCCGAGCTGTTGGGGCGCTGCGCTGTCCAGGTTCCATGTCTGATATTCACATGTCTTCCGAAATCCGAGAGCAGGCACTGTTCTGATATGTACACTTCGAGATGGAAGCTCTGCGGTGCAATCGCCACGGCCGCCGCTGCTCTCTGTCGAAACATCATCCCACTGGACCTCATTCCAGAGCTCAAATTTCTTCTGCTCATTACTGTACCTTGACAGGAGCTTCTCAAAGCCGGCACGCCGAAGAGTCGTCTCCCCGCGGATTGCTTCTCGAAGCCATCCCCACACACCCCCAGTCCAAGACCCAAGTCCGGTGATGTACTAGCAGCTCCGCCGCCCGGAACCGACGTCGTCTTGGCTTCCAGGATCGTTGCCCCAACCCAGTCGGCCTCGCCCATCACTTCCTCTTCTCGATGACGTCCTCATCAGTTGGGGAGGCTACCACCCAAGGCTGGCAGATTCTCGCCCTCATTGGTGCGCATATCGTTGTGCCCAGAGGCCATGGCGATGCTTGGGCAAACCTGGGCGCCGCTGAGTGCACTGCCGTGGAGCTGCCCCGTGGGCCGCCCGCCGCCCCGTCACCTCACCCGGCGTCGAGCCAAGGTCTCCCGCCCGGGATACCGTCCAGCGGATACCGGTCCTGATTGGGGCGCCCCCGGATCCTGGGGAAGAGAGCCCCGAGCAGGGTCAGGGGCCTTCGGGACCAGCACCGAGGAAGCATGGCCTGCGACTAAACTGACCTATTTATTCACCCAAGGCCTGCCACCTCGATGCCTTCCATTTCAACTTCATGGCAGCTTTGCCTCCTTGAATGCCCTCGTTGCTGCAGAGAAGCTAGTACCTACTCACTCACCTTGCTGGAAGAGACGTCAGCCATAGCTACGTCTCGAAACTCACCCTGCAACAACACACCCTCCCCCGGTCGTCTAAGCGCAGCACGTTGCCCATCATGATGCGGATCTACAACATCTACGGTAAGGCCTATGTCTACCCTTGCTAAGTATGCTCCTCCCCTAACGCCCCTCAGTCATTGCCGCCTTCGGCACCATTGGCGGCATGCTCTTCGGTTTTGATGTCAGCTCCATGAGCGCCTGGATCATCGCCGACCAGTACCTCGAATACTTCAACCACCCAAGCAGCGCCCTGCAGGGCGGCATCACCGCCTCCATGTCCGGGGGCTCACTGGTCGGAGCAGTCGCCGCCGGCTTCATCGCCGACCCCTTTGGCAGAAAGGGCGCGCTCCAGATCGCCTCCATCATTTGGATCATCGGTGCCGCCCTACAGTGCTCTTCCCAGAACGTCGCCCACCTCATCGTCGGCCGCGTCGTGTCAGGCTTCTCCATCGGCATCACATCGTCCCAGTGCTGCGTCTACCTGGCCGAGCTGGCCCCGGGACGCATCCGCGGTCGCATCGTCGGCATTCAGCAGTGGGCCATCGAATGGGGTATCCTGATCATGTATTTGATCTCTTACGCCTGCGTCAAGACCATAGACTCGGCGGCTTCTTTCCGCGTCGCCTGGGGCGTCCAGGGCATTCCTGGCGCCATCCTCTTCGCGTCTCTCCTCTTCTTCCCCGAGTCCCCGCGCTGGCTGGCCGGTCGCGAGCGCTGGGAGGAGGTACACGAGATCCTCGCCCACCTCCACGGCAAGGGGGACTTCCAGGACCCGGTCGTGCTCGCTGAGCTTGAGGAGGTCAAGGACGCCGCTCGCATCGCTCATGAAGCTTCGGGTGTCAGCTTCTTCGGCCTCTTCGGCCCTGGTATCTGGAAGCGAACTCTTGTTGGCTGCTCCGTCCAGGTGTGGCAGCAGCTGTTTGGCGGAAATGTCCAGCTGTACTATCTCGGGTATGCTCCCTATGACTTCAGGACCCCGCTACACTTTACTGACCCCTTTTCTTCTAGATACATCTTCAGGATGGCGGGAATGGAGGGCGAGGATGCTCTGACTTCTTCCATCATCCAATATGTCATCTTCCTCGTCACCACCGGTGCCGTTCTGCCCTTCATCGATCGCCTCGGCCGCCGCAAGCTTCTCCTCGGAGGTGCCGTCATCGGATCCATCATCCACTTTGCCACGGCTGGTGTCATGGCCGAATATGGCTATCCCGTCAACGGTCTGCCGGGAATGGACAACCTGACCTGGTCCATCGAGGGGGCCCCGTCTCGTGCGATTATTGCGATGTCCTTCATCTTCGTGGGTGTGTACGGATCAACTTGGGCACCTGTCGGGTGGATTTGTAAGTGCTCCTGGGCTTTTCTACCTGTCCACACCCTCAAACGTATGCTGACTCAAATGTGCCTCAGACTGCTCCGAGGTCTTCCCCTTGAGGTTCCGTGCCAAGGGCGTTGGTCTGGCTGCCGCCTCCAACTGGGCGTACGTCCTTCAACCCTACCATCTTGGCGCAACTACTGACCCTAAAACAGATTCAACCTTGCCCTCGCCTTCTTCGTCCCACCTGCGTTTGAGAACATCCAGTGGCGGACGTTGGTACCCCCCGCCTCTCCATCATCGCATCCTTCTGACTGGCCATAGGTACATCGTGTTTGGAGTGTTCACTGTCGTCATGTTGCCGCATATCTACTTCACCTACCCTGAGACTGCAGGAGTAAGTTCACGATATCTCAATCCACAGAAGTAACCACTGACTCGGTGTTTCTAGCGCACTCTTGAGGAGATTGACATGATTTTCGACAACAACATCCCTGCCTGGAGGAGCTCGACCGTCGAAAGCCACCTGCATAATCGGGCCAGCGCACTCAAGACGAAGCAGAGCGAGGGTCCTACTGCCACCAACGAGGAGTACGCCAAGGAGACGGTTTGAGAATACGACTGGATGTATTGAATGACTGTGTTCGCTCATATTGAGTGGGTTGAATGTAGAAGATTGGTAGAAAGGTCTTAACCATGTTCTCTCCTCAACATTTGGCCCATGGAACGACACTCAGCCAACGGCCGAATTCGTTCACAGGCGCGCCTTTGGCGGTTCATCGCAGGCCAGGGGTACCACACCGAGAACTCGCTCTCCTCTTGACCCCTCCATGATCTTGTTCACAGGTGTCTGTCCAGGTTCAAGCGACCTCCAAGCCCATGCAAGCACCTCCTCCCTCTCCATGCCCTTTCCTTCCATGATATCCACCACCCAGCTCCCAATTGTCGGAAGGTACTTGAAGGCGTGCCCACTGCCGGCCGTCGCCACCATCAAACCCTCTTGACTGGGAACCCGATCGATGACGAAGTGATTGTCGAAGGAATCAGTGTACCAGCAGAGCCTCGTCACCCAGATATCGATGCCCTCCCGGCCAAGTTCGGGAAGGTACTCGGCTACGAACCGGCGAATCACTTTGAGAGCCTGGGCTGGAACTGTGCGGATCTGCTCGTCTTTGGTCCATCGAGTGACAGGGATGCTCCTCTCAACACCATCGGCTTGGACTCGGGGGTTTGTGTACTTTGTGCCTCGGTAGCCAATCTTAAGATGACCGGCCTCGTCGACCGGGAACCCGTACAGACCGGCTTCTGCGCCGTCACCGATGTTGAAAGACCATGCCGGGAAGTTGTGCGGAGAGAATCTCTGGCGAAGCGACGACGTCTCAGGGATCTTGAACAGCGCCACCGACCCGGCAGTCGTCTCGGCGATTCCGTCCAACGAGGGCACAAGGCTTGGTGTCCATCCACCACACGCGATGATGGTCATGGCAGCGAAGTGGGATTTCCCGTCCGCGGTGCCGACACCGAGAACTTTGCCATTGGCGCTCTTGATCAAAGATGTCACCTCGCCAGCCAGAGGAGCCAAGACCAGTCGTACTCCAAGCCGCTTGGCCTTGTGAAGAGCAAAGCGGCACGCCTTGTCGGCCAGGGCGATGCCGCCAGTCGTGTCCAGGATTCCGAGCAATGGCTTAGAGAACGGTTGCATCATCGGGCCGAACCCCTTTGTTCCCGCCATCTCCAGATGGCTCTTCTCGTTGTTGATGAGTTGCGTGTCGCGATATCCGGCTTGTTCCATGTTTTCCACCGTTGCTCTCTCAAAGTCTGGCAAGGTGGTCGCGTCGGTGCCGGAGAAGTCGCCGTTGTTGATCCACAAAGCGTCATGGGAGCTCATCCCTGGAGGCACCGCCTCACCCCCTCGACTCAGTTCGGCGTTCCAGGCGTTCCATTCCCTGATGGCGTCGAAGCTAAGATTCTGGTATAGAGCTCGGTCGCCGTACGCGGAACGGATGATCTTGTTGATATCTGAACTTGGAGCTTAGCGGTCATGCTGTGAGGTAAGGGGGGGGGAGACAATCGAACCTGCAGAGGCTGCATCGCAGCCGTTGAGGTAAGAATACAGAGTTGACTCGTATGGCTGCTTGTCTAGAAGAGTGACATTATGGTATCCCCGTTGCGCAAGGTGGATTGCGGTGCTTAGGCCGAATATCCCAGCCCCAACGATGATGATGGGGTCTGATTTGGCAGGGAAAGGTGAAGCTGTGGTCATTTTGGGATGTGGTTGCAACAGAACTTGATTCTTGCTCGTAGAGAAATGTCAGACATCATGGATGGTTGGTTCACTACAAATATTGTGTTCGAGTGGGCGGGCAATTGGGTCCAGCGGTCAAGTGAGGCCACTGGATCAGTACCTCAGACTCGGAAGAGTTGTCCGACCCCACGCCATGAGGCGATGACTTCCGTCTTCGGGGGCCAATTTTACGGCATGGGATGTATCAAAGATGTGCCCGGCCGCCGGCAATGTTTGTCTGCCGAGGACGAGATATCGGAAGTCTCTCTGGTCTCTTCGACGGGTCGGAAGCAACGTCGGGAGTTTCCAATTGGTCGAACCTCAAGCAGCAGAGGATTACCCCTGACTCGATGCCCCCTGAGCCAGGATACTGGAGTCCAACGCTGGCCGTATCCACGAGTCGGAATCGAGTATCGGCAATCTCCGGCGCCGTGATCCACCATCCACGGGGCTTGCGCCGGCTGGACTGGCCGGGACTCTCAACTTGCCCTTCTTCACCTCACTTGCGGCTTCAGATTGCCACTCCGAACTCGACTCGTCGAAACCAACAAAGTCAATCTTCTTATCTCGCAGCACGACAAGCGGTACCCCGGATACCCACCTGACCATATCGCGCCGATGTTGCGGGGTACCAGGTCGCTATCTACTGACGGCTCTCCCACATGAGGTGGATGGGATATCTTTGCCAGCCACAACCGCTGTGCCGGAGAAGATATATAACTCGGCATGTCTGCCTTGCGCTCTTTTTGAGACCAGACCAGGGCAATCAGCAGACTGAAGTCAATCTCCCACGAGCATTTCACAAGTACAAGCAGCTATCATTATGTCCTTTGTTGAGCAACACGACGACCCTGCCTGGCCTCCGGGCACGGTACGGCTTGAAGGTAAGACCGCCAGGGCAGCATGGACCGCAAGTGTCACTTTGTTAATAATGCCGAACAGAGGAAAATAACTCGGACGTGATTATTCTACAACCCCAGCCGTCGCGGGACCCGAACGATCCTTTGGTCAGTATCGCAGTTGGATGGACAACAGTCCAGGTGCTGACCACCCGTTACAGAACTGGCAGAATTGGCGCAAATACATCAACTTTGGCCTCGCCGCTTTCTACTCACTTATGGTCTTTGCACTGTAAGTCATCAGCAATGCTCCCAACAGACTCCAACATCCATCTGAGAAACTAGGAGCTAACACGCCGTGCCACCATTGCAGCATCGACGCCGCCACCCCGACCTGGGCTCCCATGAACGAGCAACTCGGCTTCAGCTACGACACTCTGAACAACAGCTACGCCGCCGGATGCGCCGCCCTCGCGGTCGGAGCCTGGGCGCTCATACCTTTTGCGCTCAAGTACGGCCGACGCCCCGTGTACATCTGCAGCAGCGCCGTCCAGTTCGGCGTCTGCATCTGGTCCGCGCACATGCAGACCGTGCCGGACCTGATGTTGGTCAACGTCATCAGCTGTTTCATGGGCGCGCTCGCCGAGGTCATCGTTCAGATGACAGTTGCCGACGTCTTCTTCGTCAACCAGCGCGGCACCATGAACAGTTTGTACTTCTGGTCGACCAGGATCGGCGCCTCCCTCACGCCCCTGGCGGCGGGATATGTCACCATCTCGCAGGGATGGCGCTGGGTTTGGTGGTGGGTCGCCATCTTCTTTGGCCTCCTGCTGCTGACCATGGTCTTCGGGTACGAGGAGACAAAGTACATCCCGTCTCTTGGCGACAGGACCGCCCTTGGAGGTGACGTTGTATTGGGAGACGAAGAGTCCAAGGAATCAGCACTTGCCCATGCTCAATCTCTGACCGCAGCTGGGTCGAGCAGCCCGCTAACAGCCCCCTCCATCGACCCTACCATCCCGAGGAAGACGTACAAGCAGCGACTGCTGTTCACAACATCCTCCCCAGGAACTCTCAGCTCCTTCTTCCGCCACTGCTACCAGCCATTCCAGATTCTCTTCTGGGTACCCGGCGTTCTCTACATGTCTCTGGTCTACGGAGGCATGATGGTAACCTCCACGGTCATGGTTACTACTCTGTCGAATTACATGACCAAGCCGCCGTACAGCTTCAGCGCCGACAAGATTGGACTTATGAGCCTGGCTCCCTTTACAGGTGCAACGCTCGGAACCCTGATATGCGGACCCCTGAGCGACTGGTCTATCATCTATCTATCCAAGCGGAACAAGGGCATCTACGAGCCTGAGATGCGCCTTTGGGCCATGGCCCTGTTCGCGCCATGCGTGCCCATTGGGATGATTCTTTTCGGCGTCGGCCTGAGCAGCGGATGGCCGTGGCCAGTCCTCGCCGCAGCCTACGCCCTGTGTTCGCTCGGCACAGCACCCGCGGGGTCCATTGCCCTCACCTACATCACTGATGCTTACACTGAGGTGAGTTTATCATATAATAGCTTCTGAGTCTAGCCTAGTGTGACTGACTGTTTTGTCTAGATTGTGGGAGATGCCATGGTCGGTGTCACCTTTGTGCGCAACATTTGTTCCACCATGTTCATCTTCGCGCTGCCACCATGGATCGCGAGAGTTGGAATTCAGAATGTCTACATCACCATCGGTGTCATTCTGACCATGATGTTGCTTGGTAGTGGGATTTTCATTGTCTTCGGAAAGCGGTTCCGTTTCCAATGCCGCATGACGTACCGCCACTTTGCCGCAAGACAATTTGAACCGCGTCTCAAATGATTCCATAGGTCAGATCGTGTTGGAACTTACATGTACTTCTTTTAGGCGGTCAAACATTGATTCTTCTTAGGTGGTATGCGATGGCAGATGGACTATGATGGTGGACGGACAGACCATGGGATTGTCATGAAGGATCTTCAGGGTGAGAATGTGGCTTTGGTCTTTGCGAGAACGGAGAGTCTGTGTAGGCGACAGTCTTGATGATTCTGACCTTCTTGTAACACTGATAAAGCCAGAAGTACTCAGGCCTGATATCTATAATGTCCCGTCAGTGTTTACCCTCCGTGGCTTCGGCTTCCATCCCGAAGCTAACCCCTGAGTCAGCAGGCACTTCGGCATTCCATAGCTTTACTAGCGTCGCTGCAGGCCGCTATAATCTGCATAAAGCCTGGAGCATCCGCTCAAACTCAGCGCTTGTGACCATGTTCCATCACCCTGCCATGCATACTGGACTGCCCTCACCCGACAACCTCGCGACTCTATCAGACCGCCAACGAATGGGGCAGTCGCAACCAAATACTTCCTTAGTATACGAACCATCTTGTTTCCGCCATGCTTCCGATCAATCGACAAGTACGGCCGATAGGGCGGGTTCGCAAGATTCGGGCAGGGAGAGCGCAAGCCGCATGTGTGAATTGCAAAGAACGCAAGCTCAAGGTAGGAAGTGCTACTAGACCTTTCTATAGCAGGAGTGACTGACACCTGATATCTGCAGTGTGACGACCAGGTTCCGGCATGTGCCAATTGTCGACGATTTGGTATCAGTACGTTCCATTCACCAAGACTGATCCCCAGGCACTGACGACTGGCTTAGCATGCTTGGTAGAGGATGCCGGTAGCAAGCGGCATTTGCCACGAAACTACCTCGAGTCGCTCGAAGAACGAGTCGAAGTCCTCGGACGGCAGCTCCGTCAACAGAGCGGTTCTCGCGCGATTGAGGCGCAGCCGTCAATCCCGCGCTCGCAAGACCTTGATATACCCGAGTCATCCACGTCGAGCGTCCCAAATCATGGCAATACTCCCACATATTTGGTCTCGCAAGCGGGTGTCCTCAGCCTGAATGCTTCAGGCGCGGAGCCACAGTACTTCGGCCCCTCTTCCATGTTCTCGTTCTCGCGCATCATCCATGCCTGCGTCCGGCAGGTTGGCGCAAACGATCTCCAGCGCGGCCAGGAATCAAGCCTAGGCGAGATGCAAGGCATCACGACCACAGCATGTCGGCTACCCAGTTATGAGATTGGAGTGGCACTCGGCAACACGTACTTTGAGAACGTGCATCTCCAGTACCCGTTTTTACACGAGCCGACATTCCGAAAGTGGGAGAAGAATGCCCTCGGACAAGGTTCTAGGGAGGCAACACCCAACGAATTATTCTTTGTTCATATGGTGGGTGACCCTGGCTGTTACCACTCAGGCGTGAAATGAAGGGCTTGGCTAATTTTGGTGACAGGTTTATGCAACGAGCGCTCTCTTGAAACCAAACTCAGGGTCACTCCCAGGAGTCCGTCAGGCACCTCCCCTTATGTTCCCTCGCGGCGAGCTGACCATGATTTCAGCAACTTTACACCGGCGCTTTGCAGTACATTGACCATGTCCTGGCGCGGAAGAACTTGGAGTCCATCCAGGCAGTCCTCTCCTGTGCCATGTACTCACTCAGGGCCTCTACAGGCCCATCCATATGGTCAGTTCACAGAATTGCAGGTCGGCTCACTTCATTCAACGTTAACATTAACTTCTAGGAACCTTTCAGGTCTGGCATTGCGACAATGCATTGAGCTCGGGTACCACCGTGATGTCAAGAAGATCAACTTGTCTTCCAGCGTACTCAAGCTAGAGCTGCGGAAAAGGGCCTTTTGGTGTGCATATCAGATGGATTGCGTTTCTTCCATCAATCTGGGGCTCCCGTTGGGCCTTCCAATCCATGAGATTGACACCGAAGTGAGTATGGCAGAAGCCTACATCGGTCATTCCCGTGTATTGACCACGCGCCATACTAGCTGCCACTCGATGTCAATGACTCCTGTCTCTCCGAGCTAGGGGTCCAGGGGCTGCCTCGTCAATCATCGAGCGACCCCGTCACAACGACATCACACGCCCTGCACCAGTTTCGTCTGCGCTGCCTCTGGGCGCGCATCTACCAGCTGCTGTACCCTAATTCCTCCGCAGGAAATTCAGACGACGAAGATTATCAAGCCCAAGTTCGGATGCTTCGAGCAGAACTGGATGACTGGATAGCTTCGACACCCCCTGAGCCGCGACGAAGTAGTCCTTCCTTGACGGTGTTCGCCAGCCTGGAAAACTATCGAGTCGACTACAGCGAGACCATCCTGCTTCTATACCGGAGTCACCTCACAACCGAACACGCCATCAACACCGAGGTGTATCAGGAGTGCATGCAGGCCGCGACCAACATATGCCAGTCTTGCAAGAGGCTGTACCTGGGAAAGCCCATCAACTACACCTGGTCGACCCTCCATGTCCTCTTCCAAGCTGGACTGACCTACCTGCACTGCCTGTGGGCGGCTCCTTCCATTCGTCAGAATGTGAGATACGACAGCGTCAGCAGCATCTTCACAACCTGCATCATGCTCCTGACCATCATGGCGGAGCGGTGGGATGGCGCGGCCCCATATCGGGACCTGTTCGAAGCACTATCGTCACGAGCTCTCGCGATGATGATCGAACAGAATCGGGGTGCTGAGCAACCAGCGCTGCCGACGCCGTCTGACCTCGCCAGTCAATCTCACAATCCCAATATGGAGGACCTTGCCCAGTGGGCCTCGGACATTGCAGATGTCGGGATGCCCGACACCTTTGATACCTTGCTGTGTGGGCTGATTGGCGATTTCTTTGGCTCGGAGGCTCAAGCGTTCTACAATGATTCGAACGAGTTCTAACTTCTAGGACATGTTGAATGCAGTTAAACAATCAATCAAATCTCCTCTTTGACCTCTGAGCACAGAATACGAAATGTTGAAAGCCAACTCCATGCAATCACTGAGCACATGTTTCGGCTTGTGACGACCAGACATTACGCCTCGAGACAGTCGGGGCGATATCCATGTCGGCGTAGAAGATCCAAGTCACGGTTTCAAATACCTGAGCCTTTCAGTCTAATGTGACGAAACAGACATTTTTTTCTCAGGGGGTTAATCTCCAAGTTCTGGTTTAGTTCTGGGGTTGCCAGGAACCCGCATGGTGTCGAACAACATGTTTCTATCAACATAGTACGCCACTCAACGTTCTACTTCCACATACGACCATACCTACTGGAAAACTCGGGATCCCGTCCGCTCTCCCATAGATAAGCCAGTAAGGGCTGGATTAGTAGTTGGGTCGGTGACGACCAGCGAATACCCGGTGTTGTATGTTTTTCTTTTGCTTTGGATCCTGGTAGGGTGTGGGTTGTTGGCCTTGTCGAGAGACAGCGCCGTTCCATTTTGTTGTCCAGGCACTTTTCCCGATAGCTAGTAAGCGCACTCAGAAGTCCTCCAGCCGGTAAACATCATATCCTGGTTCCTCATAGGGGTGTGCTCTATGCCAGGTGTTAGCACTCATGCCTCGCGTCGTCAAAACCGAGTTGATCCACAAAGCGGGGGCAGTCGCACTTCTTCAGAGCATCCACGGCTTTCCTGGCGACGTCCTCGCCGACACACAGAGTCTCGACTCTGACTTCTTCGACGTGCTCGAGGACGCCGACCTTCCCAATGTTGGGGTTCGCCGTGTCACCGGGACGGAACTGGCCGGTGCCGAGCGTCTGCCAGGAGCATTCGGTGTAGTTGCCCGGTCCGGGAAAGCGACCTGCGCCGGCGGCAAAGACGGCCTTCTTGACAATGTCGAGGGAGGCCGTGGGGACGAAGAAGACGAGCTTGAATTTGGAAGACATTGGGTTTGGTGCTTCAGGATGAGCTGTAGAAATGGCGGAATATCGCTGTACCGAGCAGGTTGTTAGGGGAGAAGTCAAGGTGGTCCGGCAGCTCGTGATGCGGTGCGGGGTATGCGGCTTGCACGCAGGGAAAGCCACCTCACAGCGCGGAATCCAAATGGCCAGCCTGCGCCTGTGGGTGATCACACGTGCCTGATGATCTTCTTCCGCGCATTCTTGGTATTACATGACAGTCTCGTATTTCAACGAGTCCCTGCATTGGTCGATCAACACGAATAGAAAACACGTTCGACAGGGACGTCCCGGGAGACGAAGGACCGGCGGTGGTGGGGGGCCACACGGCTCAACGGGGCCGTTCAGGGGCTTGTCCCCCACGAAAACGGCCCGAGATGGGCTATCGCGGGAGGGCGCCACACCTAAAATCCGCCCCGGCCATCGGTTGTGCAACCCGGCGACGGCGCTCGTTCTCGCCAAACGGGGCCGGAAGGAAAAAAAAGGGTCCCGTACTCTGCACGAAGTTTTGTTTGCCAATGTTTTCCCGCATCTACCTTCCTACCCTATCTCTCTACTTTGTCGGCAGCTTTCGGAGTCCTCGGGAACATTCTGCAGCGAACGCGGGGTAGCACCATCGGCGACGGCTTCCGACATCTTCGTTATCTCCACAGGCCACTAAAGAGGAAGTTGAGGTCTCTCGCCCAAGGCTCGACCGGGGTATCTTCGCTGATCCTCCCAGGCAGCGTCCCGTTCGGGCTGGCAGAGGAGTTGGAGGACGTAGGCCAAGTCTGGCTTCCATGCATCTAGCGCGTTTTTGGAAGGTCCCGAAGGTCCTTTTGCCATGACACCATGCGAGATCGAATGATAGCATCAATGTGACTGTAGAGAGGGGTTTACCAGAAAGAGGGGGAGCGGACATGGGATTTGAATGCGATGGAAATAAAAGGTGCAGATGTCCTCTCGCATCAAGACATATTGTGGCCTATAGAGACCACGCTCCTCTCGACCAAGCACAACCATGCTGAACCTCAAAACCCTCCTCGCCTTCACATGGGGCCTCACTTCCGTAGTGGGGCAGTTCTGCGAGCATCAGTGGGAGGGAGACTTCGCGGACCGTACCGTTGCCCCCGAGTTCTTTATTACCGTATTACCTAGGCTGTGTCGGGAGTCGTTGGAGTCTGTCTCGCGAGTCGCTCGCCTTGCCACGTGGGGTCTACGTGCTGCTACTGCATCAACTCCCAGGACAGACTCCTGATGACTCCTGATACATTCGTAAAAGGAAATTACTGACTCCGCGTTATCGTAGATGATGTTGATGGCGTCCCCTATCTGAGGGTGATGGAGGCCGCTGCGGCTCCTGAACTGGAGATCCGCCCACTCATTGTGAACGGGCCTTCCAGCAACCGTGTCGATCTCATCTTTTTTGGTGACGGATGTATGTCAAGACTCCCTGGACTTCTGCCTTATGATGGCCCTGTCTAATGTTCGTGTGTAGACACCGAGAGTGAGAAGGATAAGTTCTTTGCCGATGCGCTCTCCCTCGCGACCAACCTTACCGATGGCCAAACGTTCGCGGATGTGCTTCCCCTGATGAACTTTTGGGCCGGATTCACCCCAAGCACTGAGGTATGGCTGGCTGCACTTTCCTGGTTGCACCTTCCAGTGGAATCTGCGCCCGCTGACGACGAAATGGCAGAGCGGAATCGGCGTTGGCGGTAAAGCTAAAGAGTAAGCCCGCTCGCCCCAGCCTTCACCTTTCAACCCCCCGCACCGCTGACTTGCATAATCAGCACCGTTTACGGACTCTACCGCGACGGCACCGAGTTGCGCGGCGTGTACTATGCCAAGCCTGAAGTAGCCCGCGCGGCCTGTCAGTCCACGGATGCTTGCGACTATCCCATCCTGCTCGGAAATGACCCCTTCTACGGTGGCCTTGGTGGTACCTTCACGTGAATTCTACCTCTCGCGTTACTGCCTCTCAAGACACAGCTGACCGAGATGCAGTGTCGTGACTGCCTCCCCCCACAATGGCGCTGCAGTCCTCCGCCACGAGCTGGGTCATTCCATCATCGGCGTCGGCGAGGAATATGACGGCGGCGCCGTCTACCGCGGCGTCAACTCCGCCCGGACCCCAGCCGCCGCGCCGTGGAAGCAGTGGTACACCGACCCGGCCTCTGAGCCGAAGATCCAGCGCTCCAACATGCCTATCCAGGCCTACCCGTGGACCATGCTCAACGTCTCGAAGAGCTGGAGCCAGGACTTCCAGTCGGCCGGCACATACGACAACCAGCTGCTGCAGTTCAGCATCAGCGGCGTCACGGAGAGCAGCGATATCATTGTTGATATCGACGGAAAAGACCTCGGCTGGGAAGTCAACAAGTTGGTTGGGATCGACCGCTGGATCTACACCATGAAGTTCGACACGGCCCTGGCACCTGGACGTCACACGCTTCGGTTCACCTTGCGCAACGAGACAATTCAAGGCAGGGCGCAGCTATGTAACCTCCAGATTCTGGAGTATGGCGCTGCTGATGAGTGAGTTTGCATGTTTTATTTTACCACAATGAGTATTTGGCTGATCGAGATTTAGATTCAACTTCACCCCTGCATACCACAGCTTGTATCCTACGTGAGTAAATCCTATCCTGGAGAGGCAGAGATTGCGTGCATCGACTGACTTGAAATAGATACTCTGCCTCCAACGTCACCACCTACCGCCCAACCAACGACCTCTGTCTCATGAGGACCATGCACTCGGTCAACTTCTGCGACGCCTGCATCGAGGGCCTGTGGCAGTCTCTGCTTCGCCCCCTCTCTCTCATCGACAACATCACCCAGACCTCTCTGCCCGAGGGTCATAAGAACGTCACCCTCGAACTCCTTCCCCTTGCCGAGTTCAGGCAGATTTCCAGAGAGACGGAGGAGAGCTACTCGATCGAGTGGTACAGCGGTAGTGGTGAGACGGTCATTGAGGACTGGGCCAACAAGACCAGCGTCGTCGTCAACAAGTGCGCCACACAACTGCAGGTCGAAGTCAAGTTCCATTCTGAGCAGATCAGGGTCGATACAGGCGGAGTGACGGTCGAGAGGCAGACGATTGATATTGAGTAATCGGATGCTCTGATCAGCTAAGGTCAAGCCATGGAAATGTACAGCTCGATGAGTCTTCCATGCCGAGCCTAATTTGGGTCTGAGAGAACGCCACAGTCAGGGTGCCGCCATGTCAGGCATATCTGTCACAGATCAATATGTTGAGTCGAGAGACAAGATGTGCGGTTCGATCACGGCTTCTCCTGCTGCCACCATAATATACAAGACCAATACCTGCCTAATTTCTTCTACATGCCTACGATATATACTCTCTCTCTCTCTCTCTCTCTCTCTCTCTCTCTCTCTCTCTCTCTCTCTCTCTCTCTCTCTCTCTCTCTCCTTTGAAAACAGGTTGATGGCCGCGACCCGATTAACGCTACTGGCTTATAGTCTCTCCTCGGGTAAGTCTTCCATCCTGGTGCTGCCTCGGCGTACCCCGTCCAGCACGGCGTCGATCTTGTCAGGCGACGAGACGGCCGGCACCATAGTCTCCAGGCGTTCATTGACTTCGATCGTCGCTTCCAGCATCAAGTGATCAACGCCCAGCTCACGCGTAAACTGCAGGAAAGCATTAGTGTCCTTCGGCAGGCAGGCGCCACCGTAAGGCACGCCGCCGCGCGTGCCGTAGAGGGGATTCCACATGGCCTCGGCGCTGCGAGACACGACCGCGCCAATCATGTGCCCGTCGAGGCCCATCTTGGAGCAGATGGCGTGCACTTCGTTGAAGTTGCTGATCTTTACCGCGTTGTAGGTGTTGCTGACATACTTGATCATCTCGGCCTCGGCCAGCGCGCAGTGGAGGACCGGGGCGCCGAATGGCTGGTACAGCTTGTCCATGATCGCCGTCGTGCGTGGGTCCTTTGCGCCGACGACCGTGATCCAGGGCTGCGCAAAGTCCTGCTCGTTGCTGACGGCGCGCAGGAATTCGGGGTTCATGGCCACGCCGAAGCCCTGGCCAAGACGCTTGCCGGAGGCGCGCTCCAGAATAGGCGTGATGCGCTTCTCTGTCGTCGAGGGCGGCACGGTGCTACGCACAACCACCGTCACGAAGTTGTTCGTCGTCGCGAGTCCGCGCCCGACGTCGAGCGCAGCGGCCTCGATGTGATCGAGAACGACGCGGCCATCGGCTGTGGGGGTCCGCACAGCCAGCATGACAATGTCGACATCATTCCAGTCAACTTGAAACGCCGTCATGGCGACCAAGCCGGTACTGAGGAGCTTTTCGATGGTGGCGGAATCATTATCGACGAAACGAACTGAATGCCCCTTCTTTGCAAAGCCCTTGCCAGTTGCCTGACCGACAACCCCTGAGCCGACGATGACGATGCGTGCCATGGTTGTCTCTCTTCACAGACCCGGCGGAACTGAATGAGATAAGGATGTTGATGAGGCCGTTGGTGAAAATGTTGGGTTTGTGATTGAGCGGACATCGGGCACCAGACGGCACGGTGATGTTGGTGTTGTGATATAAAGGACGTCAAGTAGGTTGACTTGTAAATCGGCGGTGACCTGGCTTTGACCCGGTTATTGACCAACTAGTGTTTGTGACATGAATATCCAATGCCCACAAACCACACATGACTCGATATTACTATGAATGCCTCATGTACTGTACACGGTACATGTAACCACATGTAGCCGAGGAGACATCCCAGGGGTATTGACGCATTGGTATGGGTTTGAGCGTGCACCGGAGATCCGGGGCCCGAAACCGAGAGCGAGTACCGTTCATCCCCCGGATTTCATGGAATTAGAGTTTGTCCTGACTCGTTCCCATGTCGGTGTCAAGATCCGTGTGACACAATCCGACGGAATTCATATCTCTTCAAGCTTAGCAGAGACACCAAAGCGCACGAATGCTACGCCTTGATACAACAGCACGTATCGTTTTAAGCTTAAACGCGCCATATGTATTCTACCCACGAGTCAGTCCACTGGCTGAGGTGCGGTGTGTTGATTGAGTGCCGGAGATCCATGGATGCTGAAGACTTCGGGATATCTCGGCTATCAGCCAAATGAACACTTATACATGAACAGCTCTTGACCAAGAAGATCGCCTGGCGAGAGCTCCCACGCCCAACATCACCTGTCCATCGTCTGCTCGCATCTGCATTTGTGACATGCTGCGCAATACGTGGCTCATTACACGCATCCCGGCGCTGTTTTACCAGCCAATCGAGAACAACTACGACACCACAGCGACGATTGTCACGCCCGTCTACAATGAGGATCCGGTGTTGTTCCGCCTCGCGATCGAGTCGTGGATCGCCAACGCCCCGGAGCGCATCATCGCCGTGAATCGACGTGACCGACACACGCTGCATGACGATTGCGCGCGAGTACCCCGAGGTCGAGGTGATTCCCATCGACATCCCCGGCAAACGCGCCGCACTGGCGGCCGGCGTCGAAGCGACCAACACCAACCTCGTCGCCCTGGTCGACAGCGATGTCATCTGGGAGCCGGATGTGCTCCGGAAGGTCAAGATGCCCTTCGCCGATCACAACATTGGCGGCGTCGGCACGCGGCAGCACATGTACCCCACGGGCGGCCGCGCGGCCGCCTTGTGGGAGCGCATCGCCGATATATATCTGGACATCCGCTATACCGACGAAATCCCGGCCACCACACGCTGGGGCCGCGCCTCCAGTTGCCTGTCCGGTCGCACCGCTGTCTACCGCACCAAGCTGCTACAGGCGCTGCGCGAGCGGTTCCTGAACGAGACCTTCATGGGCACGCAGTGCATGAGCGGCGACGACAAGCGCTACACCTGCCTGGTGCTACAGAGTGGCTACAGCACCTATGTCCAGCTCAACGCCCACATCCACTCGACGTTCAAGCCGGACTTCTCGGGGTTCATCAAGCAGCACGTGCGCTGGAGCCGCAACAGCCTTCGTAGCGATTTGCGCGCCCTCTACGAGGGCTGGGTCTGGTGGAGCCATCCGTACCTGGCCATCGTACTGTTCATGAGGTCGATTGCGCCGTTCGTACATCTTGCCAACATCGTTGTGCTGACGCTCGGCATCGCCCAAGGGCGCTGGAAGATGGTGGCAACCATGTTGTTCTGGAGGCATGTCAAGACGGCGGTCAAGATTCTACCGCACCTGTGGCGCGTCCCGAGGGACTGGCAGATCTTACCGCTTTTTGTAGCTGTTGCCTTCTATATGCCCTTGGTGAAGCTCTATGCCCTGTTGACGATCCGCGAGCACAAGTGGCTGACACGCAATGTGGCTGTGGTTGACGGCAAAGTACAGCGAGTAGCATCCTAGAAAATTCCTATTTCGATTAGAAGCTCTATAGCCAAGATGAAGATCTTATAGTAAGCGTATACAGTTGCCTGAGACGTGTACAGCCTGGAAAAATGTTCAGGAGTTTCGTGAGGATACACGAAGTCTGCTTGGGTCCATACTGTATCGGCTAGTCTTTCCTGTTTAGAATGTCTACTGGAACTTTCATCCTGATATAAAAACCATTCCAGCGACCCTGTAGGCTAAATCTTCTCGGAAGTAGGACATTTGCTTCTTCTAGGCCTGTTTGAGCTATGGGAAGAAAATGCCATTACCTTGCTTCTGTAATCTACGGCCTGCCTGGCTTTGGTGATATCTTCCAATCGGAAAATAATCGTTTCAGTCCGCTCCAAAGCCGTTAGCCAGACCCTTTAGCGAGCAAACCATGCCATCGAAGTGCCTCACTTTCGGTGAATGACAGGAGTATATCCAGCAAACATCATCACCGAAGGGCCACACGGTTGCCGGGACTTACCGATCGGTATGACGTGCGGGGCGGAATATGGACATTTGGTTTCCGATGGAAGAATACAGAAAGGGCAGGGGTCTCTCTCTGTGCATCCGTATTCTGGCCAAGTCGGCACGGATCGTAGTGCGAGGAGTATGCCGGGGCCATGGCAAACACTCAGGACCGCGGAGAACAGCTACACCGCTTGGCCATCTTGCAGAATGGCTCCGCTGTTTCTCGGTCGACTCGGCGAAGGATCATAACCCCGGAAAAGTGCGGCACAGCCCGGTTCCACAACTGCACCTAGCAGCCGTGGTTGCAGAAGGGAGCAGGGGATAGTCCGAGCCTCCTGCTACATTTGTCTTGGCAGTGGACGCAGGCAGCGGCTCTGATCGAAGAACCGAGCCGGATCAGCGTCATCATGACTGTTTACGGGGCTTGGATGCAGAAATGCAGCGGGGTTCTGTTCATCGTGGTGCCTGAATTACGATGTTGTCCGTCAGCCAAGTGGATAGCCTCAGAGACTACTGATGTAGCTGCGTAGGCTAAAGGCAGAGTCGCCGGAGGTTGCGGGTGAAGAGAGTAAGCTGGAAAGACTATAAAGTCGACTGACCAACGTCCGACTTTTACATACTTTCCCTCACGACTCAAGCGGCTGCCTACCATCTTCTTCACTCCTCCACCTTCAACATGAAGTTCTCCGCCCTTCTCCCCCTCCTGGCCGCGCCCCTGGCTGCCGCCCTCCCAGCCGCCGAGGCCGCCAACACCATGGCTCAGCGCGATGCCCCCTTCTCCTTCGAGGAGTGGGCCATCGCCATCGGCAAGGGCGAGCCCGCACTGTCTGTCGAGGAGGCCCTCAAGGCTGCCGAAGCTAACGGCGTCGGCTCTCCCGCTGACAAGCGCTCCCTGGAGAAGCGCCTGCGGTGCAACCACTTGTCCATCGGCCCGGCCTACGTCCCCGATGCTGTTTCCTGCATCAACTACCTTGCCAGCAGCGGTCGCATGTGCCGCGTCGAGAGGCAGTCGACTTTCTGCACCATTGGCAGGGCGCAGATTGTCGGTGTCCGCGGTGGCAACAGCGGCACCTTCACCGAGTCGTGGTGTAACGATGTCGCTCGCGCCGCGGGTCACGTTATGGATAACTGCTGGAGGGCGGATAACACCGTTCAGGGCGACCACGTAAGCTCTGCTGGCCTCATTTCTCCACTTCGTATTCTTCTTCTCAGAGATCACTACTGACATCATCCGTCTCACAGCCCGCATGGGGTAACGGCTTCCTCAACGTGCACATTGCGGAGCCGGCATAAGTGGAGGAGTATCACCGGAAGAACAGAAGTTGCCAGTGTATGAATCTGTTTAGATGGACTTGAGCTCGACGACACTCCATCGAAGATGTTGACACGCCAGTATCCTATGTGTGCTCTCAGGGCAAGCTCAGACGGGAACGTGTTTTGACGAACTCAAGGAGCGTTGGCAGTTCAAAGTCGCCACTGAGAATCGTAACATCGATGATCTTCACAAATTTGAAATCATGATATGCAAGTGTTGAAAGACCGATACCAGCATCCGTCGGTGTTTACGATCTATCGACTCAGTCGGCTGTGACCAGTCTCAATAGGGGCAACATACAAGCCTCAAACATCCCTGCCGAGGGCAATACTGCGAGACTTTCGTAGCCTCGACCGCTGCCCAAACATATCATGAGAACATCTCATCTCACTTTTGAAGGACCAAATCCCGCCTCACCGCACCGTCATGAAGCCCCGGACCCTCTGCCCCATCCGACCCATCTGAGCGATTAATTTCGGTCGCTCGACATGAACAAGCCTCGTTGGCTCAGTGGTAAAGCGCATCACTAGTAATGATGAGATCACTGGTTCGATTCCAGTACGAGGCAACTCGCAACATCATCAGCTCCAGTTGGTGATCTTTCGTTTTGTTTTTTGCTCTCTTGCAGTCTTCTTCGGCAGAATTCGTTGGAGAGGGGCGAACAGGGGTTGTTCATCATGACATGCCTCGTTGGCTCAGTGGTAAAGCGCATCACTAGTAGAAGACATGATGAGATCACTGGTTCGATTCCAGTACGAGGCAGCTCACCTGTCCACAACATCGAGCGGATGTTGTGATGTTACTTTTGCTTTTGTCCCCTTTGCCTCACCCGAATGCGGCAGTTCCGAGAGCAGGCCCCTCTACCCGCCAGACATCAAACAGCCTCGTTGGCTCAGTGGTAAAGCGCATCACTAGTAACAGCAATGATGAGATCACTGGTTCGATTCCAGTACGAGGCATAGGAGGGTGTTCAAGGAAGACCGCAACCACCTTTTTGGTCCACTTGAGCAGGCGGGGCAGGTAGTTCACGGCAGTTGACAAGATATATAAGGTAGGTTGAATCTTGACTTGATCCGTTGACGTTTTGCTCCAGAAATGTGCATGCCTTTACGGCGCAACGGGGGGATGAACAAATCTGTTGAGGTGAACCAGAAGTGGTGCTCTGTGCTATTCGTTGCAGCTCTTACGCCCACTTCTTCATGACCTCTCTGGACGGGATCCTCTTCGCTGCGACCAGGCGATCCAGCACGATGGATGTTCCATGGCCAGGGGGCATCTCCTCCGAGAATCCGAGGGCCCGGATCTTTTCCAGCGACAGTCCCCTACTGCGGTTCAGAAGGACAGACCACGCCGTAAGAAAGATCCAAGTCTCGTGGGGAATCTCGGCCCCCGCCAGCGCATGCTCGGCGCACATCTTTTTGTACTCGTCCTGGTGGTCTTTCCACCACTGTTCAGCGGGGGAGATGGCTGCGAGGGCTTGTCAGCGCATGCTCATTCAGTGGAGCGAGCAGCTTACTGTCGCTGGGACCAACGCCTTTGAGCCCAAAGTACTCGGCCATCAGTGGCCAGCGAACCGAGTTCGACACCGCTGTGGAGTAGTCGGCGGTGTTGAAGGCTTCATTGTTGGCTTCGTCGGGCTTGACGACGGAAAGGTAGATCTCCGACCGAGCGATGATGTCCTGCGTGGACTCGGTGTAGGTGAACAGCCAGTTCTCCATGGTGCCAATGTGCGGGATTTGGGCCCCGGAGCCGTTGACGTATCGCCATAATGAAAGGTAGAGGGCCAGTGGCTCGAGCCAAGTCATCGAGGTCGCATTGGGGGTGAAGCCTGGCCGAGTTGTCAGCAAGGTCTTTGGCATCCTTGGAGGATAGTGACTGAGAATCGTGGACTCACCGTTGATGCAGTCGGGACGAACTTCGCACCACTTCCAGGACTTGCCCGCCTGCACCTCTCTGATCAGATCGACTTGGTTATAGTAGAAAATCGAGTCGCCGTACGGAGACGGGATTCGAGGCTGCGACTCCTTCAGAGGCGGTTTGATTTCAATGTGCTCCGGATGACTATGATGAGGTGTCAGCACCGGACAGAAAGGCATCATAGTTGTTACCTACTCGAAGACGGCCACGCCGTAGTTCTGCAGAAGTCAGTCTCAGTCTAGAAGCGGTAGCGGGGTCCTCACGTTTGTGCCTGTCTGGAGCACGAAGAACTTGAGACTGGTGCAGATCTCGTCGACGGCACGGACGGCATTGCTCGTCATGGTAACGTTGATGTCACGAATGTCCATTACATCGACGGTGTACGCTGAAGCATTCGAGTAGGCTGGGATGAATTAGTACGTGGGCTGGAGAGAAAGGCTAACTCGTTGCTCACCGAGGTAGTAGACATGTGTGACATTCTGTACGTCTGGTACCGATGCCTCGAGCTGTTTCTTGACAGTTGCCAGATCCCCACGGAGATTGACGCCACTGTAAAACTCCAGTCGCGGCTCATCGTCTGGGAACAAGCTCGTTGCTCTGTCGACGGGACGGTTTGAGAGGCCAACGACGCGAGAGAAGGTTGTACGAGTCGGATACGACAGCAAGTTGTTGCACACGGCCCATCCGGAGATGCCGCTGGCACCAAAGACGAGGGCGACGTTGTTTCCAGAGGAGCCCATGATGCCGATAGGTTTGACGAGGAAGAGATGAGGGGTATCTGAAAGGAAACTCTCCTCCTCAGCCGAGAGCGCCCGAACGGCGAGAGGGTACCTGTAATATCAATGGAGGGGGTTGGCCTGCGAGAAGCGCCCAGCTGAGCATGCAGCCACCTCGCCCCTCGTTGGCGCACCATGGTCCCACGCACGTGGGTTCATGTGCTGCAGGTTTCCCCGAGGACTTGCCCCGCATCCATACACGCGTTTGTTGGCGATGGCAGCTCATGAACCGAGAGTGCTCTCGAAAGGACAGGACGTTGAGATCAGATACTGCACCAGAAGCAACCGCTCTTTAACGTCATTGCTTCCGTTCTGAATTGCAGAGCATTGCTGATTGGGCTCCCAGTTGGCCTTCTGACCACAAATCTCAAGTGACCCCGTGGGCCCAACGTGAGAGCCAAGAGTCAGGCCAGGAGGAAAGAGGGGTAACAACCAAGTAAGTGACAGACGACTGCAAGGATGCTGTTCAGGTCATGCGGTTGGAGGGCCTGCGTCGGGGATATCACCCGATTTGACAAATGCCTTCCAGATTGATGTCAACGGTTCGAAGGGCCAATCGCGAGGCATCCGGTATCATGGGCACTCCATTGTGAAAGCTCTCTGATGACTGGCGTTGCTCACAGGCAGCTCAAGAGAGAATACGCAGTATCTCATCATCCCGTGCCACGGTCGGAGACATGAGACTGCCGACGGTAGCTCCGCGCTGGCGCATTGTCTCGACCAGCTCCCAGTGATTCGGGAGGGCGAACGCAGCTGCTTCACTGCTCGAGACGAGGGAGACCTGGATGGCCAGGGCGAAGAAGCTGCAGATATCAGCACAGACGCTACTACCATGTATATGGGGCATCTTTACCTTCTCCAGACATTTATCGGGTGATAGAGTAGTGTCAGTGGCTCATGGAGTAGCCCACTGGACACGGCGTTCATGAAGGCGGCGCCGACGGCTGTACGTGCACCCGTCTTTTCCTCGTCGGATAGAAGTATGGCGTGAGTCGCGTGTAGCGCACGGTAAATGAAGGGTCTGTAGATGATGGACTTTGCGGCAAAGTATCGAGCTTTGAGAAAGCCGCGTAGCCTCTCCTCTGTTGGGCGTGGCTCGTGAGGCCCAGGTGGCGCGCCTTCCTCAGAGGGAGAGTATTGGTCAAAGTGGAGGCTCGGAGGGAGGCAGGCGCGCCACTCTTCGAGTTGTCGGTCGAGTTCGGCAATCATCGAATGCGAGGCAGAGAGAAAGATTGCTGGTGTATCTGCTGATGGCGAGCTGACGGAGTGAGAATCGTCGGACTGATCTGCGGGGAGTCAGCACGTTCATGTGGGCTGTTAAGGGGGCGACTCACCCCGACTGTAGAGATAGAGGAGCACCCTGTTGAGAAGCTTCCGAATAGCGATGAGAGCCAGAAAGAAGAACTGGTACTGGGCAAGACGGGGGTCCGTGTCTGCGTTTGGGACGAGAGGTAGGGGAATCGAGTTGGCCAGCTTGCCGAGGCCGCTTGGTGGCAAATCAAACTCGGCCAGAAGCTGACTGTAGGTCGTCAGTTAAGAGATCACGAGCCTTTGGCCAGGATCCAGATATCTCACCTTTCTTGGAGGTAAGCAATCCAGAACAATTGGCATTGGTGAGCAGCCAATGTGGTCTGTCTACATGGTCAAATCATCAGCACGAGACGGTGACCAAGTCATAGTGGGCAACCTACAACGGAGCAAGAATCAGAATCGTGCTGCAGGCGCGATGGGTGACGTGCCAGGCATCGTAAATGCGCAGCTTGGCGGAGTAGAACATGCTGGGAGCGAGTCAGCGACTGTCGAGTACCACGGTCTGAGAGACCAACCCCATGAGAAGAAGGCACTGAACGCTGGGCCAGTCTGCCGTCTCAACATTGAAGAACTTCTCCCGGGCAGCGTTGAATAGCCCGAGACCAACGTCCAACTCCTCAGCCTGGCCCCAGTCCTGGTGGCCATCGTGGTACGCGGCGATGGATCCCAGGGCACACACGAGGAGGACAATGCATGTGTCAACATCGTCCGGCAGAGTCCCCCTCAACGTCATATTCAGGTGATGGTTGTAGAAGGTCGTTTCGCTCAGGACTAGACAGCTGGGGTGGAAGTGTGCAAAGTAGTAGCCAGCGAGGAAGTCGATATCGCTGAGCGCCAGGTGCGAGGCCCAGCCGGGGTCCGAGATGTACTGCATGAGACCTCGCGGCGGTGCCGTGAACCGTGGGAGCGCGGGGCGTTTGGTCTCAAGCTCCATCGGGTACAGAAGCTGAGATTCGGTCAGCGTGAGGGGGGAGCACGACCATGCGAGCAGGTGCTGGGGGGCGACGCAGTGCTTCTGGGTCAGAGAGAGCTCCTCCCTGACGCGTCCGGTGTCGAGAAAGCGAGGGGACGCTCCAAGAACTTCGTCTCCCAGGGCGGCTCGAGGAGTGAGACCAGCATGGCGGGAGAGTGTATGGGCAGCTGGAGTGGTGGCAACAGGAGGCATGACGCCCTGCTGTGGACAGATCTCCGGCGGTTGCTGTTGCGGCTGTTGCTGGCCCTTTTCGACTAGATCGGTTAGGTGCTCAAGTCTCTCTTCCATTCTTTTGAGGGTGTCGGCCAGCTCGGCCACCGAGAGGTTCTTCCTATGCCAGGGTCAGCCTCGTTCAACGGCAGATACTGTTACAACGCACTTGTACGCGACAGTGTCGACGTAAGAGCACTCCAGCCCCAACCTCCCACACCGCCCACATGACGGGCGGGCCTCGTCGCACTTTGTCTTGCGTCTTCTGCAGGCATCGCAGGCCTTTTCTCCGAGGCAGCAAATCAGCGTCTGAACGAGACAGATAGGAGACGGGATCGACAAACATTTAGAGCCTGGCGACGGGCAGCGGCGCCCGGCCGATGCTGCTGGCCTTCGGTCCCGTCCATTGACGCGTCGCGGGGCCCGCAGAAGCTGCAGCGGTTGCTTCGGAGAAATAGGATGAGTGCTGTGAAGGAGGGAAGTTGAAGTTGAGACCGGGGCCGTCATCAGCCGACTAAAGCCATGCCAGTAGCGCCGTAGCGGCACGAGCACTGGATGCCGCGGATGTCCACGTGCTGGCGTCTGTTCTACTCGTACCCCGCCATTTTGAGCGCGATGGTGGGTAGAAAACACGAAACGAGGTCTCAAGATGTCTGCTCAGAACTTGCAATCATGTTGTGAAATACTGGTCGATTGAGCAGAGTGGCCCTTGGCCCGTTTGGTCAGCAAGCTTGGGGGACGGAGGTTCTGATGAAAGGTGGAAGGGGCGTTGGTGGTACCTTCCTCGGAGGAGGACCAAGAATACCGACACCGACACCAAATTATCACCACCTCCGCCACCACCTCACCGCAACAACATCCCTCAAATCATCTCACCTTCTCATGCGACCCCGCTGGGGTGAGTCATTAAAATGATTGGATTCGGCATGCCTGTATCTACTGCACGCCGCCCCGTGTCCGATATCACCACCAACGCCGAGCACCGCGCAAACCCAGAGGCAGAAAAATACAGGGAAGCGTGCCTAGTAAAGCAAAGGGACCAGCCGTCAGATTCGGCCAAAGTGTGCGTCGCGCCCTCTCCCATACTCGATCGAGATGAGCTGACTTTTCGAGATTTCTCCATCCAACATCTCCCAGCGCCTACCGGTGCGGCGCAAACTCGACAGCCGGCGTGTTCTGCACGCTGTTCATCCCCGCCCCCGACCCCGGCCTGCCGCCACCACCTTGCCCGTCGAGCTCGGCGTGATACATCCCCGGCGCCTCGTGGATCTGCTGGTTCGGCGCCTCAAAGGGGTACTGGTTGTGGTGCCCCTGGCCGTAGGCGCTCTGGGGCGACATGGCGGCCGCTCCGGGCGAGGTGACCTTCTCCTGCTGGGGACCGTAGTAGCCGTCGGCGCCCGGGCCGTGGTTCTGTGTCGGCGGGTAAGGGTTCGCCTTTGCGGCATCGTCGGCACCTTGGGGCGGGGGAGTCGAGTAAAAGTGCGATGGGGGCGCCGACTGCATGTCGTGGCCGCCCTCTGTGCTGTCGTCCAGGTTGGACGTCTTGGAGTAGCGCGCGGCCTTGCGACGCTTCCACCACAGGAAGACGCCGACGAGGGCGAGGCCGACCACGGCGAGGGTCGCGGCCACGCCGATTCCTGCCGCCGCGCCGGTGCTGAGGCCGCCGCCGCCACTCGAATTGTTGTTGCCGTTGTCCGAGGAGCCTCCGTTCCCAGACTCTGCCGCATCAGAACCAGTCGTTGACGCTGCTGGGTTTCCCGTCGCTGTGGTCGAAGCGTCTGACGTTGAGGTCCCCGTCGCTTCTGCGGCATTGGTCGACGCTGCTGCCGAGTATATCGTCGAGTAAGCTCCCTCGTTGACCTCCTTCACACTGCTCCAGATCCAGTGCTGGGCCTTGTGGTAGCTGTGCTCAATGGTCAGCACACCTGCAAAGTCTCTCGGCACAGGGGAGAACGCCTACACGTCGCTGTTGACGCCCTGAATGTTGTTGTTCATGAACAGGTTCGATCCCGGATGGACGTCCAGAGCGTAAGACGTGCCGTTGGCGACGTTATGCATCCTGTATGTTCCATCTCCCCATTCGACAATATCCCACTTCTGGTTATCGGCCGTCGACGAGCGCCCCATGCAGGCGATGGAGCGCGAGTCGGCAATCTCGCCCGGGTCGTAGCAGATGGCCAGCTGCTGAGAAGGCCCCATGTCGCTGAATCGCATCAGATACCGTCCAGGCTCGTCGTCGACCGGTTGCATCTGCCATTGCTTGTCGACATAGCCGAAAACGCGGAGGCCGCCAGTCGTCATTTGCAGCGTGGACTTGAGCGGCGAGGTCGTGTTGTCGACGCGCGCCTCGGAGATGGAGTACCACGCATTCGAGTCGAATTTGGCCGGCTTCGCCATGGTGTCGTCGATGTTCGGGGGAAGAGGCGTATGTGTTGAGTCGGCCGAATGGTAGGTATCCTGCAGTTGTCGACTTTCCCTCAACGAGCTTTTGTTCGAAATCACGACAGACGACAGCTCCACGGTGCCCAGCAGAAGCTTTGGGGGCCGCCCGCCATCTTATCCGCTGTCATCTCGAGCAGGGGGGCCACCCAGCGGCTTCCCTCTGTCCCGGGCCACCCTGGCACAGCGCAGGGCAGTGAACCATTTCTTCAAGAACTTCAGTTGGGTCGAGGCCAGGGATCTGCATGGGGGCTAAGATGAGGGCCTTCGAAGGATCACGACGCGCCCTTCCGACTGGCCAAGGACGCGAGCCGACAGGGCAGTGAAACGCTATGACCAGCCGACTCTGCTGACCACTGCAACCCTGCCACTCCTTAGACCCGGCACAGACGCCAATGGGGGTGTGAGATCGGCCACTGTGGACACCGATGAAGCCTGGGGGCGGGCGGGGGCGGGAGGCAATCCTTGAGTGCACGTTGATCCAGCGTCAGCACGCCCAGAACGTTGCCATCTCGCTTACGAGGGGACACGCCAGACAATATGTCTGCCTGTGTTGGTACAATGTTTGCCTCCCGTCGCCGTCAGCCTCTCGTTACCGCCTCTGGTGTCGAAGAAGAGAAGCCTCTGCTCTTCAGTCCGTCTTTTTGGCTGCCGCCCTGCTACTCTTTATTCTAACCAGGAACCAGGGGCCAAAAAGGGCCCCAACACAGTCAAAGCCACACGGGCCGCTCGCTGTCCGCAGCGGTTTAGGCTCCCGAAATAGTGCGAGCCGGCGAACCACGGCCTCCCGCCACCCTCCATCAGTCTACCCGTACCGGAGCTAAGCCCTACCCCCGCTCGAGACAGGCCTGCCAGTCTCATCCTGTCGTCCCAGTTGGCTGGATGGGATGCCACGCGCAATGCTTGATCATCGTTAAGCATCATCTGT
Organism: Plectosphaerella cucumerina; assembly: GCA_020746995.1. NCBI lineage: Eukaryota > Fungi > Ascomycota > Sordariomycetes > Glomerellales > Plectosphaerellaceae > Plectosphaerella > Plectosphaerella cucumerina. The sequence continues at coordinate 5,631,449 of JAGPXD010000002.1, forward strand.
TGGGACAGCGAACGCCAGCGAGGCCTGGCCATCCTTTGCCAATTTGCCGCGGTGAGACGCCCAGCTCGCTTGGGCTTGTATCGGCAAGGGCGCGCTTAAGGGGTCAAGGGGTATCTGGGCGTCTCTTCTGTTGCAAAATATGTCTGCTTTGGGATGGCGTAGGAGTCGGAACAGAATGGAGGATGTCGAGGTGGAATCATGCTCGTATCTTGCTGCAAGCACTGATGAGGGACATCGGCGCTTTTTCTATTGAAAACCTGCTTCTCGCTTGCCACGGATCCAACTCGTGTGACTATCGATGCTTCCCCAGAAGTCATGGCGTCTCTCGGGTTACCTAGTCTCCCTGCCCTGCCAAGGCCTGTCACCATCGCCGAGTACTGTAGAGCAAAATTACCACGTTTGGCACAACACCACCCCTCCGGCCAGAACTTGCCGTCACCGCCTGTGCACTCTAACAACCTCCTGGCACCCTGGTAGCATGCAGCATGACCCTCCTCCCGTTCCCGGCCTAGCCCTACCGCCCCCACGACATCCACCCCTTCTTCGTCGCCTCTTCCTCCCGCCGTCGCAGGCGGTCCTCCTCAGCCTCCATCCACTCTCGGTGCCGCGCCCACTTGGCATCCATCTCCTTCACGCTCAAGAAACCCCGTCCGCCATCCCGCGCCGTGTCCGGGTCCGCCGAGCCCCGGTATCCACCCCGCGTCACGCCGACCGTCTGGCAGAGGCCCTCGCCCTTCTCCAGCAGCCAGGCACCGTGCCGTAGGCCGTCTCGCCAGTGCGGCGGCAGCACCTTGTAGCCCAAGTATGCGCCCAGAAGTGCTCCTGCGAAACAGGCGTTTGTATCGGCATCGCCTCCCTCCATGACGAGAGGGGTCACGAGGGTCTCGAAGACTGCCGTCTGCGCGCGGAGTCGGCCGTTGTCGCTGTTGACGATGTCCATGACCTGCCGTAGCAGCACGAGTCCGGACCCGAAGGTCTTGTACACGTATCCGATACTGCTTCCCTCATCGAGCTCAAGGGCTTTGAGATCCTTGGCTCGCGCGTACCGGTTCAGCTCGGCCACGTCGATGGGGGGGTCGTCGTTGCGCGCGGGGTCGAGCTTGCGCTGTTGCTCCCACCAGGCATTGTACCACGCGAGGCCGACATCGAGCATCTCGTCGACATGGCGTGTCTCGGAGACCTCGCCATGTATAAGACCGCGGATGAGAGCAGTCCCGACGGCGCAGGCCAAGATGCAGCGCGGGTCAACGTGGGTTATCGACGAGAAGCGAGCAGCAATCTCAAAGGTCTCCTCGACCGTCTTATCGAGGCACATGAGGCCGAGGGGGTGGGTGCGCATAAGGCTGCCGTTAGGAGCGAGGTTGCGCTTGCCGCGGGTCCAGACGTCACGAGCCACGCCCTCGGGGTCGTCGAGGTATGTCGTCTTCTGGACGATGCGGCCGACGGTGGCGCCTAGACCAAGGGGCACTGTGTCGAGAGCTCGCAGGCCCATGTCAACCCATGTCTTGAGGCGGGATGCGACGTCGCGTGGATCAAGCTTCTGGCCATCGCCATGCAGGAAAGACAGCAGAATGAGAAGGGCGTGGTCGGTGTCGTCGGTCCAGTCTCCGACTTGGTGCGGCGCACGATGCCAGTCGCGCTTGAAGGGTGTTGCGTCTTTGGATGGGAGGAGGGTGAAACGGTGTGAAGGGTAGGCTTGCTCAGCCTGGTCGCCTGAGAGGAACTCTGTGTAGAGGCCAACGGCGTCGCCAAGAGCTGAGCCGAAAAGGCAACCGACGATGCGGTCTTGGTAGATGGGTCCAAGCTGTGGAAGTAGTGATGTTGACATGATGTGTGGTGATGTTTCGTGACTTGGTGTTGTCGAGGAGCAGAAATGGTGGAGGCGGCCAGTGCGGCGGGTTATAACGGCCCAGCTGAGATGCCACGCACCAAGTGGCGCCGTTAGCACGACCGCAAACGCAATCTGCCTCGTGGTCGCCGAGGCGGAATCCGCGAGGCAGCCAAACAGGCGAGACGATGACTCGGTCAATCGACGCTAACGGTGACAATGGCGGTTGTTCCATCAAGGCAGCAGAACAGAAGTCGTCTGCCTGAACAACTCCTCTAGTCGGTGGAGCTACAACAAGGATCACCAACAGCTTCAACGGCAGGCAGCTGTCATTCAGGTCCGGTCACGCGACCACCATGCATGTGTGCGGCTGAACTCAGGGGTTGTGTCTTCCACCACATCGGATTGCTTCGAGGGTTGTACCGGGTCGTGGGCAGACCCTAGCCGCCACACGTCTTGACCCCTTGCCTTTCGTCTTCGATGGCTAATGCTGCGAATGTCGATGCCGTCTCCGACACCCCATCGGCCGCTTCCTCTTCGTCTCCCACCCACCGCTGCAGCGACGACAGCTTCTCCTGCTTGCGCTCGCGCCGCGTCTTGATGGGCGCATGCTCGTGCCCTGCCACACGAGGCTTGGCCAGTAGCTTTCGGGCAAAGGGGATGCGCCAGATGTGCGGGCCGCGCTCTTCCGCGGCGGTTCTGTTGGCCTCGATGACGCTCCTGAGACGCTTGGCGGCCTCCCAGTTGGATGTAATCGTCGTCAGCGAGGCGCTCCATCCGTATAGGAAGGATGAGACGTTCATGGCGTTGAGGCCTGAACCCATACTGCCCACGACGAGCGCCACGCGGGGGAGGGCTCCCTCGTTGACGAGACGCTGCGCGTCGTCCCAAGTGACGGTGCCAACCGTGCGTATTGGTAGCCGCAGGTCTTCGGGAACATCGTAGACAGACAGCCTAGCCAGCTCGGCGATGCGTCGACGCCGGTCCTCTTCTTCGGAGAATGTGTCATCCCCCTTGTCGTCGGCCGCCTTGAATAAGATTCTGGCGCGTGCCTGCTCCGTTTCGGTCCCAATGTCATACGCAATCTTGAGGAACGTGTCCGCTGCGTCCTGCGTGCAGACCAGATCCCGGCCAACCATAGCTGGGTACATGGTGGTCAACAGGCGCGGGCCATATTCCATCTCATCGTTGGCATCTATGTGATGCTGCTTGCACCGCAGCAGTGGGTTGTCGGGGGTCATAACCATGTGGCTGAAATCTGAGGCCAGAGCCATGAACACAGAGCAATCGACGTTGAGGGTGGGTGTGAAATCGCGGAAAGGGTCGTGGCTGATGAGACGCGGCAGGGCCTCATCCAAGGTCGGTGGCGGCGCCTGGAGCAGCGGAGACTGATCTGCCGTCTCAATAGAGAGCTCGACTTCGTCGCCACCAAAGGTACGTACGTATCTCAGTAATCTGTCGACGTGCGCGTTGCTGCCAGAGGTGATGCGAGAGAGAATGATCTTGACAGCAGGCCGGCGGTATTCGACGTACGTCAAGCGCGCGGCGGCGACCAGGTGGCGGGCGGCACGGGCGACCTCGACCTCATTATCGCCATCTTCCGGTAGGGGAGGCTCGTCATCGTCTTCGTCATCGTCACTAGTCTCCCAGTCCCAGCCGGCATCCGTCATCTCATAGCAGATGCGGCGCTCGGTAGTTGTGACGATCTTGATCCACTCGGTGCCGCCGCCGGCAACAATGTCGACGATGACAGCCTCGGTCTTGCGGTTGGCGAGCGTACGGAAGTACTCGCAGCGAATGCCACAAAGATCGTTGCACTTTTTCGCCGTATCCCAAACGATGTCGTGGAACTTGTGATTGCAGGCGTCGAGCTTGATGCGCAGGCGACCGGCCAGGACGCCGAGGTCCGTACCTTCTTCGCCATCCTCGGTCGTATCAACGGTAGCCTGGCGCAGCATATTGGCGACGTTGCGCTTCTCGGCGAGCACGACGCGCTCAAAGGCGCCGAGGCCGGTAATGGCCTGGTTCCATGGTAGCGGTTTCGTCCCGACGGCCGGTCGCGCCTCGACTGCCTCCTTGAGCTGCTGGAGCTCGGTGAGGAGCGTCTTGATCTTGTGCGTGATCGTCTCGCATTCCTGGACGACGTCGCGGTGTGCCTGCATGGCACGAGGGAGTGAGGAGGGTGAGAAGAGGTGCCTGTGGTGGTGAGTCAAGATGGACGGAATGTGTGTGAGAGTATTGTTGCACTGGGTTGAGGGCGAAGAAACGTCAGCTAGACAAGTTTTTCACACTGTTTTAGGCGCAAGCCACAACTGGAAGCCGTTGCCACTTGCCCATGCTTCCACCAGCCACCGAACCCACTTCCAGCTGGAGGAATAGGGGCTGCTCCTTCCTTCTATTTAGGTAGTATTTAAATCTTAGCTCAGGCCTGCTATTACTAACCAATCCATACTCAAGTAGGAACTTCATATCTCGACTTTTGTTGACGACTTAGTATTACTCTGTCTTACCCTTCCTCCCGGTCACACACCCACACACCCAAATACAATGGCCGACTCATCGACCCAGCCACTTAGGAGAACCCAGCGAGCTCCGCGGAGCTGTTTGCAATGCTCGGCACGCAAGGTGAAGTGTGACAAGGCAGTCCCGTGCGCAACGTGCATCCGCCGAGGGAACGCAGAGGCCTGCGTCCGGGAAACAGTCGTTGTGCGGGGTGAGGTGACGAGGTTTGTCAAGCCCAGCCAAAGCGACGGCCCCGAGACAACCTTCTGACAATGCCCAGGTGGGACGAAACGCGTTCTTCTCCCTCTCCTTCGACTCAGGAGCTCCAAGATGAAGTCGTACGTCTCCGCGGTGAGCTAGACGCTCTTACCCGCACTCATGGAGCATCAAATACCTCATCTCGTCAATCTCCTCTCGCCTGGAGGAGCCGGAAACAGTTGCTGAGTGATCCTCTCGAGGAGGTTCTGTTACAAAGCATCGCTTCCTCTACGGCAGTTTCGAAGCCCAGGATCCACGGCTGGAGCGATATTATCCTACCCAACAGCCGCATCAGCGATGAGCTCATCGCATTTGACGAAGTCTGGAACTCATGGGTTCACTTCGCGTTGCTGTATCCGGTTTTTCGTCAAGAATGTCGGAACTTCTCACGCGATGTGCAAGACATCAGCAAGATCGAAACAGTGGACCCGTTTTGGCTGTCAGTCTATTTCAGTGTCCTCTGTGTGAGTCTTTAGTCGCCATCTCGAGTCTCACGCCCCAGAGCTGACAAAATCTTAGGCATCATTACTCATGATGGATGATGCGCAAGCCGAAAAGCTGCTCAGATCGGAGAATATCAGTTTGTTCCCCTCATGCGCCCTGACAGCCGCCGGCTGACCGGCCCTCTTCGGCAGCCTTGGGAGTCACTGACCTGTGTCGCACATGGTACGACGCAGCAGTTTTCTGCCTGCACAAGGCGGAATTCATGCGGGTGCCGCACATCTGTACTCTACAGACCGTGGCCATCCTCGGCATGTGCTTCAATATCTTCGGGGACGCTGATCTGGGTAGCCACCTGAGGAAGACCGCGATACGCATCGGTCGTCGCCTTGGCATGGACACGGGGCATTCGGAAAGGGCGAGACCTCTCAGTACAGAGGCACAACACCGAGTCTGGTGGACGCTCCTCATTGTCGAATGGTATATCATCTGTGCTGAATGAGCCTCATGAAGCGAACTAACCTAGAGCAAGGCTCACGATTCCATATGAACCATCAGAGGTCACGGAGCAAGACTTTGCGGTGCCACTCCCCTGCCCAATCGACTCAGCTGAGAGACCAAGCCTTCATAAGGTTGACCCAGCACATTATCACGCATTCATGGCTCGAACAGCCAGAGTGTATCACAGATTCTGCCGATCCGTGATCTACGATTCTGGGCCATTGGAAGAGTCTGTTCGTGCAGCTGATGACGAGTTAGCACAGATTATCGAGACGCTCCCGGATCATCTGCAGCCCGACTTGTCCTGCTCTCAGATGCAAGAGGGCGAATGCGAGGAGCCATGGGTTACCTGGCAGCGTTTTGACGTCACGTTGGTCCTCCTTCATCACCGCATGGCCATCAATCGCACACTCCGGCATCTTTGGATAAAGTCACCAATACAATACGGCTGGGCTCGAGTTGTGAGCATCAGGTCAGCAACAGACATCATATGGATCAGTCAAAATTGGAACCAGCCTTTTACGATGAGAAAGCAATGGTGAGTTCATTTGTCTTCCCAAACGTTTACCTTATGTTGAGACCCGACTGATGTGATCATAGGGCACTTTCGTCGCATTTATTCAGCGCTGCTTTACTTCTGCTGCGGGAGCGCAAAGACCTGGAAGATGACCAACGGGCGGAGTATGACGATTCCATCAAGAACGCCACTTCAATTCTGGAACAGGTGGCGTCTCGCAACGCGTTCGCATATCACGCCCTGACAGTGTTGATGGCCGAAGTCAACAGGTTGTAATGCCCAAAACTTAATATGCAACCTTTTGGTTTAAATTTCCAGACTACTCAACCGTGTCCAAGAGGTCAAAGCCAAATGCTCGCCTAGCCTCCCCGGTGAACCCACTCAGCCCGACGTAGCCTCTGAACTTCGTCTCATCCACATGACAGTCGGCACTGTAGTCGGGAGACGGCTTCCCCGCCAAGGTGGACTCAAGCTGGCGCTTGATGTATGCCTTGTTGGCCGGGGTGGAGGGGCAAGCAGCAATGAACACCACTGATGCGTTGTTTTTGCCCAAGTGCTCGGTGTCAACTGCGTGGCAGAGCTGGGGTGGTCAGCATCGGAGTATAAATGCAACGTGGGAGATACTCACGTCCGAGTGCCACCAAACACTGTCTCCGGGATTGATCTTTGGCATGTGCACCAGGCATTCCTCCAGCCGGAGGTGAGGATGAGAGGCCCGACTGAGTCGCTGACTGTCAGGTTTCGTAGTTCCTGGGAACCACCCTGTCTTGTCATCCAAAGTCCACTTGGCTGCATCCATGATCTCAGACTGGTCTGCTGGTGGTGTGAAGAATGGTCGCAAAAGCATGTAAGCCATTACCTCCCGGACGTTTGGATACACAAGGATTGTGCCCTCTCGAGGTGCTGTTGGTGTCAGGGCTGTCCAGCCTTGGAAAGCGCGGAAGACGGTGGAGTGGGCGCTGCCTGGGAAAAGCTCCTGGTTGGCGTCTTTGCGAGTGCCAAGGTCGTAGCAGTCGTGTTCCTCGGGGCTGCCTGTAAAGATCTTATCGTAGACTTTTCGATACCCTGCGTCGGCCCAGCGACACAAGCTGCCAGCGTCGATATGGGGCCCAAGGCCGAGGAAGGGCTGCCCAGGGGCTCTGTCTCGTACGCCGTCGTGATAAATCAATGGTTCCGGGGAGGTTCGGTTCGTCTCGTCATGCCATAGTTCGTTCAAAAGTCGTTGGAGCTTCAAGTGATTCGGGTGGGCACGAATCTTGTTTTGAACAGGCGAGTCGTAGAGGACGAGCATGGATGGGCTCGCCACAGGCCAGCCGTTGATAGAGGCCTTGTTGACTGCAACGTACTCTTTGAGCTCAGCGTACAGCCGCCTGGTCTCCTCTGCCGGAATGGTAGCCCTGAAGACGAAAGCGCCCACCTGCTTGACGTCCTCTCTCTGGGCATCTGTGAAGCCACCTTGGGAAAGAATCTCCTCCGTATCGAAAATTGGAACGATTCTGTTGCCCTTGGCGGAGATCTCGTCCGTGACGCGCTCGAGGCTGTGGCAGACTTTGAGCCAGCTCTTCCAAAGGGCATCGACGCCGAACTCGTCGATGATGGCTTTTTTGATGTTGATAAAGTCCGCATCCTTGATATCCTCAGTCCCTTGAGATGTGAACTCGGGCCAAGCCGGCCATGCTCGTGTTTGTGTAGGCATGGTGACTGAATTTGGAATCGCGATTGTAGTCGTGAAGAGCCTGAAGCTAGCAGCGGTGAAAGTAAACTCTGGACTGGTTGCTAGATACTCAGTGCACGGGAAGCGCCGGCATCCTGCCTCGAAACCACTGCGGCGTTAAGTATCTTATCCCCTCCATCTGGGGTGCAGTCTGGTGGAATCTCGTGTCATACATGATGGTCAAGCTCAGCAAGATACGACAAAGGTACTGGCCGGCTCGGGAGGAGAGCTCGGGCGAGCTCGGGCAAGTTTTTCGACTAGGAAGATCCATGTCGCTTGATGCTGATAAGCCCAGGCGAGCTCGGGCGAGCTCGGGCGAGTCCCTAGTATCAACCTTCCTCCCCACGCAATATTGCCCGATAAGCCCATCGCGGGCTCAGTTCCCCGGTTCAGTCCCCGACTCATGGGAACCAATGAGGTCGACATCATCTCCAAGCTGGCTGAGGTGGTTCAAGAACGATTGATAACGGAAACATTTAAAGATCAACGGACCATTTGGCAGCAGGATGGCATGTTGCGCTCCAGTACAAATTGGCTTCCAGCTCCTGTCGCCCATCCTGCCCACAAAAAACATCACCCGAAATGGCTACCGACGTGGGCTTTGACCGCAAGCATGTCTCCAGAATGGTGCCATCCAACCACAAGGTGCTGATGCCCTTGCTCTTGGCGGTCACCATCGTCAACTCTGCGGTAGGTCTAGATTCTAGTGCCTCGAACGAGCCCTTCCGAGACGCAGACAATTGATCATGGTCATCGTGTAGACACTTGGCTATGACTCTTCAGTCATGAATGGGCTACTCATTCTGCCCGTTTACTCCGAGTATTTCAAGCTCAACACAGCCACCGAGGGTCTCAACAATGCGGCAATGTGGATGGGAGGCATCTTTGGTGCCTTCCTCATGCAGCCCATCCCGGACTACTTTGGTCGTCGCCGAGCCATCTATATCGCCAGCGCTGTGTCCTTGGTTGGAATCATCCTACAGGCAGCTGCCCAAAACGTTCCAATGTTTGTGGTTGCCCGATTCATCGTCGGCGTGGGCACTGCTATCAGCAACGGTGCGGCACCGACGTTGCTCGGCGAACTTCTCCCTCCCAACAAGCGTGGACGCATTCTTGGCCTCTTCTTTTCTTGCTACTACGTCGGCAGTCTAGCTTCCTCGATTGTTAACTATGGAAGTCAGAATATCAACAGCACCTGGGCTTGGCGACTGCCCTCCCTGCTTCAGCTCATCCCGAGCGTCCTCGCCACCATCATTGTCCCATTTGTACCAGAGTCTCCTCGCTGGCTTATTGCGCATGATCGGGATGAAGAGGCCTTGGAGGTGTTGCTTATCATGCAGGGCAAGGGCAAGACGAACTTCCATAATGGCAGTCTACAGCTCGAGGAGATCAGGAGTACCATCAAGCGTGAGGAGGCCGAGTATCCCCGAAACCCTTGGCGGGAGATCATCGCGACCCGAGCCAACCGCAAGCGACTTGCTATCCTTTGCACATTCGGTCCCATGATCAACATGTTTGGCAACTTCATCATCTCGTGAGTTAGCTCTGTGGTGGCATCACACATGGCGTGTGCTGACAACTTTGCGCACAGCTTCTACCTCGGAAAGATCCTTACCCAGGCTGGCATCAAGGACACCAAGACACAAACACAGGTCCAAGTCATCATAAGCTGCTGGTCGTTCGTGATTGCCATCTTTGGCAGCTTCATGCTCGACATTCTGGGGCGCAGAGTACAGACATTCATCAGCGTCAGCGGAATGATAGTTTCCCTCTTGGTAATTGGCGGCATGATCAAGCGTGCGTCGAAACTCCCGAATGCCATCCAAGCCTGCAATGAAGGTCTGACATTAAACAGAATTCGGTGAAAGCTCAAACACCTCGGGCGTCTATGGAACCATTGCCGTCATCTTTCTCTTCCAAGGATTTTATGCATTTGCCATCACGCCAATGACTAGCTTGTACCCTACAGAAGTTTCACCGTTCAAGCTTCGCGCCACCGGCATCGCTATCTTCCGCATGCTCGATTCTGGATTTGGGTAAGTTTCTCCTCGTGCATGGCTTTGCTCGAGAGATGGCACGCAATGTTAACACCTGCACAGTCTCCTGGCATCCTTCGCTATGGCCTACGCGATGGCTGACCTTGGCTGGAAGTTTTACTTCATCAACGCGGCTTGGAACTTCGTGTTCCTCATCATAGCTTACTTCACTTTTGTTGAGACCAAAGGACTCAAGCTGGAAGAGATCAACGCGAAGTTCGAGGATAGGGAGCTCACAGAAGGTATATCTACTGATTCGAACTCCCAAGACGATCTCGGGGTCTCAAAAATGGGTGGTGTGGTTGCGCAAAAGTCGATAACACCTCCTTGAAAGTATGTAGTCCCGTAACGGCTCAGCAAGCGAGGTCGGGGATATCTCAGATGTCACCAGTAGTGGCTCCGACTGATAGAGTAGTGAAACCATAGTCGTCCAATGCAACTGAGATTGAAACCTTTGCCCATCCATCTGTCAACAATCTTCCTCGACACTTTCGACTCTTCTGCTCTGTTTCTCGCCCTTTTGGCTCTCATACACGCGAAAACGGTGCGGCCCCTAGAGCGCCAAGGTGTCTGCTGCTGAGAGCTTGCTGTGGAGCTTTGCGGGTGCAATTAAAGAAGTTTGCATTAGGCGACGGTGCTGGTGTTTAGGATGTGATGGAGGAAAAGCCTTACGATCAAGTGTGGAGGTACTACATCAGCCCTCTTCCTCCCCTTTGTCCTTTCTTGCCTGAATGGAACTGGGTGGCTTCTTGGAGGCGCTGTGGTTCTTACGCCCAAACCAGGCAGCCACGTACAAAACTCACTACATACCTAGGTACCTCCAAGCCACTGTTTTCAGTTGGATTTCTCGGCTACTATATAAGGTATACATTGCAGTCCCACCCCGTTGAAACTTTGGAAAATAGCTGCCTACCTCCAGCTGTCTGCCTTCTTCACAACATATCTCCGCCTCACCACCGCCTACCTGCCTGAAAGTACCCAGGCACAAGTCTCTTGGCTTCATCATGCCTTCCGTACAAGTCAAACCGTCAGTCTAGCCCCCTGATGGCCCTCACGCCGCCCAAACGCTGACGTCCAACCCCAGAGAACCCCGTGTCGACAGTGCGTAGCGCAGGGTTCTGAGCTGCTACCGCTTTGAAGTCAACAGCGACGGCAACCTCAACCCCACACTCCTCGAAATAGCCAAGTACGGCCACTACGTCGAGTCGCACGTCCTAGAAATTCCCGAACGATGGCGTCTTTTCGAAACCAGCAACCCCCGTCTGCAGGTGAGGCAGGCTGCCGGACTGGCTGTATTTGTCGCCAACTTGGCGCTCTTTGCCTCTATGCAAATTTCAGTCATGGTGTTTTTCTATTTCCACCTGCCGTTTCTCAAGTTCCTCGGTCTGTCTACGTTCTTTTTGAGCCTGGTCCTTGGCTTCACGGCGTTGGTGTGGTTATTGATGGTTGATTGTGGGCGGAGGACAGATCATGTCTGGACCGATTGGAAAGCGCAGAAGGAATGATACGTGTGAGCTTGACTGCGCTCTTCCTTGGAGTAAAACATCACGGAGACAGGAGTTGTGGGCACACGACACATTCGGCGGACCGGCAGTGTGGTTTTTGGATTTAGATCGTGTCGAGAGCAAGAGCAAAAATACATACAACACCGGGTATTCGCTGGTCGTCACCGACCCAACTACTAATCCAGCCCTTACTGGCTTGACTATGGGAGAGCGGACGGGATCCCGTATTTTCCAGTAGGTATGGTCGTATGTGCTTGGTGTGGACGGATACGGCGTTTAAGACAGGTCCATGTTGAGGGAGGGGTTGAGGATGTGAGAATGGTGAGTTGTGGAAGTTCGACGACGGCCAAGGTCAGAAATCCTTTGTGCTTTCCAAGCCAAACAAGCATGAGGTCTCCCTTGGCTTTACTACCCTCAATCGGTTGATGTACAAATTTGTGAGCATGGCATGGCACCACGATCTTGATGCGATGTCTGTTGAGCTGGCGTGCGGGAGTGGCAGTCTATGAGCTTCATAATCATACCAACGGCCGGTGGCATAGAAGTCATTTGGTGCGACTTGGTACAGTCGAGATATGCTATAGACCTAGAAATGGCACCTCCGCTAGTAGACTTTGTCCATCCGTATCGTGCTTAGCCATCTTCGTTGACCGAGAATCGATCGCCTTGCCGGCAAAGGCGCCTGTCATGGGATCCAGGCATGCCAACCCCACGGAAGAATGACTTTGGGGAGTATTTGATCCACATGGTTCACATGGAAAAAAAAAAGAAGGGACGGCAAAATTTACTCCTCGACGGGGAATTGAACCCCGGTCTCCAGCGTGACAAGCTGGCATACTAGCCACTATACGATCGGGGAAGACGACTGTTGACCAATTGAGCCAAGTGATCTGATTGATAGAAAATGAGCTATTAGGCCACAACATGTCGTCTCATTGGGTGCGCCTCATCACTGCACCTAATTACCGATTGTTCAGACATGAATTCTCAACCTTGAAAGGCTTGAGTGAGCAAGGTAAATCCAGGCTTCCATCAGAGGGGTAACTAGTCATACCAGCGAGAAAATGGCGTCTCCATCATCCCCTGTCTGCCCAGAAGCCCGCCCCTAAGCCGTCGCGACCTCCTGGATCGTCTTCCAAAACTGCTCCGGATCATGCCCAAACCTTCCCAAGAACAGCCCGTCCAGCTCGTCCTTCAACGCCAAATACGTTCCCGGCCCAGCACTACCACCATACACGATCCTCGTCAGCCCCGGCCGGCCCCGTACGCAGTCAAGCGCCCGAATACCCGCGGCCACAGCACACACATGCTCCGCGCCCGCCGGCTGCGCCGCCCCGATCGCCCACACGGGTTCATAAGCCAGCACAACCTCGGCCTCCGGCGGCACCGCGGCCATGACCCCCTCGACCTGAATACGGCACTCTTCGACAGCTACCCTGGCCGCCTCGGCCGCCGATACACCCTCTCCTCCCGCGGAGACCTCACCAATGCACACAAGCGGCACAAGCCCATTGCGAGCCGCTGCTTTCGCCTTTGCCGCGGCCGACTCGTCCGTCTCGCCAAACAGACGCCTTCGCTCGGCGTGGTTCAGCTCCACGAGCCGACAGCCCACCTCAGCCAGCACTGCAGGTGATACCTCGCCTGTGAAGGCGCCGGCGTCTTCGGCCGCCGCGTCCTGCGCGCCCACCCACACGCGCGTGTCGCGGAGCCGGTCTGCCGCTGATGCGACGGAGATGAAGTCGGGGATGATGAAGATGTCGAGAGAGTCGAGCAGGCCTGGCGGTGCGGACTCGAGAAGCGGGAGGAGTGAGGAGATGTAGGCTTGTGTTTTCGCGTGGGAGAAGTACATTTTTGTCGAGAAGCCGAGGATCCGGCGGCGTGCGGGGGGTGAGGGCGCCATGATGGTCTGTCCCGTGTGGTTTGGTGGACAAGAAGCTGGTCACGGTGGTTGAGCAAGTGAAGCTGGTCTGGAGTTGAAGTGAGAAACCCCGCCAACGAGCCAGACCTTCTAGAACTTGAATGGTGCTGGTGATGGAAGCTCCCCGCTGCAGTGGCGGCTTCGGTGGATCGGATCCAGCGCGGCGCATGTGCCGTTCCCTCGGATGACCCAACCTGGAATACGGCGGGCACCCGCGGCGCTTGCTCCGGCGCGCTTCAGTGCTCGGCATCTCCGCCGGCTCATTGGATCTCGGCTCGGGGTCTAGCTTGGGCCAGTCGGTTCGGTTTGGGAAGATTCAAGGTCTACGGGTCTATCTTGAGACACAGGGACGGCTCTTGGAAATACCTTCACTCACTATTTCGTGCTGCAAAACCACATACCCTAGCATTAAGTGAATAGACGATATACCGGCTAATTACTGCATCCCCCGCTTGAGCGCCTCCACGGCAACCTTGGCCGCCCACGCGCCCGGGTCCGGCGGCATCTGGCTCTCCTCAAGCCCTCCGCCAACGTACGTAGCCCTGCCCAGTCGCGGCTTCATGCCCTTGGTCGCCTCGGCGCCCTTGACAGCCCCCTCAACCGCAGCATCGAAACCGCCCGCCGCCATGCCCTCGGCGAAGGGAATCAGCGTGTCCATGATGGTCCTGTCGCCCACCTTTGCCGGCGTGTACCGCCTCAGGTTGGCCAGCGCCGTCTTGAGCGCCTTGGCCCACAGTGCCTCCTGTCCGCGTCCCGCCCCGGCCTCCTTCTGCATCGCCAACCGCAGGGACACGAAAAAGATGCCCAGCACGCCGCCCAGCGTGCCGCCAATCTTGGACTCGACAATGTCCTCGAGTTCGACGAGAACCGCTCCCAGTGAGCCTGATGATGCCACTCCACGGTCCAGCGCCGCGTTCAGCTCGACCGCCACCGTCTTGACCGTCTCGCCGCAGTCACCGTCGCCCATGACCGTGTCCCACTTCGTCAGGTCAGGTTCCGACTCGACGAGCGCAGCGCAAGCCGTGCGCAGCATCTTATCCAGCTTTCCTGCGTCCACGCGAACGTCCTGCTCATCGGGCACAACGTGCTTCTCCTCGGCCGGCGCCGTCGCAAATTGCTCCTTGCGCGCACGCCTCTGGCCCTGAGAACCGGCCATCGACTCCCAATAGGTGTTGGTCCGCACATCCGCGAAGCTCTTGATCTGTTCCACGCTGTATGAAGAGCCCTTGGCCGCCGCCGTGATGTTGACAACGGAGACAGAGAACGCCGGCGCGTTGAGCGACGTCTCAAGGAAGCCCGCGTACACCCGGGACGGCTCAATCTTCCAGTCGGTCGCCAGCTGCTCAAGGAGCTCGTCGACCAGGGCGCCCATCTCGAGGTGTGACATGCCGCCAAAGTTGCTCACCAGCAGCATCGTCTCGTCACCGGGCGCAAAGTGCACATAGCCGCGCTCCGGATCCGTCTCGTCCAGGCAATATTTGAGGATGCTCTTGACGAGGTCCTGCGGCGACGGCACCGGCGAGATTTTCTGGTACCCTGGCTCGTTGTGCGGGCCTGTGCCGAGCTCAATCTCGTCCGCTGCAAGCGTCGCGTGCTCGCTGCGGCCTGGTACGTGGCAGTGGTCCAAGGTCGCCGCGATGGACACGATCTGCTGCGAGAAGGAGACACCCAGGTTGTAAACGTCGTCGATCGACTCGCCCGCCCCAGCCGCGCCGCCCATGATTTTCAGCACACCCAGCTGCCCGGCCAGACCGCGACGGCCCACCAGGCTGCCCTTCTTGCCAACCGATACGTCGTCGCCGCAGATGATCATGCGGCAGTCGTGACCTTTGGCGCGGGCCTTTTCGTTGGCGAGGCCAAAGTGCAGGCAGTCGCCCGTGTAATTGGTCACAACCAGGATTGTGCCCTTGTCGGAAGGCACACGCTCAATGGCCGAGACAATTTGGCGTGTGCTGGGGCTGGCAAAGATGTCGCCAGCGACCGAGGCCGACAGCAGGTTGGTGCCGACGAACCCCGACCAGGCCGGCTCATGGCCCGAGCCACCGCCCGAGATGATGCTGACCTTGGACCGGTCGAAGGTCGAGTCGTACACGACGCGGTTGGTCTGATCGAGCTCGAGGGCCGAGTTGTAAGCGACGAGGCCGCGGAGAGACTTGTTCACGAGCCCCTCGGGGGACTCGAAGAGGTGGCGCTTCGACATTGGTGGTGACTGTTCTCAGATTGTCGTGGCAGGATCGGATGCCTCGAGGTGGAGAGGGGAAATGGGTAAAATGGCAGAGCTCGATGAGGGGTCACAACTCCTGGGAACTTCAGAGGGAGCTCGACCTTGGGCTCGACGCAGGTATAAGGACCCGGCGCATGACATGGGGTTCCCCAACTTCGGTACAAAGGCCCAGGCCGTCAACCGGAGCTGGACCGGTTCGGATCTGCATCGCGCAGGTGGCCTTCTCGCAGCTGTGGCTTCTGGCTGGCTGGCTTCCCTCTCTTGGAAGTGCCGCGGGCACGTTCCGGCCAGGCTTACCGGCTGAGTGTCACTGTGGTGGCTCCGCGGTGTTCCCCGCGGCGGCGGACGCGGCGAGGCGTCGGCGTTGAGGCCGGTGGTCTAGGCCAAAGAGGGGTTCGAAGAGGGGCAGCGCTCTCCAGTGACGTTCCGAGTCGTGGGGTTGCCCCGGAAAACGATGGGGTTTCCAGGTTCGCAGTCACGGCGGGCTGCCCGAAGCAGTAATCCGTGTCGCCGCCGATGGCCATCATGGTCATCAATGGTGCCCCTCCATTGCCTCCCAAGCCAGACCCAAGCGACGTGGGATTCATTTCGAGAGACGTCTTTTCGTCTTCCCTTCGAAGGTCTGGAACATCGTTAGCTCTGTCAGGACATCATCGACTCCAAAAACACCAAGACCAACAGCTTGAGACTCCACTGCCAGCAAAATGTCTACCACCAAGCTGCGGATTGCCATGGGCTGCGATGTGAGTTTGCGAGCGCGCGTCGCGCCAACCCGTCGCATTCGAATCCCAAAGACTGATCATGGGCCACTTGGCCGTTGCAGGACGCCGGCGTCACGTACAAGAACACCATCAAGGCCGACTTTGAGGCGGATCCTCGGGTCGAGGTGGTCGAGGACGTTGGAAGTTTCGGCAAGGACGACAAGACAGCATACCCTCTTCGCGCCGCTTCGGCCGCGCAACTGGTCGCCGACGGCAAGGCAGACCGCGCCCTGCTCATCTGTGGTACCGGCCTTGGCGTCGCCATCGCCGCCAACAAGATCAAGGGCGTTCGCGCCGTGACGGCGCACGACAGCTTCTCGGTCGAGCGGTCCGTCCTCAGCAACAATGCCCAGGTCCTCTGCATGGGCGAGCGCGTCATCGGCCTGGAGCTCGCGAGGCGTCTGGCGAAGGAGTGGGTGGGATACACATTCGACCCCAACAGCGCGAGCGCGGCCAAGGTTGATGTCATCTCCTCGCTGGAGAACTAGACGTGGATAGCAATGGCCTGACGATTGACGCAAGCGCGGTGCCCGTCTTCACGCGATGTTCGGTGATGCCATTGATCGGCAGGCGACATTTTGATCGACACCACATCGGCGACCCTGCCCATACTTCAGCGTGGAAGTGCTGTCTCGCGTCCATTGCAAGATGCGACAACACTGTTTCGTCGCAGCATGTTGCCGAAGCTGCTAGCCGCGCGTGACAGCGAGGTCCTCGCCCGTTACGCTGACGCTTGGCAGATTGATTGAATCATGACTCTTGGAGCAGAACTCTCTTTGTGGAGCGTCGCCATTGTGTTGTGTTCCTGGACCTTGTCCGGACGGTCCGGACGCAGGGAGAGACCAGCTCGTGTCGAATGCAAGATGACGGGCGTCTTTCCTCGTTTACCGGAGAGCGAGGAGAAACCGATGACCAACGAGGCGACTCCACGAAGACAAAGCAGCGCAGCGGGGACGGGACGATTCCCCGGCGCAACCCCGTGACTGGGGCTCCAAGTGCTCTTGGCTGGAATGGGCACCTTGTTTGTGTCGATGCAAGGAGCCCCCAGGCACAACACAGGGCCCGAGCTTCTGCCGCCTCGATTCGAGGCGAGGAATGAGGCTTGCCTGAGAGGCCAGCCCTCTCCAGTGAATCGAGATCTGGCGGGGGCTAGATGGACGCGGACACCTGTCATCCAGAGAGCAGGTGAGCCCAGGACGACGCCGTCCCGTCTTAGCACACGACAACAACGGGCGGCTCAGTTCCATCGGTCCAGGAACGGTTGAAGTGCCATGTGGCCTGCTCTCAGATGACGTCCGGTGCGTGCTTGCAAGGTTAACAGAGCCGCCTGCCCTCGCCCCGGCGGAACGGGAGCAAAAGCCACAGAGAGATTCCAAGAACATCAAGCGTCCCGGCAATCTATGTCGCATCTCACCCGAGGGGGAAAAAAGGAGATAAGTGGTGCCTGGGCCGGACGGCAAACTTTGCGCCCAACATCAGACCACCAGGACCGGGCGTGAGAGCAACCTCGACATTCGAGTCCGGGTGCTCCAGGCCAATCAGCAAGGTCCTGACTGATAGCGTGACGGCGCGTCCACCGCGCACCAGGGGTCTTCCGGAGCTCTTTTTCTTCTCAAAGTCCCTTGCTGGAGGACCCGGAGAAGGGGCACGAAAGTGTTCAGAGTCCCGACATTCGTCTCGACACGATACGGGTCGATGCCACTCTTGGCTCTACCACATGTTTGCCTGGCCGTCGGTGTCGACAGAAGGAAACAGGGGGCAGCAGCCAATGACCATGTCGGAGGAGTCGATCCGTGGGAGACGCTTGGGACAGCGCCGTGGATCTCGGCACGGCACGGTGGATGGGATGTGATGGGTGCGGCCTCCTGGAAGATCCCGCCGCCCCATTGATTCTGTCTGCTTTTTGCCTGGACTTGGCCGAGGCCCTTCGAGACATGTGAGTCGGTTTCTGCGACTGACAGCTTGGGTTGATGGACAAAGAGAGGTGTTTCTCGTTCGTAGACCACCTGAGAGGGTGAGGTCTGCATCCGGCGGCCGCGTGTCGCACACTAGAGTGGCGCTGAAGATGCAGACACTTTCGAGTGGCCAGGTCGGGGTGTGGCACATGCTGGTGAGGTGAGCCAAAGGGGACCTGGTTGTGCGGTCAGTCTTTTGCCGATAGGACCTGGTTGTGCGGGCTGCAGTCAGCGAATGGGATTGTGGGTTGAGGACCTTTCCCGTCGTCCCTTGCAGGCTGCAGCAATGCACCCACCCAAGAGCTGCAATGCGACGGTGCGTGCTGCAATATATTTACCCCTCTCGGGGTGCCACATGGGCAGGGGACCCCCCCTTGGCCGTGTTCCACGTCCAAGGTACCGTACAGTGCGGCCCGGGATGGTCTCCAGGCCGTTGTTTCCATGTTCCATGATGCCTGTCGACAAGGAAGGCCACTCTCGGGACGCGATGGGGCTTGTCCCGTCGAGGTGGGCGGCCGGTGCAGACCTGTGTCTCTGTGGAGGAGTCGACAGAGACATGTAAAGGACGGGGACTTGTCTCTGTCGAATCCGATTTGGGGCGGAGCACAGTCCGGCGGCCCAGACCACCTCCCAACCAGCAGCATCGCGATTGGCGCCAATGGGACGGTAGCAGTCTGCGTCCGAGTCCAGGGAACCGCAGCCGTCAGGCCGAGCGGGCACGCGAGAGCGGCCGATGCGATAGCCGGTCTCTGCGTGTGGTGTGTCGCCTCGCCTCGCCTCGCCTCGTCCGCGAACGGGGATTCTTCCGTGGTCCGTGTCGTGTTTAATTTCGCTTTGGTGGGGTGAATGGACGGTGGAGGGAAGCGGTTGGAGACCCTGTCCTGGCAGGGCAGAGGAGCAAGCCAGGGGTGGGCTGGGCGACGTTTACTCCTGGGGGCCGGGCCGCCAGCCATATCAGGTTCAGGGCACCAAAGCCCCCAAACGTCCACTTCTTCGAGAACGAGCAGCCAGCCGGGTCTGCTCCGTCTGATGGATGCTGCTGTCGCTTCGTTCGTCGGTGATCGGTGGACGGCGGCTGCTTGGCGGTATGATGGGCGGAGACACCGATAGCTCGTCTATCGTAAAGTGAGCCCGTGAGGCTGTGAGGCTACGGGCGAGTCAGTTGGTGGCATAGCATGGCATGGCATGGGCATCAGGAAAGAGGGGGTCGGACATGCTGTGCTGCGGTGGAAAGATGGCCGAACTCTCAATGGTCGAGTGGCCGGCCGTCGCTGGGACCGTCATGTCGGGTTGCGTCTGGTCTGGCTCGGAAAGCTAAGATGGATTCGTGGCGTGACCTGGCATACAGTCTATTTGCTCGTAGTGTAGTCGCTGGAGGTTGTGGCCGGGGGAGGTATCGGGGCGACGCCTTGGGGCTTTTGGAGGCGTCTGTGACTTCCAGGCCGCGGGAAGGCCGTAGCTCCGACTGGGGACTAGCCCAGAGGCCGGGGCATCGGCGGCTTACAGGTTAGTGGTTAGCATCGCACCTCCCTCGCGTGGTTTGGTCTGGTCCCGTCTGCGTCTGGTCTTTTGGTCTTGGCCCTTCCAGCCGTCCACGCCCACTCCCGTCCCGGCCAAGGACCTCGGGGGAAAGAGCAACACAGCTTTACCAGCCCACTCCCGCCTCTGGCTGGTGCTGTCCGCCCGCCCGCCTGCACCACAACCTGAACGAAAAGCCCGGGGCCCGGGGCCCAGGGCGGACAGGTCCCGGCGGGGGTTCCATCCAGTCCATCCACTCATCCACCACCCACATCCCATCCTTCCCTCTGGGCTAGCTTCGACCCCTGAATCAACGGGACTGAACGGGGGTGGTGGAGGGAAGGAGCGAGGAAGGAAGGAACCTAGAAAAGCTGCTCCCGTCGAGGTACTTTCCTCAGTCGAGTAGGTAGGCTGGTAAAGTACCAAGGGCAGGTAGCTTAGCTTCTCTAGATCCTGGCTCCAGGCTCCTGGCTCCCAGTCCCAGACCTGGCTCCCGCTTGTCGGTCTTGTTGTCCGTCGGGTCTTGTCACGTCAGGGCCCGCGTTCTTCTTCCTCCCGCCCATCCACATCACCTTTCTTCTCCCGACACTACCAGAAAGCATCAATTCTGTCGCGTCTGAGCGAGCACGCTGCCCTCGATCATTCCTAAAGGCGACCAGGCGCAACTCGTCCACCCCAGACATCAGACATCCCGAGTGCCGAACGGAAACATCGACCGTGCGGATTTTCCCAGGCTAGCTGCATGAACGCCTGCGAGACAACTGGCCTAAGGTAGCAAGCTTTGGATAGCACAAGAAACAAGCACAGCATCAGCAGCAGCTGGCCCACCTCAACGCAGTCGGCTCTCAGAAACAGCTGTGGCAAGCGCCCGTATTGTCCATATCTCAGGTGGGTGGCCAAACCTTTTTCCCCGGCCTCTCTCGCCCCCGGCGCACGCGGCAGGCAAGCAACTTCAATACCTCCTCATCTTTCCCATCTCTGTGGGAATGGAGATCCGCCATCACTCCGCCCAGCCGCAACTGCGATTGTCCAATCATTCATGTGCTACGGCTAACACCACACTCGAGCACAGGACCAAGACCAACTTGCTTCTTCCCTGCGCCCTCGGCCCCCTGATTCACTCGAAATAATTGCGCCTCGATTTCCCCCCAGGCCCTGACATCAGTGCCGGTAAAACCCGTCGACTACATCGACGGCCCTCCTCACCTGGCGTCTGGCCTGACCGCGGCAGTACTTTTCCGCCCGATCCTGTCGTCTCATCAAAGTCGTCCCATCATCAGACAAAGCCCCATTCTCGGCATTGAGCCTCACCTCTGTTCGTACAACATCAGAACGCGAGACGCAACCCGGCGCACCTCGCCAGTCCCAATTTCCAACCCCGCCATCAGTCTCCCTTGACTGGCATTCTCGACCCCGCCACAGCGTCCTCCTGACTCGGCTGCCACCCGTCTTCAATCACCCGCCACCAGCACAACCTGCCAACATGGGACTCTTTTCTCGCAAGGAGAAGACCCCAAAGGTCACGACAACCGCCAAGCCGTCTATCAACACCTCGGATGTTAGCATCAACTCCGGGGCGTCCAGCCTCAAGTCCCCGCCGCCGACTACACGGGGCGCATTCAATCGCGTCTCTGGCGGCAGCACCACCAACGGCGCACTGGCCGCCCAAATTCCCAAGATGGACCTCCCGCGGCCCCCCGACCCCCAGCTCGACCCAGCTGGCTACCTGCGCAGCCTTTCTGCCGTGAGGGAGCGGAGCAAGATCATGAAGGACAAGGCCCTCCAGAACCAGCTTGCCCACTTCCAAGTCGACATGACCAAGTTTCCGGACGTAGTCAGCTTTGTTGCACTAATTATCAGGGTGAGTCCATGATGATCCAGGCGCCGGGTGGTGGAGTCGCTAACCGCCGTTTCTTGTCTCCCTGTAGCGAGACTATGATGCGCCCTTCAACTCGATCCCAGGACACGGCAGGCACCAGCACTTCTGCGTTGGTGGTCGCGACCGCATCGCGCACCTCTTGTCAACGTTTGACGACGTCGACAGTACCGAAAAGTGCCGTCGCATGGTCGATCTCTTCCTCGTCAGCGTGCTGCTGGATGCAGGTGCTGGAACACAATGGACCTACAAGAGCACGGAAAACGGCAGAATTTACCGCCGGTCTGAGGGCATCGCAGTGGCGAGTCTGGAGATGTTCAAGACGGTGAGATCAGTCCATGGCAGACGGCCTCGCGAAGTCACCTCAGTCTAATTCATCACCAGGGCATGTTCTCGAGCAACAGGAGCAACAAGTTCCAGGTGGACAAGACTGCGCTGCAAAGCCTCACAACCGAGCAGCTGGCTGCCGGCCTGCAATCAAGGCCTGGAAACGAGATGGCGGGCATCGAGGGCCGGACACAGCTGCTCGTCCGTCTTGCCAATGCCCTGCACGAGAAGACAGAGTTCTTTGGTGACGGCAGGCCAGGCAACATGGTTGGTGAGTTAGACTCTGAGAGACATCCTTCAAGTCGCGGTGGTATTGCTAACGAGTAGCTCAGACTATCTCCTCTCTCACCCGTCGACGCAGGCCTCGTCCATGCCCATCGTCGCGCTCACCACACTCTGGAACGTCCTCATGAGCGGCCTCGCCCCCATCTGGCCACCATCCCGCACAGCCATCAACGGCATCTCTCTCGGCGACGCCTGGTCGTGCAGCACCATGCCGCAGGCAGGAGGTTCGCCCACCTCGACCTTCTCGCCCTTCCCCAACTCTGGCCACCAATCACCCATTGCAGCCTGGGAATCGATCCTGCCTTTCCATAAGCTGACGCAATGGCTCTGCTACTCGCTCATGCAACCCATGCAGTCTATTCTTGGTGTGCACTTCGCGGGCGTCGAGCTGCTCACGGGACTGCCCGAGTACCGCAACGGAGGCCTTTTCATCGATACAGGGGTGCTGACCCTGAAGTCGGAAGACAACGAGCGCGGTCTTCAGAACTACGCCGATTACTGCCGTCGGACAGGGACCAAGGCTGTCGAGGTTGCGCCCATGTTTGAGCCTGGCGACGACGTTATCGTTGAATGGCGCGGTGTCACTGTTGGATTCCTGGACCTTCTCCTCGTCGAGGTTAACAAGCATCTGGCCAAGGAACTGAACGGCGAGAAGCTTTCATTGGCGCAACTGCTAGAAGCTGGAAGCTGGAAGGTATGCCCCCTCATCCCTTTGTCGAGTAGTGATTCCCGTGCTGACGAACTCTCCAGGGAGGAAGGGAAATCGCTGAGGTCAGCCGGCCAAATACCAAGGAGCCCCCTATCCTCATCGACAGCGATGGAACGGTGTTTTAATGGAAGAGGTTTTGGGTATTCCCGGATTCGCACGTTGAATACTTTGCGTGGAATTGGCGCTTTCATGTTTACAAGGCACATGGGGGGATGGGACGGTTCGCATCGGAAAAGGTACCGCGGCAGGCCAGAGCGTTGAGCTGGGTAAACGAGTATCATGCAGGTACTTCAAAACAGGATGTCTCTATGAATGGAGATGCTCATGCCGCCGAATTTATGACCAGGCCCTTTCGCATCTCTCACTCGTGCGTAGTATACAATGCTTCCACCCTCCACCGCGAACGGACCCCCAAGTGCTAGGTGCGTCAAGATGCGCATACATACATGCCTAGGCCGCATGACAAACCCATGAGCCAGACCAACTCGCCTCACATAAATGTACAAGAACTCGGACGTGCGATAGCACGCTCATCCAAGATCTAGTTGTCCTTGTTAGACTTCTTCTTGGACTTGATCTCGGCCCAGAGCTTCTTGCGGTCCTCCTCGGCCCGCCTCTCCTCCCAGGCCTTGAGATCCTTATCGGCCTGCTCCTGCTTAGAGGCCTCGACATGGTTGCCCATGCCGCCCTTGGCGTTGTGGATGGTCTGTTTGAGGCTGTTCATGCCGCTGGTGAAGACGTTCTGCTTGGAGGCATCGGCGGAGCCATCGACGGACTTGACGGGGATGGTGTTGGGGTCCCGGGCGGTGGGGGGCTGGTACAGGGCGCCGCTGATGTGGGTGGTGGACGTCGGGATGGCCGAGGGCAGGGTCGGGAGACCGGTCAGGCGGCGGAAGACCGGGTTGCGGAAGAGGATGTTCTGGGCGATGGCGAGGATGGTGGAGATGACAAAGTAGAACTGGAGGCCGGCGGGGAGCCACAGGGCGACGAGGGCCGAGATGGGGGTGAGGATGTAGGCCATGAGCTTCATCTGAGCCCTGGTCGCGGCGGGGACGTTGGCCAGGTTGGACTGTGTTGGGAACCGTCAGCTTTGCTACTCCAGGAAAGGGGCGCGGTATGTCATACGTAGAACATGCCAACCATGGCGATCGGGCCAATGATGGGAAGGATGTAGAAGGGATCCGAGACGCTCAGGTCAGTGAACCACAGGATACCACCCGTCTCAAGCGAGGGCACGGGGATCTTGGCCATGTTGTTGAGGACGATGAAGGTTCCGTAGCCGAAGGGGATCTGGGCGAGACCCCAGAGGGACGACAGCGGCGAGACCTTGTGCTGCTTGTGCAGGGTGCTCAGGGCCATGCGCGACTCGTTCATGGCAACCTGGTCGCCCGACTTGAGAGACGCCTGCATCTGGTCCTTGAGGGCGTTGTACTCGGGCATGGCCTGCAGCTCCTGCATCTTAGCAGAGGTCTGCTGGGCCTTGAGCGAGGGCTTCAGGAGAGCCACGCGCAGCAGGATCGTGGTGGCTACGATGGTCGCCCACCACGGCAGACCGGTGTAGATGTAGACGTGCTCGAGGAGCCACTGGACGCACGACGAGGGACCCCAGCCAAAGTCGAGGCCGAGGGCCTTGAGGTAGCCGATCTGCTCGGGGATGTCGCTGATGTTGACGCCGAGGGACTCGAAGTCGGAGAGGGTCAGGTTCGGGGTGACGTCGGAGATGGGGGCCGGAGGGGCGTCAAGCGGCGTTGGTGGCACGACGGATGAGGGCGTGGCGGCGGCGGATGCTTCAGGCACAGAAGCCTCGGGAGTCGCGGTCTGTGGTGTCGATGTCGCCTCGGCAGTCTTGGATTTGTCGCTGGACCAGAAGGAAAGCGCCCGACTGGCCGGAATAGAGCCCGCGAGCAGCATCGGGCTGCGCAGAACAACGGGCCTCATACCGGCCTGGGGCTTCCATGCCGTCGCGGAGAGCCGTGTCGAGGTGCCGAATCGCCGTCCATCGAGGAGTCTGGGGGTTGTGGTGCGGATCTGCTGGACGGACAGGATGTTAGCCCGGCGGACGCCGTGTCGGCCATTGATGGCTCCTGAGAGGCGAGGACACTGACCGATGGGCTCGAGAGACCTGTCCTCGCGGAGGACAGGGACCGGATGGCTCCTCTGCTGGGCAACATGATGGGCTGATCTGATCGCGAGACGCGGGATGGGCAGGAGTAATCATACGCCTGGCGCGGATGAAGACGTCGAGGGTCCCAAAATTTTTGGGTGCGCCGGGTGAACCTCGGAGAGGGGGTGCAATTAGTGAGGATTGCACCCCCCTTGCGAGTCGGTGATGCGTGCTCAGGTCTGACCCGACCGCGACCTGCTTGCGCTCGGTTTCCCGAGGCATTGGGCGATTGAGCGGGTGTTCTGGCGTATCTGAAGTTCGCCAGTAGAGTCTCAATTTTGCAACATGCTGCAATATATGTACGCGGTTTAAAAGCCAGAAACACACATGCTTGCTCCCGTGTCCTGTGACCATCCTTCCCTGCCTGGGCTGCTCGTTTGTTTCCTCGAGGCCCGCCTCATCTCCATGCGCCGAGTTGTTTATGCGATGCTTGATAGCTTTACATGTCTGACATGCCCGTCGGACTTGCCTGGCCGTTGCCGTTGCCGATGCCGACGCCACAGCCCGGGCCTCAAACGGTGTCGGCCGTAGTCTCGACCAACGCCCTGTCGTCTGTCTGTGACATGTTCTTTCCATCTTATTCCCACCCACCGAGTCATTCCAGGCTCGTCAGGTCGTTCAGGCTTGTCCGCGGCCGGGAGGACTTCTCTCTGATCTCGATGCCGGGGCCGATGGGGTGCGCTCGCCTGCGGGTCATGGGGAACACCTGGAGAGGGTCAGTACTGGAGCAATATGCCAGGCATCTACCAGCAGCTCCTCTTGGAAGCCACCGGACCTCGCCTTCCGCCCCTTGCCTTGGGAGGTCGTACCTTGGTGCCGCCCCACCCTAACCTGAAAGCAGCCTCATGGGCAAACAGCTCGCCAAAGCCCAGCATCATGCCGTTGATGAATGGCAGCAGCAGGTTGATCGCAGTGCCGCGTACCAGGGACCAGATCGTCGGCGGCTTGTACAGGATGACGGGAGTATCGGTTGACTGGGGGGATCCAGACATGTCTTCGCCTTGGGAGTATTGCTCGCTGTCGGAACGGATGGTGACGCCCGACTCGGCGAGGGGGTTGAAGGAATCGTCTGACGCCATGATGCGGTCTGCTCTAGGGCGTGGATGGTCAAGCTCGTTGTTGAGGATGTCGGAGTCGAGGCGAGGGGATTTCCAAGTTCACCGAAACTCGGCAATGGCCTCCAGCGGGCACCGTCGCAGCCTGTCGGGTGAGGTCCCGGCTTTGGGGAGCTTCTGAATGCGCGATGACATAAGCGGGAAGCTATCCGGGGATGAGCCGGGTCAATGGGCAAGTGTTGAGGGGCCACAGTGGGGTAGCATCCCCGCTGCACGTCACCCGCGGTGCGCGAAGCTTCGAGGGGTCTGTTGGAAGGTACGACTCCAGAGCTGCCTGCCCTGTTGCTTAGTGGCACTGAACAACGCCTGCCGCCTTGCAACCTACGATCCAACTCCCAGCCACAATACTTGCAAAACACCAGTGATTCCGCCACCGTTCCGAGTTCTCCTTCACTCACAACTTCGGAGCCCGTATTCAAAGCCCTTCGGTCGCCCGATCTTCTCCTCTACATCACCCACACCTGCACCCAAACCAACACCTTCCGTTTGCCACAGCAACCATTACGATGTCTGACCAGGATGAAGCCCGGCAGGCGCAGGTCCTGCAGGAGTTTGTGCAACTGACCGGCGTTTCCGAGGCACGAGTAGGTTTCCGGAAACATTTAATCCTCTGCACTCGCATCTGACCGTTCTCCTACAGTGCCAGGAGTACCTCGAGGCCGCCGACTGGGACATTGGTCGCGCTGCCCAGGCCTTCTACCTCGATACTGAAGATGCGACGGCCGAAGAGGCCTCATCCAGCGCTCCCGCGCCGGCCGACAACTACACCGGTCCCCGCACCCTCGACGGCCGCCCGGCCCCTCAGTCCCAGCGCGCCCCCGGTGCGTCCTCGTCTAGACAAGCACAGCCCAAGCGGAAGGGCGTCGCGACCCTTGGCTCGCTGGGGTCATCCTCGCACCAGCATGACGATGACGATGATGAAGACGATGATGATGAGTCTGAGGACGGCCGCAACCCCCGCGATCTCTTCGCTGGCGGTGAGAAGAGCGGTCTGGCCGTGCAAGACCCAACCCAGGGCGGCAGCGGCAGCGGCGCCCGCAGGCTGGTCCGTGACATCATGTCAAAGGCCAAGGAGTATGTCCCACAATCCCCGATGCCCACCGAACACTCTCTAACAAAACGTAGAAACGCTTCTAAAGCGGGCCGTGACGAGAATGAGCAGCCCTCAAGGACCACAGGCTTCCGCGGCAGCGGCCAGACGCTTGGTGGCGACGGCAAAGAGAGCCGTGTCATCCCTGACCCTAACGCCCCAGCCGGCGGCTCTTCTGCGTCCGCAAACGAGCCCATCCAGGAGCGCGTTCTTCACCTTTGGAGCGACGGATTCAGCATTGACGGTGGCGAGCTGCACCGTTTCGACGACCCCGCCAATGCTGCCGACCTGGAGATGATCCGCAATGGCCGCGCACCACTCCACCTGATGAACGTTCGCTACGACCAGCCTGTCGACGTCAAGCTCAACCAGCACTCCGAGGCCTGGCACCCTCTGCCTCAGGCTTACAAGCCGTTCGGCGGCTCTGGCCGGAGACTCGGCAGCGAGGTTCCTGGCGACGGCAGCAGCAGCACGGCGGCGGCGGCGGCTCCTGCAGCTCCTGCGGCCGCCACTCCCAGCGACCCTACCAACACGGTGGACGACTCGCAGCCGACCATCACTATCCGCATCCAGCTTCCCGACGGCACACGCCTGCCCGCTCGGTTCAACACTACCCAGACTCTCGAGACCGTCTACGGCTTCGTCCAGCGCGCGTCGCCGGCCACTCAGTCTCGGGCGTGGGTCCTGGCCACGACGTTCCCGAACAAGGATCACACCGACCGCAGCCTGGTCCTGGGCGAGATTCCCGAGTTCAAGAAGGGTGGCACTGCGGTGGTAAAATGGGCTTAAATGGTGGGATTGGCCTGTGGATTGAGAGTGGCGTTTGCAAAAGGGCTTTTTTGGACGAGCCTCCTAGGGCATCTTGGACGAGCTCAAACTCAGGCAACGGATTGCAGAAGAGGCATGGCCGGTAGAGACGTCAGATCATAGACAGGGACAGACACGAACTTGATGAGCAATTCCTGCAGTCATATATGACCCTTCAAATCTATCGTGATGCAAGCAAATGAACCTAAACGCCAGTACTGGTATCACATCAAACCCTCGCTAAGCACAAGCAAATACACCTCAGGTGGCCGAACTAGTCTGCCACCCTCCCCTGACGGCAGGCCGTTCTCACGATGCGGCGGTGGCGGCCTGCGCGACAGCAGTAGCCGGACCGTCGAGGAACTTGAAGTGTTCGATGGCGATCTGGCAGTTGAGCATGGCCGAGTTGAAGCGGGCCTCGCCGGGCGGCAGGACGACCATGAGGTAGGTGTTTGTGGTGAACTTGAGGATGAAGAGGTTGAAGCGCATGCCGGCCTTGTGCTCCATGCGGACGAACTGCTCGGCGTTGCGCGGGGTGCCGGTAAAGCGGCTGATGCTCTGCTTGAAGTGCTTCATGATGTTGGACATGCGCTCGAGGCGGTCCTCGGTCGGGTTGCGCTGGCCCTCGTCTGAGGTCCAGGAGGAGACGGCGAGGAAGGAGGTGCGCTCGAAGAGCAGGAGCTCTTCGGCCTCGATGGCGACGCCGAGGTTGGCGAGGTTGCGCTCAATGGTGGCCAGGTTGGGAACGAGGTCGTGGATGATGGATGCCCAGGCCTTGTAGAGGCTCTGGTCCCAGATGGAGGTGGCAAAGGGGGTGATGTCGATGGCCGAGGGGGGCGAGGCCGGGACGGCGGGAGCGGTTGGGCTAGCGGGGGACTCTGGGGGGGAGTCGGCGCCAGGGAAGCCGATGCTGTGGGCGTACTCTGCCGTCTTTTGGCGGACGATGCGGACGCGCTCGTCGTAGACGGCCTCGCGGTGGGCGGGGACGACGAGGTCCATCTTGTGGATGAGAATGTAGATGCGAGCTTGGGGGGAGAACTGCAGCAGGGCGGAGAGGATGGAGACGTAGGTGGCCAGGTCTCTGTCGACGTCGCGCGATTCGATGTCGAAGACGTAGATGAGCACGCCGACGTTGGAGAAGACGTGGACGCGTTGCTGGGAGAGGTAGTTCTCCATGAAGGCCTCCTGGCCGCCGCAGTCCCAGAGGTTCAGTGTGAGGTTGCCGAGGAACTTGACGTGGGAGAGATCGATGTCGATAGTGGCGCCTCTGCGGGGGAGGTCATGTCAGCTGGGAAGCTTGGGAGGGGAAAGAAGGTCTGGCACGTACAACCGGCGCGTGTCGCGGGCGATGTAGTTGCTGAAGATGATGCTGCGCATGCTGGACTTGCCGGAGCCGCTCTTTCCCATGAGGAGGACCTTCTTCTTCTTAGGTTTCTTGACCTCGTTCTGGGTATCGGCGGGCTGGTTCGACACGCCATCGCCACGGTCGCCATACGAGTCGGCCATTGCTGCTGGCGTTGGTCGGTGGACGATGGAGTTGTTTTCGGCAGGGCTCGGGGCCCGCTTGCTATTCAGACGGTGAGGTCCTGGCAAGCTGCAGTATCTCGATTTCAATTGAGCGACTGGACGGCGAGGGCGCGGAGTGATAGAGGGTGTCGCAGCTGATTGTGATTGTTTGGTGTCGCTGGGAAGCTCCAGGTCTGGACAATGGACGGGCGGGAATGACGATGGAAGTGGGGTGGCTACCTAATCAGGGGTCGAGAGAGACACCAGCCACCTAAGCCTCACCTCGGTTGCGCCTCTGTGGTTTTCGGTGAGGCACACCGAGCCCCTGACCCCTTTCCAATCCCCCATGCTGCACCACTATGCTTTGTACGAGGGCTTTGTTGGCTCGCAATTCCCGAAAGTATCAAGTTTCTCAAAGGGAGAGAAGTTTGAGGTGCGAAGTCGTTCTTAGTAAATTAAGTTACAGGTCACCGGACCCAGGAGGCAGGTTGTGATGCCTTAACAACATGGCCTGCTCGAAAGAGCTCGCCAGTGAGCAGGGCGAGCAGTAGTCCCTCGATTTTCAGAAAAGCATTTCTATCAGTTTACAACGGGTTGTGGGAAATGCTAGCTTCTTTCCAGAACCCATTATTTTGATAGACAAAGAAGCTGTTTGGCCTGTTAAGCAGAAGGTGCTGTTGCCCCTGAACAGAAGCGACACATCAGACGGACTCTCAAGACAGCCACACTCTCTGATTTTCAGTTCTTCAGTCCCCTCATGATTCACTTGATAAGATCGCAGAGCCCAATCAGTTTCGTCACAATGAGCATTGCCTCGGGATGAATGGCCCTGAACTGTGACTCCGACGCTGTCCTCTCGGATTCAGAGGCCAAGTCATGGCCGATAAAACGACGCGCATCCCTCCCGTCAACATTATTTGCAGACCAAACTCAAACACAGCCCACCACTTGAGAATCCCGTGATCTCTCAAACATATCGAAAATCGCTGCAGACGTCTGCGACGCTTACCAGCAAGCAAGATTTAAACTTGCTTCACCACTACACACCATCATCATGGTTCGAACATTTCTGGCCCCATGGGCCGTCTTCGTCTTGATCTACTTCACTATCGGAGTTTTGGGGCACATGTCAATGGTTTCTCCGGCCCCCATCAATCACAAGAACAACCCCTTCGCTGGCAAGATCGATTCCGAATACAACAACCCCCTTTCCGCCTCCGGGTCCGACTTCCCCTGCAAGGGTCAGCACACCCTCCTCGATCCGTCTGAAGGTCAGCCTGTCGCCCAGTGGGAGGCGGGACAAAGCTATTCCATGACCATCGATGGTGGCGCTTTCCATCTTGGCGGCTCTTGTCAGGCATCTCTTTCGTTCGACGGCGGCCAAACCTTCAAAGTCATCCACAGCTACGTCGGTGGATGCCCGAGCGCCAACGGCGAGACGAGCTACAGCTTTACCGTACCCGAGGACACTCCCTCCGCTGAGCGAGCCATCTTCGCCTGGTCCTGGTTCAACAAGATCGGCAATCGCGAAATGTACATGAACTGTGCTGTCGTGTCAATCTCCGGCGGCGGCGGCGGTCTCGACGACCGTCCCGACATGTTCGTGGCCAACGTCGGCAACGGCTGCTCGACAGCTGAGACTTACGACGTCGCATTCCCCGATCCTGGTGCTGAAGTCACTGTTCAAGGCTCCAACACAGCACCGCCAACTGGAAACTGCGGCTCCGGTCCGGGTTTGACGAACCCCGGTGGCCAAAGAGGTTCCGATGGGACGAGCGAACACCGACCAGGTGAGTCTACACCTGCCGGTGCCACGCTCACCGATGTCCCTGCGCCCCCTGTTGGAAAACCTCGCATCGGACCGCCTCCTATTGAGGGACAGCCTCCCTTTGAGGGAGCACCTCCTGTTGAAGGACACCCCTCAACTCCCGAGCCGAGCGGTCCTCCCAGCCAGGGGGTCCCCGAGTGCCAATGCAGCGCTGTTGCTAACCATGTCCCAGGCAACGACTGGCCCGACTGGTACAACCATGCCGAGCGCCTTCGCCCATGTGTGTTGAACATCATTCTTGGACAGCTGGGCATGTTTGGCGTGCCCTATGTGGCTCGATTCTTTGCGGTGTGAGGGAGAGGAGGGGTTGGATGAGATGGAAGCAGATGAAGATCATCAAGGCGGGGAGAAATTACGGAACACTGGCGAGACTGACCAAAAATTGCATGGAAATGACTTGAACGTGATTTTTCTTCCCGTGACTGTCTGCTAGTGATCGCGAGGTGCAAAGTGTGCTGCCGTCCTTTCAGTTTTTGGTCTTCAGACTGATAACTTTTCGACACTCAATATCTGATCCCGGAGTCATTTGGTACCCCTGTCTCTGTGTATAATTATGGCCGAATACTTTGATGCACGCAAAGGGATGAGACTGGCGATGCATGTCGTCAACACCTTTCGATGCATGTGCAACATCGCCGAGGCTTCAGGGGCTGCCATCGACAGGGGTTCTCCGCGTGGGCGCTCCCGCAATGCGGGGAATGACAGCTGCGAGGCGCGGGCATCGGACGATTGCCCTGAAGGGACGGGATGGTGTGCTGCCATTTCGCTAGATCGAAGCGCCACCGGGATGAGGCTTCGACTGTGCTGAAGCGAAGGGGTACGTGACTCGCTCGGGGCTCGTCAGCTTGGACTCGCGACGTCTGAGTCGTCGTCTTTCACATGTCTGTCACGACGTGGCGCAGAGTATGGATCATGTGTGCTTCTTTCCAAGGGGCAAGCTACCAAAAAGTACGAGAAATGAACACCCCAGCGCCGATGCTAAGTTCCCAAATGTCAATATCCTCACTCACACCCTCTGATCGCCACCTTTGGCTTCCCACCCGTCGGCCCACGTGTCCTGAATCTTCATCCACCCCACGGGCGGTTCCTTCACCGGCGTCACCGCCCGCTCGGACAGGTCGCTCATCTGGTACGCGTCATGATCGTCCGAGTCGGTATCGTCCCGCATGGCCACAGTTGTAGTTGCGCCAGCCTGCTGCTTCCTCGTGCTTCCTGAACCGATGGTCGGCGGCGGCCTCGGACCATTCCCAGGCGCTGTCTCCCGGGCGGTATTGCCGTACGAAGACCCCGAGAGCTTCGCCGGCAGCAGACGACGAAGCACAGGCACGCATCCGCAGATGATGCCCAGACTAACCTCCACCGCCGTCCAGATCCACAGCTCGAAGCCCTCCCAGGTGACGTCGAAAGTCTGCGTCGTAACGTGATATGCCCAATATGTCCGCGCGCAGGCGGCAGCCACGACGACGACGCCCATGCTGAAGAGGACCATGAGGCTGATGCGCTGGAAGAGAGGCAGACGAAGGCGCCAGAGGGTCGGCAGAGGGAGGAGGTAGACGATTGTGTCGGCGACGATGGTGCTGATGGTCTGGCCTGCGAGGGGCGGCCATTCGGCAATGCACTTCGTGACGCTGTCGGGATGGACGCGCCAGTAGTATTGAATGGGTATGCACTGGGTCCAGAGGACGATGAGGAAGACGATGACGAGGGAAACGACGAGGCCAAGCGTTGCCCAAGTCAGACGGCGGAACCAGGAGCCGATGGGCGCGATGCGCAAGTAGCTGGCCAAGATGGACAGCTTGACTAGGCCCGAGGCGATGAGGAAGAGGGTCTGGGCGGCGATGGAGATCTGGCACGGGTACGTATCAGTTCCTGTAGTTTGTGTGCGAATAGATGTGTAGTGCATACCTGACGTCCCTGAACCATCTGTTCAGTCTGCAAATCCCAGACATGGAGGTTCCAACCGTAGAGCTGCGTTGCGAGGATTACGCAGACTGTCACTGATGTGCCGAAGACCTGAGACATTTGTGTTAGCAGTGCGCTTTGGAACCACCAGAAGAGGTCGAACATACCGCGGCCATCACCATCAGCCAGTCATCCCACCAAGTCTTGCGCACAATGGCAAGGCGCACGTAGAGCCTCAACCCAAGACAGATGAGGGCGAGGGGCAGGACGACAAGCTCAACAATCATCAGAGCCGGCCCCCTTTCCTCCGGGTCGATGTAGTTTGGCGCTGGCCAAGAGGCCTTGACCTCAGGCGGCGGTAACCTGGTCATGCCGTCGCGAATCTGGGGTATCGATCGTCGTCTTGACTTTCCTGTCGTTTTTCGATATCGTCCGTGTCGACGGGGTACACTTCGATCCGCACAAGGGGGGGCCACAAGGCAGGGGCCGTGGACGGGGGAGGGGACAGGACTTTAAAGGAGCAGCTCCTCCTAACCCCCGGCCTGCTACCCACGATCGGTCATGGTTCTCCGTCGGGCGGCCCTGCCCCCCCAGATCTCCGAGCTCGAGCCGCGATGCACGTCGCGGGACGGGTCTGCTGTGCCCTTTTGCCGCTGCAGTTGCCGCTCGGCGTTCGGTCAGAGGTTGAGGGCGGCGGGACCACCGGTGGAGGAAAAGGGCGAAAAAGGGGGGCGCGGCGGCAAGGCGGGCGGCGGCGCGAGATTTTAGGGCCGGGGACGTTGCCTAACCCGTCTTCACTAATGCGCCGTGGCGCGACCAACTGACGGGGCCGACAGGCGGAAGGGAAAAAGGGCAGGCCTTCGAAACCAGCGCACCGGACGAGGTCCACCGTCGTGCTTGAGTTGCTGCCCAGTTGTTCGAAGCGAAGCGAGGCTGGGCTGGGCGACACGAGGGTTCGTCGGCGGGCGGCGAGCGGCGAGCGACGGGGTCCGGAACCAAAGCCGGTTCATGCGCCAAGATGCTCTCTCGGAGGTGAGGTGAGGTGATGTGAGATGATGCCCGTGTCGCGTGCCAGGCTTG
This sequence comes from Plectosphaerella cucumerina, assembly GCA_020746995.1. Taxonomy (NCBI): domain Eukaryota; kingdom Fungi; phylum Ascomycota; class Sordariomycetes; order Glomerellales; family Plectosphaerellaceae; genus Plectosphaerella; species Plectosphaerella cucumerina. Next base: position 5,665,816 of record JAGPXD010000002.1, read on the forward strand.
CCAGGGCGTGCCGAGCAGACGGATCTTCTTGTCGCGTTTTTGTTGAACTCTGTTTTTGCGAGTGACGGCGTGGCTCGTCAGGAGGAGGAGCCTGGTGGTGGCGATGGTGGAGTTGATTTATTTGCCGTGTCTCACTGGGGAGAGAGGAGCACATGGCCAGCTCCGCTTTCGAGGCCAGGTTCATCCCGAGAGAAGAGCCGTGCCGTTCCTGCTAGTGACTAACGCCGTCAACTGACAGCACAGGTCAGGTCATCTCAAAATCTTCGGATGACGGGCAGCAGCTTTGCTCACCGGTGGCCATCTGCCAGGGCAGACCGGGGAGGGAGAACATGCCACTCTCCTGGACTATCGAACGGCCTGCGAGGCTTGAGCGTTGATGTCAGACATCGACCTGCTGAGATGAGACTTTTGTATTCATTTCGGTCACCAACGACGTCGAGGCGCCTTGGCCCGCGCCCTAACGCCTCGCTACTAACTTTTTTACCTGTACACCAACTGACCTGCGCCGCTGTGCTAGCGGTTCGGACTTGGCTGCTGCATGTCTGCGGTGGCTCGTCGGGGCCGAGTCCGCAGATGTGTGTGTGCGCCCCCTCCGAAATATTATCAGCACAGCATTATAGCTCCCCGTCGGCCCCCCGGCGCACGTTGCCAATTGGCTTCGGTGACATGCCGGCCCCGCGAGCTCCCATTGCTGTGTGTGTGCCTGGGCTCCGCCCGGGATCTGGAACACGAGCTCTCTCTCTCCTGCAGCCGCCTCTTGCCGCCAGGCGCCAAGCGGGCTTCGCCATTTTTTTCTCCTCCCACAGCGCGCGGTGGCGCTGATCCCGGGCAATTAGACTCCTGGATGTGCCTCCATCATCAACTGATGAAGACTGGACTCCCAGGTCGTCATTATTAAGCCCCCTCGTCGCAAGGATTGCCAAGCCTTGTTGTCGTGTCGTGTCGTCCCCCCTTTTTTACTCCCCCCTTTTTTACTCCTGAGCAAACGACCACCCCGAACGCGCCCTGGCGCTCGCCACAGTGAACGGCGAAGAGGCGTGACGGGCGAGCATAAGTATGCAAAAACAGCCGGGCCGTCGCTGCTCCTGGCCCACATGGAAAATCATAAAAACATGGCGGACATTTCTGGCGTGACGGCGTGGCAGTAACACAGCCGCGGTGAGATCCAGGGGTGTGCGTTGTGGCCAATTCCTCATAGCTCTCCGGACAGGACAGACCGACCTGCAATGGTCTCGAACATGGTCGAAGACCGGCTAGGACGGTCTCTCACTGCTCCAGGATGCGGAAGAGGGCCACGTTGTTGACAACGCAGTCCTGCTCGTAGGGGCTGCACCCCAGGGAGGCGCGGGCGTGCCGGGCGTCGCTGTGGCCCTGCATGTCGGCGATGATGCGCGCCGCCGCGTTGCAGGACATCTGCAACGGCGAAGCCGCAGGAGGGTACGCGCTGGCATGGTGCTGCTGCGTCGGTGGTGGCGGCGCCTGCTGCTGTGGCGTGCGGCACGCCTTTACAGTCCGTTGCTCGTGGAAGTGCGGCGCCGCAGAGGCGGCGGTGGAAGACGACACCTGTGTGCTCGCGTCGGCCAGAACGGACAGAGGGTCCAGTGACGTAGTACGGTGAGAGACGGTGTGTTGTTGCGTCGGAGGCAGCGGCAGGGGCAGCGAGTGCTCCCTCTTGACAAGGTGGTGGTCGGGCAGGGGCCCGTCAGGGTGGGCGATGCCGTCGAAGGAGCGCAGGTAGGCGTCGACCTCGGGGGCGGAGACACCGCGGTGGGAGAGGAGGGTGCGCAGGCGGGAGTTCTCAATGGAGACGTCGCGGGCGGCCTTTTGGATATCGAGCGAGGCCTGGACGCCCTGCTTCTCGTACTCCTGGACCTGGCGCTGGAGCTCCTCAACGTATTCTTTCCTCCGCGCGCGAGAGCGGCGCTGGTTGTCGCGAATGCGGCTTGCGTTTGCGGGGTCTTTGGTCTGTGCCTGTCCGAGGGGCGACGAGAATGGTGTCAGCCGGGATGTCTTTGGTGAATGTGAAGAGAAAAGGTGCACCGCATCGCGACGGAGGGGGGGAGGGGGGATGGACGATGGCGGTGGATGTTTGGTGACCTACCGTGGACTTTCGCGCCCTCTTGGTCGGCGGCGGCGGTTGTGTGCCGTCCGTATCAGTGGCCGACATGTCGGCTGCTGGCGTTGGAAACGACATTGAGGGGTTGGCGATGTTTTTTTTTTCCTGTCGGTCCTGCCTGTCACTGCCAGAGGGAGGTGGAGGGCGGGAGGAGAGGCGTCGTCGCACGGAAGAAAGTGGAAGGGACTTTTGGAGGGGCCGCTTCCAATTCCTTCCCTGGCGCTGGTGTGAAAATTCCTGGTTTGTCGCGGAAGCCAATTGATTGGCTTGTCTCGGGCGGTGCGCCGTAGCCGGTGACAGTGGAGTGGAGTCGAGGTACGGCGGGCGGAACATTTAAACAGGAAGGCAAGGGTCCAACGGGCCACAGCAGTTGGTCAGCACAGCCCGCGAACAAAACAAACGAGAAAAAATCATCGTCGGCCAGGTAGCATTTTACGTGGTGTATCTGCTCATCGCACCCACTCCCCCACACTACCTGCATCAGCCTCACCTCAGACCACGTCCCATTGTCCATCCACTCACTCAATCTCCCAGCGGGTAGGCGTGCAGCACCTGGCCGTAGTACAGCTCTGCATCCTTGGACGCGAGGAACACAAAGCTCGGGGCGATCTCGCTGGGCTGGCCGACACGTCCCAGCTGCGACTGCTCGCCGAAGCCCTCCATCTGCTCCGCCGGCCGAGATGCCGGCTGCAACGGCGTGTGGACGGGTCCCGGCGCCACGGCGTTGACCCGGATGCCCTTCTTGACCAACTGCTTGGCCAGCGCTCGTGTGAAGGACGTGATGGCGCCCTTGGTCGCAGCATAGTCCACCATGCTCGCCGTGCCGCGGAAAGCGACTGTCGACGTCGTGTTGATGATGCTAATCATGTAAGCAGTCTGACGGATTCGCCGGGACAGGGACAGAACTCACGACCCGCCGCGCTCCATGTTCTTGAGAGCATACTTCGTCACAGCAAACATCTGGATGATGTTGCTGCGGAACGTACTCTCGACGTTGTCCAGGTCAATCTCGGCAAAGTCTTCGCACATGATCTGCTTCGAGGCGTTGTTGACAAGTACGTCAATCTTGCCGTACCGGTCCACATGCTGCTTAACGGCATCTTCGCATGTCTTGTTGTCCATGAGGTTGCCGGCGACGAGGAGACACTCCTTGCCCTCCTTCTCGACGAGCTGCTTGGTCTCCTCTGCGTCCTCCTGTTCCTCGGGCAGGTAGACGATGGTCACGTTGGCACCCTCTCGGGCGAACAGGACGGCTACCGAGCGGCCGATGCCAGAGCTGACGATGTCAGGGGGGAGCTTGTTGTAGGGGTCAGGGGGGCATTGCCTACTCTCCGCCTGTGATAAGCGCGTTGCTTCCTGTGAGCTTGCCGGCTGCTTTGTACTCGTGGAGCTGGTTCTTGCCCTCGAGCCTGGTGGTCTCGCTCTTGGGCTTCATGTCCTGCTCGCGACTGTTTTCGCTGTCAGTCCACCGTCTGTGGAATGTTCACGTGGTGCGTACCCAGGCAGGTCTTGGGCCTGGGCCTCCTTGACGGGCTGGAACTGGCCGCTCTCAGACATCTTGGCGATGAGCAACTGGAAGGGGAAACGATTGGTGTTGTTGGTGGATTCACGGTGCAGACGAGACCTGGTGTGATGTGGTGAGGTTGGTTTGAGGCGGCTGGTGCTTTTGACCGTCTCTTGGGAAGGCTCCGAGTTGAATTGGGAGGAGCAGTGACATCAACATCAATGGCTGCACCTGCCCGCGCTGAGCGAGCAACAGGAGCTTCTGCTCCTTGCCCCGCAGACGTCTTTGGGCGGCAGTGGCCTGGACTTCAAGTCGGACGACATGGCTGGAACATCGACGTCAGAACACCACGCACAGTAACGTCATGCCAGGCTCGGAGCAAGCTCCGGATCGATGACGATGCGGCGGAACACTCGCAAAATCGGTCGATTAGCCAGCACTACTTTCTGACAGCTGCTCAATCTGCCAACTGAGCCAATTGAGCTAACATCGGTCAATTCATTTGACTTTAGCTCAATCGCACTCATTTCTCAAAGTTGACGAGCTCGAGGTGCATCATTCACATCGACCAATGAGCAATTCCCCGCCATCCCGTTTTGGTGATGTCCCTCACCCGCCCAATTACCGCCCCACGTCCTTCAGCTCCAGCGCCATTCCCCTGAAAATGCCCCCTAGCTCGATGCCACCACCCCGGCCGAGCCCTGACTCCGCGTCGGCTCCGTGGGCACCGGCAGCCGTCGGTGCAGCCGCGTCAAGACCTTGACATACTCGGTACAGTTCTCGGCGGTCATGATGCCATGACGGATGAAAAAGTCAAGCATGACGAGCACGCAGTTGGGCTTGAACTCGCCTCGCAACATGGCCTCCACCACCTCGCTGACCGTCATGAGCAAGAACTCTTCCACCTCATCGTCCATGGGTGCTGGCACGATACCCTCCGGCAGCTCAAGGTCGTACACGTACAGAACCGTCGGGTACAGCGCACCCTTGGTCTTGTTTTCGTGGACGTAAGTCACGGCGCCGACGGCCCGCGCTCGCGACCGCACGAGGTCCTCCGGCAGGGAAGCCTCCTCGCTTGCCTCGGCCAGGATGCACTCGAAAGGCGAGTCGTCGACCTTGACGCCACCGGCCACGGTAGTATCGAGCATTCCAGGGTAAGTGAATAGGTGCGCGCTGCGGCGGGGGACCCAAATACGGAGGCCATCGGCGCTGAAGACGTATGCCGTCATATGAGCGCCTCGGGAAGAGATGCCGAAGAGGGGCGCGGGGAAGCGCTCGATGCCGACGAGGTGGTTGGCGCCGAGGACGCGGAACTTTTCGCTGTGACGACCGGAGACGAAGGGGAAGGCTTTGCCGTCGGCTACGATGGTGTCGACGACACGCTGGAAGGCGGCGTTGATGAAGGCACTCTCATCGACGGTGGAGGGCGGCGCAACCAGACGAACCGTCTTTGCGGTGTCGTCGATGACAAAGTCGGTCGTCCACGGGATCCGGGGCACGGTGGGGTCAAGGATAAAACCATGGGGTCGCTCGTCTCCGGGCAGCAGGAGCTTGTAGAGGGAGGTGAAGTCGAAGTCGAGAGGGATGCTGGGTTTGGGCGTTAGGAGGGGCAAGTTCAAGTTAATCGCGCGTTGGCCTGGCTGGTGTTCTTACTTGTCAACGGCGTCGATGAAGGGGAGGAACGAGTGGTCGAAAACCATCTCGGGCTGAAGAGGGGCCGCCGACTGGCTCATGTTGATGCTGGCGGTGGTGAATGTTGCTTCGATGATGGAAGGGGGAATGAGTTGATGCTGTTGGTTCAGATTTGAAGATGGCGGGGAAGAAACGTCAGGTCGGGCCGGGCGCTAAAGTACGCCGATCAGGGGCTTCGGCCGCTAAATCCCGGCCCCGGGCCGCTGACGGGGCGGACCTGGCAGGTGTGACCTCCCATCAAACCGTGACTACATTTGCCTTCACTCTCATACACGACTGGACACATGACTCCTATTGCCAAAAACGCTTACGATGTAATCGTCTATTCACTAACTACATATCCACCCCTAGTCCAGGCGAAGGCACAGGCGGGTGTTGTCCTCAATAACCTCCCACTTCTCCGTGCCGACAGTGGCCATGGCGAAGAAGACCATATCCGGGTCCCACTTGTCGCGGATGCACTTGAGCTTGGGGTACACCGAAGGTCCCCAGAAGTGCTCCGACCAGTTGGGCAGGAAGGGATCAGCCTCGTTGATGTAAGCGTAGCCGTTGGGGCCGGCCTTCTTGAGCGCGTCGTCCATGATGTCCGTCAGGACGTGCTGGTAGTCCTTCTTCTGCTCGAGGGTCGCGTCCTCGGGCACGAGGAAGGTTGAGATGGCAAAGTTTGTCGAGTTGCGCCAGCGGGGGTTGAGGGCGGCGGTGCCCAGGTCGGCGGACGCGGGGGGAGGGCGGAAGAAGTGGCCGATGATGGCGCCGCTGTAGGGGAGGTCGGCGCGGGGGTTCTGCACCTTGCGGAAGGCCTCGACGATGCCGTCGTTGTTGCGCTCGACGTCCTCCTCGACGAAGCCCCAGCCACCGCTGAGAGCGTGCAGGCCGGCGAGCTCGTCCTCGAAGAGGTCGAGGTAGAGGTCGTAGTTGGTCTTATAGCCCTTGGTGGTCAGCTCGAAGGGAACACCGGCGGCGTTGAGGTCCTCGACCATGGGGCGGAGGATCTCGTCGAGCTCCTCAACCGTCTTGCCAACGGCAACCATGGGCACAGCGCGGAAGGTGAAGGGGAAGATCTCGAAGTAGGTGTACATCTCGTTGGCGACGAAGTGGTTGCCGTAGGAGTGGAAGATGCGGATGCCCTCCCAGATGAGGTTGTCGTCAAAGGTGTGGGTGCTGTTGATGAAGAGATGGGCGCCGGCGGAGATCGTCTCCTCATATGTGCGGAAGGTAGCGCTGACGACGACGCCGTAGGTCGACGGGCCGCCGCCGCGGAGAGCGAAGAAGAGGTCGGCGTTCTCGTCGGCGTTGGCCGTGACGAGCTCTCCACGCGCAGTGATGACCTCGAACTGGAGAGCGTTGTCGGCGGCCATACCGTGCTTGGACGTCAAGGGCCCATGTCCACCACCGCCGATGTAGCCACCCGCGACACCAACGGTAGCACACTCGCCCGTGACTATGGTGACGGGAGGGCTGCGCTTGGCGGCTGCGGCCAGGACGGTGCCACCTTGGACACCGGCGGCAATGGTAACAGCACCGCCGCGGTACTTGCCAGGACCAGTCCAGGTGTGGAAGTTGATGTCCTGGAAGCTGTGGGTGTTGATGATGAGCGAGCCGGCGCCGGTGCTGCGGCCGACAAAGTCGTGGCCGGTGTTGCGGATGACCAGGCGGAGGTTGTTCTCGCGGGCGAAGTTGATGCCGGCCTTGATGTGGTCGTGCGTCTTGGCCATGATCACGTAGACGCCGTAGTAGCCGAGCGTGCAGCTCTCAGTCGGGTCCTCGGTGGGCGTGCAGGTCACGTTGGTCCAGTACTTCCACAGGTTGAGGGCGGGCGTGTCGACGCTGGGAAGGGCCGGTCAGCACGACAGTCTCTCAACTTGATACTCTGGGCTGTACTCACTTCCACCTGGCATCGGCCCACTTGGCAGTGACCTCAGCGCATTTCTCCTTATCGTACGTCTCGACGGAACCCAGGAGACCGTCAAAGGTGTTGTAGCAGGCCGCCTCAGGAGGGATGTGGAGCTGGAGGTTGCCATCGACCTCGGCGTCGAGGGCATCCCATGCCGTCTGGGCGGGCCAGCAGTCCTCTCCAGGGTAGCACTTGCATGCGTACTCCTGGCCATCGACGTTACGGGGGATGAGGGCACCCGGGCTGCGAACGGGGCCGGCCGAGACCGTCTGAGCCGCGAGGGCGGCCACGCCAGCGGCGAGCTTGAGGACGGCGAGCATGGCGGACAACAGGGAAGAAGTCCGCTCGGGGGAAGGAAGGGAGGAAAGGGGGAAAAGAGAGTGGCGACCCGGAAACAACGAGCGTGCTTGAGGGTTGAGGAGCGGAAGGGGAAAAGAGCCTCCTCCCATCCGGGTCACATCGGGGGTTATGTAGACGGCATGGCCCGGCGCCAAGTCTGGCCGGGTTGGCCAAATAGGAAGCTCCCGTAGCATCGACGGGGGCGAGGAACCAAAGTTCCGTCGCGTGGAGGGCGACCTTCAGTGGGTTGCATTAACCTTCTCCATTGTCCAGGGATCACCCAATTTTGTTCCTCGGTCGTCAGGGGCCGCTGTCGACTCAGGGCCTGGGGATATTGAGGGGCCCAGGGGGCCTTCCCGCCGGGACCCCGGAACATTCTCCACGGGACCGGGGTGGGTGAAGAGCCGCTAGGGGTCTTGGGGGCTTAGGGGGGGAAAGGGCAGAGGCAAGGGGGTTGATGGGCTGGCCGTTGGATGTTGCGGGCCTTCTTGTCATGTTCCATGCACCGCTAGCGAGGAGCTACTGGATGATCTGGAGGCCTGTCGTGGTCATCCTGCAAGGGGCTCAGCCTGAAAGGGCCCCGGGGCCTCGGAGGCTTCTCGTCAGACTAGAGTAGCAGCAGTCTCGGACGTATCCTCTGTGTTGGCGTGTACTGTACATATGTTCAACTTGTGGAGGTTGCATCAAGACAGGATTCACAGTGTCATTGATCGTCCACCAATATAAAGTGCTATCAGCATGGATTCAGCGGCTGATCGCTCATCGATCGAACGTGACAACCCGTCCGAGTCGTGCTGGTACTGGTGCCTCCAGACAGCTTGTGCGTCTCTCGGCGGCCCCATATCGGCGCTCATCCCTCCTCCTTTGGGCGACTCTTCTCGCCTGTTGACCGGGGATCAGCGTGGCTCGGGGGCCACCGAGCTGTCATGGCGCTGACTGAAGATGGGATAAGCACATGGATCATGAGGTGCTCTTCCTCCCCTGCCCGCCATGCGCTACAGAGTTCACTGATAATCTAGAACACCTCGTTTGTTCGCGAGGAACTGGTTCAATACTCTCCTCCTTCCAGTCTGGTGTGCCGCCGGAACGTCCACGTGGGCGCGATGCCCATGTGGCAACCCATGTGTGCCAATTTCTGCAGAACCTGCCGCATGCAGGAGGATGTCAGGGGCAGCGCGCAAGCCAAGGTGCTGCAGACGCATGCTGCGCCGGGGGTTCCGGGCTTTTCGGTCGTCTGCGCCCATGCATCTCGCGTGCATTTTGCCCCAGCTACCTGCTTGAAGAACATCGGGGGAATCTTACGGCACCGACAGCCGAGTTCTGCAGGTGACAGATGTGCCATCCGTGGCAAAGCATCAAGTATCGGTTGGGTTCTTGGAAAGTCGACGGGATATCAAAAAGAAGTTCAACACCACAAGACCGCGCTAGAACATTGACACTACAGCTTAAGGTACAGTACATACAAGGCGCACGGCGTGTTAGTTGGTGGCGGCCGCGGGGGAATCATCCGAGGCCTATCTCCCGAGATCCGCCTGGCCTTCCTCTGGTAAACAACAAAGTTTATTGCTGGACCGGACCGTTCTGGGCCGCCTCCACGCCCTGATGGGCAATTGCAAATCTGCTGGAGCCCTGGGCTTGTCCGAGTAGCCGAGCTCATGGTGTCCACCGTGGTGGAGCTGCAGGCCTTGGATGACACTGGGTCTGTTCCCTGCAGCGTCCAGGGGCCAGCACAGGGTCAGCGGCCGCAGGCCATGATCCGCAGGCTTCGTTGGACTTGGCGCGCTGGAGCATCAGGCCACTCAGAGCTCGACCGAATACAGGTAGCTCTGAGAAAACACTTTGAGAAAGCACGTCGGCAGAAGCCCTGAATTGATCAGTGCGTGTCGAATAGACTGTGGCCCCAGTGCCTAGATACCCCCCGCGTAGTTTGCCACCAGAGGCGAGGGATACGTCGCGATACGATGACTGCCAGGGGAGCCTTACCACGCTAGCAGTTTGCTGCATGTCACCACGGAGCCCGCGAGGGGCAAGGTGGGCTGACCACCGGGGGAACGCAGGGGTTGGGAGATGATTGGCAGCAGTCCACGAGCAAATGTCTCTTCCTTCCGTCCAGACAAACCGAGAGTCGAGGCCGCGCAAGCGCCGTACGTCCTCCAACAGTAGCCGACGCTTTTGAGCCGAATCCGACAGTCCCGAAGGTACAGTAGGTAGACTATGCCCTGCAATGGGCTGATGTTCTCAGGGGATCGGGCGCAACCCGCCAGACTCGGAGCAGCCTGGAGAAAGATGTAGTCTGATTTTAACGCGCCCATCTCCCTCCCAGCTCTGCCGAACTAGTGGTAGCTCAGGCGGGCCGGCCCCTGGACCGAAGCTTCCGTGGAGATGCGCACAACCCACCACCTTAAAGGCTACCGTCACGACACACCACAGTAGGTACAAGTAGCTTCGGTGTTCCAGCTACCGCCAGGCAATTCACTCTCCTAAGATCTTGATGAACAACTTGATTACTATTTTCTGGATGGTGCCTAGACAGCATGTGCATTTTGCGCACCATTGCGGGCAGGCTTGGGTTAGGGTTACTATCCGCTCGCCAAGTGCAGTCGGAGAAAAAAAAAACAGTTCAATCCATTTGTGCAGTGTAATATGTTCCCATGGGGCCCCTACTGAGCCATCAAGGCAACACCGAGACCTCCGAGGATGGCAACAGCGCCAATATCGGCACGGACAGCGCCGGCAGTGACGACAGGCGGCTGGCCCGTGGTGGTGCTGTTCGAGGGAGGGCTGACAGTGACAGGAGGGGGGGCGGGGTAGGTCGGGGCAGGAGGCTCTGAAGGAGCCGCCTGGGTCGAGATGCTGCTCGGGGGCTCGACCGGAGCTTCCGCGGACGTCTCGGCCTCGGCGGATGTCTGCGGCGGCTCCGGGGTGGAGGCGGGGGGCTCGGGAGCGGACGAAGGCGAGCTAGGGGGAGGGCTCGGGGTTGCAACCGGAGGCGGGATGACGCTCAGGGACAGAGTAGCACCGCACTCGGCGAGCGAGGCGCCGTTCGGGCAGCAGCCAGCGTTGGTGCAGTAGAAGCCGGCACGGCAGTATTCTAAGGGGGCATGGGTCAGTGAAGCTCATGAAGAGCTGGAGGGAGAGAAGACGCACGTCCGTTGGAGCAGCACGACTCGCCGGCGCTGGGGTTGTAGCAGTTGCGATCCGTCACGCAGGGCACGTTGCCCGGTCCGCAGGAGCGCTCGCAGGTGAAGGGCGGGGGGACGGGAACGCAGATGTCCGCCTGGCGCTCGAGGAGGTGGCTGTTGGCAATAGCGCCCTCGGCACGAAGGCCCGAGAAGGGCGCCGATGAGGCCGAGACGGCCGCGGCAAGAGCGAGAAGGGGGGTGAAATGCATGATAGCGAGTGTAGATGGTCAAACACAACGAGTGAAGATAGCGACGGACAGGCACAAACAGAGATCAGAGCCGCAGGCCAACAAGTTGAACAGAGAGATGAGACATATGGTTCAACCACGGCTTCTACCGCTGCCTCCTTTATACCACCTTGATCCAGCCAGCATGAAAAAGGGGCAGGGCTGCGGCTGAACGTCAGAGCCCAAAAGTAAGCATGCAGGCGATCCTGCCGCTCTGCCAGGACTCAAATTTCCGGTCGCGTCGATCACCTCAAGGCTGAAGAGGCGGTGCACGCGCCGTGTGTCGTGCCTGAAGCTCCTAGTGGCCGTTAGCATCGTGTCCGGGCCGCGAGCTGCTGCAAGCCACCAGGCACATGAAGCAGCCGGCCGACTCTCCGGCCCCCTCGTGCGGGACAACTCGAGCCCGGGCTTACACAAAGTCGGTGCCGCGCGATTGGGTGTTCGTCCCGATGATCGCGTCTAGACAGTCCTTGCTCATCTCCCGGGTGGGAGGACGGAAAGACGGAGAGGATGAGGCCGTTGGGAGGATTGGCTTGGAAGTTGGCAGTAGCTGTTTGAGCAGAACAAAGGGCTATTTTGGGTCCGGTTTGGGTATTGGAGCATCCTTCAGCACGAGGGAAAGACATGCACATCAGGCTGGGTGAGTAGGTAGCCAAGGCATACGTCCGTGTTTCTTTTTCTCGTCGTAACATCAAGCAGCTAATGCACATTCTGCGTCATTCAATTTAATGGTACATATCCTCTGATGATCAAATTTCTGCGTCGATCGATCTACCGCTTAGAACACCTCACATTGTTGATGCATCCTGGTGCGCGAACTATTCTTGCCATTGCTAGGACTACAGCCTACCTAATTGGTAACAAACCCAGCTTGTGTAAGTATCCAATTCTTTTTGCGAAGTGTCCTTGGTCCCCCTATTCCTTCCGAGCCCGGGGCAGGTCAATGTCAATGACCCAAGGCAGCTGAAAAGTTCCCTTGATAGACGCGTTGACAAAGAGTGTCTGTTCCCCCACGTCTAGAGGAGTTTCATCCTCCTTGCTCACGCTGGTCAAAACTGCCCCTGCCTGTTTGTGTGCCTGAATTCTGGCAATTTCATTTGCCAGCAAGTCCTCGCGTGAGAGCTGATTTGACGACGACGTGTTTTTCGATGACGACTTTGTCGGATCCACCTTGGTTGCGAATCTAGAAACTGGCCGGCATGCCAGGGACTCGATGATTCTCGATTCTCCATTGTCGATATGGGTGAGATGCGAAGGTAGAAAGTCACCATGACTCTTGACCGATCGCCATGCCACGACCCTCGCTCCCCAGCTCTCGTGTATGTGTCCGAAGCAGTGCAGCCGCGGTCTTGCTTCGGCGACGGCAGCAAAGAGGGCGTCGCTCCCGATGCGTTTCTTGCTGTGATTGAGATCGAAAACTCCAAGAGGAGGGCCATGTGTCATGACGATATCTGTGCCCTTTGGAATGGGCCACGGGTGGCCGTCGGAGTAGAGAGGGCCAGATGGGGTCTTGGAGGACACACCGGTTGATACAACGTATTGAAAGCCCATCGAGGCTGTTTTGGAGGGTGTGAATGAGCTTGCGAAGACGGTCAGTCGAGCCCCGTTAGCCAGGTCGAATGTGTGTGTCCCCTCGTCGAGCAGGATGATGCCAGATGCCGCGGCATCCTTAAATAGAGCTGCTGCCTGCCCTGTGGCGCCGTACTCGCGCTCGACTTCCTCCTTCGTGATGAATTCAGTAGAGAATCGTCGGGCTTCGGCGATAAGACGCTCGAACGCGGGTGTATAGAGGGTGAAGTCGTGGTTCCCGCCGATGACAAGCTTGAGTGGTGCATTGATTCTATTGAGAAGCCGGATCAAAGTCTCGTACTCGATGAGCTTGGATTCGTCGGTGAGATCGCCGCAGTGGATAGCCACATCCACCGCGGGGCCAGAGCTCAGTGCTGGGAGGTCAAGTCCGTGGGTATCTGAGATGATCAGGATGCGAGTCTTGATCTCGCTGGGTTCTCCGGGTTGATCCATCTTGCTGTGTTGAGGCTGGGGATATTGTTTTTTGGTTGCTGTGAAATGTAGATTGATTTATGGGAGATGCCAGAAGAGATTGTCTCTATTTATCAGTGTCCGAACACATATTTTTGAGGCCAGAAAGCCGGGCGCCACGGCTTGAGTTCTCAACCACGACGCAGTCATGCTCCAAGCCACAAACGCGTCGCAATCATGCACAGTCATCTTTCACTTGAACTGGGATTGAAACCAATCTGATGGAAAGGAAGATTTGAATTTGCGGCTTGTATTGCACCAAGAATGGCCGTCCCCAGCTGCTGTTGGCAAACGTAAGGTGCCTAGCTTCTTGACTGACGTCGGTGAAGCTCGGTGAACGCTGTTGGGTGATGAGGTAATCACCTTGTCTAATGGGGCGGTGCACTTCAACAAACTGGAGTTCTCAACTTCCATTACAATTCTCCCCAAAAACTCCGAAAATCCTCTTCCCGTCCATCGCGTCAATCGCCAGGCCTCGTGGCGCGCCCTGCCGATTCTAATATACACGAAGTTGGCCGATACTAGACCGGGGATTGGGAATCCTTCATCCACCGGAAAATGCCCGACGGCATTCGCAACTCGGTGGCTGAATGGCACCATGAAGGCCCGCCCGGCTACTGCAACGACGCGGTTATTCCCATGGCCAACGACGACGTCCGGCCGGCCCAGCATGCACTCAGCTCTCCGCAGGAACCGGCACCGGTCTCCGAGGGATGCCGCTGAGGATCGCCTTGCCCTCGGCAAAGTCGTCGATTCTGCCGTCCTGGTCCCACAGCGCCGCCAGGACCTGCCTCTCGCCCTTCCACGCGCGTCGCGAGTGCATCACGGCATAGTTCTGGACAAGTCAGCGAGGGACATGCGGCAATATTCACGGGGATACCTACGTCAAGAAGCACAAGGTCGCCCTTCTCCCAGCTGATCAGCACCTCGGACGACTCGGCCAGTTTGAGCGCGAGGTCGAGGTACTCCTTCTCGATCTGCTCACCATCGCCATACTGCGGCGGGGGGTGATAGGAGCCATCATCACCTCGGAAGGGCGCTTCGGTCGCACCGTGATGAGTACTACGACCCCAGGCGCTCGTCACGTTGCCGAACCACGATGTCAGACCCGTCTCCTTGTGAATCCGGATGACTGCGCAGGTTAGCAACGACCAGAAATGCGACACGAGAGGGACCTACGCGGAGTCGTATGTGTCACAGTCAGACTGCCGTCTTCGTGCCACTCAAAGTTGTTGCTGTGCCGCCTGACTTCGTCTTCAATCTTGGCTCTGGCCGTGGCCTCGTCATCCGTCGGCAATACCTCGCGCCCATAGGCACCGTACACACTGGTGCCTGTTGTCGAGACAACATTTTCTTTGCCGTATCGATACACGTAACGGATACCCTTGTGGAGTGCCTTTTCGTAGAAGGCCGGAGCCTGGCGCTTGATCTCGTTTGCCAGCTGGATGCTCGAGTTGATCGGCGTTTCGCCTCCTACGAAAAGTCAGCGCAGATTCATGGACCTCCGCTGTGGAGAGGACTCACCCTCCTGTGCTGGCACGAGGGCCGAAAAGGTCAGCCACGCTGGGTTGATGGTCGACCAGCCGTACTCGTTGTGCGGCCAGATGGGCAGCTCAGGGGGCCTACCACGGGTCAGTTCACCGGCACTCTCATCGGGACCAAAGAGTGCCACTCACCCCTCGTTCGCTGTCTTGATATTCTTAGCAAGTACGGTCCTCATCGGCGGCCTTCCAACCTCCTCATGCGCATCGAAGCCGAAGGCATGCGCCAGCTCGCTGTAGTCCTGCGGCGTTTCGATGGGCAGTCCCCGGATGAGCAGGGCGCCGCCATGCCTCTGGACCTGCTCGAAGATCTTGCCCGAGGCTGCGAGCTCCTTCAGGGCAGTGAAATAGTCCTGCACAGTGGCCGGCTCCGATGATTCGGCGCGAAGAGCCAGCGGGAAGGGAGCGTCCCATGGGAAGCCAAGGGCCGCCGTGCTTTGCTGACCAGCAAAGGTAAAGTCGTTGAAAGTGATATTGGGGGTCATCTTGCTCACCGTGGGGGTCTCAAGCGATATTGGGTGCTGTTCCTTGGGACCATCTGCCCGGCCAGCTGCCTCTATTAAGTGATTCCGGTCGCTTCGTCGGGCTCGCAGCGGCGCACTCGAATCGGAGATGACGGCAGAGCGCCACCCGGGATACACAAGAATCAACGGCTGACCCCTTCCTGCGCCCTCACTGTTACGCTGCTATCTACAGGCCTCGAGTTGGCCGGCGCACCCACATGGGGTGAGGTCGTGATGTGGATACGGGATGGCGTGCGAGCCGCATATTCGGCGTCGACACCCTGAAATCGGACGACGGCGCGTCGGAGCCCACGCCGACATCACCTCCGAACGGAGAACTTTGGCGTTTATGCCTCGAGACGGGGCCCGAGCACTGGGCCTCAAATCGGTAGTGTCTGTCAAGGGCCTTGCTCGGACTGATACCGGGGATGGTGGCGTCCCGGGATCGGGGAACTTTTCATTGCGTGATTGAAGATACTGAACGCTGCAGGCGTACAAATAGATCAGCGAAGGATCCACGGGGGGACTACTCTCGCAGAGGACAGGCACGCTCAGCTCCAATCTCCGAGTCGTACTGCTTCCGCCAGCATCTAACGACCAGACAACATCATGGCCGAGCCCAGCAAGGAGATTCCCCCGTCCGAGACGGCGGCTGCATCGGCCTCTGATGACGCGCAGAGCGAAGACGGGTGGCAGCCCGGGGAAAAGTACAACTGGTTCCGCGGCGTCTTCTTTCAGGCCACCATCGTCGGCATCGCTGCCTTTGCTGCCCCCGGACTATGGAACGCCATGAACTCGGTGGGTGCCGGCGGCCAGCAGACGCCCTACCTCGTCATGTAAGTCCAAGCCTTTCCCCAGGTAGACCGCATGCTGACCGCAACAGGGCCGGCAACGCGCTCCTCTTCTCCCTCATGACCATCACCTGCCTCATCGGCTCCATCGTCGCCAATCGCTTCGGTCTTAAGTACACCCTCATCTTCGGCACCACGGGCTTCGTGCTGTACTCAGCCGCCCTGTACACCAACAACCGCTACGGCACCGAGTGGTTCATCTACGTCGGCTCGGCAGCCTGCGGCATCACCGCTGGCCTGTTCTGGTCCGCCGAGGGAGCCATCATGTTGTCGTACCCAGAGGCAGACAAGCGCGGCAAGTATCTGGCCTACTGGCTGTGCTATCGTAACAGCGGCAGCATCCTCGGCGGTGCCATCAACTTGGCCTTCAACGCCAAGGGTAGCAGGACCGGCAAACTGGACTGGCGGACGTACATTGTCTTTGTCGTGCTTCGTAGGTTCCCTCTTCTTCATACTTGCCTCGTGCCGTTACTAACAGTAGGGCAGAGTGCCTCGGCCCCGCGCTTGCTTTCCTCCTGTCGCCCCCTGAAAAGGTTCGTCGCCGCAACGGCACCCGCGTCGCCAAAATCGAACGTATCTCGGACCTCGAGGAACTCAAGGCCCTCGGTCGCCTGATGATCCGCAAAGAGCTTCTCCTGCTGTAAGCACCTCATCCGCATGTCGCCCTCATCTACTGACTAACACCGTCAGCACCCCCCTGTTCATCTACATCAACTGGTGCCTCCCGTACATCGGCTCTTACATGTCCCTCTACTTCACCGTGCGCTCACGCGCTCTGGCCTCGCTCGTCTCGGCGCTAGCCCAGATCGTCGGCACGCTCTTCATGGGCACCTTCCTCGACTGGCCGCGCTTCTCGGTTCGCACTCGGGCGACGAGCGCTTACATCTTTGTCATGGCCCTTATTGGCGGGTGCTGGGCCTGGGGCACCGTCGTTCAGCGCGAGTACTCGGCTCGCTCGCCGGGGCTCGACTGGTCCGATGATGGCTTCGGTCGGGGTTGGGCGCTGTACATTCTCTGGCAGACTTGCTGGGCGTTGACTTACAATTTCGGATATTGGATGATTGGCAGCCTGGCGCGCGAGGCGGCCGATGTACCGCGGCTGACGAGCTACGTCCGCGCGCTCGAAAGTGCCGGCCAGACCATCTCGTCAGGTATCAGCTCGACCAAGACGCCGCTCATCACGGCTCTGGGTATCAACTTTGGACTCTGGGGCGTGGCTATCGTGCCGGCTTACCTCGTCGTCAGCAAGATTGGCGTTGACTATGTTGGCTTCAAGAAGAGCGAGACTACGGCGAGGGTCGAGGAAGCGGTAGACACGAAGGCTTAGATGGACTTCAAGTGGTGCCCAACGCATCGTGTTGCAACCTAGACTCCAGCATCACATTCAATCATACCTCCTGGAATTCCAAACGCATTCTTACTGCTATGCTACATGAAAGAAGATGGGTATCCTTCCTCCGCGCCAGCACGGAGGCTCATAATATGATACAAACTCATCAAGTCATGTCCTTTTCCCTCCTCACATCGCCAGCCACACCGACAGCGCAACAGCCGCCGTCACAACAACACCGCACCGCGCGCCCACAATACCCGCCCCATCTTCAGGCCCCGTGTAGTTCCCCACGGCAACCTCATCATCATACTGGTCCTCGACATTCCCAGCCGGCCAATAATGACAAATGAGGTACCAGCCCTCATACTCTCTTCCATCAACCATACAGAACTTGCGCGCGCAGCCAACATCCGTCGTCGCCTTCCACACCATCTGCGTGAAATGTCCCGTGGCTGTGGAGAACCCCTGCTTTTCAAAGTCGTACTCATCGCGCTCGTCGCCCCACGCCTCGATGGCCTGCGTCACGTTCTGGTAGCCGATGGCCAGATTCTCGCCTGAGCGCGAGTGTTCAAAAGGCGGACACTCGTCGTCGTCGGACCCCTCGCTGTCGAGGTATTCTTCTGACGAGGAGGCGAGGGACTCGTTCCACGACAGCGGGGAGGCGTCGTGGTCGGCTCGGTAGACGTTGTGTGTGTCGAGAGCGACGCTTGTGAAGGAATCATCTTCTTTCCATTGAGGCTCTTCCGACGGCAGCTCTGGCGCGACGGTGACGACTCTTGTTTGGGCGTGGGCGGTGGTGGAGAGAAGTAGGAAGAGGAGGGGGAGAAGCCGCCGGGGGCTGGCGACAGGGGTCATCGTAGGGGATAACATTGTGAGAGCTGGGTGTTCGCTACAGATGAACAGAGTACGTTGTTTCGTTATTCTGATGAACGATAAACAAAGATCATCTCGAAACATATGCGGGCTGGGCCGTCCTGCATTTTATCTGGCCGAACCTGGCCTCCATCATGGGCCGCCAAACTTGAACCTTGGACAACAGCCATCCAGAACCTGAATCCGGGGTCGCCTGACCCCTGTCGCGACCCTGACCTGCAAGCCCGCCGATGACGCAGATGAGCCGACGCCCGGAGAGCCAGTCCAATAACCATGACGCCCATCGTGGCAGCGCCCCAGCCACTGGCATGCTACCCTACGTCAACGGCTCTCCCTCTCAAGCCGCGAGGCGTCCCCCAGACAAGATCCTCGCCGCAGCCTCCCTGACAGCAGCCATGGCCTTGAGGTACAGACTCGGGCCAACACTGATGCGCGCGACGCCAATAGTCGCGAGCTCCGCCGTCGTCAACGCCTCGGGACCATCACCCAGCTTGACGGCCACGCGCCCGCCCAGCTCACGCGCAAGAGTCTGCACCTCGGACGTGCGCAGTCCGCGACCGCTACCGCCCCAGACGAAGATTGTCGTCGCCCCGAGCTCGAGGTACGCGCGCCCGCGCTTCACAGCCTCGGCAATCGTTGCCTCGTCGTCGCCTGGCGGCACGGGCGCGTCGAGGCGGAACACGTCGCTGCGCGCGTTGAGCACAAAGTCGGGACACCCAGCATCGCGGGCCGCCGCAAGAGCTCGTCGCAGCCGGTCCATCTGCTCCTCGAGGCCGTAAAGCGAACCCTCGACGCCTTTCCCAAAGCCGGCCGACGGGATGCTGTCCTCGATGTTGGCGCCCGACGCGCCCAGCCGCACCGCCTCGGCCACGACCTCCTCAATACGCTCGCCGTAGCCGTCTTGTAGATCGACGGTGAGGGGCAGGCCCGCGGCGCGCACATGCGGGGCGAGCAGGGCGATGGCGTCGCGGTTTTGTTCCCACGTCAGGTCCTCATCGCGTATGCCCGAGGCTTCAGCGATGGCCCACGATGCCGTCGCCACGGCCTTCACAGGGCGGCCTTCTGGATCAGCGTCGTTGAGGGACACGAGGGCGCGGAGGCTGGCGAGATCCCAGATGTTGGGGAGGACGATGGGCGCTGAGGGCTGGTGGAGCCGCTTCAGCGTTGCAGCGAGTTCGTTTGTCGATGCCATAGTGATGCTTGTGACGGGTGCAGCCGTGAGTATGATATTGCTGATGAGGAGAAAATGGTGTGTTGATCGTGCCTCGGCGATTGATATACTTTCGCGACGGCCTTGTTACAGGAAGGGCGCGCCACCTTGAGCCGACGACATCCGCCGTCTTCCGCGACCCATCTCCCACTTCGCGGGCGAAGCCTCCGATATCGCGACTCCCTGCATCTTGAGTTGTCCGTTGTGACTCTGTTCAGTATTCATTTCCACAATGTCAGAAGAATGAGTGAGTCAATCACCTTGGATCACGGCCTTCAGCCAAGGACAAGCCCCGATGCCGGCCAACCTCAGTTCCCGGGAGTCCGTGACGGTGGGTAAATACACGATATTTTGAATAAATGGTATTTACTAGCAAATATATATCTCGAAGTCGAAACTCACATCTCAAGCAGTGCCTGACAGAATCTCGGCCGCAATCTTCTCCGCCAGCACGTAGACCGTGCTCTGCGGGTGTCCCGGCGGCAACAGAGCAAAGCTGCTCGCATCGACGACCCTCAGCCCTGTGACGCCAAAGACCTTGGCGCTCTTGTCTACGACGGCCATCGGGTCATCCTGCTTACCCATACGGCAGGTACAAGCCGCGTGCCAGATGGTCATGACGCTCTGGCGGATCGTCTGCAGGATCTGGTCGTCCGTCTGCACCGCGGGGCCGGGGTAGTACTCCTTGTTATCGGCCAGGACGCCGCTCATGGCCTTGGTCGCGAAAACCTGGCGCAGTCGCTTGTAGGTTGCCAGCGCGACGCTGATATCGGTCGGGTCAGTAAGCCAGTTGGGGTTGATGGCCGGGAGGTCCTTCGTGTCGGCTGACCGCAACTTGACGGTGCCCCGAGACCGCGGAGCGACAAGGCCGCCTAGGATCGTGGCGTACTGGAAACCATCCTTGGGCTGGGTCGTGAAGAGGTTGCGGAAGTCGCCGACGTAGCCCGGCGCTGAGAGGTACTCGATATCGGGCCAGTCGGCGGGATACTCCTGGTCAAGGACTTGGCGGGCTGAAGAAGTGAGAAGGTCGCGCGGCGCCTTCTCCCAGCCGAGGAAGTCGCAGACGGGGTTCGTCAGGGGACCCTGCTTCTTGATGGTGTAGGAGCCGAGGAACTCGGCACCCACGTACAGAGGGTCGTTGGCGAGCTTGGTCAGGGTCTGTACCTTAACGCGCCACGTGGGCCCGAAGAAGACGTGGTCTTCCATGCCCGCGCCGACGCCGGGCAGGTCCTTGATGACGGGAATGTTGAACTTTGCCAGCTCCGCGCGTGGGCCAATGCCCGACACCATCAGCAGCTGCGGGCTCTGGAAGGCTCCAGCCGACAGGATGACTTCCTTGCGCGCGACGACGTTAAACTGGGTGAAGCCGAAAATGCCCGTGACAGTAACACTCGTGGCCTTCTTGTTACCGTCAAAGTTGATCTTCTTGGCCAAGGCATTTGTGTAGACCTTAAGGTTCGACTTGGTCCTCACCTCGTCGAGGAACGAGGTCTGGCTGGACTCGCGCGTCTGGGTGGCCGGGTCGATGGTCGACGCGCAGTACTGGGCTCCGAGGAGAGCGCCGCTGTTGAAGTCCTGCACCTGGGAGACGCCGGCCTCGTTGAGCGCGGGCTCGAGCCAGGTGCTGAAGGGCTGGGCATAGTTGGCGTACGAAACAGCGAGAGGGCCACCAGTGGCAGAAAAGGCGGCGCTGTTATACTCGGCCGAGGCGTTGGGGAAGCGGGAACCGGATGGAGGCGTGAACTGGACACTGCGCTTGAAATGCGGCTGCAGCGCATCCCAGGTGTAGCTGTCGTCGCCGACGGCATCGGCCCATTTCTGGTAGCTCTGCTTGGTGCCGCGCTGGTAGATCATGAAGTTGCGAGCAGAGCTGAGAGATGTCAGCTTCTGTGAGGCTGTCCCGCGGTTCATGAAGCAAGACTCACCTTCCTCCAAGGCACTTTCCGCGAGCGTAGTGGATGCGTCTGCCACCAGCACCGGCTTGAGGCTCAGTGACGAAGTTCCAGTCGACCAGAGGGTTGGTGTCGGCCGGGTCGGAACCGGCGAAGAGGGTATCGCCTGCGGGGGTCTGGCCGATGAGGGGGTTCGTGAGCTGGTAGTAGGACCCGGCCTCGATCACGGCAACCGAGATGCTCGACCTTGCAGCCAGGCGGTTGGCCATGGTCAACCCGGCGGTGCCGCCACCGACGATGACATAGTCAAACGTCGCCGAAGGAAGAGGGAATTGTCGGCCCTCGAGCTTCTCCGAAGGCTTGCCAACCAAGGCCTGGGCCTCGATGACGAGAAGAGAGAGCGAGAGCGTAAGTGTCGAGAGTTGCATCTTGATCGATGTGAAGTCTGGTGTGAGGTTG
Source organism: Plectosphaerella cucumerina (assembly GCA_020746995.1). NCBI lineage: Eukaryota > Fungi > Ascomycota > Sordariomycetes > Glomerellales > Plectosphaerellaceae > Plectosphaerella > Plectosphaerella cucumerina. The sequence continues at coordinate 5,687,472 of JAGPXD010000002.1, forward strand.
AAGCCTCGCGAGCAGACCGAGAATCACCGCCACCCGGCAGCCCGGCAGGAGGTCTTGAGGTCTTATACCCCTTCTCCAGCCTACAACGCCCTTGTCTATTCGCGTCGACGCCTGCAAACCCCCAGTTGTGCCCATAACGCGGTCAACAGCCGCCGCTGATGCGTGGACATCGTCTTTCGTCGCCCAAAAAGGGGGGCATGGTTCCTAGCTAAAGTCAGACTTTCCAAGCTAGCGAGGCTCGGGAAAGGCGCGTTCTTAGTGGCCGCCCTCGGTTCGCCATCGGATGCCATCTCACCGACGCCTACCGTCGACCGGTGGTTCAGGGGAGCCGGATGCTTGCCGAAAAGGGGGACGTGCTAGACATGAGGACAAACAAACGGCCTCGGCCTGGGCCTCGGAACACGCGAGAGGGCAGATCTGGATCGCATTGGGCTCGGTCCGTCGCCTTTTTGGATTTCTTTGACCGGCAAACGAGCACTGGAACCCGAAGCGAAGTGTCCGAGCGCCGGCACTTCTAGGCACTTGACAATGGGACGCCACGGCAACGAGGGCGGTCGCAGGGCCAAGCCTCTTCCGCCCACCGTCCACCACCGAGTCGGGCGGCCACGACTGTCCGATGTGCATGCTCCCCGAAAGTGACGATGACCTCATGCCACTTGGTCGAGTTCTCGCATCTCTTCAACTTCGGTCTAGGAGGCAAATGTGAGATACGAGGTTGCCTGGCAATGCCGGCGGACTTCCGACGGCCAAGTGACTCACTGGTCTGAGTGCAGTGCATGGGAGGAGGCCCGACCATAAAGGCAGACCGATTCCTGTCGGAATCTCTGTCGCATGCTCGGATGAACCCAAGTCTGCCCTTCTGCATCTATCGAAGTCAATCGACCATGTCGCCACACAGGCCACCACTCCCGCTGGTGAGTCGGGAGGACCTTGCCCGCCTGCGCGTACGCTCGGAGGAGAACGACAAGCTGGCAGAGAATTGGAGTCGAGACGATGTGGTCCTAGTCGCAATGAACTGGAGATCAGAACGTGAGTTTGGCCAGCGACTCTCGCCAAGCCTCGCGCTGGAAATCATGCGCAGGAACGCGCCACCTGGAGCGGACACTTTGATGTGCGAAGCGCGATACACATTCAACTTCCAGCTCGAGCCTTGGGAGTATGGCTCCCCACCCCAGGGCAAGATTTATTACATGAGGGAGGCAGACGCCAAAGCCAAGCTGGAGCCAATCTTTGCCGAACTTGCGAGTCGATACAGCAAGGTGTGCGTATGCAGCCTTCGACCGCGAAACGTCCTCAACGGCCTCGCAACGCTGGGCTTCCGGCTGCCCAAGGGAACCGTGGTGGTGGACCTAGTCAAGGTGGTCGAGTTTCAATCAGCGCCAGACAGTATCGACGACACGATGACCTCTGTCAAAGGCGAGGTCGTAGAACGGCAGACGCGATACGGAGCGTACGCGGGCGCCGGCCATCTGACCGGAGGGGCGTATCCATCGAGGGTCCTGGCGACCGTTGGGCCCAGAGCTCACGGCTATACCAAAGATCTGCGCAAGATGATCAGGGAATCGAAAGCGGCCGAGCGACTCCGTGAGCCCCTGGCAGCACGCGAGGTGATGAGCATTCGACGTGAGCGGCCGAGGGTCGGCCTGACTTGACATGGCTTGACCGGTGTGCAGCGGACGGGCGTCACAATCAGCACAGAAACCGCTCATGTCTGACTGCCCGACGTGCGTCCGATATGCGGGCGACAAACCAGGGACCTGCGGGTGCTTCGGTTCGGGGCATCAAGGTTGTTTCTCGCGCCATCCATCACGGCCTGGTCTCGTCATTTCTCACACGGCAGCGCAGCCGGTTGGCGGTCCGAGGGGCGCTGGGCGCAGGGACGGCATTGGGTCGACCGGTCTGATTGCGGCAGAGAGGGTGGCATGGAAGTGCAGGCATGCAGGGCGGGCATGGGTGGTGTGTGCGTCGACGAGCACGTGTGAAGGCGAGACGATAGGATAAACGGGTGAAGACGAGCCAGAGCCCTGTCAAATCATGCGACACGCGATGCGAGGCGAATAGGAATGCGTCTACCGGGCCGGTCCGCGATAAGCAAGGCGGCAGCATGGATTGTCGCAGAAGAAAGGAGGTCTGTTGGTGGAGGAGGGTGGGAAGAAGAGGTGATGGGTGGATGGGTAAAAATGGGAAAGGCATTTGATACTCCCACGTCGTGATGATATTTTTTTCAAGCAGCATCCAGCTGCAAGCCCCGGGAGTTGAGGAAGGCGCGACCCGTCACAGTGCCGTCGACACTGGGGGCGCCTTCCCCCCACGTTGACGGTGGATTGGTGGAGATAAGGGGCCGTGGTGAACTGGATGCACCACCGGCCAGGCGTCATTGGCCAATCCCCGGCCGTCTGGGCGGGAAGCCGTCCAAAGGTGTGGGGGGGTACTGTCACTGAAGCGCGCCTTCCCCTCCAGCACAGTCGCGGGGACTTCCAGTTGACGCGGGACAAGGAAGGGGCGCGGGAACTGACTCGGGGCAGGGACCCCGCGTTGCCGCTAGTCTGGCAGGGTGCGGGTGCTGGAGCTGGGTGCTCGCCCGCCGACTCACAGCCATCACTCACATCACAAACTGCCATGGATGCCAGCGATCCTAGAGCGCCCATCCATGCCCGTTCTCGGCTTCTGGATCAAGGCCGGGCCTGAAGAAATCCCTCCAAATCGTCCACCGGTCTGCTCACCTGCGGCACAACTTTTCGAGGGAAATTCGGCCGCTGCTCCGATGCTACTGGCACAAGGTTTGCCAGTCCCGGTCCCCCGACGCTCATTTTCTGCCCCATCCCGTCGAGCCCACTTTATTTCGCCCACCTCCCACCTTACAAATTCCCCAGACCCCGTCTTCCTCCTCCCCCCTCCCACTCAGCCCCTACCTTCGACGTGACCCCCAACCCCTCGCCTCTCTCGTTCACGTCCCACCGCAGCCCAGCCCGCCGACGATCCGATCGCGAACGAGCAAAAACACCACACAGCACCCCGGGACGCACACGCATTCGGAGCTGCCGAACAGGCCCTTCACCGGGACCCCGTCCGATCGAGAATCCGGGGGCGCGCAACCCGTCCCGCAGAACCCACTCGTCGACTCGCACAACGGCTATCATGTGCGACTAGGCCGGGGGCACGCGTGATTCCTCCTCCGCTGCTACCGCTGCCGCTGTCGCCTCGGTCTCCTCCACCCCATGGCCACACAACAACTCCACCATGGAGGTGCGCTCCATGGCTCAGTCGACTCCAAGATAACTTCGCCGGGCTCTGCGCCTGGCGCCTTCTTCGCCGCGAACGCCAACGGGAGTGCCACCGAGACCAGATCACCGGCAGCGCCCTCCTACAAGCGCGCCAGCCGCAAGGGCGCCCCCAAGAAGTTCCCATGCCAGCATGAAGGCTGCGACAAGACCTACTCCCGCTATGAGCATCTACAGCGACATAAGCTGAACCGTACGGCTCCCATCGTCTTGCTTTCATATCCAGAGCTTGCCCCTCTCTGCCCTCCACAGCCTAGCTGACCATCCGTCTGCTCCAGACAGCCCCAAGGAAATCTACCGCTGCGATGTCCTCGAATGCGACCAAAAGTTCGTCCGTGCCGACCTCTTGGCAAGACACAAGAAGCGACACTCCTCCTCCTACATCCCGCGCAACCGCGCCCCGAGCTTCAGCACCGCCTCCTCTCAAACGACAGTCGCCGGTAGCGGGGGCGGAGGCAGCGGAGGAGGGGGAAGTCATGGCGCTGGCAGTCACAACGGCTCCAACATGCCACAGGCGACTCCAAGCGGCCCTCCGTACAGCTCCAATAGTGTTTCGCGTCCGCATTATCCGGCATCCAGCGGCCCTCACGATGCCGCCATCCTCCTCACACCCGACCACAGCATCGTGCCGCCGCCCGTCTCAATATCTAACCCACAGCCCCCACCTCCACAGCAGCATCCACCACGGTTGGCATCGGCGCCAACATGGCCCCAGACCCAGCCCTTGGATGGTGTCGATGTCGACATGCTGCGTCCGAAGCCGTCCAACTACTACCCCCGCGAACCCCATTCCATGCCCCAGGCGCCAAGCATGATGCCCTTCGACGGCGTTGACTTCCAGACCGATGGCCAGCTATCGGAGAACTTCGCCGCCTGGTTGTTCGACTCTCAGGCCGGCTATAACGAGTTCAGCGCCGTTGCCAACATCCCCTTCCTTGAAGGCGGCCTCGAGTCCACCTTCAACAACAACATCCATTACGACTACGAGTCCCTTACAAGCCGCTCGCAGCTCGACCCAACGCCGCCCAGGCTTGCGGACATGGGCGACGAGCAGCTCAACGAGCACCGGCGCCTAGAGATCGTTCACTGGTTCCAGGTCTTCCGGTCCAAGCAGCCAAAATACGAGTCCGCCATTGCCGGCCTAGTGCGGGACAACAGCGGGGATCTGCCCGCCCTCAACGTCGACATGATGCGCCACTGCCTTCATGAATACTGGACGCATGTGTCTCCGCGGTTGCCCATCGTCCATCAGCCCACCTTCTCCAGCAACCGGTGCCCCGTCTATCTCCTCATGGTTATGCTTGCCCTAGGGGCTGCTTCGCTCCGCGCCAGGGATACGACGCGGTCATTTACCGATTACGGCGGTTTTGCGGATATCATCATCTCAAGCATCCGCTGGGAAATCGTCACCGCTGAAGAGGCCTCACCGCCTGTTGGCCTTTGGGTCGCCCAAGCTCTGCTGTTGCTCGAGTTCTACGAGAAGATGTACTCTTCCCGCAGGCTCCATGAGCGCGCGCACATCTACCACTCCACCACGCTGACCCTTCTGCGCCGTGGCAGCCCACTCATTGGAAGAGCTGGGAGCGAGTCACCGCCCGAGGAACAGGTGCCAGTCAACGATACCTCTCACGGCGCTTCCCTCGACTCGCGCATGTGGTGGGTCCGCTGGGCCGAGACAGAATCCATGCATCGTGTGGTCTTCGGCGCCTTCATGATGGACACAGTCCATGCCGTCATGTTCGGCCACCTGGCCGACATGGCCCCCCACGAGATCCGCCTGCCCCTCCCCTGCGACGACGCTCTATGGACGGCCCAGACTACCGACGCGTTCCGAAGTGTGGACGGTACGCACCGCATGTATGGCATCAAGCAGATCTCCTTCTTGGATGGGCTCAAGTCCGCGCTTCACTGCAATGCCGTCAAGACACACTCCTTTGGCCGCATGATCATCATGTCGGGTCTGCTCAGTGTCGGCTGGCACCTCTCACATCGCGAGAGTCATCTCAAGTGGCTCGACCGGGGCACGCCCAAGTCGGAGAACGACAACTGGCGGCGGACACTGCTGCGGTCCTTCGATGTGTGGAAGCAGAGCTTCGATGACGATATCGGCGTCTCCGATCCCCTGGAGAGTTACTGCAATGGACCTATCCACACGGCTTCGGTGCTGTACCACCTCGCACACATCAGCCTCCACGTCGATATCACCAACTGTCAGGTGTACGCCGGTGTCAAGCGTCTACGCAGTCGCAAGGTGTCGACCCGCGACTATGCCAACGCCGTGGCCCGGATGAAGGTTTGGGCGGGCCTGGCCGAGACACGACACGCCATATTGCACGCTTTCAAGTTGCTGTATCACGTCCTTGTGGCCGGACAGTCGCATTCCCGGAAGAATGGGTACCCCGCGATCCAGGACGCCTACTACTCTTGCCGAAATGAGCCCGATCCCCACAGGCCGTGGGTTCTGTACTACGCGGCACTCAGCATCTACTCCTTCGTGCGAGCCCTTGGCGGTCCCTCATCACGGCCATTACGCAGCCAATACGTTTCGACCGTCGACTATCTCACTCGGGTAGCCTCCCTGCGGGAGCTCGACGAGACGGCGGCACGCAATCTGGGCGACGGCCTGCCAGAGTTACTGAGAATGCTGCAGTCGAGCCTGGAGGAGTCGCACTGGGAAATTCTACACGAAGCAAGCGAGCGTCTCAGCATCTGCCGGGACGCCCTGCTGAGCGGCTCATCCTAGCTCGAAGTCTGTTTTTTTCTTATCATTTCCTATCACGTCTTTATATCCCCCGGCCTTTTGCTTTACACGATTTAGATGATGTAGACAGAGTCGGGAACCGGGAGGTTGCGCTTTGTTTTATCTACGGGCCTGGAGCGTTTGGGAGCGGGAGCTAGAGTCCGAACGGGATGGACGGGCTGGGTTTTCTTAGGACATTTAGACTGTTCCGGCGGAGGAACTCGAGATGTCTGGAATACAGGCTGAATCCAACGGCGATCATGTCACTTCGTCCGCTATTCCTCGCAGCGTACATGCACCAAGGGGATGGCTGTCCTGACACCGGCGACATACGTGACACCCATCATCTCGAAAGGGCACGGACGAGAACAATTCAATATGCAATGTTCAATTCCTGGGCATCCCCCACCGCCTTCCGCTCAGGGGCTACACGCGACCTGCAAAGCTCCAAGCCCGACAGTCCTCCCCGACGATGCGCTTCACCAGCGCTCGCCAAATATGTCCTCCTCGCACCCTCCCTACTCACACTGGGTGATCTCATGCCTCAGCCTCGGCCTTGTCCTTTCCCTTACCCTCGTCCTCCTCCCCGACCTCGACGACCTCAACGACCTCAATGCCAGAGCTCAGACCACCCTCCTCGCCGTTCTGGCCCTCCAGCCCGCCTGCGAGACCCATGAAGTGGTCGACGACGTCGCGCTTCTCCGCAAACAGAGCCAGGTCCAGCGGGATCTGGTCCTTGCCGTTGGCGGCGGTGGGGTCCGCACCAGCCGCGAGGAGGACCTTGACGACCTCGAGGTGGCCGCCGAGACATGCCCAGTGCAGCGAGGCGTTGCCAAACTCGTTGGGAAGGTCGAGGTAGGCCTTGAGGGGCTCGGAGGATGGCGTGAAGTGTGACAGGATGGCGGTAACGGTTTCTGAGGGGCGTCAGTGGGGGGTGAAGTCAGTGAGGGTAAGGGCGTGCGGCGTACCTAGGTGGCCGTTGCCAGCGGCCATGTGCAGGCATGTCGACTTGCCCTCGTCCCTTGCGGCGGCGAGGATGTCTGCGGCCGGTGCGGACTCGCGGGCCGAGAGCGTCGACAGGGATTCTTGGAGGTCTGAGAGCTCGCCTGCGCGCGCGAAGTAGATGAGATCATCGATCTCGTCTGCGGATAGCGTGGGCGCCATGATGTCGGGATTTGATGCGGAAGGGTATGCGGGGTGTGTGCAATCGTGTAGATGCAGTGGCTGTTATTCTGGGCAGAGGGAAGGGTGCTGTTGGCTTGGGCTTTCATGTCACTCATGTCGATGAGGGCAGGAATGAATTTTTCTTGGGGTGAGGTGGAGGTACAGTGCGGGCGCCTGGGGCGCGCACCACGCACGGTCTATTTCAGGAGGTCGCGACGACGATGCGGTGATCAAATTGCAGCCCCTCCATTAGATGGCCGTGAATAAGAAAACAATATCAAATCCCTGAGTAGTCAGCAGATTGTGATCACCTCTCCAGCCTCTCATTGCCTGGGCATGTGCCTGTCAAGCCAGTCCGTCAAATCGCCCGCATCGTCAACCCCCTGAATTTCGCCCTTGACGCCCAAGAACAGCATAATTTGCAGCTCTCGACAGTATCCATCGTTTTCGGGTTCTTCCGACGCGCGAAATGTTTCGAGAAGCCTGTTTGCGCACTTCCTGTCTCTCATGGACAGTGGCATTACTGAGTGCGCCTGGGTTCGCGCGAGTGCTGCGTCGTTGGACTGAGGGAGATGACGAGCATCAGATGCAGGTGTTGGTGTCTGTTGCCCCTCAATTAGATGAGCACTCTTGATCCCCAACCATTCCAACCCAGGAACAGTGGTTTCCTTTTCGTGGCTGAGGCTTTGGGATCCGATCTTGTAGCATTGCATGATCTGCAGCCCATCTGGGTCGAAGTCGACCAGGGCGTAAATCGGCAAGATGGGCTTGGCGTTGTGTAAAGTTGAGAGGAAAGATCGCGTCGCTAGGTCAGGATATCCTTTCCCCTGCGTGGTTTAGTATGATTCCGGTCCAGTCCACGGCGAAGCACCCACGGTGATCATGATGCCAGGGCCTGCCATCGAGGTCTCCCAGTATTTGGAGGCGGAGAGTGTTCTGAAGGTTGCCTGTCACGGCTATTAGCATGTTGTCAGATAGATCAAACAGCACCTTGACAACCTCCTTCTCGATGACCAGAATCTATTTGGCCATGCCAAAGTCAACGCTTCGGATGTCTCTCAACGGCGGAATCAGCAGCCCCTGGTCTAGTAAGTCAGGGGCTCGTGCAAGTAGCCATCACCACTCACATGTGGCGCGGAGCATGAGAGGACATAAGGGCTGGCGTGCATATGCAGCACCACGGAACCAGCAACGAGACCTTTTGCCGCTGCTGCCTGGACAGATGTCAGTGCTCATGGACTGTCGCAGACGGCGAGAAGATAGGTACCACGTTGAGATCCGCTCTACTCATGTCAAGAGTGAAGGCTAGATCGTCCACAAGCTCATCCACGATGGACTGACTGCCGAAGAGCTCAACGTCTTGGTAATAGATGTTCCTGCAGGGATCAGAGAGAGGGCTTCTATGTGCGCCAGAAGTGCGCATGCCGCAGGATGCGCACCGTTTGGTCAGACATGTACCGGCTACAAGCCCGTCGTGTATGAGCTGCAGGAGCTTGAGGAGGCGAGCTACGACGAAAAGGGTCAATGTCCGACAGATCCTAGTCTGCAGCATGCCACATCACGCACCGAACTTCTTGGCCTCGTGCGGAGTACTGCCAGGGAAGCGGATGGAGGATGGCGTGGTGGCACTCGGGTTGTCGTCGTCACCGCGGGGCGCAGTGGGGCTAGAACTGCGACGGCTACGGTAGGGGATGGTGAGATCTCTCTGGTGGAGGAGGTCGAGCTGGATCTGATGTAGCACATCCTCGATGCGGTTGATGACGGCGCCTGTACTCGGACCATGATGCTCAGGAAGCACGACCTCGTTCTGCCCGCGAGGCGTTTGCTCGAGGGACGGCAGTGGCCCTGGCGGATAGGGGTCGGCCATCTTCGAGGTCATCTTCGAGGTCATCTTCGAGGTGTCTCGTGACCGGAGGAATCTCCGGACAGATGAAAGCACTTGACTCGATTCTGGGAGGGAGTCGGTGGACACAAGACCCTGGAGACTGGCCGGATGAATTTGGCGAGGTGTCTTGGTCGCACCTTCCTCCAGTGCTCTCGGTTTACCTGCCCGTGCTCACGCATCGCACACAGAGGGAAGGAACAGTGGTCTGCTCCTTCCCTACCGGCAAGAGCCCCCCGGCACACCTCATAGGCAACGCGTTCAGGCCATGTCAGTACCGGTGGCGGGAAGTGGTCTATTTGGTATAATCTGTTCGGTAAACTGGAATCCTGACGCAGGAGGAAGGGAAACGGCAGGTGAGGACTTACTTTCGAAACTGCTCCCCGCCACTGGTGCTTTTCTTTTTTCAGGTCATTTTCAAATTGAACCCATGATATGAAATTTCTTGACATAGGAGAACGGAACGCAGCAGGTGATGGATGCCTTGAAGATGCCACCCTACAGTCGAGCTCCTCTTTTCCTCGATCTGCGTGCCCTTCGGCGAAAACCCATGGGGTTCTGTCAGGGGTGTGACGATGCATTGACCAATGAGCATCCGCAGGACCCTGATCGACCCGCCGCGGAGTGGTGTGACATCTCCATTTCTGGCTGCGGCAGGGGTTCCCCCATTTCACATGTCTCCATCACCACGTCAATCTCGTCGAGCCAACCGCTTCGATCCTCCTCTGTCTTTCCCTTCTCCTGCCAGCCCCGCGACGACATCGGGCTGTTCGAGGAACCCGACGCCAATGCCGACCGCCGTTAAAAGGCTGCACAATTCGACATAGTGCCTCCTTCAGCTCTCCCATTCCTCCACACCGACATTCCCCTTCCCAGCAAGAATGTCTTCGGAGCGAGTCCTCTCTCGAAAGCGCGTCGCCGACGCCATCGCGGAACAAGAGTGGCCAAAGAGGCCGAGGATCCTCGAAAAGACAGACAAGGCAAGGTGGAGGCTCAACGACGATGACGGTCGCCACACCTGGGTCTACCTCCAGGACGATGCCGCCGCCGCCGAGAAGTGGCCTCAGACCTACGCGGACAAGTATTTCCTCGGTCTGCCTCTTGTGAGTTCTCCTTCTCAAGATGATGCCTCACGCAGACAACATTGCTGACTAGTTTTCCTTTGCAGGGCCTCCCCGACCTCCCCAAGCCCAAGACCCCTCTCGAGTCGGCCACCAACTGCCTCACGTTCTTCGAGAAGCTCCAGCTGGAGCCCGGCGAGTGGGGTTGCGAGTATGGCGGTCCCATGTTCCTGATTCCCGGCATGGTCATCACCTGGTATGCGACCAAGACGCCCATCTCCGACATCAGGGCCACCGAGATCAAGAACTACATCTTTGCGCGCGCCAACCCCGAGACCGGCGGCTGGGGGCTTCACGTCGAGGGCGAGAGCACGGCCTTTGGCTGTACCATGAACTACACTGCTCTGCGACTGCTGGGCGTGGACCCCGACGAGCCCATCATGGCCAAGGCAAGGGCCCGGTTGCATGAACTCGGCGGTGCCACCAATGCCCCGCACTGGGCCAAGTTCTGGCTTGCCGTCCTCGGCGTTATGAAGTGGGAGATTGTCAACCCCGTCCCTGCCGAGCTCTGGCTCCTGCCCGACTGGCTGCCTATCTCTCCCTGGAGGTGGTGGATTCATATTCGCCAGCTCTACCTGCCCATGTCTTTCCTTGCCGTACGCAGGTGGTCATGCGAGGAGACGGAGCTGACTCGCAGCCTCAGAACCGAGCTTATGGTGCAAAACTGGGAAACAATCAACTGGAAGGCCCACCGCAACGACATTGCCCCCGGCGACAACTATTACCCCAAGAGCTGGCTTCTCAACACCGCCAACTGGGTGCTCGCCAACGTTTGGGAGCCGTACCTTCGCCCCAAATGGCTGGCCGAGCGTGCCGAGGATTGGACCAGCCAGTTGGTCGACATGGAGGATGCCAACACGGACTATGCCAACCTGGCACCCGTCAACGCACCCATGAACACCATGGTGTGTTACGTTCGCGATGGTCCCGGGTCGTACACTGTGCGAAGGCACCTGGAGCGCCTGGACGAGTTCTTCTGGATGAACGCCGAGGGCATGCTGGTCAACGGAACCAACGGGGTCCAGTGCTGGGACACATCCTTCACGATCCTGGCCATCTTTGCCGGCGGCTTCCAGGAGGACCCGAGGTGGCGGCCCATGCTCGAGAAGGCCCTCGGGTTCCTCGACCGTCACCAGATCCGCGAGAACTGCAAGGACCAGGAAAAGTGCTACCGCATGCACCGCAAGGGCGGCTGGCCCTTCAGCAACAAGGACCAGGGATACTGTGTGAGCGATTGTGTGTCCGAGTGCATCAAAAGCGTGATCCTGCTGCAGAAGACGCCGGGCTACCCCCAGCTGCTTGAGGACCAGCGCATCTTTGACGCCATCGACACGATCCTCATGTATCAGAACGAGGACACAGGCGGCGTCGGGTCTTACGAGACGAGGCGCGGTGGCAAGTGGTTGGAGTGTCTCAATGCTGCCGAGGTCTTTGGCGACATCATGGTCGAGTACGACTACCCAGAGTGCACCACCGCTTGTGTGACGGCGCTTTCGCTGTTCAAGAAGCACTGGCCGGACTACAGGACGGACGACATCCAGCACTTCATCGACCGGGCTGTGTCCTGGATCAAGGTCCACCAGATGGACCACGGCGGCTGGTATGGCAGCTGGGGCATCTGCTTCACCTACGCGACCATGTTTGCCATGGAAAGTCTCGCCAGCGTCGGTGAGACGTACAAGAACAGCAGCAACGCTAAGAGGGGATGCGATTTCCTCATCTCCAAGCAGCGGGAGGACGGCGGGTGGTCTGAGAGCTACAAGGTCCGTATTCCTGCGAAGCGACACTTTGCAATCACAACTGACAATCAGTAGTCCTGCGAGACCATCACGTATGTGGAGCACCCTTCGGGTTCGCTGGTCGTGCAAACGGCCTGGGCAATCCTGGGCCTCTTGGAGGGCGAATACCCCGACGTGGAGCCCATCGAGAAGGGTATCCGCTTCCTTATGAGCCGCCAGCAACCCAACGGCGAGTGGCTGGCAGAGTCCATTGAGGGTGTCTTCAACAAGAGTTGCATGATTACCTACCCCAACTACAAGCTCGTCTGGCCCATCAAGGCGCTGGGCATGTTTGCCCGCCTGTACCCGGACAGCGCCATCAATGTCGGGAGGAAGTAGGGTCGCCATTTGGCCAAGAAGATATGAGATATGGATCAAGATATTTAATCATAATTCGAGGTATTCAGGGCTACTGCCCTTCGCGTATGTACGCAGCCGTGAACATGCTGTCGGTTGTTACTGCGTATTCAGGGAAACGTTCTGGGAATAGAAGGCGGTGACGACGGAGCCCACCAAAGGCGCCACGGCAGAATTCTGAGGCCTGACCCACCACAGCTTCCAGAAACCTCCACTCCAGAGGCGGCGTCTTTGGCAGTAGGCAGCATGTTCATTCACTCTGCCAGATCCTTTCATCTTTCATCTTCTTTCGTGGTCCCGTCACACCTCGAGTTCTCGATCAAAACAGCAGCTGCCTACGTTTCAACTTAAGCTACTCAGGCATTCTCACAGTCAGAAATCTATTACCGCCCAGCATGTCCTCCGATGGCCAGGCGGGTCTCGCCCTCGCGGACGCTAAGGACTACGCCGCTGCCCTTCCCAAGCTCAACAACGCCCTCAAGAATTCGACTGCCCCGGCCTGGCTCCTCGCCCGTGCCAAGTGCCACATCGCCAACAAGGACTTTGAGCTGGCCCTCCACGATGCCGAGGCCGCATACATTTCGGCCTCGGCCCGCGGTTCCCGCCCCCTCATGATCGACGCTCAGTACCGCCGCGCCGTCTCCCTCTACCGTCTGGGCCACCTCGCCGATGCCGATGTCTCGGCCTGGCGTGCCATGAAGCTGGCCGAGGGCGTCTCCGTCACCGATGCCTCCCTCAAGGACCCCACCGCTGAGACTGGCGGTTTCTGGCGTCCGGACCGTGAGGCTCTGCTCAAGCAGATGAAGGACGTCACGGCGCCCTCTTCGGCCACTGACATGACGACTAAGCGTTTCGGTGCCATTTGGAACACGGCCGCCGCTTGGAGGGCGCAGGTCATCTCGCAGCTCGACAAGCTCGGCCCCGAGGATGAGGGCAGGAAGATCACGGTGCCCCTTGTGCCTGTCGCCAGGAAGAAGGAGGAGCCCGCTGCTGCGCCCGCTGTCGCTGCTCCCGTCTCGTCGAGCCAGCCTGAAAAGCCCAAGGAAGTCCGCATCGACTTCTTCCAGAGCAACACCAACGTGTCCGTGTCTGTCTTTGCCAAGGGCGTGCCCAAGGACCAGTTCCAGGCGGAGTTCACCACCGACAAGGTATGCATCTGATGGACTGGAGTAGAAGAAGTGAGCTAACAATATCACAGGTCCGCTTGAGCCATATCCCTGGCCATGAGCCCTGGTTTGAGATCCCCCTCTACGGCCAGATCGACCCCGACCAGTCAAAGTACACCGTCACGCCCAACAAGGTCGAGCTCTCCCTTCGCAAGGCCACAATCGCCAAGTGGCCCACCCTCCGCGCCGACACTGGTGCCCCCAGCCCCGGCACCTCCGCCCCAGTACCCGTGGCCGCACCTAAGCCTGCAGCCCCCCAACCCGTCCAGAAGCCCGCAGAGACAGCGCCCAGCTACCCTACGTCGTCCCGCAAGGGCGCCAAGAACTGGGACAAGGTGCTCGAGAACGAGGACACGGATGAGAAGGCCTCGGTCAACGACTTCTTCAAGAACCTCTACAGCGGCGCCACTGAGGAGCAGCGACGCGCCATGATGAAGTCGTTCACCGAGAGCAACGGCACCAGTCTCAGCACGAACTGGGACGACGTCAAGGATCACAAGGTCGAGACTGTCCCGCCCGAGGGCGTCGAGGCGAAGAAGTGGACTTGAGGGAGGGGATGAGACAGCAAGCACAGTGAATTGCAGTGTATCAGTAGAAAGGAACGGGGGAGAATAGCTACGAGTCTACGAATGAATGACTTTAATACGGCGTTTGTGGAGTATGCTGAAATGTCGTTTATATGCTGGATTTGGTGGTGTTACATACTACACTGGCTGCACCCAGCCTCTATTGTACACGCCCGTTGCCCTGCTTATGCCATCTCCTGTTGTTGGCACCCTTGTTGTTATAGCGACCTCTCGCGTTGGATGCCTTCGCCGCGCCTTCCTCGCCTTCCGCAACGTCCTCCAGGGCGAAGTCCTCTTCGATGTGGAACATGCCAGCTTTGCGCTCCTGTGCCGTCCTCGTGTCCCTGTCAAAGAGAGTCGGGGGCGGGGCGACCTCGTCCCGCTTCAAGTGCCGATACTTGATGTAGCGGAGGCTGGTGAAGAGCTCCGTCGAGGTGCGGGGACCGAAGGCGCCGCCGCTGACATCGCTGTAGATGTGGCGGGGGACGCGCTGCAGGGTGCTCCTCCAGTCGTCCTCGTGGACGTAGGTGCCGCGCAGGTGGCGGGGACCCGTGGCGGGGTCGAAGGCGGTGCGGCCGTGGAGGACGCGGCCGTTGTCGAAGACGGCGCACTCACCGGGCTGCAGGCGATGACGGTAGACGGCCTCGGGGTCCTCGATGAGGCCTTGGAACTTGCGGGCGGCGGAGTGCCAGGCCTCCCAGACGTCGGCGCGGTGGCCGAGAGGCTGGTTGAAGGGCACTTGGAAGGGTGGGGACCACCAGGGGCGGATGATGCCGCGGGTGACCCTGCCGGCGCCGTTTCGCGGGGCCTGGATGACGGGGCGCTCCTGGTGGTAGGAGAAGCCATTTGCCTCGTAGTGGTAGCCGATGGGCCACCGCTCGAGGATGCGGGCGGACTCGGGGTAGAAGAGGCGAAGCTCGCGCGCCGCGCGACCAGCGTCGGCGAAGAGCGACTCGCCGCCCTCGGCCTCGTTCTCCAGGCAGTGAAGGAGCTGCAGGCGGGGCGGGCTGTCGAGGTAAAGCATGTCCGAGTGCAGACCGAGGTACTCGCTCGTGTAGGCGACGTTCTCGGCGGCAGGCTTGGAGATGACGTCCCAGGTACGGCCATAGAAGGTCTCCTGGAGGGCACCGAAGCGAAGGCCCATCTCGGCGACGGCGTCCTGCGAGCGAGGAGCGCCCGTGATAAAGACGAGACCGGTGAGCTGGATCTCAGCGACGGCGCGGAGGAACTCGTCGCCGCCCTTCATCCAGTCTTCGTAGGACACACGCAGCACGCGGGGCTCGATGGTCAGCCGGTCCCAGAGGAGCGGCGGCATGACCCAGACGCCTACTCGCTTCTTTTTGGACAATGATTGACTGTTTGTGGTCATGGCCGTCTCCAGCTGCTCGTGCGTGAAGACAGTGACGTGATTCTGCGACGCGAAGCGCGGTATGTCATTTTCCCACTCGATCCGAAGGCCGCCGTCTGATGTGGGCTGCATTGACTTGATGTTTATGTCTTCCGGAATCTCAGCCGTCGCAAAGCTCTTGTTTCCAGACGTTGGACTGCGGCTCTGAGGGCAGTGATCGCGGAGCCATGCCACGGGGACGACCTTGCTGCCATATTTCTCGGTTCTGATGGTGACGCGCTTGTGGGCGGTACGCGGAAGAGCGGGCTCCTGCAATTGTTCCGTCGTCTGCGGGTTCACTGGCGCGTCGACGACCTGCGAGTAGGCTCTCGTCGTGGCAAAGGGGCGGCAGCGGGAGGGCGCTCGGGAAGCCGGCGCGATGCAGCGGCTCGCGCTGGCCCGGAAGGCGAGCATGGGGCGGGCCACGCGCATGGCTTGTCGGGACTTCTGCGGCTGGCGCAGATGTCGGGGGATAGGTTGGCAGGGAGGAGGTCTGCTCGGGGAGCAGCCTGTTGGTGGTCGAGTCCGGTGCCGAGGTAAGGACGTGGAGAACTGACGATGTTTGTGCAGTCGGGTGGAGCAACCGTTGCAGCTTGTCGAGCTCTGAAAATCCGTCGGGTGTTGTGCTGACTCAGCAACGACTTGGACGGGGTCAGGGGAACCTCATCAGAGCCCGCATGTGAGTTGAGGCATCATGATGGGAGGGTCGTAGACTTCGTAAAATGTTGCTTATATCACTCGTCGCTCTGGTATTAAAACAGACAGATCCCTTTGGCTATCCATATCTCATAAAAATGGGAAGAAAAGCCTCGACGGTTAACAGCATCGACGCTTTTAAGTCAGCATCAACACCATCTTTTTATGAGGCACTTCGTCATCGTAAACTGCGGGGAGGCTTGCTGAAACTCTCAGCTTCCAGAAGACGACATGTGATCGTCTTGAAATGGCATGATTGTTTCCATTGATGGATGAAGGAAGCTGCAGTATCTTGTGTCACCAAAAATGACCATGGCTCTTATGTATGCCTAACCCCATCTATCCAGCTCATCCAAAACTTCAAGCCGGATCTATGTACATTCCAACTCCTCGTACAAGCCCCTCATCAATCATCAATCATCGTCGCATACCCTCACGACAGTTCCCCGATAGCCGCCCAGATCTCCTTGCTGATCGCCTCATCCTGGTCAATCCACGCCTTGAGGCACGCGTCCTTCTCCGTGATCAAGTCCGCCACCAGCGTGCCAAACACCTTGCTGCCTTCCACATTGAGGTGCGTGTTATCACCCTCGACAAGGTTGTACTCATGCGACGCCGCCTCGCCAATAGCCTCGACGTATGCCTGGCTCGTGCGGTAGAGGTCGATGGAGCGCACGCCTGCTGCTTCGGCGGCCGCAAGAGTGCGGATTCGCTCGTTGTGCAGGCTGTCGTCCGTCTTGTGGTCCGAGACGAAGTTGCGCCGCGTCAGCGGCGTCACGAGGATGGGCGTCGCGCCGAGCGCGGTGATCTCGCCAGCTAGCCGCTGCAGATTGGCCTGGTAGTCGTCGAGGGTGATGTTCTTGGCGGGCTTTTGGTCATTGTGCCCAAACTGGATCGTCACGTAGACATCATGTGTTGATGAGGCGTTTGTGACGGCTGCCTTGACAAGGTCCCAGTGGCCCTGGGATACGAAGTCGACTGTCGTACGGCCATTGCGTCCGTAATTTGTCCCGAACGCCGGGGGCACAAGGAAGGAGAGGAACCCGTCGCCCCAGCCGCCGCCGCCGGGAGATTGTGTTGCGGTGGTCGAGTCGCCAGCGAGGAAGAAGGCCGCCGGCTTGGTAGGACAGTTGTGAGGGCAGGGCGCAGCCACGGCTGCGGCGGGCAGGATGGCCGCGGAAATGATTTGGGAGGGCTTCATCTTGTGTATGAACGTGAAGACGCAGTGCCAGAGACGGGACGAACCCTATTGAACTGCGTCTCAGAGCGCCCTTTTATCCTCTCCGGACGATGGCCATCATGGCACCCCCAGCAGGCCGGCTTCCGGAATCGTCACGTCGGCATATTCCCGCCCCAAGGGCCACAAGGACGTCCGCTGATATTTCTCCGTCAATGGCGAGATTCTTCCGGCAGCCGTTGCAAGGATCGGGGGCAGGCTAACCCCGGACTTGTCGATCTTAGGTCCCCCAGGCTTGGCGGCCGGCGCGCCGTCGTCGCGATGACTTCCTTCAATCGGACGAGCGGACGACCAGGGTCGCGATCCACTGCCGCGCGGGGTCGCGTGTGGGGTATGCTGGTTTTGCGGAGGGGTCGGTGCCGCGCAGCCGGTTTTCGCGCGGCCTCATCTCGTCGCCTGGGGTACACCGCAGTCATTGATTGATTGATCGGGTCAGGGCCGAGTGTGTGCTTTGGTTGAAACAGGGATGTCTTGTGTTATAAACTCGAAATCAAAGGGCCCAGTCTCGGCAGGCGTGCCGGTGCCCGAAAGACTCCAAAAACGCCTGAAGTTGCCCCTGGGTATTCATCTGTTCCGGTTGCCCGACCACCTCTTGACCATGACCTCCCGAACACTGTACAGCTTGAAGACCTCTGCGGGTCCCTTCTCGCACGCCTCTTCCAACAGGTGAGGAGGCGGCACCTCAACGTACACGAGCACGAGGCTCTTCATGACCTGGCTGAGCACGCGCACCACCCCGTGCAGCCAGTGCCACGACTTTTGAAAGACGCGCGGGTCGTTCTGCTTCCACCACTCATGCGTGTAGGACGGCATGACGATGACGCCAAACTCGGCGTGGTCGAACACCGGGCCCCGGGCGTACAGCATCCAGTCCATGGCGAACTTGATGCCGGGACGGGGCACCCAGCCGAGCGAGCGGAAATGATGGTACACGGCGTAGTGGACGAGGAACGGGTCGTCAGGCTCCAGCTTGGACTCTGCCCGTGGCGGGAAGTAGGAGTGCTGTCGGAGAGCCGTGAAGAGCGACGCCGTGTCCAGGTGTCCCTTGCCTGAGGGTTCTCTGACTTTGAGGACTCCCATGCCAAAGGCAAGGAAGAATGCCTCCTCGACAGTGAGTTGCAAGTGCTCCTTGTCGACAATGTCGTCGATCGAGACGGGCGCTTCGGCGGTTGTATCGACAGGGGCGGCTCGCTGTGGCGATGCAGCGGCACCATTGGTAGGTGGCGTGGTCGGTCTCTTCGACTGGCCATTCAGCGGCCCTCCGTTCGCTTGGGCGTGGCCAGGGCTCGGAGGATCAGAATGATCGAAGGTAGTGGACTCAACTTTCGGCGAGAACCGGACGCTCTTCCGCCTCTTGAGCGTCTTCTGCTCGTCACTCGTGTCGCTCGCAGACGAGCTGCTGGGACGCTCGGCAGGGTTCGACGGGTTTGCCGACCCGTTCGTGGGCGTGCCATTGACAATCTTGCCGTCGACTTCGAGGGCAGTGTCGATGGTGATCGGTCCTTGCGCGAGGGGAGGCGCCGGGGCGAGGGCGAGCTCTGCCAGCGAATTGGGCAGAGCGAGGAGCTCGGCGGGGCCGATGGGAGCTGCTCGGGACAATGCGGGAGGCGGCAGCACGACAGCTGCAAGTGAACGAGCCGCAGAACGTGCAGCGGTGGCCATGCGAGCCTCTTCCTCCCGAGTCTGGCGGATGGCCTCCTGCTCTGCCCGCGCTCTCTCCCACTTCATCTTGATTCTCTCCTCGCGTCTGCTCACAGTGTGCTCTTCGCTAACATGCGCCTTCTCCAGGCCTTTTCTGACCTTTTCCCTCTTGAGCCAGTTCGGTTCACTACGGCTGAGGTTTCCCTTGCCGTAGAAGCCTTGCTCCCAGAATGCGCGAATGGCCTGAGGGTCCGTGATGTGGACGGACCGGGTCTCGGGCGACCACACACCCTCCCATATCATAGAAGGCTCCGCAGGCGGAGGGAAGAAGACCTGTTTCGTCCATGCCCACGCCAGATGCAGCAGCGACAGAGGGTTGTTTGGAATGAAGACCGGCAATGGGAACGTCTTGATGGGTGCAGGGCGCACGTAGATCTCATTGAGAGGAGCCTTCTTGGGCTTCGCATCTCTTGGGGGCGGCGCCGGAGTGTTTCCCTCTGAGGCTACCGGCCCGGATAGAGCATTGGATGCTCGGTTGTTTGTTTCAGCCATGGCTACGCAGCTTCATCTCGATCTGGGTTCTGGTCAGCTTCGGTTGTCTCGCAAGGTTTGTGTGTGAAGTGTGCGAAAAAAGAAGTGGCCAATTACGATCAGATACCGTTGTAGTCTTTAATTATGGCAGTCACCGAGGTCAATGAAGCCCTCTTAGCATAATGAATGTAAAGGTTGTCATCATCGTATTGTAACATCCGAGGGCTGCACTCGCGGCCGCTCGGAGCTGGAAGAAGAAGATAGAAAATTGTGTCAGGCGACGACTTACCAGTCATGAGGGAAGCTTGTCCCGTGCTGTTCGGAGACAAGCTGACAGCCAACGCATCCGCAGCGTGCGAATTGGCAGCGGCTGAGGATGAGGAGGATGGGAGAAAAGGCTGTGAGGTATGAGAAGAGGGAAGAAGCTTAGAACGCAAAAGGTTTGAGATTTTTAAAGGCTCCCGTCTCCACCTGCTGGGAGCTCTGACACCTCGGCGAAGAACCGGCGTGTGGCCAATGGAAAGGCGGGCATCGGACACATGACTAAGGCAACTGATAAGATAAGGCTCACTCAGCATGTTCCGTCATTTCGGCAGGACAACTCCACGGACATCTTGCCCTGCCTGGCGCATCAAATTCCCGGCTGAGATTGATCGCGAGGCCTCACAACCCCTTTCTTGGTCGCAGAGCGTAAGCCCGACCATGCAGCAGCTTTGAGGGAAACAACACAAATTTGTCGCAAGCCAGCTTCGCACAAGCATCCCTCATTCCTCAAAAAGCCCGCCACTACCCCGCCACATGGCGGCCCGACCTTGAAAATCGTCGACCCGCACTGGCTTTAAAACATTCTTTACTTCCTGTCCTCTTGGATACCACGCGCTTCTCCCTGCTCCCCAAACTCGACAGACTGCCCATTATGGCCCACAACGCGTTTCTCCTTGAACTGGCTGCCTACGTGTCTGCCATCTGGAGCATCACGGTCTTTTTTGTCCAGGTCATCGGCAACTACCAAATGTGCGCTTCCAAACACTACAACAACCACGACCATCGCTAACCTCTCGCGCAGCTTCGGTCGCTACTCCTCCCGTCCTCGACCGTCCGTCTCCTCCTCGCTATCTGCTGGCGACGCTCCTCACCTCACCATCATCCGTCCCGTCAAGGGCGTCGAGCCGAACCTCTACGAATGTATCGCGTCGACCTTTCGCCAACACTACCCGCGCGAGAAGCTCGCCATCTGCCTCTGCGTGGCTGAAAAGTCAGACCCCGCCTACCCTCTGCTCCTCAAGATTGTACAAGACTTTCCCGAAATCGACGCCCGCGTCCTCGTCGAGTCCGACGATGAGTATCTCAACGGCGTGAACGGGCCTGCCGCCATTCTGGGCCCGAATCCCAAGATCAGGAATATCAGCCGGGCCTACCGCGAGGCCAAGGGCGACATCATCTGGGTCATCGACTGCAACGTGTGGGTAGGGCCCGGAACTGGCGGACGCATGGTCGACAAGCTGGTGGGTCTCGGACCGGCCGGCAAGCCCGAGGTGCCTTACAAATTCGTCCACCAGCTGCCCATCAGCACCGAGACGGAGAAGCTGTGGGAGCCGTCAGCCGAGAGAACCAGCCTGCTGTCGCCAAGCCGGCCCGCAAAACATTCGGAAGCCTCGGGCAGCGGTGGACAGTCGACCATCAGGCAGATTATGCGGCACGGCGGCGGTAGGCTGGACGAGATGTTCATGGGGACTGCGCATGCCAAGTTCTACAGCGCCATCAACACTGTCGGAGTCGCGCCCTGCGCCGTGGGCAAGTCCAACATGTTCCGCAAGTCGCACCTCGAAATCGCCACGGATCCGGCGCGCAACCCGGCCCTCAACACCAAGCACGAGAGCCCTGGCGGACTGGACTTCTTCTCCAACTTCATCTGCGAAGACCACCTGATCAGCGACGTGCTCTGGAAGACCGACCTGCCTGGCTTCCGCAACCATGCGCTCATGTACGGCGACCTCGCGATCCAGCCCATGGCCGGCTTCTCTGTGCAGGCGTATGTGGCCCGGCGCGCGCGCTGGCTCCGCGCAAGGAAGTGGACCGTTCTCGCGGCCACACTGGTTGAGCCGGGCACCGAGTCGCTGCTGTGCTGTCTGCACATCGCGTTTGCGCTGACGACCATCCCTTGGGTGCACGACACCGTTGGTATGCCGCAGACATGGAGCGCCATGGGCCTGACGTGGCTGGCGACCGTTGCGCTCTGGATGTTTGGCGACTGGAACACGTACAACCACCTGCACTCGGGACTGAGCGTGGACCTTGACGATCAGGCGCCGACGTTCGCGCGCGGCACCGCCAGCGCGGGCGGCGCAGCGAGACGCACCTTCCTTGAGTGGCTGCCGGCCTGGCTCGGGCGCGAGACGCTGGCGCTGCCCATCTGGACGTGGGCCGTGCTGCTGGGGTCGACGGTCGACTGGCGAGGGCAGACGTTTAACGTGCGAATGGACATGAGCGTCGTCGCGCTCGATGCCAAGAAGCCGGGCGTATCGACCAGCCGCAGTAGCGGCGTCGACTCGCCCAGCGGCGATGCGCGGTCAAGGAGCAAGAACCGTCTTTAAGGGGGCAGAGGTCGACTGATGCACGACACGGGACGAACGTAATGATGGAGACGGCGATTGATGATAGACGATAGACGATAGTATAATAACCTAGTAATACAATAGAACCTTCAACGACGTTGCGGCCGTTGTACATCGGTCGGGACGAGATGCCTGGGCGCGCAGAGCCTCCCTTCATTTCTGGCAGCTCGTCGCGGTTGCCGAGCACAGCCGGGCTCGATTTGAATCGCGACAAATGCGGCCCCTTGCAATTAGGGCAGCTTGAGACGGGACGACAGAGGCACGTCTTGCCTCCTGAAGTCTCCGGGCCCCAGAATCAGGCGAGCTGCCATCCAAAGGAGTGCTGTCGCGGGGTGAGTGGTGCCGAGAATAGCTCATCCGAGACCTAAGCTCGTTTCATCTTGCCTCTCGTCCAAAGTCAGAGTGTCCTCCACAAACCGTCAATGGCACCCCGCGTTCCCACTTGGTTCACGGACTATGTGCCTCAACTCCTGTAATGGGGACCAACAACCGTGGCGCTCTCTCCTGATCGTCCGCCCCCTGCAGCAATCAGGTTTGGGGTCCGTTAGCTTCAGCGCTTCAGCGTACAGTTCTCCCCCAGCCGCCTCCGATTAGATCAAACACCGACCAGGGGCTGGCCTGAGTGTCCTCAACCACCAGCAGGCGTCCTGCGGAGGTTTCGTCCCAGCCACCAAGGGGGCGACCTGTCAACCAGTCACCACTGGCATCCCTTCGTCCCTTTGACGACGTCTAAAAATACAGGCGAACCATCACGTCCCCTCTCCCCGCCCTGAGACGGCTAGGTTCGCTGCTGCTCCCCAAACGAGAACCGTCCGACAAGGACCCCGGGCAACCCCAGCCGTGACACCTCGTCTCGACTTGTGGCATTTTCGTCCTGTCACGAGCGAGCGGGCAGGATAAAATGGACGCTCCAGCCATGTCTTGGCATCTGCTCGTTTGTCTTGGCAGTCATGGTTCCTGCGAGTAGCCTCAAACCTCATGGCCTCTCGCTCTCGCTCGGGGTTTCACCTCGCCCTTTGGCCAGGGCAGGACTCGACCGTGGGGGAAGGATATGCTTAGACGGATTTAGGTATACTGGGGACGATGTGATTAGAGTGGCTCGGGCGTCATGGGCTCTCTTCTATAAATCCCCGAGGGACCCGTCGACCGTTAAGCTTGTTGTTCTTAGTCTGTAGTTTAACGCAAGCTCATCTCAGCTCCTTTACTCTACCGCCCTTCTCTTTCTGTCTGTTTCCATTCATCTTCGGCAGGCCCGACTTTCACTTATACCGGACCGCGTCCAGTCTTTTCAACTCATCTTATCTACTTCTTCCACTCTCTCAACATGAAGACCAGCCACTGCCTCCTTCTCCTCGCTCAGGCGCTCTCCATCGCCGCCTCTCCCCTTCCCGTCGAGGACTGGGGCCACCTCGCGGAGCCCCGCGACTTTAACCTCCTCGGCGGAGCTGGCGCCCGCGGAGGTGGCGGTGACAAGACCCAGGCCACTCCGGCCGAGAATGCTGCTCCTGCCGAGACCGCTGCCCCGGCTGAAGGCGGTGCTGGTGGTGAGGCAGGCGGCGAGGCCGGCGCTGGTGAAGGTGGCGAGGGCGGCGAGGGTGCTGCCAACGAGGTTGAGCAGGCCGGCCAGTTTGACGTGCCCATCGCCCTTGGCGGCGGCAACGTCAAGGTCGATACGCTTTACCCCCCTGGTGTAAGTGACAATCTTCTTCACACAATAGGGGAAACATAACAAGCTGACTTCATCTTCTCCAGCAAAACGGCGTCTTCGAAATCGAGTTCCAGAACGCCGACGGCCGCACTCTCACCGTCTCTCAAAACCCCAACCCCGCCGCCCCTCCTCCCGGCTTCGTCGCCGTCGAGCCCGTCTCCTTCATCGTCAACCTCGCTGAGGGAGCCGAGGGCGTCACCCTCCAGAAGGTCGATTACATCCTGAACAAGAACAGTGAGTTCATCACCCTTCCCGCAAGTTTGTTCCTGCCACTGACAGCACACAGACACGCTTGATATTTCCAAGGGAAGCATCGGCCGTTTCTGTCCCGAGGCCGGCGCCTTCGTCATCGACCCCCAGGTCGGCGAGCAGGAGTTCGAGGTCGAGGAAAATGAGCTTCTTATTAAGGTTAAGAATATGAACGGCGAGTGGGCTGTCTTCGTCCCGGCGGCCGCTTCCGCCGCGCCTCCCGCCGCGCCTCCCGCCGCTCCGGCTCCAGCTCCGGCGCCCGCCAACCCTGCCGCACCTGCCACGCCGGAGACGATGCAGCAGTTCGTCAACCTTCTTCGCTCGCTTCTCGCCACACCGGCTGCTTAGGACCCTGCAGTGGCGGAGGCTCAGTACCAGTGTGTCTTGCCTGCTTTCACATGGTCAAATTCTGTACATAGACCGTGGTGGTGCCCTACATAGCTGTAAATAAGAGGCCTCGATATTGTAGGTATGTAGATTGCGCAAAAGGTCCCTGACCTGTGGTGGACCAGCGCAGTGCCCGAAGTCAAATCTGCATACCTACCTACTATCAAGACAACCTCATTACCTACTCATAAGCATTTCCATAGCCTGGTGTTTGTCATAGCCTGGCTCGACTTGAAATCAAGTTGATAACCGCCGGTCACCACCCGGCCGCTCTCCCACAGCGCCATATGAACAGTTTCGAGGGCGGTCGCCCTGGTCAACAGCATCCCTCCCCGTCACATCTTGTACAAAGAGGGCCTCTGCCCCCACCTTGCCCTATTCCTTGCCACTGCCCTTGGTCGCCAGCTTTCCGACGTCCCTGGCCGAGTTGATGTTACCCACAATAACGAGACCCCATTAGAACAGGCGAGGAGCGCGTTGAGGCGCTTCTCGTCCGCGATGAAGCCTTTACTTTGGTTGCTCCCGAGCAGCCAAATGAAGCACCGTCTCATGGAGGTTTAGGATACGTGCGGGTGATCTCACGTTTTCTTCTCATAGTATTCTTTGCGGATATACTGAGCTGAGAGGGTGACGGGATGAAAAACAAAGAGAGGTCTGAACAGGTGATCTGCAATTCTAGCCTCTTTGAATTTTTGAAGTCGTGGAATTGCAACGATTAATCTGTTGCGTTAAGTCCAGGTTGGTCTATTCTGCTACTGAATCGACGGATTGGGTTACTCTCCGCTTCAAGGACCAAGTCACCCCCAAACACTCCCCGTCAAGGACATAGACATCGCCAAAGAATGAAGACAAGAGTAGACGAAACGAGCTTTGCTTTATTACTACAGGCAATCCGCCGTCTGCTGAATTAGTTTGTGGTGGTTGTTTGCCATATGAGCACTTTAAGCGTCCGCGGCAGCGATCTTGTCGCGACGGTCTGCAACCTCCTGAAGCTGGGGCTTGAGGGCATCAGCGGCCTCCTGAGAGAACTTGCGGGCGCTGGCACGGTGCTCGAAGAGAAGATCGAGCTCTGCGTAGGTCAGGCCGAAAGGCTCGGGGAGGCGGAAGAAGGTCCAGAGCAGGAAGAGGGCAGTGACACCAGCCCAGAAGAAGGCACCCTTGGCACCCCAGTTCCAGCTGTTGCGGCCAACCATGTTGGGCATGAGCTATAAAAGTGTTAGTCAACAGGAACTTAAGCAGCGACGCAGAACTAAGTATGAGGCAACTTACGGCGTTGGTGATGAAACCGGCAGCGTTGTAGGACGCACGGGAGAGGGCGACAGTCTTGACGCGGAGACGGGTCGAGGGCATCTCGGAGACCAGAGTGTAGCAAGCAGGGCCAAGGCTCAGCTGGAAGCAGAAGAGCATGAAGATGATCAGGGCGCCGATGGCCCACGAGATGCCGGCACTCTGTGCAGGAATGCCCAAGATTCCAATGATGATCAAGATGACAAACATGACGGCCAGACCATAGACGTACATGGTGCGGCGGCCGACATAACCTGTCACATCCCGTGTTAGCTTCTTTACTCAATAGCTGTCTTGGGAGCCCACGAGAGTCAACGGGAGCCATGCCACATGATATGTGGGCATGATTGACTCCCGAAACACCCTATAAAGAGTAGTAAACATGGTGGTCGGCAGGGGGAGACTCACTCATGATGTACCACGCGATGAAGCAACCGACGAGAGAGATGCCGTTCTGGCCCAGGCTGAGCTTGTAACTGTCGTTGGTGTCGAGTCCTGCTTGCACGAGGAATTGAATTCCATAGCTTGTCGAAGTCAGTAAATGCCGTTCTGAAATGCTTCGGGAGTGGGATGCTTCGGGAGCTGATATGGACCGACAGGAGTCGCGCCACGTGCCAAGGGAGCAGGATTTACTCCCCAGACAGGTTAAATAGGGGAAAAAGGGACTCAAGAGGTAACTTACCCCATGAACGGAACTCCACAGAGCGACTGAGTGACCCAGACCAAACAGGCGATCTCTGTGCGACGGAGGTCGGTGCCGCGGAAGCAATCCCAGTACTACGACACGCCGAGTTAGTAATTTACTTTCACCAGTGTCTCATGAGCCATCAGGAGTCTGTCTCGCGAGCTGTTACTCGGTGACTACCATGTGCCACCAACTCGCAAGACAGACTCGCATGGACTCCCGATGCAGCTCAGTGGAATGAAAATTAACTCACATGGCTACCCGAGCTCACTTCGATCTCGTACTGGTTGGTGGTGCGAATCATTTCGATATGGGCCTCCAGGTCAAAGTGGACGCCGCTCTCGGGAGTCGTCAAGCGGCGGACGGCCTCGCGGGCCTCGTCGATGCGGTTGTGACGGACGAGCCACCAAGGGCTCTCTGGGGCGAGGAATGCGCCAATAATAATCGGAATAGGCCAAACCCACTGGACGGCGAAAGGGATCTTGTAGGACCACTCGTCAGGGCGGTTGATGAATCCGTTGAGCAGACCCATGGAGATCAGCTGTCCACTACATCGCGAGTCAGTAATTTCCTCACACAGTAACAGAGGACTCTGAAGGTACTCACATGACCCAACACATATTCACCCACGATGTCATGTAGCCACGAAGGGCCGTGGGGCAGATATCGGCAGCGTAGGTGACGGCGAGGGTCTGGAAGATACCCCAAGGGATACCCTGGACGATGCCACCTGCGAGGAACATGGGGAGTCCGGTGGAGAAGAAGGGGATGAAGACGGCGCCAATCATGGCCACCATGGCAGCAATCATGGTCCAGCGGTAGCCGAGGTATTCGTTGATCCAACCGTTGAGGATGAGACCAATGATGGAGCCAACCTGTCGACTACCGAGTTAGTCCTTTGTTCTATAGCTGTCTTGGGAGCTGTCGGGAGCCGGCAGGGGTCATGCCACGGGCTATGAGCATGACTGACTCCCGAACAGCTTAGTGGAATTGCAAATCACTTGCCTGCGTTCCGTTGGAAATGATGGTCTGCCATTGAGCAGAGATGATCTTCTCTCCATCCGCGTCGATCTCATTTCCGAAGCGGTTGCGGAAAGGAGGGTAGGCGTAGAAGTTACTCATGAGGTTGGTATCATAGCCTGGGCACACAAAGTCAGCAGGGTGCATATTGTCTGTCGTCTCGCGTGTTGTAATGTTGGTTGTGGGAGTGCCCGGAAGTTGAAGTTGAGGGCATTCAGGGGGTCTCCACTTTACGACGCCGGGGGGTGGTTGCGGACCGCGAACATACCTTCCATGATGATGGCCAGGGAGATGACGAAAGAAAAGGCAATAGCCTTGGGCCAGAATCGGAACGAGTCCCTGATGGACATCTGCCTCTCGTTGTCGATGGCGGTGACGGCATCGTGCGGCTCGCCGTGGCTGACGGTAGGGCGGACATCGAGCTCGGTCTTGGGCTCGGCGCCCACGGCCTTCGTGTCTGAAGACATTGTCGGTGCTTCCAAGTTGGTGATGGGATGCCTTGGGATCGGATGGAGGTAGCGTCCGGAGGGAAGGCAGGCGGAGCGTGACCAGAAGGGTGCTGGATGGGGAGAGAAAATCTGGAGTTGCGGATTCCCCAGACTTCTTATATAGGTCTTACTCGCTTGGGAGGGACCGTTGCAAGCCTCGGCTTTGCGGCGGCGACAACGATGCGCCAAGATGGTACGGGGGGTGCGCGAGGGCGTTCAAGTTTGTCGACTGCCGGCCCCGCGAACGGGGGGAACCAGGGGTGTGGTCAGGAAGTGCATGTTGGCCGGGCTGGGCTGACTCGACAGGACTACAGAAGAGCTTTTTCACGCCCTAAACACCGAACCAACGTGCAGACGGCGCGGAGATGGGGCCCGCATCGGGAAACATCAAAGTACTTTACGAACAGTCCGATCCAGTGCTGGTGTGGCACGACCCCAGGGTCATCGCATGGTCCGGGTCGACAGGTCGTCCGACACTGCAAACTTGGCAATGGGGAACCCATGGGGGACATGCAAAGGGCCAAATGATTGGGTCTTCATCCCCGACCCGTCGACCGGTCCAGGGCAAGATGCTTGCTTTGCTTGGGGGATCCCCGACTGGAGATGGTGGTGGGGAGAATGCTCCAGTGTTCGAGGCCCGGGGGCGGGATGCGGGCATAACATGGTCACACGGTCCCCAAGGTCTGCTGGAGATGCCCCGTTACTGCACTGTCCCTCGGCCTTCAGCGCTGGCAAGTCCGATATTTTCTCCTCTTTTCCTGCCGCCCACGTGCGTGTTAGGGGTGGGAAAAGTCGGCGCCGCTGTTTTCCACCCAACCAAGTTTCCCGCCCCTAACCCCGATCGAGGCTCGACTCCCCGGAGCGTCCACTTGCGGGGCTCCTCCTCCTCCTTCCTTCCTGCACTGACACCAACCTAACCTGCAGAGAGCAAGGTTCACCCCTTCGGCATGCTCAGAAGGCCGGTGACCTCTGGCGCCCCCTCACGAACCGGACGATCGTGGGATATGCCGAGCCTCCGCTGGCTTTCGGCGGCAGAAACAATGAGGTGAGGGGAAGCGCAGCGAAAAGTGCCCCGTCGCACAGTTTCCCTGGCCGATGCGTTTCCCTCGTCATTCAACCTCCCCCGTCGCCACCCCTCGCTCCTCCCAGCTTTCCGTGCGGAAAACTCGCCCATCATCAGATAACCAACCGGTCGTCATCCATCAAAAAAGGTCCGGGGGTTCCAATCGGACGATCCCTCCCTTTCCCCATTCCCATGCGGAAACCTTCGGCCTGTGCCGCCTGTCGGTATGTTGCGTCGTGCGCGAGCGAGCTCTGTCCCACGCGAGTTCTCCGTTTCCCGCCACACCCCCGACCGACCCAAACCCCGTTCCCCGCGTAATCCGGGGGTGGTTTCGTCGACCTCGGGAGAACGTCCGACGACATGTCCTCTCGGGATGGACCTCAGACCCCCTTCGCGCGTGCCTTCGCTGACACCTGTACGCTTGCAGATCGCGCCGGCGGAAATGTCACATCGAGGAGGGCCAGGCGGCATGTCTTCACTGCAGCGAGAGGGGGCTGCCGTGCGACTTTGTCCCGCCTGAAGGTGGCTACTACGACCAGCGTGCCCAACGGCGCGGCGAGCACGCCGCTCTCAAGATACAGCGGGATGACGGAGGAGGACACCATCAACATCATCTCGGGGTTCATACGCCCGTGTCTCGGCCGACAACTTCGACCTACTCGGACGGCCCGGCGTCGCCCGCGCCGGCAGCTCTCCCGGGGCTGGCCCTCCGTCTGGATCTCGTGAGGTTGTACTTTGACTACATCCACGACCAGTTCCACTCCCTCTTCCACCGCCCTAGCTTCATCGAAGATGTCCTGCACGATAGAGTGCCTCCGGCTATCATCTTCGGCATGATGTCCCTATCGGCAAGGTGAGCGAGACCCATCCCCCGCGGTTCTGGGCATACCGGCACGTTGGACACGTCGGCATATGCTCGCGTGCCAGCCTGGCTGCAGACCATGGCCCCTCCCCACGGTGTGATATGCACCATCACTGACTCGGCGGGCCCCCAGGTTCTCGACGGACCCGTTCTTCGCCGACGTGGACCCCCGGGAGCGCGGCATGAGCTACCTCGTCGAGGGCGAGGCCCTCTTCAACATGCGCGATGTGTCCCTGACCACCATCCAGCTCTGCGTGCTCCTGGGGTCGGCATGGACCGCGTCGGGCAACGCCGTGGCCGAGAACATCTACTACGGCATCGCCTGCCGCATGGCCCAGCTGATGGACCTCCCGAGTCGCCCGGCGTCCAGCCAGCTGGAAAGCGAGATCAACATCAGGGGTGAGTGCATCCGCTTCCTTGCATGCGGCCACAGGCTGCCCTGTCCGCATGTGCATACGCATGAGCGCCGCTGACCTGGTCACAGTCTGGTGGAGCCTGTCCATGATCGATGCCTGGTCCTCTGCCGCAGTCAAGCTGCCCAAGCTCTTGCCCAACAGGACCGACATACCTCTGCCGATGGACGACCTCTCGTACCTGGCTCTGTCGCCGACTCTTGGCGGCAGCCCCGGCTTCAACACGTCCTTCAGCCAGGGCGCGCTGCTGCTGGCGCAGATGGTCAAGCTGAACCTGATCCTCCAGGAGGTCAATCACTTTAACCAGAGCTGTGTGGCCGAGAACCCATCGTGGGACGCCCTGAGCGAGGGCGTCGACGCCATGACGGCCCGGCTCGACGCCTGGGTGGCTCAGATCCCCCACAACCTGCGCGACACGCCTGAGAACTTTGCCTGGTTCGCATCACGAGGGCTTGGCCGCATGTTCGCCGCAGTCTATCTGGGCTACTACCATTTTGGCCAGCTGCTGTACTACCAGTTCCTGCACGGCGCCGCCACAGACCCGGCACCGTCGTCGTCAATGGCCGACGCGCCCGACGCCGCGCGGCGCAACGAGTACGCGCGCCTCTGCAAGGACCACGCGGGGCGGCTCTGCGAGATGGTCTACCGCGCGTATGCGACGGCAGACTCGGACGTTCGGTACACCATGACTTCGCACGTGCTTGTCATCGCGTCAACGGTGCAGATCCACACGCTGCTCTTCAGCGGCGACGAGGACGACATCGGCGTGGCCCGCCGCCGGCTCGAGCGCAACTTTGAGCTGCTCCTCCGCCTGCAGACGTACTGGCCGACAGTCGATCGGGCCATCAGCCGTCTCCGCGCCTTCCACGCCACGGCTCGGACGAGCCAGCGGACGAGCTTCGTGCTGGACCGCTGGATGCTCCGCTTCATGGTCGAGTGGGCCGAGTCGATGGAGGAGAAGGAGGCCGAGGCCTGGCGGGGGTCGAGCGAGGAGATGGAGGCGCTGTGGAACCGCGCGTAGGTCCGGTCCGGAGGCGGGGGCCACGATGTTGCTGCTGGCGGGCGTTGGGGCGTACTTTGGAATGTGGACGTGCACGACATCTGGTTACGGCAGGAAAATGGGCATGATTCAGGGGTATTGGGGTAATAAATGGTGGATTAAGGCGCAAATGGCGGAGTGGAAGCGTGCTTACGAGCCTGTACGAGATCATGGGAAGCAGCATTGAAATTGGACAACCAGGAATTGGCATGAGTTGGTGCTGGATCGTCACCAGATTTGCTTTGAAGTTCTGATGTCCACCTGAACTTCAGAAGTGCACGCCGTGGAAACAACCTGCGCCCGGTCTTGGGAACAGTTGCTCCGACCCCATGCCACCCTGCAAACCCGTCGCCGTGGTTGCGGTGATTTGAAGGAAGGCAAGGGTCTTGTCAGAGTCAACGTTGCTCCGTACCTAGTACTCGTAAGGATCTAGCCTCGAACCCACGATATTCCCTCGTGGCCAGCAAAGACAGCTGATAATGCCAAGATGTTCTGGTCAGCCCACCTCGAAAAACACCAGAAGACGGCCCCATCGGCAGTGCGACGGCTTGGCTACCTACATCGGGAGTGGCACATGCAGCGCGATTCAGCAGGGGCAGCAGCCGGCGGGAAATTGGTCGACTTTTCCGCCTCGTTCTCCGCCTCTGCAGACACGCACGGGTGACCAACGGGCTATGCAAAGCATCGTGAGGTTGGCCCTTTGCGAGTTCTTGGCTGTATTTAAGACGGTCTCCCAGTGAGAGAGGCATCTCCCTGTCAGTCGATCTTCTCGAGTTTCCGCCGTTCATCCAGCACCACGTGGTAGAGAACCACCAAGTCCGACAACATGCGAACACGTCGAGCACACCGACGACACGACATACGACCTGAACAGCGCTAGCACGAAACAGAAACGACAGGCAGATGAGCCCGTCATCTCACGATGGCTTCACATCTGGCCCCTCCCTTTTCCAATGCCAAGAAACGCCCACGACAGGGGTTGGATTTTTTTCACAAGCCGGGCGCCGCCGGATCACGACCACAGCGTTCACCGAAGCTGCATTGACCACACGAGTAATGGGTCCCGCCCCATAACATGCCTCCTCAGGACGGCCAATTTCGAACTTCCCTGGGCCGGCCTGGAACCGGTCCCGCCCCACACACGCGGGAGCGGAAATCGGGCGCTCGGTATTCCACCGCAGGGGCGGCGCCGGCGACAGGGGCTGCCTCGGCCGAGCTGCGCCTAGGAGGGGGCGCGGACATCAGGCCGCTGCGAGGGGGAGAAAAAATATGGTTTTGGAAAATGTGCTGCGCCCTTTGCGGGGAGGTAGCCGGCCGTTGGACATTTCTGGGAGACCACATGCCGCCCCCGGATGCAGTCCGTTTTGAGGACTTGTCCGATATGACGGGGTGACGTCCACGGAGACTGTGTGTCTGGGGTTGGTACGATGCGCTGGCAGTCTGACCGGGCAGCGGTGAGCCGACGATACCCTCCTTTGTCCGTGATGCAGAGGGGGGAGACACCGAGGTCTCGGGGGTGGACGGACTTGGCCACGTGCATGTTCCGGCCATTGTTCGGGATTTGCACCCGAGATGTTGGGCCTTTGGTATTTCGGCAAGTCCCCAGATTCCCCGGCTCCTCTAGAATTCTGGAATGCGCCTCGGAGAAAACTCCTGGCAAGAGAAACTGGCTGTCATGGTAGGTAGCTTGCCCAGAGGCCTTCGAGCTCCCGATCCAAGTGCGCCCGTTGTGAAAGCAAAGCATTCAGGACTGTTGTGACCTTTGAGCTTTCTGCCAACTCGTGGATCCGCAATGATACTTGACCAGAGTTTTTCCAGGTATGGAATCAATAACAAGACTTCAGGCCGAAGTTGCCAGATATTGGTATGCTGAGCGGCATCTTAGTATGATTATCTGCCTCTTCAGATACCCTTAGACAAATGAACAAGGTCACTGTCCTTCCTCTGTCACAGTTCAACCACTTCCTTGCTTCGGCCGTCCTTGTCAGATTCGGATAGCCCCTCCCCACAATCTCTGAGGCCTGTATGGCTCTGGAAAACTTTAGGAAGGTTTCCTCTCCCTCCTTGGTTATTTAGGTTAACAAGTAACGAGACATATGATTCCCCCCTCCTCACAATCAACAACTACTAACAAAACGATACTGTTCTCAAGAAAATGGCATTATCTGCTGCCGCCTTCGATGTATGAAGGCTTAGAACAGACGAATGCCCAACAGACCTGGCACGTCGTACGTGACATCGCCAACCCAGATCTTCCTGACGCCAAACAGGTAATATTCGGGCAATTGGACGCCTTTGAAGGCTTCTCGTAGAACCTCAAATCCCGTCACCGCCGTCAGTGTCGATGCCTCATGTCTTAACCATGGTAAACCAGTCACCCCGTTCAGTGCCCGACTTGCCCAGCCGCCCCAAGTCTTGCGAGCGCCAATCTCGCCAAGGAGAGTGTCCGTATTTGGAGGTGTCGTACGAATGATCACTTCCTCTAGCGTCATTGTAACGGACTGCTCCAGATCGATATCGGCCCATGTGCTGAGAACGGTGTCATACACGTAGAACTCCATCCGAACATCCAGTTCTGGCCTGCTGCGCAGCCGAACGAGAAGCTCAAGCGCAGCAAACAGGTGTTCTGTTTGTAAACGCCGGATGCGCGTGTTCTTCCTCAGACTGAGCGAGCTGCTCTCGGTTCCCAGAAGAACGAGAAATGCCACCCATCCTGGTAAATGGCACTGTACTTCCCGTTCGGGTGTGTAGAAGAGCGATAATCGATCTATGAAGTGAAAACCGTGCGCCAGGAGGAGTTTTAGATGACTCGGCTCATACCTACCGCTGTAGCCTTCCCAAATCGCGGACGATACCATACACAAGTCGGAAGGGGAGCTGTCGTATGCTCCTGCCATGATGCGTTTCAAAACGAAGTCTGGAGATGCCCCTACGTGCAGGAGGAGATGGATGTGGGATGTTTTGCCTGGTCCGAAGCAAGCTCGAGTGAGGCTTCCAGTTGGGTAATATGTAAATGTTGCGCCTGAAGTCGGCGGATACTGGCGAGAAAGACTCTGCTCCCAAGTGGATTGGGCCGAAGGAGACTCTTGTCTAAGCTGGTGTAAGATGTGTTCGCATTCTTCGAGGGCCCGAGAGCTGGCTTTGGCTTTTCTGCAGGCATCGTAGTAGCACCAGAACAGGCTGTTATCCAATGCACCTGGGTTGCTTGGCAGTCGCGCAAACTTGAATTCTGCGATGACCAGCCTTATGTGATCCGACGAGGCGAGGTTTCTTTCGCCAAGGTGTTGCTGCATGGTGAAGATCGTCTCTGGCTCATGCAGAAAGTCCCTGACTGTACGATGTAGGAAGCCGATTTCTTGTTGGAAGTAGACGTCATTTGATGAGCGTCGCCTCCTGCTCAACTCGAGGAGGCCCCTACATGTCAACTTCAAATGACCATCTGCATACTTGATGCGCCGCGCCACTTCTTCGTCATTTAGCGGGACCCGTGGCTTTTTGTAGGGGAAATCCATGTCTTCCAGGTCCTTGATCCACGAAACGATGATGGCATTCGGACTTTCCCATGATGAAACCAGCAGTAGTAGCTGATAAGCGCGGGTTCTGTCGACAGGGTTGATCTTGTTGAAGAGATGGAGAAACAGCTGCATAAGATTGCATAAGATCGCTTGGTGTTTCGTCAAGTCTCGCCATAAGGGAATCGTATGTGTCCAGGTGCAAGATGCCTTCACAAAGGGACCGAACCACCAGACGTGCCCAAAGGAAAACGCCAGACGCTCGAAACTTGATCCCATTTGCCAGATCCTTAATTTTGCCGGCATCAATGTGGCTTTGCTCTTCGGCCTTCAGCGTTCGCAGACAGTAACCGAGAACATCAGGACCTGTGAGTTCATGAAAAACGACCCTGGTGTTCTCATCGAACACTCTGTGGAACTCTTGGTACGGTCGACTGCTTGCGCAGATCTTGACATACGGTGATTTGGCCCATTGTCGGAGTTGCCTGGCCAAGCTGACATGGTCCATGCTGTCACCAGCGTACTCATCAAGGCCGTCGATAAATAAGCAGAAGCGATAGGCGCCGCCAGAGAAGTCGTCGATCAGTTTCGACATCGCATCTTGTAACTCGACGAGTCGAAAGGGATCGTGATCTACATTCGAGGGTCCTTCTCGCGTCGATACGTCGTCCCATTGCTTCGGAAACACATGTCTCGTCAGCTCTGGGCACTGCTGGAGAATCTCCAGCAGCATGGAGCGGTAGAGACCCTGTAGTGAGTTCTGAAGGGTGTCACCAGATAGCCAGAAGAAGAAGCGTGCGGTGACGAGCTTGTTATCCGCGGCCCATGTGCGCAGCTTGTCGCTCAATAATTCGTCATGACCCAGCAACTTCATCAGGGTCGACTTTCCGGAACCCGGTTTCCCGGAAATGTGGAGTACCGAGCCTCCCAGATTGATCCAACAGTCAATCGCTTCCCGGGCTTTTTGCTTCTGCAATCGGGCATCCTGAGTGAGCAGGGCTGGGCTTTGTGTTTCCTCGGGCGTCGGGCATTCCCCCAAAAGCTTTGTAAAGCTCCCAAATTCTCCGTGGTCGATGGCGTCATACCGGGAGTGGACGTGTGGGAAACGTAGTCTGGCGAGAATTTGAAGATCAGCGGGAGACTGTCGGCGCATAGTGTCGAGAGCTTTAGTGATCCGCGAGAGTTCTTCGCGAACATCGGTCAATGCATAGACCTGATCTGGACTGGCCGCAGGGGCTTGGCATGACTGGGAAGCCTGGGTCCTCAGGTTTCCATCCAACTTTTTCATGTCGTCCCTGAGCGAGCGCAGTTCGGTGATGGCTTCACTGAACGACGTCTCGTTGCCCTGCCGCATCTGGTCCATCTGTGTCTTGACAGAAGCTGCATCTTCGGCGACCATCATGCTCAAACGAACGAGCAGTTGAAGACGATAGGTATTGAGCTTTTGCTCCATTTCGATGATCTTTTCGGAACTTCGCAGGGTAGCCCAAGATGCTTGCAGGCTGCGCCAGAGCTTATTGCTCCCTGGTTTGCGTTCAAGGTCTTTGAGCACATCGACCAGACTCTTGGACAAGTCGTTGCAGCCGACAGCCAACTTGCGCAAGGCCTCATGGTGCGAGCTGTCTTGCAAGGCCGACGGATTCTGGGCAGTGGCGGGTGACTTTGCGGAGGGCCCGGTGGACAAGGTTGTCATATTTCGGGTGACATCCTCGACGTCGTTGATGATGTTGCTGATGTGCGGATCAGCGGCTGGCCCTGTCGTGGCCTTCTTGTGAACGTCAACAGTGCCGAGGATGAGTTTGTATGAGAAGTCGATGAAACTTATCATGGACGACGCAAGACCGGCTGCTTCCATGGCGAAGGGGTACGGCACTTGCTGCCCATAGAGCGACTGAAAGACTGATTCAACCGCAATAGTCGGATCGGTCGAAGTGGTCGACGAAGCAACGTTCTGTCGATCTGCCTACAGCGGCGGCGATGTGTGGCGGCAGCTGGATTTGATCTGGGGCAGATGAGGGAGGGGTAAGACGATTAAGTGAAGCTGTTCAAGGCAGACTTCTCATGCACAGCCTGCTTGGCAGACAGCCCGAGGTGAGGGGCAAAGACCATCTCTCTTCGCTGCCTATAGCACTCACAACTTCATGCCGTCAGCTTGTCACGAGCCAATTGGATGAAGCAGCAGGGATACTGTGGCACAGCATGCACTCCTCGAATCAAAAGACCCAGTTCCCATCCGACCCGTGGCAGACTACATGTGTATGAAACCCCTTGTCTGTCTGTTGGCTCTGCCCTTTATGCTCATTAGCACTCATTGGCTTTCTTCTCGGACCATAGAATGTGACGTCAACGAAAATTGCTGGCTCATCAGCGCCAACATCAGCGCTGTCTTTCGTGTCTCCGCAGCGACTTCCAGGAGACCGAAAATGATCGGCCTGGTCGCGTCCAGTTGACATGGGCCGAGTTGGTAGGCGCCTTGGCAATCCTCCAGCCAAGCCTGATCGCTGCTGGGAGTATTTGCTGCCGAGGGTGCAAGGGGGACTGAACGGCGAAAAGGGTGTGGTCGCGGAGCTTGTCGACAGCTCCAGCAACGTCGTCCAATCTTGCTCTGTCTTTGTGTCTCTGCCGGCAGAGAGAAAGTTGGAGCTTGAATAGCTCCAAGGGAGCTTGAGCTATGAGCGGTGCAGAGCGTCATTTCCGCTGTCTCGCACTCTCTCCCCTAGACGTCCGCCGGAGCCCCTGTTTCTGTGAACCAAAATCTCCAGACTCTCAGTGCCACGGGTAGCATCTAACGCCCCATAATGTTTACTTTGAGGAGGACAGGCATTCGTCCAATGTTGTTTCGGCAACCCAGGAATGCAGAAAGGGGCACGAATCTGGGTCACATCCCCGCCTGCCATGTGCCAAGGGTTTAAGCTTGTTCGCGGCTGAGACCCTGGGACGAATCACGCCGGGGCGCCAACGGACGCTATCGAGCCCGGATCACAGCACATCCGCGAGGGCCCCAGAGGTTCGGGGAGATCGGCGGGCGGATCGAGCGTCTGCCGACGACATGGGGGCTCGATTCGGGCATCTGCCAAGACGCCTTAAGGAAGCACCGCCCAGGACGTCGTCCTCTTGCTTGTGGCCTTGAGACGGCAATTTCCTCGCGCGTGCCTGGCAGCTTTGCCTGGCCCAGCGACTATCGAGGCGGGCACAAGACACCGGACCGTGGGGCGCGTCTAGGCACGTCGTCATGACGGAGTCGCTGATGCGATTGTTCTCCCTAGCCGCTACCATAGCTCTCACCTCAACCGCACCAGCTCCTGACAGCTCCCGAGCTGTCGGGAAACCATGACTTCAGCACGCCGAAAGACCTCCCGGAGCAGTTTCTTGCCCGCAGCCACCTGGATACGAGCTTGTCTAGCAAAGGTCCTGTCGATCCCAAAACCCCCCGAAGGCCCCGGACGACCGCCGCATCCAGGATCCGGGGAGGGGACCAAAGGTCCGGCCAATGGAATGAGTCGGAATAATGACACTGGCACGCCATCCCGCCGTGGCAATGCTGACCAACTCGAAGCAAACCGCAGATCTCCCGCTAGAATGCAAGACCTAAACGGACGACGTGAGGGAGACGGGCAAGACAAGCAAGACATGCCCCCCTGTCACCAGCAGCATCACGGTCGGCTCCCTTTGCTTCCGACGGACGCCGAGACCCCAGAGACGCTTAGGCACAGCCCCCTTGGCCTTGACCATGCTGCTTTCCTTGCGTTCTGGGCAGGGCATCGTGATGTTGCTAGCCGGTTGGACAAGCGCGTTGGCAGACATGGCTATGACGATACGGTACCTTGGCTACAGGGCGATGGCGCGAGGGAAGAAAGCTATATAGAACTGACCAAACCTCTTCCCATTTTGGCTTTTGGAATCATCCATACTCACACTCATCATCATCACATACTCCTCCTTCTTCACCACCTCTGCTCTTCAGCAACATAACTTGACCTCCTTACACCTACCAAACTCCCACATCACAATGAAGGCCTCCATCCTCGCCCTCGGCGCTCTCGTCGCTGCCGCCGCCGCCTCCCCCAAGAAGTACAACAAGAAGTCCTGGTCCCCCTTCGACTTCACCTCCACCTTCGAGGTCTACTCCGTCCCCGAGGAGGTCGTCAACGCCGACGGCGTCTTCACCGGCGGTCTTCCCGACTCTTACGGCTGGTGGAAGTTCGGAATCAACTCGCACGAGAACGTCATCTGCTACAACATCACCCTGCAGAACTTCCGCGGCGAGTACGAGTCGCCCGCCCTGACCGCCACCCACATCCACGAGGGCGAGAAGGG
Source organism: Plectosphaerella cucumerina (assembly GCA_020746995.1). NCBI lineage: Eukaryota > Fungi > Ascomycota > Sordariomycetes > Glomerellales > Plectosphaerellaceae > Plectosphaerella > Plectosphaerella cucumerina. Next base: position 5,726,664 of record JAGPXD010000002.1, read on the forward strand.
CAAGTCCGGCCCCCCGCGCATCATCTTCCCCGACCCCGAGGGTGACGACAAGTGGCGCACTTCCCTGGGCTGCGTCAAGGGTCCCTTCGTCACGGGCGTCAAGCCCAACGGCGGCCCGGACGCCGGCGAGGGCTTCCACGTCAGTGAGATCGAGAAGGACCCCAAGAAGTACTACGTCGACGTCCACTCGTCGCTCGCCGTGCCCGGTGCCAACCGCGGCCAGTTCTCCAAGAGCAAGTCCGACTGCTAGGAGTATCATCTTTCGGGATGAGTGATGGGGATTTGGCGCTGGCTCGATACATATCTGCGGAGCACTTTCGATTCTTCTCTCTGGTCTGGTCGCTGTATGAATAACGGACGACGGGGAGACACGTAATGCTAATGACCTTACTTGATCATAATATACCACATGAAACATTTTCTTCACTACCTGGTGATGTGTGCGTTTATTTCACGAATATGGAAACGTGAAGAGACGGCCTAAACACCTAGGCAGAAACTCTAACAAGGTAGCTCCTGATGCTCATAACTTCCGACGTCGCGGCACCCAGATGACTTCGGCCAAGTGGCGGAGTGAGTTTCTGGCGTAAAAGCGCCCAAAGGAACTGGCCGCTGTCGTTTAAGCAGGTAGCCATGCCACCTGTAGCCTAGCAGAGGGATCCAAGATGGCCCAGCGAAAACATCACAGGAAAATTATTATGTCAAGTTAATCTTGATATTAAAATTGATGATGCTACATAATGCCTGCTGCCATGCACACCCAGGCTTTGATTCATGCAATTGACAGGACAACCGCTTAAAGCAGGTACCTGAAGGTAGAGGGAAGGTTGCTGGGGTCGTCCCGCGCCGTGGTGGCAGCGGTCTTGCCGGCGACGTCGTCGTGCGTCTCCCAGGCGGACTCGCCAGCCTCGATCTTCTTGTTGAGGCCCTTGAGGACGTGCCTGAAGTACCACGAACCGAGAATGGTGACGCCGAACATGGACAGCACGATGCCGTAGCTGCCGCGGAAGCCGTTGTCGGTCAGGTTCCAGACGTAGGAGCCGGCAACATTGCCGAGCTGAGAGAAGGCGTTGATCATGGCGATGGCGACGGCACGCTTGGCGGGAGGGCGGGGGAAGGACGACGAGATCCAAGAGTAGTAGACGATGAAGCCGGCGTAGGCACCAGCCTGCAGGAACAGGGCAATGTAGCGCGCGGCGGTGTTCAGGGTCGACATGGAAATGACGAAGCCGACGATGCCCATGCAGATGGGCCAGACGATGTGCCAGAAACGCTCCTGCTGGCGATCCGAGTGCCAGGCGTTGGCGAGGGACACCAGGCAGGAGAAGGCCCAAGGGGGAGCGCTCATAAGGAGGGTGGGAACGTAGCCGAAGCCCAGGGTGCCGGTGAGCGTGGGGAAGTAGGCGTTGAAGCTGAGGCCGACGACGTAGGCAGTGAAGACAATCATCATGATGTAGATCTTGATATCCTTCACGGCCATGAAGAATCCGTCGAAGACACCCTGCTCCGCAGAGTCCTCATCGGCCTCGCCGACATCCTCGGTCATACGCATACGGGCAACCTCGAGCTCCTCCTCGGTGAAGCCCTTGGAGTTGGTGGGGAGGTCGGGAAGGATGAAGGCGGCAGCAATGGCAATGGCCATCGTAGCAGCACCCTCGATCCAGAAGAGCCAGCGCCAGGCGGCGTGGCCGAGGACACCCTGCATGTTGGACAGGACACCGGCGGCGATGAGGGCCGAGAAGGCGTTGGAAATGAGGTTGCCGCAGAAGAGGATGGCGTTTCTGACGGCAAGCTCGCGGCGGGTGTACCACTTGGAGAGGATGAGCAGGGCACCGGGCAGGAAAGCGGCCTCGACGAATCCAAGGAAGAAACGCGTGGCGACCATGCCACCAAAGCTGGTGACCACTCCCGACAGGGTCGAGATGAGACCCCAGAGGAGCATCGCCGCGGCGATGTACCAGGAGGGCCTCGAGATCAGGTTGATGATCATGTTCGACGGAACCTGCATGAGAATGTAGCCTGGGATGTGTTAGCAGTGGCTTCGTATCAAGAGCAAGTGTCTGAAAACATACCGACGTAGAGAATCGACAAGCAGGTGGCGTATTGCGGGTAGCTGAGGTTGAGATCCTCCTGCAGACCCCTGAGGCGGGCGGCGGCAATGTTGTTGCGGTCGAGGTAGTTCATGATGTAGATCAACACGAACAGCGAGCAGCGAGCGTCAAGCTTGCGCTTCATCCTCTTCTCGACTGCGGCGCGGTAGACCGGGTCCGCGAGGGGACCGGACGACTTGAGGTCGTGGGCATCGTTGCTGTGACGGACGCCCTTGTCCGAGGCCGAGTCGACAATGGCCTCGAGGCGGTCGGGGTCGGCCCCGACGTGCTGGGTTGTGTTGCTCATGGTGTCTGGACGGGCAAGATGGAAAGATGTCGAGCGGGCACACGGGAGGGACAGGAGAAAAAGACCTCCCCCAGACCCCGGGGGGAAGCGGCCTTGATATTCCCCTCAGGACCGGTGGACAGGACGGGGCCCCTCGGTGGCCGTACCTCGGCGTCTTTTCCCCCCAACGTTCTCCGCGGTCCTTCCGAGGACGCGGTGACGTGGGGGAACTGGGTCCTTCTCGCCATGTTCCCCCATCACGATGGTTGAAAAGTTTGCCGCCAAGGGAGCCTCCAATAAGGACCCGTCCGACCCCTGGCGCGATGGATGGTCGATTGGTAACGCAACATGAAAAGGAGGCCCGGGTCCGCTTCAACTCCACATCATCGAGACGCCATCAGAGGTTCGTTGAGGCCGTTTGGCCGTTCAGGCGTGCGGGCAGGCGGGACCCCCCTCCTCGTCGCGTGGGAGGCGAACCCCGTGGGTGGGATATCAACCCAGATGGAGGGGTGTCCCCCTCGTGGAGACCGGGGGTCAGGGGGAGGGGAGAACAACGGGCCCTATGACAAACGAGAGAGAAGCGAATATGACTCGTCGATGATGGGCATGTCTTGCTGGGAAGTGATGGAAGCAGGGGATCCCGCCTGGGAAAGATTTGTCTTTGGTTCTTGTTTTGACCCCTCTCGGCCAGGATCGGCAGAGAAGCTTACTCGTGGTCGCATGTTGTCCACATACCCATGCAGCCCATGCAAGCCCCGATGCTTGTTCGGACACACGACCGAGCCACGGAGTCGGGGATTTTGGCACCTTGTGATGTATGCGGCGTAACGTTGAAAGACCCCCCCTGTGGAAGGCGGCCTATGAGAGCAGGCCCCGAGGATTTCCCTGACGTTGCAATGGCCGGTGATGGTTGCGGCGTCAAGGGCGTCCGCCGGTACTTTTAGAGCCCGTGTCCCAACTCGGAGAGATGCGTCGGGGAGCAACTCCTGATGACGTCGAACCCGGCACAACCAGGCCGGGCTTGGCTTGGTGCGCCGGGCCGGTGCCAAGGGCCGCTGCTGGAGGGAGGGGAGCGGACTTTGACATTGAAAGCTGGGCTGACCTGCTGGCCTGGAAGAGTTTTCTTCCTGTTCACAATGTTGCATTTTTGTTGGCTGGTCTCCGCGCGCGGCGAACCAAGTTCCCAGCCAGGTGACAGCGGTGCCCCCCGTCGCCCGAGATGCTTAACCTCGTCGAAATACCGTTCTAGCGCCGCAGAAAAGGCGAACTCCCGAGCCCAGGTGGAGCGATCTAGCACCCGGAATCGAGAGCCGGTGGGGGTCAAGTGGCCACTGGCGCGAGCACCATCGTGGACCAGACCGAGCTGACACCGGACATTAGCACTCTAAGAGGGGCTGGCCTGGTTTCACCGCTTGACCGGTGGAGAGCGTTACGGAGCCGCCTGGCGGAGTCGTCGTGGGGGTTCCCCTCTGTTGAGCGCGGGATGTTTTTGTTGTTGGAGGTGGGGAGGACGACATGAAGAGCGTCGCGGGAGATGAAGCATGGACGGGCAACCTGCGTGGGATTGAGGCCATACGGCAGGGGCATCCCGGGGCCTAGGCTCGGGAGACTCGGAGGGAGGCTCGGGGGATGGAAGAAAAGAAGGTGTTGGCGAGGATTACTCCGAGCGGCGAAGAAGAAGCACCGGCGGGGGGTTTGGGGGTCGACTGTGCAGAATCTTGGCTTTGGGGGTTGAAACCAAGTTCGAGAGGTGCGTATGCTATGTCGCTTTGGTCAGAGATGGTGATAAGTCGTGGTGATAAAGGCTCCAACACCGGTGAGCAGCGAGCATCAGTGCCCAGTGGTCACCCCTCGAGTCCCTAAGTCCCCGGGTATCAAAACAAGGTGTCGGGGACTCCAACCTGGGGCATGTTGGAGCCTTGGGGCCCCGTCAGTTTTCGTGATTGTGGATGACGGCGGATCTCGGGGTGGGTGAGATGTGGATTACGAAAGACTTTTTCGACTTGCGTATCCATACGAGCAGGCCAGGCCAGGCCAGGTCGACGCCCGACTCCGACCCCGGGCGAACGAAGTCGCGATGCGCCCATGACCTCGAGACTCTTCTGCTGACGAAGGCTGGACGAGAAGACTCTACCAGGCACGCGCGCATCCTCGGCCAAGGCATGGAGCGTTGGGCAGCGACCAAGACTCTGTGTCATTAGAATCGCACCGGCGCTGGTGGTGGTACGAGACCCGGCCGAGGATTGTTCGAGGACGTGCCAGGTACCGGCCGATTGGGAGCTTCTAGCAGGCTGGGCGAACAATGGCCGGGACAGGCCAAGGTGGACAGACGAGAAGTCCCGGGTCGATGGGGTGAAGCCAAGATCTGAACTGCCAGAAAGGGAAGAGATCTCGCATTCAGGGCAGTGTGCACCAGCCCTGGGGCGGTGCACCTCTGTCCAGTCACAGACCGGCAGCAGTCTGAAGCTGCGGCCCAAGCCACAGCAGGGCTCGGAGGCGGCCGCTGTGCTTGCCACGGACACGTCGCCCAGCCCAGGCGTGGCCATCTGTCAGACGGTGGCCTGACCACTTCCATCGCCCGAGACTGGCAGGGGATCTGCGTGTCGGTGGCTCTCAGGCTGTGCTTCGGGGGGCTTCGGGCTGCCTCCGCCCTTGTCTACCACTGATGACTGCTGGACTGGGGCCCCGGAGCGTTTCTCATTGGGGGACTTTCGACAAAACGCCCAGCAGATGCGCGTAAACTTTGGGCGTTTGGCCGCATCCGGGCAGTGATCTGGCGGCTATGGTCGCATGAGCCTCGTCGTATGACACGACGGCCAGCGCGAAGTTACGTCTCATTTGTAGAGTCTGGCCATTTTGCGAATGGCGTCGTGCACCTCTGGGCTGAGGAGGTAGCGTCAAGGTCGAGATTCTGGGTATAAATCCAGTCTGCTTCCGTTGCCATCTTGCGCTCTTTTTCCTGTTCATCATCAGCATCACACACACAATCATCAAAACTTTCAAGTCAACACTCAAACAACCACCAATACACCACTCAGAGGAATTACCTCCCTCTCACCTACCACAAAGCATGGTCAACTTCCTCCACAAGTCCTCCAAGAAGTCGCAAGAAGAGGTCAACGCCCTTGACCACCTTGGCGCGCCCTCGACCGGCCGCCCCAGCGTCGACAGCACCCTTCTTGGGTCCGACATTGCGCAAAAGGCCAGGCCGACCACCGGTCTTGACTCGCGCCGCAGCAGCACGACCAGCACATACTCGGAGCAGGCCTACGAAGAGGCCCATCTTCCCAAGGAGGAGCGCGTCCGTCTGGCACTTGCCAGGCTGCGGGGTCCCCAGTACGAAGAGCTCTCGGGCCGCATCTACGGTCCCTGGTATTAGGCGCTGAAGCCTGCCGGGGCATGCGGATGATTGACGATTGACGGGTTTACGACATTTTCGATTCCTGGTGTTGCGAGTTGCCCACGTCGGCGACGGGTTTTGTCTTTCTTTGGTTGATCAGGGGGTTATTTTAGGGTTCATTCAAACAGTAGCAGCATGATGGATAGGGTACGCGAGACGAAGATGGCGGGGAGAATACAAGCAAAGCTTCTTCACGCACGCCCCCAAAGTGACTGGAGACGAGATCGCCCTCGAGATCTTGGCGAGATTGAGGTGTGTATCGAAACCCCGCCAGGTGTCAAGTTATCTTATCTGCAGATGACAGCTCCACCAACCGCCGGCAGCTGGACAGGCTGAAGCATTTCGCCCTGGGACTGGCAGCCAATTCGAGCCAATCGGGGCGGCTTTCCCCCTGCTTATGCGCCCGCGCCCCGCTAAAAAGACCGTGTCAAGCCCGTCTCACGATCAAAGTCGGGATCTGCGCCCCGGGACGTCGTCATCCCTTCATTTTCAGCTCCGTCCTAAACCTGTCATGTTTCTCCCATCTAGCTTCAAGCCTCCCCCGACGCGGTCATGGCATCAATCTATTCTTTCAACGGTCTTTCCTTGTAATATTTCACCCAATTGATGCGTGACGGTCTTGCCTCAGGATGAGCCAGCACCGGATAGACATCGAGGGCGCGCCGCTCCTCGGCGACGACTACGACAGCGACGATGGCGACAGCGGCCTACCTCCCTATCATGACCCCGATGTCGAGACGCGCCCCTGGATCGGCGAGCCGGGCTACCGCTCCGCCGCGGCCCGGTCCCGCGCGCGCTGGCGGAAGACATGGACAGACCGACTGCCACGCCTCCGCGTCGACAAGCCCATCCACACCATCATTCTCCTCGCCTGCATCAAGGGCATGGCCATCATGAGCGCCCTCATGCTAATGGTCTCCATGTTCCGCCTCATCGAAGACGCCTTTTGCCACGAGCACTTCGACAAGCCGTTCGCCGAGCCTATCCCGGAGAAGGAGTGCAAGGGTGAGGAAGTCCAGAGCAGGTTGGCCTTTCTGGGTGGCATCGGCATGGTCATCGGCGCTGTGATCAGCCTGATAGCCGCATTTCCCTACGGAATTCTAGCTGATAAGTAAGTTTGATTGTCTTTCGGGGTCGTGCGACGTGCTGACTGCCCGCAGATGGGGCCGCCGGCCGGTCCTCCTGCTGAGCTACGCTGGCATAGTTCTCTCCTTCAGCTTCGGCCCCATGCTGTTGAGATTCGAAGTTCCCGTCTCCATTTGGCTGATGCTCATCGGCTCTACCCTGACCCTCATCGGCGGTGGTATTCCCGTCATGATCAACACCATCTACTCGATGGCTTCGGACGTCAGTACCGAGGAGACGAGAAGCTCAAACTTCCTCTACCTCGGCATCGGCGCCGTTGTCGCCGGTCTTGTGGCGCCGGCCACTGCCGGTTTCCTGATGCAAACTCATGGCCCGTGGCTGCCTATCAGAATCATCTTCGCCACTGTGCCCTTCATGTTTCTCGCCATGCTGGCGCTACCCGAGACGCTGCGCATCAAGCTTGGCGAGGACGATGAGGAGGATGATGATGGCGTAGAGGAGGGGCTTCGGCCAGACCTGCCCCTGGGCGCAACTCTTCGAGGTCAAGTGCGGTCTGGGCTGAAGGAGCTGCGCGGCGTATTCGCCATTGTCAAAGACCGCAACATCAAGCTGTGCCTTCTGCCCCCCCTCATTGGCAACGCCATGTGGTCGGCTGGCACGTCGATCCTCAGCCAGTACATCTCAAAGTACTACGGGTGGACCCTGGCCGAGACAACCTATCTCATGTCACCGCTGGGCGTCGTCAACGTCCTCGTCCTGGCTGGGCTCCCGTGGGTGTCTGCGCGACTCGTCGACCCAGAAGGCCGCTATCGCCTCTCCGGCTTCAAGAAGGACTTGCTCCTCCTGCGCGTGGCGTACGCCATCATGGGGTTCGCCCTCCTGATCCAGGCTGTCAGTTGGAACATCGTCGTCCTGCTCATCGGCCTGTTCTTCGGTACCCTTGGCGGTGTGAGCAGCCCTCTTGCACGCGCCGTGGTGACCGACTTTGTGGATAAGAAGGAGACGTCGCGGTTGTATGCCATGATAAGCATCGTTGAGATGTTCGGTGCCTTTATCGGAGGGCCAGTCGTCGCCGCAGCATTTGCCCTCGGCATGGACAAGGGTGGCGTGCTGAGGGGGCTGCCCTTCTTCTACGTGTCGTTCCTGTGCTTCTGCGCGCTGGGCGCTATGCTTCTGGTCAGGGAGCCGAAGAAACCACGGCCGTCGACCGAGCCTGATGGGGAGAGCTTAGTGGGCGACGACATGGGGTACGAGTCTGCGCCGGAGGACGAGCCGTAGAGTGGCGCCTCTCTCTGGGGTTTCCTCTCAATTTCACGTGCTTTTTAAAGTTCGGAGATCTACCCGACCTCCACACACACTACAACTCGCCCTTTCTTGTTCCAACCAAGCTCCAGGTCCCCCACCAGAGGCAAGAAAGTGCCATGCATTGCGGCGACAGCTCCAAGAAGGCCTGGAAGAGGCCAGTCCCGGTACACGCAGTCTTTATTTCCCTCTCCTGCACGAAGAAAGCCTGGCCGGTGGAGGGAGTGCTCCGGCTCCAGTCGAGACGCGTACCTCTGCTGTCTCACGTTCCAGGGTTTGGTCGATCGCCAAGACGGCGGCGCTGATGACATCACGGCGGAACACAACGGGGAGCCTCAGACCCCTTGTCTCGCCAGCCGGCTGTTCACGGTCGCACAGCCAGCAGCATCAGTCGGAAGGCGCCATCTGCAGCCTCCGGTATATAAGTACCGCCGGCCACAAATGATCTTCACTGTGGCTGGCGACATCACCCACCAACCTAACCACACGACCTTTCTCACCCCGCCGCTTAACTCCCCCTCTGTCATTACCACTTACACCTTCATCATGGGCTCTCAGGAAGCTCCCGACGGCTCAATGCCGAACCTCCCTACCATCAAGCTCGACATGACGCTCGCGGAGCTCTACCGCACTGGCTCGTCTCGAACGGCGAACAAGCGCATCGGACAGATTCTCGGCGGCATCAACTCGACGACAGACATCGGCCTCGACGTCCCCCGCAACGCAAAATATCTCTACCAAGACAGGGCCTTCAACACGACGCTCGACGATAGCCCTGCGACGCCCGGTACGGAGGCCGTCGTGCGCCGCGAGCTGTCGATGAAGTACCTTTCCCTCATCCCACAGCGCGACGCCTTCATCTCCGGCGACACACCCGTCATCTTCTTCCGCACCGGCGCCGGCAACAAGCGCTTGGGCCACGACATGGAGGAGATTGATTCGACGATAGCTGTGCTCGACCCGGCCCAGCGCCCTCGGGTGATCATCTGCGCCAGCCCGGACGATATCCCCATCAAGGAGGAAGGCATCGATATGCTCGCTTACAAGTTGATGCTCGATGGCCTGGAGAAATACGACCTTGTCATCGATCCCGATACCCACTGGTTCCTCAACTCAAAGGCTGCCCTTGCCGAGTCGGGCTTGCCAACCCCTCGGAGCGACGTTGTTGATCTCACGGGCTTTTGTGTCGACGCCCTCACCTGCTGCGAGACGTGTGGCCGCGCCGACGAAGCCACGGGCAGCAAGGGCTACGTGATCCCGATGACATGCGATGGTGCGCGCGGAGCGTGGCTTGCCGAGCAGGAGGGGCGCATCTACGAGCTCCTTCGCAAGCGCCCGCTGCCGTTCGTGCTCAAGAACCAGCAGACCTTTGGAGGTGCAGGCACATTCATGGTGCGCACTGAAGCGGAGCGCGAGGCCGTCATTGCCGACTTCCGCGACGGCGTGCTGCGCCGGCTGTTGTCGTGCGTGACCGAGGCCAACACGCACCTGCGCCCCGGCGCGCTCGTCTTCTCTGACATGGTGGCCGACCCAATCGGTGACTACGGCGTGACCTTTTTCGTCCGCGGCGACGGCGAGACAGTGTTCCTCGCTGCATCGGAACAGATGATGTCCGAGGGCGGTGGCGGCACGGCCTGGATAGGCAGCTCCATCGATTACGAGAGGCAGGACGAGCTGCAGCGCAAGTTTGGCAGACTTGTGGAGCGTACGGCAGCCTGGCTGCGGGAGAAAGGGTATGTTGGGCCCGCGGGCGCTGATGTGCTCGAGACGGCGGAGCCAGTGGAGAATGGCGGTGGCGATGACGAGCTGCGGCGGTATCACGTCGTCGACCTCAACGTCCGTACGTCTGGGTCTCTGTGCCTGCCACTGCTGCGGACGCATTTCACGAGCCGCGGGCTCCGATGCGCGTCGTCTTTCAGCGTCAGCGTGAGGAAGTCGAGGGAAGGATTCATGCGCGACTTCCGCGAGGCGTTTGAACAGGGACGCATGTGCGTGTTGGCCTGGTACCAGGACCCGGAGTCGCGGCTGAGCATAGGTTACGTGGCCGTGGGCGCCGAGGACGAGGCGGGTCTTGCAACGGCGATGAAGAGGGTGAGGGATGCGACGGAGGAGATCATCTTCTAGACAAGCACGGCGGGGGGATAGATAGACACCTTCACGTTGCATGCTTTTTGTTTTTGTGCCGCTATGAGTCCCTCACGACCATCTCAGCCGGCTGCATCCCCCGCCCCTCGACGAGCACGCCGGCCTTGCGCAGGATGTCGACGCACCCATCGACGACTTCAGGCTTGACGCCCTCGACGCCTTTTGTGAACTTGACCGTCTTGAGCCACTCGCGCGCGTCGGCCTCGGAGTAGTCGAGGTTAGCTGCGATCCAGGCGACGGCCTCGTTCTGGTTCTCCTCGAAATGGCGCACGCCCCGGTCGAGCTTCTCGAACAGCGTCTTGAGTCTAGCATCAAGGCCACCTTGCGTGAGGGATGTCGAGGCGACGATCTTCCAGCTGCTCCAGGGGGTGTAGATCTCGCCGACGCGGCTGATCTCGCCAGAGTCGTGGTATTTCTTCGAGGTAAAGTGCTCCCACATGAAGTAGTCTGCCGTGCGGGCGTTGACGCCCTCGCGCAGGCGGGCAAAGGTGTCGAGGATGACCGTGTCGGAGAAGGCCGGGGCAGGGTCGGCAAGCCAGCCCTGCTGGTCGGCGAGGACGAAGCCCATGATCTGGCTGCCGGAGCCGAGGCGGGAGACGCCGATTTTGGTGCCGCGGAGGGAGGAGACGGAGGTGATGTCGGGGCGGGAGGCGCCGGCGGAGATGGCCCAGCCTGGGGAGAGGTGGTCAGCAATGTCAGTCGGAGGTGCCGGAAGGGAGAGACATACAAAGGGGGGTGTCGACGTAGGTGCCGACGAGCCTGTAGCCGCCATCGCCCTCGACACCTTCCTTGCCCAGGCCCGCGATCCAGCCCTCAGTCAGGCCAATGCCGACGTCGATCTCGCCGGCGCGCAGGGCCGTGATCATGTGGCCGGTGCCCGAGGGGAAGGGGACCAGGTCGGCATCGAGGCCGTAGTGGTCCTTGGCGAAATGCAGGGGCGCCGAGAAGTGCTCGGGCACGAATCCAATGCGGAGAGAGGCCATTGCGGGATTGGCGGTGGTTGTTGTTGACGGAGAGGAAGCAGCAAGGGTTCAGCAGTGCCCGAAGCTCGTGGTGATGACGGAATGCGGGGTCGTCGGCATTGGCTTCAGGTTGGCGGGGTCGATTGGCGGGGCAAAGGAATTAAGCACGACACCACACCACCACGTCGTGAAGACGAAGAAGAAGAGGAGCTTCGTGATCCCAAGGCCTTTACCAACAGACACCAGCAAATCGCCATCGCAGATGTGGGTAGCGAAACGGTTGGACCAGCGCCTCGCGGTCCAACCATTTCGTTATCCATACCTATTGAAGGAGCTCAAGTCAACGAAAAGACCAAGTCAGAAATGCTGGCTACACCACGAAACCTGGTCGTGTGTTCTTTAAGATCTTTGAAAGTTGACGTAGCTATACCTGCTACGTCCCTGGACTTACTGCCGCAGTGTTGTATCGTGATCCCCGGTGTTCAAACCCGGGAGTCCTCTCCGTGTACGCCCATTGCTTCTAACTTACTCGAGGACCCGAAATACATTCAAAAACAAACCGAGACTCCAAGAAATACAGACTCAGCCCAAAAGCCCTAAGCACCAACCCTCTCCTCCGCAACCTTCTCCCAGTACCCCTCCATATCCTTCGCCTCAGTCTCAAACCTCTCCACCTCCCTGGCCTGCCACTCAGCGAAGATCTGTCCCGACGCAAACTTCTCCTGCAACTCCTCAACCAGCCCCTCCGTCTTCCAGTCCAGCCACTTGGATCCGTCTCCGACACCCCCATCGCGCCTCTTGGCCGGCCTCTCGCCATCTGCGGCTGGCGCCGGCAGAGGCATCTTCGACACGGTCTGCGGAGGTATGGTGAACTCCTCCTCCTCTTCCTCCTGCTTGGTCTTTTCGTTGTACTTCCTCTTCCTACTCTGCTCCTCCGACTCCCACGGGACATACTTCGCCGCGAGGCGCTTCAGGTCCGCGTCCTCAATGTCGTGCCTCAGCCGGCGCGGGTCCCAGTCCACGCCGTTCTTCACCTCGTGCGCTGACAGCCGTGCGACGGCCCGGAAGGCGTAGCGCGTCCTCATGATTTCGCCCACCTTCTTGTCGATGCATACCTTGCCAGCGTACTGGCGGAGGACGCCGAGAATGGTCGGGTGCCCGAACTGCAGCAGCGTGGAGATGTCGTAGACGACGTCATCGACGGCCATGAACGCGGCATGCTCGAAGCAGGAATCCTGTGCTTCTCCGTTGAAGACTTGCATCTGACGCCTGGTGATGGTCGAGAGTGCTTCGGGCGGGGTAGTGACCCGGCCCACGACGAGGTCTTGACGCTTGTTCCAGAGGGTGACGATAGGCTCGTCTGCACCACCGTCAGCCATGCGCTTCAGAGCGGCCTCGAACTCCTCCGTTGGGTTGCCCTTGAGATCCTTGACCGCCGCGCTCGCCTCGTCCCCTACGAAGACGCGATCGCGGATGCGAATTTCGCCAGCTGCAAGCTCAGCGTCGGGCTGATATGTTTTGATCATCCGTCCAATCTTCAGCGCCTGGATACCCTCGAGAAGCTCCTTGCCATTCTCAGCATGATACTTCTCAAACGCCTTGGTTGCGTCCCTTCCGGCATAAGCAGAGAGAATATCTATACCGCCGGGATGCATGTCGAGGTACGCTGCAGCATGTCAGCCGTCGTCCACCCACCCTTTCACAGCAAAACTTACCTGTCGAAACGTCATAGACATCGTCGTAAATTTGCAAGTACATGCCCGTCTCGCGGAACTCGTGCCACGCCAGCTCTTCGCTGGTGAACAACCTGAGCCTCGATTGGGCGACGCTGAAACCCGGAGGCATGATCATGGCCACGCGATACTCGCGCAACTTCTTGACAACCTCGCCTGGCTCATAGCCGCCGAGACACACCATCATCATGGGGTTCCCGCCAGGGTTGGACAAGAGGGCCTTCTCCAGCTTGTCATCGGCAGGGTACAGCGAGAGTTCTGGGAGAGAATGTCAGCATCACCATCTTCACCACCAGATTCATACCCAGGGTCACACTCACCGCTGACGTCGTAGACCTGATCACCCACCATGATCCAAGTCCTCCGGCCGTTCTTCCCATCCATCACGGCCACCTCCTCGGGCCTAACCCACTGCACGACCTTGGCCATGGGAACAGCCCGGTCAAATGACGTCTTCTCCTCGGCCTGTCGCGCCCGGAAACGATCTGCCGTCTCCTCGTTGAGGCACCACCCGTATGGTGAGCGCTCGACAATCTGCTGCAGCTCTGCCTGGCTGCACCCGAGCTCCTGCCGCAAGATGTCCTGGTCGTACGCCTCGAGGTCCAGGCCCGATCGAACGAGGACAAACTCCGCGCACTTTCTCCGCCGGCGCAGGTCATAAAGCTCGGAAATGGTGAGATAGTCAGGCTCCGCCTGGCTGACCACTCGCATGGCTTGGGAGGGAGCAGTGCCGAAGCCGTCATAAGTGGTGGGCAGGCCGGTCGACATCTCTACGGGGTCTTCTTCAGCCAAGCTCGTTGACGGCGGGCCGATCTTGAGCAGGTCGGCGGCCCACTTGGTGTACGTCGCGATGTTGTACGGCTGCCCCTGCTCGTCGATGGCCTCGACGTAGGGGGGCAGCACGAACTCAAAGTCCAGCCAGGAGCCTATGGACGGAGAGGTGTGCAGAACCCTGAGCCGGGCCATGAGTTTTCCGTACTCGGCGTTCACGGCGGCCTTAAGCCCGACCGTGGGGCACCACGCGCAGGAGTAGAATCTGTTCATGGTGGCGAGGCCCGTGGCGAGCGCGACCGACCGGCAAATTAGCGGAGTGACTTGAGCAAAATGCCTGACCTTCAGAAAGAACGCCTCCGACGTCAAGCCGGCTCGCGTGGGTAAAACCATCTCGCCGTAGAACTTGGCCTCCCACTTATAGGGCCGTCCTGGGTCGCTCTCCCACGCGGCCGAGGGCTTGTAGAGGCGGGCCGGGGCAAGCTGCACGGCAGGGAAGTGTTCAGCTTTCCGCTCCGGCAGACAGCCCCAAACCAGATTGCTGATGCCGACGTAGAACCAGGACTTCACACAGCGCTGATAGGTGTCCGTGTGCATCTTGTAGAGCAACACTTCGGCCTCCCTGCTATCTTTATCGATCTTCTTGACGAAAACGGACATGGCGTCCTGGTTTTGCGGGCCCATGCTGGTGAGGATGTTGACTATCCTGTGCTCCTTGATGGGGGTCCGAGGCATGGCGAAGTGCACATCAACCAGTTCCTGTAACGCACCGCGCGGTTGGACGTGGCTCCAAGGAGTCGCGGACCAGCGCAGACGGGCGTCGTGCTGCCACGGTCGCATCTGGCGCCACTGATCCCTTCTGGCCTCGATGCCGCTGATCAGCCTCCTGAAATGGCCGCGCATGGACTGCGGTTGATACTGAATGGCAGCACGGTTGAATTGCACAGGGCGACAGAAATAGTACAGGAACGGGCGGCGGTGCGCGACGTACTCGCCACGAAGGACGCGGGGGAACTCCAGAGCTTTAGGACCGTACTTCTTGACGTCGCCGGCCCAAAAGTCCTTGTGCTGGATGGCGCGCATCCAGCCATTGGGTATAGGATAAACAGGATAGACCAAGACATCGCCTTTGGGTATCTTGCATGGGTAGCGGACGGATGCGGTTTGCCAACTTATATAACTGGGCCAAGGGGCGGCAGTGGAGGCCCAGTAGGTACCGATATTAGAGCGCTCGGGAGAGTCTCTCGCACCCTTAAGGTTCCAAATCCAGTCGGCACCGAAGGTCCAGTGGATAAAGGAATGACCGCACTACGAATTGCAGGTCAGTAATGGTTATGCCTGCCTGGGCGCTCAGGGAGGGGCTTGACCACTTGCCTCGGCTGCTGTCTCGTCGCCATAGAAGCTATCTGCGTCAGGGGAGGCCGAGAGCAGGGCAGGGGAGGGTGATCAGAATGCTCACGGTTCACGGAAATAAAGGTCTGAAGAGAATGGCTCTGGACTAGGGAGCTTCATCCTCTCCCAGGCGTTCATGGCATGCTAGAATAGAGTCAGTGACATTGGAACTCGGGGGCAGGAGGCCCAGGGGCGCTCATGACGGGAACCTCACGTACCGCCAGTTCATGAATCATCTAGCCAGCACCAGTCAGTCCTTGTCATGTGAACATCGGTATCCGCCCATGAGACTTACAGTCACCGCCATTGCCATACGCGCAGTGGCCGCCTGGGATGGCGGGGTATTGAGGTCCAGTATGTACACCAAGGGCCCGACGTTCATCTTGATGAAGATGGACGAGTGACCGAACAAGGTAGTCGTCATGCCGAGGGGTCTCGCGCCCACACACTCGGCAGGAACAGCAGATAGCGCCCAAGCGACGCGCTTGTGAAAGTCCTTGTCCTCGATCCACTTGCGCACGGCGTCGGCAGTGAGGCGCTGGCCACTCGGCAAACGAGGGACATTGGTAAGAAAGCAGCCATTTTTGTCCTTGCCCACGATCTTAAAGGTCTTCGAAAGCAAGAGGGTGTTCTGCAGCCACTCCCCCTCCGCGGCGACATTGAGCAGAGCGTTGGCGAGCTCGATAACCTTGGAGAGCTCGGCCCAGATTCGCCGATCGTCGACGGACCATGTGTCCTCGTCATTGAAGCCGCACTCTCGCAGCTCGGGATACTTGGAGAGAACCTTTTCATTGACGTTTAACCAGTGGCTGCGCGTGAAGACGGAGAACCATTTGGACTCATCGGGCTCCAGGAAGGGCTTGGTGTTCCAGATGCGCCCCTCATCCGGGCTACCGTCGGCTGGTAGATGCAGGGCAGCCATCTCCCAGGAGCGGAGACCGCCGAGATATTGCTGCTGCCTCGTCTCGTCCAGGAATAGGTGGTCGAGGTCAACGTCGCTTGGTCGGGGTATAGACGTGCCGGGGGGCACAGGATCGATGGGAGCGTAGCTCACACTGTCCAGACGGGGTGCGTTGGGGCCAATGCCTGGAGGCCACGGCCAGGCCTTTTCGTCTGCCATGATGATCGTAATCGAGGTCCGGGGCAAGGGCAGGTATGTGCAGTCGTAGGTTCAAGAGAGCTGTGATGGAGATGTGGTTCAGGTCCGGGGCCAGACGAGAAGAAGAGAGGACTTCATGACCAAAATGAAAAGATGGTCGAGGAGGTCGATGAGGTCGATACTGCAAATTGCACAAAGAGTTCCCAAAGAAACGAGGGGCCAAAGGGTCTTCGAGTACCATTCTTTGGTGTTGAGGAGTGGTGGGACAAAGGTATGTGGTCAAAGGCGAGGCCTTGGGATGACAAAGACTCCAAGCCCAAGGTCGTCGACCAGGGTGATTTTGAGGGCCGCCCTCACGTGAGGGGTTCATGGGGACTTGGGGTAGGTCGTGCCGATGTAGTGCAATGGTCATGGTTGCTGATACCTTGGCCTCGCCGGTGCTTTCAAGATGTCGAGGGGCGAAGCATCCGAGGGCCGGGCCATGTAGGTTGTCAAGGCGTCAGAACAGACTCTGAGAAGCGTCGAGAAAGAAAGAAAGAGGGAGACGACCTAGGTAGGTAGCTCACAGTCAGCAGTTACTTCGTCCCGTAGTCACCCGCAGAGCCGGCCGTATCCCTCACCACGCCCACGACCAAAGTCAACTGACCTATCGGTCAGCCTAGGACGCAACCAAGCAGCCAAGCCTCCGCCAGAATAGATATTCGGACGATCCAATCCAGAACGCACGAATCCTTCGCATTTTTTCTGTTGCACCCCGTCGACCCTGAGAGCTCCGCCGCCCAGCTGAACCACCGTCGTCTCATCTGCACCCATCAGCCGCACCCCCCTGAGGCCCTACCTCCGAAACAGGCCTCAGGCCGGCATCCAAGCCCGACGACTTACAGCACAAGACTGATTTGTGGCCGGGAAGCACTAGGAAATCTTCAGGTCGACCCCTCCATTGAACAGCCTCGCAGTCAAAAATGTCTCGGCCGGCCGACATGACAACGTCGCTGAGGAACGCACCATGCCGTCCCGGGCGCTTGACCTGCATAAGCTGCACCGCAGCTTGGGGGCTGGGTTTTCGTGCTGCTCGATATATCTGACGATGTTCCCTCGCTGTCGTTCAGCGAGGGGCCCTCTTTGTTTCGTCTTCTTCAACATCCCTCGACCTGCCTCATCCACGATGCATTGGTGTGCACTCCATGCTCTTGTCACGGCGGCGCTCTTCGCAGGCTCATCGATGGCTAATGAGCCCATGTTCGTCCGTTACATTCCCAGTCCCGCCGTTGAAACCTTTGGGTCGAACTCCCAGACGAGTCCCAAGCCGACAGAAGTGCCCATCCGGGCAGGGGCACTTGAGATTCGACAGGCGACCGAAATTAGCACGTGTGGCTACGTCGATGGCGTGCGGTGTAAGAGCTGCTCGAGCGGCCCTCTCTGTCCAGAACTGACAGGCATGGTCCAGCCTTACCATTGTTGCCATGTGTTTCTAGGCAAGTGTGCCGCTTCGGTTCGGCCGTCAGGGCCGCCGGCTGCTGCGACCTAGATTCAAACGGCAACTGCGATAATATCTGGACGGAATGTCTGCCGCGCAGTTCCTCGTCCGAGTACCAAACAGGAAACACCAGGCGGACGCTCTGGTGGTGAGAAAGCCCCCCCCTGGGGTTGCGGTGTGTCGTGCTGGGATTGTACAATGACTGACATTGGGACAAGTGGTAACACTTCTGCGCCGCACTGCGGCGTGTTCGAGTACCAAGACCCCGACTTGGCTGGGTACACCATGCATTTCTGTGCGTCGTCCAGCACAACGATCGACATATACCTCGAGCCTACAGTTGTTGTCGAGACGATTGCTGGGGCCACGGTCACGGTGACGCCCGAAATCCCTACCCAGGATGTGACGACGAGCGAGAGTCAGAGCAGTTCGAGTACAGTTCCGGCGCCAGGCCCGACGACAACTGTTCCAACGCCCGCACCGGCCAGTCTTCCCGTGGGACCCATTGTCGGCGGTGTCGTCGGTGGTATCGGTATGTTACCTTCTCCTGTCGTCCGCTACATCCCGCTGACGTATGATTCAGCCGGTATTGCTCTCCTTGTCTTCCTCGCCTGGTTCCTGCTGGTCCACCGCAAGAGACAGCAAACCCCGCCGCCGCAAGCAGGGTATCAGGACATGCAGCAGCCGTTCGCTGTCAACCAACATCCGCCGGTCACTATGACCAACCCGGCATCGCCCGGATACGACAACAGCGGAAGGGCGAGCATCTTCAAACCGCCAGCGAGCGGATACCACGCTGCCACGTCGCTAGTGGGTGCCGAGGCCGGAATCGCGTCGCCGGGTAGCCCGCCCATCCCCTACGACCAGCTGTATCAGCAGCAGCCGCCGCCGCCGCCGAATCAGTCTCATCAGCCGCAACAGTACCAACCGTACCTTCAGGCGCAGTCGCCGGCCCCAAATCATCCAGGGCCGGGCATGGGATCGCCACCTGTGCAAGGTGGACAAGCCTGGCAGCCTCCACAGGGGGCGTCGGAGCTACCGGTGACCAGGCCGGATGGCGAGTTGAGAGAGCTGCAGTAATCCTATCATTCGGCCGTTTCACTGAGGTGGTTTCAATGTGCAGCGGTTCTCAAGGCAAGACGGATTGTCGTTCCAAGTTGTGTGTGGAAGTTGAATCGATTGGAGCGACTGGGCGGAGGGTAGACGGGAACCAGAGTATGATTACATAAGCACACCTGTTTTGCGTCGCACCTTCGTTCCCTCGGGCTGACTCTTACCCCTTGAAAACTGCCCGGGCGGTAAGAGCGACGGGACCGAACTCCAGGTCCACAGTGGCAGTGTCGACGAGAGCTGGGGAAGGGGCTAACCTGGAACACCCGACACTTCCATCGCTGCTAAGCCCTAAATTTGTACCTGTACAGCCTCAGATCAGGTCGATCCGACTCACCTCCAGTCCATCCTTCGCTTACTCGCTTACAACTGGCTCGCTCGCTTTCTTGGCCGTCCTTTGATGACTGTGGCTAATCAGATTTGGTCCTGCCCCCGATCGTCGGATCCTTCGACGTCATTGTCCTCCTTCGACGTCACATCGTGAACTTGTTCGACAGGCTTCAACTAGCGACACCACTGCAGAGGCCTCCCCAAAGAAGCTCGCCGTCTGACAGGCGCCATGTCTTGCAACAGCCATGATATATTAGGGGTTAGACCCTGAGTCTTGGCGGCTTTCTTTTGACGACCGCAGCACTCTCACCATCAGTCGCAACATTGCCACTACGACACACATGGAAGCCCGAATCCACGCCGTGGCCTCCCGCAACGCGCAATTGCTCGACACAATTGCCCGGACGGAACAGGCCGTCCCCACATTCCGCGACCAAGAGCGCCTCATCATCGATCTCGGCCGCGACCTCGAGTCCTCGACTCGCCGCATCGCCGACCTCGACGCCCGTCGCGACGCCGAGCTCCGCGATCACGAAAAGTACCGTGACAGCGTCGGCCGCCGCTTCCTCCACCGCGCCGTCGGTCGCGGCGCGGCCTTTGACGAGCGCGCCGCCCGCGAGGAGAAAGAGTATCATGACGCCCTCGCCGACTCGAGCCGGGAACGCGCCAATGCCGACTCTCTCGCCCACCGTCTCAGCGAGGCAGAGGCCGCCCGGGACGCCCTAGTCGCCGACGTCTCCCGCCATCGCGCCGCCCGTCGCGAACTCGAGGCTCTACAGGCCGACATCTTCGCCTCCGAGGAGCGCACCGGCCGCTTCCCCGCCGTCGACGACGCCTCAAGCCGCAGCAACGCCGCCCTGCAGGCCTACAACGACGCTCGAGAGCGTATCGAGACTCTTCACAGCGTCGCCGCCCTCCTCGCCTCCGCAATCGCAAAGGCACCCGCTGCCAACAAGCAGATGGAGCTCGCTCTCGATCACGGCCACCTCGGCCTCCTCGTTGAGGCCAACACGGCCGTCACCGAGGCCGAGGCTCTCGTCAAGCAAGCGCGCGATGCAGAACCCTCCCTCGGCCCTGTGCCAAAGGTCCGCAAGACCTGGGGCAACATCTACGGCGCCGCCTACTCGGGCGACGTCACCACTTCGTTCATGATGCACGACGAGGTTCGCATCTCGCAGCGGGAGCTGAAGCGCTTCGGCGAGGCCGTCGAGGCCCACAAGCGAGAGCTTGAGGTCAGGGCTGAGTCGTTGGGCCCGGAGCTGAGGGACTGCGAGGATGAGCTCGAAAGAGCCGGTGCGGCGCTGCAGGAGGAAAGGCAGAAGGTCATCGCAGGCATGATCGGCGGTGAAAAGTTGACTTTGTAGCATTTTCGTCTTGTTCTCATGATACCCAATTCATTCCTTTCGCATTCCCTTCTCATACACCACACGCGCCTAGTAGTTGCGGAAGTGAGGATGGGGATCCCTCTGGTTGCTGTTCACCATCAGTCAGCGTCTCTTCGCCCAACATACCGAGAACCAAATACTCACGGATCATACTGCTCCATGTCCCCGTACTGACGGTCATAGAGCTCGGCCGCCCGCTCCTGCGCCTGGTCTCGCGCCCTCCGTTGGTCAAGGTAGTCCATTCCCTTTGTCTCGACAAGCCTGTCCACCTCGGCGCCCGCGAAGCCCATGAGAAGCTCCTTTGCGAACTGATGCTTGACTGGCTCGCCCGAGCGGCGCTGCCGGTCTTCGAAGAGCTTCATCGCCTCGAACGCCGCGCCACCAGCGACGACCTCGTGGCTAAGCTTGGCGCGGTGCTCGCCGTAGGCGTCCTCGCGGTTGTCCCTGGCCTCGTCTGGGGTTGTTAGGTGGAGGAGCGCAGTTGAAGGTGGGTTACGCACCGAATCCGAACATGGTTGTAAGAGAAGTGGTGTAGGTGATGATCTGGCGATAGTATCAAGTGTTGTGGGTGGTCGATGGTTGCTGGACTAGGTGATGCGAATATGCCTCCAACCTCACCTTTTCCTCAGGACCCCAACCTACTTATACTAACCGTGAGACAGCGCATCAACTTGATGGCGTGGACGATGACGAAAGAGGCCCCTGAGCATATCCAAATGCAACCTAGCCAGACTGGTGTGAAACTCTCGATTTAGCATCAGCCATGCCTCTCCAGCGCGTGGTTCTCTCCCAAGCGGCAGAAGGTGCCGGCCCATCGCCTCAGCTCAAGCTTCCCCTAAGTAAGTCCCCGGCACCATCGGCACCTCCGCAGCTGACTGATCGTCAGGGCAGCGTGGCAGGCGACGTCAGCAAAGCCGCCGCGGTGCCGAAATAGAACCCCGCCGGACCCTTCAATAGGTAGGGCGGGGCCGGCAAGCCCGGCACGACCGATCGAAGCTTGTCTCCTGTCTGGTCGCCACGGATCCTCGGCCTGGGCCGAGACGACCCAGTACAGAGTACGCAAGCACTGCCGTGGGGCTTGTGAATAACTTCAATCTGTTCAACCAGTTCACCATGTTCAACCTGTTCAACCTGTTCAACATGTTCAACCTGTTCAACCTGTTCAACCTGTTCAACCTGTCGACAAACTCAGCAACACAAGGGGGTCATCTCGTGACGTGAGAAACAGTCAGTATAACTCGACATCCTGGATATTTACTCAACTACCTGCGCGCATCAATGCAAACTCATCTGAGCTTTCCATCACTGACCCATATGGTACCGTTGGTCTTCAGATTCATCGAACTTGGGCCACAAGTCCGGCTGCGCCAATGCTCGAAGTCTTTGAACCCTGGAACAATCCTTGTCTGAACACCAGGCGATCCCTCGCATTTCCTCATCCACCTCGGTCGTCCTTGGGACCCGGATTGCTGACAACCACCCGAAATCAGTCGGTGAGCGCATGCGCATTACGACAGTTTGCTTCAGAACCAGGAAGTCGTCTCCAGCACCGCATTTGTGCCAGTCCAGATGCCAAACTGCCTTGTGACGAGCCGAGTTCCACTCCAAGCGGTGTTCGAACCCCGCGCATCGATCGTCCGACTTCCTTCGAAATTCATCGGCGCCTGTGTAAAAGTCCGATCCGACTCTCTCCCGCCACGGCCTTGTTGGGTTTGGAGAAAGTCTCCATTCCATCTCAGGCGGTCCCAAAGATGCCGGAGCACCCCAATCAAGGCAGCTGCATATGTTTGGGTCAAATGGTTTGAGGAAATCCCATTTGCGCTGCTCACCCTGCTCGACGTGGCACATACTGGACCAGAACACCCCCGATCCTTTCGTATGGCCCAAGTACCTGAGCAGCGTCCAGAGTACATGTTTTCGGAAGGACAGAGAACTGACGCGGCCGTTCTTGGAGCTGGTCGGGCGGAATGGCACATGGGAAGGAGCAGAGATCTCGAGGAGTATGTCGACGTTGTCTCTCCATGCCTTGAGTTGTGGCTTGTCATCATGACAGCAGGCAGATTCCGGCCCATCTCTGCGGACGTGGCTGCATCCTGATGCGTCCGTGTGCTGTGTATTGTTGCAAATGATTGTGTTTCCATCTGAGCGATCGGCCAGGCGATTCAATGCGTCCCATGTGACTGAAATGTGTTGGCATAGTGAGAAAGAGTGCTCGCGGCCGAGACAGATTCTCTCATCGTCGTTGGACCCTCGCCGTTGTTGCAGAGAGAAGTAGAAGGCCTGATGTTCTGCTCGACACCCTGAGCAGTACAGGAAAGGAACATCGTTCTTCCTATTCTTGTCCTTTTTAATAGACTCGCAGGTGTCGCACAGTGGAGGCAATCGGCCACGTCCATCTTTCGAGATGTAGATGGATTTCCGAGGGACAGCCCAGACCCGAGCCAGCTGTTGCCTCCGATTCTTGTCTTCATGTGTCGTCAAATGAAGATGTCGGAACTCCCTGGACTGACTGAATAGTCGCATAAAGATACGAGACGTGTGACGAAGCCGCAGGATGTCGTCTGTATCGAGTCGCTCCATAATAGCGACTAGAAGACTATCGGGTAGTCGTAGAAGCCGGCTGTGCTGGTGGTTGCGCCGCGCAGCACGCAAGCAGATATCCTCATTGACCAAGTCTGGACATGCTTCTTTGTATGGTGGTGGCGATTGAAGATTTATGACCGGTTCTGAATCCTCTGGGATGACTTTCGACTGGGAAACCCATTCCCAGAAGAGGGAAAGGGGACCCCTGTGCTGTCCAAGGGACTTGCCAGAACTCAAATGCTGACCCATCTCAGGTTGAGGGTTTGCTCATCTGCTCCA
This sequence comes from Plectosphaerella cucumerina, assembly GCA_020746995.1. NCBI lineage: Eukaryota > Fungi > Ascomycota > Sordariomycetes > Glomerellales > Plectosphaerellaceae > Plectosphaerella > Plectosphaerella cucumerina. Next base: position 5,750,094 of record JAGPXD010000002.1, read on the forward strand.
TCGATGAGTAGGGAAGGTGTTATGTTTTAAATAAAAGGCAAAATTGAGATGGCAGGTTGACATTTGATTGACAAAATGTCACGATTCAGCCCAACAGGGTGGCGGCGGCATACGTTTCAGCCTCGAAATCCCAGGTAGCTACTCCAAGCATCTGGATGATGCAATGAGGCAGAGATGATTTAGTCAAGTATCTTCCGTTTCATGTGTTCAAGTTTTTGTAAGTTTATCAGGACACCGCGATGTATGCCTGACCAGCGCCCTCGGCGTCCACCCCTCTTCTCGATAGGTACGCTACACCGAGCTCACGGCTTGCCAAACTTGGCAACATACTCCTCATGCAGCTTCTTCTGCTTCTGCCAGTCCTTCTGCAGCTTCTTGAGCTGATTCTTGGGCACCTCGCCGCCTCCCTCGCGCAGCTTGGTCGGCAAACCCTCGGCATCCCACTCGGAGTACTTGTCGTCGCTGCGGAACATGTCGACCGGCGACACCTTTGCCTTTTCCCACTTCTCACGCTCCGCCTGCTCGCGCGCCCGCTTGGCCTCCTCCCGGGCCCGGGCCTTGTCCGCCTCGCGCGCCAGCTTCTCGTTGCGCAGTGCGATGAGCTCGCTCGCCGGCACAAACTTGATCAGGGACGACTTGCCGTCGGCCCGGTCGTCCAGGTACACGCCCTCGTTGGTCAGGTCCTCGTCACGGATGCGGTCCGTCAGCGCCAGGATGGCCTTTTTCGAGTCGGCTGATGCCGTGGGCACGATGCGCCGCAGCTCGTCGCGGAGGCTCGATACGGCCCGCGCGTACGGCAGGGCCAGCTGGTCAAGGTCGCGGGATCCGGATGCCCAGGCAGCGGCGGACTCGGCCTCGGGGGCCTGCTTCGACAGCAACGCGTCGATCGAGTCGGATGACAGGTTCAGCGCCCTGACATCGTCCGAGACAGTCTTGTGCGCCCTGGCGAGACCGGCAACGGCCTCCTTAGGGTCCGTCTTGTCGTCAAGGGGCTTGGCCGCCCAGCCGAGGCCGTTGTATGGCGGCCGGGCGTTCTCGTCAAGGCCGAAGATACCAACAACCTCGGTGATCCAGCGGGCTACTGCCTCCAGGGCGGGCAGGACCGCCTCGGCCTGGCCCGATGACTGAGTGTTGGCGGCGCCGACAAGGTCCTGGATGATGCGCATGGCCTGAGGGGTGTCGAACGAGTTGGACAGCGCCGTGTGCAGGTCCTTCTTGGCCTTTTCCAGCTCCGCGAGCAGGCTGTCCTTGGCGCCGCTCTCGGACAGCGACAGGGCATCGACGCCACTCGCAGGCGCGTCGGTGGCGTTCAGAAGGGCCTTGACGTTGGAGAAGAAGTTCTGCACAATGTCAGTAACGCATCCAGCCGCGATATTAACTCCCCAAAACCTACCGAAACGGTTGTCTCCCAGCTGGCGCCCTGGGCGCGCATGTCGGGGGAGATCTCGACGCCGTCATTCCACTTGCCCAGCAGGAAGACGACACGCATGCTGCGAGAGGTGTAGCTCGTGGCGAGTGCGTCCTGGATGGTCTGGAAGTTCTTGAGAGACTTTGACATCTTGGAGCCAGAGATGGACAGGTGGCCCATGTGCAGGAAGTTCCGGACCCAGGTGTGCTCGCCCTTTGCCGCGTCGCAGAAGTAGGCCTCGCTCTGGGCCAGCTCGTTGTCGTGGTGCGGGAAGGCCAGATCGATGCCGCCCGAGTGGATGTCCATCTGAGCGCCCAGGATGTCCGAGGCCATGACGGAGCACTCAATGTGCCAGCCCGGGCGGCCCTCGCCCCAGCGGCTGGCCCAGTACGGCTCACCCTTCTTTGACTTCTTCCACAGCGCAAAGTCGCCGTCGTTGCGCTTCTCGCCCAGGTTCTTGGACAGCGCACCCTCGCCATCCTCCTGCAGGGCCTTGTCGTTGCGCGCGCCGGGGCGCAGGCGCGCGTACGTGTTGCCGGCCTTCTCAAAGGCATTGATATCGAAGTAGACGGAGCCGTCCGACTCGTAGGCGAAGCCCTTGTCGACGATGCGCTCGACGAACTGGGCGATCTGGGGCACGTACTCGGTGACGCGGACGATGTGGTCGGGCCGCAGTACGTTGAGGGCGTCCATGTCGTCGAAGAAGAGCTTCTCCATGCTCTGCGTCAGGTCGGTGAACATGGTCTGGTCGCTTGTGTCGATGGTCTCCTTGTAGAGGGAGTCGAGGTAGGGCAGCAGCACCTCGTCGGCACCGGGGAAGATCTTCTTGTCTTGAATGGCAAAGGCGGCCGCGTCCATGTTCGTGATGTGCATCTTGGCCTTGGCCTCGTCGTCGCCAGGCTTGCCTTCGCCGGAGAGGGTGGCACCGGCAAGTACGGCGCCGTAGGCCTTGTCGCGTCGGGTGAGGTAGTTCTTGGCGTCGAGAGGCTCGCCATCGGTGGCGAGCAATGGCAGGCTCTTCTCGGCGTAGGCGCGGAAGGCGGCCAGGGCAAGGTCTGTGAGCTCGTCGTCGGAGTAGCTCTTCTGCTTCTCGAGCTCAAGCAACCGCTGTCGCCGAGCCTTGATGATGATCTGCGACATGTTCCGTCAGCCTGCGACCACGCTACGACGCTCGCCGGCTGTACGCGTCCCCCACCTTGTCATCGACGTCTGTGATGTTCATGACGAACTTCAGGTCGGCCTTGAAGTAGTGTAGCAGGATGCGCCTGATGATGTCGGTCGAGACGTAGTTGCGGGCATGGCCTAGATGGCTCTTATCGTAGACGGTCGGGCCGCAGGCGTACCACGACACCTTGCCAGCCTCAATGGGCTCGAAGGGAACGGGCTGGCCCGGCGCCAGGGAGTTGTGCAGCTTCAGCGCCTCCATTGTCGGACGGGAGGCGAAGGAGCGGGCAAGGAACAGGTGGGCGGATTGAAGCGAGCGGGTTGGAGTAAAGATGGTCAGTCGGGTCGTCGTGGTGAGTCTACAGAGGCGATTCATCCAGAGCCAGCCGAGGGACAGGAAGGGAAGGTAAGAAAGGGAGGGAAGAAGAAGGGAAGGGGGGTATCTCGAGGGGTGTGTGGGTTGGGCTGGATGGTGTGTGAGGTGCGTGTGGTACAGTGGGCGGAAGCTTGAGTCACTAGGGAGGTTCTGGGGGACCCGACGAATTGGCAGAGGCCAGCGTCGCCAAAAAACGACCTTCGGTCACGCAACCCCGCAAGGGAGAATTGGCCCAATTCGACCGTCCAGCTGCAGCCTTGCCTTGCGCCATTGCTCTCGAACCTCCTCGTTGGCCCAAGCTCCAGTCCAGCCACGATTACCCCGCGGTGGAGTGCTCCAGCCACAGTGAACCGGGGTCCCGAGTCCTCAGCCTCGTCTGCCGCTTTCAATTGACTGAACTTTTTTTCCACAGCTCCTCCCATTCTGAAGCCATAACCAGGCACCTCCACAACGACAGTCCGACCCGACCGCCTCTCCCCGCCACAACAACGGCGGCAGCCTTCCCCCGAAAATGGCCGAGACATCCGCCTTCCTCGAGCATGGCTCGAAAACAACGGCTGGCTCCTTGGCCATCATCCAGCTTTCGCGCGACAGCCTCATGCCCGTTCTCCTCCGGGACCACACCGGCGACAACGATGGCTACGCCGAAGGCGCCGTGCTCAACACTCGATTCGGATCTTTCCCACACTCTACATTCATCGGTGTGCCGTGGGGTTCGCAGATCCGCGCGTCGGCCGTCGACACGGGATCCCGCGGTCGCAAGCGCAAGAGACCGGAGGACAACGACTCGGCAACGCCTGGGGTCGACGACTCGGAGGCAGCTAACCCCGTCAAGAAAGCAGTCACTGCCTCGAGTGGTTTCGTTCATATTCTGCCGCCGACCCCCGAGCTTTGGACCCAGAGCCTGCCGCATCGCACCCAGGTCGTCTACACCCCCGACTACAGCTACGTCCTGCAGCGCCTGCGAGCCCGCCCCGGCGTGCACCTGATTGAGGCCGGCGCCGGCAGCGGCAGCTTCACACACGCCTCGGTGCGCGCAGTGTACGATGGCTACCCAGCCACCCCCGACCAGCGGCGCGGCAAGGTCTTCAGTTTTGAGTTCAACCGCTCGCGCTACGAGAAGATGCAGGAGGAGATCACCAGGCACCGCCTCGAGGGGCTTGTCCAGCTAACCCACCGCGACGCTTACACCGGCGGATTCAATGTTGACGACAACAAGAGCCCCGAAGCCACGGCCATCTTCCTCGACCTGCCCGCTCCGTGGGACGCCCTGCCGCATCTCTCGCGTACCAAGCCCACCGGGCCCGACTTTGATGAAAAGTTCAAGGACGTGATCGAGTGGACGTCACCGCTCGACCCCAAGAAGAACGCCTACCTCTGCACCTTTTCGCCTTGCATCGAGCAGGTGCAGCGCACCATCACCACTATGCGCCGCCTCGGCTGGGTCGAGATCGACACCATCGAGATCGCCCATCGGCGTATCCTCGTCAACCGCGAGAGGCCCGCCGGCATGGTGCCCGTCGAGAAGAAAGCGCCGCCAGAGCCCTCCAACGTGGCCGAGGCCGTCTCGCGCCTGCGCGAGATTGAGCGTCGCTCCCGGGTCCACAACGCCAAGCAGTTCGGCCAGCCGCTGGCCGAGGAGGACCTGACGCCTGCCCCTGACGCCGTCGAGATTGAAAAGGGCGACGGTGGCAAGCCCTGGCGGTTCGGGCGTGTTACCCACCGCACTGAGGGCGATATGAAGTCACACACGTCGTACCTCGTCTTCGCTACCCTGCCGCGCGGCTGGTCCGACGAGGAGGAGGCCGCCGCTTTGGCGAAGTGGCCATGCGGCAACGAGACGACTGTTGTCGGCAGCGTCGACAAGGCCACGCGCAAGCAGGAGAAGCGGGACATGCTCGCTGCCAAGAAGTCTAAGAGGCAGAAAGGCGGCAAGAAGGCCGCTGCCGGCGGCACCGATACGCCAATGACAGAGGCCACCGAGGCGTCGTCAACGGCGTGACAGAGTTCCTCTTTACGTATATACAGATACCCCTGAATGATGAACGCAGGTACGCATGTTTGTCGACTCTGTTAACCGCTGCAAAATATAAGAACAAGTGAACAATCTAGTTGAAGAACAACAAGCCAGGTCTATCTCTACGTCCAGCCAGCAAAAGAAGCGGTCCCTCACACCTTCAGCCTGTGCCTGACCTCGGCATATTGCTGCATGACGATGTTTGCCTTCTCCTGGCTTCGGGGTCGGAACTCCATAGGGAACGGCTTCGGCTCTAGGATGACGTTCGAGTTCGTCGCCTGCGTGTCAAATACCACGTCGCGCCCAGTCGCCGGACACTTCTTCGGGCCCATTTCAAAGGCCCAGCACACAGCGGCGCCGGCCACGACCAGCTCGTCGTCGACCAGGAGCTGTCCCACGCACGCGCGCCGACCCCAGCCAAAAGTATGCATGCCCTTGCCCTCACGGAAGTTGGGGTAGCGCGTCAGCGGCTCCTGGTACGTGGGAAAGGCCGGGTCAAGGTATCGGTCCGGGCGGTAATGGTCAGGGTCTGGGTACTTGGCCGGCACGCGGTTGATGTTCCTGTGAGATGTCAGTGGCAAAACGATGGGAGCGAGCGAAGAGAAGACTCACCACTCGCAGGCCATGACGACAGTGCCCTTCTTGATGGTCACTCCGCGGAATTCGTGATCCTTCTCGCATTGGTGCGGTACGCCTGATGGTGGTCAGCGTCTCACGTCAACTCGGAAAATGGTCAACTCACCCAAGGGAACGCCTGGCCTCCACCGCAGCGTCTCCTTCAGACAGGCTCTCACAGTTGGCAGGTGCTGCGCATCGGCCACCGTAGGCATCCTGTCGCCACAAACGCGGTCCAGTTCTTCCTGGCATCGAGCCAGCCACAAAGGATGCAGCGCCATGGCCATGAGGAAGAACTGCATCGGGCCGGAGATGGTGACGACGCCCACGAGACACTGGAACCCCAGCATACATGCTGCAAAGTCCTCCTCCTCGGCACCCTGCTCAAGAGTTGGGTTGCCACCAGCCACAAGCTGCGCGCAGTACCGGTACGCCCATGTATCAGCTGGCAGCTCGCCATGGAGGAAGCGCGCCTTGCTCTCACGCAGCGAGCGAGCCCACCAAGCGCGCTGGGCAGCCTCGCGGCGAACCTCGTAAGCGCGCCATGGGTTATGCCTCACCAGGTCGGCAAGGTGCCAGAGCGGCGTCAGGGTGTTGACGACGGGTCCCGAGACAGACATCTGCTTCAGGGTGGCGAGGGCGCTTTCGCCGTAGGCGCGGCCCTGGCCTGCGTCATCCCACGCCAGGGTGTTGATGATGCGGCCCGTCAGCTCCCGCGTATTGGCGTGGAACTGAGCCGGGTCCACGAGGAGAGTCACCAGCCACCGCTTGACCTCGTTCTCGATGTGGCCATTGAAGTGGCTCTGATGTGAGGCAGCCATGGCTGCGTGAACCCACTTGCGCTGAGTTTTCCAGGTGTCTGTGTGCGGCTATCAGCAAGCACTTGATGTCAAGGGGGTCGAAACTGCCCACCGTGGCGGTCCATGAGTGCTGAGTAGGCTGGGCCCAGCTTATGGCCGATGAGGGCTCTGATCTGAGGCCTTCCTCCAAAGCTATTTCCGTTCTTGATAAGAAGCTCGGTGGCGATCTCTTCGTCTGAGATGATGATGAAGTTATCCCCGGCCATGCTGGTCTGGTAAATGGGGCCAAACTCGTCTGCCCATTGCTTGAACTTGAGCCATAACGAGAACCGTGGGACGTCATGGACGCGGCCGATGATGGGCCACTGTCTTGGTCCGGGAAAGCGGCCCTCCTCGTAGTAAGTCTTCGCCGGTGGAGGATGGATGGACGTTGAGTTTGGGCTGGAAGATGTCGATCTGAGCCGTTGGAGAAGGCGGTTGATAGCAGCATATGCTACGCTGGGCAGCGCCAAGACAACGACGTAGAAAATGACAAATTCGAACATCTCCATGTTGTGAGAGGTGAAGGCTGCTTATGGATGTAGAAGCACGAGAAAGGGGTGGGCAGCGAGGTCATTTTCAAGGGCGTGAAGCTCGCGGACAAGCATCGGACAGAACAGACACCCTCGCCATCGAAAAGGATGCAACCTACCAGGATGTGCGCATCATCACGAAAATCAGCCCCGACGAGCTCATCCGCCATGACACGCCTCTAAATCGGGCCATTAGGATCCTCAGGGCGCTTCGGACGCTGGTCAGGATTCCCAACTGGGCCAGGTCTCGGAGGTTGCGGCCTCGGCGTCTCAGGAACAGGTTGGGTTGAGAGACAAAAAGAAAATACGGTTATCTCATGGGAGACAAGTAAGGGGTTGTGGACGGAGATCCAGGGGTACCGAAAGGGGCCGAGAAGGGCCCTCGCCGATGCTATTCCTGTCCTGTAGCTCCATATCCCTCTCGAGCGATGCTACAGAGGCTGTGATTTTGGGTCAGCGAGACTCGCACGGCAAAGACATGGGCATCTTCCTATCAGCCTTGCGTCAGGATGCTTTAGAGGCCGGGCTCGCGGCCATAATTCTCGGACAGCCACCATTCATGGCGAAAGGGGTGGGCACGGAAGCCACAGAGGAGCAAACCGTATGACGGCTTATCATCAATGCTTATTCTAATCAAGGCTCAATCCGGAAAACAGGATGCTGGACATTTTTTTGGGGCGTATCGAAAATCCGAGTCATCGTTGGCGCCGGTGCGGTCGGACTCGGAGGTGATGGGGGAGTCCGTGGTGATGTTGTGAGGCGCTGTCTGAGTCTCACTCTCGGCACATCACTACTGATCCCGCAGCGACAACGGAAAAGGCTACTAGTAAGGATCTAAGATTCGAGCCCCCTTCAGGTCGCCGGTGCTTGGAATTTCCTGTCCACCTCCTTCTCCGAGGCAGCACCTTTCCACGTGGGGGCGTTGAACGCCTCCTGCTGCCTCATGCCGCCGCCACGTCGCTCATCCGCTGCTATTCGCCAATTTTTGTACCAAAGAAACATCACGAAGACCATCCTAAGGTATCATGAGGGGTTTGCAGGCAATCATCTGTAACGAACCCACCCTGACGGGCTTGGCGTTCTTGAACCGACATCAATGCCACATGAGGAATCTGACTTTCGAATTCTCGCATCTGGCTGCAATTGAGATTTTCAGAGGTATTTCAATGCCAGTAGTCATCCAAATCAAAGAATATCAGTCATACCGACCTCTCGTATGTTGGATCACGGGCGATGCTGGAAGTGATATCAACTAGGCACGGGCAAACCTTTCCTCATCCTGTACTCATGCTTGGCCAGCCACCATCGACGTTTGGCTAAATGCAAAATGTGTGGCTTCGTTTCATGGCTCCTCCGAATCAGGGGCATCACGGCATCTGGACACTGTGAGTTTGTCCGCCACAACTCATCCCAACAGCCACAAGCCGCCCCGAAAACTGTGAAAATTCAGCACGCTTGCCCAGATCATTTGCCCTCCCGAAGGACCTTATAAAAGCAGACCCGGCCACACTCTCAGACTCTAACTAGGCAATTTCCTTTGCAAACCCACAACAGTCAAAAACAGTTCAGATTCACAGCCCAACTGTCTACACACTGCAACCCTCTTTTGCAAGCACACACCTGAACCTTTTAGCTTAGGTTCTACCAGATCACCCAACCAAACACCATGTCTCTTCCTATGGAGATTCACTGCGAGAACCTGCACAGCGTGCTCTCCGCCATGGGCCTACTGCTGCCCGCAGCCAAGCAGGAACCTCTTCGTTCTGCTCCTCTCGGCAGCGTCATTGTATGCGTCGACTTCCACCCCGGAGATTGGAATGACCCTCGCATGATGCAGATGGGCGTTGCCATTCTCGACTCGCCTCCCCAGGACGCAGGCATCATCTCAAAGTTCAAAGCTTTCGAGTCTTTCCGGAACTACCACTTCGCCATCAACTCATCCTTCCGGTACGAGATGGCCGACTTCCGCTACGGCTACACAGCCGACTGCTCCGACCTCGACGACATCCTCGGTCACCTGGGGTCGGTCCTCCCCCAGGACCGTCCCTTCATCGTCGTCCTCCGTCACAAGGACGGCGTCGACCGCAAAGTCACCGACTTCATCGCCCGCCAGACTTTCTTCCAGGGTTTCGTCAACGTCGACCCCGAGAGCCCCAAGAAGTTCTGGGCCATGCGATACCACCGCCTCAAGGAGATTTTCAAGGTCGCTGGCGTGTATGATGTGATGCAAGACATCTCATGCGCGGGAAACACCGCACACAACATTCTGCAGGCGACCCTGCAGCTTGCCCACCGCGCGTTCCTCAACTGGACCCCATTTCCCGATCGCGACGAAACTTTCCTCCTCTGGGCGCTGAAGGATGTGGCTATGCGCGACACTCGGAGGCCCATCTTGGACATTGAGCCGGTCCAGCAGACGGAGCAGGAAGACGATGGCTGGGCCTGGCTCACGGAAGAAGTCTCAGAAGAGGAGGAGTACTAGGGAAGAAATACGAAAGCAACAAAGAGCAGTAGCCAGACTCGAGGGTATCCAGGATGGAGGGGCCCAAAGGATGTGTCCAGTGCTCAGCGGCGTTCAGGTTGGCGTTTGTATCAAATCACAGATGGACAGGGTAGAGACTTGCCTAGTTCCTACGGAGTTTTCGATGTAAAATCACTGAAAAATTCCGTTAAGAACCTCACTCTCATCAGTGACATCGTGATCAATACTATGTGAAATTGGGCAGATTAGGGTATCAACGCCTCAGAATCTTCAAATGCGTCGCTCCAATGTCTATCGACGCTCCCATTCCTCTTCCCCCCACGACTCCCCAGAGTAGTCCGGCGCAGGGCGCTGCCACTTATTCCCCCCCGGCGGCGTCACACCTTCCGCAGACATGGCGCTGACGACGGATGCCCGCGGGTCGCGGTACGACACGGTGCTGACCACCGAGTCGCGTGCGTACGCGCGCCCGCTGCCGCTGGCTTCTCCCCCCGTAGCGGCCTGTTTCGACGATGAGAAGAGCGGCGGCACCACGTAGTTCTGGTCCACCGGTGTGCCCGGACCCTGTTGGGGATTGCGGTGGGCATTGGGGGCTGCCGCTGGCCAAGTCTGCGCTTGCGGCGGGTTTGACGACCACTGCTGCGCCTCCTGGTTCGGGGCTGATGCTCCTGGAGGTCTGCGCACGCTGACGAGATGCCCCTTGAGCATTGGCTGCGCCTCGGCTTCGGATATGTCAACCGTTGAGATGGAGGCGGCGTATGTCGACGCGTTGGAGACGTTGCGGTTGAGATCGGCAGGGGGAGGCGTGGGCCCTTGGCTGGCTGAGGGCAGGTTTGGCTGTGCTTGCAGCGGAAGCGATTTGCCTGCTTGAGGTTTGTCCGACAGGGGCGATTTATTCGTTTTGTGTCCATCCAGCGAAGCCCGCTGGGGTTGTGCAACTGGACTGGACTGGCTGGACGGTGACACGCCCTCGGAGGGTCTCCGGGGACTATCGTTGGGCGATGCTCCGCCCTGCTGCCCTGCCCATCTCTGGTCCGGGATAGGCTGAGTCGGGTACGTCGACCAGTGCTGCTGCTGATGCTGTGGGGAAACATGTTGTTGCTGGTATGGCCCTTGCTGTTGCTGCATCGCCTGGACCTGATGCTGCTGCTGCTGCTGGGCCACGAACGCAGGGTGCTGCGGCTGGAACTGCTGCACCGGATACGCCTGCTGGATCGAGGCTGGGGGCGGCTTGTGCAGTACAGCAGGCTTGTTGGACGTTTTCTTCAGCTTAGACAGCCAGCCCCCCTTGTCCTTCTTCTCGTCCCTTCTCTGGTCTGGGGCCACGCCAGGCTGCATGTATATCGGGCTGGACATGGTCCTTTGATGGAGCTGCGCAGGGTTCTGTGGCGCCGTCTGCCAAGGTTGCGGGGGAAAGGCCGAGCTTGCCTGGGATGGCTGGGCGTTTCCTCCAGGGTAGGGCCCGGCCGGCCGACTTGGCGCACCAGGTGGCTGACGAACGCCAGGCCCTTGATGGACGCCGGGAGGCCCTGAGAACGCTTGAGAGTTGGCGTGAGCTGAGTGGTGGGTAGCTTGATGCTGATGTTGCTGCTGCTGCTGCCCCACGCGCACGCCAGGTCGCGGCCCGCCATACGAATGCTCGCTCTCAGGCGATTCCTGAATAGCATGCAAGTGATGACCTGGGCTCATCGGCGTAGACATGCTGAGTCGGTGAACCTGCTGAGTAGGCGGGACAACGGTAGGCCGCTGCGGCCTCCCCTGATTTTCGTCGTCTTGCTTGGCGGATCCCCCATTCTGCGGCTGTGAATTGGCTCCCCATGCCTGCTGCTGTCTGGGCCCCTCAGTAGAGGCAGAAGGCTGTCTCCACTGCCCAGGTTGTTCCGTGTCAACGACATCTTTCGGGGGCGGCCGTGGTGGCTGCGGCGCCTGCTGCTGCGGTGTCGAATACCCCCGTTCTGCGGATCTATCAGTCGAACCTTGGGGCAGCGGCACCTTGTCAGGAATGGCCGGCGGTGCCGCCGGGGCTGCCGCAGGGGGGAACATGTGCCCGTCCACCGGGGTATGAGCCGGCCCCGAGAAGGAGGACGACCTGCCCCCTGAGTCCCGGCGCCTCCCAGGCTGCGGCACGGGGCTCTGGGTATGAGAGTGCATATCTGACGCCGACGAGGGAGAAGAGATATCCATGCTGCTGACTGAGAAGAACCCAGAGGCATTGGAGGGTATCCGCGGCCGCCCATCATCCAAGGGTGAAGGGGTCTGGAGAGACGAGAGCGTCTGCGTGCTCGATGATGGTCCCAGTGACGATACGTCGCTCGAGGCAAAGGACTGCTGCCGCGCGGGACCCTGGCCGGGGGCGGGAGGCGACTGCAACGGTAGCTGACCTCTTCCAGCTGGCAAGACAGGATGCTGTCGTGGGGTAACCGGGTATGGGGGCTCAATCGGCTCCGACTGCACGCGTTGCACGCCTGGTCGTGGCGCCAGGCGCTGCTGTTGGATGAAGCCTGGAGCCATTGACTGGGGTGCTTGGCCTGCTGGGAACGGGGATGGCCTCTGTGTAGGAGGAGCCGTCCGCGCCCCGGCCCTGTCGTTGAGGGGGTGGCCGGCAGGCTGGCCCTGCTGGAAGGCGATGTGGCCGCCCTGGGCCTGTGGCGAGCCGGACTGAGCAGGAGCAGGAGCACCGCGCCTGGGGCCAGGTTTGAGGACTGAGGGCACGTGAGTAAGAGGCCCAGGGGTGACGCCGTCTTGTTGGACCGGAGCCGGGGCTTGACCAGCATCTGCTGCCACAATTGAGCGGTGAGTTGTGGAGGCCAGTGAAGGTGCGGCGGCAATATATCCGGAATAGATTTGTTCTGCGACTTGCGGGGCCGGTTGTCCGCCGGGTGCCTGTGACGGTTGCAGAACGGAGGGCACTTGACTCGCGACGATGTTGTTGGAGGACGATGACCCCATCATGAGCGAACCCTCGCGTGAAAGCATCGAAGCACGCTTTTCCCTCGTGCTGGTCGATGAGGGGCCCTCTCCAGCTTGCTTCTTTCCTTCAGGCTCCGTATTGGTAACTGTTCCAGAGGCCTGGGCTGGCGACGACCCAGGTGCGTAGGCGTTGTATGCACTTGGCTTGGCCCCGGCATTGGTTGGCTTCCTGGTAATAGCAAATTGAGGGGGAGGCTTCTTCGCAGGTGCTGGGGCGGGGGCTTCTTGAGGCGTCTGGGTCGAGCCCCCATCCGCCAGCTCGCTGGCCGGCGTTGAGACCGCTTTTGACAGGTTCGGGTCCGAAGAAGGCGGGGACACAGTCGTAGGTCTGGCCTGAGTGCCAAAGGTGGCCTGATGCAGCAGGTGCTCGGGCATGCTCGTCTGCTGAAGTTCATCGTTAGGTAGCACGAGAGACTTCGGCTCGACGGGGCTTGTGTGATCGGCCAGCTCGGCGACGCCGGCCTGGAGGGCAGCGGTTCGAATTTCGATGGGGGCGAGGACGGAGCTATCGCCGATCTCAACAGGATCGGGGTGCGTCTCGATGCGGGCCCGTGCCGTGTCCTCTGTGGGCATCTCGGCGATGAATCCGACGGGGCTATAGTAGGTGGGCGCAGGAAGCTCATGGGCAATCTCCCTCGAGTCGAGCTGGACGGCGGGCGGCGAGACTGACTGCTCGGTAGCTTCCGTAGTCGCGACGGAAGGCGCAGGCGTGGGAGCAGCTGAGTCGGCAGACTCGGATGGGCCGTCGGCATGCCTGTTGTTGACAGGCGTATCTGTGGTGACGGGCATGCTCTTGAGGACGAGGGGGGTGGTGCTCTCGCTCTGGATGGGGGAGACGCGCGACGCCCTGTCGGCGCTCACAGCACGGTTGGAGGTCCTCCCCCGCGGCGCGTCGTTTGTGCCTGCATCTACACGGTCGTCCTCTTCAGCCATGGGGCTGACGTTGCTGTAGGCGCCGGGCCCGAGGAACATGAAGCTCTCGGGCTGGTAGTAGAAGGTGCCCCCATCCTCATCGTCGTCGTCGAACCCTCCGCCGGGACCTCCGAAGCCCAGGCTAGAGCCCAGAGGCCCGCCAGTCGCCCTCATGCGGGCGCTATTTGCCGCCGATGGCTTTACATCGTCGCCGCTTGTTGATGTTGTGGTCTTCCTCTTCACCTGCTGCTGGCTCTCGAGGCGCTCTTCGGGAGCGAGTGCGGGGGCGGGGGCGAGGTCGTCGATGAAGTCGGGAAACTCGTCGCCCTCCTTTGGGAATTGGAACTGTGTCTGGCCGGTGGGCTTGAAGCGGTAGAACCAGCGGTGGCCATCGTAGTCGGACTCCCACCCGACGGGGAGGCCCGACATCCTCCCAGGCTTGGGCGATTGAAGCCGGGGTCGGGACGAAGGATGCGAGCGTTGGCGGTCGCCAGCCGAGCCGTGTCGGAGGTAGTGTGACGAGACTTTGCGGAGGTAGGAGGGCTTCGGGTAAGACCAGCTGTCTAGGTCAGGATGGGTGGTGAAGGATGACAGGCTGGGGAGATTCGACGGGCTCAAGGCCCAAGGCGCACAAGGCAGCCTCGTGAGGAGCAGTCGTCGGGACGGGAGTTGGGAGTGCCCTGGCGAGGAGTCCCTGTCCCGGACCCTCCCACCACTGCCACCGCATGCCCTTGTCCTTGTGTGGTTCCGTTCTAGGGTGCGTTAGCCGGGGTCACGGTGTGCTCAGTCACCCGCGAGCCTCCAGCCCGCCGCGCCGTCGCGCACTAGCTGCCCAAGGGGACGCCGGCCATTCGCTGGGTTGTCGTCCGTAGGGATGCCCAGAGTCGCTAGGGTCGCAAGGGTCTCGCTGCGTCGATCGAGCTTGTCGTTCCCGAAGACGGCTGATCCCTGAGCTTGAGGCCAGGCTTGCTGTTCCTTCACTTGCTCTTGCTTCGAGGGACTTGGAAGAATTTGCGGAAGGTGTTCCCCATCGTCGAGAGGGGCCATGGAGACCGGTAGCGTGATGCTTCGCCTGCTCAGTGTGGCTTTGCGCGCCTATTATTAGCAGGCGGGACAGGGAAATGTAGGGGCGTGGCCGGGTGTCGTGGTGTCAATGGCGGGGAGATGCAGCTCAGCTCAGCTCCCCACTGTACTGCGACCTGGCCTGTGCGTCGCCCGGTAGGGCAGCAGCCCACCAGGTGTGCGCAGCTGTCAACTGACATCTCAGACTCGCCCGAGTCGACGGGACTCGGATCCGGGCGGTTCCAGAAAGTCCCTTCCGATTCACCTGCCTCCATTGATGCTTTGCCATGCCAGGTTTTCTACACTAGAGGCTATCAGCAACGTCTCAAGAAGTTTTATTTGGCTACTATGAGTATCGGATCAGCCAGAAACTGTTCTTCTTGCCCAGAAAAGAAAAGGCGGCCCCCTCATGGTCAAGGTCGCAGCCGAACAACAAGTGGTACCTGTGGCACCAGTTAGCAGCGGCCGCCCTCAGCTTCAGACGCCCACATCACAATCGGATACCACCTTGAATGTGAAGCTACCTTAATGGTCTTGAAACAAAATGGCTTGCAATGGCTCAGTCTGCCTGGAGATGAGTCTCCAGAAACCATGTTCGGAAATACCAAACCCGACTATGGTTTCTCAATCGAGCACATAGTTCCATTCACCAAGTCGTTTCTTCGAGCTGCCCGAACACCAAACTCCTATTCCAATGGCCTATTATTATGCCAGAATATGCTTCTAGGCACATTCATTAGGTCCATCATCTTTTGTACCAAGCTTCCAACACATCCATTCATGCCATCGCCCTGACTAGAAGACTCACTCACGACATCAGCAGATTCTCCAACCCGAGTGTTGATCCGAACATCCTGCTAGACAATTGCTGGCTCAAATAAGTTTATCAGCCACCCGAAGAGAATAACTCACTCTGAATCAAGGCAGTCAACTCAATGCCGGAAAATCACCTCCATTGATCGCTGATATCATCAACGCCGCAGTGGCCGCACCCATGATTCACCAGAACAGCAACCATCATCTCTGCTGCTGGCTCCCTATGCATCACGGCCTCCCAACCAAATCCTATAAGAAGATACCAATATCGAGAGCTTCTTCCTCTTCCCTTCTTTTCCTCATCAAACACAACAAACTTATACTACAAACCACACACTTTCACAAACACACGATATCAATCACAGACAATTCACCAACATGTCTTCTCTCACTAGCAACCACTCCGACCTCATGGTCGACGACTCCAACACTGGCAAATGCAAGAGCTGCGGCGAGCCCTGGGACAGCTGCCAATGCCTTTACACCTGGAGGCACCAATCCACCGGCAAATGCAAGAGCTGCGGCGAACCTTGGGGCAGCTGCCAATGCCTCTACACCTGGCAATCGAGCACCGGCAAATGCAAGAGCTGCGGTGAGCCCTGGGACAGCTGCCAATGTCTCTACACCTGGCAGTCCAGCACCGGCAAATGCAAGAGCTGCGGTGAGCCCTGGGACAGCTGCCAATGCCTCTACACCTGGCAGTCCAGCACCGGCAAATGCAAGAGCTGTGGCGAGCCTTGGGACAGCTGCCATTGTCTCTACACCTGGAGCGTCCCCTCTTCTCTCGCCTGACAGTGCCACCACTGGTGGCGACCTTTCACCCAGTCCACGGGCTGCCACAAGCCTCTCACGACTTCCCACCCGACAATGGCCGCTCCGTCTCGCCCCGAAGAGCCAGACTTGTTTGAGCGATGGCCTTCGTGCACCCTGTCACCCTGACAGACACTGCACTCCATGCAGAATTTCGGCTTGGGACAGCATAGCAGTGCATGGAGACATACCATCAACGTCTTGGGTGGGTGGACATACAGATGGGTAACAGGCAGCGCAGCTCAGTATTCAGGAGATAGCTCATCTAACATGGCATCCCTGAAAGAAGTTCCAGTGCTGACATGAGTGATGTGATATTCAAAACCCTACGCTGCACCGCATGGTGCGAGGTGTACTTTGTCAACCCACAACCGCGGCCAACCTGGAAGATGTCCATCTCCTCGAGTAGGGCGAAGATTCTATTCTGGACTAATCCTTCTTAGTATTTGTCATCCTTCCGCTCTGCCCTGGTGTACCCTACTGCAGGGGTACACAATCACCCGGTCCAAGTCAGCGCCCTTGCAGTCGAATCCGTTGGACAGTCCGCCGATGCGCAGTGTGTTCTTTCCCTTCTTCAGGGACAACTTGATCGTCGCAGCTAGGAGTGTGCCCTTGTGTGTGTCTTTCTGAGCGATCTTGTAGACCTTCTTGTCGTCACCATTGACAATGATGCTGCTGATGTGACGAAGCTGCCAGGTACTGCCAATGCGGTCAGGTTGGCCGTAGGCTGGTGTCGAGGTCAGTATGCAAGGTAATGGAAGACGTCGAAATAGAAGACTTACGCTGGTCGCCGTAACCCATGTCATCGATGTCTGGCAGGAGTCAGTCTTGCCGCCCAGTTGGTAGGAAGACAACGTCGGGGTGGCTTACTCTGGTGATGGAACGACACCCACTGGTCTCCTCCTTGGCCTTCAACAGTAAAGGTGATACCGTCTTCGTCGCCATAGATTCCCGTAGCAATCACGCAGTGGCTCGCAAAGTTCTAAGTGAGTTGCTGTGTTAGCTTCTTAACATCCGGAAAAAAGACAGGAAAGCTTCCAACGTACGGCTTCTTGGAGGAAGGCTTTGCCTCGTAGTTCTCCATCCTTGGAGTAGTACGTGGTCCCCTCCACAGGAGCCCAATTGCCGGTTTTCCTGCGCAGAACGTTAATCAGGGATACTAGCTTGTTTGAATGAACACAATATGCTACTCACGTGTCGAGGTCGAAGACATCGTGCCAGACAAGCTTCATATCTCTCTTATCTTCGTCAATTTCCAGGGGCAGCCATACATTCCGGCTCTCCCAGATGGCGTTCTTGTCCCACTAACACGATGTTGGTAAGAATCTTTCTCTGCCAAAGAAGACTGTGGACGTCAAGGTGGATGGAAGGATCGACATCATCATACCAGATCACCCATGTAGAGGTAGGCCGTCTTCTCTGAGCCTGGAATGCGGCAGGAGAAGCCGGACTGGGTACTGAAGGTACGCGTGTACGGCGGCCCGATAAAGAACGGCTGCGACCAAGGCCCCTTCAGGGAGTCGGCACGCATCGCCACAACATCTTGATACACTGTCAGCATCTCTCTTTTCCGTGTGGGCTTCCAGCCGGCGCGGGTTTCACTGTTAGGGCGGTATCCCGTTTTGTGGCTCATAATAGCAAAGTAGCTACGATCTGTCTGGAGGATCGTGGGCGCTTCAAAGTCATACTTCTGGAAGCAGTAAGTGACCTCCTTCACGTCGGTAAGGTCGTCATTGAAGGCGCTGATGAAGACATCGCGCCCCTCGACACTGTCGCCGCTAGAGTATAACGCGTAAGACTTTTCGTCCTTGTAATCAGTAAAGATACCAAAGTCCTGCGACGGCGTGCCGAGGGGCTGGAACGCCTTTTGGAACGTGTAGGGGCCGGCGATGCGGTCCGCGGTGGCGAATACCTGGGCGAGGCGGGTGTACGGCCGGTCGTCCGCGTGCCAGAACATCTGTCAAGGGCGCAAAATATCGTCAGCACAAGTGTGGGTGGGTGGGTGTCGAGGATTGAAGAATGTAAACTCGGCCTCGGTTTTGACACTTACATGGTACTTGCCGGTCTGTTTGCTGAAGACAACCTTTGGCCTCTGGATGACGCCGGTGTTCGCGATCCATTCATGACCTTCTTGGGGCTCTGAAGAGGGATGCATAAGTACCTTGGAACTGGACAGGGAGAAATTGGAGTGTTCCCTAACATACCTAGTGCGAGTCCGTGAAACTCCTATGTGCCTAGGTCCGGC
Source organism: Plectosphaerella cucumerina (assembly GCA_020746995.1). Lineage (NCBI taxonomy): Eukaryota > Fungi > Ascomycota > Sordariomycetes > Glomerellales > Plectosphaerellaceae > Plectosphaerella > Plectosphaerella cucumerina. The sequence continues at coordinate 5,768,343 of JAGPXD010000002.1, forward strand.
GAGCTGTATACCGAGACTCCTCCTCCTTCGTGCTGACCTTCGGTTTTGTATTCTCCAAACCAGTAAAAGCGGCCAGTTTCGTGGTCGACAGTGAGTCCGCCGGCATGGGCGTTGAAGACGGCGCCGGCCGTGTCGACCCAGGTCGCGCCGGGAACGATCCAGACTACGGCTGTGTCAGCTATTCTGTCGACAGGAAGGGCTAGGGCGGTTGCAACACACCCATGGTGGCAGCAACGGCAGAGCTAGCTGTCACTGAGCCGTAGTGGTGGCGTGGGTGTGAGTGGATGAAGATAAGCGGCCTGATCCTAGCAGAGGGGGAGGGTGAGGCTGGTTACGGGACTGGTCTCACGTGTCTGCCCGCTTTGGGTCCAACTTTGGTGCTCACATATGTGTAGGCGGACAGGCGAACAACGCTGTGCATATTCTCTCCGAAGACCCCGGTTTCCCCAACCCCGACGACAGGGCAGGCTGGGTTCAACGAGAAAGCTTATCTTCGGACAAGCTCGGTGGAGAAGGCCCCGAACTGGAGCTTGCGTCGCAACCCCTTTCGTTCACCTCGCAAATCAACCTGGCTGGCTGTCCTATTCCCCGTCCTATTTTCGATCTTCCCCACGTACTTATGCCAAGCCTTGAGGCGTGACCTCCCGCAACACAAAACAGACGTCGGATTCACGGGAAAACAGGCTCATAAATTTTCCGGCGTCGATCACCAGTGAGGCTGTGTTATCTGATCCTAAACGGGGGGCGCCATCTCCTTTTGTCGACGTGAGCATCATCTCCCTGCTTCAGTTTGTCCGGAAGGCCAGGGCATCAGGAGGCTGGATCCACCATCTCCACGCAAAGACGGAGAAGAGAGACTTGTCCATCGGAACATATCCAAGGCCAACCACCACCAGGCCCTCTACGGAATTTGATTCATCCCGTCTCGCTACTAAATGGGTCGAGCAAACACGCAAGTCTCGGTGCTTTCGCCCCGAGCCGTCCCTCGGGGAGCCTGTTGTTCAGAGGTAGTCCGTTGATGTGCTGTCTTTGGGCTCCCGATGAAGCCAAAAACATTGGGACCGTCAATGAGATTGTGAATAAGGCTTTCCCGTTGGGAGACTTGAACATTTGCAGTACCAGGCCAGGCAACCGAGGTGGCTGTTCTGGCTCTTCCCCAGTCAATCAGCCGTGGCGAACGGTCCGCCACGAGATGCGAGAAGTACGAGGACTGACACTTCGACTCCTGGTCCCAGACAACCTCCCCGGCAGGCAAGTGACCAACACTCACGCGCCGTGAACGGGGAGCTCGGTTTCTCTTCTCCCGAGACATCCCTCGCTGTCGTTTTCTGCTCATTGCTGCACGTCTTGTCCTCTAGCCCCGGCCCCCGGGTCTCCGAGCCCCGGGAAATCCATGACCAAGTCCGACGCCCGCTGATGACTACCTTCATGTATTTTGAGCTAGCTCTGGAGCTTTCGCCACCAAGCTACCAAGGACAAGGTAATTCCAGCGTCACCCCACGTGCCACCCCAGGTTCCTCCCCGCGATCATGATGCTCCAACGGGCGTCTAAGTCGCCCCGCTTGGAACCCCCGTCCATTGCCTCCAACCCCGCGTTGGAAGGCTCTCTGAGGACAAACGAATTTTGAACCAACGGAACCGGGTGTATGGCCGTGGCCGGTGAAGGTGAAGGTGATCGGTCCACCTCGGCGCGAACGTCAAGCCCCAACTTACACCACGTATGAAGTCTGTAGTCTACAGCAGATGTTTCCCCCATCATCTGTTTGATTCTTCAGGCACTCTCCTCGACATCCTCCTCTTACCACTTCAGAATTCACTGCAACCCTTCATCTCTTTCTTCCAAAGGCTCAAGAAGAGCATTCGACCTACTGCCTCAGCAGAGCAATCCTCGTCATCATCATGGGTGCTCCAGCAGCTGGCCCCACGGTCTCGAGGCGGGGATCCGTCGCCTCGTCTCTCAAGGCAGGCTATGCGCCAGATCGTGATGAGAGAGCCCAGATCGAGGCCGCTCTCCAAGTCTCTGAGGAAGAATCACAACTTCCTCGCAAGACCCTCTTCAAGAACTACTGGCCTGCTGTGGTTTACAGCTCGCTGCTCAGTCTGGCACTGGTGATGGAAGGAATGGATCTCGGCATGCTCAACAACCTCTTCGGCCATCCTGCCTTCAACCGACACTTTGGCAGTCTGCAGTCCAACGGAAAATACGTCATCCCTTCGAACTGGCAGAGCGGTATCGCCGGTGCCAACCAGGTCGGCAGTATCATTGGACTGCTCATCAACGGTTGGTTGCAATCGCGTTACGGCTCGCGAATGGTCTACATGGGGGCCATGGTTCTGATGGCTGCCACCATCTTCATCCTGTTCTTCGCGGTGAACCTCCCGATGCTACTGGCCGGCAACGTCCTTTGCGGAATTCCCTGGGGCATCTTCCAGACCCTCACCACAGCGGTACGTCATCGCGGAGCCCGACTCCCAACACACACTGAAAAAGAAAATACTGACCGTGTCTGTTGCAGTACGCCGCCGAGATCTGTCCCGCCGCCCTCCGCGGGTACCTGACCGCTTGGGTGTCTATGTGCTGGGGTATGGGGTCCTTCCTAGCCCAGGTTGTCCTTCGCGCGTCACTTGGACTGCCCGGAGATCTTGGCTGGCAGGTGCCGTACGCTCTGCAGTGGATCTGGATCCCTCCTCTGATCGTCGTCGCCTCGTTCTGTCCGGAAAGTCCCTGGTACTTTGTTCGCCGTGGCCGCATCGCGGACGCCGAGACCTCGCTGCGCCGCCTTGCTTGTCGGGATCACTATACGGAGCAATCGATGGCCCAGTCACTCGCCCTCATGATCCACACCAACGAGATGGAGAAGGAGGAGGCCGCCGATGCCAGTTACCGGGACTGCTCCGTGGGACGAACCTGCGGCGTACCATCATTGTGTGTGCCGTCTGGTGGATCCAGTCCTTCAACGGCCAGTCCCTGACCGGGTACGCTGCTCAGTTCCTGCAGACAGCCGGTACGGAGACGACTCAGTCATTTCACTACAGTATGGCTATCCAGTCGGTCAATATCGTGGCTACCGGCATCGCTATCGCCCTGATGGGACGTGTTGGCCGCCGCTGGTTCTACTTCCTCGGGTCAAACGCAATCGGTTTCTGGATGGCAATGATCGGTGTCATCGGTCTCCTGAAGCAGACGTCGCAGACCGCTATCGCAATCGCAGCTATACTAATTCTCACCAACTTCACCTTCAAGGTATGTGCCCTGGAGCAGACAACTCAGACAACATGACTTTCTTTCATACTGACTTCACCTTCAAGGTATCCCTCGGTCCCGCATGCTTCGTCGTGGCGGGTGAAATGTCCTCGAACCGTGTCCGCGCCCAAACTATCGTTCTCGGACGTGCCACCTACGTCGCCAGCGCGGTTATCAACAATCAGTTGAAGGTTCGCATGATTAGCAGCGCCGATGACGCATGGGGCTGGGGGCCACTGTCCGGGTGGTTCTACTTTGGTTTCTGCATCTTCTACGCCATCTACCTCTGGTTCAATCTGCCAGAGACGAAGAACCGCAGCTTCGCCGAGCTTGACTTCCTCTTCCAGAAGAAGGTGCCTGCTCGCCAGTTTGCGAAGACCCGTGTCGATCGTGAGTTGCCCCTGGGCTGCTGGTCTCGCTACCCCTTCAATCGCAGAAACAATTCGCTGACCACTGCTTCGGTACAGTTTTCGAGGATGCTCGCGCGCAGGATGCAGCCGAAAAGGTTGCCGCCGAGAAGCTCACCACCGCCGCCCAAGTTGAGAACGCTAGGGAGGTCTAGATGTGATTTGCAGGATGTGGAGGCAGCGTTCTGCTGGGGGGACTGCTGCTGGCAACTTACTGGTGTGTTGCGTGGACGGTGGCCTTGGCACCAGTGACGTGAGATTATGCGCAGGGCGCAATCGTCAGTCTTGAGTCTCCTACGAGGACGCAGCCAGCTATGCATCGTCTCGCATCCTGCCACGAGTTGGTGGCAACGAAGGATGAGAACGCTACTATCCTAGAAGGCTGGAAGGCAATTTTGAGTACTCAGGCAAGTGTACCGAGCTCCCATATCAATCTATCCCTTCTCTTTAAGACTATGAATAGTTTCAGCTGGCTGCTGGCATGCCTCACACCCGCAGCCGAGTCTCAATATTGGAGCCCGGCTGTATAGTCCGGACTCTAGATCAATTGCTCGGTCGCAGTTCATCTAGATCAACTGTCCATCTAGATCAAGTTCAACCAGGAGACTGTGAGCTCTAATAGACGCCAGGAATTATGGCAAGAAAGTACACAAAGTTGGACATTGAATGAAACCGCAGCCAATCCCCTGCACAAATCGTTCAGCACTCTTCGACATAGATAGAAAACCACTTGCCACGACTGGCTCCTACATAACCAGCAAAATCCTCCCTTCGCTTCTGGAGCTGTCTCTTCATCAACTCGAAGCTATCCAGGTCAACGACCAGCTCCTCCCAAATGTGGTTGACGTCGTCCGTAAGGATGAACAGCAGGCCCGGCCAGGGATTTTTGAGCTTCAGGGGGATCTCCCTCAGCATGTCATCAAAAGACATATCGGCCAGGTCGCAAGGCGGGAACCAGATTCTCGTGCGCTGCACCTCCCCTTGTAGTGTTGTGACCCTGTATATTACGTGAATCTCAGGTTCGTGAGGTGGCGAATTGGAAGAGTGAGTCCGTCTGCTGCCAGGAATATGCTCTAGAGGAGGTTGTTGGTCAATGCATGATGCTGCAGCCACGGCCTCTGCGCAGGCTATCTCGATCGTAGGAAGAGTCAGGGTATCCAAAGGGATTTCTTCGCGAGGCGTCATGGGAGCCAGAGGAGCTGCGAATCGCATTGGACTCGCATCACCATTTGGCCTTGTTTGCTCATGAAAGCTCCATCCTCGACGTCGAATTGGCATTTCTGCAGGTCTTGGCCGGACGGCAGGCCTGGGGTCCGGGACCGCTGTAGCGGATGGTGATATGGATCTTCGAGAGTCATCATTATCCTCGATTAGGACAACTTCAGGTGCAGTAGGTGGCACTACTCCCGAGCCTTCTCGGGGTCTGGTCTTTGGGCGTTGTCGTGGGCCGTGGCCCTTGGTCCCAGATGTCCGGGGCTTCTTGGGCATCCGCGCCGGGACATTCCCCTCGTCTTCCCGTCGTCGCTTCTCGACTGCGGATCGAGTCGACTGGACTTGTCAGAAGAGCTGGCGTGCCGCAAGAGAGAAGGAACTTACTCTACCCGATTGAGCCTGGGTGGTTTCGCTGTCGCTGCTGGTTATGTTGTATGGATCCTTGTCCTTCTGGCGGGAGACGCCGCCCTCTGTGGGTTGCGGGTCCTTCGCGGCTTCCACAATGGCACCGAGTTCGGAGCTTTTCCGACCCCCCCTGCTGTTTCTAGTCCTTTTGTACCAGAATACGTTGTTCAACTCTTCTCTGATTCTGTCATAGAAGTCAGCTTACATCGGAATGAACGCGGGGTTCCCGCCTCACCGGACTTCATTTCGAGGCCAGACAACCCGGCCCTCGCAAGGCGAGTCCTCCTCGGGCCAAAATTCCTGCGCATGTTGCTCGATGAACGAAGATGTGAGTTCCTGGATTCTATCTCCAGTGGTACTGTTCAATGGGAGCTTGCCGTCCTGCAAGACAGGTGTACCCTTGTTTCTCTGCAGAAAGTCGGCCCAGTGATTGTCGAGAGATTTCTGGAAATGGCCGAACAGCCTGTTGCCGGGACGGTACCCAAGCGCCGCGTAACAGACCTTGATGTTTCCGGAGGGTGAAGACATTGCGTGCGGAGAATTGTGCCTCTGGGGCAACGATGAGGCCAGGCAGCATGACCGACTAGGTATCTCGTCTGTGCTACCCGGCATCTTCAGCAGTACTTATGCTGTGACAAACTCCCATCAAAACCCCAAACAATCTTTCAAAAGTGCCTCCCGGTCGATGCATGAACGGTCAGGCTGACGCCAGCGACGGGATGGGCCGCTATGGTGGCGTAAAATGGGTGTGACACAGCCCGCCGTCCTGGGGCCTGTTCACAGTGCCCCTGAACGAACCCCTTTTCGGACCAACTGCCCCAAGCTGCCGCCTTTTTGGAAATCGCATGACGACTCGCGAGTGTCGCATGACAGCGACCTCTAGCTAGGTAGGTCTCGCGGAAAACAGGTCAATCAACCCAGAAGGTCAGTCAACGCAGCGGTTCAATCAACGCAGCAGTTCAATCAACGCAGCAGTTCAATCAACGCAGCAGTTCAATCAACGCAGCAAGTCCCAGCTGTCCTGCGACACTCGCGAGTTTTCATGCGATTTTCCAAAACGCCCAAGCTGCCCCTGGTCTGGAGGGAGCCGACCACCCCCTTTTGACCCCTAGACCAGTCCTCGTCGAGATTCCAGAACATACTCGCTCCAACCACCAGAAGCCGCATCAACTGAAACCGTCAATGTCACGAGTGCAGCAACATTCAGCCTGGCCAACAGCGTCGCAGCGCATTGAGGCTTGGTTTATGAGGCAAGTGGACGAATGACGCAGCCTGTACTGCCAGGGCGGGTAGAGGCGCGATACCTGGTTGATGTCAAGACGTGCATCCAAAAATACACGGCCAGCTGCGTTGTGTTCAGGGGTCCGACGTGGCACGCCCTTCATTGTTGAGGTCGCTGATGGAGGTCAGCATGGTGGCCTGCATAGGTGGCGCAAGTCACAGGCAAGAGAGTCATCATTCAATCCAAATCAAGCATCATTCATTTCGCGTGACATCAAAGACCTCCCTCAGCTGGGGAGAATGGACTTGATTTATGGCCTGTAGACATCTTCTCCCCCATGGCCATCTGCCTAATGGCACACCACAGGCGCGGTGCACTTGCTCTCCAGCACGAACCGGTTGTAAGTAGGATACATGGGCGTAAAAGCCGAGCTCATAGCAGTATCATACTCCGCATCAAAGTACGAACTGTTGCACGCAAAGCAGTGCGCAATCATACCATGAGCTTGAACAACAGACCAGCCAAATGTCCCCTGCAGTCCACCCGTATCGTCATCAACGGCAACGAAGCTGCCCGACTGCGGCAGGCGCAGACGATCGTCCGAGGTGGCGTTGGGGTTCAGGCCGGTGGAGCTACCGAACCAGCCGCCGGTGCCGCGGTGCGAGCCTAGGTTGCGAATGGCGCTGAGGAAGAGGGGGTACACGTCGAGAGTCTGGTTGGTGATGGAGCATGTGAATGTGACGGTGGAGTTGAGGCCGTTGCGGATGGGGTTGGGATCGCAGATGCCGTCGTTGGTGCTGATGCTGGCGATGAGGGTGTCGGTGTTGCCGAGCCAGATGGCCGGCTTGGGGCTGAACTGGGTGGCGACGCGGAGGGTGCGCATGTCCGGATCGGTCTCGGCCGGGGGGGGAGCGGAGGTGGGCTCCGGGGCCGGGGCGGGGGGGAGCTCGGAAGCCGGGGGAAGCGGCGCGGGGGGCGGCTCGCTGGTGGAGGACCAGGGCGTCGGGCCGTTCTCGCGGTGGTTGCAGACGAAGGCGGTGACGCAGATCGTCTCGGCGTTGGAGATGCTGGTGCTGATGGGCCGATCGCGGTAGGTGTAGCACCAGAGATCTGTGCCACCCTCGCGGGGGCTGTAGGCGCGGCCGGCGCGGAGGAGCTCGGGGGTGCCGTCCTCGATCCAGACGGACCAGAGGTCGCCGTTGGGCATGGAGGCGCTGGCGCCCTGGTAGTTCCAGGGGTACTTGCCGTCGCCGTAGGGGAGCTCAACGACCTGGTCCGGGGTGGCGGGGTTCGACTCGGTGGAAGAGGACCAGATGTCGCCCCTGTACCAGTTCATCTGGCGAGAAGTTGACCAGGTGAGGTTCTCGGGGTTGTCGCCGATGCCGCAGTCGGCGAGGACGAGGTTCTGCTGTAGGTTGACCTGGCAGGAGACAGGCGTGAGCAGAAGGACGCACGCCAGGGCGACGCCGCTGATGGTGGAGAGGACGGCCATGATGCGAAACGAGTGTATGGAGGTTCGGGGGTATTCGTTTGGCGCAGAGTCACTCTTTCATCAGAATGAAACTGGGTGTGAAGAGGTCATACTAGGGAGTGGCCCAGAGCAGAGGCCGTCAGTGACGCCTCTTTGTAAGTCTCAGCTCCTCGGCCGACATCGAGAATTGTTCCCCTGGTGACCGGCTCCATGGTAGAACAGACGGATAGAAGTCGTAGCACCGCCATCGTCAACTCCGGTGCCTTTTCTCGTGGCAGGCAATCAATAGCCAGCCAGAATCTTCCGCCGGGGAGCGTGGCCGTTGGAAGTTTGCCGGCCATCGCGTGACACAGACATTCCGGTCCGATAGCATGAGCTCCGCCGCCCGCCGTCATGTGGCGTCCGGGGGATGACACGGTTCCTGACGGGGCCACGTCGGTCTCGGGAGGCCCATGTGTATCGTCGCATCCATCGTCTGCCACGACATTCGGAGAGGACTCGACGCGTCACTGGACTCGGTGGTGCCGGCCGATTCTCGAGTCCTGAGTGACGAGAGCACCGGTGCTCAGGGGCGAAGGAGCACGGGTGGTTGGGGGCACAAGGCCGTCCTGACGGCTGACTAGGGCATCGGCCAAGGTTTGTGTCAGAGAGGAGGCTTTCGACCGGATTTCACAAGTGGAAGCGGGATGTTGAGGTTGTTCCGCCTTCTGACCGGACTGACTCCCGTCAGGGCTGCGGCCTAGACCCGAACAAGCGATGCTTCGTATTGGCAAATGCCTCCCACCGGGCGGGGTTCCGTTCCGACAGACTGGCAAGCGATGTGGGTGTTGGTCAATGTCCGGGGCAGACTGACGAACAGCCTTCCCCACCACACCTCGAGGGCATGTGGGAGAGGTCTAAGGGTCGTCGTCCCCTCATCATGCCATCCCCACATGGGGCCATCACCCCAGAGGCGCCTGCTTAGCTCCTTTAAGCGAGCTGGGGATCGACCGCGGGGTAGTAAATGTTAGTGGGGATCCTGGGGACCCTGGGGGAGACCTCTCACTGCGTTCAACCGTGTTTGTCTGCCGGATCAGGGGAATGTAGCATTAGGAGGGAGGAGAACAGGGAGGTAGAACGACATAAAGGTTGGGCGCCATCGCATGTGCTCTCCAGGACCACGATACAAAGCGACAAGACGCATTCGATCTTGACACCTCAGAGTCCGAAAAGAAACCGTCTCACAGAGCAGTATCACAAGTCGCAATGGGTGAACGTTGCAATCCGGACCCCTTCGTCCTCAAGGATGAGCCTGTTGAGAACCAGCGCCCGATGAGGGTCATTGTCATCGGCGGGGGTTTCTCAGGCATCTACGCCACCATCAGGTTGTCCCAGCGGCTGAGGAACGTCACCATTCAGACGTATGAACAGAACGAAGAGATTGGTGGTGTCTGGTAAGGACCTTGTCAAACAAGCGTCTGCCATCTCATATTGACCGTGTCAGGTGGCTGAACAAATACCCGGGCATCGCATGCGACATTCCGTGTAAGTGAACCCCCAAGACCAGTCTGCACGATCTTTGCTGATCAGCCCCTCTTTCCAGCGTATTCTTACCAATTCACCTTTGCTCCGAGTCCGTACTGGTCGTCGCTGTACGCCCCCGGCCCGGAAATTCGGGCGTACATGCAAGACGTGGCCAAGCGGTATGGGGCAACCCGCTTCATCAAGGTCTCCCACGCAGTTCAGACATGTGTCTGGGACGCAAGCCGGCGAAAATGGTGGGTTGCGTCATGTCCGATGATGCCCTACCGCGAGACTGACATGTGTCAGGAACGTGACGGTCAAGAACCTCAAGACGGGAGAGATCATCGAAGATTCCGCCGACGTAGTCATCTCCGCCAAAGGAGGCCTCAATGAGGTTGCCTGGCCCAAGATCAAGGGCCTGGAGGAGTACCAGGGAAAGCTCGTCCACTCGGGAGCCTGGGATGAGAGGTGTGTCCGGGTCGCCCGGCCTCATCTGTACTCCACTGACACTTGCCAGTCTTGATTTGAAGAACAAGCGCGTCGGTGTCATTGGCAACGGCTCCAGCGCCATCCAGATCGTGCCCGCCATCCAGAAGATCGAGGGCATCAAGGTCTGGAACTTTGTCCGCAGCCCCACGTGGGTGTCGACCTCCTTTGGCGATGTCGCCATGGAGAAGATGGGACTGGACCCGAAGGATACCAATTGTAAGTCATCCGCTCTCTGCATCTCTCACAAACTCACATCTCGTGCCGGCAGTCTCCCGAACCTGGCAGGAGCGCATGGCCAGACACCCCGACTTCTTCCACCAGATGCGGAAGACAATCGAGCAGGAGGCCGGCAAGAAGTACAAGTTCGCCCTCAAGGACTCCCCCGAACAGGCAACCGCTCTGGCAAAGTTCCAGAAGCACATGCGGGACCGGTTGGCGTCGCGGCCGGACCTGTACGAGGCCATCCTCCCGACCTTCGCACCAGGCTGCCGACGGCTCACGCCGGGCCCTGGCTACCTCGAGGCGCTGCAGGAACCAAACGTGACTTTCACCAACAAGGCCATCACAGAGATGAACCCCTCTGGTCTGAAGATGGCCACCGGCGAGCAGATCGACCTCGACGTCGTCGTCTGCGCCACAGGCTTCAATGTCGCGGCACCCCCGTCCTTCACCGTGACGGGCCGCAACGGCACGACGCTTCAGCAGAAATGGTCGCCCCTGCCCGAGACATATCTCGCCATCGCGGTCGACGAGTTCCCCAACTTCTTCCTCATCGGCGGGCCAAACTCAAGCCTCGGCTCCGGCAGCCTCCTCAGCGTCTTCGAGGCCCAGGGCGACTACGTCGTCAAGCTGATCCGCAAGCTGCAAAAGGAGGACTACGCCACCTTCGAGGTGCGCCCCGAGCGCGTGGCCGACTTCAGCAAGTACATCGACGAGTACTTCAAGCTCACCGTGTACACGGACGATTGCTCTTCGTGGTACCGCGCCAACCGGACCCACGACCGCATCGTCGGGCTATGGCCAGGGTCGTCGCTGCACTGCCTCGAGACGCTGCGGTCCCCGCGCTGGGAGGACTTTGTCTTCGAGTCCGCGGATCCCTCGGGGAACTTGCTGCGGTGGCTGGGTAACGGTAACACGCTGACGTTGACGGAGGGTGATGCTGGTTGGTTCTTGGAGAAGAACTTTGTGGATGTGCCGAAGGAGGAGAGGCCCGAGGAGAGCGAGATTTACCTTCAGCGGCCATTCTCATACTAGCTTTTCGTTCAGACTGTCATCTTGTCAACTATTGATCCGGCGCACATTCTATACCTTGCAGGCTCATGTTTCCTTGGTGGTGTGTTTTTCCATCTTGTCAAGCCTCGAAGTATGATGCTCCTGCAAGCGCAGCAAGGGTGTTGTGTTGCCAATTGAATCTGTAAATGAGTCGGAGCATCCCAATCGACAACAATCGAGCCGATCGATCCGTGGGCGGGCTTTGCTCGAACTCGACGTGGTGGCGACTGGGTTTTGTGAAGCACAGGAAGGAAGGCCCTGAAATGAGGGCTGACGACACGATGTCAGCGGCACTGCACGAGCGGGTCCATCTGGATCCATTCTGTCAGGATGAGGAACCCCTCCGTGCTTCGACCTCCAGCTTGGCGGACATTTGCTCCCCTTCCACCAAACAACCCCCAAAGCACGCCCGAGTCACACATTGGGCCGTCAAAAGGCCCGGATCCCTCGCACGACATCTCCCTCCTCCGAGCAACACCGCCACCATGCTCCCTCGCGCGACAGCCTGGCCACGGGCGGTCCTGCGCGTCCTCCGACAGCCCAGGACGAACTTGAACACTGCGCGACGCGCCCAGAGCTCCAGCTCCAAGACCTCGAACCCAAAATCCTCACCAAACGACCGAGCCTCCCGAATCATCGACCGCCTACCGCGCCGCCTCCAACCCTACGCATCCTCCCTCCGACGCGCCCCCGTCTCCCACGTTGTCGCCTTTCTCATCCTGCACGAAATCACCGCCATCGTGCCGCTCCTCGCCCTCTTCTCCGTCTTCCACTACACATCGTACACCCCCACCGCCCTCGTCTCGAACGCTGGCTACTGGGGCGGCGACATTGGCGAGACGTCGGCAAAGTTCGCCCGGTACTTCGCCAGGAAGGGCTGGCTCGGCCTCGGGGGTGACGGCCAGGCAGCCGACGCCGTGGGTGACGAGGCCGCGGACCAGGCTCGCACCCTCGCGGCTGCCGGCACGAGCGACGGGAGGCGGGACGCATCACCGGGTGTTTACGATGCCCGAGACGGCACCGTTGGCGAGCCGGAGGCGTACGAGGGCCAGTACAAGGTCGTCACCGAGGTTGCCGTGGCATGGCTCATCACCAAGGGGCTGCTGCCGGCTCGCATCCTCCTAAGCGTATGGGCAACGCCTTGGTTTGCCGGCGTCATGCTCAGGGCGCGCAGCGTCTTCCGTAGGCCGTGACAGAGGTCCAACCAGAACTAAAGTAAACAAGAACGAAAACGGGCATCCAAGTGCTTCCAGCTTTGTGCATTGTATCTATCTCATCTGGTGTGGGATCGCCATCCTTCTCAAGACGGCTAGACTCTGTCTCCTCTCACTCCGAATTTTTTAGAACAGCTCGGCCAGCATTACGCCGGCCCAGGCACGGGGTCGTTCGGCATGGATCAGGGCGAGGCGCTTAAGCCTTCTCGTAGATCCAGTCGAACTGGGCGGACTTCCACTGGACGAGGTCACCCTCGGCGAACCAGAGGGCGATCTCCTTCTTGGCGTTCTCGACGGAGTCGGAGCCGTGGCAGACGTTGCGGCCGACGTCGATGGCGAAGTCGCCACGGATGGTGCCGGGGGAAGAGGCAAGGGGGTTGGTGGCACCGAGGATGGCTGGGGACGTGTTTGATTAGCAAAGGGGCCTCGCGCTGGGACGGGATCGGGGTGTGTAACATACCACGGCCGGTCTTGACGGCATCACGGCCCTCCCAGACCATGGCGCAGATGGGGCCGCTGGACATGTCTGCAATCGGGTCAGTCTACGGTGTACTCGGCAGCTCGCTAGGTTAGTGCAGTCTCTTACAGGAGATCAGGCCGGGGAAGAAGGCCTTGTCCTTGAGGTCGGCGTCTGGAGGCGGTCAGCATTGGCGGGGTAGCTCCAGGGTGGCAACGGCAGAGGCAACGCACAGTGGGTCTCAAGGTGCTCCTTGCCGGGGGAAACGAGCTTGATGGCAGCAAGCTTGAAGCTGTGGAACATGTATCGTCAGTATCGTCGCATCTGGGGATATGAACTAGCAGGGTGGTGCTTGGGAGTCAACATACCCACGGTTCTCGAAGCGAGAGATGATGGGGCCGATGAGGCCACGCTAGGGCGCTGTCAGTTCCTGTCGTGATCCGAGCTGTGTTGCCCGGCTATGTGCCGCGTGGATCGTCGTACCTGGACGCCATCAGGCTTGATGGCGATGAAGCTATCTCGGAGTCAGCGCGGGCCCGAGACGGGGTGTGTGGCGGCTAAGGACGAGGAATGGCGGGGTAATGTTTTTTTTCCTCGCCCTGAAGCTTCGCCCAACTTTGCCGGTGCGGGGAAGTATGACACTTACGTCTGCTCGGAGGAAGACATGGCTGCGTTTTTGGAAGGAGGAATGAGGGTTGGTTCCGTGGTGTTGTTGAGTTGAGGAGATGGCACGATGTCCTTGTGGTTGGCGGGGAAAAAAGAGAAAGAGAGCAGGGCCAGGAGGAGGAGGTTGAGAATTACGCTGGCCGTACCAAGTGGGTTCAGCAGTCGGCGTGGAGGGGTCGATTGGCCACGCTTTTTCGCGGGGCCGGCCGCCAGCGAGGGTTCCTGCTCTTGCCGCTGCTCCTGTTCCGAAGGCGAGGCGGTCTGGAGGGACGGCGCCATGTTGATTGGCCAACGGCTGGTGCTTCGAGCTCGAGCGGGTCTGACAGTGTGATTACGGTTTCCAGCGAAGCAGCACTGTGAGAGGAGCTGGCACGGACAGGAGACACGGCGACGAATGTGCCAAGTCGCCTTAGCTCAGACAGCTCTGGCTGCGTGTAAGAAATGCAAAGATAAAACTGATGGTGAACCGATACCCTTGAAGGATTGAACGGGGGATCAAGCGCTGTCGAAGCTGGACGCAGCCCTGGAGGTCAAAAGTAGACAGGAGAAGGTGAGTTTCGTGGAGCTTCTCGGGTTGGATTTGCTCACGGAGCAATAGTTCGCATAATGGCATACGGGAGTCCTGGAAGATGTCCCCCAATTTCGAGGCACTCCGCAGCTGCACTGGAATGATTTATATCTGATGTACAGGAAGGCATATTGAGGCCCGAGAGATTCATCTGCAGTAGACGCCACCTCTCAATGAACATAAAGCTCGAAGTGGTGGCTTGGCTGGGGGCGTGTCAAGTCCCCGTTAGTTGAATACCACGGCCACCTCAAGATTCCGTGCTTCAACTCTTGCAGCCACAATCCATTACAGCTCATCTTATTGCGTCCGTGAAGAAGCCTCACGAAAGGGTCTTGGAGGAACTCGGCATGAAGAATGACTCTTCAGCTTCCCGGTCTCGCGATATCTGAGTCGGGCGCCTGGGTCAGGCCCAGTCGCTTCCTTGAGCATCGATGTTTCGGCTTGGCCACCAAGTCCCCCCTGCAGTCCACTGAAATCCCAAAGCGGAACTTCCGACGTGGACCTCCCGTGAACAGTGCCAGTGCGCTGCTGGAGCCAGCAGCCCATCCTAAACCTCCACGTCTCCAGCCAACACGCCCGGTCGCTGCGACGGATTGACTCCGTCTTTCCCTTCAAACACTCTGATCACAAGCAAGACGTCGCTACTGCGCCAGTCTGCTCTTCACATATCAAATCTATCATCCAGATCGCAATGCGGTCAGGCGGGAAGCTCGCCTGGAGGCAAGCAGCCCTCCTGGGCTTCGTGCTGCTCATCGCCTGCTTGGTGCCGCAGGCCGGTACGTTCCACGAGACGGGCGCCTGCCCCGAAGACAACCCACGCTGACCGCGTCGACAGCCTCCGTCAAGGAGAACGATTTCAAAAAGTGCCACCAGTCTGGCTTCTGCAAGCGGAACCGAGACTATGCCGACAACGCCTCTGCCCAGGGCTCATCATGGGTCGCCCCATACAGCGTCAAGCCCGACACGGTGTCCTTGAAGGACGGCCAGCTTTCCGCGGTTATCCTCAAGACGATCAACAACAACAAGGAGACGGTCAACCTCCCCGTCACCGTCTCGTTCCTCGAATCTGGCACCGCCCGCGTGACAATCGACGAGGAGAGGCGACAGAACAAGGACATCGAACTCCGACACGACAGCAAGGCCAGGAAGGAGAGGTACAACGAAGCTGAGAAGCTTGTTATCGTGGGCGGTCTGGAACTGGACACGGAGGCCAAGATCACGCAGCAGGATGCGTCGCATGTCGTCGTGCACTACGGTCCCGGCTTCAAGCTCGAGGCTGTCATCAAGTTCTCGCCCTTCTCGGTCGACTTCAAGAGGGACGGCGTCTCCCACGTCAAGCTGAACGATCACGGCCTGCTCAACGTAGAGCACTGGCGCCCCAAGGTCGAGAAGGTGGTCGAGCAGCCCGCCGAGGGTGACGAACAGAAGCCAATCGACGGTGAGGCCAGCGCGGAGGCCGCGAAGCCTGCCGGAGTGGACGAGTCCACCTGGTGGGACGAGACCTTTGGAGGCAACACCGACTCGAAGCCCAAGGGCCCCGAGAGCATCGCCCTCGACATCACCTTCCCTGGCTACCAGCACGTCTACGGCATCCCCGAGCACGCTGGTCCCATGGCCCTGAAGGAGACCCGCGGCGCCGATGGCCAGTACTCGGAGCCCTACAGGCTGTACAACTCGGATGTCTTTGAGTACATCCTCGATAGCCCGATGACGCTGTACGGCGCCATTCCCTTCATGCAGGCTCATCGCAAGGACTCGCACGTTGGCGTGTTCTGGCTCAACGCCGCCGAGACGTGGATCGACATCACCAAGGCGAAGAGCAGCACTAACCCTCTCTCTATCGGTGCCAAGACCAACACCAACACGCACTGGATCTCCGAGGCTGGCCTCATCGATGTCTTCGTTTTCCTCGGCCCTACGCCCAAGGATGTCATCAAGAGCTACACTGCGCTCACCGGCACGACCGCCATCCCCCAGGAGTTCTCCATCGGCTACCACCAGTGCCGCTGGAACTACAACTCTGACGACGACGTCAAGGATGTGGACCGGAAGATGGATAAGTTCCAGATCCCCTACGATGTCATCTGGCTCGATATCGAGTACACCAACGACAAGATGTACTTTACGTGGGAGCCCAACATGTTCAAGGACCCCATCAGCATGGGCAAGCACCTGGACGAGCACGGCCGCCAGCTCGTCGTCATCATCGACCCCCACATCAAGAACAAGGAGGGCTACAGCACCGTCGCGGAGCTCAAGTCCAAGGATCTCGCCGTTCGCAACAAGGACGGCAACATCTTTGACGGCTGGTGCTGGCCTGGCTCGTCCCATTGGGTCGACTGCTTCAACCCGGCCGCCATCGAGTGGTGGAGCGGCCTCTTCGACTACAGCGCATTCAAGGGCACCCTGGAGAACACATTCATCTGGAATGACATGAACGAGCCGTCCGTCTTCAACGGTCCCGAGGTCACCATGCCCAAGGACAACCTGCATCACGGCGACTGGGAGCACCGCGACGTCCACAACATCAACGGCATGACCTTCCACAACGCCACGTTCCAGGCCCTCCTGACCCGCAAGAAGGGAGAGCTGCGCAGGCCGTTTGTGCTCACGCGGTCCTTCTACTCGGGCTCGCAGCGCTACGGCGCCATGTGGACCGGCGACAACCAGGCATCTTGGGAGCACCTCGCCATCTCGCTCCCCATGATCCTGAACCAGGGCATCTCGGGCTTCCCATTCGCCGGCTCGGACGTCGGCGGCTTCTTCGGCAACCCCGACTCGGACCTGATGGCCCGCTGGTACCAGGCTGGCGCCTTCTACCCCTTCTTCCGCGGCCACGCCCACATTGACGCGCGCCGCCGCGAGCCGTACCTCCTCGAGGAGCCCTACCGCACCATCATCACCGCCGCTCTGCGCCTCCGCTACAGCCTGATGCCTTCGTGGTACACGGCCTTCTACCAGTCCAACCAGGACGGCAGCCCCATCGTTAAGCCCATGTTCTACACCCACCCCACCGAGGAGGGCTCCTTCGACATTGACGACCAGCTGTTCCTGGGCAACACGGGCCTGCTCCACAAGCCCGTCGTCGCCAAGGACGTCGAGTCTGTCGAGATGTACATCCCCGACGACGAGGTCTACTACGACTACTTCAACTACCACGTCCACTCGACGTCCAAGGGCAAGAAGCTCACCGTCGCCACACCCCTGGAAAAGACGGCTCTGATCATGCGCGGTGGCCACATCTTCCCTCGCCGCGATATCCCTCGTCGCTCGTCCAAGCTCATGCGCTTCGACGACTACACCCTGGTCGTCACGGTCGGCAAGTCGGGCGCCTCTGAGGGTGAGCTGTACGCCGACGACGGCGACTCGTTCGAGCACGAGGCCGGACAGTTCATCCATCGCAAGTTCGCCTTCGACAAGGACGCCAGCACCTTCACGTCGACAGAGGTCGGAGGCCGCGACACAACGCCCCTGAAGAAGGCTGGCTCGTGGCTCGAGGCCATAGACAGCGTCCACGTCGACAAGATTATCATCGTCGGCGCCCCTGCGGCCTGGAAGGTCGACAGCGTCCTTGTTGAGTCGGGCGGCAGGAGCTGGTCCGTCCCGGTGCGGTACCACGCTGCCCTTGGTGGGCGGGCGTCGTTTGCCGTCGTCGGCCGTGTTGGCGCGCGCATTGGCGAGGACTTCACCGTCAAGCTGGCCTAAGCGAGCGGTGAGTTCTTTTCTGCTTGAAATGCGGGGGTAAACGGGGCTATGGTTGGGCCTGTAGACAGCACGCCAGTGCTATGTAAATGATAGATGATGGAATTGAGACACTGGTCAAGCAGAAGGCAATTATGAAAACGTAGACGAGTTTTTGGCTGTTCATGGAGTCATGCCTAGTGATCAACAGGCAAGGGGGCTTGAGAGACTTACTGATATCTTCTCAACAGAACACCAGGTCTGTTACTTTCTGCCTTGTCTGCTACCCTTGCAGCTTCATTCCGCCAATTGTTGCTTCACCCACCGCATCATGAACTGCCGGAATTCGACACTGAAGCAATTTATTCCAGGCAGCGTCAACTACCCCTTTTTCCATTCATGCTCACCGACACACCGAGGACCTCGGGATCCCTCTTTGAGCGAATGTGGGACCGAGTCTTCGCACAATTTCGGACTAGCGTCTCTGCCTCTCTTGGCTGCCCTGTCGACGACATTCACAGGTCGGCCTGACATGTCATGCCCAGGCTTGCCCAGGCTTGGCTGCTTCCACATCGCAAGGTCGGCACCGGCAAGCCGGCCAGCACAATTGATAATAATGCCAATGGAGCGGCAAGCAGGGAAACACCCCTGGCCGCGCGGCGGGCTTGCCAAGATACGCACAAATCCGCGTCGAGGACACGCGTGGTGAGATGCTTCGTTTGGAAACATGCTTCACCACGACGAACCACCGTGACGGCACCCGCCATACAATTCCCTCCGAATGCCGCCATGATGAACTTCGCCTTTCCCTGGCGCAGAGCGGCCCTCGTGGTGCTTTGCGCCCTGCCGCTTCTCCTCCTCTTCGAGGCATACTCCGTCTATGCGGACAAGGTGAGCCGGTCTTCGGACCATTCCCTGGAATGCGGCTGACCCTCAACCTCCGACAGCACCACTACTACGCCCCCGGCACCGCTCTGGCCGGAACGCCGACCAAGACATCACAGATCCACTACCTGATGCCCGCGACATCCCCGAATGACAAGTTCTGCGCCGTCGTCGCCTCGGTACTCGTCAACCGCTTCCCAGCTCCTTACATCACGGGCTGGCGCGGCAAGGGAAGATACAACGCCACGGAGGCGCATACGGCCAAGCTATACTCGCTCAAGCGCTACCTTGACGCTCTGCCGCAGGGCGGTGACGACGACGACCTGGTCATCTTTGGCGACGGACACGACGTCATGGCCCAGCTGCCGGCCGATGCCGTGGTCGAGCGATATTTCGCCGTTGCCGAAGACGCTGACCGGCGGCTGGCGGACCGCTTTGGCCTCAGTATCGAAGAGGCTCGCGCTCGCGGCCTGCGGCAGACATTGTTTTGGGGCGCAGACAAGATGTGCTGGCCACCGTTGCACGATGAGCCGCAGTGCGCCGAGGTGCCTCGCTCACATCTTGCGCGAAACATTTTTGGGCCGAAGACGGAGAATGGGGATAGCACGTATGCCGACGCGCGCTTCTTCAACGCAGGGTCCGTGATCGGTCCGCTAGGCGACCTGAGGGCTTTCATCGACGCTGGCGTCAAGGCGATTGAGACGACATTCGACTCGTCGTTCAAGTACCACTCCTCGGACCAGATCTACCTCGCGAGGTTATGGGCGCAGCAGGAGGTGTCCCGCTCGGCGCGGATCGAGGCTGGCGCGGACAGCGACTCGGACGGCGAAGGCGAGGTCGAGTTCCACGTGGCCATCGACTACGAGTCTGCGCTGGTGCAGACGGGGTGTTACTCCCACAAGTGGATGCACCGGCTCAACTACAACAACTCTGACCACACAGCACTGGTGACAGAAGACGTCTTCGACCAGGGAAAGATGTTCAAGCCGGTCCCCATCCAGATGCCGGGCCGCGTCTTCCAGTCCATGGTGCGCATCTACAAATCCCTTCCGGACATGCGCTACAAGATATCAGCCCGGGACTGGGTGGGCGGTCTGAAGCTTGACACCAACGTGGCGACGCGGCACATCTTTGCCTTTTACCACGCGACGTGCAGCAAGAAGGACCTCGTCAAGGACTTCAAGCAGTACTGGTTCCACCCGCATCTCAAGGCGCTGCTCGGGGCAGCGTTCCGCGAGACGAAGCCTGGCACGCCCATCGCTGACAGCCTCATCGACGGACGAAGATGGGAGTACAAGACTGCGTATCCGGAAGAGGGAGCGTGGGATCAGCTCGGGGGCGTCTTTACGGACCACGAGGCGGAGCCGTTTCTGCCATTTGGGACGCTGTGCAAGGGGCACTGGGATTTGTTTGAGGAGTGAACGAGCATGAGCATATGGGCGATGAATTGAAATTAATATCAAGTCCAGTCAGCGAGAAGACGCCAAAAGCAGCGAGTCATATCACGAACCAACCCGACTAGCGGACTGTCCCGGCGCCGCGCCCGGGTGGCTGGGCCGGCACGGACACGGACAATCAAGCCGGGACGAGACGGTGCCAGCGTAGCAAAGGGGTGGATTAATTCTGGGCCACTTTCACGCCAAGATAAGCCATCCCTTTTCTCTGCTTCTCAACATGCCGTCGGGGGCAGAGTCAATGAAACAAGTCTAGTCTGGCAGTCTTACTCGTGAAGGCAGCAGCAAGCCGCCTTTTCCTCGGAAATCTACACACCGGCCTCCCTACTCGGACAGCAGGAGGAGCTACGGTCGCTAGGAGCGGGTTCCAGGGGCGAACGGGTAGCTCCAGGGGCGGACCACAGTGACATGCACCGCCGCCATACGGCCCCGTCAGGGGACCCGCACTGACGTCAATGGCAGCTGCTTGGAACCTCGCGCAAATCTCGCATTTTCCCTCGCCCTCCCTCATCGCCTCTATACAGCTTGCCAGGTCTGTCGGGCCGGTGGCGCCATGCCGCATGTGAAAGACGAGCCGTTTTTGCCCTCGTAGGGGTCAAACCGTCGGCTCAACACGAGGCGCGCGGCGGACGGGAGAGCGGGCGGTTGCACACGCTTGTGGCATGTGGCCTGAAGATCTGTCGCGGCCGTTGCTGTCGTGGCGGCGCCAGCGGATAGAAGAGGGTGTCCTGTTGGGGGATCGCCGGGGAGCCTCAGGGCGAACAGGCACGAACCAAGCTGTGTGTGTCCTTCAAACTTGAAGTTATTCTTATCACAGCATGGCAAGCAATGCAACGTCCATCGGCAGTCGCACGCAGGGCAGGCAGACAAGCTCTGATCGGGACAGGGTTTGGTCGAGCATGTCCCATAAATCCCCTCTCTTTCGATGTCGCGATCGAGGACTCCGGATGCAGTCTGGACTCTTGCGCCCGGCGACGATCAGGTCGGGGGATGTGAGGTCATCCTGGAGACGGGGGAGCTCGTACCAAGAACCCCGACGTCCGCTTTCTCCTCATCGCGCATCACATCACACCCCCGAGCTTCCGGGCTGATCGGCGGCTGTGCTTCTCCACGGCCGAGGTTCTAGACATTCCTCGTCGTGTTGGTTGAAAAAGAGCTACGGGCATCTGTTCTTTGTGAGAGCTGACGCGACGAGGCGTGGTGGGGTGCCTGAGACTGGACTCTCTCGGCGGCATTCGATTTCTAGCCAATGCCTTCGAGGAGAGAGCTGCAGAAGAACTGGAGCCTTGCATCCTTGAAACGGCACGGCGCTGCGGTTCGGCGTTCAGGACAAGGGGAGGAGGGTGGCACTGGCAAACTGGCAGGCAAAGGACGCGGACTGGGAACGAGGCGATATCAGGGTGGGGCGGCTAAGCAGCTTGGGGTTTTCTTGGGGCTCGGATGGTCTCTGGACTGGCGCGTCCGCTTTCTTCAGATCAGACCGAAAAAAAAGGGGAACACTCCGTCATCCGGCGGTCACTGTTCTCCGAGCTGTCTAAAGTCAGACGGCCCGAGAATAATGGACAGGCACTCGTTCTGCTCGCCATCTTTCATCTTCGCGTGGAAAACTCCAGGGGTCGAAATGGAGCGAGATATGGGCGATCGGCTTGTCCATTGCCATCTTGGGTAACGCAATCATCCGCCCTCACCACAACCTCGCCAACTCGCGCCCGCAGGCCATGGCGCCGCGAGTCGGTACTGGGCAGACGGCAAGGGTTCCTTTCAAGGCAGTGTGCCAGTGTGGACAAAAAAGGGGATCAGGATCCAGGATCCAGGGGCCTCTTGGCCCTTCGGATGTTACCCACACCTCCATCACCACCCGTCTCCACGGGCGCCCGCCGTGCAGTCAATCAGGGTCAATCAGTCCAGTCGATGGAGAGCTGCTGAGCACCGCGGCATTCTCAGAATCTCCGATGCTCAGTGAAGGAAGAAAAAGTCAAAAGTCCTGTCCCGCCCATTCCCTGTACTCCCTCCGTCCGGGGGCTGACTTCTTTTCTTGCTCCTTCCCCGTCTTTTCCATCTTCTGTTCCTTCCATATCTTTCTTGGAAGGCACACCCCAATCGTTACTTCCCTTACAGCTTCTCGGTCGGCGTCTCGTACAGCGCCCTACTCACTGCAAACACCTCGCACTCGCCCTTTCTACGACCCCGATCGCTTGACGCGATTGGCATTTCTTCCATACCAGAATTCGTTGCATCTTTTGGCGTCAAATAGGCTTCGCGCCAAGCTCTCATCACCATGACCACGCCGGTCGGCTCCAGGTCTCGGGATGAGTTCGAGCTGGATGAGAGGCGCTCCTCCCATACTGCCGATACCCTGAACGACCTCCACAACCACCACGGGTCATCCAGCTACGCCCACCACCAGCAGAGCCAAGAAAAGGCCCCAAGACTGAATTCACTGCAAACCCAGCACAACAACCTTCCCCCCGAGAACGACCTCCTGTCCCCCGGCGGCACCCGCGAGCAGGCGAGCCGTCTCAATGACGACCTCGAGCTGCTCCGCGCCGAGCGCATCGTTTCAAACGCCGAACATGACCTGGCTCGCTCCCGTAGTAAGAGTCGGCAGCACCATCCCGAGCCTGAGGATTTGTTCGCCGGAAACCCGGGTCTCGAGGACAAGCCCGCCCCCTCCAAGGACTACAAGGCCGCCCACAAGACTTTCATCGTCCTGCGCTGGCTCAAGAAGATCCCCCGCTGCTTCCGCTACCTCCTCTACCTCATCCCCGGCGCCGGCCTCCTCTTGATCCCCATTTTCATGGGCCTCTACAACGATGATCCCCCCATCATCGGGGGCTCATCAGGCCTGCCGCTCCTGTGGTTCGGTATCTGGCTTATGATTCTCTACTGCACCCTCTGGGGCTCTCGCATGGTCACCAGCATGATGCCGCACATCTTCAACTTCGTCGCGACCCTTCTCGGCTCGACTAACCACAAGAAGTGGAAGGACGTCGGCCGCAGTCTCGAGATCCACACCTCGCTCTTCATCTGGATGCTCATCAACCTCATCACCTTCCAGATCCTTGTCGACAAGCACCGCGCCGGATACGAGTTTGTGCAATGGATCGACATTGTTAATAAGATCATCATCGCCCTCTTCGTCCTCGCCATCCTCAACTGGCTCGAGAAGATCTGTATCCAATGGATCGCCACCTCTTTCCACATGCGGACCTACTCTCAGCGCATCGAGACCAACAAGAGCGACATCCACCACCTCATTCGACTCTACATCCATGCCAAGGAGCACGTCGCTGGCGACGATGACACTTGGAAGGCCACCGGTGAAGCCATGGCTCCCGGCGGCACCAGGACTCCCATGGCCGCCCTTCACAACAACGTCCGCCACGTCTTCAACAAGGCCGGTGATGTTGCCAACCGCGTCGGCAACGACTTCATCGGCCGCAAGTCCACCACCAACACCGACAAAAAGGTCGTATATGAGCTCCTCCGCACCACTGCCTCCGCCCACACCCTGGCCCGTCTCATCTACCGCTCCCTCGTCAGCCCCTCCAACGAAACCATCTACATGGAAGACATGCAGGTCGCCTTCACGGACCCCGAGGAGGCCGAGGTCGCCTTTGGCATCTTCGACAAGGACTTCAACGGTGACATCAGCATGGAGGAGATGGAGGCCGTGTGCAACGAGATCCACCTTGAGCGCAAGGCCATCGCCGCGTCTCTTAAGGATCTCGACTCGGTTATAAAAAAGCTTGACAAGGTCTTCTTCACCGTCATTTTCGTCGTCGCCATAATCATCTTCATCACCATCCTCTCCGCATCGGCCGCCGCCGGCCTCGCCTCCACCGGTACCGCCGTGCTTGGCCTGGCATGGATGCTGCAGGCTACGGCTCAGGAGTTCCTCCAGTCCATCATCTTTGTCTTCGTCAAGCACCCCTTTGACGTCGGCGACCGCGTCACCATCTACGGTAGCACCGGCTCGAACATGACTGGCGACGACTACTATGTCACAGAGATCTCGCTGCTCTACACGGAATTCAAGAAGATGGAGGGTCATATCGTCCAGGCCCCCAACTCGGTCCTCAACACCCTCTTCATCCTCAACCAGCGCCGTTCCTCCGGTCTTGCCGACGTCGTGCCCCTCGAGCTGGGCATCACAAACGACCCCTCCCTTATCGAGGAGCTCAAGGCCCGCATGGTCGACTTTGCCCTGCAGCACAAGCGCGACTACCAACCCCGCGTCCTTACCGAGGTCCAGGTGGTCAACAACGTCCAGTCCTTCTCCATGAACTTCATCTTCTTCCACAAGTCAAACTTCCAGAACGAGCTCCTCCGCCTCACCCGCCACAACAAGTTCGTCGCCCAGCTCATGGCGGAAATCAAGAACCTCGGCTTCTCCGGTCCCTGGCAGGTCGCCCCTGGCGCTTCCCGCGATACCCCCATGTACTGGTGCGGACCCGGCGGACCCCCGGCCTACGAAAACAACGCCGACGACCGCGACGGCGGCGACAGGCCGCCGAACCCCCCGCAGCCCTCGGGCGCCGCCCTGCAACAGACTCGCTCCAATGCCTCGGGCACCTCTGTCTCGCGATCGGCCATTCGCCAGATCCCCACCATCGAGGAGAACTTTGCCGACTTCCAGGACGTCTTCGAAAGTCGCAAGAGGGAGCACAACCCCCAGATCACCCGGCTGCAGAGCATCCGAGAGCAGAGCCGCGTCGACCGCGAGAGGCGCAGCGGCAGCCAGGAACGCGGCGAGAGTCCGCATGCCAGCGCTAGCGGCGCCGCCCTGCGGCAGAGCATCGACTCGCACCATTCGCGGAGGCACATCTTTGGCGGGCGGTCCAGGAGCAAGAGCCAGACTAAGCCTCAGGAGATGGTCTGAGGGTAGGAAGTGAGGAAGATGGACATGTTTCTTTTTTGTTCGAGAGTTGTCTACATAATGACCCTGTAGCGCCCACAATAGAGTTGCACGTATCGCATCACACGTATTCATACATTGATTGATTCACCTGAAGGCTTGCTGAGAAGACACTGGGTGCGCCTACTAAGCACCCTTGCCCCGGCATGCCTTTGTAAACTCGGCGAGAAGCAGCTGTACTACCCGTTAGTAAAGGAGACGACCCAGGGCGGAAGAACTCACATCGAAATCGTGGTCTGCCATGGACATGAAAGCCGGCTTCTTGTCGAGACCCAGCTGTCCGACGCGGGGGCTCTTGATGCCAAAGGCAATACGGGCGAGGAAGCGGGGGTCGTCACGGACATCAGTGGCATCGAGGACACGACGGATGCCGGCGTGGTCGACGACCTTTGCGGGACCCGGGGGCGCGGTGAGCGGGACGCCCTCCGTGCAGAATGTGCAGTGGCCGCAGCGGTCGGCGCCACCGGGGAGGGTCATGCCAAAGTGCTCGGCGAGGGAGAGGGCGAAGCACTTTGGTGTCGCGAAGAGGTCGATCATCTGGCGGATGCGGCCGAGGGCTTGCTTCTCGCGCATTTGGAGGTCGGCGTACTAAGAAGTGTCAGCGACGAAGCCGTCAAAGTTGTGGTTTTGGAGGTACTCACCAGCTTGTCGGTGAGTTTGCTGATATCAGCTTTTGTCCGCGGGAGCGCCTTGAGGACACGGTACTTCTGCTCGACGCCGCTAGGCTGGAGCTTGATGATGCCGCGGTCGCCAATCTCATTGAGAAGCCTGACGATGCGGCCGCGCGGGACGCCGGATGCTTCCGCCACGCGGCTCGGTTCGAGGGAGGTGTACTTTCTCGCCGACTTGGCATGTTCAAGAATGGCCTTTGCCTCGGGCGTGGCCAGGTCTCGAAGGTGGTTGAGGTACTTCAAGTTGGCCTCGAACTTGTACAAGCCGTACTCTGGAGTCATGGCGCGGATGAGGTTGAAGCGCAGCTCGAGGGAGGCGTAGATGACGGCCAGGGGGCTCATGCGGATGTCATACTCCTTGCTCTGGCGGTTGTGGTTCTTGATGAACGAGTCGCCAATGTTGAGGGCGACGACGTCCTTGGAGAAGATGGCTTGGAGGAGGTTGTTGAGGGAAGGACGGGAGGGGAGGTCGCCGCGGGCGAAGTTCTCCTTCATGTAGAAGTCTTCCGGGCACAGGTATAGGATGCAATGGCTGTCTTTGCCGTCTCGGCCGGCGCGGCCGACTTGTTGGGAGTATTCCTCGACGGTGCTGGCCAGGTCAAAGTGGACAATGTTCCGAACGTCTGATGGTGTCAGCTTCATCGGTGCTTGTCTTCGACTGTCGCTGCTTACCTGCTTTGTCGATGCCCATGCCGAACGCGATTGTCGCGACGACCTGTGGCTGTCAGTGTGTGGTGTTCATCTGTGGACGGGCAGGAGACTCACGATGGGAATCTTTGACGACATGAAGTCATCCTGGACGGCGGTCTTCTCCTCTGGCTTCATACCGGCATGGAAGAAGCCAGCATTGTATTTCTTCGACTTGAGGAACGTGGCCAGATCTTCTGCTTGCTACAAGGTGTCAGTGGCTTTGCCGGGGACTTCGTGGCATCGACCAACCTTTTGCAGTGTGACATAGATGAGCGTTGAGCCTGGGTGTTGCTTGAGGAACTTGAGCAGGAGATCGTGCTTGTCGTTGCGAGATGCTGTCGAGACGGCCTCTAGATGCAGACTGTGAAGCATCAGGACCGGGCAAGGTTGGGCGGAGACGATAAACTCACTTTGGTCGGTACGGCGATGTCCTGAACACAGCGTCCTCGGTGATGTCAAATCCCTTGCAAATATCCTGGGCAACGATCGGGGTAGCCGTTGCAGTCAGGCAGATAACCCTCTCTGCGTTGACCTCCTTGACGAATCTGGCGACTGTATCAAAGTCAGCAAGAACCCTCCAAAGTTCCCCAAGGCTAGGCAGCACACCTTTGAGATAGTCTGGTCTGAATGAATGTCCCCACTGTGCTTGTCAGTACACGACGAGATGCAACCCCGAGCAACATACCTCTGAGATGCAGTGCGCCTCGTCAACGCCCACGAGCCGTATGCCACCCCTGACGTGCTTGATGGTCTCCACAAACCCCTCGTTGTTCAGTCTCTCGGGCGCCACGTAGAGCAGCCGCAGCTTGCCCTCGCGCAGCAGCGAGTTGACCTCCTGCATCTGCGCCCACGACTTTGTCGAGTCGAGACACTCTGCAGCGATGCCGCGCCTCCTCAGAGCGTCGACTTGGTCCTTCATGAGCGCAATCAGCGGCGACACGACCAATGTGATCCCATAATCACCAGGTCCCCTCTCGCCCGTCATCTTGTCCGTCTCCTCGAAGGCAATGGCCGGAATCTGGACACGTCAGCGCTGGGTCAGGGCAGTAGAACGAACGTCCTCACCTGGTAACACAGTGACTTTCCCGCTCCTGTCGGAAAGACAACGAGTGAGCTGTCTCCTTGGAGGACCTTGGCGATGGCACCTTCCTGCTCATGTCGAAAGGCCGGGTACCCAAATTTGTCCTTGAGGATCCGACGGGCGAGCTCAATTCTGCTCTGGTCGCTGGGAGAATCTGATGAAGACGTCTTTGCCTTCTTGGCGCTCTTCTTTGGAGACTCAAAGTCGTCTCTTGATCTCTTGACCACGGGCGAGCTCCGAGCAAGCTCCTCGGCGTCTACCCCGTCGAACAGGTCATCACCAGAGTCGTACTCGTCATCCATTTTTGGTGTCTGCGACGAAGGTAAAATGCTGAGCATGGATTCGATGTTGAATCCGAAAGAATTGAGGTGATTGCCGTCGAGGTGAGCTGATTGTCTGCTCGTGGAGATGGCAGGATGTCCTGCGATTCATCGCGTAGAGCTCAAATCAGAAGGTGGAGGCGACTCCAACTGCCGAACGCGCTTGAACGCCAGATCACGTGGACTCACCACCATCACAGAGCCATGCGTGATACCGTGTAACCACTCGCTCGCACTGTATGAAAGATCTCAATGAGGTGTGTCTCTATCTGCCAACTAATTTTTAAACATGTATCTGCCTCAACTCCCGAAATGGCTCAAACTCAGTGGTAGAAGATCACTCAATAGTGCTAACTCCATTCCTGCTCATGGTTGCATCTCAAATGCAGACCTTTGCGTGCGAATCAATGCGAGAACCACCTGTACCAAGGCGGTCCGCCCCCTTCCGAACGAAAACAACCAAGCCGGCCCATCATCTCCAAGCCCATTGCCTGCTCACAAAGGAAGATCGAGAAAGCGCACTGTCTCCTTTGAAGTCGAACCGCCACGACAAGGACACCGCCAAAAGTCTGGAGATGTTGTGTGTCGATGCGGCGGCGTGATGCCCAGAAAACGAACGATGGCGTCCGTCAGGGAGAAAGGACATCGCCGTCGACTTTAAGCCTTAGGGAAAGGCGCGGCGACGGTGGCGATGAAGGTGGCGGTGGGCGTGTCCGTGGACAACATCCCTGGCCTCCACATTGGACTCCTCCGAGGGAGGACCCGTCACAGCAGAAGGCTGCGCAGTGACGGTGAGAGTCGTGGTGATGTCCTCGTACTCGGTGACGTAGACAATCTCCTCCTCCCAGTAAATGATCGACACGACGTTACCTTGGGTGACCGTCTGGGTGGAGACAAAGTACTTGGACTCTTGCTCAGTGACGGGCTCGGGAACGGGAGCCGGAGTGGTCGCAGGAGGCGAAGGCGAGGGCTCCGATGCGACCGGGGCGAGCTCGATGTGAGCAGCGCCAAAGTCGCCAGAGGGAATCGGGCTGTACTCGGGCGAAGGAGTAGGAGTGGGCTCGACAGTAGTCTCGGCGGCCTTCGAAGTGCTTGGGTTCGCGATGATGGGAACGTAGGTGTCGACGGGGTTGGGAGGCAGGTTCGACACGGTGGGAACGCTGTCGGAGGGAATGGGTTCGCCACCTCCCTCGACGTGGTCCTCGAAGATGACGCCAAGGTCGCCGGGAAGAGAGACCCTGGGGCCGACAACATCCTCGTCCTTGAGCTCATCAGGGACCTTGATGGAACATTGGCGGGCAACCTCCTCTGAGACAATATCGAAGAGGGGGCAGTCCACTATGTTACCCGACTCATTCGTGCATGTCTCAAGAACCTGCTGAAGGAAGTCCTCGTCCCAGCCGGCAATGAAGTCACCGTGGTAGCCGTATCCTGGGCAGTGTCAGAGAGGGGCAGGGAGGTCAGGGTCTGGCTTGCAGCACTTACCGAGAGCGTCACCGTTGGACATGACAAACCTGCCGTTGCGGCCGGCGAAGTTGCTGGTCTTCCAGATAGTCTCGTACAGCAGGTTGGGAAGGTGAACATCGAAGCCCTCGGGGCAGTTGCCGCTGCGGATGCGGTCGGGGAAAGCGACGTGAGAGCGGTGGTCCTCCGAATCGCGGTCCTTGCCGTTCCAGCACGAGGGGAAGTTGACCTCGGTGCGGATGCCGTTGGGACAGTTCTCCTGGATGAACTTTTGGTCCGGAAGGTAGTGGCGGTAGAGGGTGGGCTCAGCCTGACCAGCGTAGTTCAGGCAGTTGAAGCCGATGGAGCGCTCCATGTAGGACTCTTGGGTCTCGATGCCCAGGGCAGTCCACTCGTGCTCAACCGGGTCGGGCTTGAGAGGATCCCAGGTGGACCAGGTGCGCCTCTTGCCATCACCAGCAATCATGCGGAAGCCAGGAGGGAAGGCCGTGAGGTTGTTCAGGTGGTACTGGTAGTAGCTATTCGGTGTCAGGGATGGCAATTGAATGGGATGAGAATTGACTTACGCAAGCATGCCACCAACCTGCTCGACGAGCTCAAACTCGCCAGTGTCGGTGTCCTGAAAGTACATCGACGGGTGCCAATAGGCAGACTTGTCCTGAGTGACACGGCAAGAGGTGCAGTCACCGTCGCGCAGGTCCTGATAGCTAGTAGTCATCGAGAAACCTGGATGCTTGTCAGTCGCTGGGAGGTCAGAGTCGCAAGGAGTGGGACATACCGGAGGAGCCGTGGATCGAGTGAGCGTGCTCGGCAGGCTTGCCAGGCGACATCATAGGGTCCATTCGACCGACAGCGAGACGGCCCTGGCACTCCATGCGGAAGAAGGCCTGGGCACCGCCAGCCAGAGCGACGGCGGCGGGGATGAGCTTTGAGATGCGCATCGTGAAGGGGTGAAGTGTTAGTGGGGTAAAGTTCAGTGTCCAACCTCTCAGGGCTGAATGTGTTGATGAGACCAAGGTGATCCGTGAGATCCGTCGAAATTTCAGGTACCGGCTGGCTTGAGATGCAAGCTGGCGAATGAATGCAGAATTGGTATTCGTTGCTCAAGGAATCGGGCCTGTCAATGTTGACGAAGGTGTGATCAGGGAGGTGAGAGTGTGGTGAGAAGAGGGTGAGTTGAGTGGGCAGTTCTTGGTCTGATCGCTCGATTGTCGCACTGGAGTAATGCTGAGGATTTGTCTTTCGGATGGCCTGGGACTTCACCTAGTGAAACTTGATGTCACTATCGGGTGAGTGTGTGTTTGTCTTGGCCAAAGTCGTCGAGACGTTGGTGGGAAGTGTGTTGCCTGGCTTCTCTCGGAGAAAGGCAGGCGAAGAAGAAATCGCTGAGGTGAACGAGAGTTCCGGGTCACTCAAATGGTGAAACGGAAAGTGGTGTGCACTGGAAGCAGTCAGTATTTGGCCTCGTTAAGAGTATCAAATGCTGAGAGGCTCTGCACCCTTTGCGCAAGGGGGCTCATCGACGGGGTTGGGTTACCTTTGCTTGACGACGTGAGAAGAGGTCAAAGGCGCACTCGCGTGAGGTGTTGTTTGAAGCACCGAGAACTCTGGGGGGGGATTTGTTAGAATTTCCAGAGTAGAAGGGTGCTCGCTGATGGTGGGGTCGGCGACGAGCAGCCAGGGCAAGGGACGAATTTCATACCAGGGCAGGTGGTCGAGTTTGCGCTTCAGAGGGAAGGTACGAAATTTCAGATGGACTGCCTCTGAACTTGATGTTGGCCTGCCGTGGTGTCACGTTTCGTTTCTGTCGTGGCAGTTTGCGAGGATCGCCTAAAGACCGGGGAGCCTGAAAAGTAAACTGGGCGCAGCCCGGGAGAAAGTGATGCTCAAGCTGCAGGGGAAAAGAGCGTAATCGATGCTCTCGCGCGCGAGATAAAGCTGTCACTTGGTGATGATGCAGTCTGTCGAATAACGAGGTATGCGCCGAGGGCTTCGCGACGAGGAGTTGCGCCAGACTGGAGGTTCTGGTCGGGTCTACGAGGAGGTGCGCGCGCGGTCTCGGCCGAATCGAAGAGGACGAAGTGAAGGAGTCGTGAAGTAGAAACCAGCAGAAGGCAGGCAGATGGTTTGCGCTGGTCGGACCCGTGGGCTGCCTTCTGGAAAAAGGGGTCGAAAAGTGATGATGCGGTCAACACGAAGAGAAGGATCGCAGGAATCGAAGTGAAGGTGGCGGACTGCTGTCGCGAAGAGCGGTCCGGAGGAGGAGGGGATCTCAAAGGAGCGTCGAGTCGGTCGAGTCGAGTCGGGACGTGGGTGCCGCGGAGGGAATGAGCGTCGAAGTACGACAACCTGCGAGGTGCCGCACAGAGGGAGAGGTCCCAGGAATGTGAGAGGTTTTAGTGAACGTGGTCGAGGAATACAAATCGAGGCTGGAGGGGGGGGTGGGAAGAGGGTAGACGAGAAAGAACGAGGGCGCCGAACGGGCTGGAATAGAGGAGGTGGGCAGGGTGAAACCAAAAAGGGACCCAAGGGGACGAGGGAAGGAACGCAACTGCCAGATGGAGCAGTGAGACGGCACGGTGCCGGGATCGTGTGGAGGTGGGTCCCGGCGCGCCTGCCCGCTCTTGCTGCTCCGGTGCCTGCACCTGCCTGCCCTTCCGTGGGTTGGATGGAAGGTGCAGCACCGGGCACAGACACTTCACCGCACAATTCCCCGCTGAAGGGAAGGCACTCGCAGGGGTGGGAGGGCGAATCGAATTCGCTGGCGGGGTGAACGAGACATGAGGTGGCGGCCATTGTACCGGCTCCGTGGGATTTCGCGCCCGAGGATACCACCACCGCGACCACCCCCCCTTGGCCCCCCTCCTCGAATGACAGGGGTCGCCAGGGGCTTTCTTGTCGCCAAGATCGGGACTGTGGCCAAACCAGGCCGCAAGACGCTGGGCGAAGCTCCATGTTTCGGCCGGGGACCCTGGGGACCTGCGACAATATGGTTTTAATCATTCAACGGGGCAGCCGGAGGAAAAGAACTGGGGACCCAGCATGAAGAAGCAGAGAAGGCCATGTCCGGGATCGACGGGGGACCATGCATCGACGGCCATGCACATGATGTTTCTTAGAAGTCTGCCAGGTTTCTCTATCCGAGCTGCTCCCAGCACGGACTCACTGGTGACCACCTGTCCGTCCCAGGTCATGGGATGATATTGGGATAAGGTAAACTCGCGACGGCGGGAAGAAACCTGGAAAGGCAGGACGAACGCCTCGCTCAGACGGCATCCAGTTCGTCCGAGATCGACTCGCCTCCCACGATGTCCCCGGTCACCAAGACTCCACCCTCACGGCCTCCCGCGGCGATCAGTGATTAGACTTGTGAGGTCACGATGACTGCTCGGGCTCCCGGCGTCTACAGAGGGGCGGTAGCGAGCAACTCTCCCGGGCGACAAGGCCCCCCGTCGCACCCGAGCCAGCGCATCGATGTCGTCGCCTTGCGCGCAGCGCCAAACCCCGGGCATCACCTGCGGTGCGTCAGCGGAAGCCGCCGTTGCGGTCATCAAGTCCGTTGTCGGTACGACTCGTCAGGGATGGGCAGCGGCAGAAGGGCCGATGGCCGTGAGGTTTCTTCTCGTGCGAGCGTTTGCCGTCGCACCAGGGGAGGGGACCCGACCACTGCCAGGGAGGGAGGGGAGAGCTTCCATGCTACAAGAAACGGCTCGGCTTGGGGTGGTTCGTGGGAGGTTTGGTTTGGTTTGCTGTGACGAGATCGGGTGGGAGATGAGGGAATCTGCAATCCTAGCCTTCGCGGTCGTGGGTACGCCCCGCCGCCCTGGGGCACGCGACTCGGCAGAACTGCGCCGTAGAATCCCAGGAGAAGGGGGACGGAGGGGCATTTGGGCTGAGGGGATGCGAGAGCAGGAATGTGGGAAATGACAAGGGACGTCGGGATCTCGAGCTGGGACCAGGTGCGGTCGTTCTGGGCAGCCTGATTGGTTGACTGGCAACCCCACCATCGCGCCGACATGATCAACGTCAGGGGCGTGGAGGAAGGCGCCAGGGGCTTGGCAGGGACATCCCGCAAGCCAGCCATGCGGATGTGCATGCGCATGGCGCTAGCCGTCGCAGGCGACATGAGGTCACCAATCCGCTGCAGGAACGTTGCTGCACGCCGCACAGTAGCACTGAGGTGGCACACAACCTAACCCGCCCGCCTTGTGGACGACGGCTCCGATGGAAGGGGCAAGCAACGGGATGTCATTCGACCAGCTCACGATAATGATAGTAAGCAGACTTCTCAGCTTCACTCACCACCAGCTCGGCTTACTCGACACCATCTTTTTCTTGTGCGCCCTGGCCTTTCCTTTGCTTTGCTCTGCTCCCCCCCTCCTCTTCATCCGATGTCGCGCGAGGCTTTGCGCATCAGCACGCAGGGAGCCCCCTCTTCGCCTGAAGCGCATGACCAGTCCGTGGCCGGTGTGGACGTCGCACCACCGGCCGGCCATCATGCCAATAGGGGGGCATCCACCACCGCAAGGACGTTCGTCCGCAAAGCATCGCACCTCGATATGGGCACATCGATTGGACTTTGACCGATGCCGCAGCCTCCCCTCCTCGATGGTCGCACCGCATCGAATTTTCCCTCTGGTTCCTCCAACGCGCGCGCCGGCGACTCGTCTGCTGAAATGAAAAATGGTCCCCTCATCCCCGTCCGGCCGGGCCAAATCTCGCATGCCGCAGGAACAGTACATGACCGCAGGCTGTGCCACTACCGTGGCACGCACCCAGCGACCATTGAATTCCCTCGATCGCCCGGGCCATATGACCTCACCCTGGACCCCCAATCTCAGGTCGGTGGGCAGCCGACCCGTCGGTCGAGGTGAGGGCAGAAAAAAGGAGGCAGACTAGCAGAGGGAGAAGGAGCAAAGTCGCACTGCCAGCGACCCGGACGCCGGTGCGACATCATTGAAGCGCCTTTTTCGCCCTGTCCGTCCTGGCGCTTGTTCTGCCAGGTGCCACGATGGAGGGTGCGCGCGGCGCCCAGGCAAGCCTGGAGGTTGTTTGGGTTCTACAGACGTGGCATCGGCAGCTTCGTCATGGTCGCTCAGCTCGGTCGGTAAAACGGAACACACGAATCAATGAGCAAGCAGCAGGAGCTGACATTGAAGCAGCAAGCAAACGCCAGAGCAAGCAACTTGAATGAGAGGCGGACGGGAGATGGGCACAAGTGCCGCCAAGCACCGTTAAAGTGACGCCAAGCGGCTGCCCCCTGCCCCCCTCCATCTTCCCATCCCGCCCCCAAGGGTTGAAACGGGTTTCACCTCTCCCGTCGCTCGCCGGCTCGGACTCGGGCGGGAAAATGAGCGGTTCGGCCAATGTGAAGGCTGCACGCCTACTGCGCCACCGAAACCCCCGACGTCGGGATTTGACACTGGTGATCCAATCTGAACCCGCGCCAGCTGTCATCGCTGCCATCCCAAGACCTTCCCTTCAAGTTCCATCCAGTGTTCCTGATCGGCGCACCCACCCACCCACCCATCCCGTAAGCCGCGAGGGGATGATCAGCGCACGAGCAGATGCAAGATGAGATGGCTGCCGCCTCGTACGACGGCCGCCGTCCAGGCGCCGCCCCTCGACCGCACCATCGCACGTCCAAACGGCCAGCCTGTCGCGCTAGAATATGTACGAGTACGAGGAGGGCCAGGCAGCGCAGCCGCCGCACGACAGCATCGCACGGCGTCAGGCCAGACACGCTTGTGCGAGTCCTCGAGGCCGCCCTTTAATCCCCGGTGGATGCCCGTGCCGCGCGCTGTCGCTCCGAGTTTTGCCCCTCGTACTCGTGCCTATCGTAGGCGGGGTGCGGCAAGCTGGCGGTGGTGGGAGGGACGGACAACTCACTGCGAGTGTAAACCATAAGGCGTGAAGGCCAACTGTGTTGCTCGCCTCGGGTTGGCAGGTCAACATTGAGCTGTTTGCTAAGGATTGACGAAAGTCGCATAGTAAGTCGCGAATATCGCATAGCATCTTCAGTCCGCTACACCAGCTTCAGGGGATTTGTTCAGCGTACCTATCTACCTAGGTAGGGACTTGCTACGTCGTAGGTCGATTGGCCCGCTGCGTCGGTTGATCTGCTGCGTCGGTTGATCTGCTGCGTCGGTTGACCTACTCGTTGGTTAATACTCGTTGGTTAATACTCGTTGGTTAATACTCGTTGGTTGACCTGCTGTCTCTGAGGATATTCTGGTGGCTGTACAGGTACGTGCGGTTGGATACTAAACTACTGCTGTTTTAAGTACTAGGACAGTACTATGCGATACTCGCGACTTAATATGCGACTTTCGTCATCCCTGCTACAAAGTAGGTGGTCATGAGATAAAACCAAGTGACCTTTAAATTTTACTTGGTTATTGTGATTCTCGATGATGATAGATCTGAAGACGGTATGTGAACGTGTCTGTTTGGCAATTAACTTGAACCATTTGACAGAACGGATGACACCGACCATGGCAATAAGCTCTGCCAGTCGTCCTTGCAGTTCAAAAACATAAAGTGAATAACAGGCTCGTTTTAGTTGCAAGATGTCAACGATGCTGCTAATAGGTAATGAAGACACATGCGAGTGAGCTACTTCGGCGGAGGTTGTGACATCGAATCCCTTCTGATTTACACAATTACTGGCCAAGCATGCAGAAAATGAGGATAGTAACGAATTTCGGGAATCCATTGCTATCATATGGGCTGCGGCTTTTCACCTCTCGCTTTTCATGGAGTGTTGATGAATTCAAAAAAAAACATGGACCTTTCTCCAATAAGCCCGTAATTCACCCTGGCCAGCTGCACTTCAAGCATAAGTAATAATGAAAACATTACGGTCTGAAACCGAATCGCCGCTGCATTACATGGTAGAGTGGCATGAAAGCGCAGCCTCCCGCCGCAATCGTCACCACAGCTCAGGGTCCAAGTTCACGACGAGGCGCATCGCCGGTTGCAGATTCAGGGGTAAAGTGGCCCCGCCTCTTATTGGGCTGCAGCCGTCCAAGCCACAGTACCCAAGCCCAGGATGCACCGCCACAAACCCCGGAGTCGACACACGACTGACGCAACCTGTCGGCTTCGGCCACCAGCATCGTGACAGCTCCTGCATCACCAACAACACCCACCTGCCAACGACCTCACGACCCTGATGAAGCACCGCTAGCGCCGTAATTGAACTTCCGACACATACAATGGACGACCTGTCGGGGCTGGAGTGGTCGTCGACGGCCGGCAAACCAGCTCCGAAAGCGCCTTCGATCCCCGCCGGCGCCAATTACTATGGCTCCATGCAACAGACGCCGTCGCCCTTCCTCTCAGGGCGCAACACGCCGCTGTCAGCCCAGGCCACACAGCATAAGACACCGACGCCACCTCCAGCAAAGGCGCCGGCACCTGCTGCTGCGCCCGCCGACAGCTTCAGCAACCTACTCAACTTCGGTAGCTCCGCCAAGCCCACCGCCAACCTGAGTCTACGAGAGCAGGCGGAGCGCCTCGAGGCCGAGAAGAGGAAGAAAGCAGAGGAACAGCGCAAGAAAGCGGCGGCACAGTTTGGGAACGGCCAGTTCTTGGACACGCTGGGCTCGGGATCCGTGTCTCGTACCGCGTCGCCGGCCGCCGCTGCTGCTCCCCTGAGATTCCAGCCCCCCGCACCGCAGAACGGCAACAAGGCCAACGACGACGACGACCTCTTCGCGGCTTTCAACTCCGAGACAAAGGTCGACAACGCGAGCCATTACCCTCCTCCGCGTGAGAGCAAGGCCTCGCCGGCCAATGCGCCTGGGTTGGACCTGAGCAGCCCCAGCGCGTGGGGTCAGTCTGACAGCTCGAATAAGGTCACCCTCGGGGACGATGACGATGACCCTTTCGGTTTGAGTCAATTCAAGGCCAAGGGTCCGGCACCTGTCCTGCAGACTGCCGATGATGATGACTTCCTCGGGGATCTAGCGAAACCAGTTGAAGAGGTGCGGCGCAAGCAACCCACACCGCCACAGCCCAATGCTCCCCAACCTGGCAAGCCCATCGAGGGTCCCGATTCGAGCTCTGAAGATGAGGCACCTCCCAGACCCCCTCGGAGGGCGGTTCAACAACCGGACGAGTTTGATAAGGCCGTCGAGCAGTTGACTGCCTACGGCTTCTCCGAGGAGGATGCCCAACGAGGCTTGACCGAGAGCGGCGCCGGCCTAAACGTGCAGGCGGTAGTCAACTGGCTCCTCGACGATGCACACCGGCGAGCAAAGGCAAAGGCGCAGGGCCGGGAGCCCTCCCCGTCCAGACCGATACAGAGGCCCGAGGGCACGTCCCGCGATGCCTCTCGAAGGGGAGACAACCGTTCGCCCGCCAACGAAGACTTCGCCCGGACGGCCTCGGCCGCGGGCAGCAGCATATTCAAGGCGGCCAATTCGCTTTGGAAGACCAGCAAGAAGCAGGTCGCACAGGTCTATGCCGAGTTCAACCAGGAGGGAGACCCCAATCAGCCAAAGTGGATGCGCGCAGCCCAGCCCGAACAGCACCAGCAGCCTCCTCGTCGGCCGGCTGTGGAGAAGAACGTTACCGACGAGGCAATGATGCTTGAGGCTGGCGGGCGACCCGAGCGACGGAGCACACCCAAGGCGTCGACGTCGAGACATGAGCAAGAGAGACAGCCGTCGCGAGGCCCTCCGCAGACTGGCTCAGGCGCCTCATCGGGCCGCAGCACCCCGGCTCCGCGCTGGCAGCAGTCTGCGGGTCCCATCATCCCGGATTCTCGAGCCAGAGCCAGCAAGCTTGCCGCCGAGGAGGATGTCAGCACCTATGTCAGCCCGAACAGGAGACGCAGGCCCCCTCCGGCACAACAGGCGCCCCCGCCGCAAGAGGAGCCGGACTTGCTCTTCAACTCACGCGCACCCGATACCAAAGCGTCACTGCCCCAGCGTCCCTCGCCCCAGGCAGCTCGCCCGACCCCAGCACAGCCAGCGAGCCGGCCGTCTCCCCAGCCGACGCCGAAACCTACGCCGCGACCTGCCCGCCAGATTCCCGCAGTGTCATCCATCGCGGTGCAGCAGTCGACGAAACACAGGCTGGCCGGCACGCAGCACTTCAAGCGAGGCGACTACGCCGCCGCCCACACCTCGTACTCCAACTCACTCTCTGGCATCCCGGATTCCCACCCGCTCATCATTGTCCTCCTGACAAACCGGGCGCTCACGGCGCTCAAGACTGGCGAGCCTAAGAAGGCCGTGGAGGACTCAGACGCTGCGCTCAAGGTCATCGGTCCATCCGGCGGCCAGGGCGAGCAAGTGAGCGTTGTGGGCGAAACGGGAACCGAGGAGCAGCGTGACATGCGCGATCTTTATGGCAAGGCCCTCAGCCGTAAGGCCGAGGCCCTGGAGCAGATGGAGCGATGGTCCGATGCCGGCGCGGTGTGGCAGATCGCCGTGCAGGCCGGCGTGGGCGGCTCTACGGCCGTCGCGGGCCGGCAACGGTGCCAGAACGCGCTCAAGCCCAAGCCGAAGCCAAAGCCCAGCAGCGCGGCGGCTCCTGTCCGACGACCGGCGGCGCGGCCCTCAGCGGCAGCGACGCAGGGCAGCTCCGAGGCGGTCGAGCGGCTGCGCAAGCAGAACCAGGCCGCGGCGGCCGAAGACGACGAGAAGTTTGCGCTCTCAGAGAAGGTTGACGCTCGCATCGCGGCGTGGCGCGACGGTAAGCGTGACAACCTGCGCGCCCTACTGGGCAGCCTGGACGCGGTGCTCTGGGAGAACAGTGGGTGGAAGAAGGTCGGCCTGCACGAGATTGTCATGGCCAACAAGGTCAAGATTGTGTACATGAAGGCCATTGCCAAGACGCACCCGGACAAGGTAAGCATTGCGGTGCAACGACACGAGGCTTGAAAGTCAAGCTAACATGTCTCATAGCTTCCCCAGGATGCCAGCACTGAAGTGAGGCTCATCGCGGCAACGGTGTTTGCGACGCTCAACGAGAGCTGGGACAAGTTCAAGGCGGACAACGGGCTGTGAGAGCCTTGGGATGGTTTCGAGAGGATGGGAAGAGGAGAGATATCACGGGAAGAGATACGGTGGAAGCTGCAACACTCCGCCACGTTTGGGCGAGCGTGGCCGGTAGACTGAGACGCCGAGCGGTCTCTAGAAAATGCCTAGATTCAAGAAACCCCAAAACTCCATGCTATGCTGACCGATTTGCCCCGTCGTCCGTGTCTCGTGCCATCACCCAGTCATTTACAGGCCCAGCATCTGGCGCACGCCGTCACGGACCTTCTTCTCGTACTCTGCGCGGCGTTCGCGCCACATCTTTGCGGCTTCGACGTTGGCGGGGCTCTCGTCGTTGGGCTCGGCGAGCATGCTCATGACGGAGATGAGGATCTTCTCGACCGACTGAATGGGGCTCCAGCGTTCAGAGGCGTGCTCGTAGTGGTTGGGGTCGTCGCCGGGAGGGTGGAGGATGGAGATGCAGACGAGGCCGGAGGGGTACACTGGAGGGGGAATGTCAGTGAGGGACAGGGTAGGAGGGGGAAAGGGGGGACGACGTACCATTGGGATGCCAGACGTCGGCGAGGAACTTCATGGTTGGAGGGGCAAGGGGGTAGTCCTTGGGGAACTTGAGCTCGGCGGGGAAGACGCCGCCCTCGAAGGGGGTGCCCTCAGGGCCCTGGATGAGGGCCTCCCAGTGCAGGAGGTCATCTTCGGAGACGGGGCCGGCGGTGATGCCGTCCGGGGGGTTGTTGGTGAGAGCGCGGTACTCCTGGAGGAGACGGCGGTGGGCGGTGCTCGCGGCCATGGTGCTCGTTTTTCTAATTGCGCGGGTCGTTAAGGCTGTGATGAAGGATGGCGTCTCGGGTTGTGGTCGGAATGTCGGATGGATGACATGCGTCGGAGTTGAATGTCGCGGGGGTGGGCCGGTGGCGGGCGGGCTGGTTTAGCCGGATTTCCGCCGGCGCATGTCGAATGGACCTCCGGGGCCCGAGCTCCTAGAGCTTCAACTTTTGGCAGGAAACTTGCACCTCTTCCCACAACGACCACTCGAGACCACCATTTACAATGCCGCCGCGACTGCCTCTCCGGCCGCTCAAGGGCAGTGCAGTCCTCGGATGGAAGACTCAGGCGGCCTCTAGTCGACCGGTGTGTCTGCTATGCTCGCTTGCACCTACACCAGCAGCACCCAGAGCTCGAAACTCGCCTCACCAGCGTCGGTTCCAATCGACCGCGACCACGCCGAATCCGGCCGCCGATGCCCGCGCCGAGCTCATCGACATCCTCCTCGAGCTTCAGAAGACGTCGCCCGGATATATCAACCTCTCCCGGCTACAGCTTGCCCTTCAGGGCCTCCGCCAGGCCCCTGGGCAAGAGTCCGTCCGTGTTGCGATCCTCGGCCTCGTCAACGGCGTCGACTCGGGCAAGACTGCCAAGGACCTCCTCCGTGTCCTATTGTCAGACGCCCTGTCATCCGAGGCGGAATGGGAGAGGGAGCTGGAGAACCACGACCCCCGACACCCATTGGTCGTCAGGGTGCGGCAGCCGCGGCAGACGGAAGAACCCGGCACGCTCAGGATATCCAAGACGAACCTGCTGCATGAGCTGGAGATCTCATGTCCCGGGCTGAACGACCTACAGCTTGAGCTGCTGCTGACCGAGGTGTCACCGTTCGCTGGTGACGCGTCGGGAATGAAGACAGTCGTGGATACGGAGGAGACGCTTCTCATCCCGACCGTGGATATTCCCTCCAACACGGGTCGCTTCAATGCCATCACGACGCCGGTGCACAAGGCGCTGGTCGTTTCTCACGGCATCATGGGCGCCGCGTCGGTTACATCCTTGCCAATTCTCCAGGACAAGGACACCGTGCTGGCAGTAGTCGACCTTCCCGGCTATTCGCCCCAGGACTCGGATGTGATGTTCCAGCCTGTCGATATTGCCTCTGCATCGAAGGGCGTCCGCCTCTTCCGCGAGAGTCTTGGCAACGCCATGGAGTATCAGAGGCTCGTCAACCAGAGCAACCTCCCAGCCTTGCTCTCCTGGCTCAGGACAGGCGTCAAGACGGATGAGCCGACCACCAAGCCTGCCGTGAGGAAGCTCATCGCCTCACT
Organism: Plectosphaerella cucumerina; assembly: GCA_020746995.1. Lineage (NCBI taxonomy): Eukaryota > Fungi > Ascomycota > Sordariomycetes > Glomerellales > Plectosphaerellaceae > Plectosphaerella > Plectosphaerella cucumerina. The sequence goes on from JAGPXD010000002.1 coordinate 5,809,740, forward strand.
TCTGCAGGCCAGCTCGGCTGCCGTTCACAACGAAGAGAGCCGTCTGGTGGGAAAGGCCTTCGCTGCTCAGTCCGTGCCGGGAGGCTCTGCTGGCCTCAACAGAGGCCTCTCGCAGTGGTCGCAGTCGGCACATGAGGAGCTCCAGCAGCAGCTCGATCTCGCCTTCACCGGCCGCCGATGGCGCAGGCTGGGTTGGTGGAAGCTCTTCTGGCGCGTGGATGACGTCGAGCTCCTCACAAATGACATACTCGCCCAGCGATTCCTGCCCAGTGCGGAGCGGGAGCTGGTCTATCTTGCCGGCAGGATTGAGGAGGCCAAGGCGACCACGGGCGAGACCACGCCTGTGTACTCGCAGCCTGCGCCTGAGACTCAGCAGACGTCCGTCAAGTGGCCTACACACATCTCCTTCACGCGGCGTTACCTCCACGCCGAGACGGTTCCCGCGCTGCAGGCGCTGGCGCAGCGGCTAGTCATGCAGGCGTCAAGCACCTCGTTCCTGGCCTCGTCGCTGTCGGGCTTGCTGTACTTCTGGTCGCCAGCCACGACTCTCTATGAGGCCGGTGCCGTCGCAGCTGTTGGCATCGTATGGAGCTTGCGCCGCATGCAGAAGCGGTGGGATGCGGCGCGCGACTTCTGGGAGGGTGAGGTCCGCGAGGAGGGCCGCAAGGCGGTGCGCGGCACCGAGGCAAGCGTGGCCGGGGCCCTTGAGGGCAAGAGCGCGGCCAGTCTGGATGATCCTGAGGATGCTCAGGCGCGGGAGAGGGCCAAGGAGCTCATCGGCCGGGCCAACGACGCCCTGGCCAGGCTCAAATAAACGCCGTCTCCCCCATTGCTGTAATCATAGACCTTGTACATATACGGAACGACCTAGCGGGCCTGCTAGACACCAGTCGCAGAGCATCGGCGCAGCATGAAATCTCATTCATCCCAGAGTCCCGCGCCCCGGGCAAAGTAAAGTACCTCGCGATGATGCAGTACACCCTCCTCGCAGTTTTGGTATCAGCGCCCACCCTGTCTGCCTCTGCCTCCCCTCCCGGCGCGGTTTTGTCTCTATCCGGAACGCCATTCCCAGTGCAATAACAACAAAAAGATCTCCCGCCTCTCTTTCCCTGCCCTATCCCGTCTACCGGCCGCCGCCCCGGCCACCGGCGCGCGCCCTGCTGACCGTCGCCCTGCCGCGGGCGAGACCGACACCGCGTCCCCTCACGTTTCGGCTCTTGAACATGGGCGCGTTCCGGAGCATGTCGGGGACGATGAAGAAGCGCACGTGCGAGCCGCGAATGTAGACCTGATCGAGGTGGGAGACGCGGCCGTCGCGCGCGGTCACGGTGATGTCCTTGAGTTGGACGTTCATGTTGTCCTCGGCTGCGGGGAGGGATGTTAGCGGACTGAGATCCGACGAGGAGGGGGGAATTCGGTGCGCACCTTCGAGCAGCTTGCCGCGGTAGGTCTGGCCGGAGGTGATCTCGAGGGTAACGATGTGGCCCTGTGGAGGGGGGATGTCAGTGGATTGTCTCGAGGCGCGGGGGGAGGGGGATGTTTGCGGACCTGAGCCTCGTTGAGGAGCTTGATCGGGATGCCAATTGTGGACGTCATGGTGGCGGGTGTGGTGGTGAGGTGGGGGTTTGTGGTCGGGTTGTGTTCGGTAAGATATGCTGTCGCGGCGCGTGGGTTGAGAAGCTGTCGCCAATTTTCGAAGCTCTGGCTGGGACTCAGATTCGAGGTCGTGCAGCACGGGTCAGCCTGGCGGCGGTCGGCCTCACGCGAGGTTTATCCGGGATCGGTGAGATCGGTGTGGCCGGTGTACATTTCGGTGGGGATGTAAAAGCGGGCCCATTGCCTGGCAATGTCTCAACTGACTTCAACTGACAACGACTCGGACGTCACAGCTCCAATGTCATCGGAACACCAGCATCCGCATCTGATCAACAAGAGGAGCCCCGTCTATTCCTGGATTCGCTTGGCATCTCAATGCTCATCACGTGTGAGCTGCCACTTCCGAGTGGTCGCGTCCCTGAGACATTTCGCCTCTAACCAGCCATCCTCATCCTGCACACGATGGATCAACTTCAACCACCAAGATGGTTACTCTCAGGGAGGACAAGGCCGGCCGATCCGATATGACTTCTCCCCTTCACTGTCTTTTCCCAAAACCGTGCCGTCAAATTCGAAACGAGCCCTCAAAATCTCGGATGGCCTCGCTACCGACCTGCCATCATGACCTACCCATCCGGCTGGAATGCAGCTCGGGCTGCCTGGAGCAACACATTCCACCTGGACATTGGACTGAGACCTCGTAATGCGACTGCACCCACATCGCAGGGTACGACGTCGCTGGCAATGCAAAGCAATGCAAGATTGCCCATGCCTCTGACCTTGTTTACCGCTGCCCTCGGCTCATAAGCCCTGCCTAGGGCTTGCCGGCCACATTCGTCCGGGTCACACTCTTGACGCTCTCAAGCCTGTGATGCCTCTCCCTCGACCCTGAACCGTTCACCACGCCGCCAGCTGCGGCCATGATACTCGATCTTACACCACTATCCCGACATTTTGTAGCCTCCAGCAGCCCGCGATGCCGCCTGGATTGCTGTCCCGTAATGAGACGGGCTCGTCCTCCAGCGGCATGACCATCGGATGGCTCCTCGCCATCGCCCTCGGAGGCGGAGCCCTGCTCTTCGTCACCCTCGCCTTCATCCTCGTCAGCATCAGCGACCGCCGAGCCCACAGGGCACGCCTCCAGGCACAGTCTGAGGCGGCACTCGTGAGCAACGAGGGTGAGACGACATCGACCGACGACCTCAATCAGCAACACCAGGACGGCTCCAATCACTACCGTGACCCCTCGAGGTCTCCTGCCACATCGCCTGTAAGGGAGAAGAGGAAGTCCCTCCCGCATATTCTTCCGCAGATCAAGAGAAACAGCAGCATCCTCAGCCTCTTCGGTAGTGGAGCCGACGCCGCCAAACCAGGCCAGGGCAAAGTCCAGCACTCCCGCCGCAAGAACTCGTGGATTGACGAGGACGCCATTCACGGCCCGGACATTAAGCGTCGTGAGTCGAAGCGAATCACCCTTCGCGATAGCTGGCTCATGATGCGGACACCTACCCTGCCAGCCCTCCTCGGATACCGCGATGACCCCGATACGGAGCCTTTCTACCGCCATCAGAACTACCCCTTGATCACCGCCCCAAGACCCGTCACCCTTGCCGGAGACAACTCGCAACAGGACAGAAACCGAACCTCTCGTCTGCCACTCGTCAGAAGCCCGTCTTACGAGCTCGCCCAGCAGCGGGCTGCCGCCATGTGTCAAGCCGCCGACGAGCAGCAACAGAGGCAGCAACAAGAACAACAAGAAGCCTACATCCAGCAACAGCTTATGAAACAACGCCAGCATCAGCGAGCCCAGTCTCAAATCGTTGCCTCCGATACCCACCTCGTGCCCAACGGTCCAAGGCCTCCCCCAGCCGCCAAGCTAGCCAGGATCAGGACCGTCAATACTGACAGCAACCTGGCGCTCATCCTAAGAAATACGGCTGAGAGGTTGAGAGACGGAAGCCCAGCGCCGAAAAGAAAGCCCACCGGCAGGAACGTCAACCGCAATGCCCAGAGCCTCGTCCAAGCCCAGATCATGGCCGACGCCCAGTCGAGCCAGCACAAGGGCCACCGTCGGACACCTGCTTCGCTCGAATCTCCCATCAAGGGCTTCCGGAATGACCGCTCATCGGGACCAGTCATGATCGGAGACCTCAGGGGTCTCCAGAAGACGCCGAGCCCCAAGAAGATGCCCGTGCAAGCCATGACCACGCCCCAGAGTGCGCCGGCCTCGATATACGAGCGCCAGCAAGCTCAGCAGGCCTCGCCCTCGAGGACTTCAGCCGGTCGCTTCGCTACAAACGGCACGTCTCACCAGCGCAACATGTCTACCTCGTCTATGCTCTCCGAGCAGGACAGTCTGTTCGGCGACTCTGTCCCTGATCACGGGGAAGCGGCCCCCGCCGGACTCTCGAGCCCCAGTCGGCGCGGCGGCCAGGTCATCCCGGCCCAGCCCTCGGCACAGCAGCATCAGCGCCGGCGCAGCACGTCCGCACCGTCCATGAGGAGCTCCGTCTCCTCGGCCTTGTCAACTGTGTACAGCGAGGAAGAAGCCGACCACGACCGGTCTCGGTACAGGCGTCCCAAGCCAACGCAGGACGCATCGCTTCCGCGTGGCCGGGGCCCAAGACAACAAGGCCACGCTCCCAAGATGAGCGACCCCTTCCTCACCGTTGATCCTCTGGCACCCAAGCTCCCCGAAAAGTCACCGCGCCGCATCTCCGTCCTGCCGCCTCCTGACTACCAGCTCCCCCACCCCGGACAGGACGCGTCTGTCCTCGGCCAGATCTCCGGCAACGCCCAGCAAGCCTCGCCCGTCATGTCGTCGCCCATCCTCGGCAAGGAACACGAGCACATCCGCCTGTCGATCCTCATGAACGAGTCGCCACAGTTCTCCGTGCAGCCCATCGTGCGACCACGGAGCGTCGCCCCCGTCAAGCCCGTCTTCAAGACGAGCAACAGCGTGTCCAGCATGCGCGCCGACCCATCGACGCCCGAGGACGACAAGAGGGCCCGTAGACCCAGGACAATCCACGGCCAGAAACCCTCCGTCGTCCCGCCACCCCTCAATCTGTGTCCCGTCGAGGCGCCATCCCGCGCCGGCGACAGCACCAGCCAGTGGCCCGCCTTCAGCATCAATGTCCAAGGCGGAGACTCGACACATCCCCTCCGCCAGAGCCCGACGGGTATCAGGCCGCTGCCGGACCCAGAACTCATGTCCCCAACATGGGCCCACCTCAAACGCGGCGGCTACCTCGACGACGCTCCCAGCCGTGGCAACTCCAACGCCTCGAGGCGCAGCTCCGTCTACTCAGAAATACAGCGTGGTCCGCGCGACGATCCCTCCAGGAACCCGGCGCGGTCTCCCAGTTCAACGTCCAAGCGGGCATCCCCCGTGCGCATGTCCCCTCTCACGGCGTCCATCATCCAGCTGCGCCGCATGAACAGCCAGATGAGCGCCTACAGCGCCGCCTCGTCCATCGTCTCCGACACCGCCGCTCCCGATAGCCCCACGCTCCCGACCCTCCGCGGCGGCGGCTTCAGCCCGGACCGCAGCAACAGCCGCGCCGTCAAGGCCGGCCGCCAGAACTACTTGTCCATGGGCACACCGAGCCCGCGCTCCAAGCGCTCCACCCGCACCGGCAGCGTCATCGCCGTCGACGCCAAGGCAGGCGCAGGCGACGAGAAAGAGAACGGCAGATCGCACGACGAAAAGTCCGCCGCCCGGCAAAGCCTCAAGGGCAGCTTCCGCAGCGCCGAGAGCCCGCGTCAGAGATTGAGCGTCCGCTTTGGCGAGGTCAAGGAGCACGGCCCCGACAGCCCGCAGGCGGCCCCGGCGGCGGAGAAGCAGCAGCAGCAGGTGCAGCAGCGACCCTCTGTCGGACCCGAAAGCGACCGCATGAGCGGTGAGAGCCTGTATGATAAAGATGGATTCCTAATGAGCTCACCCGACAGGCTGCCCTCATCGGTGGCTGAGGGGGCGCGACCACGGAGCGGGCTGAGGATGTAGTTTTTTGGATTTGGTATGCCCTTGTCTATTTTGTCTCTTGACCGCCGATACCTATTTGTGGCGTTTTTCATTCCCTGCTTCGGAATTCTGTCCTTTGCTTGTGGATCGATTGGTTCCGTGTACCTACTTTTGAGAGTCTGGTGAGGCACGGTGATAATGTTTTGCTGGTGGGGAGGTGGAATAGGTGACGACGGACGAGGTGGTGGTTTAACGATTTAGAAAAGAACAAGATGACGAAGATGAGACGAGAAGAGATGTAGATGTAATCAGACTGTGGTTCCGGGGTTCGCCGGTGCATGCTTGCCATCTAGCTTATTCTGTGTGTGTATGTGACCTATCTTCCTTTTCCCCCAAACGCCGTGCTATGATCATGATGCTTTTGATTCAAACGGACCGCTCTCGCCCTACGGCTGGGAAGGCTCATCGACACGCGGCCGCTTGTTCTCCGGGTCCTCGGCCGCATCCCCCGCGCCATGGCCATTAACCTCGTCCCGCGTCCTGATGCGGCCAGCGCCCTCACCAAGCTCGCCCGAGACACCCTCTTCTTCCTCCTCGGCACCATCGCCAATCCAGTTCCCATCGGCGTCAAAGTACTCATGCATATTCTCCGCCGTGATCCACCCCGAACTGCCGGGAAAAGGGGGCGGCATTCCTCCGTCATCCTCCCTGCGGCGCATGACGCCCGTGAAGCCGTCGACGTTCTCGAGGTCGCCTTCGAAGACAATACGGTCGTACTCGTCTTCATCCTCGTCGTCCTCGTCCTTGTCAGGGTGCAGGTCTGAGCAGGCGGAGATGGCGTCGAAGAGCGACTGGATGTCGGTGGAGGCGCCGCCGGGGATGATGGTCAGATCGATGGAGGCGGGCTCGTCGTCGTCGTCTTGCGCACCACTGTCGGAGAGCTCGAGCTGCATCCAGATGGCCTGGAGGCGGGTGCCGTCGGGGAGGGAGCCGAGCTGTTTGACGGCGTGGATGGAGATGGAGGGGTAGGGGATGGAGACGCCCGTACCGGCTTCGGTGCTGAAGAGGGTGAAGTTCCTGGGCGAGGGCGTCAGCTTCGATCATGGTGCGCGCGACATAAAGCTTACTCGGAGTTGACAAAGATGTCGACAGTCCGCTCGACGAGGTCTCCCGTCTCAATCTCCGGTCCCGGCGCAACGGCGGCCGAGGGCACGGGCTCCCCCGAGAAAATGGGAAGCTGCGAGATCTGGTCCTTGGAAACCCACACCTTTGCGCCCTGCGCATGGGCGTGAAGCACAGGCTTGCCGCCGAAAAAGGTCGCCGGCGTCGCGGACTGGTACTCCTCGATGGGGATGAAGTCGCCAAGCTCCGGCGCGGAGCGGATCGTAACGGGCAGCATCTCGATGCTGGTGGAGAGTGACTGGAGGGGGTTGCGGCGAGGGTTGTCGGTCAATGGCATGGGGTGGTTGTTGCCTTGAGGAGTTGGTCGTCTTTTCTTCTGCGGGATGGCGGGGTGTTGATGAACCGGGGTAGCTTTTCCTAGAGCACCCACCCCACCACGGCAACTGGAGCTCTTACCGAATGGATCACGTGAGGAGATCGCTCGCTTATCTCCCCGCGTCGGCCGCCGGCATGATGTGACGGCGTCTTGATTGGCCGGGTGGGGGGGGGACGGCGGCGCAACGCGTCCGCACGGTCGGCGGCAGCCCTCGAATCTGGTTCCTGACGTCTAGAGATCCAGCGGGGGAGCAAGCAGCAAGCAGCATCAACCACGCAACACCCACACATTCTGCGCACACCAGCCGCGCAACCACGAGCTTCACCATGTACAGCAATCGTACGTCCTCCTCTCCCCTTCCCTCCCCTCCCCTCTCCTCCCCAGCTAACACCCATCTCCCAGGCTCCCACCTCCTCGAACAGGTCCCCCTGACCGTCTCCCCCTTCGTCTCCCTTCCAACATCAACAACCCTCTCCTACAACTACAAGCCAATGCCCTCTGCCCTCCCTCCCTCAGCAACCGGCATCCCCGCCGCCGCCGGCAGCACCACCAACGAAGACGGCACCGCCTCCCCCGCCGGCGCAGACCCCCGCCCCCGACCTCAATACGTCGTCTCCTCCTCCGGCCACGCCGCCCATCCAGAGGACATCATGGCCTCCTGTCGCGCCCTGCAGGCCCACATCGCGCGCATCCAGGACGAAGGCGAGCGGGAGCTGCGCGCCCTCGAGGACCGCATCCGCGAGCGCGAACTGGCCGAGAAGAGACGCGTCGCCCCCGGCTGGTTGGATAGTGATGCCCGCATCCTGGAGCCAGAGCGCAAGGGCGCGCCCACCGAAGACCTGCTGGGCGGCGGCGACGATGTCGACATGGGTGATGCGGGTGCGCCAGCGAAGCAGGACACGGAAGAGGGGCGCGAGCTCGACCGCATGTTCGGCGGTATGAGCATGCGGTGACCCCCCCTTTTTTGCAGCCTTGTCATTTCCCTCTTGGCGTTTCCGGCACGGCGTTGTGGGCGTTGTTTATTTTCGAAGCATATCCCTGGTAGACCAGGCAGCACAATTCATCTCACATTGTGACGAACCACCCTCGCCATCCTGCCGGCCCTGCCAAGGTGTGACGGGAGAGTTGCCGCTGCCGCTGCCGCTGCCGCTACCCGCCCATCCATTATTGGCTCGGACCCCTTGCGATAACATCATCAAGGACCGATAGAAGAGAACCAGGTGCCCGTGCCGTACCGTGCCGTGTTTGATGAAAAACTAATTTGAGGATACCGCCAATGCTTGTTCCTCCCATGATGCAACCGCTATGACAATACAGCCAGCCTCCCGCGTCTACCTGCTGCTAACATGATCTTCCCATACATGAACCCATATCTCCCGCAAAGGCGCGGAACCGCGTTCGCTACCCGCGGCTCGCGCTACCGTTCGCTCCTCTGAACGAATACCTCTCCTCCTCACGCCTCCAGAACTCGACCACCTCGTCCAGCTCGGGCCGGTCGTTGGGGTCTTTCTGCTGGCATCTGTTGGACATGTCGATCCAGGACGAGGGGATATCCTGGCTCCTCTCCGTCCATACCGTGGGGTCCGGGTTCTGCTCCAGCCGCTCGAATAGCATCCACATGACCCGCCCCAGGCTGAAGACCTCGGCGAGCTCGGCGGCCCGAGGGCATGTCTCGTGCCACTCTGGGAACACGTTCCACTTGGGATAGCCCCAAGGGAGGTTGACCCTCGTCTGGTCCTCGCGCGGGATGTAGACGATCCTGCGCCTGCCGTTGGCGTCCGGCTCCCCCGTTTCCTCTGCCGCCTGATCGATCGTCACCTCCTTGGAGTGGGTGAACATGGAGACGCCGCTTTGCTCCCAGTCGATCAGGCGAGTTTCGTCGTCGTCATCGATGAGAGTGTTGCCCGGCTTGACGTCCATGTGGTATGTCCCGCCGACGCGGTGGGTGTGAAGAAGGCCGGCGGCCATGCCGTGGCACCACCGTGCTTGCTGGGCGAGGGGGATGCGCAGGTCGGTCTTGTTGGCCTTAATCACTTGATCGTCGAGCGTCCCCGTTCGCATGACAGGTTGGAGGAACCCGCAAATCCTCTCTCTTCCTGCCTCGTCGTCGACGACGACCAGTATCTGGGGACAGGGCATGATGTTGCGGTGGGGAGGCATGGCGGCGAGGGCACATATCTCGTGGAGCATCGTGTCCCGCTGATGGGCGTGGAAGTCGGGGCCGTGGTCGAGGAAGGCGTTGAAGTCGAAACCCTTGAAGACGTGGTCTATATTGTCCAAGTCCCGAACGACATGTGCCTTGTTCTTGCCGGGAAAAGTCAGGTGGCTCCGCCGCAGATCGACGAATTTGATCACGCCAAAGGCTCGAGCAAGGCCTTTCTGCTGCAGGCTCTCGACGAATTCGCACAGGAGGGTGAGCTGGTCCGCATACTCGTAGTAGCGGGCGTGTTTCGTGATGTTCTTGTTCGGGTTGAACAGTGACGAGTTCTTGGGCCACAGTAGGCCAAGTATGTCGATGGCCATACTGGAGGGCGGCTGGTAGGGCGAGTGTTGGATGGATTGGAAGATGTTGGAAGCCATGACGACGGGGCCGTTGAAGCAGTCGACGACGATTTTATATGCCGGCTAGGTGTTTGCCGACTGTGTGACAGATGACAGGCGATGCCTGGGGAGTCACGAGGGCTGAGTGGCAGCTTCCCGCGGATTACAGCAAGGAGAGAGGCCAGCGCTTCCGCCAGCAGGAAATCAGGTCATGGCAGGGCGGCTCTTGACGTGCCCAGAGGTCGGTATGGCAGGTGGCCCCCAAACGACAGTCGGAAAAGGTGCAAGCAAACAGGAGTCCCTTCCCTTGTAGGATGTTTCGTCGCAAGGCAAGGTATCCTTCGGTCTGATGTAACACAAGATCGGGGAGACCAGGGCGTCCGGCGGCAGATGGTGAGCGCAGTATGGGACGGATTTCGGTGAGGAAGAGAGAATGTCACGCTGCACCAACGGACAGATGCTGTTGGGCGGAGATACAGTAGCGGCCCGAGACGTAAGAGCTGAGGTGGACTTGGTGCGGGCGGTTATATATACCTATACGTAGGTCCGGCGTCGATCGTCGGTGCAGTCAGCGGGCGTGAGATTTACCAAGGCCTGCCCCCGTCTCACGCCCCCCGGCGCAGCCGTCCTGTCGGAGAAGAGGTACAGCAGTACATACGTACTCATGCACGTACTTGTATAGGCATCCCGGGAGGCTAGCTGGGCAGGGCAAGACATTGGGAGGCGCGGAAGGAGAGACAGCAGGGCCGTCGGTCAGTCGGTCGGTCTGAGGGCCACACACACACACGCGGACACACTCACGCCCTTGTCAGCCCGGCCGGCAAAAAGTGCAAGCCGGTAGGTGTATGTATGATCACACCACCCACCCCCCATCACCCTGACTGGGCCAGCAAACATGGCCAGCAAGCGGGCCAGGTACAGGGCAAGGCAAGGCGAGGCAGGGCGGACAGGAGAGGGCAGGATGGGAAAGTCACGTCCTATCAGCGTCCGCACGAGTAAGGCACATTATCATCGGGTTAGGCTGGTATTGCCGTGCCCCCGGGGGCAGGCGCCCCGAGGCCGTGAACCAGAACCAGGCACGTCAGGGGGGGGAGTGGATGGGGAGGGGGGGAGGGTAGGGGGTCCCGCAGAACTTGAACCACCCCCAGAAGGGGGAATGCGACAGGACCCTGGGTGTGCCCCTCCACGATGGACGAAAGCACGAAAGGGGTATGCAGGTAGGACAGGACAGGACAGGGCAGGGCAGAACCTCTGAACGGACTTGAATGGCCGGCCGCGGGGCTGATGGCGGTGGTCCAGCAGCCATGGCGGCGATCGGGGTCCCGCGCTGGGCAGTCAGGCAGTATAGTTGCAGTGCAGGAGGGGAGGCATGGAGGCATGGAGGGAAGATGCGGAAGGGGCTGCTCTCTGGCTCGTTGGGAGTCGTTGTTGGTGGTGCTCAGTTGCTGTCCCGTCGCCCCTCGCATGCGCATACCGTCATCGAACTGGGCCGTGACGAACTGGTCCATGTGCGTCGCACCGGGGAGCAATCGTGCAGAGACGCGCTCGGCGGCGCGGCGGGTGATTGGCCCTGAACCGGGCAGGGAAGAGGGACGGGGCTTGCGCGCGCAGCAGCATGTTGCAGGTCAGCATCGAGTCTGGGGGGAGGGGGGCCAAAGGGGGCCAAAGGAGGAAGAGAGGGCCGGGGGTTGTGTGCCTACCAGGTAATAGAGAAATGTGACAGGATGGAGAGGGGTCCGGTGTGACTTGGCTGGCGGCGCGCTGAACGGGCAATCGGGTTTCTTTTTCACGCTGAAAGGGGAAACAGATTGCCAGCAGATGAGGGACGACGCCTTGGACGCCTCTTCCATGACTCGGAGAGGGCCCGGGGGCCTGGGCGCGAATGGCTGGCTGATTGTCTTGATTGTCGTGCTTGTGTCTGTTGGTGGAGGAAGATGGCCGAGGTGCAGCAAGTGGACGCGAGGTTGTCCTGGAGTGGCCATGACTGACGGGCTGAGAGGTGAGAGTTGATATGTGTCCCCGTTCCAGCCAGCGCCGACGCGAAATGTGACAAGTCCTGGCTGGCGAGACCGGACTCGGACGCGGGAGTGACTGGGGTTCAAGTTGTCGGCGACAGGGAAAGGCCTGCTCTGATGTGCTGTCATCTGGTCCGAGGCTTGACCTTGACCTTGACCAGGATCGCCTTTCGCCTGTCCTGAGACGACCTTGGGAGGTATTTTGGGTACCAAGTCCGAAGAATGTCGAGTGGGCTGAAGTTTGCCCGCACCCCAGAGACTTGTACCACGGGTCAACTTCCGCCTCTGAATTGGAGCCCCTGCGCGTCAGCCAGCAGCCACTACGGCATCGAGTCCGGGGGCCTGGGCTCTAGGAAGCGGGTGTACGTACCTGACGGGATGTACATTTACCCATCCTGATCATCCCACCGCTCGATCCGACCCGGCTCTGCGCACGCCGCGCCGAGGGGGCGATGAGGATCTGGCTCCTCGCCCATCCATCTACCCATCCCATGCATCCATCCATCCCATGATCCATCCGGGGAAATCGGGACGGCGCGCGGCCTCGGTCGATATGCATGCCGGGTAGAGCCTTTGATGAGATGGCACACACACAGACACACACTTGAGGTCGGGCCCCTGTGCCTGTCTGGTCGAGTCGAGTCGAGATCCTTGACCAGAGTGACAATGACAAACATCCGGGCGCCTCGACAAGGAAAAAAGACACCAGACGGGAAGATGGGAATGTTTCGAGGCAAGAGACGCCGATCTGCGCTGACGGGGAGGACGGGGAGGACGGGGAGTAGCGGCCGGCGGCCACTAAAACGCGGCGCAGGCGGGGCCCCGGCCCCTGTGGGCCAGAAAGAGGTCCCTGACACCCTGGCGTGTTCTGCGTGTGCGCGCTAAACCGTGGGCTAAGGCAAGGGATACAGCACCAGGGTTCCGCGGAAGGCACCCGACCCGAGGCCTCGACCATGCCTTCCAACTGCCATCTCAGTCTCACTCTACGAGTACGTACCTCCAACCTGAAGAGCAAAGGTACGTACCGCGTGCCTTCTTCTCCGAACCTCCCGTCCCGTCTGACGATGTGCGCGCGGGATAGACGCAAGAAAAGCAAAGTGTCCATATCTGAGACCGACTTTCCCATGCCTTGCCCCAAAGCGGTGCAGACATCAGAGCATGGGGGTGGTGCCATGATAAGGCCTCCTCGGGCTGTTCCTGGAAGGAGGAAACTATTGCGACATTCCACTGCCACGCACCACTCGGCGAGACAACCATGCCATGTCTTGAACATTGATCCAAGGTCCGTGTCCCGGTTGATAGACCGCCCGCCCTTTGTCAAGGGGCTGACTGGCCTGCGTCAGGCCAGCCTCTCCCGTGTCCACGACGACTTCAGCTAGGTATCCGCGTGGGCATTTTCCTCCCGTGTTTGACAAGACAAGGCTGGCTCGGTCAACTTCAGCCACCGCTTTCAACCTCTCACCGGTGCGCCACGTCTGATCTCCCTGAACATGCCCCGTGGCGGAGAGCCAATCTGTGTAGACAAATTGAACCCTCACGGCTTCGTGCCAAGCAGCGCTGAATACTGATGTCTCCGGCCAAGTACGTGTCATGCTGATGCTCGCATGCCCTGCAGTTACTTTCAGAAACAGTTGCCAGGGAACCCCCATACCATGACTTACATTGAAGGATCGGAGACAACACCGAGGTTGCCCTCGTTGGCAGTTGGCACTTTGCAGTTGGTTGCCAGTCGGCCCTACCTCCGCAACTGAGGCCCCGACTGAAACACACGGCTGGATCCTATCCCACAACCCCAAGGCCACGCACGATCTAAGACAGATCTTGCCCAGGAACGACGACCGGTGAGAAGCTTTGAGCAGGCCCGCACCCTGCCCGGCTTTGACCTGCATGTAGGTGTCTCAGATGTCGTGAAGGGACCGTCATGGCTCCCGCCAGCCCCCGAGTCGTGATCCAGCCTGCCTGCGTCCATCAAGACGTCGACGGGCCCTGACCGCCAAGCCAAGCGGAGGGGAATCTGTTGTACGACGACACGAATTCTCCTCTCGCAGGTCCAGCCGCCCAAGGATGGGAGAGAACAACTGAGACCAGACCTTACGCCCCTTCGCTGGCCAACGCGATGTAGACATGATCCGAGATCCGGTCATCCGGGGGCTAGCAAATGCCATGTTTGAAAGCGCCGCGCTGAGATATGAGGCGGAAGAGAAGTTCCCTGATATCAAGGTTGGTACGGTGGAATATCGCGAGTGCATGCGAGGATCGCTGGTGACCTGAACGAGGCATTATCGGGGCCAAGAGTCTTGGTGACTACAGACAGACACGGGTTGACCAAGCTGGATAGAGGCTGTTCGCCCTCGCATGCCAAGCAAAGCATTGGATACCATCCTACGATAGATGATCAAACAAGTGTCTGTCCCCATAGGCAGAACTCACGGGCAAGGGGGGATTGCGTTGTACATGGAGCGCCGATGTACAAGGAGGAGACGGAGCAATATGGATGGAAGGATTCGGTGGAGGTTGAAGTTGACGACGGGACTACGTCTCAAAAGGCTGTCCGCTGCAACGACGTTGCTGGCCATTGGACGCATCGTCTTTGAGCCCAGCAGATAATAGGCTTGAGGCGAAGTTGTTGGAGCAGCACGCGACCTGACAGGGGCTGGGCAAAACCACTGATGAGATGACACATCCGCGGCGATCGGCCTGGGGACATCACTGATGCAGTTGGAGGCCGTTTGCTTCCACCGTGACCTCAATGGGGTCGCGCCTCTTTGATTTTTCAGGAATCAGATTACCTAATGGCAGGCAGTCATCGAGACCCGACATTCACAGAGTGGCAAGAACGACCAACTGGTAGGTGCCTCCGAGTCGCAAGGCAGAGGAGGGAAGGCACGATGCACCCTTTAAATCCCTGGCTCTCCCCCCAAGACCTTCCCAAAGCGCCCTAGCCTCCCAGGCACCACATCGGCTCCCAGTGGACGAACAATTTCCACGCCCGCTGCAATGCAACCCGCCAGCCTTTATCCAAATCTCTCCTTCAACTTCGACAGCCAGCCAGAGCCCAACCGACTACGAAATCTCAATTGGCCGCACTGATTCGTTCGCCGGCGCTGGGTCCGCATCTGAGGCTTTCGATGGCCCGCAGCAAACATCTCCATTACCCCCAAACCCATACCCGCCCCGGGCCACAACTCAATCAGGCAGGTGCAGCACCTCTGCCAATAACCGCGACATGGCTCCCATCAACTTGCTCATCCATCACGTCCGACTCGCGCATCTCGCCTCGGCTTCTCCAGTCGCCCTCTAGCCTCTATCCCCCCTTGCCAGCTTCCCGTCTGGGCAGAACCCCACCGCCCTCGGCCGGACCGCCACCCCCGCCAGCGAGCCGTCCCTGACGAGGCTTGAGGGCGTCTTGGCTCGTCAGCCATCGGCACTCGTCGTCCGCTAAGGAAAGCCACGGCGGACAAGCATTGTCACAAGCCGTCAGCCACCAGGGGCGAGACGGACTACCGACCTCACATCCTCGATGGACATCAAATCTGAACGTCAGACAAACCGATCAAATAAAAAACTTGGGGCATCGGGCATACAAAGCTGGACCGCGCTGGGTCACGTCAAACTCCATGGCCGCTACCCGTGATAGGAAGCTCAGAAGAACCAACCGCCCACCATCCGTCATCACGCCAGAGGGGCCCCAGATCGTCCAACGCAACGCTACCAACACAACCCGCCCGTCCCTGTACCTTTCCGCCCTACGTGACACCACACGCCCCTCTCGGCGGGCCTCCGCTCCAGAGCCTCCCAGCAAGCTTCGACAGAAGTTCCACACCCCGGCGAGGGGCAGGTCACATTGACTTCCCGTCATGCTGGTTGCTTTCCGAGTCGGGTAGGTCGATAACGAGCTTCCCCATCTCGCAATCTGCCCTGGGCAGGTCATCAAGGTCACGACATGCGGCCGAGGGGGTACCAGACCGCCCTGTGACATGGCGATCCGTATTAATTCGTCGCGTCACCCGCGTCCATCCCACGGCGACCCTTCCTCTCCTCTGTTGCTACGCTCCAGGCTATCCGCTCCTCCTCCCTAGCTGTCAACACCGTCGTCGTTCGGTATCCTCACAGCAGCCATGGCCAGCCTCCTCCGCGTCCTGACGGTGGCCGCCGCTGTTGTCGGCTCCGCTGCCATTGAGCCCCCCCGCCCGCCTCACCAGCCTGTCGGCAGCGGCGAGCGCCTCATCACCTTTGAGGAGGCCCTCAGCGGCTCCTTCGGCGCGAGCTCGCGCGGTGTGAGCTGGATCGCCGGCACCGACGATGGTAGCTACATCTACGCTGACGCCGCCGTCGGCCTGGTCATCGAGGACATTGTCACCGGTGACTCGGAGACCTTTGTCCCCGCCAGCGCTCTGCCCGAGTACTGGGAGTACTGGATCCGCCCCGATCTGAAGAAGGTGCTGTTCGCGACCAACTACACCAAGCAGTACCGCTACACCTACTTCGCCGACTACCAGATCCTCGATGTCGCCTCCGGCGAGCTCACCCCTCTCGTCGAGGACCAGGCCGGCGACATCCAGTACGCCGCCTTCTCCCCCGTCGGCGATGCCATCGCCTTTGTCCGCGGCAACAACCTGTACCTTAACAAGGGCGGCGAGATCTCCCAGATCACCACCGATGGCGGCCCGGATCTGTTCCACGCCGTTCCTGACTGGGTCTACGAGGAGGAGATCTTCGGCACCACCAGCACCCTCTGGTTCTCGCCCGACGGCCAGTTCATCGCCTACCTGAGCTTCAACGAGACGGGCGTCGGCACCTTCACCGTGCCCTACTACCTCGCCGGCCAGGAGGTTGCCCCTGAGTACCCCGAGGAGCTCGACCTGCGCTACCCCAAGGTCGGCAGCAAGAACCCCACCGTCTCCCTGACCCTCCTCGAGGTCGAGACCGAGGAGTCCACCCCCGTCAAGCTCGATGCCTTCCCCGCCGACGAGCTCATTATTGGCGAGGTCGCTTGGCTCACTGCCAAGCACAAGAGCGTCGCCTACCGCGCTTTCAACCGCGTTCAGGACCAGGAGAAGCTCATCCGCGTTGACCTCGAGGATCTCTCGTCCACCCAGATCCGCGAGCGCGACGGCTCCGATGGCTGGCTCGAGCACAACCACGCCATCAAGTACGTCGGTGCCATCAACGGCTCCTGCGAGGCCTACTACGTCGACGTCTCGGATGAGTCTGGCTGGAACCACCTGTACCTCCACCCCGTCAAGGGCGGCGAGCCCATCGCCCTCACCAGCGGCGAGTGGGAGGTCGGTGCGGTCCTCAAGGTTGACCAGGATAGGCGCCTCATCTACTACACCTCGACCGAGCACCACAGCACCGAGCGCCACGTCTACTCCGTCTCCTTCTCGGGCAAGAAGACCGCTCTCGTCGACGACACCGTCTCGGCCTACTTCACTGCCTCCTTCTCCGCAGGTGGCGGCTTCTACATCCTGACCTATCAGGGCCCGAACGTCCCCTACCAGGAGCTGTACGCCGTCAACTCGACCAAGCCCATCCGCACCATCACCGACAACGCGGCCCTCATCAGCCGCCTCGAGGAGTACAACCTGCCCAACATCACCTACTTCGAGCTCGAGCACCCCGACGGCTACTCCTTCAACGTCATGCAGCGCCTGCCCGCCAACTTTGACGCCTCCAAGAAGTACCCCGTCCTGTTCGTCCCCTACGGTGGTCCCGGCGCCCAGGAGGTCCACAAGCGCTTCCAGCCCATCAACTGGCGCACCTACCTGGCCTCCGACCCTGAGCTTGAGTACATCCTCTACACTGTCGACAACCGCGGCACCGGCTTCAAGGGTCGCGAGTTCCGCAACTACGTGACCAAGCACCTCGGCCGTCTCGAGCCCATTGACCAGATTTGGGCCGCCGAGCAGCTCATCGCTGAGAAGAGCTACATCGATGCTGACCACGTCGCCATCTTCGGCTGGTCGTATGGTGGCTTCCTGGCCGCCAAGACTGTCGAGGCCGACTCTGGTGTCTTCACCGCCGGTCTCATCGGTGCCCCCGTCTCTGACTGGCGCTTCTACGACAGCATGTACACTGAGCGATTCATGAAAAAGCTCGAGGACAACGCCGATGGCTACGCCGAGACGGCAGTCCGCAAGCCCGACGGCTTCAAGAACCTCGCCGGCAAGTCGTGGCTCGGCCACGGCACCGGCGACGACAACGTGCACTACCAGAACGGCGCCGTCCTGATCCGCCTGCTCGTCGACGCCGGCGTGTCGCCCCAGAAGTTCGAGTGGGACGCCTACACGGACAACGACCACAGCATTCCCAGCCAGATCCGCACGCCCACCGGCCGCTTCCTCTACAAGCAGCTTACCGAGTTCCTCTACAAGGAGAAGAACAGGCCCGCCGAGGCTGACAGGCACCAGTGGAGCAAGAAGTCGACCGACATGCGCGGCGTCTTCCACTACGAGGAGTAGGCGGATATTGTAGTATGATGTGTAGCCTGTAGTTGCAAATGATAATCTTGCGCTCTGAAGAGGTGTTGGAATTGAGGCTGTGATTAAGGTCCAGTGGGACCGCTCTGTCGCGGTAGTCTGGCAGTCTGCTAACGCCCCGCCGATCTCATTAAATTCGCCACTGTAACATCTTGCCAAACGCAACACCAACGCTCGATCGCCATGGCTCCTTTCACGGAACGCTGCCCAACGGAGCTGCTGGCCGCCATCTTGAGCAGCTGTGAGTCACTGGGCGACGTCAAGGCCCTCATTCTCACATGTCGCCGCATCCACGCTGTCTGGCTCGCCCAAGCACCCCTCATCATCGCGACCATCGGACCCAGGGTCGTGGTCGAGTTTGACACTGCTCTCATGGCCGTGAGTCTGTCTGCCTCATCGCTGAACCATCGCTCACCTGATTTATAGGCCCGCGCTATTGAAATTGTGCACAAAGCTGAGCTGGCAGGCGAGCTTCCTCCAGCCATTGATACAAGGACCCTATCTTTCTCCTTCCGCCGGCCCACGCCAGAGGAGCTTGGGGCGGTGGTTGGTCTAGACCACTTTGCCAAGTGTATCCAGGCACGGTACTGTAGGATATTCGACGCCTCGCAGCACGCGCAGGAGAGGTACTACACTCCCCAGGGGCGGTGGCCTGCAGACCGGAGGCGTCATGAATGCGACGGAGGGGAATGGAGCCCGGAGGAACCGGAGGGTATGGAGATGTGGACACGACGCTTTCGAGGGGCTGTCTACACGGCGCTGTTGCTGGGCGCGCTTCTCGCGAGGCCGTACCAAAAACCTTTCGTCAGGGAGAATGCCGAGGGATGGCGGGAGAAGGTTGTTGGTAGGCTGGGGGAGTGGAGGCATACTGGTGAATGGAGCGACTTCACGATAGGGGAGGTTGCGTACCTCAGACGGTTCCCCGTGTTTGACTTCATCGACGAAGATGGTGGTCATCAGGGGGCGTTTGGGGATGTTGGGAGATGGTTCATCGAGTCGACGCTTGAGAGGATCAGGAGGGAGCCAGCTTTGACGGAATGTCCGAGTCGTTCGCTCCCTGGGCCTAGGGCGCATTGGAAAGGGGGCGCTGACGAGGATGACGACTCGATCTGGGGCGAGGAGCCGCCGGCGGAGGATTTGTTCGAAGGGTTTACTTCGGGGTCCAGGGCTGAGTGCGAGGGCGTCCTCTGGGTGGTCATGCAGACGGTGCATATGTTCGAGTTTTTCCTCGAGAGCATCGTCGATCATCCGACGGCGCCCTCGCTCGGCCGGGACACTGACTTCTCCCCTGACGAGGTGCTCGCGATCCACGACGCCACGCATCGCACGGCCAACGTTGTCCTCCTGGGGACCTTCCGCGCCGAGACCGTCTCCCTCCCCAGCGACCCAGAACAAGGCCGACGCCTTCCCGCCCGGCTAGCCGTTCCCCCGGACCCGGCGCCGAAACCCCACGGCCAGCGCGAGTTCGCCGATATTCCGGGCACCCTCACCATCATCTACGTCGGCGGCCTCGTCCCCAACATCCTCGACGGCTCCGAGGCCCCTCCGCCCCCTCTCCAGTTCTTCACCTACCTCCTCCGCGCGCACTTCAACCTACGCTTCACCCCCGGCACGTTCGAGGTATCGAGAAACACCCGCCAACAGCCCTACAGGCAGTTCAAATGGCGGGCGGCCCTCTTCGCCAACGGCTTCGACGACGTGCCGAAGCGGACCTGGTTTCGGAAGGACAAGGGCATCGAGAGGCGTTTGCTGGACGTGACGAACGGGACGGAGATACTGGAGAAGTATGATGCGTCTGCGGCATCGGAGGCGCGGATGATGGTGTGCGATCCGCGGACGTATGATACGTTCGAGTTCTTCCAGCAGCTGGGCATCTACGAAGACGAAGATGATTCCGAGAGCGCCACGTCGTCTGGAGGGGAATAGACCGACTAGCTGCGCATGCTTGTTTCTCATCCGATATGACCACCATCCACGGGATGAACCGCGGCGCCAAGGGACGATCAAACGTCAAACACGAGATGGTGACGTGCGCATTTTCGACGACATCGTGGCGGAGCCGAAACTCTCCAACAACTCCGGCTCGAACGAAGTGTCGATGCGGTTAGCACATCGACCGCCTTGCGCGATGTCATCGGGATGGCGCACCAAAGTCCCATCGTCCGAGTCAAGTGTTGTTTGATGTGAGGTATGCGCGGCTGGGATCGCCAAGCCTTTTCGTTTGCTGAGCATGGTTTTGACGCGGGTTCTCCGAGAGGCGCGGCGCGGCGCGTCGTGCATGTCGTCACCTCAAGATGCGGTGAGCTATTCTTGTCCCTGCGCGGCAGCGTGTAGTCGGGGTAGGCTTCTACAACCTAAAATCCCGCGCGTGGAGACTTCTCCCCAGTATGTGTGCCGGGTGAGGGACATCTCCGAAGTCGATGGTCCCCTGCGTCGGACGATCTGCAGGTGAGATGCTTCATGTCGGCTGTGTCTCCGTCTCAAGAGCCGTGCCGCAACAGATGATTGATAGCCGGGGATGCCAATTTCTTTACAAAGACTCAGCTGCTGTTCACATCAGCCTCCTTTCCGAGGGCATGTCCCCACGATTTCAAAATCTGCTCATCATCAGGGTAAGCCCAGCCCCGGACGTCATTCCCAAAAGTCCCGCCAAGGACATAATGCTGCCGCCTAGAGGCCCCCCTCCGGGGCCGACTGCTTCCAGAACCACATCACGAGTCGGGGGGGGCGGGCACGCAGGGCGGTGGGGATGGGAGAAGCAAAGTCCCGCCCACTGAACAAACGGGGCACGGGTCCCCTGGATATGACGCTCCAGCAGTGTTTCTTCCTCCGCCGTTGACTGAGCGCCGAATCGTCCTACAGCGTCCGTCCGCCGCTCGGGCCCGGTTCTCCTTCGGGCATGGCCCCGGGACGTCAGCCCCAGGAATCTCGACGGGGTCCAAGGGGCAGGTCGTTCGTCCAATGGCAGACCCGTCGTTTCCCGCTGTCACTCTTATTCTGCTGCCTGGACCGTACGTCAAGGGGGTCACCAACAACGCACGATAGCCTCGCGGGTCGAGAGGAGGGGAAGGGGCAGAGCGTCGGCCGGCGGCATGGTGAAGGATGCCAGGCGGCCGAATTAACCCTCAAGCCGTCCGCGGATGTTTTTGTTTGTTTCGCCCAAGAGGAAAAGGGGGGCTGGCGCGCGCAGAAAGCGCAAGGCATCCGTCATAAGTAGCAACTGTGAAGCTCCCACCAAGAACGCCCGCCCCCCCTTCTCTCTCAAGGCACCGACGTATCTTGCTCGCATTCCGCTCAGCTGCCTGGAAGTTTGCCTCGTCGATAGCTCTTACGCGTTGCGCTCATCCTCGACGGTGCACTGCTCTTCTGCCTGCCAGGCCGATCGACATCAACGCCTCACACCACCACAGCGGATCTCCACCCCCGGTAAAGCCCGGCCGAGTCAGCCGGAGAAGGTCTGCAGGGCAGCACCAGCACCTGCATTCAGACGGCACCAGGACTCGCCACTCGAGGGAGGAAGGCCCGGATTGAGCTCGGTGTAGGAGGATTCGAAGGAGCGCCTGGGAGCTGCTCGAGGGACGACGGGGGCCAAGGGGCGTGCATTGCCCCCTTTCGGACGGTGACCGGGATCATGTTTGGCTCGTTCTACGCCTCCCTGCCCGCCTCGCACGGCGGGAGCCGTCAGCCTTCCGTGGCGGCATCACCGGCCCCGAGTGCGGCCGAGACCGTCAGGCCGAAGCGGAAACAGGTCGCGCGTGCCTGCGACTGGTGCCGCATCCACCGCGTCAAGTGCGACACGGAGCAGCCATGCCGCAATTGCAAGGCCAGGGGGGGCGAGTGCAGCAATAATGGCAGCCTGAGCCAGGTCCGCACGCTCCCCAGAGCCATCAGGTATGTTTTGTGGTTCCAGCCGGATCCTTTAAGAGCGATGAACTGACGGAGCCGGCAGAGAAATCGAAACGCTTCGGCAACGAATTCAGGAGCTCGAGGAGAGCGTCGAGTCAGTTCGCCTCGAGACGGACAGCCAAAAATCGATGTCGAGATCGCCCGCCCCCATGAGCCAGCCGCCGCAATTCTCAAGCTCGCCGAGCTCCCTCTCCCAACGAAGTCGGAAGCTCTCCGATGGACGGCAAGACGACGCCAGTTCTTTTGCGGGATTGTCGAGGCAAAACTCATCCCTGACGTCGCTCACGCTGGCGCCAGTCTCGCCCGGAAAGCACTTTCACGGACCTTCGTCTGCGGACTCTTTTCTTGAGTCGATCAACTCATACCTCAGCTCGAGCCTCGACAACCTCTCGGGAAAGTCATTCGAGGACCCAAGCCTTACGGCACCCGGATCAGTATACGTCGATGCCACCAGAAGCGCCGAGGGGTCCGCCAGAGCCCCTCCGCCCCTCTTCCAGCAGTCGTGGCAGGCGGGCGGAAGTGTCCCCTTTTCCGGTGTCGAACTCACGCGTGTTCAGGAGTCGTACTTCATCGGCCTCTTCTGCAACTCGTGGCACTGCTGTTACAACGTCCTCGACGACGCCGGCTTCCGCAATCACTGGAAGAGCCTCTGGATCACCGAGACAGGGACCGTCAGCCCATCAAGAAAGCCCTCGTCTCTGGTTGACATCGTCATCGGCCTCGGCATGCAGTACGCCTCCATCGTCGAGCCACATGACCTGGCAGCGAGGGCACAACTCGACATTCAAGAGGTCTCAGTTTTGTCGAGATGGTTGTTTCGCCGGTGCCAGACGCTCATCATGGACGACATTGAGAAGCCCTCACTGAGGACGGCGCAGTCGCAGTTCCTCTCGGTGCTGTACTTGGAAAACACATCTCGGCCAACGACCGCTCATGCGATGCTTGCCGCCGCGCTTCGAACCTCGGAAACTCTGGGACTGCATCTGGAGCCGTCACCAGAGTTCACCGCCGCCAGGCAGGAACTGAGAAGGCGCGTTTGGTGGTCCTTGACATCGTACGATACCAACCTCTGCATTCGTCTTGGCCGGCCGTGGGGCCCTTCATTAGGCGAAGTGGTCGGCGCATGCAGCCTGCCGTCCGACAATGTCGACCGAAGTGTGCCATCGTTGCCCTCGGATCTCGAAGATGGCGTGACAGCCCTGAGCTATGCCCTCCAGGCTTCCAAGCTGGCCTTGGTGGGAAGGAAATCCGACACCGCCGGCTCACTCGACGAGTCCATGCAGGCCTTGCAGTCATGGATCGACGGCGTACCCGAAGGCCTGAAGACGGCCCGCCGCGAGGGCGGCCTGCCCTTTTCGACCGACGGCACCGAGCTGGACATCGACGGCTTCTCGCCTCCCTGGCTGCAGTGTCAGCGCCTTCTTCTGGAAACACAATATCACAATCTCGCCTTGACGCTTTGTCGAACAGCCATCGCCTTCCCCGAACCTGGCAACTCTCCTACTCCGCCGGCGGGGCCGATCAGCCAAGCACCTCACAACGCAGAACTGGCAGCCCGCCATGCAATCTCTGTGACGCAGCTGCTCCAACAGGCGATGAGGGAGTCCGATATGCTCAACGGCTGGCGAGAGCCCTTTAACATCCAGTGGAACGCAGCCATCACGCTCGCCGGCTTCATCGTAGCGTACCCCCAGGGAGGCACCGTGACCCAAGCTGCACGGCGACAACTTGCGTCGTCCGTCCAGGTTCTCAAGACGATGGGACACTTCCTTGTTGAAGTGCTGCGCCCAATTGAGGCAGCAGGGAACCTGGCGACCCGGACAGAGCAGTTCGTCACCAACGGCTCCGCGTCTAGCAGCGGTATCCCGGGCGATGCCGCCATGATGATGCCGGAAGACTTCGAGTTCGACTTCAGCCAGGAGGCACAGGAATTTCCGGTGTTCCAGGATCCAGGGCCAGAAGCGAGCAGCATGTTCAAGACGTGGGCCTAGAAAGCAGCAGACATCAGGCTGTGCGGGGGTCAGTGGCGACACGGATCCCGAGAAAATAGAAATAAAGCTCATCAGAGGCAAACTTCAAGTTTCAAGTTTCAAGTCTCCTATATGCTCGCCGAGGCTACGCATGTGAGTGATGTGATGAGTGGCGATGGGAATTCGCCCGCGAGGCAGATGCAGTGGTCTTGGGAAACGCTCATGCCCGACGAAACGCCGGAAAGGGAAGAAACCAAGAGAAAGTGCAACAAATGCATGAAAATGGAAACCGTTACGCCGTAAAGCAAAGCATGTCGTCGTGTCGAGTCAGGGTCGTCGAGGTCGTTGGGTCGGGATCGTCGGTGAACAAGGCCTCATCCTACCGGGGAAGTCGTCTCATGCCACTGCGTTACCGTGCGCGTTGCCGTATTCGACGATGCTCTTCTTTGCATGCTCCCAGAATCTCTTCATTCCGCGGCGGAAAGATTTCCCCTTTTTGTGTTTGCCTTTGCCGATCCACATGTTCTCGAGGGCCGAGGGAGAAGTCCAAAAGACGAGACCCGCGATGAGGGGGTTCAGGAAGTGCTTTCGCAGTGGTGGGACATCAGGCGCGTGGTGTTTGGTGACGTCGTATTCCAGGAACAGGATGAAGTTGCCGAGAACGTTGATGAGCCGGATGATGAGGTGCATGATGAGAAGAATCTCGGCCGCAATGACGCCAGCGTCGTACTCTTTCTCGATAGTCTTGATGACAACGTACAGAGGCGGGATACCGAGGGCCAGGACGCTGAACTCGAGTGACCCAACGACGTGATACGTGCGAACCTCGCGGCCTCGGACGTAAATGATGCCCAGAATGACGCCCATCAACAAGAAGCCCATCTGCGACAAAGTCAGACATGAACAGGAAACGAACGCGCCGAAAGTACTCACCACACTGGGAATGACGACGAGCTGTTGGTCGGCGAATGTCCTCCACAGAAGAATGTACGTGACGAGGGCGATGCCGGACCGAATGCACACAAGGACATAGTAACCGATGATGACCATCTGATAGATCAAGGCGCAGCGCGGATGAAGCTCCCAGGCGTTGCGGAGACCGTTGTTCTCCATGTCGCGGCCCCAGTCCTGGTGGCCGTGGCACGGCCAGCCACACCAGCGGCAGATGCGGACCTTTCGCTCACCGCCGTCCATGAGGACATACTCGCCCGGGCTCAGCTGGCCGGCGCGGAAGGCGCAGTCGGAGCAAAGGGCGGAGAAGGGAAGGCCGGGTCCGGGGTAGTTTGGCGGTGGCGCCTCGTCTTCCTCATCCGAGCCGTCGTCCCGCACGACAATGCGGCCGGTGACCGGGTCGGCCTGTCCGCGATGCGCCAGCGGCCACACCAGGCGGCGGCCGACGGGATCGTAGCGCATGCATGACCGGCAAACAAAGCGCAGCTCGGCATCGGTCGTGGGCGACCCGAGGCAGATACGGATGAAATCGAGGCTGATGAGCTGGCGAAAGTAGCGATTCGTGGCTCGGAGCTTCTGGAGGTCTCCGTAATTCAGGTTGGAGTAGATGAGGAACTGCAATTCCATTGGCAGAAAGAGTAGCGATGCATATTGGTTTCTCCGATACGGGTTTGGCGGGAAAATGGGCACGGTGGTGATGATCTCGCCGTGCTTCTCTGATGGCTTCTCGCCGGAGGAGGCCTCCATCTGAGAAGCGTCGAGAGAAGCCGGGGGTGGAGGTGGGGCCATTCGAGGCGCGGGCAGCTGGGTGCTCTGCTCACAGAGGTGCGTACAAGCTCCCCGCCTGGTGGAAGGGATACTCTGACGACGGTGCCGTCCAAAAGACGAAGAGTCGATCGCCTTGCCCGAAGGATGGCAAGACTGTGGGAAGCGATGCGGAGGGACGGAGAGAGAGAAAGAGATGGGCGTTCGAGGGGGACGTGAGCAAAGAACTCGTCGAGGTAGGGAGGGCTCGAAGGGCCGAGGGGTCGGTCGGGTCGGTACAGATGGTTCCTGGCGCCTTTGATGGATCCTCCCCTTGACGCATTCCACGCTTTTGCCTTTCTGGGACGGCTCGGCGGGGGAGGCGGTGCACTTTGCGTTCAGCCAAGGTGGGCGCGTGTCAGAGGATGGGCCCTTGGATGGGCGGTTGTACGTACGCTGTACGTCACGCCGCTGTCACCGAAAAGACCGCAGTGCCCCTCACGGATCCCGCTCGGCCCGGACCCCGCCTTCGCCGGGTGACAGTAGTGGTTAACGTGGAACGCGGGGTCGGACGTTGCTGTCGCGTTAAGTGGCCGGGTCGCGAAGGGTGTTTGGGGGTGAATGGAGCACCCGTATCGCCCGGGAGGTGTGAAGCGACGGCGAGCGAATATCAGGCAACGCCCAGAACGGCCCATGGGCAAGTCGGAGGCGCCAAGTGAGTAAATTCCATGCAGGACCTGAATCTCGACTCGGTCGCCCGCCCCCTTGGTTTTTTCCTTCCATTACGAGGGAGCCATCGTGGTCAGCAGCCACCCCTGCCACCACCCATTCGTGCTCTTGCTGACCGCCGCGCCGTTGAGCTGGTGGTGCCGCAGTTGCCCGCATTGGGGGCCAGGTAGGGTTGCAGCTCCAACGGCCAGACCATCTGGCCGTGGTCTGCGGCGACAAACTGATGATCTGGATCGGCCGCTGAATCGTGACACCATCGTCGCCCACTAGATGGAGTAGGTGGCAACCGCACAATTTTTCCTCCCCGTCGGCCTTGTCCCCGGACCGAGGCGGAGTGGCGTGGGTGGGCCGGTAAACCAAGTCGTATTGCCGCGCTCATGGTTCCTCGGTGTCACTGCCGTCCGTGTAGTATTCGAACTTTTCGGGCACCGGGGCGTCCTTGGTGGCTCCGTGGTCCGGGTCGGCTTCTGCAACCAAGCCGCGCTGCACCTTTTCCGCTGTATCGCTAACATTAGCCGTCGGCGCCCCTCCCGAAGACCCTGCATACTCTGGTCGGAGCATCGTGGTCATCCACCGTGCCCATTCCCACGGCCTCGCCCTGCCGCCGGGGAGGCTGTTGAAGTATTCCCAACCCATGACACCTCCAAAGTCATTGTAGCGGCTGCGCACGCCCAACAGGACGGCGCCGAGAGAATCCCATGGGACCCAGCCGTGGCCATTTTCGGGACTCGTGAGGAGGCCGATGACAATCTTCTGTCGTGGCCAGCCCTGACGCAGCATCATTTCGTACATGATTGCGTTGGCGCCGTTGCCCCAGCCGTTGTAGAACTGAGTGTTGTAGAAGGCAATGTCCTCGCTCTTGCGCAGTTCCAGCTCCATGTAATCAAAGCCGCTGAGGTTTTTGGTCGGGTTGATCATGGCTGCAGCGACGGGTGCGAGGGAGATGATGAACTCGCTGCCAAAGTCGGCCTTGATGCGATCAATGAGGCGCACGATGCCGTCGATGCTCATGGTTTCCTCGACGTCGAGGTCGATGCCGTCCAGGTTCCGCTCGCGGATCAAATCGCGGATAGGCGTCCAGTATCGCTCGAAGGAGGCGGCGTCAGCGTCAAGGCGTATGAAGGACCCGGGGGCCGCACCTCCCAGCATTCCCATGACCTTGACGCCACTCGCTTGTAACGCGGAGAGTTCGGCCCATAGGGGCTGGAAGCGGGGGTGGGAGGGATGGTGATCGTTGAGGGTGATCTTGTCGGGATCCTCGTTGATATGAAGGGCAGCGAGAATGACATGGGTGACGCTGATGCCGGACTCGGTGATGACGGGAAGGATCGGAATGAATTTGCCCTCGGGCGTGTGGTGTGTCTGGTAGTAGGTGATGATTCGAGGGAGGGCCGCGTTCTGGCCTCGAGGCAGAGGCGCCATGGTCAAGTCGGTTGCAACGTGGCGTTTGGAGTTGGGGAAGGTTTTCGCAAGATGCAGTGTCGAAACAGGTACGCTGTTGTGCGGAGGAGAGGGTGTTGAGGGACCCGGACGTGGAAGATTCGGGTGTCAATGTTGACCAGCGGGTGGGCAAGGAAGGCACGGCAGGGTTGTAGCTTCTAGGAAGCTCCTTCCATCCTGGACATGCATGGAAGTTCGGAAGGTGCATTGGGCGCGGGAGCTTCAGGCAGGGTCCACCGATCCAGGCACCCGATTTTAGCGTGCAACCCCGAGATCAGGGGCCCAAATTGCCCGTGACAGCCGACCGGTGATCAACAGTGCATCTTTGAGCGCGCGGGGGCACCCCCACGCTTTTGAGAGGCAAGTTCGGGTCTGTCGATGATTTGAGACGATTCAGACGAACGTATAAAGTGAAGGCGCTTTCGAAGCGTCGGGGGGGGGGGGGTGCTTTATCTCATGAGAATCGCTACCTGCTGATAGCCATGATGGAGGATTGGACACCTAAACTCCATGTCTTGGGCGCTAGAGCGAAGCACAAGGATGGTTTAGGGGTCTAATGAGGAAAACGATTTCATTCTCGACTGAACGGTGTACACTCCAACGACTTGACATCATCGCAAATGGACAGGAACAGTACGTAAGGTAAGGTTCCAGGTGAAGCTGCAATCGGTCGCTTCAAAGTCCAGAGCCAAGGAGATGACGATAAGATGGGAAGCAATAGATGGCCACTTAACATTTTGGCAACTACTGAGTGCTCCAGGTTCTTTCGGCCGGAATTTGTTCCTTCGAATCAAATCATCCCAAAATTCAATTGGTACGCGCAAGTGCACACTTGCTGAAGCTGGCGACTGCGATGCGCGTCATCGATATTCGGTGCGAGCATCGTGGAAATCCCCAAAATGGGCCCTAAATCGGACATGGCTCCCCACTAATCCCGGTGCTCGGCCTTCTTGGCAGTGCGAGGGCCGAGGCGCACTCCGAGTCCCTGACCACACCTCACCTCCATTCCCGGCCGAGTGCCATGATAGCCTCCGTCGCAGCCGTTCAAGGTGCTTCTAGCGGTGGATTGCTGTGCATCTAAGGGTTCAAACTGACTTCTTGTGCTTCAAATGATTGAATCTCATCCAGGTGAAAACTGCATCGATGAAGCAAAATCAAGACTCACTCTCTCTCACTCATCTCGACTTCTCACCAGACAGGAGAAGGAAGTTGACGCATCTCCAGCGCAGTCGCACTGCATTCAAGTCCGAGCAGCGACCTCGCGTCATGGAAACCCAGGTCGCCAAACGCATCCCGCCCAATCACCTCCCTTGCTTTGCAACAAACGCATCCAAGATTCTGCAGCTCACGCGGCGTCTGCCCTGCACCGAGCTCCGCCAGTCCAGCCCTAGACTCCCTTCTTTAGCGGGAGCCGCCTAAGGTTTGGGCGATCCCCATGATTTGACCAGCGCCAGGAGGATCGGACGTTGACGTCCGCCTGCGCCCAACGACGACGGCGCCCCTCGCTTACCCGTTGGCATGCTTCTTTTGACTCCGTTCGGGTCATAAATAAGGGTCGCTCTGCCTCGTGGCATCCTTGCCCAGCTATCTCTTCAAGGCTGTCAAAGTCACTGCTGCTCGCTCGCAAGTGTCTTTGTTCGACCACAAAACCGGCCTCATCTTTCCAGCAGCCAGCCCCAATACCTTGAAGATGAGCGATTCTCGACGTACGACATCTCACCCCAGAGCGACATCCATCTTACCTTGCTAACCTCACACCAGCACCGCCACGCGGCGGCTACATCGATCCGAACTTCCCTTCCCCCGGCGGTGAATGGGACACTCCAGTCATCATCTACGGCTACCGACCCTCTGTCGTCCTCGCCATCCTAGCTGCCGTCCTCTTCTTCCTCCTCGGCGTTGTCCACCTGTTCCAGACGATCAAGTTCCGCTCCTGGTACTGGATGACCTTCCCCGTCGGTCTCACATTCGAAGTCATCGGCTATGTCGCCCGCTCGCTCTCCGCCCAAAAGAACCCTTATAATCTCATCTACTTCATCCTCAACTACTTCTTCATCGTCACCGCGCCCGTCTTCTTGGCCGCAGGTATCTACACTATCCTGAGCGCCCTCATCCACCGCCTTGGCCGCCGATACTCGCCCGTCCCGCCCAAGTTTGTCCTCTGGTTCTTCATCACCAGTGATGCCATCGCCACAATCACCCAGGTTGCAGGAGCTGCCCTTATCGGTGTTGCCCAGTCGAACCGCGATGACCCTACGACGGCCAATAACATTCTTCTCGGCGGTCTGGCCTACCAGGTCTTCGCTATGGGTTGCTTTGTTATCATCACCCTCATCTTCATCATTCGCGCCAAGGCCGAGATCAAAGGCGCAGGCCTTACAGTCTTCACCGGCGTCTTCTATGCCGCAACTCTCCTAGTCTACCTCAGGACATGCTTCCGTCTGGCCGAGACTGCTGAGGGCTTGGGCGGCGAGCTGTACTCCAACGAGGTGTACTTTGGCGTCCTGGAGTTCGCGCCCGTCGTTGTCGCCGTTGCACTCTTTGCTGTCTGGTTCCCCGGGCGCTGTGTGGGCCAGAAAGTTTCGGGTGGCCCGCCCCATGGCGAGAAGAACACTTTGCAGAGGGGTCCGAGTGATTCGGCTTGAGGAATTGGGAAGGCATTGATCTTTTAGCCAGCCAACGCGTGCTTTGCATACCCAGCGAGCCACGGCGGTCTCCAGCACATGGCTGGCCACTGCAGCAAATGAGGCTCTTTGAATCAATCTTAATAGACAAGTGAAATGGCTCAAATTCCAAGGAAGAAGCTTCTCGGGACCAATTATCAGGATTTGCGAGCAGTATTACTATAATTTATCAAGACTTCCAGAAGATTGGCACGAGATGTTTCCTCAAACCTCGTGTGCCAGTCTCCGACTGTCCCTGAGGATAGTGAAAAAACCCAAGTCGAAAACTTGCATTAGGTCTGAGAAATAGATTGTAACAATAACTTCTGCCTTACTTTCTTCTCATCATCATCAAGATCTATGTACAATATACAGCTCATATGTGTTCTACTTCTCCAGGGACAAAGCGTAGGCGTGAAAGCCGCTGTTCCCCTCAAGGATTGCCAGATGATCAACATCCTCCAACGCTACTGATAGCTCAGTCAACCCGGCAGTTCGACACGTGCCCAGTGCGCTTGCCGAGGTCTTCCATCCATCTCCAACCTCTCGTCCGGTCGTGGCCTTGTTTCCTTGACGTCGGGCTCCTGCCACGCCGCCCACTTGTCCCCCACATCCTCGCGCGTATGTTCCTCAGGGTATCGGGGGTAGTTCTGGTACACGTCAAGCACTTGGGGTGCCGCGCGGGTCTCTTGCAACGCTCGTTTGTTACTCCGAACCTTCAATAAGAGGTATACAATGGCCGCAATGAGGATGGCACCTGCGCCTGCCCCGGCCCCGATGCCGGCCTTGACGGCAACTGACATCTCTTCTCCTGTGCCTTCTGAGCTAGGGGCAGGGGATGAATCGGTACCCGCGGGGCTTTGGCTATTTTGTTCCGACGGCGTAGCTGAAGGAGCTTCTGATGTGGAAAGGAGGCTCGTTGTCGTTGACTCGGGGACTGAAGAGGTTGATGAAGTCGTGGCCGTCTGTACCATGATGTATTGACTCGATGCCCGGTTCCATGTTGCCACAACCTGTGGCTCGGAGGGGAGAACGTCGAAGCGGCCGACGCCGCTGTTGCAGCAGTTCACGGTATGATCGCAGCAGTACGACGTGTCGCTCCCCGTGACGTTTGCGCAAGAGATGAGATCAGTTCCTCCTCTGTTGGCACCTGCTCAACGTCAGTACGAGTCGATCTACCACAGCCGACAGACAGGTCAAGACGTACTGAGACAGAAGTGCGCGCACTCCGGAGACTCCCATGTCGGATCTGAGCAGGAACCTCGTACGACGTTGCCGTCCGGTCCTCTGCACAGCTTGTTGGATAGACAGGCCCATCCCAGACTCCCGTGGCAGCACGGCCCATCCTCGACGTCCGCGTCGCACGGAAAGTTGTCAAACGATTGTGCGCCATTTGGATAGTAACACTTGCCGGCAGCGGAGGAGAGGGGGACTGCGGAGAGAAGGAGGCAAACGAGAATTGTTCGACGAGCCATGTTTGCAAACAATGACAGAAACGACTGGAACAGGTTCCTTTGCCGGAGCCGAAATGTCGAGATCATGAACGAGAGATTCTTTGGCACGGCGAGAAGCGGGCAGGCTGCGAGGAAAACTCGCAGAGGCGGACAACTACTTGGACAGCCCACCAGGCCCAGGGTGTCTCTTCCTTGATGCCCAGCAAACAGACCGCCAACTGCTTTGACAGCCCGCTGAACGCAACAAACCCGCCATTCTGGTCCGGCGACAAAGCATGGAACGATACTGGATTTCAAAGGCCGACCAGCTCCAGCCCCTCCCCGCTGTCATCGTGTCCATTGGCCTGTTGGTTGCTGTCGCGCGTAGGTGCATGATGACCCCTGCGTGATTGGTGTGTTGGTTCGGCGTTGGACTCGGTTGCTATCGATATCGCCGCCGTCCCGACAGTCTGGTAAATTGCGCCTCCCGGGCGGCGCATCGGCCAATCCGGCGGCAGAGCGCAGCCAACGGAGGCGTGATTGCGCCGCCGACGCACCGTTCATTGGCCCTCTTCGCGACTTCCAAGACCTGATGATGCTGGCCTTCAGGTTATCCACAAGTCTTGGGTGTCAAGGGTCGTACTGAGGGGGGTTTGCTCGGCTCGCCGGAGCCATCCAGCCATCCACCTATGCTGTGGTCCTAGTACCCCGGGCGCCCGGGTGATGTCGCGGTCGCTTTTCGCTGACGATGTCCGCTCTCTTCCTTTCCTCTTTCCGCCCCCCAACCTCATTTCACATTTCCGACTGCCTCGCTGGCGATGCAGCAATGCTCTCAAATCAGGCCAGAATTTGTCTTGCCGTCGCAATTACCTTCATTGTTGGAATCTATCTCACAGAACATTACTCTGCCTACAGCACCTCGGATGTCTTCCACCGACTGGACCCGAGCTCCTCCGGCTCCCCCGCAGACCCGCCCCCGCTGAACCTCACCGAACAACAGTTCCCATCCAAGATCTGGCAGAGCTGGAAAGACGACTCGGACGACCCGACAAACCGGACGATTGGGTTCCCCCGACAATGGCGCATTGTCAACCCAGGGTGGCGCTACGAGCGCATCACCGACGCCAACATTGATGCCTATGTCGAGGACAACTTCGAAGACGACATCGCCGACCTGTTCGTCAGCTTACAAGATACGATACTCAAGGCGGACCTCCTTCGATACTTGATACTCTTGCGCGAGGGCGGTGTCTGGGCCGACATCGATGTCTACCCGCATCAACCCATCTCAAAATGGATCCCCGAGGAATACCGCTCTTCGACCAACCTCGTGATCGGCATCGAGAACGACCATCACAAACGGCCAATCTGGCCCGGGTCGCCGTACTCGGTTCAATTGTGCCAGTATACGGTGCTGGCAAAGCCCGGTCATCCCATCATACGTGCGCTCGTGGAGCAGGTTGTCCATGATCTGCGAGACCTACCAGAGGCTGGAGCTGGTGGCCACACGACTTTTGAGCAGGTCATGGCGACTACTGGTCCTTTCGCCTTCACCAAGGCCTTGATGGGCTACTTCACAAATACAACCGGGGTGGAACATACTGGGAACGAGTTGACATCGCTGGAGAAGCCAAGGCTGATCGGCGATGTTCTCGTCTTGCCGAAGGACAGCTTCGGGTGGCTCCCTCAAGAGCACACGCATGAGCAGGGAAGTGAAATGATATTGGTAGAGCATCTGTTCATAGGTTCATGGAGAGATAGCCATCCTGGATGAGGGATGTCGATAGGAATGATGAAGCAAGCGTTTGTCTGTGTGTCGGGGTGCTGCCGTGAAGAAGTCTTCGAAGCTGCGGCTTCTTGTACTCGTGTCCGGAGAGAGTGTGTCTTAAAGATGCAATCATCTAATCCATTTGAAATTTTGCAGAACAGCCTGAGTCCTGTCATGAGGCCCAAAGGGCCAATGCGTGCACCGATTGGAGCTGTCGTCGCCGACCACTCATTGCACCGAGTGGGTCGGGTCGGGAAAAGGGGCAGCGCCAAGCATCACCACTTTGGCGAGTCTCGAGGACTGGGAGGATGCACCCCAAGACAACCACCTTTCCCAGGTTGCAACCAAATGAAATTAGCATGAAATTGTGCGGTTTATTCCGCTCGATCTTTTTGAGTAGAAATTGAGATCTGAGAAGTTCTGGGGGAATTGGCAAAATGGAAAAAGTGAGGATGGCGCCCTATCCGGAGCTCCACAGCCATTCAGCGTCATCTACACGGGCGGCGGTGGGGTACCAATATCCAAGATTTCTTGGTCCCCCGAGTTGCCAGTTGCGCCATCCCCCAATTGTTGGAAACAGACCAAGAACGGGCAATAGATAAGGGTAACCGGCGCCCAGTGCACACAGCAGCTGCCATAGCGCATCGAGGCACGCGGGAGGCATGGCTTATCCCCAGGCAAGAACAACAACACCACCACCTGCACGCGCGCACTTACACGCGTCTTGCGCGCCCAACTCAAGTGAATTTCATCTCCCACCTGCCGTCTGAAAATTGGAAACTCTCGTGGCCACCCAAAAAAATCCCACTCCTCCAAGTTCGGCCGCGTCAACACTCCGACACTCATCCGCACACAACACCACCCTCACCTTACTATCATTCGTATTCCCATCATCAAGACAACATGGGTAAGGGAAAACGGGC
Organism: Plectosphaerella cucumerina; assembly: GCA_020746995.1. Classification (NCBI taxonomy): domain Eukaryota; kingdom Fungi; phylum Ascomycota; class Sordariomycetes; order Glomerellales; family Plectosphaerellaceae; genus Plectosphaerella; species Plectosphaerella cucumerina. The sequence continues at coordinate 5,844,360 of JAGPXD010000002.1, forward strand.
CCGTGAGCGCCTGCAGCGCTACACAGAGGAGAGAAAGGTGAAGCAGAAGAAGCTGAAGGCTGCTTTCCGTGCTTCTCGAGGTATGTTCCTGTTCACCCATCATTCATCAACTTGTTGATGCACACCACTGTCAGAAACATGGACTCATTATTTGTTGCAGCTGCTTTCAATGCAGCCAATGGAGGCAACGACACGAAGACCAACGCCGCGTCGGACGAGAATGCCAAGGGTGAGTGCCGACTGGACATCGGGGCCGTCGAGTTGTCAAGTACACCACTGACCAGCATTACAGAGTCTCAGAACATGGATGCTGCCGACAAGGATGTCGAGATGCTGGAGGACAACGCGCCCATGACTGGGAACACGGCCGTCGATGCTCCTGTCAACAAGAAGAAGAAGAAGTACGCTGGACCGATCGAGATGCCCAGAATGTACATGGCGAAGAAGTCCGACAACTTCTGTGGCGCCTACTTCCTCAGGGCCCTCAAGCAAGCGACATCGGACCAGTTCATGACAGCCCGCAGCTACATGATCAGGCCCCCCGTTTGGCCCATCGAGCACATCCGAGATCTCAACACCTCCCTGAGGTTCATTGGCCAGCTGGGCCACGACGCCGCGCGCCTTCGGGCATTCTTCACCAACGTCTTCGAGATGGCTGTTCAAGTCAGGTCCGAGAACCCTCGCTGGTTCCCCCAACTTCCCGGCCAATTCATGCTTCTCGACAACCTCAACGAGTTCATCTACGAGGTCCACGACCGACTCCGCGGCGTGCCCATCAACGCCGGCGGCATGGAGACTCCAATGCTCTTCCCGCCCACCCTCATCTACGACACCATCAACAACGTCGTCGCAGACCGTCAGGACTTCCTGACCGACCCTGGCGCCATGACCGCTCTTGAAGAGGGCCGCCTCAGTCCCCTGTCCAAGAAGCAGAAGGCCATGTTCAAGGCCATCGAGGACTGGAAAGCCGGTCTCCCTGGCGGCAAGTACCTCCTCTCGGAGCTTCGGGAGACGGCGATCGATCCCTCGGTGCCGTTCACCATCCCTCTGCGCCCTCGGGACATCGAAGAGCAGGGTGACGAGGAGGATGAGGAGGAGGAGCATTGGGAGGACGAGGAGGACGAGGGAATGCCCGAGGCGACCCAAACCACCCTCGTGCTGCGTCCTCGCAAGCCTACCAGCGAGTAAAGGGTGTGTTTGTTTTGTTAGGGCCTAGATACCTATATCGAGAGTGGCGGAGATGTGAGCGGAATACACGGCCAAAGGCCAAGAGATCATGAAGAATCGAGAAACGAGCCATCAAAATGTGATTAAAGCGCCGAAGTCTACCGTTTTTAGACGACGGACTTGACGTCAAATCTTGCCAGCTTCACCAAACTTGACTTGCCGTGGTCAACATGAAAACCGCGCCGGTGGATGGAGTAGTAGACCATGCTAGCATGTGGAACCGCCGGACCGGCCTCGGAGCTCAAAGATCAGGGCAGTGTGGATAGTATCCTGGAAATGTACAGAGCTCACGGGCATTTGCGTTATTCTCACTGCAGAGCGCGGTCCCGAACGACCACTTCGCCAATATCCAAAGATGCTCATGGTACTGACAGCATTACAGAGCTGCCCGTTCTGATGATCGAGGGATTCCATAGGCAAGTTCGACCCTCTCCATGGGAACAAGGTCTTACGATGCGTCATTCTCTCTCATTTCGTTGTATCGGAGTATCTCAGGCAAGATGAGGCATTGAGAGGGGTTTGAATTTGATTTGTCACCTCCTATGGACACCTTCAGCCTGGCATGATTCACAGTCTTGACAAACATCGCGACCCACCTAAGACGTTACTTCTTCACGGAAGAATAGTCGTACCTGATTTTGAACTCGTGCGTGCATGTATGTTTTACTAGGCCTAGTTCATGGGTGTCGGTATGGGGCGAGGGGTGCCATGCAAAGTACGGCAATGAGGATGACGTTGACAACCATGCTGGTCAGGTTTTTCAAGCGCGCGTGGTCGGCCATGGAGCGTTGATGTCGGCGACTTGGCACTTGATGGAGGCCGGGAATGGGTGAGAACTTGTAGCTGGAGAATCAGGAAGATATCAGGACAGCTATCGTGATCATCGAGGAGCTCCTGGTACATGGGTGAATATCTGGTGCTTGTCTTAGGCACTCGTTGAACTCTTTCAGGCACACTGACTAATCCTGTCAAAAAGCCACAAGTCCGCACCGGGTAACGCCCGAGAAATGGGGAGATCAAGGTAATTAATACTGAATTTAGGCGTTAAACATCCAACGGAAGCACCTAAGTGATGCCAGGAGGTGTTGGAGCTCCTTTCTTTGATCACGGCGATGTTGTAAACTTGTGGCGTTCAGCTCGTGGAAAACTGATCGTCAAACAAAGCATGTCAGGCACCCTTTGACGCAATCGCCTCATCTCAGCCGACAGCAAAACACTCGTCATTTACTGCAGCGGCATCCCTTCAAACTATGATCCCATTCTCCCGTCAACCAGATGACTCTGGGGCACAGGATGCCGTTGCTCGGCGGCCATCTCAGGAACGACCACCCTCGATGTGTACAGTCAGCAACCCAAGATGCAAGCCCCTTTTCGACACGCACTGTGAAACTGGGGCCACCAGCCTCGACTGAGCGGGACAAGGGAGTGCCAATCGCATTGAAGGATGATGAGATATTTGAGCAGGCAACCGATTATATTGGAGTGTTTCAAACAACGTTTGACATGAATGTTCCAGTCTCCTTGAGCCGTCGAACATCTTCCTGTATTTCCCTGTCCCTTCACCTCCGAGGGGTGTCTTCTGCTTAGTCAGCTGAAGTCCCACCTTCGACCTCACCTTTGAGCCTGGTCGGAAAGACAGGTTGAAGGAGGCAAATTTTGAAATTGTTTCGAGATAGGGATGATTCGAATACCAGATCAGACTATCATATCCGGTCATAAACCGAGTGTTATATACGGGTACGTCGTAGTACCTTGATTCGTTAAAGTCTAGAATCACAAGTGGATACAAAAGGACAGCACTTCCAGATAGAGCAGAGCGAAAGTCACGGAAGATAGTTTGTCTTTCGTGGATAAGTGTTTGGCATCACGGGTCTCGACGAAATCAGGAAATAGTATTAGAGAAAGGAAAAAATTCACGATAGAGGACTTCTCTTCCGTCGTTTTCATTCACAGCTTTCGCTCGAGGTTTATCTACCTCCCCTCTTTAGACCCTTTCCCCCTCTCATTTCCTCTCCCACGGGCCTGACCCCCTACTCTGTGGCAGGCCTGAAAGCCGCCGTAATCAGGTCGTGCGACTTGAAGACCAGGTCCTGGAGAAGGAACTGGCCGCCGCCGAAAGACTCGATCCAACGGTCCACCAGTCTGACGACGTAGAGCTCCTTTTGGGAGCCCTCGACCTTGGAGGACGGCGAGGCATCGCGGTAGGCCTGGCGGGCGGCAGCCATGCCGTCGATGATGTGACCGAGGACGAAGATCGACAGGTTGTATCGATAGGATGGAAGGCCGCCCGCATTGATATGTCGGCTCATAGTGTGGCTGACGAGATCGAAGAAGGCAACCCGGTCTGCGGGAACGACGAGCTTGCCGGCGGGGAGAAAAGTCGGATTCTTCGCCTTGACTTTGAGAGCGGCTTCGAACAGTGTGAAAATGTACACCTGAAGGCGCTTGCCGCTCTTGGGGATCGAACTGCCGAAATCGAGGGCGAGACGGAGCGATGCGACGACTTCGGCGTCCCAAAGGGGAAAAAATGAGGCCTCGCCAGGGTTGCGATAGTTGTCAATAAAGCCTTTGGGGAAGGCGGCAGTGAGGATGCTTGGGAAGGTCTTGAATCGGAATCTGTTGGCCTTTCCCTCCTTCTTATCGTAAGTTTTGGCAGGAGCGGCGTCATCCTCGAGATTGGCCATGTCGACGTCTTGATCGCGGGGTCCCATGTCGGCTTGGGCGGTAGCAGCGACGAATTCGGCCAACCAACGCTGTCCGCGGAGGGCGTTTGCAGCGTTGCAATGGGCGAAGTACCTGTCATCGCGTTCGCGCTGGACTATAGAAGCGCGGTGGTTAACCAAATGAAGACGTGTTGAGAAAGTTGGGGAGGTATCTTACGCTTGGCATCTCTGGCATCGTCGCGGCGGTGGCGCTTGATCCCCTTTTTGGCAGCCCGGCTCTCCAGACGATCGGTCGACTTCTTTACGATGCCCATATTGACAAGTTGATGACCTGGAGGAGATGATGGGTTGATGTGGATGGTCAGTGGAAGGCGAGGCGAGGCAAGGCCAGGAGATGAACGAAGGGGATGGTGGAAAATGTGAGGTTGTGAGGGCTGGGATGGTTTCACTTCTGCTCGGCGCACAGAACAGGTGAAAACGTCTGATTGCGGGCTGTAGGAAGGCACGGTTGCTTTACGCGCAGATGCGTGGCGCGTACCATCCCTCCTGATAGCCCAGGAGTCAACAACACGTGAGTGCCTCTCGGTGTGGCCGGTGTGCCTCGGTGCATCACAGGCACCGAGCTGCGCACCGGCCTAGGTAGGTACTTAAAGTGTTTTTTGCGCGTTACTAGCAGAGTCGGGTCGTTGGCACCCCAAGTACAATCTCGTACACGGCGAAATTCCTGGTCATATATCAGGACACTAACCCGAAAGCACACCGGGTTCGATCCCCCGGCTCCGGCTCGGCTCTATCCTCTTTTTCATTTCACCCACTATGTCTGATACCTCTAAATTTCACTTTTAGCTAGCAGAGTGTAAGCTGCAATCATTTCTTCAGTTTTTAAGCTTCAAAAGAGCCGGGTGCAGTGTGTGCAGCCGATGCAGCTGGAGAGGGCATTCCCAAGCATGCACCGTTGAGACGCAGCCTTTTCGCAATGCAGCCAGGGCGACCCAGAAAGTGGGGTTCATGATCTCAGATGCAGGTGTTTGCCTACTGGGCTGGTTGCCTTGCGGACACAGCTCATTCATCAACCTTGAAACCTCGAACTCCTGCTTTGTTTCTCCAGCAACTTCTGAACACGAGGGACAGACAGCATCCTTCTCCCAAGTCAATTGCAAACAAATCCTCCCAGGATATTGACAAGACAGAAACTTTCAAAACACCACGCTTGCAGTCATGCCCGCGCATCAGCAGATACCACAAGATCTCAGTCGACAGCAACATCAGATCTTCAAGGGAACAAGATAAGTCGGCTCTCGTAACCAACAGGCTCGAATTCTTAGACTGACGAGCTCAAACTAGAACGGCAGGCTTCCTCACAGCGACTCTCGACATTGACGACATTGATTCCTCCCATCCATCTCGCCTACAGCTCCTCGACATGCAGCCCAGCCCGATGAGGAAGCTGAGCACGCCACCACGCCCGCCGATCCAACACACCCAACAAGACCCTCATTTCCCTCCCTCCCACACCATCGAAGAACAAGTTCAATACCCAGCACAGGTCACCGCATCATGGTGATTGGCCCCCAGCCAGCACGTTGCGCCATGCGCGACATCGATTGGCGGCGGCGTTCCGGACCGGGGTGGGGGGAGTCGGCAGCCCGGTTGCAGTAGCGCCTTGGCTCCGACCGGCGACCACGGCGACGGAGCTCTGTCGTCGCGGGGAGAGGGCGGGCACGTGGTCGTCGGACGGAGACGCCATTCACGGACGTCCCTGGCCGATTCCTTCGCGGCGAGCTATCAATCCCTCTCCCCCTGGAGGGTGCTCGTCATGCAAGGTCCACCGAACGGTACTTTGGGCAAGGCGGCGCCCACGGGGGCGGTTTGTGGACGTGGGATGAGGCTCGGCGGCTGGTGGTGGCGTTGATAAAAAGCTCACAACCGTCCTTTGGATGCAACGTCGTCCTCGTTTGTCGTCGCACCTCTCTTCCGAGCCAAATCTCCGACAAATCACCCCCACTCGCCGTCATGGTCGCCAACGTCCTCGTTAAGGCCCTTGTGCCTGCCCTCGCCCTCGGCGCTGCCCTCTCCCGCCGCGAGCCCTTCGATTACGACTCCCTCAGCTTGAGGACCGTGGGTGCCCGCAATACTCTCGCAAGTCTCCCCTCATCTCCTCTCGTGTACTCCTCTAACCTCTCCCAGGACTGGCGCGTGTGGCTCGAGAAGGACGGCCAGCCCATCTCCTTCTGGCACGACGTCCCCCTCTACCCCGACGAGTCCAACAAGCGCATCGTCAACTTCGTCGTCGAGATCCCCCGCTGGGAGGACGGCAAGATCGAGATCCGCCGCCAGGAGCCTCTCAACCCCATCTTCCACGATGACCGCAACGATGCCCCGCGCTTCGTTGAGAGCGTCTGGCCGCACAAGTCGTACCCTTTCCTCTACGGATCTATTCCCCAGACGTGGGAGTCGCCCAACTTTGAGCACCCCTACACCAACGAAAAGGGCGACAATGACCCCGTCGACCTCTTTGACATTGGTCAAGAGTGAGTGCCCTTTGTCTGCGGGGAAGCTGGACAGCTGCTGATTGATGATTCGCAGGCTTGGTTACATCGGTCAGGTGAAGCAGGTCAAGATCCTCGGTGCCCTTGCCCCCAACGATGGCGGCGAGACAGACTGGAAAGTCCTCGGCATCGATGTCAATGACCCTCTGGCTCCTCACGTCGACAACTTTGAGGACGTAGAGAAGTTCCGTCCCGGCCTTCTCGCCGCCTACAAGGATTGGTTCACTGTAAGGTCACCTTCACCTACCACTGATCAAACGGCCAGCTAACTCTGCGTAGTACTACAAGGTCGCCCGTGGCGGCGACGTCATCCCCCTCATTGGCGGCGGTTTCCACAACGCGTCCTTCGCCGCCCACGTCGTGGAAGAGTCGCACGGATACTGGCTCGACCTCGTCAAGGGCGCCGTGCCCACCGGCTCCATCAATTACAACCAGACCTCGCGCCCCGATATTCGCAAGAGCTACGTCAGCAAATGCGCCGCCACCGCACAGCTTGGCCTTCCCGCCGAGTCGAACATCAAGCCCGCCGCTGCCAAGCCCGAGCGCTTCAATCAGTGGTTCTACCTCGACGAGGACTTCCAGCTGATTGAGCCTCCGACGAGTGCATAGGTGTCAGAGATGGAAAAGGATGTTGAGAAAAGCGTATGAGGTGGGCGAAGGAGAAAAAGACGTGTTGTAGGGTCTGGCATGATAAATAGGCGCGGAAAGGGGATGCGGCTGTGACTTTTCAACGTCAATATCACGGGGTCCGTCCCAGAATACCACACATCCATCCATCATCGGGGCATCGATGACGCTGTTTCACCATCTCTGACTATCAAGTCAAGCTAGCCCCCACTCCAAACGGTTTGTCACATTCACCTAGGTAGGTACTGAGGCGCAGCCTCTGGAGCGAGGCGTCCACCACGACTCCCCCTCCAACCAAACCTAGCCACTGACAAACAAAATCTTGACCTGGCACCAACAAACACACACGTCTTCCATCAAAACCTGAACCCTTTTTGCACAGAGCCAATTTCCTTGTCCTTCGCCGCTGACCGCTCTGATCACCGGTCCTCCACTCAGGTATGTCCGATACCACAAGATCTCAATCGACGGTGGATTTGCTGAACTACAAGTTGGAGAGACGCGCCGCGCTGGTCGCGATTCAATCAAAAGCATGGCAACCGCTTCAACTATTCGCCCTGAGACTCGGCTCCTCTACTCACCAGGGGAGATACTCGATCTCCGCTCACATCTGGCTCCTCAACCATTCGGAAACAGCTACTACGAGGCGCCCTTTAACCGGGATCACCTGTACCAGACCCCCGAGGTCATCTCGCGATCAATTGTTCGGAATTTCATCTTTGAGAAAGAAATGCGCGAGAGGGATAGCATGAGCCGGGCTACCCCCTCTGCTGAAGCATACTTGGACGCAAAAGGTATTGACCACAAGGCAGCGATCCAGGTCATCAAGCACGTGGCGGCTGGCCCCAAAGAGGGCGCTCAAGTTCTCATCTGTAACGTCCCTCGGCCTCCTGGGGAGTACTGGCGCTCGATGGGATGGCACGAGGATGACTTCCCCGGCACGGTCGTTGCAAAGGACTTCGACCCACTGTACTTCCCTTCCATCACAACAGCATCAAGGAATGACATCCGGCTTGATGTTGTCTCCCTAGCCGACAAACAATACGCGCATGAGGCTGCAGCATACATTGAGATCCACGGAAGCCGTGGGGAGAATCCAGTCGTGGACGATTCGACTCCAAAGTTCTACGGCACGTTCACCAGCACCATCAAGGACCCGAACTCAGCCAAGACCCGTCAGGTCCGCATTGTGCTTCTCGAATACGTCGAAGGCACCTCACTGGCTGCCATGTGTACTGTGCGGCACCGACCAGGAGACAGCGCCTATCTGGTTCCGACAGAGAAAGCTGGAAATCTGAAGGAGCGTCTTGAAGTCTTCGCGCGGATGCTGCACTGCTCCGTGGCACTCGAGAAGATCGGAGTCTCTCGACGATCTTTCGACCCCAGAGATATACTGGTTGCCAACGACAAAATCGGCGGTGGCAAGCGCGTTGTGATCACTAATTTCAGTCACACCCAGATTGTCCGCTACATGAAGCACGCCAGTGCCCTCTGTACCTACCTGCCCCGTCCTCTTCATCCTCGGTGGCGTTACGGTATCGATGCGTTCGAGAAGTTTTGGCGGCTGGTTTCCTCTCGAGTGGCTCGACTACGAGGAGCCATTCTTCCTCGACGACGAGAGCACTGACTCGGACTCGGAGTTGGAATGCCACTCGGATGACGAGGCTGAGGGTGCTGGGCCGTCTTTCACCAAGTGGGCGAACAGATACTTTATTCTCGAGGACTTTGTGCTCGCTGAAGAGGCTGACGTCTTTGCGGAACAATACGAAGAGGAGCGACACCAGAAGGTTGAGAAAATGGCCCAAGGTCATGAGGGGTCGGAACCCTCATCGCCGAACACGACGCACGACTACCTTGGAACCCGGACAGCCCAGCTGCTTCATCCAACGATTCCTCTCAGAGTCTGGAGGGCCAGGTATCCGATGCAGTCGGTGACATTTCTCCACTTTTCAATCAGCCACATTTAGTAGGCTTCACCACCTACCTAGGAAGGTGGGTGGGCAGCCACTTTCTTCAACAAACTGGTCACTCCTTGCCCGCACTATTTTCATCCGCCCAGTGTCAAAGTTTGGTTTCCTTTCTTGCCCTTCCTCTGATCTCTCACCAGAGCCTGTGCCTAGAGACAAACACGGACAACTTCCTTACATCGTGGCATCATGTCCTCATCTTCTTCTTGGCCCCCGGCCTCTTTTACTTCCTTCTATTCGGCCGGAAATATTCTTCAGCTTCGCTCGCACAACCCATGCCAGCCGTTTGGGGAGGAGTGGTATAAACCGCCGTTCGACATTGCCTCTATGGACCTGAATGCTATGAAACCCAGCGAATTGACACCCCAAGACTTTGTCTTTACAAAGCAGCCACGAGATCGAGACCCAAGAAGCCCTATCCCTCCCTTTGCCCAGCTTTATTTCGACGCTGGTAGCCACGGACACGAGATTTCTCTGCGTATTCTAGAAAACAAGCCGACTGGTCGAGCCACTGGATCCCAACTTGTCCTTTGCGAGGTCCAAACCAGCCCTTCTGAGTATTGGAGAGCTATGGGCTGGGAAGACTCGAGCTTTCCATCCCAAGTCATTGCAAAGATTTTCGATCCGCTCTTGTGTTCGACGACTCTATCACACCATGGAAAGCGCTGGGACCCTGTGTCTTGGGCCGACAAACAACACGCACACGAAGCCGCTGCATATATCGAGATCCATGGACATCGAAAGGAGCATCCCATTGTCGACGATGTCACGCCAAATTTCTACGGATCATTCTCGATGACGCTCGAGAGTCCTCCTTCTGACAATCACCCACGTCGTTTCCGTCACGTTCGTGCTGTTCTCCTTGAACACATCCACGGTACGCCGCTCCCTGAACTATGCATTCGCAGACGTTATTGTGGCATTCCCCTCGGTCTTATCCCTACCGAGAAATCCGGGGATATAGATGAGCGCCTTCGTGTCTTTGCACGCATGCTACATGGACTTACCGCCTTGGAAATTATTGGCGTTACACACCGAGATCGAAACCCAATGAACATTCTGGTCCTCGGCAACGAGGGGGACACGAAGACGCGGGTGGTAATTACAGACTTCAACAAAACCCTAGTCTACCGCTACTCAAAGAGAGGGATGAGTTTCAGCCAGGCTCTACCTCGCCCTCTCCATCCAGCCTTTCGCTTTGGTATTCGATCATTCAACCAATTTGGAGGCTGGTTCCCTGAGGAGTGGCTCGACTTCGAGGAAACCTACTCGGAAATCGACAGCGACTCGGAAACCGACTCAGATACCCACTCAGACTCGAAAACCCACTCAGACTCGAGAAGCCACCCTGACGACCAAGGGCCAGGACCATCTTTCGAGGCGTGGGCTCTGAAAACGTTCTCCGAGAAAGACTTCGTCATGGAAGACGAAGCTGATGAGATTGCGGAGCAGTACAACAAGATGATGCAGGAAAGGGAATCGACGGAGACCAGCGGGTTGCAACCTGCCGAAAATTCCAGCACTGCGTCACCACCGATCGGTTTCATGATCCATAGGCTCAACCTGAGCGGCATCAAAGGCCAGCTCTCGCACAGCAACAGACAGACTGGCACTGCTGGACGACTTGGTCTCGGCTTCACATTGGGCCTGCCAAGCTGAAACCACCTCTCACAGATCTATAGAGGAGCTGAAATAACCTCGGGCCCCCGTCGCTCATTCTTGACTCCGAGTGGACGTCCAGCGATATCGGCACCTCCTTACAAGTTACGGGACCGGTCTCCTCAACATCGAATTCAGATTGTCCTGCAGTACTTACCCCCAGATGACCAGTGTATGGGATGGGGAGCCGCTGAAGAACCGCTTTTACGACCTGCAGGCTTGCCGACAGAACCTCGAGATATATGCATTTGGGCTAGAGTCCGTGAATGATGGTCATCTTTTGGTCATTGCCGAGTTCCACTTCACCGGCAAGCAAAACCTTCATCACTACCAACGCGGAGGACGAGCGCTCCTCTCGGGCATCCTGGCTTGCCGGCTGAAACAAAAATGCTGCAAAGATGATCTTGCTCAGCAGCCAGAGATTGCGATGGCCTACTGCCTACAGGTCGAAACATGCAAGGGCGATTCTCTGAAGAACTTGCAAAGACTCAATTCAGTCCACGCCACGCAGATCAAGCATTGAGAGGGCTTGATGGACATTTTCGAACGCACCGAGACGACGTTCAACAAAGGCTCAGGCATCCGCGAAAAAGAATTCGCAGCAACAAACCTCTGGAAGCGTTTCAGGCCAAGAACACCGAGGCAATCAATCGGACGGTCAACAAGGTCGTCAGCATGGCACTCATCTCCGACCCTATTTACCGAGCTCGATTCACGGCCGATAGCTTTCGCTGCCGACTAGGTGTCTTCTGCAAGCTCCGTGATGCCCCTTCCGGATCATGGGACCACAAGATGATACTCGAGGACGCTGTTGTCTTGGAGTGGGAAGAGGCCAAAAATGAGATCGAGAAGCTCGCTGCTGTCTGAGACGAGCGAGACCAAGACGTCTTCGGGGCTGCACTCACAGAGTGCCAGAAGAGAATGGAAAAGATCCAGGCGCAGAAGGACTGTGAGATTCACGCGAACAAGCGCGAAGACACTCTTCCTATCTTCGTCGCCAACACCATCAATGGCCCGAAGCAGGACTGCAAGCCAGATGAACAGCCATCTCAGAAAGCTTTGGACAATATGGCGCAGTTCCATCATGTCCTGATCTGCGTCGCTTGTCAGTACCAGGACGTCCAGAGACTTCGGAGCTGTTCGAAGTATCTGAAGCAGATGAAAACACTTCGAATACCCAAGGAGAAGGTCATGGCCGGAAAGAAATGGCAACAGTTTGAGGTTGTCGCGGATCCTTTTGCCGTCAGCGCAGACGACATCCGACAGACGGGCGCCCTCCTAGCCGACAAGGACAAGCAAGACAACAACGAAATTGCTCCAAAGCGACAAAGGTCGACAAGCCCAAGCGATGAAGTGGCGGAGTCAGCCCCCCTAAAAAGGGCCAGAATCTCTGAAAGCGAGCCCAGCACAGATGAGGAGGATCAGGCGCCTCTCCAAGAAGTGTTCATCAGCAACATTCCGCAGGACATCCCCAAGATAACCAAGATGGTGGATGACCTGTCGAAGATGGTTACTCTTCTCGAAGCGCGGCTTGAGGCAAGCGACGGAGCATACATGAGTCTCGAAACGAAATTTGACGAGCTGAAGACTGAATTTGATGACTACAAGCGATTCGCCAGCAAGAAACTGGACGACAAGGACCAACAGATCGCCACACTTATGGCAAACCAGGCCGACATGGACGAGTTTGTTTATGAGTCAGTCGCCAGGAAACTGACCGAAACCGAAGAGCAATTCAACGAGCACATCACAAACGTCATGTACCAGATGAAGGGCACAGCGCCACAGTTCGACAAAACCAACATTAAATCTCCTCTGGGCAGAGCTAGCGGCGAAGAAGGCCCTTTGAAGAAAGGTGAAGACTTAGAGACAAGCAACGAGGATCGCGGATTGGCAGAGATGGGCGGTTCCGTGGATTTGACGGGCGAGACAGACGACGATGTCGACAACGACAACTTTGAGGCTCCTGTCTCGAGTAATAGATTCGATACCCGTGACTGCGTCGATTGACCTTCTGCGTCGAATGATCTGCTGCTCCAATTGATCTGCTGCGTCGGTCGATTTACTGCGTCGATTGATCTGCTGGGCTGATTGATCTGCTGCCTCGATTGATCCGCTGCGCCGATTGAGGTGACTCGCTGGAGCAATGCGATTGTGTGGTTTGTTTATTTCTTGAATTTTGAGATTGTGCTGCCAGAAAATCTGTTGGCAAACGGCCCAACATGGAGGAAGTTGCCCGGCCGTAGATTTGTTGCCCACCTTGCCGATTGTCAGTTTCACCGATAATGGAGGACTGCAATTATCCCTCAAACAGGATAATATGGAATACCTCACCCAATTCCCATCCCGCGAAAATGGGATGTTACTCAGTTTTCATGGTAATCCGAGATTCAAATTTGCCAGCAACCTCGCATCCTCTTCTATACTGCGTGCTACCGTAACTATGTCGTAGGGAATCACGCCCAGGCTGCGGCGAAGCAGAAGATATTCGGACTTGTTGATACTGGATGGCTCCCACACCCGCAAACCAGACGGTCATCTGCCACGGCGGCGATTTAGTCGTAAGAAAACGCCGTTTAGGCTAGATTATCAGAAGTCTATGTACTGATATGAAATCACTCTACAACACATTACACTCATTACAGCCCACTCACCGCGGCCGACTCGCCAGCCAAGGCCCTCAGGACATACACGCTCATCCTCACGCCAGCGCCGCAGAACTGGCTTCCATCGCCGGGGCACGCGAAGCCGCACTCAGCATCTTCCAGAAGCTCACCGGGCCGTGCCACGCCCTCAGCTGGCGGGTCGCCCTCGACGTTGAGCCTCTCGCCGCACCAGCACTCGCGGCCGTACTCGACGCCGGCGAAATTGCTGCCTTCGCATGTGGCGATGCAGAGGTCGATCGACATCTTGTCGCCGTCATTAAGCGGCTGGCGCTGCAGGAGACGGCCGGGCTCGGGCTCCGAGTAGCAGCCGGCGTAGACATAGTCCTCATTGCCGGGGTAGACCGAAGGCGTGGCGGGGGTGTCGGCGATGGTTGTCGAAGAGGCGATGGGCGGGAGCGATGTGGCCTCAGGAAGGGTGCTTGAGGTGATGATGGGGGCGGATTGTTCGGTGGACGAGAGGGCGGCGCTGGAAATAGCTGATGAGGCATCCGAGGCAGCGGGGGCGCTGGAGTCGGCCGAGATGATATCCGAGGTAGAGGGAATGGCCGAAGTGGCATCTGAAGGAATGTCCGACGTGGCGCTGGGAGCGGCAGAGAACGCCGACGACACTTCAGCAACAGTGGAAGACACCGCCGAAGAAGCAGGCACCTCGCCCTCAAACTCCGTGTCAATATACAGCTCCAGCCTGTTGCCGGCACCACAGTACTGCGTTGTGTCGCCAGCGCAGACCATGTTGCAGTCATCCTGGTTCGCAGCGAGATCGGCGCCGCCGGCAATGGTGCTACCGCAGAAGCACTCCCTAGAGTATTGGGCGCCGAAGTATCTTGAGCCCTTGCAGTACTGGGCGCACATCTCGAGGGTCATGTCGTCGTCGGCAAGGAAGCCCTCGCCCAGGGCGCGGACGCCGTCACCCTCGGTGTAGCAGCCCTGGAACTCCCACTCGCCGATGAGCTCGGTCTTAGCGGGGCCGGTCTCGACCGGCGACGAGGCGGCGGGCTCAGAGCTGGTGGGGCTCGCGATTGCCGAGGAGGGGGCCGAGACGGGGCTGGAGGGGATGGCCGTCGAGTTGCCGATGATGGAGGACGTCACAGGGGGCTCGGGCTGGCTGTCAGGGTCCCTCTGGTAGATGTTGAGGCGGTCGGGACCACCGCAGAGCTCGCTCCTGTTATCGTTGCAAGGCATGGCGCACTCGTCGGCGCCCGCGGGCTGGGCGGCCTCGGCGATGGCGTTACCGCACCAGCACTCGCCTCCGTACTCGAGGCCAGCGAAGGAGTAGCCCGCCGTGGAGCAGGCGTCAATGCAGGCAGCGACAGTTTGTTCCTCAGTGGGCCGGAGAGCTGGCAGAGTACGGCCGGGGACTTCAGTGTAGCAGCCAACGCTCTCGAAGCCACCCACTCCAGGGTTCACGACGGGGTCGACCGGCTCCGGAAGGGGTGGCAGGTTCGTCTCCTCGCCATCGAACCTCAGAGTGTCTGCAAAGAGGGAGATGAAGATACCGCCGTTGAGTTCGCGCACGCCGTTGCCGCCGCACACCTGGTTGAGATCGCCAGAGCAGTGGTAGTTGCAGTTGTTGTCGTCGACGCGCTCGGTGGGGAGGTTGTTGCCGGCCCAGCACTCGCTCAGGTACTGGGTGCCGCAGAATATCAGATCTTTCTCGACACAGGCGTCAATGCATTTAGCAATGGTGTTGTCTGGGATGCTGTAAAGTTGGTTCTCGAGCTGGCGGGGGGTGCTCTCCTTGAAGCAGCCGATGTACTGATATTGGCCGATGCCGTTGTCCAGAAGAGGCGGTGCCTGGGGCGATACGGCGTTGCAGGCGAACTGGATGTTGTGGTACAGGAAGGTCGGGTCGTTGGTGTTCATGAACCAGAATGCCGTGGCGTCGTAAGGGTTCAGGTTCCACTGCCTCCTGGGGACGGAGCAGTAGATGACGGCCGTGGCGCTCTCGCCGGGGCCCAGGTGTGTACCCTCTCCGAGGTCGATCTGGTTGACGGCGCGGATGAGGCCCGAGCCGAAGGGAGGCTTGGATACGGTCAGAGACAGACGCACGCTTCCCGGAGGAGCGGAGTTCGTGATGCGCATGCGAAGGCTCTTGGTTGTGTTTTCGGTCACATTGCCAAAGGTGAAGTTCTGACCCGTTTCATAGGTAACCCAGCCCGACTCATCCAGAGCCTGGAACTCGATGAGGGTCTGGGGGGCAGGACCGGAGCGTCCGGACAGGGTGAAGTCGCCATCGCCACCGTCAGAAATGATGCGAATGTGGCCACCAAAGGTGCCCGAGTTGATGGGATCAAAGGCCACCGTCGCCGAGACGTCTGAATTGGCATCGATGGTCGTGGGCAGGCTTCCAATGGTGAAGGGCCCGACGGTGAGGTCTCCCTGGGAAGGGTCAAAGGACTCGTACGTCCCGTTGACGGCTGTCGAGTAACGGATCTCAGACACCGTAAGCGCCGAGTTGCCGCGGTTGCGAATGAGCACCGTCTGGGGAGCCACATTGCTGCTCCCGACGATGACGTTGTCGAAGCTGATGGAGCGAGGGCTGATGGAGAGGCTGGGACTCTGGGAGAAGCCGTCACCAGTCAGACGGATGGACGTGGTGGTGCGGAAACCCTCCTGGCTGTTGGTGGAGTCGATGGCAATGTCGTTGGTGATGAAGCCGATCTGGCGGGGAGAGAAAGTGGCGCTGATTGTGAAGCTCTGGCCAGCAGCAAGGGTTAGTGGCAGGGTCGGCAGCTCGGCGATGGAGAAATCTTCTTCGTCGCGCAGCTTGATGGACGAGATCTGAACGCCAATGACGGCCGTACAAGTGAGAGTCTCGGGCTCGCCGGACGACTGGATCTCCACTGATCCAAAGGCGTGGGGCGAGGTGCAGTCGATGGGGGTCTTGACCGGAGCGCCGTAGGCATGGATGTAGCCGTTGTTGGATCCCATGTACAGGATTCCATCGCCGAAAACGGCGCGGCCGAACTTGTTGATACCGGGAATCTCCCACATGCGAAGCATCTCGAGGACGCCGTCGCGAGGAACGGGGTCGTAGATGCGAAGCTGTCCCGGAGGGTGGTTGATATCGGTAGTCCAGAGAAGTCCTGTACCGGGCTGTCCGTTCAGAGAGGTGACGGTACCGTGGCTGACACCGACAGTGCCACCGTTGTTCTCCAGAGCCCTGCCAACCATGCTGAACGACGGCACGCCGTTGGTGCAGGCGAACTGGAAGGCCATGGTGGGGAAGCTGACGGGGTTGACGTAGACGTAACCGCCTTCCAGCGGATACACGCCAGCACCAGCATAGACCGAGTTGGGACCCTTGTAGGACTGGATAACCTTGTCGAGGGATACGCCGGTGCCCTGGCGGTAGCCGCCGAGGTCATCGAGGTTCAACCAGTAAGTCACATGGTCCTTGCCAGTCACCATCCCAATGCGGCGGACGTCGCCGCAGGAGAACGGGTCCGAGGGCAAGATCTGGAGCGGGCTGCTTCCCAGATCGATATCGCCCGCGTCGAGACGCTGCTTGTCCCAGGGCATGAAGAAGTCGACGACCTCGAGCGTACCGTCTTCCTGCTGGCTCATGTGGACGACGGCCTGCTCCAGCGCGGTAGGAGGCTCGCGACCGTTGACGGGAATCTCGGCGAGTTGGGAGGCATAACCGTTACCGGTAGCATAGAAGATGGATCCGGCATCATCGGCAGCAAGGCCACCACCGCCCATCCAGATACCGGCGCCCTCGTCGGTAACGCCCTCGCCCTGGGTCGCGAAGTGCTCGATCTGTTCGCCGGTCGTCTTGTCCCAGCCAAAGACAGCCCCTGTGAAGTTAAACTTCACGCAGTGAGATCCGAAGCCGGCATAGATCCGGTTGCCCTGCTGCAGAAGGCCTGGACGCTGGAGATGGATGCCGCCGTTGAAGACCTGTTCGGCACTGTTCCGGGCAACGCTGCCCTCGAGGCCGACGGGGAAGTTAGGCCTCTCGCTGAGGTCGTTGACGTCGATGGCGTGCAGGTAGTAGCGGCCCGCGGGCCTGCCCTGCGCGACGTTGGGCTGTGTCTGGTCCTCGTAGGTTTTGGCGAGGAGGTAGTATGTGCCGGTCTCCGGGTCGATGACGCCGGTGCCGGTCACACCGACGGTTGGGTTAATGTCGGTGCATCCGTCGAGATCTTCGGTCAAGAAAGGAATGTGGAGGTTGCGCGAAAGGACGATCTCGCCGGTGAGAGCGTCGAGCTTGTATACATTATTCTGAGTAGTGGCAGTGTAGATGAACTGCCGGTCATCGGGGGTGTAAACGAGTGGCTGAGAGAAGACTCTCTCGTCGGCATTGGCGAACCGGCCGGGAAGCAGCGTGCGCCAGAGCTGGCCGAACTGCGAACTGCGAACGACGGACGGGTCCAGGTTGTGGTTTTCCTGGTAGCCGGCGCGCGAGTTGTCGCCGCCCCAGGTGATGGTGTCGGTGTCAGCCAGGCCGTTGACGAGGCCGGCGGCGGCCGAAAGCAGCCATGCGATCCGGACCATGATGGCGAGCCTGAGTTTGACAGGCGGGCGAGATCTGAGGATGAAGGACCAGAAACAGCAGCAAACAGCGCGGCGGGAGGGTCCCTGGTGATATTAGAACACCTCCGATGCTACCGTGGCAATCGCCCCGGGAGGTGCCGGGGCAAAGCGAGACCCCCCTTGGTGAGCCCTGCACGGGCGACCCATGTAGATTACAGGCCTCGTCCAGCATCTTGGCGGCGACAGCATCGGCGCCCACGGCGGGCAGACCGGCCTAGTGCCATGGCAAAGAACGGCGAGGAGGGCCGTGTTGATGGTTCTGCGGGCGGGTACGAGACCGGGCGTTGCGGGCGGCCAGCCAGCCGAGCAACAACGGCTGGCGATCGATCCATAGTCGACCATTGTGCGTGGCGGTTTTTGGCGTTCTCTCCCCCCAGGCCAGGAGAGGCAGTTGGGTTCGATTCCGCGAGGCGACGTGCAGATTACGGCACCCCCGCCCCGCCCATGTTAATCTCTCCCCGCTGGCGGCCGAAGCGACTCGACAAATCAACAGGGCCTGTTCCTGTCGATCGCGACGGCCCAGCGTGGCTGTTCATGCAGGAGCAGGGAGTTGGCGGACTGCAGGCCGCCACGGGCTGCGACGTTCCGCGTGGGTCTGCATGTAGGTGCTGTAGATAGTGCTGAAGAGCCGTTGAAGGGGCGTCCGGCAGTGCGTGGTGGCTGCTTCAGTGCATCGCGATCGGAACGAGGTGGTGTTGTGGCGACATGCGGGAACGTCAAGCGATGCGTCGAGACCTTTCTCCGGATGTTACATCCCGTTGGATGGAGGTAGTTGATGAGGACGACATGGTGGAGGGCGCGATGGATGGATCTCGACTCGATGTTGATGGTGGTGATGGTGCTGGCGGCGTTGGCGAGTAGTTGATTTTTGCGGATGGTAATCGGTGCCCACGGTGCAGTCCGTCAGCGGGGGCAACCCACGTCGTGGGCCAGGGCAGTTTGGTGGACCGCCCCGCAATGCCAGGGCGCCCTGGCTCTAGCGCAGTTTTAGCAGCACTGCCCAGCCCGTATCGGCTTCTCGCATGCTCCCTCAACACCAATTTGGAAGGCCGTTCGACAACGACATTGCGATGGACCGCCCGCGCAGCATCCAAAAGGTCCTCTTCGCCCGCATCTCCCCCTCTCTGCGCACCTTGGCAGCCGGCCTTCGGAACAATCACCAACACCACGTGTCTTGGTCGCACGACCACTGACGCGTCCTCCTGGCCTTCTGTGCATGACCATTCTCGGCGGGTTCCTGCGTGTGGGCGGACGTACAAGCTGATGCGGACCTGCAGGTGGTGCGACTTTGGTTGTCAGCCGTCTGCCGCTATCCATCTGCCGCCATCGCAATCGGCGCGTTGCGTTCAAGGAGAAAACTCGCTCAGGTACGACGCGAAGGCGGCCCGCCAGCGGAGGTCGACATTTGGATAGCGGTCCCAAACGGCTGCAACCACGGTTCAGAAGATAACCTTCCCGCTTAAGGTTCCCGGTGTTCCGAATCTAGCGACCCATCATAAGCATCTTACAATCGCATTAACCGGCCGGCATATTACTGCGGTGACCTGATTCTCGTCTGACCACAACCAACCCGTGCTCCCGACCAAGTTGGCCGCAACGCAGGATTTCCGTCACGGCGCATCAGCATCCATGCCACGGGAACGAACAGAATAGATGTGATCGTGGATATTATCTGTTTGTTTGCAGCCAAGGGGCAAAGGTATCTCCTTGCTGCTGTAGGTCGATTGATATCCTTCTCGCCCAACTTCCATCCTAGCCACGCGCTCGGTTGAGGAGCTCAATGATTCTCCTCACGCTGTCCGCAAGCTGTCCGGAGAGTACTGCGGTCTCTTTGGCGAAAATCGGAATGTACTTCGCAATGGCCTCGGCCAGAGCTGCGATGGCCACACAGAAAGGTCGAACGGCGAACAACAGTAGTTTGTCGAGGAATGTGCCAGACGATGTGGCTATGAACCACAAAAGTGCATCGAGAAGCTTGAGAAGTCCGGCCACTAGTTTGTTGAAGGCCTCGAAGATGTAGCGTTGCTCCGACTCCGTCTTGGGCTTGGATTTTTCGCAAACCAGGGTTTTGACAAGGGCGCTGGAGGCGGCGGTCGCGCGGCCGAGGACGATGACGAGTTGCTGCAGCTGTCAGCTCGCTCGTCACATAATCATGTTGTCGGCGCACTTACAGGTCCAACCCTGAAAATATTGACGACATTGAGGTACGTGATGATGTGGAGTGCTTCGGAGGCCGCAAAGTTGATGGTATCGATGCTGTTGGAGATGCTGCCAGGAGCAGCGACATCAGCGTCCGAGCCCCGGGGGGGTTTCTTCGTGACCCTTGGGGTTTTCTTTGCATTATCAGCGGCGGCAACGGTGAGGCAGACGGCGAGGAACGCCAGGATGAGGGAGTTGAGTTTCATGGTGGGTGTTGGTGGACGGATGGGGTATAGTGTCTGGAAGGTATGTGCTATGATACTGCTTGGCTGAGTGTTGACATGCACTGGAGATTGGCCATTAGTAGTTAAACATCTCGCCGTCCTGGCAATATGATTCTGTATCATTCCTGGGTCTTCTTGCGAACACGGCTGCTTCAAGTCCAACCAAAGGTATCTCAACTCGTGTCTATGATGACCAAAGCTCTCCAAATGGCCTTGAGACTTCATTGTCGAAAGACTCCACCTGCTTCGATCTTTGATAACAGCCTGTATGGCGAATTTCAGTATTGCGACAACAAAGAAAGCCTGTAGTCTAACCTCCATTCAACATCACGGCCCGTACGTTGCAGATGTAGGCATGCCGCGCCTGTTGTCTCAGAGTTTCGACCCCCGGCCCTGCCTCTGCCCATCTGCCCCTCGCTCTGTCTCCTCGGGCTCGTAGTCATTTGTTTCCGCCTTCAGGCTGATTGGATCGCCCAGTTGCGATGGGTTGCCCGTTTTCCCGTCCAGCTTATCCTGCGCCAGCTCCTTGAGCCGTGTCGGCTTGCCCTTGACTTCGCTGCCATCCGAGTTGACGCCCTTCACGGGCTTGAAGCCGGGTGACGAAGAGTCCTGATCGCCTTCGGTTGGGGTAATGTTGCCCAACTGGGCCTTAAGCTTGTTCTCTAGGATCTGCGTGACGGTCAGCGTTGCTCGCTTGAGGGTCCCGGGAGACTGACGGGTGCCATGATGATTAGATGATGTGAGAAAGTACGAGGAAGCGATTTTGACTTGATGCTGGAAACAAAATCGCCAGCCTACTTCGATGTTATATGTTTTGCTTGAGATGCATTGTCCTCGACGAGTTAGATCATCCGCGGTCGTGTTCCCCCATGACGTCCATGACTTTGAGCTATGACGAATGATGCGCTTGAATGGATTCAGCACCGCATGTGATATCCCATGCGGAGAAATTCCTGGGGTATTTGCTCCGGCGATTTTAGTTGAATTCCCTATGTTACGGATGCGGATTAGGTCCTTCGATTGGAACAAACTGCAGTGGCCGATGAGTCTCGTTCCAGGTTGCCAGTGATCGATGTGTCGGGCGCGATCACGACATAGAGGTTCGTCCTGAAAATCTTCTTTGTTTCGATTCTATCGGCTCAGCGCCGTATCTACATGTAAACAGGGTATCCCGCTCGCGGCCGGGAGTATTTCCAAAGCCTGCCAAATGCCACAAACGCCATCCCATGCTCTACTATCGTGCCAATCCATCAACAAGATCTCGTACAAACACAACCCTGCTCAAGCCGTTGATTCAACGGTGCGACTCGTTGTGCGAGCAACCGTCGGCGGCTCAATCTCGTCCTCCATGTCGGGCGCCGTGCTCTCCAGATCAGCGACCTGCTTGCCAGCGTTCTCGCCCGAGACGGCATCAGTCTTGGATTCATCAGTCTTGGACGCGTCACCCATGCCGATGCTGTCAATCCAGTGCCAGCAGTCAATAGCGCCATCCGGGTCGCGGGAGAAGATGGCCGCGTCGTCCTGGATGCCATCCTCAGGGCCTCTGTTGGCGACATCACCCGTAGGCGCAGCGGCACCGTCCTTTGCGGCCCCAGCGCCGTCGACGATGTCGCCGTACCAGGTGCGGGCGATGGGCACGCCATTGGCGCGCAGCAGCTGCAGCTGAGCGCGCAGGTTGAGGCGCAGGGCGCGCTCGGGCTCGACCGAGTTGAAGATGCGGCGCGTCAGCCAGGGGAACAGGATGGCAAAGTCCGACTGCGACAGGTGTGCCGACTCGCGGACGTAGAAGAAGTTGGGCTCGGGCAGGCGCACGCCGCTAGGCCGCTCGTACAGGTCGGAGGTGACGACCTTGGCGGACGGGTCGGGGGAGAGCACGCGGGCCGTGACGTGCAGGTGCTCGGTCCATTTGTAGAATGCGTCCGACTCGACGGCCAGAAGGGCGGTGCCACCAGGGGCGGAGGGCACGTCGGCGTAAGCGGGCAGCGGGAGGTTGAAGAGCGGCGCCGAGTTAGGGGCGAGGAGCGCGAAGCACCACATGTCGAGGAGCATGGTGGGGTTCTTCTCCGTGATCTGCCTGCAGAGGGCCGAGTCGCGGCGGGGCGTGAAGAGAGGCTTCTCCATCTTGGCGAGGGCCGGGGAGCCGGCATAGTAGGTGCTCTTGAGCAGCTGGACGACGGTGGCGGAGCCAAAGGAGTGGCCGCCGAAGATGATGCTGCCGGGCTCGTGAACAGCCATCTTGCTGGCGAGGAGGTTGAGTGAGGGCGTCGACTTGTTGAGGTTGAGGAGGGCCTTGCCACGATCGATGCCCAGAACAGCGTCGTGGATCAAGCCCAGCTCCCACAGACGGATGCGCAGCTGTGCCTCACGCGACTTGTAGA
Source organism: Plectosphaerella cucumerina (assembly GCA_020746995.1). Lineage (NCBI taxonomy): Eukaryota > Fungi > Ascomycota > Sordariomycetes > Glomerellales > Plectosphaerellaceae > Plectosphaerella > Plectosphaerella cucumerina. The sequence continues at coordinate 5,867,058 of JAGPXD010000002.1, forward strand.
TCTCTGGTGTCGCTTCGTGGGGGATGCGGTCGTACGGAATGACGCGGCGAGTGTTATGGATGAAGTACCGATCTTGCTCCTCGGGGATACGAACGAAAGCGGCGACGGCGCTGCCATCGCGATGCTCCGGGCACACGACGACGAGGCCGTGGGAGGCGAGGGAGCCGGCAAGAGCGGAGTAGGCATTGCGGTTTCCGCCGAGGCCGTGGGAGAAGATCATGGTGGGCCAGCGACCATTGTTGGTCGTAGGCTCGAGGAGGTCGGCATTCTTGTGAACGGGTATCGTGGTGTAGTGGAGGTGTCTGGGGAGGAATCTGCGAGGGCACCTGTCAGTTGAGGAAGTCAAGGGGTGAAGAGGAGTGTGGGCTCACGAGACGAGGTCGGCGAGCATGGGCTTGATTCCAATGAACTGGGTGTACGCGGAGACATGCTGTCGTTGGGGCGCGGGGAGCCAGCTGATCTTCTTGCCGTTGGAGTCTGACTTGGCGGGGTAGAAGACGCGGAACTGGACAGTAGGGATGTCGGCGGCGTTGTCAGGAGCCGGGCTCGGTGACTCGAGTTCGGAGACTGGAATCTCAACATCGACGGTGCCGACTTTGTAGGGGCCTGTGTATTCAGGGAAGGTCGGGATGGGGTTGAGCTGCGACAGGTAGTTGGCCAGCTTGGTGGCCGTGGACTGTTCGGTCGACATGGGAGCGTTTGTCGAGGGATGTCGCGATCCCTGGCGTGGTGTTTCGGAGAGGATGTCGGGGTGATGCAAGAGGCTATCGGGTTCGGGTTCGTACGCGCGACGCTGCTTCGCTTCGATATTTCCGTAATGCTGCGATTATCGCTCAACAGCAGACAGTGGTGGTTTCGTCATGGATGGGAATTGCTTCATACTTGTACTTGGTTCCTGGTATCGCCCGGCAACTTTTGGTCCCAGCATCCGTCCCGCTGTGGGGCTGAAAGTGTGGCTGCTTTAAAATAAAGGTCCGTGATGTCCGAAGTCGATTTGCTGGTGTTGAACAAGCAGCAGGATTTGACAACCACGCAGCACCGGACCAAGCCGACCCAAATTACCTTAATGATTGCTATCGTGATTCAAGAAATAAGCTGTCTATGAGGAATAGAAGTATGGGGGCAAATCTTTCTCTCAGTCAGGATATTGCCGTCAAGGATAAGACGAACCCAAGCACATTGACCATGGCTTGACAGCAAATGGCCAAGTATGGAAGTACAATATTTCATCAAAAAGATGTCTATACCACTTGTTTGCTTTCTGTTGCCTTGAAACGGGGCGTTCCATAAGGTCTGGTCTTTCAGCAAGACCATTTGCTCTTCCAACATCTACAGGTTCACCCGCCGGCCGACTCACACGAGGGCCCCAAAAGCAGCGCCAGAGCTAGGCCCCTAGGGAGACCGGGACGCTGGAGCTTCCCGGTGCCTCGGACTTGTTTGGAGACCCTGTCATCACTGCTGCCAGGATGTTTCGGGCGCTCCGTTCAGACTCCAAACCGCCCGAGCCAATGGGGGCGTCTGCCGCGACAGGAAAAAGTTCAGTCTTGTGGCCACTTGCCGAGACGGGGTTAACGTCATGCAGTGCCTGTGATGTGCCTCGGTGACCAAGGTAGCATCGGGGGTTGTCAAGATCCGCCACCGTAAAATCTCACAGGAGACAAGAGCCTCGACCCCCAGGAGTGGGAACTCTTTAAATTTTGGATCACAAATGGCACGGAGGGTCGGACTTTTGGAGCCGACTTTTGTGGTATTCCATTACATCATTGTCACATGCTGCTGTTGCTGGTCGATCCACCCGGTAGAGACCCCCTTGTTGGCCATGTGTGATGTCCGATCTGGCAGATGTGATGCCGGGGCCGAGAGAGATCGTGGACTCAACCCAAGATTCTTCGTGGTTGACTGGTCAAGTTTTAGATACTGCTCATCACATCTGACTTCTCAACCAGCTGAGCCTCTCCTATTCAATTCTTACACCCTGACATCGAAGGCACCCTCTTCAAAGACACGATGAGTAGACAACCCCAGAAATGCATTGCTAGGAAGTTGTTCTGGGTAAAAACACCGTAGGCTGCTCTTTGCGACTGCCAGACAAGCCAGACTGGACAAACACCGCTCAAGTGAATCCAACGAGATGCTCGTGACAAAGCCACGTGATCTCGCGTCAAGCTGTGGCGCCGCTAACTGTGGCTATCCACCCCCAAATCCCCGACCGCTTCGCCCTCCACCAGTCACAGCGCCAGACACATTTCTTTTCCCCAATCCTCTCACAGTGTCCCGATCGACCCTTTCACGGATGCCAGCCGCTCGTGTCCAAGATGGAGGCGGGGGGCATCACCGATGCCGAAAGGCGGATTTTCGAGTCGAGCAGCAGAGAAGGTCTCGACAGCCAACAGGTCATGCTCATTTACGCTCAGGAGTTTGGCGTCGGATCGGTAAGTTCCTCCTCCCCTCGTTGGCCCTACAGCGGACGACACCCTGGTCTAGGTCGACCTGATCCTGGCTCCCCGCCTTCTGACCATCCGAACGCGACGCGACCGTGGCGCAGGCCTGTCGATCTTGCAGGGCGACACGCTAACCATTTCGGTCTCCAATGGTAGGCTCGCCGAAGCAGTCTGCCACGACTCCAGAGCAAGAGTTCTTCAGATCGTGACGGCTCAACATCGCCAGCACCGGATCCCAACCGGTCGACCCCGGCGACGTCTCCTTTGACCCACGGGCAGACTGTGTCTGATAGCTGTGCTCCGGGGGCGGTCAAAGCTCCCGCCAGGCCTGTAAGTAGCCCTACCTTCAGAACCCCTCTGCCACCCTCCAAAAAAACATCTCCCATCCCAAGACATAGCCTAGCTGACCAGGCCACCACCATCTGGACAGAAATCCGCGCTCCAACTCCACTCGAGTCCTGCGGTGGTCGAGCTCGACATCCCGCCTCGCTCCTCCGCTCCAGTCCCCCCCAAACCGCTCTGGACATACGACGCGAAAACCCGATCCACCAGTGCTTCCACAAGCGTCACTCGCCCTTCAACATGCGCAGACCAGCCGGCCGCGACTTCACACCCCTCTCTCAATCGTTCCTCTCGCACGAAGTCTCGTCCGACTAGGCGAAAACGCGGCAAGATGGACATGTCCCAGGCGTCGCCGACGCAGAAAAATGACGATCGGGACTACGAAAACCACTTCGACCCCGAGCCTGTCCACACATCGATTCGCGACGACAGCCCAATTCCCGATTCCCAGACTGCTCAACTAGCCGCCGACGATGCCCGCAGCGATGGCGGCCAAGCCGACACCCAACCTGGCGACGTCTGTTTCGAGCCGTTGAGCTTCCACGAGCCTACCTCCGAGAGCCAGAAGACCGACGACATCGAACCGTCCTCGCCTGTCCCGGGGCCTGGCCCCGGCCTCAACATCGACCGGAACGGCTGGCGACGAATTCGCACCTCGAGCTCCCAGCATCACTCGTCCCTGCAGAGGCCCGAGACACAAACTCCCCTCCGCCAGACGCATCCCGTGCCTGAGACACCGGCCGCTGCCAATAACCCCTTTGCCGGTAATGCCATGTTTAAAGGCGAGGCGCTTGCGGCATCACAGCTCTTCGGCCAGACCCAGCAATCGTCGCCGTTCAAGGGCGGCTTCAGCCCGACCTCATCGCGCCCATCACCCGCTATGCTGATGCAGCCAGGCACCTCCCCCAACCTCGCCGATTCGCCTTTCCGGGACGAGTTTAACATCAGTCCCGCGACCGAGCGACCACCCACCCGTCATCTACGCACATCGGAGCCCATGGGCGCAAGCTCCTCTGCGAACTTCCGGACCCCGGCTCCTGCGAGGTGGCAGCATGGAAATGTTGTCCAGGACACGCCAAGCGCGGTCATTACAAGGAACAACCCGCGGAAGCATGAGCCCATGGCGCACTACGAATCGATGAAGGAGTCGCAGGAGAGGCGGAAGCGCCAGCGCGGGCAATCGCCGCCGGGCGAGAGCAGCGGCTTCGACACGGACGAAGAGGAGGACGCGGCCAGGGCCAAGCGTCAGCGCGTGGCGAGGATCAGGGAGAAGGCCGCCCGGGAGCTTGCCAGCATCAGGAAGCCTGACCGCACCCTGCGCGGAGACATCGAGGTCCCGGGCACTACACAAAAGGACGTCAATGCTCAGGCCCGCCGCCGCCCGCCTGTTCTCGACGCGTTTGAAGAGGTCGATGAGGACGAGATTTCCACCGTGGCCGACTCCCAGGAGCACGTCCTGACCGCGCATCGGCTGGGTACGCTCACAACGGTGCCTCGCTCGCCCGATCAACCCGAGAAGCCCCCGGTGCCCGTCGTGGACCCTGACTACGTGTCCAGCAACGAGCGCATTCCCGATAGCACAGCATGCACTCGGACAGAGGAGGCCGAGAACCCGCCCGCCCCGTCTACAATGCATCCTGCTAGTTCTGAAGGCAGGCTGCCTGACACCAGCCCGGACATGGACATGATCCCGGACACCAGCCCACTGGTGAAGCCCGTGCCAGAGACCGAGGCAGAGTCGATTGAAGCCCCGGAGCCGAGCCAGCACAACCATGATAGTTTCGACCGACTGCCTGAGCCGTCTAGGCGATCTGGACGCGTGGCCAAACCATCGGCCAAGGCCAAACTCGTCATGTCTGGCAACCCCAGCACGCCCAAGGTGGCGAACAGCACTGGAGAAGCAGCCGCTCCAACCACCGCCAAGAAGTCCAGGCGCTTCTCAGACGTCTCCGTCATTCCCGAGTCGAGCCCCCAGCTGCAACCACGAAGCACCAAGGCGAATCTGCCTTCGTCGCCCCCAGCGCGGCCCCCAGTGTTGCCGACGTCCGTGACGCAAGTCGCGGCCGACCCCAGAACCCCGGCCCCCCATTCGACTGCTCCGGCGAGCATAGGCACTTCTTCCAGCCTCAGCTCTCTATCAACAATGACCGACCCATCCATGCAGAGCACACAAGAAGCCTCCATTGGCGGCACTCCGCAGTCGCGGCCTGAGTTGCCGACGCTGCGCACAGCTCTTGACGGCCTCAAGGGAAGTCGTTCCGGGAACAGGCGCTCCACTCGAATCCGTCGCGGCTCCACGTCCACCGATGAGTTGGCAAGATCTTCGACGCCTGTCGGCTTTGAGAATAGCATCATCAAGCCGGCCAAGAAGATAACAAACAAGAGCAAGCGAGCAGCCCCTCGATCGGACGTTGACAAGCTCTTCAGCGGCATGGCGTTTGCCGTGTCATTCCAGTCGCAGCGGCCTGGCGAGAACGACGAAGCGTTCAGAAAGCGGATGGAGCTCGGCAAGGAGATTGAGGCGACGATCATCGACAGCGGTGGACGCCTGCTCACCGAGGGTTTCGATGAGCTCTTCGACTCGGATGCTCTGCGAACCATGGCTACCAGCCCCACGGGTGACAGCGAGGCTCCCAGCAGCAACAGTCTCGGCCTCGCTCAGGACTCTCGCGCGCTGGGCTTCACGGCTCTCGTAGCCGACGGCCACTCGCGCAAGGTCAAGTACATGCAGGCCCTCGCGCTCGGCCTCCCCTGCATCTCGGACCGGTGGATCACCGACTGCTTGGCCAAGCGCGCCATCATCGACTGGGCGCCATACCTCCTGTGCGCGGGCCAGTCGACATTCCTGCGCGGAACGGTTCGGTCACAGGTCCTGACGCCATACCCGGCGAAAGACGCCCGGCTCGTCGACGTGGTGGAGCAGCGGGCGCAGCTCCTCGCGGGCAGCAAGATCCTTCTGGTGATGAAGAAGTCGAGGCAGCAGGAGGACCAGACGATGCGCTACGTGTTCCTGTTGCACGTGCTCGGGGCGTCGCTGCTGCGGGCGTACGGCATGGCCGACGCGCAGGACATGATGCGCCAGAGGGACCTTCTCGGCAGCCCCTTCGACCTGGTTTACATTGACGAGAAGACGGGAACGGAGGCGGCTCTATTTGACAAGGTGGCGGTTCCGCGGCGCAAGAAGGCCTCGCAGGTGCAGCCCCCGCGCAAGGTGCGCACGCTCAAGCATGAACTGGTTATCCAGAGTCTGATCTTGGGACGGATGATTGAGGAAGATGAGATGGAGGCGTGAGGGAGAAGGGGTAGGACATGCCCTCAGAACCGGGGATGAGACCCAGAACATGCATATCAAAGCGGGCCAGGATAGGGTCTGAGCTTGGATGCGGCGGGTTGGACTGTGTTTTTGTTCATGGCGTTACGGCACGGAAGATACCCGAGAGGACCTGGATAAGCTGCCGAGGCGGTTTATGATGGGCTGGCTGACTGTATGCATAGCTGATGTAGGAGAAGCGTTGATCAACATGCATGTGCGAAGTCATCGTGAGGCATGATGCGGTCTTCATCCCGAACATTTCACCGAGCCCCTTTCCCTACGGGGGTCATCATCACTTGGCATATTCATCCAGGTGGAATCCGGCGAGAATATCCTCGTCATTTCATCATCAGACCATGTTTGAGTAGCTACTGTGGTGCTCCAACGCGTCGGGATATGCGCAAGTTCGCATCGACCCGGCGGAAAGCTGACGGGAATCGGGCGGAAAACGGCGGGAATCTCCCTTCACGGCGATGCCGCGCCTCGAAAGCCGCCCGCCGCTGCAACCACGGCCCGCCACCCGGCCTCTAGCCCGCGATACTTGCCCCGGGGAAGCATCAGACTTGTTCGCTAGCAGCCAATCACGGGATACTATGGCAACGGGAGGTCCGCCGCAACCTTGAAATTCCCGCCCCGACTCGCGTGCGCCTGTACCCCGCATCCTTGCGGAAGGTCTGGGGTTGGCGGCATCCGGAGGCGAGGTTGTCGGACGGGACTGGGGCCCCGGAATCCTGCTGCGGGACTGTCGATCATGTTTCTTGGGGTTGAGTATCCCGGGGCAAAAGCGCTGGTGTGCAGCCTTGGATGATGGCGGTCGGTCCGACAAGAATTATCGTCGAGTTTGGTCTTGGGACGGATGGTCTATAAAGACGCCAGGACGGCCCGGACTCTAGATCGTTTCCTTTCTCCAAGGCACCTCTTCTCAGGGCACTACCTCCTCCTCCTCATCATCATCCCCGCCACAGCCATGTCCACTGGCAAGATCACAGACGAGCAGCTCGCCACGGCGGCTCAGCTCGAGTGCGCACCCAGCAAGGCACATGGCATCATCGAAGCCCGCGCTCAGCAAGCCATCGATGCCGCCCACCAACTCTCCCCTCGCGAGGCTATCCGCGCCTACCCCATGGCCATCTTTTGGAGTCTGATGGTGTCCATGTGCGTCATCATGGAAGGTCAGCACCCTCCCCCTTTTCCCCATCTCGAATGCCAGACCTAACATATCACGTCCAAGGCTACGACACGATCCTCATCGGCAACTTCTTCGCCTACCCCGAGTTTACACGCAAGTTCGGCCAATTCGTCGACGACAATGGCCAGCACCAGCTCACGGCAGCATGGCAAGCGGGCCTCGGCAACGCCAGCATCGTCGGGTGCTTCTTCGGCGGCCTGGCCAACGGCTGGCTCGTCTCGCGCTTTGGCCAGAAGCGCGTCGTCCTCGCCGCTCTGGTCGTTCTCTCAGCTTTCATCTTCATCACATTCTTCGCCCAGAACATCATAATGCTCATCGTCGGCCAGATCCTGGCTGGTCTACCCTGGGGGGTTTTCGTCACGTCTGCTCCGGCCTACGCTTCCGAGGTGCTGCCCCTGAGCCTGAGGGTGTACTTCACTAGCTGGACCAACATGTGCTTCATCATCGGGCAGCTGATCGCCGCTGGTGTTCTGGCTGGACTTGTTTCTCGGCCGGATGAATGGAGCTACCGAATTCCTTTTGCGATTCAGTGGGTGTGGCCTGCGCTGTTGATCCCGGTGCTCAGCTTCGCGCCCGAGTCGCTGTGGCATCTGGTGCGGGTTGGCAAGGTCGCCGAGGCCGAGGCGTCGTTGATGAGGCTGCAGAGGGCGTCGGCGACGTCGGAGAGGGTTAGTGTCCAGGCGACGCTGGCGGAGATCATCCACACGAACAACACGGAGATCGAGCTGAGCGCTGGCACGAGCTACCTGGACTGCTTCCGCGGCACGGAGCTGCGCAGGACTGAGATTGCGTGTGCGGCGTTCGCGGGCCAGGTTCTTTCTGGATCGACCTTTGCGTACAACTCTACAGTAAGTACTCTTGGTCCATCTGTCACGAATAGCACAGCTAACAAGCCCAGTACTTCTTCCAGCAGGTCGGCCTCGGGACGCGACAGACATACTACCTCAACACCGGAGGCACTGCCCTCGCCCTCGTCGGTACGATCATCAGCTGGTTCGCTCTCCTCCCCTACTTCGGCCGCCGCCGCATCTACCTCCTCGGTATCTCATCCCTGTCCGCCATTCTCATCCTCATCGGCATCCTCAACGTCTGGCGCACGAGCGACTCCATCGGCTACACCCAGGCAGTTCTCACTCTCGCATGGACGTTCGTCTTCCAGCTCTCCATCGGCCAGCTGGGCTGGGCGATCCCTTCCGAGATTGGGTCCACGCGCCTGCGACAGAAGACGATTGTGCTGGCGCGCAACTCGTATTACATCGTGGCCATGATCTCGCAGGTGATTCAGCCGTACTTTATGAACCCGAGAGAGCTTAATCTGCGCGGGTACACGGGCTTCATCTGGGGCGCGACGGCGTTCATGGTCTTTGTCTGGGCGTTCTTCAGGCTTCCCGAGTCCAAGGGACGGACGTTTGAGGAGCTTGACTGGCTGTTTGCGAACCGCACGCCGACGAGGAAGTTTGCGAAAGCGAAAGCGCAGATCTTCGAGGCAGAGGGCGAGGGGGAGGAGAAGGGGGTGTAAGTCTGGGAAGAGGGGGATGGGCAGTCTCTCGGTACAGCTACCTACCTAGTCATGAAGAGATGTTGCAAGATACGAAGGGTCCAGGCTGATGGCGTGACTTCTCCCGGACCCCGTCCTCAACCCACCGGTCACGCCCCGTGATAACAGTAGTTCCGAGCGAATCTCCGGCGATACTCCAGCGTCCTCCGCGCCCCTTTTCGGCCTTTAAGCCTTGTAGCCCTTCTTCCTGATCGTATCATTGCCCGATCGAGACGAATTAAAGACAGCATTACTCGCATAGTCCGGCGGCATGGCGCTGCGGCAGGAGCCGGTTGGTGGGCTCTATCGTCCTCGATTCCTCCGGGCACGACATCAGGGTCCCGTGAGAGCACGTTGCTGCAGCGGCATTTCGTATGAGCAGAACATTCCCCATGCTTCGACTGCCGCTACGTGCCGTGCTAGCCTTGAACGCGTCAGTCGCACTCTATTGAGCCATCTTCTCCCGCCACCATGTACCCCTGACCCCTGACCTTCCGCACTCGGCCGGACCGTAACCCGACGACTCGACGAAGACCAAATCTCCCACCCCTTTCAAGCATCTTATCTCACTGACGAGCTGGGCCTGATCTGTCCTGGCGTTTCCCTCGCCCCGTGCGCTAAACGCATCGTCCTCCCCTGTATCGCCTTTATGAGTCCGCGTAGACCGGATGACGGGCGAGCGACCGTGCGGTCTCGAGTCAGGGGAAGAACAGGGATGGTGCTGCTGTCAGGACTCCTTTGCCCCAAAGCAGCAGGCCTTGAACAGTTTCCCCAGCGGTCCAGCCCGCCGCCGACCTCACCACCATCCCGCCGAACCCCTGTTCGTCCGGGACTCGGCAACGTTCATGCAGGGATATTGCCGCTGATGGCCCCGCCGCTCCGGGCTGTCGGCACCGCGGGCTCTGCGTTCAAGAGCACGCTCCTCTGCGCACATGGCCGCTTGGTGGTCGTTCCATTCGTGGGCTTTTTCCATTGAGGGTCTGCCCGTCTGCCCGTGTAAATTGCAGGGAGGCCGGTGACGACGACTCTCGTCCGCGGACGGCGCACCGAAGAGGCATGGCCCCGGGGGTGATGGCCTCGACGAGGTCCATCAATCATCTATCTGAATATCGTAGCGTGCGGGATGGGCCTGCACCGGTGCCGTGGTGCCTGCACCCCAGCTCACGATGGCTGCACCCCGGCCGGCGAACTTTGAAAGTGGTGATGTCCCGGACGCCCAGGTCGGGAGATCGTCGATAAAAGGGCTTGGCTCTGCAGCCCTCCCCAGATGCCAAGAGATCATCATCAACACTCAGGATCACCATCTCTCTCTCACACACTCTCTTTTCCAACTCATCGTCTTTCTACCGCTCGTCAGTGACAGCAGCTCTTCTTTCTCGACATCAAGTCCACTTCGTCCATACATATTTCACCGCCACAACTACATAACACCACCCCCCAAACAATCACCATGGTCTCCAAGTTCCTCGTCCTCGCCGCCCTCGGCTCCGCCGCCGTGGCCTCGCCCATTCTCGACGCCCGCGCCGGCTGCACCTTCACCGACGCCGCCACCGCCATCAAGCAGAAGGCTAGCTGCACCAGCATCGTGCTCAAGGACATCGCCGTCCCCGCCGGCACCACCCTCGACCTGACCAAGCTCAAGGCCGGCACCCACGTCACCTTCTCGGGCAAGACCACCTTCGGCTACAAGGAGTGGGAGGGCCCCCTCATCTCCATCAGCGGCAGCAACATCCTCATCGACGGCGCCTCGGGCCACTCCATCGACTGCGAGGGCCAGCGCTGGTGGGACACCAAGGGCAGCAACGGCGGCAAGACCAAGCCCAAGTTTTTCGCCGCCCACTCCCTGACCAACTCCAACATCAAGGGACTCAACGTCCTGAACACCCCCGTCCAGGCCTTCAGCATCAACTCGGTCACCAACCTGGGTGTTTACAACGTCAACCTTGACAACTCCCTCGGCGACACCAAGGGCGGCCACAACACTGATGCTTTCGATGTTGGCTCCTCCACCGGCGTTGTAAGTGATCTTGCGTCTCCCGAATATGTCCACGCACTAACTCTCCCAGTACATCTCCGGTGCCATCGTGAAGAACCAGGATGACTGCCTGGCTATTAACTCCGGTACCAACATCACCTTCACCGGCGGCAACTGCTCCGGAGGCCACGGTCTGTCCATCGGCTCCGTTGGCGGCCGTTCCAACAACGTCGTCAAGACCGTCCGCATCCTCGACTCCAAGATCTCCAACTCCGACAACGGCGTTCGTATCAAGACCGTCTCGGGCGCGACCGGCTCCGTTTCCGACGTCAAGTACTCCAACATCGGCCTGACCAACATTGCCAAGTACGGAATCGTCATCGAGCAGGACTACCAGAACGGCTCGCCTACCGGAAAGCCCACCTCCGGCGTCCCCATCACCGACGTCACCATCGACCGCGTTACTGGTACTGTTAAGAGCTCTGGTACCAACGTCTACATCCTCTGCGCCTCGTGCTCCAAGTGGACCTGGACCGGCAACAAGGTCACCGGCGGCAAGGCCTCGACCAAGTGCACCGGCATCCCCTCGGGCGCCTCGTGCTAAACAACTTTTGAAGAATGAAAAAGCTGGATCTGGATCCTGGCTGGCGGTATCTTCTGTAAATATTCATTCTCAGTCGTTCCCTAAGGCGATAGATTAGAGTCGGTGCTTTGCAATATGATCATATTTGCCTACTTTAAGTGCCTGCTGATATGTGTGTGGAAACACGTTGAGTATTCATCCAATGACTGCGTGGCGCAGTGGAAGCGCGTTGTGCTCACATTCTGTGAGAGCCACAAAGGCCCGTGGATCGAAACCGCGCGTGGTCATCTTTTTGCTTTTTTGGGGGGGAAATGTCCGGCGACTGAGCCGGCATTTCTCCCAATGCCGATCGCGGGGTAAAGCCGAACGCGATGTTTTCTGGCCCAGAAAGTAGGATACGGGGATAATCAGTGGGGGAGTGGTCTCGGTGGTACTGTCGGGGATGCTTCCGAGACCGACCAAGATGTTGCAAGGTTCTTTGCGGTTTTACGTGCCCCTACTCGAGAGAGGAAAAAAGCAACGTCAAGCATGAATTGTGAAGCATAGCGATCGGCTGGAAAGCTCAGGATGAAACATATTTTTCTTTGATACAAATGCAAGGTCTTCTATCCCGACAGATGGCTACAGACTTTAACCTCAAAGCCCCCTCGGCCACCATTGCTGGAGAACCTTAATTCTTTTTCACACAACAGCAGGCCAAGTCTTCTCCGCAGTCGTCTCCAAATGATCTTTCCCCGTACCCCTCACTCCGGACCGGGGCCGGCGGCTTGGATGGAGAGGCAACTTCTCGGGACTCGGACCCTCGGGGCATCTCTCGGGCAGCATCGAGCCCCAACCTCACCGCCGACATCACAATTCTCCAGTGTTCCCCACGGGGAATCATGGGTAGAATAGCGCTACTTAAGATGTAGTATAAAGACCCGGAGAAGGTACTGCACCCATCATGATGTGAAGTACCTGGACTCTCACCCCTCGCAGCCCTCTCCGCCTTACTCCCTGAATCGGCCCCTGGCCTTCAACATCCCATCATGCGTCTGCATTTCCTCACGCTGGCGGCGTCTCTGCCCCTCGTCCTCGCCGGTGTCAACTACAAGCTCGTCGCGAAGCCCGAGTGCAATGAGACCATCTCAGGCGGCTTCAGACACCCCGGCATCTTCCACACGTGCGAAGACCTCGTCCGGATGCAGACAAAGGTCTGGGCCGGCGAGGAGCCATGGACAACAGCCTTCGGCCGCGCCTTCAACCAGTCCCTCGTCGGCTTGGATGTGCCCAACGTCGGAGCCTACCATATCCGTGGGCCCCTGCCGGCACTCCCCTTTGGCGAGGACGCCTGGTCATCGAATTTTACTGTTGATGCCCAGTACGCATACCTCAACACCGTCGCATACTTTGTCACCGGCCACCCCTTCCACCGCCAGCGCGCCCTACATGCTGTGCGCCGGTGGCTGACCACCCTCGATCTTCTGGAGGAGTATATCCGCGGCGGTGCTGGCCTGCGCTACCTCACCGCCGCCTGCGAGATCCTCCGCTCGACAAAGTCCTCCGTCTGGACTGATGCCGACACTAAGCTCTATCACGATTTCGCCGCCCGCGTGCGCGCAAACTGGGACAGTACCAACGGCATGGCCCGGCCAGACCTCTTCTTCAACCAGGGCGCTTACGCCAACGGCGGCGCCATGGCCATGGCCGTCTTTATCGAGGATGCAGATCTCTTCCGACAGATGGTTTTCCAAGCCACTGTCGGCGCGAATCCGCTTCCGCACATCGACTACTCCATCCGCCGCATGATCTCCAACGACTCGAAGGCGTACGGCCAGATCACAGAGATGGGACGCGACCAGGTCCACCCCGCCGGCACCCTCAAGATCTTCGCCGATATGGCCTACACCGCGGACATCCAGGGCGATCTGGAAGGACGCATCGAGTATGTCGACATGTTCTCCTTTGACGACTACCGCCTTCTCGCTGGCTTTGAGTACTTTGCTCGCTACAACCTCGGCCACGACGTCCCTTGGCAAGAGCGTTGGATCAATGAACCCGCCGGAAAGATCTACGATCGCGTCGCCAACACCTCGGACCGCGGCATGCCGTTCCGAACCATGCAACATCCCACTGATTCGGGCGCGCTGTGGTCCCCGACGGCTGCATACTACCGCTTCCGCGAGCTGGTGCCCGATCGTCTGCGATACCTGACGACTTATATCGAGACACAGACCCTCGGCCTCGACACCCTCATCTACGCCAAGGAGGGCAACTTTGAAGACCTCAACTTCTCGCGAGACGCGGGCTACGGCGCTGCTTACCTGGACGTCATCTCGGGTGAGGCGTCAAGGCGCCTTTCGGAGGACGGGGAGACTGTCGAGGGGCGGGCGAGGAACGGCACGGCGCCGGACATTGCCGTCATCGAGAGCAACGCCACTCTCGCGTACCCGCTATTCTGGAACGTGCTGCAGAAGCCCGTCATCCGCCTTGAGGCGCTGTCTGCTAATGGCGTGGACCTTGTTGTCAGGAACATGTCGGCCGTCGTGGCTGAGTACCGCGTGCCGGCTGGTGAGAAGTTCGAGACGGTCTTTGTCAACACGACGCTCGGTGCCTCGTCCGGTAGGCAATTCCTGTATCTGGATGTGTCGGGTCAAGTAGATATTGCGAGGTTTGGCTTGGTTGGAGCCGATGAGGTGGAGGTGCCGTTTGAGTGAGAACGGAACCCCTAGGTTTGGTTCACTCATCCAGATATGGGGATAAATAGACAGATCATTATGAAGGAAGTAGCTTCGAGTCGTCCCACAACACTAGACTCTCCTCGTGGAGTTACATCCCCCCTTCTGCGTCGTGAATGGCTCATCAACTCCCAAATCCGCCACGCGTCCCAGCAACGCCTCCAAAATACGATATCCAGACCCAGCCGAGTACCCCGGCAACTCATGACCAGCTAGCTGCACCTCATAGTACGTCAAGCCACGCTCGCGGCCCCACTGTCCCACGATTCCAGACTCACTCAGCCGGCCGCCGTTGTACTCCTTGTGGAAGGGAACGAGGAAAGCTTTGTCCTGGGGATAGCTCTGGAAGCCCTGGAGGCCGTGCCACGTGGCGTTCTGCAGGGCGAAGAGGGTGCCGTTGGGCGGGAGGATGTAGTCGAGGCGACCAACGCCAATGAAAGTATTGTTCGTGTGCTCAATGACGCGACGGAGGACGTCGGTCTGCGCAGGCGCAAGGGAGGTGTCGCTTGAGTTGGAGTTTGGATCGCCCTGCCCAAAGACGTTGTTGCGCGTGCACTGTGCCCAGTTGGTGCGGGGGGCATTGATTGCGTCTTGGACGTCGGTGCGGTTGAAGTAGACCTGGGCGCCGGGGGGAGAGAAGTCGCCCTGGGGATGTCAGGAGGGGTGAATAAGCTTGCTTGCTGAGAGGGGACATACCTGATTGACTATGCCGAGCTGGGAGTAGGTGAATGGGCAGGTCTATAAAGTCAGCATTCCTCATCGTTTGGCGAAGGGGGGGGGGGGGGGGGGGGGGGGGGGCACTTACATCGGTTATGTGGTAGATGTTGAAGCACGGATTGACTTCAAGGGCGGCAGCATACGCGTAGTCAAACATGTCGCAGGTGTAGTTTCCCGACTCATCAAGGTACGGATCCGGGAGAACAGGGAATGGACCCTCGGGCGGCGGGAATGTGCCGTACGTTTCGAGGTAGGTCGAATAGTTGCAGTACTCGTGCGTCCAGCGGAGGGCGTCCATGTACGTCTCGTTGATGTAGAAGAGGTTCTGCCAGTACTCGATGAAGGGGAGAATGACAGCCTGCTGCTGCAGAGTCGAGTCGCCGATGAGGGGATCGTTGATGGCGACGCCGCCGAGCTTGAAGTAGTCATCGTCATCGGCCGCGATGAAGGCGTCGGCGATGTAGGGGACGTAAAAGCCGGCGTAGGACTCGCCCGTGATGTAAGTCGTGGCGCCTTTGAGGTCGAAGGTGGTGATGAAGTTGCGCCAAAAGCCAGTGAACTGTTGGGCGAGCTCGACTTCATTGGTGATGTTGGGGGTGCCCTGGCTGAAGCCGACGCCGACGGGCTGCTCGATCCAGATGACGTTTGTACTGGGCTGTCAGTGGGTGAATATGTGTGCCGAGTGGTCATACTCACAGATTCGTCCAGCTGTACGAGTTTGGCGTGGGAGCGAGGGTGCCCTGCTGCCACAGGAAGGGGCCGTTCTCAGTGAGCATGCCACTGAGTGAGCTACATCCTGGACCTCCGTTGAGCCTGCGAGATGTCAGTCACCGCTCTAGGTTTTGCAGAGGTGCGCCCTACCAGATGACTACTTCGTCCCCGGCATGAGGGTTCGTCGAGGGGAAGAACCAGAAGAAGAGCTGCCTCTCCTCGTCCTCGGCCTGGGAGATGGGCAGTAGGCCGGCGTAAGACTCGCCAATGTCGAACGGTACGTCCGGGATGCCGGTGCCGTTGACTATGAACTTGCTGGTGCTCTCCGTGAGGAAGCGCGATGCCTCCCTCTTCTCCAGGGAGATGTCCGGCATGGCCGGGTATCGGATCTGGTCATGACGGCGGGGGCGTTCGCGGGAGAATGCGTTGATGGCTCCTTTGTTGAAGGCGGCCTGGGCCACGACCCCAAAGGTCAAAAGAAGGCTGAGATGCATCTTGAACGGGGAAGAAGCCTGTAAGTCGATGAACCCAATATCAGTCGAGGGTAGGACGCCAAGGCCGTACTTATACTCGAAGAATGCCGTGATCCTCCCCGCCAAACCCGCCATGACATTACTCGGTCCTCACGTCATCGCCGCCCTCAGCATTGCGTATTACATTCGGATGGCGGCACGGCCGATGGACGGCTGCGCGCGCAATGGCTCCCTGGTCGGTGTGATCCGGGGAGCCAAACGGATGTCAAGATCGCCAATGTCGACGATGGCTTGGCGGCAATGTCGGCACCCGATGGTCGGTGAAGGGGGCGATCGCGCTTCGCAGCTGCCCTTTGCGGTGTAGCGTTGGAAAGTTGGTGCGAGGGGCGGGAGGGGGTAAGCCGGGATGGCTGCAGGCGAGATGCGGGTGAGCCGGCGCGGAGGGAGGCGAAAGATCCGAGTGATTGCCGGCGAGTCGTGCTGACGGCGCCGGCAGTGGCGGGGTCCGTCCTTTCGGCCGAGATCAAGGTTGGCGTCGCTCTTGTTAGGAGAAGACGGACTGGCACGTGGAGGTGTCAATGCTGGTGGCGCTCGTGGTTCCAGGAACGGTCGGCGATGGTCAGAGGTTGTTCTCACCATGCTCCATGGGGTTGCCTCAGGCGGTAGTAACGAGCATCCTGATGCGGTCGAGGAGCGGGTCGTCGCTCGGCTGATACGAAGTGTGGTCTGTAATTTCATGACGCATCTAAAATAAGGAGATTTGACAGCGGGGTCTTCTATCGCGTGGACTACACATGCATGATCTTACGCCTCACCCTCCAGTCGCTCCACCGCGTCAAACATACCTCTCACCTCATCCCGACACCGCGCCCTGTTCTCCTCCTGCAGGTCAAACGTCTCCTGGAGGCGGTCGACCATGAAGGGAAGCAGCGGAGCGCGCTTTGCCTTGCGGTAGTCGTATACGACAATGTCCTCGGTGCACCGCGCCGCAAGCCTCCGGTGAGCGTCTGAGAGGATCATGACGTCGAAGTAGAGGGCATCGGACGTGGCGTCGGGGCGCTTTGTCAGTCTATGCAAAACAGTGACTCGGTCAGGATATGTGATGGGCTGGATTGACAAGGTCAGCACAAAGTGTTCGCGAATGGGCCAGTATCTGAGGGCCACCTACCAGCTTGTACTCGGTCTTGATGCTGCGCATGATCAGACCAATAGCCCGGGGACTCATCAGTTCGGCCCATTGCTGGCGATGTTCGGGAGAGGCGGCCTCGGTGAACTTGCGCACCCACTCGACGCGGGCGGATTCGGCATATTTGTTGTAGATGACATTGTTGACGTGGCCTGCTGGTCAGCTTGATATGGGAGACTGGTTCCTCATGTGCTTACCCTGGACAAGTCAGCAAGTGATCAGAACCAGAGATGGGGAGTACTTACCATGCTATCCTATTGTTTGGGCAAAGGGGTTAGAAGTCTGCCTTCATACCGCTGCCGACAAACTCACCATGTCCCCCCATGCCACGGCATGGCTGTTGAGCCCCCTCCACCTCGGCGACGTCAGGAACCCATCAGAGCCAGCGAGCAGGTCCAGCCACCGACTGTCAATTTCCCGCTGCAGCCGCTCGACCTCGGCCTCGCTCGCTGGTGACAGCTTCGTGCCCGACACCTGCTTCAGGCGTGTCTGGAGGTCTGTCAGCCAGCGAGGGCTAAGAGCCGCGGCAATCTCGGCATTTGGCGGTGCGGTTGACGCGAATGACCTGCGGCCGGTCACGAGCTGGGACCGATTGCCAAGGGGCATTCGGCAGGCCCGAGAAATAAATTGCCTAGAGTTCATCCTTCAATTGATATTGATATGCTTGAGGGATGAATTGAAGCGCGGCGATGTCGGGAGAAGAAGAAGACGGCAGAGTGTCGTCACAACGGCTTCCCTCGGCATTGTGGTCATGATGAGTAATCCGGCAAAGTTGTCGCCCGCCCTTCAGTGCGGGCAGCCACTATAGCTGACTCGCTGGCGTCCCTGTCCGTCGTCTTCGTGCCTGCGTCGGATTGTCTGGTGGACATCATTCCTGGGCTTCCTCTCCCCCAGCTTCAGAGGGGAGGACGTCGGGAAACCAGCCATAGACACTGAAGTCGACAGATAGCTCGCCGAGGGCCGACCTGGTGACTTCGACGTCCTCCGCTCTCAGTGCATCGGCCTGGTTCTGGGTGCCTTCGGGAGTCGACCTGGGCGAGTGAGCACAGCGTCAGGGCCGCTGATGGCGGTGCCTTACCTTGGCGAGATCATGCCCTTTGAGTTGATGACCCGCTGCCATGGGACGTTGGAGTTGTTGTAGGGCGCGTCAGGATCCGCCGGCAGATGCTTCAGACACACGCCGACTTGGCGCGGCCGCTGTGCTGTAGCAGCGTGTTAGCTTTGGCTGATGGCAGGGTGCCTGGGGCGACGTACGGGTTCCGACGAGCAGGGCGATGTGGCCGTAGCTCGTGACTTTGCCGTGAGGAACCTCTTGCACGGCTTGGTAGACGGCGTGGAAGAAGGCCTGCGCTTCGTCGGAGCGGGCCATTCTGTCGAAGCGAGGGTGTGGACGGATCGGGGTCGAGAGACAGGAGTGACGTGGTAGGTAGGTAGTCGAGGCGATGCAGTGGTGATGGTCGACGGGAGGAGGTCATCTCAGGTGGGTTAGAGGCTGGAGCACTAACAATTTCCACTGAGTTGGCGATGTTCAGTGCACGTGCAGCAAAATATCCCTTGAAAGAATCCAAACCAACCCCCAATCGAACCAACTCCACAACCACACCACTCGTCACCTTTCCGCCTCTTCCTCTTCACCACGACCATTCATCAGAATCAATCATAATCCATCGCGGCTCGATTCTTCCATTTGTACGAAATTGATTCCTGTCTACCTCACCTCACAAGTTCCAGCAGTTCCTCCCTGCCCTTGGACGCAGCAACATCCAGCGGCGTCCGGTGCTGCTCATCCTCAGCATCGAGATCAACCCCGCGACTCATCAGAAAACGAAACCAACGCACCCTCCTTGTCGCCTGCGCATCAAAGTCACCCATCTGCGCGTCGCCTCCTGCCACGATGTGCAGCAGCGTCGCCCCCTTCGAGTCTGTCACCGTCCAGTTGACGCCCTGAGCCTCGAGGAAATCACAAATCACCTCCTCGCGCTCGGCCGCCTTTGAATCCGAATCGGTTGTCTTTCGGCCCGACCTCACCTCGTCTGCATCCTTTGCCCATTCCTCGGACCTCTCAAACAGCCCGAATACAGGTGTTTTGCCCTGCGAATTCCTGGCATTGATGTCCAGCCCCATCTCAAGAAGCCGCTGCAGCATATCGGCCCCTTCGTCTGCCTCGTCCGTGGCGTCAACGGTCCTCCTGCGGTCAGACTTGACCCTGATTTGCACATCGCCTTTGGGCCCAACGACCCATTCTTGACGGAATAACAGATGCAGAAGCCCGTCTCCCGTCGAGCCAACATGAGCCTTGACGTCTGCGCCGGCCTTGATCAGCGCGTGAGCGTTTTCCAGATTCGCGCTCTGGCCCAGAGCCAAGTGCAGAGGCGTTTCGCCCTGGTCGTTGACGGCCAAGACCAACCCAGGGGCAGCAGCAACGACGCGGGCAATGTCGGCTGCCCTGCTTTCAGTTATGCCACGACGTGACCGCCTACCCCCGGCGACGAGATGATGCAGCACCGTCATCTGCATCGCATCTCTGGCGAGGATATCTGCTCCGGTATCGATCAGCAACTGGACGAGAGATCTGCCGTCGTCCTTCGCATCGGTACCCCTCCTGGCGGCCGCCACATGGAGCACCGTCATGCCCCTGTCGTCGCGTCGCGCCAAGTCCATCTTCGGACATTGGAGCATCATGCTCAGAAGTCGCCCTCTGCCCTCGAGGACGCCCTTGGGCCAGCGATACCGATCCACAATCTGATGCGTCAACGACGTCCGTCCATACCATGCCGAAGGGTCAGCTCCGTGGTCCAACAAGAGCCTGAACATCCTTTCCGACTCAGTCTTGTCGCCAATCGCATTGATGAACACCAATTCGAGGGGTAGTACGAGTGCGGCTTCCATCTGTCGACGGCCTCGGCGTCTGGCCCCTCAGGGACCACCCGAGCATTGGCATCCGCGCCACCGGCAAGCGCCTTTGCCAACTGGGCCACATCTCGCAGCTTGATCGTGTCCGCTATGGCCGATGGGGTGACAGTCTTCCTATAGCGGAGAAGCAGCTGGTATACCTCCAGATTGTCCTCGACCATAGACAGGCAGCTTCTGCCCCGGTCATCCACGGCGTTCGGGTCGGCCCCGGCCTGCAGGAGTATCTCGACCGCTCGGAGGCTGAAGTGCGCACCCTTGATTGACTCCAGTGCAAGAGCAAGCGGTGTCATACCTCTCTCAGTCCTAGCCTCCGTGTCTCCGCCCATGCCCAAGAGGTATGGGAGCGCCTCTTCCACCTGCCACCACCGCCCGCCGCGGGCCAGCACGTGCAGCGCTGTCGAGCCTTTGGGCATATTTCTGAGCCCAGACTCGAATGTCATCTCTGACTGGATGCTGGTGTTGATGCAAGCAGGGTCTGCCTCCGCAAGGAGCCGAACCACGTTCAGGTTCCACGCCGGCTGTGCGCACGCCACCAGCAGCAAAAGGCTCGGTTGCTGGTCATCGTCCGACAAGCTCGGCCTGCTGGGGCGACGCTCGAAGATGTTGCCGAGCATCTTGGAGAAGCCACTCTTGACAAGCTGCTGTAGGACCTCACCAGTGGAAGACCCCTCAGCAACGGCCTCTGTTGCCAGCGAGTAGCGACGAGTAGACATGAGGGTCATGATATGGGATTCCCCTTGCTTCGCCTCTTGGCTGACTCTCAGGCTGGCGGATGTCTCTTTGTCGAGTTTGTACGGCTCCTTGAAGCCCAGGCTTCTCCGTGCGCGCAGGAGACACTCGGTCGCATGATCAAATCCATTCGTCACCGCCGATGCGATAGCTTCATCTAGGTGCCGGTCACTGCAGCCATGCAACACTAGCAGGTCCGCAATCTCGTCCAGCCGCTCCTGGGAAAAAGGGAAACGGCGACCAGACGATGAGTCCTGAAGGTCGAGTCTCCCCCGCAATGTGTCTGATATCAAGACACCTCCTGCGTCGGACTCTGTGTCGACATCGCATCTTCCCGGTGTGCTGTGTCGCCCGATCGCCGTTGTCTCCTCATCTTGCAGAGCCACACAGGCCTCCCAAGGGGAGCCGACGTACGAGCTTGCGTCAATCGAAGCTCCGGCCTCCAACAGCATCTGCACCACTTCCGGGTGCCCCGAGGCGCATGCATACCACACAGCCGACCGGCCGAGGCAGTCTTTCAGATCGATGACACCCCCGAGAACCCCTTCACTCCCCATCCAGGCCAACAGCAAGCCCGCAGTGTTTGTCTGCCTCGAACGGGCTGCCAGGTGAAGCACCGTCAGACCCTCAGCTGTCTGCCTCGCAGGATCAGCACCCTCTTCCAGCAGCCGTCGGGTGAGGTACTCGGAAAAGGTCGACGCGATATGCAGCGGTGTGACGCCGTCCCTGTCGGCTCGGTTGACATCGATCCTTGTTCCATCGTCCAAGCGGATGAAATGGTCGAAGAAGCACCCCTGATCGTCGTTTGACCGCCGCCCATCGCCGTATGTGGTGCTGCATGGGGCAAAAGGGCATGGGTGGTACCTGGCGACGATATGGATCGGAAAGATACCCTCGTTATTTGCCGTCTCGCGGTCGACGCCCAAGTCAGCAAGCCCAGAGATGTACTCGGGCTTTGGAATAGCTCTGGCAAGAGTGGGGCCGCACATGTGCCAGATCGTGTTCCCCTTGTTGTCGGTCCCGATACCATGGGAGATGAGGAACTGGACCAGCTTGATGTCCGTCCACGGAGCTGACATGGCGCCATGCAGAAGGTTTCTCCCCTCCGCGTCAACCGTGCCCATCCGCGCACCGGCTGCCATCATGACCTTGGCCGTCTTGGTTTTGTCCTCCGTGGTATAGACGCCGTTGCTGCTCATCATCTGGAACAGAGGTGTCCTGCCTAGGTGGTCTTTGACCTCCAGGTCAGCCCCTGAGGCTATTAGCAACTCCAGAAACGGCGTGCTGTCCCTAGTGGCCCATCTTGACGTGTAGCCGGGCAGACAGTAGTGGGTCGGCGTCTGCCCTCTGTCATTCTTGAGGTTCACATCGGCACCTTCGGCAATCAGCCGGCGCAGGAGGGCAAGGCCTGCATCGCCCAGCTCGCGGATAGAAGATACGGCATAGTGAAGTGCACCGTTGCCGTGATCATCGACAGCAGATGCATCAGCACCCAGGTCTAGGAGGCAGGTGGCTTTTGCTATCTTGGACTTGTTGCTGTACGGATTCTTGAGCGCGACGAGGAGCGGAGTCAGGCCGCGATGCGGCATCACCTGCGATTTGGCGTTGACATCAACTTTTCTCGCAAGTGCGCGGATGATACTCTCGTCCATAGTCGAGTGAAGCAGCGTCTCGCCAGAGAGATTGACGGCGTCGGCGTCCGCGCCTGCATCGAGAAGGCATTCGACAGCCACGACATCCTTTGCAAAGTGGAATGCGGTGCGCCCCTCGGAGTCAGCGAGGTCCAGATCGACTCCAGCATCCAGAACGAGGCGAAAGCACCTTCTGGTATTCTCGTCGCTGTCCCGGTTGTGTTCGCGCAAAGCAAAGTCCCCAAAAGAGTAGAGGCGAGCGCCGGCAAGCGCATGCAGCGCATTGCAGCCTTCTCCTTTGCGCCCCCCGCGTTCATGGCATCCCCGTCGGTGAATCTTGTTGGGATCCGCGCCTGCCTTGAGCAGCATCTTGATGGAACGGGCATCTCGGAGTATGCATGCCCTGAACAGGGGCGTCGCGGATGATGATTTTGCGTTAACGTCGATGGCGGGATGCTGCAATAGCCGCTCGACCGCGTCGTGTCTCTGGTGTGTAATGGCCATGGCGAGGGCTCTCTTTGCTGTATCCGCGGTCTTGACGTACGTGAGAAAGAGGTCGACCATCCTGGCGTCTCCGTCGCGGAAGACGTTGACACCGGGAACGGTGAAATTTGTCACTGGCTTCTTCCAGGGCTTATCTCGTTCAAACGGCTCGGCGCCAGCGTCGAGCAGTGCCTTGGCGATCTCGTGTTTATTGCGGCGGACGGCGTGGTGCAGTGGCCTTGAGCCGTGCCGGCCGGATGCCATCGGGTCTGCACCGTGATCGAGGAGGAGCTTGATGATTTCTGCGTCCTCGTGCGTCCTTGCCGCGATGCGGAGGGGGGGGTCAAGGGAGACCTCGTTGCTTGTGAGCCGGGCCTGTTCTAGGATCTTGCGTGCAAGACTCGTCAGGTTGAAGGCAGTAGCGAGGCCGATGGGCGTGAGACCTTTGGTGCTTTTGATGCCGGCGAGCAGGGTGAGCTTGTCGATGTTGTCCTCACGTTCTGCCAGTGCGAGGACCTGGCGGTCGACTTCAGTCTGGTCATGGCCCGCGAGCATGGCCCGGCGGGCGTGAACGTGCCAGTTAAGCGCTGCATATTGCAGAAAAGGAGGGAGGGCGTGCATGTTTTTGATTTGGTTGCTGCGACGATCCAGCTGGACAGTATCGAGATGGGTCGCGAGGTATGAGATGCAAAGAAGGGTCATGTGGTTGTGGCTTTGGCCGAGCGGATAGATGGCTTCTGGCAAGCCTGCAGCCCCTCCACCGGCGCCGAGAAACTCAGTCAAAGAGAGGTGGACAACTTGGACGGTCTCATCAGGCAAGACCTGTAGAAGCGGTCCACAGGCGGAGCGGACGATGGTCTTGGCCACGCCGAGGTCCCCATTAGAGGATGCACCCAGCTCATGCTCAACGAGGTCTGCAATCTCCAGTAGACGAAGCGGCCGTGTCGCATATGTGACGCATCTGAGGACGAGAGGTTGCAGGCCCGGCGGCAGGTCTGGCCTGGATGCCTGTTCGCGCAACATGTCTGAGTACATGGCGGAAAGCTCGGCAGGCATGGACTCAAGAGCGGCATCAGGCCGGTCGAGGACGTGGTCCAGAGCCAGCCTGGCATATAGAAAGAGACCTTTGCTTTGGCGGAGAATCGCGTCGGCGATACGTGGGCTATCGTGGGCTGAGATCGATGATGCTTCGAGCCGGTGGTGTATGTATCCTACAATGTCCGCCTCGACACGCGCATCGAGGAAGATATTCAGGGTGTGAAAACTTCTGAGGGCCTTTTCGACGACCGCGACGGGACGGCTGGTGATGACGAGCTTGATCCCTTCGGGCCGCCAGCGAGCAAGTGCATCGAGCTGACGGAGGAACGGGTCCAAGGCGTCCAGATTCATCTCGTCAAGGGCGTCGACGAGGAGGTACACCCTTGGGACATGCTCGACGGCAATCCTGAGCAGGGCGAAGAGGCCGTCGAGGGAGGAGAGGCGGTCGTCATTGGGTTCGTTGGCTTCGATGTATTGAGCAAGCTCGGCCTGTAGGGGCGGGCTGTGGTGGAGGGCCTGGGCGAGCCAGTCGCGGAGAGCTGCTTCGGGAACGTTGTTGGCAGCGATGCCGTGGCGGAAGAAGAAGTAAAGCACGGGTCGGTCTTCATGGCGCAGTCTGTCGACGAGGGCGGATGTGAGGACTGACTTGCCTGCGCCAGGAGGGCCTCGGATCCAAAGGATGCCTGGGCTGTTGGGCACCTCGGTCGTCAAGTGATCAGGGAAGTGCCATTGCTGGTAGGCGACTGTGGAGAATAGCCAGTCGCCAGTGCTAGGGAGATGTAAGGCGCGGTGTTTGGCGATCTCGCTGCTGGGGCCGTCGTACTTGGTCGGGGCTAGCAGGTTGGTGATGGCGGTTTGGACGCCTGGAGGCTGCGGAGGAATGTTGCCGGGATTGTAGTCGGCGAGATCTGTGTTGCCGACAAGGACAACGTCTGGTTCCATGATGTTAAAGATGTGCAGAGATGCCAGGTGAACGAAGTGAGGTCGGGAGAGGTGGTATAAGAAGCGACTGGCCCCTGTCAGACGCAGCGACAGTGGACCAAGTGAGGACTTTTGTGCATGCATCCATGTCAGCATGAGGACTCACTGAGGCCTCATCGGACGCCAAGTCGGGAAGGATCAGCGATCATCATCAGGAACATCCATTCCAAGCATAGGGCATGCCCGTCTACCGAGTTGGTCCTGTCTATCTCCGTCATTGTCCCAAGAGTTCATCGTCACAAGGTAACACCAAACGCCAGCGCCTGTACTTTACATCTCATCAACCCGGGCCTTGCTCCTACGAGCTGCCACACGTCTCCCAGCTATCCGTCTTGAGCTTCAAATGCCACTCCGTCAGCGACGCCGTGAAAGCCTTGTCAACATCCCGATTGGCCTTGAAGAAGATGGTCTCATAAGGATGGATGTTGCCCCCAAAGTAGTGCTTGTCCCACCAAAAGTCCTGGACCTCCGGGTTGGCGGCGCAGAACATCTCAATCGTGGCCTCGGAGTGGATGGAGGTGAGGAGGGCGTCGAAGCGGTATCCTGCGGCGGTGATGAGGCCCGTGGTGCCGACCTCGGCGTGGACGGCCGACTTCCACGTGTCGTAGCAGCTACTGAGGCCGACGGGGTCGCTCGCAGAGCCAAAGGCGTCGTCGATGGAGCCTGAGGTGGCCAGGGCAGGGTCGAGAAGGAGGCGCATGCCGACTTTGTCGGTGGCGAAGATCATGGATTGGACGTGGAGACGGGGGTCGCAGTTGATGCTCATTCCGACGAGCTGTTGGTCAGCACAAGCACGAGGCAGAAGTGAAGGAGACAAGAAGGGAACATACCTTGACTTCGTCGGTGATGCGATCCAGGTACCGGTCCATCCAGCAATCCTTGCTCCACACTGGCAGGAAGGGTCCGCGGATACTGGCGTTCATGGTGATGAATCGCGAGTAGCCCTTCCAAAGATCATCCTTGCGCAAGACCTCGCCCATGGCGCCAAGATCGTAGCACGTGTTGGGCCGGCGAACGACGCGCACGTTTGGCTTGTCGGGGATGAGCTGGTCTGCGTCGGTTTCTCCGTTGAACATGAATACGAAATCGGCAGCGCCGTTGAGGCCCTTCTTGATGAAGTATTTCAGGTTCTCGCGGGCCGAGTCGGACTCGGCGTAGGCGTAGACGACGAGGGTGCGACCGCCCTTGGCTGAGGCCTTGGACGAAGTCGACTTGGAGGGGCGGCTTGGGGCGTCATCCGTCTCGGCGGGGGATTTGGGCTTGTGGTCGTAGGGGGCCGAGGAGGTGTCCGAGTCCTTGCCATCGTGGGCGGTGCCTGGCTTGTCGAAGGTCTCGGACTTGTCGCGGGAGGAGCCTGGTTCTTCCTGGGTGGCGGGCTTCTTCATCGAGTCGGCGTGGTCGGTGCCGGACTGGTTGGGGGTCCAGGGCTTGTCGTAGACGGATTCTGGCTTATCGTAGGGGCTGGCCTCGTTGTCGATGACGGGCTTTGGCTTGCTTTCATGCGCTACCTCCGCGATGGGTGAGGACTGCGTCTCTACGACGTCGAAATGGGGGTGTCCCTCCATCTGTACATCCCCGTCAGTCTTGCGACACTCCACCAGTAGTCGAGATAATACTCACGCCGGCAGGCTGGGCGATGTACACCCAGAGAAACCATATCCAAAGCAAAGCCAGGACGCCGCACACGACGGACTTTTGGGTGGCATAGGCGCGCAACATCTTGTCTGTTGCTGCTCAATGGAGTTGATGCGGGAGGAAAGAAAGCATCCATCCCTCCGCGACGCCTGAGCCAAGAAGGGGGAAGACCCTCGAAGATATAAGAACCGCGCCGTCTCTGCCTAGCCGGCCGTAGAAAAAGCAAACACGCCTCAAGTCCCTGCCTATGCACAGGCCCTCCCCTCCCTCGATGCATTTTTGGGACGAGCACCCAAGCTCGTGAGGGGCAGTCGCAGAGACAGCGCTTGGCCCGTTGGGGTAATGGCTGAAGCGGCCGGGTCTCGATAGCACGACTGTGCGTGCCGGGCGGGTAACATTAAGGGACGAGGTTCAGGGGATGGGTGGTCGGTGTGGAGGGGCAACCTGGCCGTGGCGGCGATCGAAGGGAGAGTGCAAGGTACGGGGTCTGGTGAAGAATGTTTGGGAGACGCGTTGGCATCCGGGGCGGAGGCCGGGCGAGGGAGGGGAAGCAATAGGGAAGGGAAGACTCAGGAGACTTGATGGTGGTTGTTCGAGTTCCTCAGACCGAGAAGTCGGAGTCTTCGCTCCTCTGCGAATAAGCTTTTTGGGCGCTGCGCTGGGGAGCAAGGGTCCCGTTTGCGGTGTTGAAGATGGATGGAGGTACCAGAAGTAGGTACTTCTAGATCACCACATGTCCACACCGATGCCATGTCCCCAACCAAGCAAAGTCCCCTCTCTGATGGCTGTCCATGCGAGGGATGCATCATGGCAAGCCTCGGCGCCTCCCCATCCAGTCACAGTCACCTCTACAGCCAACTCGGGTGTGTTCCGACCCGACTCACACCACTCCAAACGCGCCTGGCCCCTCTTCGTCGGTAACAGTAAGCGCTTGACCGTTGACGTTCCTTGGCAGGCCACTTCCAGAGGGGAAAAGACCTGGCGACAGGGGTCCGTGGATGGGGTCGCGGCTGTATCCAGGCCCAAGATGCGCGCTGGCTGACGGCGGGGCGAGATTGGGACGAACTACAGCTCGGAAAGGCTGGGAAATATCGGTGCCTAAGCTGGCCAACGAAACCTTCAACGCGGGAGAACCGTCCGGTGTCATTTACATCCTGCTGAACGCCTCTTTCCGTGCGACACACCACTTCATCTGCAAAGCCTCACCCGAACCAAGGTTCATCCTGCAGTGCATCTGAAGACCAGGTCATCTCGCCTCTGCTGCGAGCTGCTGCAGGCTGACCAGGGTATTGCCCATGTCGCCATGTCGCCGCCCCCCCCGTCCCGACCAATATCATGACCTCAATTCGGCCCCCAACGGAGACGCTGATGTCCATCTCCAATCCAGCCCCTGCTCACGACATGGGCTTTGATTTGAGTGTGGTGTGCTGGTCAGGGGGCCTGGGGGGGCTGCAGACTCTCTTCTCTCTCGTTCCGTCAGTCGACTCTTCTTACCTACCCGGGGTGATCCTCGTCTTCCGTTTCTCGAAAACATCTGGAGAGCTGATTTCTTCTCTTCTCATCCATGTCTAGCTGCTGTCTTTGATCTTTCTTGAGCCGCGATCGGCCAGGGACGATCGCTCGTCCGCCTGAAGCCAACCCCTAGGACGTTGCCAGCATTTCTATCAACCATGGCCGGCAACGCGAACTGGAGCGGACACCCGCAGCCTGGCCTTGAGGTCGTCCAGCCAGAATACTACTCTGCCCCAGAGGCCCTGTCGCCCAACGACCCGCGCGACCCAAAATACAACGACAGCTACTACGCGCCGCACGCTCTGCCTCCCACTCACACCGGCGACCCTAAGAACCGGTATGCATACGGCGTCATCCCGGGAGCCGGCGGGCCTCCGACAACAGCATACCCGGGCCCCGAGACTGGAGAACTTCATGCCGACGGCTCCTCACCAGCGCGGTCATCCAAGAAGAAGTGGTGGCTCATCGGAGGCGCCCTGCTGCTCCTCGTCATCATCGGCGCCGTCGTCGGCGGACTCTACGGAGGCGGCGTCATAGGATCGAAGAAGTCCCAGACTACCGACGGCGACGACAACGACACAAACACCACAGGACCGACAACAACCGACCCCGCTGCCACCGCCTCGCCAACAGCTCTCAGTGCCCCACGCTTCGTCCGTCAAGGCTCCCCTCTCACCGCCGCCGGCTGGGAGACCCCCGAAGGCGACACGGAGATCTTCCTCTTCCACCAAGACGACACCAATGGCATCTACTACTCCCGCTTCTACGACGGTACCACCGCCCTCGCCACCCTCAACGGCACCCACTGGACCGAGCCCGTCGAGGTCAGCACCGCCGCCAAGGCCAACACCCGCCTCGCAGCCACTCTCATCGTCTACGCCGGCGTCTTCCAGCCTCAGGTCCAGGTCTACTACAGCGGCGGCGAGGCTCGCATGCTCGGCGTCAATGTTAACCTGCGCAATGACCCCCCCTCGGGTGAAGACAGCATCAACAACAGCCGTCTTGTCGCACAGCCTGGTAGTGCTGTCGCGGCGTACTGGCCATGGATGACGTACCAGAGTGCTGCTGGGGAGCTCATGGAGGTGCGGAACAGGCTTCAAGGAGCTTTTGCACCTTCTTCGACCTGGGACGTGCGTGGACTTGGTATCACCACCGATGGTGGCAGCGGGGTGGCGATGGTGCCCATGTCG
Organism: Plectosphaerella cucumerina; assembly: GCA_020746995.1. NCBI lineage: Eukaryota > Fungi > Ascomycota > Sordariomycetes > Glomerellales > Plectosphaerellaceae > Plectosphaerella > Plectosphaerella cucumerina. The sequence continues at coordinate 5,896,354 of JAGPXD010000002.1, forward strand.
GCTATTTTCCGGTCCATGGCTGTGGAGGGCGGCTTTGGCCTCATTTACAGGAACTCGGGTGGTGTTCTGGCTGTGGCCGTGCCGAGGCTGGATGATGGGGAGGTCGCTGACGGCTACGCACGCTCTTGGCCGAGTGATAATGCTGGTAAGAGAGCCTGGCTGTTGTGGTACGAAACACCTTTGCTGACGTTGTCCCAGACTTCCCCTCCATTTCAGTCGAGCTCGACGCCCCCATTGCCGCCTTCTCAGTCGCTCGTCCCAACGACTCGGCAGGCCGTGTTGACACTTTCATCCTCTACCTCGACGGCACCGACATTCACATGGTCTACACGACCGGCGAAAGCTGGGAGCAGTCGTCACCAGCCGCGCTGCGGGATGTCGACAAAGACGCAGACATCGCCTGCATCACCCTCGGCTCCTCGAACAGCGGCTCCGACGGCAAGACGCAGCGCATCCCCTTGGCAGGGAGGAATTCAAAGTGCTACTTCCAGAGGGGTGGCGTCGTGCAGGAGGTCGTCCTCGATGGGACGGATTGGAAAAAGGCGGAGGCCGTGCCAATCCCTTGAAATGCATACATCTGGCCAGCGTTGATTTCGGTCGTTTTGTCAAGACAGCGATTTAGGTTCTTGATCTGATACAAATGGGTCGAAGACCCGGCTATTACTGATATCCGTTTGCTCCTCTTGACTCATGCGAGCCCGCCTTATAAGTGTTCCATGCCGAACTGTCTCTCGAGTGCCACCGCCTACTCCTCCTTGGCCTTCATCATGCGCTCCGTGTAGCCCTTGCCCACCTTGAGCCAGTAGCACAGGATGAGAATAGCCAGACCGCCCACCACAACGCAGGTGTAGTTCATGTTGGTCACCTCGACGGGCTTGACGTAAGGGAACGAGAAGAACACGATGGCGAATGTGAGCCAGCACACAGTGACGCCGTTGACGATGGGGCCGATGCGCGGACCCATGTGGAAGGCGCCCTTGTGCATGTTGCGGCGGCCGGTGAGCAGGTTGGTCAGGATGGGGATCATGTACGAAATGTTGTTGATAGTGACAGCGGTGCCGAGCAGCGAGTTGAAGGCCGTCGAGGAGCCGAGGTAAAGGCAGCCGAGAGCGGCGATGATGGCGGTGACAGCCAGCTGCGAGTTGAAGGGGATTCTGAGCGTGGGGTGGACCTTTGACCAGCTGCAGTCTGTCAGAGACGATTCGTTTTCTGGAGAGAGCGATGACTTACATCCGAGAGAAGGGCATGGCGCCGTCGCGGGAAAAGGCCCAGAAGACACGACCGGTGCTGAGCTGCGAGCTGACGACGCAGGGACCCAGGGCGATGAACAGGATGAAGGTGAGGCCGAAGGCGCCGCCGGCCTTCTGCGTCACCTGGCGGAATAGCTCGGCCAGGGGCAGGCCGGTGTTGCCGACAGTAAGGGCGTCGAAATCTTGGATCGAGAACATGAGGCTAATCAGATAGGTGATACCGGTGCAGAAGGCAATGCTGAGGGTGATGGCAATGGCCAGAGGGGCGTTGCGCGATGGCTGTGAATGGTCAGCATCTCATCGTCTCTCGGCTTGGGAGAAGGAGCGGTAGGAACTCACGTTGGGCATCTCCTCAGTAATGTGCGTCACGCCGTCAAGGCCGCCAAGCGAGTAGAGCGGGTTGACGAGACCAGTGATGAAGGCGATGGCGTTGTTCTCCCAACCGGTGTTGTTGATCCAGGTGCGGAAGACAAACTCGGCGTCCTGGTGCTTCGGGGCGCAGGCAACGACGGTGATAAGAACGACGAGCCATCCGATCTGCAGGTAGAAGAGGGAGAACTTGTTGAGCGCGGGGATGGCCTTGTTGCCGAACATGACCACGCCAGCGGTGATCAAGTTCAGGCCTTGGTAGACGATGAAGGTCTGCCAAGCCTTGATCTCGAGGGTCTCGCGGTACAGGGCGATGAGGGCCATGAGAACCTGGGCGTAGATGATGTTTGTCGATGCCGTGGTAAAGATCCCTGAATAGTGTCAGTGTGTCTCTCTCAATCTCTGGTATCAAATTGACTTACACCCCAGAACGCTGAACCAGCCGGTCAGGAAGCTCAGGATGCCCGTGGCGCGGCGAGGAGCGACGGCGGCAATCCAGTGGTACATTCCGCCCTCGGTGGGGTACGACGAGACAAACTCAGCCAGCGAGGCACCGAGGAAGCACTGCAGGGTGGTGACGAGGATGAAGCCGTAGATGACGGCGCCAGGACCGCCGGCGCCGATCTCAGTGGTCAAGCCGAGACCGAGACCAGTCCATGAGATGGTTGTCGTCGATGCGAGGCCAATCAGACTGAGAGTGCTGAAGTGCCTCTGAAGTTCCTGGGTGTGACCTGCAAATCTGCGGTTAGGCCGGATCTTGACTCAGGGGCATGAGGCTGTCACCACTCACCCATCTGCGCAAGGCGCAGCTCGTCGGCGTCAATCTCGGCCTTGGAGTCGCTGACCTCGACGCTCCTCTTTGGGCTCGGCATGACCGAGTCAGTCGCGGTGGCGCTCATCTTGGATTGCTTGTCAAGGATGTGGGCTGGGTTGTGATGCGGTCGAGATTGAACTCCTGAGTTGAGCTTGAGACACAACGATGGAGGCCGGGCACAGGGGAAGAGATATAATACGGGCTTCAAGAAAAAAGACACGGCCCCTCCAAAACCTTGTCCGCCCCCTCGGGCCCCTTTCCCCGGACGAGGGCAGACCACCGGGTATCCGGCACCGACGCGCTCGCCGCCAGTCGCGTGAGGCTCGATATCTGCGGCGGACCCTTCTACCCCAGTTTTGCAGGCCCCATCCCCGTATCTCCCTATCTCGGGGAGCGGTCCAGGTCACGCCAGGTTCGTCCGATAGGGGAAGATTCGGGGGAAGCTTTTGGGTTCAGGGACCCGGCATACCCGGACCGGTGCTCGGGGCGCGTCCGGCGAGATGGCCGGAAGGCGACTCGTGACTAGGGCGTGGCATCAGACGGGTATCTCAGGGGTGTTTTTAGGGACCGACAGGGGCAACAAGGCTTCATTCGCGGGGGACCAAGGGGCGATACCACCCCGAAGGTGCCGGCTCCGAGGGGCCGCTCCGCATCTCCATTGTCAACGGACATCCATGTCACCTTTCGGTCCCTCACTAGACCGGGAGACGACGGAGATTCTAGCCAGAATGAGAAGCTAGTCGTGCGTCGCTCACAATCCCGCAGATGGCCGGCTAATGCGTGCGTCTCCTCTCCCAGTTGTCGGGTGATGTCACGCTGCTGCTCGGTCAGGTCGTTTGGCCGCCCGTCGGCAGTAAACAACCCATTGCCACGCGAGTGACTGGACCGATATCGCGGGGATGGTAGTACTGGCGCGCGTCTAGTTCGGTTTGCACTGCAACTTAAATAACCTCCTCGGGTCCCTGCTGCTGTCATCGTCCACCACCGGCCCTCACTCCTCACTTCTCAACCCCCTTCTCCCCTTGTCTCTCCGCCATCATGCGTCTGTCGTCTGTCATCCCCCTCGGCCTGCCGCTCGCCGGTATGGCCCAGGCCGCTGCCGCTGGCTCCTACGTTGGTGGCATGCCTTCCAATGCCCGGCAGATGTTCACCGAGTCAATGTCGTGGATGGACCAGTACTATGACTCCAAGGCCGGCTACCTGTACGACTTTAGCGCTGCCACCGCCCTCCGCCACGAGACGCGCAGCTCCGTCTGGTACGCCTTTGGCCTCCTTGCCCGCAACAAGGGCAATGATGCCGCCGAGGCCGAGAAGATCATCCGCAACACTATTGCCGGCCAGTACAAGGTCGAGTCAGAGGAGTGGTGAGTAGCCAAACGGAGCAATCTTCTTGGGAACAACCACTCTGACATATCATAGGTACGGAGACTACCAGCAGGAGCCCGAGGAGCCGTACGTCGGCTCGCCCGCCTACCCGGCGAAGATCTACGGCTCCTGGGACCCCAACTGGCGCGGTTTCGTCGGCACCACCCTCGTCATGGCCATGGAGGAGTTCCCCGACCTCCTGAGCAAGTCCACCCAGAAGCTCATCCTCGAGTCCCTCCACAACGCCACAAAGGGCGACGATTACCGCTTCGGTCACCTCGACCCTTCGCAGGACAACCTCTACCCGGCCTACAGCAACCCCTCCATCATGCGCGCCTTCGTCTCGGGCTGGACCGGCCGCCGACTCAAGGACGCCAACATGACCGCCAGCGGCGAGCGCTACGCCCAGGAGATCGTTGACCTCTTCAACCGCCACGACACCCTCTCCGAGTTCAACTCGGGTACCTACACCGGCGTCTCGCTCTTCGGTCTCGTCCTCTGGAGCAAGTACCTCCCCAAGGACTCTGTCATGACCAAGAACGGCCCGCGCATGGTCGAGGCCACCTGGGACGCCGTCTCGCAGCTGTGGCACCCTGGCATGCGCAACATGGCCGGCCCTTGGGACCGCTCCTACGGCTACGACATGAACCGCTACGTCAGCCTCATGGCCCTGTGGTTCTGGACCCTCCTCGGCAAGGACCAGTCGTCTCTGATTGCCAACGTGAGTTTAGAAGCCCCGGGGATGGAAGTGATGACATCTGCTAATGCATTCAACAGCCCCAGGTCATGTCCCACATGGCTGACTACGCCTGGGCTCCCCTATTCGCTGCCCTCGCCAAATCCCACGAGAAGCTCATCCCCAAGAAGACCGTTGCCAAGCTCTCAAAGTTCCAGGGCGAGCGTACCTTCACCGCCAGCGCAGAGTACCCCCCCTTCGACCTCGAGCCCCGCAACATCACCACCTGGCTCTCCAAGAACCTCACCATCGGCGCCGAGTCGTACAATGAGACTGTCATCGGCGGCCCTGCCCGCTCGCCCACCTCCTTCAACCCTGCCGTCATCCAGTGGAACACCGGCAGCGAGATCTCCTTCATCTCGGTAGGTCTTCCTCCATTTTTGACTGACGAGGATTCTGCTAATACTTTCCCAGCTCTACCCCACTGAGAAGGCCCTTGACGTCAAGGTCAGCCCGAAGAAGTTGACCCTCGCCTACCCCCAGGGCACTGCCGGCTCCATCTTCACCTTTGTCGTCGGCACATTTGCCAAGAAGCGTACCGTCGCTGGCTGGCAGGACGTGCAGGGCCTTGGAGTCAAGGTCTCTGGCAACGTCGTGCCCGAGTACTCACTGTCTTTCGGCGGCTCGTACGGCGGCAGCGACTCGCCCATCCGCGACTTTGAGTACTGGAACTTCACCTACACTCTTCCCAAGGACTTTGTGGGTGTCCCAACTGTCACTCTGGACCTTACCCTGAAGAAGTAGCCGTCTTAGCATGACATAATTTACACATCTTAATATTCTTGATCTCTTGGTTCTTAGCATGTCTAGGTGACCCTAAGTCTGGGGTGGGCTGAACCGGCGAGTCGAAGCTCCATGAGCCTCCTGTGAGAATAATCCTTTCATTCTCAAACGGCACCCACCGCTGCCGAGATGACGGATCAACAACCCCTCGGCGCCCAGATGTACTTTAACAGTGATATACAGTGTGGAAACTGGACAGACTCCCTCCCAGCCCTTATGTGAGCGACACGGTCTTGCCGAAAACTGAGGCTACCTATCCAAGAGTGACATGTCTACTGAGGCTGTGTCCCAAAAAAGAACATGTCGTACCCTGTCTGTAAGCTGTCCTGATTAAAAATCGCCCAAGAACTGTCAAAGGCTACGTCTGGCCCGAAGCCGCAATTCGGTGCCATGGCTGGCGTCGTCAGACCTTGCAACTTGGCCTCAAGCCTCACGGCAAGCAGCCCGTGCAGGTTGTGTTCCTGCTCGTTGATTTCCCGTAGCTTTGCCAGATGGACGTTGACGTTTTCGAGGTCTGCAAAGACTGTGGTCAGTACGATTGACTGAGATGACTGGATGCAGGCAGGCAACTCACCATCAGGCTCGCCCACACCACCCTCAACCCCCTGAATGATGATGAGGGCTGCCCACGTGATGATGACCAAGTCAAAATTTGACCAAATTGACGTGTCGGCCAGGTGGAGCTTGACGGCTGCTCTTGCTGAAACGAGAAGCTCGTGCTGCTCATTTGGCGTGGTGATGGAGAAGAGGTCGCTGCCACGCGCTGGGAGGTAGATGGAGAGAACCAGCACGCGATGCAAAACGTACTGCCTGAACGTGAGCTTACCCTCACCCTCCGGGTCATCGTTGCGGGCGCCAAACTCGACCAGCCAGTCGTCTAGTTGTCGCGCCCAGTCTCGAATCACGGCGGCATCGACACCGCTGAAGTTTGTCGTGGCAGTGTCCCCGGCGCCGGGGGCTATTTCAGTGCCGGAGAAGTGCGACCAGATCGTCGGCAGCCCACGGCCGGTGAAGTGGGTGAGACCCGTATGCATCATGCGTGAGAGCCGGTAGAGCTGGTCCTGCGGAGAGATGCGCAGTCTCGAGAAAGGTGCCGCGATGGGTATGACAGGGCAGGTGAGGTGAATGGATGCGTGTTCCAGGTCGACGATCTGCAAGCCCGTGAAGAGGCGCTGCCACTCGAGGGAACGGCCGTCGAGCTCAGGTGGACAGTGCTCAAGCATGAGGCGGTAGGCGATGGAGATCCATATGCCCGTCTCCTTGCTGACGCCCTCGCGCAGGAGGCCGGCGAGGATGATGCCGAGGATGGTCTGGAATGCCCACTCCTCGGCGCGCACTGGGTGTTCCGGTTGCCTCCCGATGTCGCTGAGGGGCAGGCACAGTTGGGAGATGGCACTGCATAGGACGCTGAAGAACTCGGAGGCGTGGACGGCCACCTCGGCGCTGCCTCTCATGCTTGAGCAGTAGAGCATGGCTGCTAGCATGAGAGGTGTGGGCGAGGAGAACGTCTGTTTGCTGGGCAGGAAGTGAAGGCCAAGCATCGTGTCATGGAAGCTGTCGTCGGTCAGTCAAGATCTCTTCACAACGACAAGAATGACCCATACGTCATCCACAGATGCTTGATCAAGGGCTCTTCCCATATCTTGGGGTCTGCATGGTCAGAGCATGACCTCTTCAGGACATCGATGGCCGGCCATAATGGACTCAGGCTTGAGTCTCTGGGACCTGATGGCTCCGTGGTCTCATCACGATCCGTCACATCCGCTGTGGCCTCGTGTTCTGCATCATCCTCGAGATCTGAAAGGCCAAGATGATTCTCAAGCCGATTCAGTCTTCGTAGCACTCGCGCCGCAAAGGCGTTGTTACCGAACCTGTCCCTCTCGGTGAGGCCAGTCACCACATCCGCATGGGAAGCCGCCTGCAGCCACGGTTCGGTCAGTGACATGCATATCGGCCGAGCGATCCTCGGCTTCCGTTTGACTCACATTGGCGCGGGGTACAAAGACACATTGGACCCCTGAGCGGAGACATCGTCGACAGGAAGACCCACGATCGATCCGGCATTTCATCTATCAGGGGAAGAACATGTCAGTCACGTCGGCCTTTCCCGGCTGCAGACCGGAGGGGGTTCGGGCGAGGCACACCTTCTGCCTCCGGCAGTTGACTGACAAAGAGCGGTTCGTCAGTCAGGGGCTCCGATCCTACACGGCCGAGAGGGGTCCTTACTACAGGCCTTGCGAGACTTGACCGGGGTCTGGGCCTCGGCAGCGTCCCGGGCCTCCCCCGCACCTTGGCTCCCCATCTGTGCTGCGCTCATATTCGGAGGGAGGAGTTGAGGCGGTGGATGCTCGTGCAGGGCCTCAACTGATCGGCAGCGTCTGCGGTTTGTTGGCTGAGAAGGGCCGGTCGGGGAAAATGACCGGTTGTGAAGGTTGCAGCAGAGATTCCTACGCTTGTGCCGGCGAAATTGGAGAGCGTCTGGTTTTGCCGGTCTCCGCCGGGGGTTCGATGGCCCTTAAGGCGGCTCCCAGGGTGCCGTGTCTGCCGGGACCCCTGACTCGTGCCCCTCTCAACGGAAGATTAGCAGTCCAAGTGGGCTCATTTAGGCGCACGCCTCTGTGTCCGGGAACGAGGTCGACCTTGAAGCTCGGCTTACCCGGTGAAGTCTTCCCCGGTTTGCCGGTTATCGCCTACCCCTGAAGCGGCTCACACGGAGGGCCGGACGACACACGTTGCGGTCAAGGTCGAACACAGACGACCAGGCACGCGATTGCACCTGATTGCACATCCTCTATCAGTGAGAGACTAGCTGCATGATGGACCCTTGACTTCCATCCCACACCGAACTCGAATCGATACACACGTCGCACTTGACGCCCAGGGCTGCCTCCTGAGCTGATACGCAGATGGACAGCCATTCAAGAGTCCGGGACTGGGCAGTGTCCACCGCCAACGAGTTTCGTGCAACAACTGAGGTCATTCGGAAAGGAACAGGTCTCTTTGTTCAGCAATTGAGTGAGTTTCCAACCCCTGAGAAAAACACAGTGTGGTAATCTGACCTGCCCCCCTTTTCAGAGGATGGCCTGCGCCAGGACGGCACCGCCCTTCTTCAGGTGCCCTCATATGTCGTCAAGCTCCCTAATGGCTCTGAGAAGGGCATATGCTTGGCCATTGATCTTGGCGGTACCAATCTCAGGGTCTGCTCGGTAGAGCTGCATGGCGACACGACATGCTCGCTGCTGCAGTCCAAGGCGGCCATCCCAACTTCGCTGATGACGGCAAGCACGTACAAGGATCTGTTTCGCTTCATTGCAAAGCACACAGAATCTTTCATGCTGAAGAACTTGCCCGGCGAAGTCGAGAGATGGCGCGGACTTGTCGCCGAGGGCGGCGTCACAGATGAGGTTCGAAAGGCGAATCTGCATTCCCTTGGCTTCACCTTCAGCTTCACTTTTGATCAGCACGCTATCGACAAGGGTACGCTGATGTACTGGACTAAGTCGTTCAGCATCGACGACGCCGTTGGTAGGGATCCTTGCGCCATGCTTCAGGAGGCCTTTGATGAGATTCATCTGCCACTCCTCGTCAGGGCGCTGGTCAACGACACAGTCGGTACGCTAGCCGCTCGCGCCTATGCTGCGCCAGGAACGTCTCAGACACTTCTGGCCGCCATCTTTGGCACAGGCACCAACGGCGCGTACATGGAGCGCATCGAGGATATCACCAAGCTTCACTCCAGCCCCGGCTTCTCAAACCCCGGCCCGGGCACCTTCATGGCTCTCAACACGGAATGGGGAGGTTTCGACAGCAGACTGGCCGTGCTTCCAGTGACGAAGTACGATGAGGCACTGGACCGTGAGTCGGTCAACCCTGATGATCAGCATTACGAGAAACGGATATCCGGGTTGTACCTGGGCGAGATTCTGCGCAGGGTGCTCCTCGAAGACTTGCAGTCAGAGAAGCCATGCCTCCAGCTGGAAGTGTCACTGGCTTCCAAACTTTACGAACCATACTCCATCGACAGCTCATTCCTCTCAGAGATAGTACGAGACGCCACCCTCGGGCTTAGCGTCGCCAGGCAGGAAATCTCCCGGACTCTTGGTGTCGAATCGGTCAGTTCGGAGGATGCTGAAGCTATCAGAACGGTGGCAACCGCAATCGGTCTGAGGGCTGCGAGGCTTTCGGCCATCGCCATCGCCGGTGTCGTGATCCAATCCGGGAGACTGCATGAGCAAGCTGCTGGAAAGACCACCGAGCCGACCAAGACCACGGCCGCATCGCTAACGCCGAAGTCATTCTGGGGGCGACTGGTCAGTTCTCTGATGAAGCCACTACGGGCTCTCACCAGTCTCTTTGGCTTCACTTCCAAGGAAGCGACCAGGCAGATTCCCAAGGACGAGGAGTCTTTGGGGTCCGATTCTTCAAGCGAGAGCAGGGATGTCCTGCTCGACGACATCATCGACATTGGAGTTGACGGCTCCCTCTTTGAGTTCTTCCCCTCTTTCGAAGAGAACCTTCGAGTTGCTCTGAGAGAAATACCGGAAGTTGGTCGCGAGGGAGAAAGGCGGATACGCATGGGTGCGGCTGCTGACGGCAGCGGAATTGGAGCAGCATTGATTGCGTGGTCGGCAGCGAAGGAGGATTAGTTGTGTGATGGAAAAAAACATATCAAGAACAAACACAATACCTAGAATAATCATGGTAATCAACTTTTCACGTCAATCGAAAGTTTGTCGGGATCCGTGGTTGGCCTCGCCGTGAAGACTTCGAAGCCACCTATGACTTACAAGCGTCAAACAACATCACTTGACAGAGGTGGCGGCTAACGCACGACATTCAAAATACTGACATCGTTGACCAATATTTCATCTTGGTATTCAATTCATCATCTTCATGCGTGTAACGAATGTCCAAACGCCGCGAGGATGTCCTCCAGATTTCTACCGAACCAAATTGCACACGACCCATTATGAGATGCCTAGCTTTGACACACTGCCTACAAAGAGAAACGCCAACACCAGAAGCCAAGCTACCCACTACAGAGTCGGCCAGGTTCCAATCCGCGAAGACATGCTGTCCGGTGTCAGCTCGACGCCCTCAGGGTCGTCAAGCACGCTGAGGGGGCCCTTGGAATTGGGTGTCTGTGGCGGGCTGGCGAGGGACCATGTCCGCAGCCTCAGCGGAAGCTTCTGCTCAAAGCCCTTGCCAAGTCCGACCTTCTCGATGCTCTTGAAGTACTGCGGCGGATTAGCATTGGAACCAATGGGGGTGGAGTATTCCAAACTCACCTTAACAGTCTTCACCTGCAGCTCCAATGTGGCATCCTCGTCCGCCACAATCATGGAATACGGGTGCAGCTGCAGGCAAGACAGCGTCCACATGTGATTGACGCCGCCCTCGACGGCCTTCTGTAGCGCCAGGGCCTTCGACGCGCCGTTGGCAATGATAACAACTTCCCGGGCCTAGGTATGTTAGCAGGATGTCTCGTAGAGAACATTGACTCCAACTTACATCCATGATGGTCTGGACGCCAACAGTGAGTGCCATCTGCGGCACCTTGGACAGGTCACCTCCGAAGAACCTTGCGTTGGCTCTGATAGTGTCCATGGCAAGAGTCTTCACCCTCGTTCTCGATGAAAGGCTGGAGCCGGGCTCGTTGAAGGCGATGTGTCCATCGGGACCGACACCGCCAAGGAACAGCTCGATGCCACCGACCTCCTTGATCTTAGCCTCGTACTTGGTGCACTCCTCGTCGAGATTGGCGGCGTTGCCGTCCAAGATGTGCACATTCTCTGGCTTCACATCCACATGGCTGAAGAACGTGTTGAACATGTAGCTGTGATACGACTCGGGGTGGTCCTTCGGGAGGCCGATGTACTCGTCCTGGGGGAGACTTTAGTCAACATGATGCTTGGCACGGGGGAAACACTACTATCACGCACCATGTTGAAGGTGATGACATTTTCAAAAGAGATGCGCTTGGCCTTGTACTCGGCAACGAGAATCTCGTACACCAGCGTGGGACTGCTGCCCGTGGGGAGGCCAAGCACGAACGGGTTCTCGGCCGTGGGCTGGAATGTGCGGATACGATCTAGTTTTGACGGTCAGACCTGGCCGTCGACTATGGAATACGAGCTAAGGGAAGCCGTGCATCAGCCACAACTGACCTAGGATGTAGTGGGCGACATGGGCGGACGAAGCCCTCTCATCGGACCTGACGATAAGTCTCATTGTGGATATCTGGGGGAAAAATACGGCTGTCACAAAAGAAGGGAGCAAGTAGGGCTTGGGGTTTGATTTAGCAGAGAAAGACACGATCTTGGTGGCTTTCTGCTGGCAAAGGGGTTATAAGTGGTATATTGATTGACCTCGATGACGCCTGAAGGCGAGTGTCCCGGCATACCCGGTGAACGCTCCGGCAATTTTCCCGATGCGGCCCGGAGGCACCGGTATCTGCCAACGCCGTCGAACCTGGACCCTGAAAGTGTCAGGCGCCGGCGCCGAGCCATCGGCTTCCTGGCTAAGCTTTCGGAAAGACGTGCCGTTTTGGGGATTGCTCGTGGGGTTCAATATGGGGTTGATGGGCAACTATGGACGCCACGTGGGAAAAGTCTTCTATATGGTTCCAAGACCCGACGCGATATCGGACATGACGCTCAATTCTATGTCATACTGAGATGGATGTCTAAACTTTTGGAGGAATTGTACTCGGCGCATGAGTGCACTCTCAAATGGGCGGCATCTTCTGGGAGAACTTCGCCTCCGCCGCCTGCTCCGTGTCTGGTACAGCCCCGTGCCCACCCGCACCGTTCTCATCTCCGGCGGAAGCCCGAGTCTTGCCCCAGCTGAACTCGTCACAGTGCAGCAGCGCATAGATGGTGACAATAACGTTCATGAAGGGAGAACAGGTGAGATAGATGCCGAAACCGATGAGAAATCGGATCCGGGCCATCCGGTTGTGCGGGAACCAAGTGACGATGAGTAGAGAGTAAAGCTGCGCGTCGTTAGCAGAGCAAAAGTCTGACGCCTGAAACTGACTTACGTATCGGAACGCTAGGACCGACATGAGGCCGATCATGATATGGTTCTCGAAGATCTTCTTTCCCTGCCGGACAAGTGCGATCGCAAAGCCGAACATTGCCGCGACGACAAACGGACCAAGCCACCAGGTGATGACGGTGATGAAAGAGCAGAGCCTCTCCACAGAGATGATGCCGGGGCGAAACACCATGACAAACTCGTTCGACTTGCTGCCAAGAGCCCACCGTTTGCGCTGCGAGAGGTAAACGGACCACGACTGGGGAGCAGTGGTGAAGGCGCGGGCTTTGAGAGCTTGACGTGTCTGCGACTGGGGATGGCGGGAGAAGATGATGGAGGCGTGGATCGAATCTTCGGAGTAGACACCCATAATCTGCTCCGTCATGGTGTCGTTTGGCTTGGGCACGTGGCCGAAGCGTTCGCGGAGGACTGCGTCGCCAAAGGTGGCGTCTTGCACGCGAATGAGCTGACAGCAGCCTGGTAGACAGTTGACCTTGCCAGTCACGCGAGACTGGAACTCGCGACGAAGGCCCTGGGTGAGATTGTACTCTGTGTTTTGGAGAAGATTCCTGGAGATGTCAGTGAGGATTGGAGACCCGCGGAGGAGGGCAAGACTCACCACCAGCCCCATGGCTTCTCGTCAAACTTGACAAGCACAGCACCGCATACGCCAACGACCTTGGGACCGCCACGTCGAAGGGCTATGATGAGCTCGTAGACACAGTCATCGTCGAAAACCGTGTCGCCATCCATGCCGCACAGGTAGTCAATGGTATCAAGTCCGTTGTCCGTCAGAATGGAGCCAATGCAGTTGAAGAGGTCCGGGTTGAACATTGTCGAGATGTCTGTTGAGCGGTTCGTGTAGTGCCACAAGAGCGATCGAACAAAACACAGACTGTCCCGCTTTCCCTGATTGTGCATCTTGCCAATGATGACATAGGGGACGCCACGGTACATGCCATGCTGAATGGTGACGGGCATGAAGAAGCCGTCTCGGGCGCTGTATCCGTTCTCGAACTCAATTCGCTCACCACCGGCGAACATATCGTTGAGCAAAAAGTCCTGCGTCGAGACTTCCTCGCCAGGTGCTTTGGCATTGCCATCAACGATGACCATGATTAGGCGAGGATGCTCATCGATCTTTTGCTGGTTAATGAGCGAGTTCAAGCTCGTCTCCACCTCCTGACGGTCTTCGTTGTAGCAGGGCAGAACCATGACGAACTTTTCGGGGGTCTCAGGGATGACATCTTTCTTGAAGCCGGCCTTCCGGCGAATAGTGGTGTATGTGGCGGCAAACGTGTTGCAGATGGCGAATATGACCTGGCAAAAGGTGTTGGCGGCCAAGAAGGGAAGAAATATGTACCAGTAGTGGTGATAGTTCCAGAGAGCCCAGATGAAGGCAGCGTTAGTGCAGAGAAAGCCAAGGATCAGGCTATACTTCTGGAGGCGGAGGAGGGAGCGAGAAACTTTCTTCAGCTCCGTGTCGGGATGATAGGGAGGCTTGGCTTCTTCTTGAGAAACGTTGGACTGAAAAGAGCATGTGCTGCTAGAGAAGGAACCAAAAGCCGGAGGAGGAGGCGCTGGGCGCTGTGTTTGTCAGTTCCGAGACAAGTGCAGATTGATTTAGAGAGAGAAGGGTGGAATTGAGGAGAGGAAAGGTCGGGTATGCTTCTTTTCGTTTTCGAAAATTAAGGTAGAAGAGATGCAACAAATTTGACAGGGAAGTGATGTGTCATAAATAGGGGAAGGGGGAAAAGGACTCACTGTCAAAACTCCGCTGTCTGGCTCGCCCTTCTCAATATCGTGTGTGCTCGTATGTCCATCAAGCACTTGATCAGGGACCTGACCTGGGGGGGTTTTCGGGGGAGTATCCGGTGTTGCTGCCGCCGAGGCCTGCCCATGTGCACCCAGGGCATGAGAGGGATAACTGAACTTCCTCTGGGTAGCTGGCGACACAGCAGAAGATACGGTGGAGGGTCGTCTGCTGTGGCCCTTGGCGCCACTGTCCCAGGTGCATGCAACAGGGGGAGGAGATCTTGGGGTTGAAAGAGATGAATTTGGGGTTGTGGGAGAAGTGTTGGAGGGGCCGGCTTCTGTAACAATCTCCAGACGGCTCAGGCCCATGTCTGTTTTTCGGGACATTGCAGGCTTGGGTAAGATGAAAAATGCTAGGGAGGTAATGTTTGATGATAAGAGAGAGATTACACAAAGAGACAGAGTAGGTATGGATGCTTGAGATTCATCGGTATGCCCTGAGAATCTGGAAAGGAAAGATAAAGAGATCAAGTCGGACCTCGTCCCATATCCCGTCTTGCCTCAACAGAAAATTGCCGAGATCGTGATTCCAAGACCCTCCACGTGAAAATTTGAATGCAAAAACTGTTTCCCTCGATGCAATGTCTGCTTCCGGACATGACAGGGGTATGCTCTGGCCTCTCCATCTACCAAGAAGCAGAGAATCGGCCAAAGGTATGCCGAACCACGGATCTCGCAATCCAATGCGGAAGACTCTCGGGACGAGCAAAGCTAGTCGGGTCCAGACGATCGTACGACCGCGGGATGCACAAACGGGAGACGAGTCAGTCTCCAGTGATCGACAGGGCAAGAGCATGCGCACGCGGGTATGGCAACGGAAAACCCCAGGAGGGGTCCTAAGCGTCTTGGCCATAGAGTCTGGTACGCTGCTCGCAAAACATCCCCACGTGTCTATCCCTCCCCACCAACTTCGCCAATGGACTGACTATCTTCATCCCTAGCGCCGCAGGTACAGACAATACGTCACCGCGCCGTTCTGGGAAACCTGCGGGCGGGACGACTCTTGTTTGGAGCTGCCGAGATGAGTCCATGCAGGAACAATAGCCCGCTAGCATTCCCAGACCCATGCAGTTTGTCTAGCGCATGGCGGCACAACGTGGTAGCCAAGACGGTCTACTGGAGCCGAGCATAGTCCGTAGCCAATGTGGAACGTGGTCCAGAGACAACGTCTCACATCAACGTGTCGAGCGGTGGGACTGACAAACAGCGCCGTGTAGACGGAGAGGATTTTGGATCAATTTACCAATGAATACGACTGGCTCTTGGGTTCCTGTCTTCCGGGCCAGGCCATATATGACCGGATCAGGAAGTCATGCCCATGGCCCCCTCGGGTTCTCACGATGACCATGCCCTCGTGTCGTAGGTGTGCGATGGCCTAATCGGGCTTGCATGCTCGGTTCAGAGGCTGAGATCTCCTCAAAAGCTACGCATCGTATGTTCCCTTACCGAAGTTAGCCGATCGGTTCTTCAGCATGACCGAAAGCAGCCTTCCGGTTGGGCCTGGTGTCTCTTGAGGGCATCTAGACTGTCGATGGTCTCTTGGTAGGGAAGCATCTGGGAGGCCAAGTGGTGCTCGAGGCTGTTCAGAAGCGATTCCGAGGGGTTTTCTGGATTTCACTCATCGTGGAAGACACCGATTCTTCCGTGTTGGCTTCGTCCCAGCTTCTGCAAACGGCCGTGATGCACCGTTCATCTGCCGAGGAGGAGTGCTGCACCACCGACGTCTCCTTCGGCTCCTGTGATGCAGTGCTTGAGCTGTGAAAGATGAATCGATGAGGGTGGGAGGGAGGTTTACATCCTAGAAAAGGCGCGGACGTCCGCCGCCAACTTCTGGACATGCGCTCAGATCAATAACACATCCAACATTTCACATCTCCTTTCAACAAACACTTTCCATACTAAAGCCTTCATAATGGCATCCATTATTTACAATAAAGACCCCACCAAGAAGCCTGCACGCCTTGACATGAGCGATGCAACGCTCAAAGGTCCCTCCAAGAATGCATTCGTCGAGACCGTGCTCGTCCTTACTCCCCCACCAGAGGAGGACGTGCAGGAGATCATCCTCAAGTCAGACACCACCACGCCGATCACCGCGGGAACTACCCCTCTGGTAGCCGTTATTGGCGTCGGGTACGTGGGCGAGCATCTTGTCAGCAACTTTTCTCGCCATTGGAACGTCATCGGCTTCGACATATCCGAGAAGCGCATTTCACAGATCAGGCAGGAGCCCGAGTTCTGTCGCAACAGGAAGGTGAAGTTCAGCACTTCGCAGTCTGATCTCTCGCAAGCCACACACTTCCTCATCTCCGTTCCGACTCTACTTCGCCCTGACAAGACCGTTGATGCCTCCTACCTCGAAGATGCCATCGCGACTGTCTTCAAGCATGCTCGTCCAGGGGCCACTGTCGTCATTGAGAGCTCCGTTGCCATTGGCATGACGCGGGAGCTTCTCGGTCCCTTGGCCAAGACCCGAGGATGCTTTGCAGGAATGTCCCCTGAGGTGAGCCCCAAACCCCTGTTCTCTCCGTCCCTTTGACCCACGCTGACCAAATGTAATGCCACAGCGCGTCGATCCAGGTCGCACGGAACCCCCGGCGTTCCTCATTCCAAAGGTCATTTCCGGCCTTGACGATATCTGCCCCGGCTCTCTCGCCGCCATCACCCGCATTTACGCCCCGGTTTTCGACACCATCGTCCCGGTATCTCGCCCCGAAGTGGCCGAGCTGACGAAGCTCTACGAGAACTGCCAGCGCATGATCAACATCGCCTACGTCAACGAGATGGCAGATGCCTGCATCAACCTCGACATCGACCCTTACGAAGTCTGCAGTGCAGCCCGTACCAAGCCATTCGGGTACATGGACTTTACACCTGGTCTTGGCGTCGGAGGCCACTGCATTCCCGTCAATCCTTGGTATCTCCTTTCGGGAAGCGAGATGCCCCTTCTCAAGAGTGCCGCCGAGAAGATGGGCGGAAGGCCGAGGGCCATCGCCAAGATGTACACTGAAAACATCAGCCAGCACGCGGGCAAGTACGGTTCCAAGCCGCGCGTCCTGGTTGTCGGCATGGGATTCAAGCCCGGCCAGAGCGTCCTGTGCTACAGCCCTGGCCTCGAACTTGCAAGGGGTCTCATGGAGGACAGTGGCAAGCTTGATGTCATGTTCGCCGATCCCCTCGTCACGCAGAGCTCAATTCCTGAGATCAGGAAGCTCGATGACTGTTTTTGGGACGTTGAGACGCTGAATGAGTTTGATCTCATCATCGTGGCAATGAGGCAGCACGGGATCGACTTCAACATCCTGGATCAAGCCAGAGATGTCCGCGTCAAGTGGTGGTGTTCTTGATTTTCGGGGTTGACGGTACAAAAGTTTGGTCGATTTCGCGTAATGAAGGGGACTTTTAGTCTAGACAGCGTTCGTGGTTGAATTCAAGGAGCTTTGCAGGCTAGTACTCTGGAATGCTTTCGCCGGTGAATGTTTCTCGGCATCCATTGCCACACTGTTGGAGTGGTTTCTGACAGCAGTAGTTTGAGATTAATTCCACGCTTCCTCCATTCCTCATGGAAAACGGTGCCGCTCGCGGTTAGGATGTCTCGTATGGCTGGCATGCGGGACAATTTCTCCACGGAGGACGCCGCTACCACCGGGACCAACACGCGGGAGACGGCGCCTCTCCCGTGTGGTAAGTGCACTGGATTGTATTTCTAATCCTACAGTTTTGTTTTCCGTGCCTCACAACGAGTTTAAAATGGCGTGTCATAACTGGCCAGGGCCACATGGCCACTCTGAGACCCTTCGTGGCTGGTGTGGATGCACGTGTCTCCGGAAGCGTAAACCGGCAGATTCTCGACCTCTACTGCCGTTATATATCTTTTTGCTTACCAGCCGACAATTTCTCTTAGCCGGTTCAAGCCCGGCGGACAGTGTGGCTAGCACCTGCCCCCATTCATTATTGTCATTTCGTTGCTTGTCTCGGTCCGGTGTGCTTTCTTTGGGGGATTGATGGTTCCACGCTGGCTCCAGCGGCAGGTTCAAGTTGCAATCCTGTGCACTGCCTTGGGGAGGCCTCTGATGATTTCAATGACTGTCCCGATTTCCAAGCTGGGTAGGATCAAAGTAATGAGGCCTCACAGATCAGACCCAGCATCCATTTTCACGACAAAATCGCGAGCGAGGCCGCCTGAAATCGCATCAATCCTTCAAGTTCCCAGTCGAACTGTAGAGCCAAACTTTCTTCCTGCCGACATAGCCTTGATATGTCACAAACCTAGTCGTGTGAGGATGCAGCCCAGGCCGGGCCATGGGAGGCGTGCCGCGGCCTTGGCGAAATTGGTGACCAGGTGTTTAATCTTGCATTTGCCTCCCCTTCCCGAGGGTCATTCGACGGAATGAAATAGCGCCCCGTGATTTCAAATTGGCTTTGTCAACTTCAAGTCATGAGCTGGTTTTGCGAGTTGCGACGACGTACCCAGCTCTTCATCGCGACTTGGCCGACGCCAAGGATCCGTAAATAGGAGCGGGAGGATTACCTTAGCGAGATCCTCCTGGCCGGCACCGAAATAGGGCGTTCGCCGCACTCGATTGGGATGAGGAGTCAGGGCTCGACCGGTAGGAGCCGAGCTTCCCATTTCCGCAAAATCCCATGACCAGTTCTCGGCACCCCAGATTCAAGTCGAAGCTATCGCGATAGGAACCCGTGGTGGGTATTTCGGGGTGGAGGATTCAGGTGGGTGGTGGAAAGACAGGGGCTCAGCGGATAGGGGGCCGCCCGAAATGTCAGTGAAGCCAGCCACAGTCTTTGACCTAGCTTCACGACTCGGGCCTTCTCTTCATGAAGACTGGACTGAGTCATACCGAATCTGGCCCTGAAGAGGATTTACTTCCTCTGGTCTCTAATACGTGTGTGCCTAGGTACGTAGACCCTTTGATCTATGATGTTTCGTATGAGCCCAGGCTTGAGGTACACTCTACAGGGGCCAGCTACAGGGGGCATCTGCACTGTACTGTACTCCGCCGCGGCAGGCAGCAAAAACGCGGTCTCGGCTTTCCGAGAAGCGATTTGGAATATCTAAAGCATGGTATCACAAGCGAGACGGGAATGCACGGATCCTCTATGCACCCAGCAAGGTGGTTCACATGTTCGGCGGGATGCCGCCCCAAAACCAGGGCCCGGCCCCCGAATCCTCCCCTACAGCTTCAGACAACAGCTCCTTGTGGGCGGTCCACTATACCGCCGGGGTTTAGTACGAAGCGGCGAATTACAGCGCTCGACAAGCCCCGCGACTCGACCCGTTCTTCCAAATAGGGCTGAAGCCGTCAGCGCTACAATCCATCTCAGGGGATAACCTCGACGTTCATCCGTCCACTGAAACAAGCGAATGAACGTCGAGGCCTCCTTCGCGATCCCGCGCTAATTTAGACGTCTTGGTCAGACCAGGACCCATGAGCTCCCAAATCCGGACGAACAGCGGCAGGCCGGCATACGGCATGATGACAAGACCCATGACGGGCGAGTCAAAACCCGTGGTGATGGCCTCACGAGCTGCAAGTGCAGGGACTTCATAAGACCTCGGCGACGCGTGTAAGACGACTAGCATGCGCCTAGTCATCATCAGTCATACCGCCAACATGCATAAGAACCCACCGCCGCCTTCTCTGCCGCAGATGGTTTTGCTTCCTCCGGACTTTCTTGCCACATTCAAGATGCCTTCTCCTCCTACTCTCGTCTTCATCCACGGCGCCTGGCACACTGAGGAGTGCTGGGCCAAGGTCATCCCCCGTCTCGAGGCCCAGAACTATCGCTGCACGGCCGTCCGCCTCGACTCCACCCGCGGCAGCAACACCCCCACGCTCGTGGACGATATCGCCGTCGTCCAGGCCGCCATCAAAGAGCACACGTCCCAAGGCCGCAATGTTCTCGTCGTCGGCCACTCGTACGGCGGCGCCGTTGCCAGCAGCGCTATTCAGGGCCTGACAAAGCCGGCGGGCGAGAACGCGGAGACGTCAGACACTGGCTACGTGGTCGGTCTCATACTCATCGCCACGGGCTTCATCCAGACGGGAAGCAGTTTCGGCGCCACCATCGACGGCAGCACCCACGAGGTGGGCGGCGTCAGGCTCGACTTCGAAAGCGGGTGGGCGGTCGTCGACGACGATCCTCGAAACATCTTCTACAACGACCTTTCCGTCGAAGAGGCGGCCGAGTGGGGCGCAAAGCTGCAGAAGCAGTCACTCGCCGCTCTGGCCGATGCGCACGGCTACGCGGGTTGGAAGGACGTGCCGGTGTGGTATCTGGCGGCCAAGCAGGACCACATCATCACGTACGAGTACCAGAGGCGGTCGTACCAGGCTGCTATTGAGGAGGGAGCCAACGTGAAGGTCCTGGAGCTCGACGGCAGCCACTCGCTATTCCTCAGCTTGCCAATCGAGACGACAAACTTTATTCAGGAGGCTATCCTCTCTCTCTCGTGAGAGGCATGGGTCGGAGGTTGCATAGTAGAGTACGGGGCATGAATAAACCGCCGGCATACAATCGTGGTGGGCAGGGAGACGATGTTGGTTGGATTTTAGCGGCATTGTTCAGACATTAAACACAGACGAAGCATTTGAACTCACTCAACTCATCTGGCCCCCAACTTGATATCCATTTCGAAAGTCCCTCGGCATGCAATCGTCCAGCCGTTGGGCGCCACACAAGCCACCCGAAGCCACCCGGGCGCCGTGATGCCGGCCTATCGGCGCCCCACTTGAACACCTCAACGGCCCCGCTTCTTCCGGGAATGACGTAGCACCTCCGGGTCACATCCCGCCCACAAATCGAGATCGCATCAGTTTTGTCTGCCCACCACCACGTGTCGGAGACAGGGCCCAGAACCAGGGCCTGATTTGCGAGCGCACGCAGATCAGCCACTCCTGGGCGCCGCGCGTGAATGCATCATGATGAAACCACAGCCACTGGAGGGTGCGCGTGGCTGGGCAAGGGACCTCGACTTCCAGGATTTCGCTTCGGCTCGGGAGGGGGGGAAGAGCCTAGACGTGCGCAGGACAGCACGCGCCGGCCTATCGTGACCCCGGACCTGCCCTCCCTCACGGCAGCCGAATGACGTACTGATCGGCGCGCACATCAGCCACGAAGCCTGGCAGCAGTGGCGTATGAGCGAGCGAGCTGCGGCGTGCGTCCTCTGACGACGACGGCGATGCGTGACAGGGGGGTTGTCATGGTGCGCGGCATTATCAGGATGTGAGGGAGAAGTCAGGCAATAAAACGCAGAGGTCAGCCGGCTTGCCGGCTTGTTGATGTGACAGAAGCATTCATCACTTAAACCGCAAAACAAGATCCTTCCAGATCTACAATCCACTTTCCCGACATCCAACCTTTCCATCGAGATCTTTCCAAAGACACACAAGCAGCAACCATGGAGTACGCCAAGTCTACTTACAACAACCAGTACGAGAAGTGGGTGCCCTGGCTGGAGGACCAGTACCTCAAGTGGTTCACCAAGGACAACAAGACGAGCTACGCTGCGAAGCGTTAGTGTTCCAACATACCTCCTGCCCCTCCCTGGAGTATTGCTGACCCGTTATCCCACAGAGAACCTCGACAAGACAAAGGTCACCGGCATCGAGCAGGTCGACACCCTCCAGGACGGCGTCCACAACCTCGCCGCCGGCCAGGTCGGTCAGGGCGGCCTTCTCCAGCCCATTGGCGACCTCGCCTCCAAGGAGGGCGTCAACCGCGCAGAGCGCCAGGGCAAGGATGACAACGGCGGCTACGCCCCCTCCAACATCCCCGGCGCCGGTGCCGTGAACAGCACCGTCACGGGCGTCGCTGACGGCACAAAGGGTGTCGCCGGCAAGGCTACCGAGGGCGTCAAGGGCGCCGGCGGCTACATCGGTGGAATGTTCGGCGGCGGCAACAAGGCCGAGGGCGAGCAGAAGTAAGAGCGAGACAGTTTTGGGAGATGTAATGTCTCTGCCATGATGGTTTCTATGATTAGTTATGTCTCAGGAAATAATACCCAGCGATCTGTTTCTGTTTAATGTTCAATGTCCGCCCTTGTGATTTGCCAAAAAGTAATGTAAAAAAATGATTTTTGATGAGGACGAGACTTGAACTCGCGCGGGTTGCCCCACCAGGAATGTCGTTAAGGTGACCTTAACCTGGCGCCATAACCAACTCGGCCACCTCACCGGAAGATGTGGATTCGGCTTTTCGCAGTTGCTGTGTGTGTTGGCAAACGTCGAAAAGCCATGGCGATCGCAACTTCAACCAAGGTTGATGACCGGTTTCACATCTAGTACCGATGATAACATGATGTGATCGCCATCTCAAGATGGGACGTCCATAACCTTGATTCCTGGCACGGAGCGGCGGTCCGCGTTTCGCAATCGCTGACAGGCTCGATGACACCCCTCGAGGAGAGATGAGGTCAACTTCCTCATCGGCACGGCTGCCCGCGCATCCTCAAACGCGGACAATCCCCTGGGCGATCCTCGCTACCAGGCCCCGTGTTGCATCAGGGCCGCCCCCGTGTGCCAATCCGAGGACAATGCCCTGAAGATCCCCGGATGATCGCCGTAGCGCCATGCAAGCAGGGCCGGGCGCCTGCCTTGTCCTTGTGTCGCCCTCCGCCAATCCACAACCCTTCGACCGACGCCCTGACCCCTCGGATGAGTTGAGCGAAACAAAACATGGCAAGAAAACACCCACCCAACACCCCTCGCATCGGAGGAACCAGACCAAGCGCGCCGCGCTGGCAGAGTTCAATGGCCCCGGCGCCCCCGCAAGTCAGGATGATGGCCCAGCCCCGCGTGCTAGCGCGAACCGACCATCGTGAGGTGGCCTGATCGCAGCGCAAGAGAGTTCGACGGGCACTTGCGGCAGCTGGCTTGAGGGTTGGTCGCTCCGGCCTCCGCGAGGGCGCGCCTTGCCTCTTGTCGCGAAGCTTGCGTGAAATCGCGCGGGGCGTCCCGCCTCAGCAGCACCGTTGGAGGGGTTCAAGGGTTGAAGCTGTCAACATTAGCCGGTGGCGTGGCCCAAGGCGTTCGAGGCTGGACTTCTCAGGCCTCCCCTCACATGCCAGCTCTTGAGTGCTTGAGGTTGGATCCAGACCCCTAGTGCGAGAGCCTAAACACCATATGGGCTTACAAGTTTTTCTTGGTGAAGCGCCCCCCGAGTCTAGGGGTTCAAGGTAGACAATTCGAAATCACAAGAGCCCGGGGGTTTGTTCCCTGGAAATGGCGCAAACATACCTAGGCCCGAGCCAAGAAACAGGCGGCCCGGGCCCCAAGGAACCGCTGAGTGGGATATCTTACATCTTGAGATCGAGAGATTCTTTGAGGATCGAAGCACTGCACCCAGGCCACCGCCGGATACTGCGTCCCAAATCAAGGCCGACATGCAGCGGCACCGCTGCCGGAGCGCGCCGGCAGAGGGGCAGGTCTTGGCCCTGGGGGTCCGCTAGGCTAGGTGCAGTAGGGGCCTTTTGGTTTTGCGGTCCTTCAGACATGCAAAAGCAGGTTTGCTCGCGCCGAGGGATGCGAAAGCACCAGCCGGCAGAGGCCCTGTGCAAAACACTAGCCGCCCCCAGAAGGTGGGTTTGGATGGGATGCAAGAGCCTCAAGATGCGCGCCGTCTGCGAGACCACCAAGGTCCGACGAAGCAAGCGTGCAATCTGAGCCGACGACAGACGCAGAAAGTGCCGCGGATTGCGAATCCCCCCGCTGGGGCGGCCTGCGAGGCTCAGGCCGGACTAATCTTGACGAGTTGATGACGCGTGCATGGGGCCCGCCGACGATGGAACCAAAACGAATGTCGGACACATCCCTTTGGGAAGAAGCCATTGATGCAGAGACAGACCATAACGGTGCCCCCGCTCTGCGACGATACCATCCTCGTGCGATTTGCAACACTGACAAAACGGTGCGGTCATGTTGACGGAGCATGGCCTGAGATGTTGCGGGAACGGAGTCAGCCAGCTGGGGACAATGGATGGTGGACACGGTAAATGGAGCACCACGTGGCTATAGCCTGCTCTCTCTCAGCTGACAGACAGAGGTGCCGCCACGAAGGTAAGGCCAGCCTGATCACCGCCATTGGGCGCGAGGAGGCTTGCAATATTTCCCTGCCGGCTGAGAAGTGCATGTTGGCGCCGTCGACAGCCTGACGCGAGCAAAGTTCTTTTGGAGAAGGGAACGCTGACCGGGACGTGCGGAAGTCCGTCCCATCTCTGTGGAAAAGTAAACCCGGATGGCTGGGATGCTCGCGGCTGCTGCACCGCACCGGCAAACCCGCTCTCAATGGCCTGATGCTGACATTCGGAACACTCATCGCCCTGGAGAGCCCGACGTACCGGGGGACCCTAGGCACGCGCTATCGGAAAACAACATGAGCAGGATCGTGAACCCCCCTCCGCGTGGGGTGGGAGAGGCCTCGAGGTTGCCAGCGAAGCAGTAGTATCGTGGTGTTGATGAGCCCCCCACCTCAGCTAGCCAGCGGGCTACAGGAGCAACTTTCCGGACCAGTCTCAAAGACCACAAGGCGCCACGACGAGCCGTTATAGGAAGGGCCCTACCGCGGGGCTGCCGCGGTGCAGATGGTGGCATCAATAAGTTGGAAGAGGGGGTGCGGTCGAGCGAAGAAGGCCTGGAAGCTCCCGTCCAGTCGTCCAAAGTGTGCCTTGAGGGCTGCATTCAGCGCCGACGAAGAGGGGGGACGAGGGGAGAGGGGAGAGGGGAAGGGGGGTTCTAGGCCAGGGCCAGGGCCAAGGCCAGGGCGAGGCCAAGGGGGTTGCCGCAGCACCATCGCGACATCTTGCTGGTGAGGCATATGCTTAAGCGAGTCTCCCGAACAGGCGGGCCGCTAACTGCAACCAGGCGACTATGTCTGACATGCAGCCCAGTGAGGAGAGTGCCGCCCGGCGATAAGGTTCGTGAGTTAACAAATAGTCAACACCACTATCCGCTGCCCTGGAGGGGGGGTAAAGCAGAGAGTGCAGCTGCGTCACAGGGATGTTTATCCCGCGAGGTTTCTGGATGAGCCCGGTTTGTTGTTGTCGCGGACCAAAGTCGGTGAAGGGAGCGAGAGTCGCGAGCAAGCCACTGTTGTGGTGGATGCTTTCTGGTGTTCCTCGAAAGCGCGGCCACGGCGTTGCATCTCGAGACTCAACTGGTCGCCCGACAGCTGCTGTGCAACGAGCGAGAATCGGGTCTCGCGCCATGCAGGCAGCAACGGCTCGGGGGCCCGCAGCTGCAGTCGCAGACCGTTGGGACCAGCACCGACCTGGTCAAGAAGCAGCAGGGCAGGTGGTAGATGAAAACACCAGGGTCCGCGACGAATCAGGTGACAGACCATCTCACTCAATCTGTTGCCCTCGGGCGTCGTGATAAGCTGGGGTGTCAAATGCAAGATCTGGGGAAGCTCTTGGTTGGACGGGACTGGCGGTGAGAATGCTGCGTTCGGTCTCGCCTCAGTAGCGGCGGAGAGGGCCTGCCAGCGAAGAAGGTCGTCATGTCCGTCTGTCCTTGCTTTGTGATCCGTTGTCGATGCGACTCTGTCTTTCGAGGGAGCAGTGCAGAGCTTCCTCGAGACAAGGGTCATGCCATGGAACAGACTCAGCGATGGTCATCCTGGGGGCCATAGCAGCGACCCTTATAGGGGGAGGCAGGCTAGGATTACCAGCCGCATGGCGTCAGATGTTAAGAGGAAGCTGTTATGGGCGGGTGAGAACCAGGTCAGACGGGAAGACTGTGGATGGCGCGCATCTTGTGTCTTGGACCATCGGCCGGGCGGCGAGCGGTAAGCAAGATGTCGACCACGGTTACATGGTGCAACGTCTCGGACTGCGCTGGGAACAGGCGCAATCTTGGAGCTTTGTTGGGCAGGGCCGTGTCGCGCTACGAGTACCGGTCCCGCGTGTGTGTCGCACACGTCCGAGACCAGGCTTTGCTGCGCGGATGAAGCTGCTGCAAACTTGAGGGTAGGAATGGCGCGACGCCTGATGCAGCGTTTCTCTCCGTGCCATGCTGCGTTGGTGGTGGCCAGGGCGGATCCCTCTTCGGCGGACCGCCGGTCGTGATGCCATTCTTGCCTCCGGTGCCGTGGCCCGGGATGGCAAATGACGGGTCTTGGAAGTCCGCAATATCCAAGGAAGAGGAACGGATACTCGACCGATTCTTCTCGGATGCCGCGCCAAGGGAAGGGGGGTCCATCGTTGGGGCGACAAATGTCCATGGCGGGAGGGCAAGACGGGGTGGTGCTTCTCCATGTGGCGACACGAAAATGTCTTGGGCCTTCTCCCGTCCGGCATCCTCGTTCCCGGGCGGTTCGAGCATCTTTCCGCGCCATGCTCAAGCCGTTGATCTGCGTGCGGAACCGAGGGAGGGTCGTTCGTGTCGTGTCGTGCCGGTGGGGGTAAGGGAGGGATGAGCGCCCTCACGAAACGAGGAAGGCCGAGTCAAGACGGGAGCGGCAGAGACAGAAGCGGATGATCAGCAGTTTGAACACGAGAACAAGACAAAAAAAAAACGAGGGACGTTGAAGCAACGGCGCCGCCTTCGCTGAACCCGTTCGGAGCCGGGCCCTATGGCGAAGGGCTGTGATCAGGGTCGACGGGCGGATGCAGCAGCGTCACTGCCCCTCAAAAAAGGGATGGAGATCACTGAAAATCCCCGGCGCGCCAGCGAGGAAGCGAGGGTATTACATCAGACGGCCCTCCTGATTGGCACGCGGCGCCCTGGCAGTTTCTCGGCGCTTTATCGACGGCCCGTGAGATGCGCCGTGATTGGTCCATCGGCGAGCCGGACAAGGCAAGGGCAGGCAACACGCACAGCAGTCGCGCAGGTCGCGGAAGGAGTGATGGGGGGGCAGAGGCAGCCAAGAATCCACCCACGCAGCAAGTGGGGGAAAGGGCGGCAGCGGGACAGACAGTCACAGTGGTTGCACCTTCCACGTCCCACTCCGCAGTCTGCCTGCCACTGGACGACGTGCGAGCCAGGGCGAAGCCAAGCCGGAAGGAACCCCCCTGTGGATTTGAGATGCTTGCTCTCGGACTGTGGGAATGAACCGAATGAACGGATGACCTTGGAAGATTCAGAATGGCCTCTCCAGTCGCTCCTTGATGTGCCAGCGCCCTCTCCCCGAGGCCATGCCGTCTCCGGCGGCTTGCCAAGTTCCAGCCAGCGACACAGGAAACTGCCGTGCGGCCATTTGTCTCCCTTACCCCGCTGCCCGTTCCGGCCGTGTGTTAGGCCTAAGGTACGAAGAAGTGCACCTAAGCCGAAAGGCAGGCTGCGGAAGCCGTAGCGTAGCGTGTAACGTTGAGTTGAGCTCCCCAGTCGCACCTCAGGCTTGCAGCTCGAGTTGCAGCCGTGAACTAGGGACCCCCCCGCGCTCTCCAGAAAGCATAACCCGGTCAAGCTGAGCGAAAAATAGCGCCGCCGTCGACGACGCCGCCTGCAGCCAGCGCGGAAAGGGCTGCGGAACCCCCCTAAAACCTGGAGAGTGGGAAGGGGGGTCCAATCCCTCACCTCAGATCATGCACTCTGTCAGTCAGGTCCCCGTCATGCCGCCGCTGGGTACCCTGTCTGCCCCGTTCGGATTTGGCGCTTGTTTTTCGCCAGTCGGGCCAATTCGCTTGCTTCTTCTCCCCTCGCTCCCTCCTCACTTGTCCGTCCCCTTGCTCAACGTGGGTTGCTGATGTGACCCCCCCCGGCCGCCTGCCCTGTTCCCGGGGTGCCCGCACCGTCGTCGTGCTCACCACAGAGACCCCATCTCAAGGCGTCAAAACTTCAGCCCGACCCGGCCTTCATCAGTCGGACGTCCCCCCTTCCTCCTCTCCTCCTCCTTCTCACCACCAACCTACAACTCGCACCTACACACCGACCTTTCGAGAGGCTCTGTGCTACCGCCACCACAGACGCCCTGCACTCTTCGACAAGGAGCGTGCCGCAGTCTGAGGGAGACTCCTCGACGCCCAGAGTCGCATTTCCCGCCCCAGGTGCAAGGGATCTCCGCTGCTTCAGGCGAGTCGCCCGTTCAACCCAGCGGGCTCGTCAGCGGTACCTCACCGTACTACACCGCCCGCACAGACAACAACCGCCGTCCCATCCGATCAAAAGGCCCCCCCTTTTACATCACTGCCTCTCTCGTCTGCATCACCTCTCCCTGCGAATCCAATTCACCGGTCCGGTCCCGTGCTTCTCTCCGCGACCACAAAGTACATTAACCGGCGGCGGCCTCGCTCCCCCCCCCCCCCCCCCCCGTTTGCCAACAAATCCGGTCCTTCTCGTGCACGGCTCGAGAACGACCCGGCTCTTGGAACTAGCAGCTAGCGCCAGGACGCCGACACGGGGAAAATCCCGCTGGCCTGACGACAACCTACCCCAAACCATCGCCCATAGCCCACCGGGCGAAAGAGGCAGCCAAACGCACACACCCGCCTCTTCACAATGCTAGAGCCCCATGCGGCGAGCCGGCGGCAGCCCATGGACTCGTCTGCTATCTATGCGCACTCGCGCTCGAGAACGACCTCTTCCAACACCTTTCCCCTCCCGATCCAACAACCCGCACCGATGCATCTTCAACAGCCGCCCAACCCGTACCAACACTCCCGCCGCACCCCCTCGGTAAACACATTCTCCACGGCCTCCAGCATTCCCCCTCCCGCCGCCTACCGCACGTCTCCTCCGAACGACCTCCGACGCTCCACCTCTTCGAGATCCGGTGGCTCCCAGCAGCAGCCGGCCTCTGGCTACGTCGCCCTCCTCCGCAAGCAAAAGGCCACCGTCTGGTGCGACCGCTCACAATATGAAGACCCACGCATCCTCGCCGCCCAGCGCGCCGCCAAGATGAGGGCCACCATGGAGGTCTCGAGTGGTGCCCAGCGCTCCTCCTCGGGTGGCCACGGCTCTGGCAACGGCCGCACTGCCACCGGTATCTCCACCACCGGCAAGGTCGCCGCCAAGATCAGACATCACGGCAAGCCTGCCGTCGTCGGCTACGCTCCCGGCGACAACTACGTCGGCGTTGGCGGCGTTCCCATGCGCCTGAGCGCCACTGAGGTCGAGGGCGAGAGCTCCGGCGACGAGGAAGTCAACCGCACCCACCACCGCAGGACCGGCAGCAGCGGTCGAAGCAGCACCAACAGCAGGCGTGGCCTCGGCTACAGGACCTCTGGCGGCGGTGGTCCGCGCTGGAGTCCCGGCGACACCCCCGAACGGAATAGCATCGTCGAGGACCCTAAGCAGGAAATCATCCAGGACGTCCTTCCCGACGCCTCGAGCGGCCGGGCCAAGAGCTTCGCCAGCGGCAGCAGTGCCGAACGCGGCGACGCCCTGGGCGAGCTCAACAGCGAGAGCAACGCCGCCAGGCTCGCCAGCAGATCCCTCATGCACTCTGCCCTGACACGCGAGAAGAGCACAAAAACGGCGGAGGACCTCAAGCGAAGAGGCAGCGTCGACGAGAGGACAACATCCCTCACAACCACCGGCAGGCTGTTCATCGCCAATCCTGATTAAGAGGACATCATACACCGAGGAGGGTGGGTGCCTCTTGTCCCATCACCCACCACCCCCGCGAGACCACGATGAAGTGACTCGCCTCTGCGGAACCCGGGACACAGGGCACCCGGTGGCCGCATCATCTACTACTCTCTTTTCCCGTTCCTGTACCTTGCATTAACCGGCGTTGAGGGGGGCCAAAGGCAGAAGGGGCGGGGAGGACCGCCAGGGCGGAAGATACCACAGGGTCTCAGTTTTTTCTCCCATACCTTAGCTATTTCTTCCTTCTCTCCAGCGGCGCCGCCATCGCGGCCGCTCGCCTCTGCGCCCGCACCATGTATACCTACAATCGTTACCGCTGCTGCTTCTTCCTGTCCTCATTTCGCATCGTGCCATGTTGGGTCCGTGCCTGCTTGCGCCGGGAAGGCCGGCAATGTACGAACATTGTCGACAAGCGCCGCTCCCCGTAAAAAGGTGTCCCTTCGGATTCGGTGCCATACATGCTGGCCGTCCCCGAACGAGTTGCATGTCTGTCTCCCGGTCCCTCTCGCGCGTGTCTTGCCGAACCTGTGAGAACGTGCTGCCCTGACCGCCCTCCGAGCAGAGGAGCGGCTGAAGCCATGGGCTGAGGGGGTCACGCAGGTAGACCCCTAGCACTTGCATCTATTGCCGGCAGTTACCGCTCAGCCCTGGGGCTGGACGGAGCGGTATTACCGATGGCGAGCGCCAGGGTCCGTGGCGGCCCTGGCGGGGGAGATGATTGTGTCAGAAATGGCGACGGGGATGGTTGATAGTGCCATGGGGCGCTGCGAGTCATGGAGCTGTGGAGGAGGCGAGTGTTGAGGCGGACGAGACTCTGGGATGGACCAGGAACAAGAAGCTGTCCTGAAGCTTGGTGCTTCGACGGGGTGTATCAGCCGGGACCGAGACCGGGTATTTTCAGAAATGGATCTGTCACTTGGGCTGGACTGTTTCTAGAAGATTGAGACTCCATTCTGAGTTGGGCCATCCCTTCCTCGTCGGTCGGTGAGACGAGCAACTTGAACCCCCTTCACCGAGGGCCGTCACCGACCCGTCACCGAAGACTTTAGGACCCTTTAGGCAGGGAGCGCACGGACCACGGGACAAAGTGCCTGACCCCATTCATGCTAGTCACGTGGTGTGTCTTCCTGCCAATCACTATCTGAAGCTATGGGAAGTACCTTCCCGAATCCACTGGCGACGCGATCCCTGCTCTTTGACGCGCCAAATCCACGCGTAACTCGCGTCTCGGGCGACCTCCTTTGTGCACACGTCAAGTGGTTCACCAGAAGGCGACGATTGAACAGTGACAGACTGCTGGCATCGGCACTCCTTGTTCGGCGACTCCATTCAGCTCCATTTCTACACAGCGTCCAGCAGCTTCGAGTCAATCATTCCCGACATCACGATCCACCGTCTCCCGACACCGCAACAGCAGAGACATCCGACTCCTGCGAATGTCACCTGCCCATTTCCCGACATCCAGGACATAATGTCGCTGATCTCGTCATTCCTGAAGCCTCTGTCTGAAATGGATACCAATTCTCGGAAGAGGAAGGCCAACGGCCATGCAGAGGATGGACACAAGGTTGTCGTGAAGACAGACCCCTCGGACGAAGCCACTATCGACATCAAGACCGAGTCGTTGGACGACTCAGCGATCGATGATACCGCCGACGATGATCGTTAGTGCATCCCTCACACTCGCCATTTGCCTTTCTAACATCTTTAGATCCCACGCCCTCGAAGAAAGCTAGGACCAGCTCCACGTCTTCACTCAGCAGTATTGAGTCCCTCACCGATCTTGACTCAGAGACCAGCTCCCCAACCCCGAGCACAACCCCTAATGGCGATTCGAAAGGCACCGACAATCTCACTCCGATCAAACTTTCTCTCGGATCAACAGCTACAGGCTCAGCAAAACCCAAAATCAGGCGGACAAGACTGACGCCCGCCGAGAAGCTTGCCCGAGAAGCGGCCAAGGAAGCACAACGCCAGGCGCGCGAGAAGCGAAAAAAGGACAACGAAGACAAGAAGGCGGTGGAAGCTGTCGAAAAGTCCCAAAAGAAGAAGGAACGCGAGGAGAAGAAAGCCCTCGCCGATGCCGAGAAGCAAGCCCGTGACCAGGAGCGGGAGGCCAAGCGGGCCAAGAAGGAAGAAGAGGAGCGGAGAGCGAAGTTAGAGAAGGAGAAGAAGGAGCGAAGCCAACTGAAGCTTAACAGCTTCTTCAAAAGGCCTGCTTCTACTCCAAAGAAGCCGCAGCCAGCAGAGGACAACAAGCCGTCAGCAGCCCCCGCAGCCCAGCCGAATGTTCCGGTCAAGAAGGAGGCCCCGGCCCAACCAGGAGCATACGACAAGATGTTCAAGCCTTTCTTCGTCAAGGCGGGGATGCGGCTAGCCACCAGCCCCTTCCAAATGGACGAGGAGACAAGGTCGGCCAAATCACAAATCCTGGACGAGTACATCTCTGGCCGCAGAGGGGATCTCGAGACCAAGCAGTTCGACCCCGTCGTGGCTTTTGCCCTGGTTGGCCCGCCGAAGCCTCGGGGAATCATTCACGAGCCTGTCAAGACGATTGTCGAGCGACTCCGTATGAAGACCCAAAAAGCCGAGGCCAGGGGTGACATCCAAGCGCAGGAGGAAGCCCAGCGAGACGCCCGGAGAAGATTGGCGAGGGTCCCCATGAAGAGCATCCGGTTCCAACAAGACGTCCGACCACCATATCTCGGCACGACTACTCAAGTACCGCACGACGTAGGCCTCTCCAAGATGAGAAAGGTCGCAAGGAAGTCAACCGCGAACGTCCTGCCACTGAATTACGACTACGACTCCGAGGCGGAGTGGCAAGAAGAAGAAGGTGAAGATCTCGACGGCGACGACGAAGATGAGGAGGACTTGGATGATGGCGATGACGCCGCCGAGCTTATTGACGACTCCGAGGCTGTCGACATGCACCGATTCGGCGCTACCGGCCTCGAACCTGTCAGTACTGGCATCTGCTGGGAGAACCAGAAGCGCAAGGGGGGCTGTGAAACTGCACAGCACCATCGAATGGAGTTCATCTTGACTGGTAATTCACAATCTCGCTCCCCTCTCCATCAAGATCATTACTGACCTGTCCCAGATGGCCTCCGGCACGACGGAAGCATCGACCCATTCTCCAGCTCGTACTGGGAGCCAGAGCCTGCCCCCAAGCCCAAATCCACAGTCACCAACGCTTTCGAGCAGATCAGCGCTAGCAGCGCCGCTGCTGCCGCCGCCGAGGCTGACAAGGCCAAGGGCAGGAAGCCTGCAGTCCACACCGGTCTTCCCCCGGGACTCTCCGACGACGACCTCACCAAGATCAAGAAGACGATCATGTCGACGTACGAGGCGACGCCGGCCATCTCCAAGCTCGGCATGCTTGAGCTCCTCAAGTCTAGCGGACTCAAGGGGGTCAAGGTGAACGGCAAGGACATTTCCCGCAGCGACGTCAAGACCGTCATCGACGTTGTCGCGCTTCGTAAGAAGAAGGCCAACGAAGTGACTTGGTCTCTGAAACCGGAGCACGCTCTGTGAGGGTTGCTTGCAGCGAGCGAGCTGTACGGGTATGATCATGAATATGACTGCACGAAGGCGGATGGCGTTTTACCGGGGTTATGCGGAGGCGGTCCCTGTTGGACCACTACTTTTTCCACGGCGTTTTGGGCGCCCTCATCGGGCAGCGGGGTTAACGGCACTTTGTTTGGGAGGAGCCAAGTAGAAAGGGGTACATGTTGTGGCTCGGAAACAACGAGGTTTGTAGAATTGATAATATGTCAAGACGAAGCGCATGGCTTGCGTGAGTGCTGTTCCCCGAGGCTAGATGCGATGTTGTTGCTAGGTACATTTGTTGTCATTACGTATGTTTCATTCATGTTCATTATTCCTCCTCACAGAGGATAGAATGGGTCGAAGAAGCCTCGGCCATACAGCTTCAGATCCTCAAATGGGTTCATGGAGGCCAGCAGGGCTTTGGGTCCGGCTCCTCCCCGACCGACGACGGCGTTGCGGGCGATCCAGCCGCTGCTGTTGGCCGTGTACGCCTCCCATCCGCGGAGCACGACTTGGAATTCGGGCACGAGCGGCGGCAGCATGAGGACGGTAACAGGGGGGTAGTCGTGCGCACCGCCGCCGTCGGGGGTCCAGTGGGCGAGGTGGTCTGGATGGATGCCGTTGCCTGTGCCGGCGACGCGGACGGCGACGTCGTCCCAGGCCCAGAGGCCGTCGGCGGCGCAGGGGAAGCTGACAGAGAGCTTACGGGCGACGGCAGGGGGCACGTTGGCCCAGAGGTCGCGGAACTGGGGAATGAGGCGGCGGGAGACGGGCTCCCAGCCGTCGAGCCAGAGGCTGATGCGGCGGAGACCCGGGAGGGAACGGGCGGAGAGAGCGGCCCAGAGGGCGGCGCTGTGCATCCAGAGAAAGTCGGGGCCGTCGTGGCGGAGGGAGATATTGAGGGTCTGGATATGGGGGAGGAAGGCGAAGATGGGGTGTCGAGCGCCGTTACGGGAGGGGATTGGAGATCGGCGCTTGATGAGGAGGGCGTGCGCGGTGTCCTTGTCGGTGATGGTGAGGCTCGTGTACCTCTTGAGCGAGGGGAGCGATTCTTGGTATCTGAGAGAGGGTGGTTAGCAGAGGCCACGTGAGAGCAGTCATCTCATGTTTCGCTAGCGCTTGTTGGTGTTTAGGGGTTCCAGGCCGGGGCCGATGGCGCTTGGGACGACACCAACCCGGATGGTGGCGCGCTACTCGAGGGCGGGAACGCCGTGAAGAAGGACGACGGGAGCGGCGAGAGCGAGAAACAAAATAGGACTTACAGTCTCTTGCAGGCGAGGAGCAACGGCAGACAGGTGACGAGCTTGTCAGGGCGCCCCTGGCTGGCGGGGCGCTCCTCGTCCTCGTCCTCGTCCCGCTGCTTCTGGCGCTGCTGCCTCCTGATGGACCGGCGTAGGGCCTCCTCGCATCGCCAGTGGTTGCACCACAGCGATGTCATGCGGCGGAACCATTTGATGTGACGCTGGACGGGGGGTCCAGACTGGGGAAACTCCCTTGCGAGTGCTACCTGGCACTCGTCGACAGGGTCATCGTGGTCGACGACGCAGGGGGCGAAGCAGAACTCGCCGTCCTGGAGGAAGACGTGGCGGTCGATGCCGGCGGAGAGCCAGTACTGGATGTAGATCTGCTCGCGGATCTCGGGGGGTAGTCTCCTGAAAAAACTCGACTGGCTCTGGTGGTGGGTTTCTGTAGATGGTGGCGGCGGGGCGGAGGACTCGGGGGAGGGCGGGAATACCAGGGCCGGTTGTGTTGGTGCTGCAAGTGCCGAGCACATGCCGGAAAGGGGGAGCTCGTGGGAGGCGAGGGATGTCTGAGAGGAGAGCGGGGAGGGGCCCGAGGAGATGAGCGAGGGTATATCATTACTCGAAGGGCTCTGGAGGAGGCTTCCGTTTGCGGACGAGTCGTCCGGGTCCAAGTCCATCTCCGTCGGGTCCGGGAGGGGAAGAGGATGATGAACGCCGACAGACCGGTCTGGGGCGTGTGAGCTTGAACGGCGGCGCAGGAACTCCCCGGCTTTCTGGGTGAGGTTTCGGAAGGCTTTCGGTCGAGCCATGGTCCTGGGATCGGGAGCGTGGGCTTCAAGACGAATGCATGCGTTGAGGGAGGAGAAACCAGGGGCGAGGGGTGGATGTCTCTTGTGTCTCTGGATGAACGACAAGGGATAGATGCCGAGTATGGGGAGAGACACGTTCGTTCCAGAGCGGTGGGAGAAGAGATCCGAAGCAAGGGTTTGGCATTCCAGAAGACGAGCGAGCAGAGATGGCGACGCGAGGACGGGCCGTCATGATATACATGGAGCGATCTCGCCAAAGGACCCTCACTTCTCCCGTTCTTCCCTGAGGAGGGATGCTCGCTCGGGTACCCTCCTCGGCAACGGTCACAACCCTTCTCTTTCCTGGGACGGCTAGCGACACGGGTGCCGAGACCTGTTCAAAGCAGGTCATGCCCACATGAGGAATGGGTGTCTCTGAAGATGCCGGAGGCCGAGCCAGCTCTGGGGTTCTCCGTGATGGTGGGAGACAAAGGCGGGTGGAGGAGGCGGACTAGGCAGAGGTCGGCGACCCTAGTTCCAACAAGCCGTGCGCCGTGGCTGCGGCTGGACGCCAGTGCCATCTGGCCGGATCCAGACTCTCGGGTCGACGATCCATCTTCCATTCGTCGGCGTAAACTTGTGGAGGGGCAAGAGACGTTGGGCATTGGAAGGAGTATGGCAGGGGGTTGGCCGTGATGGATGAGGCGATGCGAAGTGATGCGAGACGAGAGGAGTCACGCTCCTACGTCCCCCACATGTCCCATGCTTTGGTGTCCAGTCGACGGACAATGTGTGGGCGGCGTGATGCACCAGACGTCCGTTTGTAGGCGGAGCTGAGCGTTTCGAGACGTGACATTGCGTGGTGAGCGTGATGCGTGGGATATGAACCGAGCTGTCACGAGGTTGTTGGGTGGGTGAAACCAGGCTGCCTTTGCCCTATGGTGTGCCACACGAGAGAGTGCTGTCCAGAGCTGTCGCGGAGCGGCGTCGCATCCGAGCTGAGCTCCGTCAACCGGTGAACACTCTCCGGTGTCTATGGAAAGTAGTCGGGCGATAAGACAAGACGGGCTGCGGGATGGCTGTGGTCTGGCCTGTCAGCCTGGTGAGTTTGGCCGACGGTTCAGACCCAGCCTTGGCATGACAGGCAGCCCTGCGACTCGGAATCCAACCATCGCCCAGACACGAGAGACCCTTGGAGAAATGACATGACGGGCGCACAAGGGAAACTACTCCCTGCTGCTCGGTGGACCGGGTATCTGGGCTTGCCATCGGCCATGTGCAGTCCTTGGCAGCGGGACAAGGTCGGGATGTTGTCCAAGCCAGTGGCAGTGATAGTCGTCGTCAAGAGCGGAGCGGAGCGGCAACCAAGGCGACAAGACAACCCTTGCGCCCGCGAGAGGGAACAACAGGCGAGCGGCGCCTATGCGCCCAGTAGGCACGGTTGGAAGCGTCTGCGTCCATGGGCACGATGCGACGTGATTTGCTGGGACGCCTGTCCATTTCCCTTTCATATGCAGGCCGAGTGATGGGGATGCAGCAGGGCCCGGTTCGCCAGCAGCATCGGCATCAGCACAAGCAGGCTGCCAGCCCATGTTGCCTCTCGAGCTGGGCATGCTGCTCGTGAAGTGCTAGTCCCAACGGTCATGGACGCAGGGAGGCTTGCCGTTGAAGCGGGGGGTTCGTGGAGGGTGCGCCATCTAACGGGTTCCCAAGACGAGGTGTTGCGACGAACGGGCGTATTGCGCGGGGCGAGTGACCGGCCCCTTTGATCCAGGGTTGTATCGATTTTGGGCCGAGGAGGGCGAGATGTAGGTCAGCCGCGCGGAATCAGAGGTTGAGATGCGAGACATTGGACCGCCTGGACTGGGTGGACTTGGCCTGAGACCCTGACCTGCTGGGGAACAAAGCCTGCGGGGGACAATGCACGCCGAGGAAGAAAGGCTGTTGGCCGTGCTGCTGCTGCTGCTGCTGTTGCTGCTAGTGCTTCAGGATCGAGGCGGGCGCAGAAGGGCCAGGTCATGAGTGTTGCGGTGCCATGACGGGACGGCGACGTCTCGCGGTTGGTCGTTGACGGGAGGATGTGGTCAGAGGAAGAGTCGACGCGCCTCAAACACCCTTGCAGTCAGTCGTGGTGTGAGCTTCCCGTGGTCCTTTGAGATTGCCCCGCTTCAAGGTTGAGATGCTGGGTAAGGGCATTTGCCGTCCACTGAAGATGACGGAATTGCAGTGGTTAGCGGGTGGAGCTGGTCCAAGAAAGGATGCAATATGAGTTTGCAGCAATACCATTGGCCGGTATCGCGAACATGCGCTGTGACCCCCTGTATCGTGCGGACGGGCGCCGAGGTGACAGGGCCACGCCCCACTGGAGAAGCGTGCAGGGCCGCTGGAGCCATCCGTGGACCGCCTGCAACCCCAACATGGGTCCCTCCCGTCGGGCAACTCCATCGCGCTCCATCCAGTGGCCCGCCAAGATTGCTCAAGCAAACATTTTCCCTCTTTCGTCACCTCTCGCAGCATCGACATAGCTCAGCTCCAGCTCCAGCTTGTCGCCTCGTTCGTGGGCTCGGCACCCCATCGCACCGTATTTCGACCCGGGCTTCGGGTCAATTGCGACGCGACAGTCGCACGCCGTACGCGCCCGCGATTGTGTGCCGCTGCTGGCAGACGGAGCTTCCCACCGCCCTCCTCGACCGACTACACCCAACGACCGACGCAAACGACAGTTGCCTTCATGGCGCGCTGATTCCGCCCTCCCAACGCGCGGCTCGACACACCCCTCCCTCCCCTGCCCGGGTTCCTCTGACATGAAGTTCGCCAAAGAGCTCCAGCAGGACCTGGTCCCCGGTGAGACCTATCCCGCGCCCTTTGACCTCCGGCCTCGGGTTACTCGTGCTGACTGCTCCTCGTGCAGAGTGGCGGGCCAAGTACCTCGACTACAAGGCTGGCAAGAAACATGTCAAGGCCGTCGCCCGCGCCTTCAACCGCGCGCCGCCCACGCCCTACACATCCTCGACAACGCCTGCCACGGCCCGCTCCGATGCTCCCCGCTCCGCCAGCTCGCCCTTCGATTTTGCCCTCGTGCGACGATGGAGTCGCACACAGCAGCACCCCGAGCACGAGGAGGTCTCGTCCCTCCGTGACACCCCCGCGCCCATGGGCCGTCCGAGGACCGCCAACGCCGCCGCCGGCAGGCCTATACCCGCACGCGTCCACAACGAGCGTGATGGCCTCACCGAGGCCGCCGGCGACATGCACTATGGCAGTTTCGGCCTGACCCCGCCGCTGTCCGTGACGCCCCCGCCGGGGAGAACCCACGACTTTGCCCTGCCAGCTCCGGCTATCAAGGTGCCGTCGAACACGAGCGAGCAAGGCCGCGGCCAGCCAGGCACCTCGGGTAAGGACGCCGACGTCCTTTCACGCAAGCCGCTCCACCGGAGCTCGACCGACGCATTCCAGAACCGAACACCAGGGAAGAATGTTGGCCTCCCCCACGCCACCGGCTCCGTGCCGACGCCTTCCCCGAGGCGCCGCCTGCAGCGCATGCTCACCGCTGCCCTCCCGCACCGGGCCCAGCGCACCCCTGAGATTGGCATGCAGGAGCTGGCTATGGATCTGTATCGTCAGCGCGAGCGCGACTTCTTCCGCTTCCTCCAGTCCGAGCTCGATAAGGTAGAGGCTTTCTACAAGCTCAAGGAGGACGAGGCAGGCGAGCGCCTAGTCCTCCTCAAGGAGCAGCTCCGCGTCATGGGCAGCCGTCGGCGCCAGGAGCTCAGCCATGACCGCCTCCGCGGCAAGCGCGAGGGCAACAACGGCCACGGGCCAGGCAACGGCAACGGCAACGGCAACGGCGACCACAAGCTGCTTCCCGACCAGGGCTACCTGGACCAGGTCAAGGCTAAGATCTTCCGGCCCGGCCCCAACTCACGCGCCCTATCGGCCATGGCCCAGACGCCCCGGCTCGGCCCCCACGCCGGCGCCGACGCCTCCCGGGACTACATCCGCCGTCCCGAGGACGAGTCCGTCTCGTACCGCACGGCAAAGCGCAAGCTCAAGCTCGCCCTGCAGGAGTTCTACCGCGGGCTCGAGC
This sequence comes from Plectosphaerella cucumerina, assembly GCA_020746995.1. NCBI lineage: Eukaryota > Fungi > Ascomycota > Sordariomycetes > Glomerellales > Plectosphaerellaceae > Plectosphaerella > Plectosphaerella cucumerina. Next base: position 5,935,737 of record JAGPXD010000002.1, read on the forward strand.
TGCTCAAGTCATTCGCCCTGCTCAACCGCACGGCCTTCCGGAAGCTCAACAAAAAGTACGACAAGGCCGTCAACGCCCGCCCAACATACCGCTTTATGACAGAAAAGGTGAACACGGCCTGGTTCGTCAACAGTGACGTGCTCGAGGGCCACATCAAAGCCGTTGAGGACCTGTACGCCGACTTCTTCGAGCGCGGCAACCACAAGATCGCCGTCGGCAAGCTCAAGAGCCTCACGCGCCGCGCTGGTGACGAGTCCGGCAGCGCCTTCCGCAGCGGCATTCTCATCGGCACCGGCGCCGTCTTCGGCATCCAGGGGCTGACCTTTGGCATTCAGCTGCTCTTCAGCGACGATGCCACCCTGCGCCAGGAGACGAGCTACCTGCTGCAGATCTATGGCGGCTACTTCCTCATGCTCTTCCTTTTCTCGCTGTTCGTCATCAATTGCTACATATGGACGGAGAACAAGATCAACTACCCCTTCATTTTCGAATTCGACCACCGCCATCAGCTTGATTGGCGGCAGCTGGCCGAGTTTCCCAGCTTTTTCCTATTGCTGCTGGGCGTCTTCATCTGGCTCAACTTCAGCCGCTACGGGTCCGAGGATATGTACCTGTACTATCCGGTCGTACTGATAGGCCTTTCTGTTTGCATCATTTTGCTGCCGGCGCGTGTATTTGCGCCCACGAGCCGCCGGTGGTTTGCATATGGCCATGTGAGTTGCCTTGGTCCGCGTTCTGGCCCCAATGCTAACCGAATAGTGGCGTCTACTCTTGGCAGGATTCTATCCTGTCGAGTTTCGCGACTTCTTCCTGGGTGACATCTACTGCTCTCTTACATATGCCGTTTGCGTATGTACCATTGCCCCTCTTGACAGACCCGGGTAGAGACTGACTCTCACAGAATGTATCCCTGTTCTTCTGCCTCTACGCCAACGAGTGGGAGAACCCTGTGCAGTGCAACTCAAACAACTCACGACTCATGGGCTTCTTCGCCGCCTTGCCCCCCATTTGGCGCCTGCTGCAGTGCCTGCGGCGTTATAAGGACACGCGCAATATCTTCCCCCACCTTGTCAACGGCGGCAAGTACTGCATGTCAATCATGGCCGCAGTCACATTGTCCCTGTACCGCATGAGCGGGTCGCGTAGCCACCTGGGCCTGTTCATTGCCTTTGCTACGGTGAACGGCGTATACACCTGTACGTACCGCTTCGCACCCCTGACCTCCTTCCTCACTGACTCCGCCAGCCATCTGGGACCTGTTCATGGACTTCTCCCTCCTCCAACCGTCCGCCCGGCACCGCTACCTGCGTGACATCACGGCTCTCAAGAAGCGCTGGGTCTACTACGCCATCATGGTCGCCGACCCGATCCTGCGCTTCGCATGGATCTTCTACGCCATATTCACCCACGACCGGCAACACTCGACGGTGGTGTCGTTCCTTGTGTCGTTCGCCGAGGCCTTCCGCCGCGGCATCTGGGCGCTCCTGCGTGTTGAGAACGAACACTGCGCCAACGTCGCCGTGTACAAGGCTTCGCGCGACGTGCCCCTCCCGTACCGCCTGCAGCCGCTTGTCGAAAACATCTCCGAAGAAGGATCGAGGCCAGGGAGCAGCGACGAGGAGCACCCGGCCGGCGAGGGCGGGGATGCAGATGCCGCGACGGCTACTGCCACGAGCGTACAGCGCGTTGGGACCAACAGGACAATTGATGAAGAGGCCGATGCCGGGGCTCAGTCGCCGTCCGCCTCGGGCACAGTGCGCAGGCGCAAGACGGGCGTGATTGGGAGCTTCCGTGGCATCCAGCGGAGCTTCTCCAAGATCCTCGCCGAGGCGCACCGACAGGACTTTGTCAAAAAGCGCAAGCCGGACGCTGCAACTTCCCGACTCGAGGGGTCCGGAGGGGCCCAGCCGCAGAGCGACGACGACGACGAGGAAGATGAGGAAGGAGATGAGGAAGAGGACGAAGCTCTTGCGGCGGCGGAGCATGGCCTGCGAAAGGAGGCGGAGGACACAAGCCGCAACCAGAGGGCGGGCGGTTCATCATCAAGAGGATAAAGCGGAAGCACACGAAGCATATAGCAAGCAATCAAAAGCAAGCGTTTGAGTTGGCATGATCTATCCCAAATGGCCACATTATTACAAATCTAACCGGTTCCCGACACCCCACGGCGACATCTACTGCCACTCGCGGTCAATCTTCTCCCAGTGGTCCAGGAAGCCCTTGAAGAACTTGACACCCAGACCCGGGTCCAGGGCGCCGGTGGTGGCGCGGATGCTATGCATGCTGAGCTGAGGCAGGCCCGCGTCGGCGGCGCGAACTCCCATGGCGCTGCTGAGCATTGGGCCGACGGTGCCACCGCTGCGGGTGTCGTTGCGGATCTGGAAGAGCTGGACCTGAGAGCCCGAGAGCTCTGCGACGCGGCGGAGGATGGAGGTCGAGACGGCATCGGTGGTCAGGTGGCCGTTGGAGTCGAGGCAGATGGCGAGACCGACGTTGAGGCGGGGGATGTGCTGGTCGAGGTAGTACGCGAGGAAGTTGGGGTTTCCGGCGTGGGTGACGTCGGCGGAGAGGAGGAAAGAGGAGGCGTAGGTGCGGCCGAGGACGCCGGGGCCGTAGTACTCGGGTGGGGAGGAAGTGCCGCTGGCAGCGGCGGCGTTGGTGAGGGCCTCGACGAGGCGCTCGACGGTGGAGGGGAGGAAGTTGCCGCGGGCGCCCTGGCGGAGAAGGGAGCCGATCTCCTCGTCGTCAAAGAGGGCGACGAGCTTGACGGTGCCGTCGTCCTCGGCCTCGTCGGCCTCGAGGAGGCCGGTGAGGGCGGCCCAGGAGCAGAGCTTGTCGTCGATGCGGCCGGCGAAGATGAACTCGCGGTCGAGGCCGCCGGTCTGGGCGGGCTGGGAGTCGAAGAGCTCGAGCTCCCAGTCGACGATGGCGTCGGGAGAGTCGAGGCCGAGCTCGGCGGCGATGAGCTTGACGAGCTTGGGGGGCTGGGTGTTGACAAAGGCGCCGGCGGGGCCGAGGGGCTTCTCGGGGGCAGCGTCCGCGGAGGACAGGTCCGAGTTGTCGAGGCCAATGATGGGCACGGCCTGGGTCTCTGGGTTATTCTGGCCCATCATACCGAGGCCAAAGTGCGGCGCGAGAGTAGGAATGCGAGCGATGGGCCAGCCGAGCTTGACGAGGCGGGTGCGCGTCTTGCCGGAGCTGGGATCGCGGACGACAACGCGGCCGCCGATGCTGAGGTCGCGGTCCCACCAGGTCTGGTTGAGGGCGCCGGCGTAGGGTGCGACGCCGAGCTGGACGTAGCCGGCGGCGTTGCGCTTCTTGCTGACAGGCTTGAGGCGGGCGGTGAGGGCGTCGACGTGACCGGCGACCATGGCGACGCCATTTCCTGGCTTATAGGCCTTGCCGACGGTGAAGGCGATGAGGGAGCTGCCGTTGCGGGTGGTCCAGTATTTTCCACCGGGGGAGAGCTTGCCAGCCCAGCTGTCGCGGGCGGGGAGCTCCTCGAAGCCGGCGTCGGAGAGCTTGGTCTTGAAGTGGTCGACGGTGTGGAAGACGGTGGGATTCTCGGCGAGGAAGTCGCAGAAAGGCTTGGTGTAGGACTCGGGCTTGCCGACGGTGCGTCTCGTCTCGCGGGGGGTGGTCTTGGGGGCGCGCGGCGCGGGCTGGGGCTTTGAGGCGTGCGGGCTGCCGCTGAAGAGTGTCGGCATGGCGGCGGGGGAGGAAGTGGTCGAAGCGGAGGCGGTTGAGGCAGAGGCGGCGCTTTCCATGGCCTGGAGGCGGAGGGAGAGGCTGGATGCGCGGGCCTGGAGGGACTCGCGGGTCTGTCTGACCATTGCGAGAACTGATCTGTAGATGGCGGGGTTGGGGTGGTTGGAGCGGTGATTCGAGGGAGATGTGGCTTCGAGGCGGTGATGATGACGAGTCGGACACCTGGGAGGGAGCTCGTGATCACTTGAGCTCCCCTGGGCTTGCGACGCTGTGGGAGATAAGATAAGGTGCCGAGCTCGGCCGTTGCCAGGCACCAGGAACGGGCGGGGCGATTGCATCAGCACAGGACCAATTGGACCACCATGACGACACTACCTTGCAGTGTACTGTACGACCTTCACCTCTCTCCCTCCTCTGCTCAACCACCGCGCCGTTGGTAGAGGAGGCTGTGGTAGGAGAGAACTATCAAATAGAACCTAAATGAGAAATGACTTTGTCAGTTCTGCAATGTCTTTAGCATTGTGGGTACAGATCTGGCTCAAGCGGACCGGCTGGCACTGTCCGAGTAATGGTTGCCTAGGTACCTAGTCTGGGGTAGAAAGCTTGACTGCTTGACGCTTCAATTACCTGTACATCAACTTTCCAACTCCATGCTTATGAGAACCATCGTGCATATTCTAGCAATGCGAGATCCAATATAGTGATACTCCACAGTCTGATTTCCGTTTGGCTACTTCTGTCCGTCGACTTTTGCTACCAATAAGGGTAGTTGACGAACAAACAGGTGGAAAACGACCAGAAAGCTTAGATGGAATGTCTTGCGCCAAGTCAACTCGGGGTGGATGTACAGGTTGTTGGACCCATTCAGAGCGCTCCGAACTCCGGTTTTACTCATTCTAGGCATAAGAAGACTCACGTCTCGACAATACGCGTGTAAGAGGGCACCATGCAGCATTTTCCGCGCATACAACGAGATTCTTTTCCGATGTTGCATGAGCCCTGCCATCAACGTAAGCCTGCGCCGCAGTAAGAAGAGAGAATGCAAGTCAAGTCAGCCTCATCATGGGCGGAAGTGAGGCCAAAACTCCTTGGCACAACAGGGGAAAGCACAACTTGGCGCGTCGTGCCTGTGATGGGTTTGTCGCTTGGCTCGGAAAAGGTCCAGAGTGAATCGGCACTTTCAGTCTGAGCGGCTGGATGGCTTTCGTCAAGAAGCGATTCCAGAGGACTTGGCAGCAAGACTTGACCTATAAAACCATGGAGAACTATGGTCATGATCATGCAAACGGCGCTCCAATTTCGACATCTCTAGACCCATTTCTCAAGTATCCCCTTCATCCATATCTTTTCATCATGAGGTTCTTCGCCTTCGTCACCACGCTTTTCGCGTCTCTGCAACTCTGCAACGCCAACTTCTACATATGGGCCGTGGAACTACATGATCTCTTTGGCGGTGTCTTGGAAGGCTACGATGTCTACGACCATCCCCAGAAACCCTCCTGCAGTGAGGTCAGCAAGCGCAACATCTGGCAGGCTCGCTCGGATGTCAGTGGGAGCAAGACTGGCGTTCGCTGCGTGGGCGAGTGCGACATGGTCCACAACGGCAACAATGTTGATGTCTTCGAGATGCATTGGACCAACAATCCGCTCTTCCACTGGAGTATGGCGCTGATCGACTGTCTACGAGAGTAGGGAACGTAACTGACAATGATATGGCAGCCCTTTACAAGAGCAGGGGTCACCCCTACAAGATGTAAGCAGCTGCGTTGGGACTTCATGTCGAGAATCAAGATCGAGGACAGGAGAACATTGAACTAACAATGAAGCCAGGTACGGTCTTGATGGAAACGTCTATGGCGACTGCGTCGTGTATTCAGGAGAGCAATTCCACTGCGCCAACTTTGGCGCCATCCACGGCCACCGCAAGTTCCACTGCAGGACGCGCTTCACCACCCAGCAGATCCTCGATGGCAAGCGTTGAGGCGCACCGCCTTCAGCCGTCCTGATGGGCTTGAAGACAACAACACTTTTTGGTTGGTTTGGGAGGGCTGCGGCCCTTTGAGATCATTATTTTCCGCATTTTGCTCTACAGGTTGAGGTGGTCAAATGTCCTCTGCCAACGACGCGTTCAACACGCCTCAATTGCATTCTCTGGCTGCGTCACTCTACATACAACTCTAGTTAGCGCCTCGCAACTTTCTTCCTATTTCCTGTTTTCAGACCGCTTTTCGAATACAGACACTCGCTTTGCTTTCATATCAAACAGCCGGCCTACAGTGACGACGACGGTTGTCGTTGGATGAGAGTGAGCTTGTCGATCGGGCCCCGGAGCTCGCGACTGAGGGGGAAAGAGGGGCAAGATAAGGTGCCGAGCTTGGCCGATGCCAAGCATAAAACAACGGGGCGAAACATCAAGACTCGCATACAGACATGACCCCATTGAGCCTATTGCCATCCCTCTAACCGCCTCCGATCCCGATATGCATCTGTCGCACACTTCCACCCCGTCCGTGCATATCTCTCTACCCCGCTGAAATAACCGTTGGTGGCGTTCCCACACCACGTCCCCCATCGACCACCTTCTTCTTCCACGCAGGGACGACAGGGCTCACCAGCGCCACAACCTGCGCAACCCGGCATCTCCTATCCTGCAGCCTTCCCTTCTGGTGCTGGATCCCCGCGATATCGCCCCTTCGCAAACCAATCAAATTGCCGCGCCGGCCCAGACCGAGCTGAGGGGGCAGGGCGACAGGGCGACACACGCGAGCAGCGGCGGCGTCCGTGCGGCGCTGCAATCTCGACCGACTCGCCTCCCGATGACACCTGCCCGTTCCGAACATAGCTCGACGCGGGTTGCGTGCCGCGGCGCCCAGATGATCCCATCGCCCGCCTCCCGCCGCGCCCTCTCCGCGGTGGGCCAGACGCGCTCGCGGTGTCCGTCGCCCCTCGCAGCTTGGCTGGAAGAGGCAGCTCCCCTGCCACCACCACGCCTGCCGACGCCTTCTTCTCCGCAGTGGCACCGCGAGGCCGGGGCCAGAGAGGGCAGAGGCTCATCAACTGCCATATCGGGAGCCAGGTCCTCCTCCCCTCCAGCCGTCTCATTGGCCGTCATCACCCGTATTCGATATTCCCGGGCAACCATTCCTAGGAGAATCCAGGAGAAGACCCTCCATGCCTCCTCGGCTGGGAGGTGCTGTTGGCATGGCGCTCGGGAGGCCCTGTATCACGAGCTTCGAGCGTTGGCCACTGCTCCATCTCCGTCCTTGTTTATAACCGACGCCCGCGCCTGCATCGGAGGGACTTTTGTTTCCCGCCCAAGGAACCTCTCCTCCACCTCCTCATCCCTCCCTTCCCTCCTCCCTCCCTTCCAAGAGCTCGTGCCCCGGCCCCTCAGTCAAGATGAAGTCCACCACCCGCTCCCTGGCGTCCGTCGCCCTGGCCCTGCTGCCCGCCCTGGTCAGCGCCGCCAAGTGCAAGCCCTGGGTCGACTCTGAGCTCCTCCAGGGCCTGACCAAGATCGAGGACCTCGTCGCCGGCTCGCAGAAGCTTCAGGACTTTGCTGATGCCAACGGCAACAACCGCGCCTTCGGTGGTGGCGGTCACAACGCCACTGTCGACTGGCTCGTCGAGACCCTCGAGGCTCTCGACTACTACGATGTCGTCAAGCAGCCCTTCACCGAGCTCTTCGCTGCCGCCACTGGCGGTCTGTCCGTCGCCGGCGCCCCCGTCGAAGGCAACATCATGACCTACACCCCTGGCACCGAGGGCGCCGTCACCGCTCCCCTCGTCAGCGTTGCCAACGTTGGATGCGAGGCTGCCGACTACCCGGCCACCGTCTCCGGCAACATCGCCTTCGTCTCGCGTGGCACCTGTGCCTTCTCGGTCAAGGCTACCCAGGCCAAGGCCGCCGGCGCTCTCGGTGTTGTTGTTTACAACAACGCTCCCGGCCCCCTCAGCGGCACCCTGGGCGAGCCCTTCGGCGCCTACGCTCCCGCCATTGGCATCAGCCAAGAGGCCGGCGCTGCCATCGCCGCCCAGCTTGCTGCTGGTGAGGTTTCCGCTACCCTCGACATCAACGCCGTTGTCGAGGAGCGCGTCTCCTACAACGTCATTGCCGAGACCAAGGAGGGTGACCACGACAACGTGCTTGTCCTCGGCGGCCACTCGGACTCCGTTTTCGCTGGCCCCGGTATCAAGTGAGTTCCAAGCCCCTTGTTCGATACATGCAGGCAGCTTGCTAACCTCCCCTCAGCGACGACGGCTCCGGCATTGTCGGTGTTCTCAACGTCGCCACCAACCTGGCCAAGTTCCGCGTCCACAACGCCGTCCGCTTCGCCTTCTGGAGCGCCGAGGAGTTCGGCCTGCTCGGCTCCTACTTCTACATCAACTCGGTCAACGGCTCTGACACGGAGCTGTCCAAGATCCGCGCCTACTTGAACTTTGACATGATTGCCAGCCCTAACTACATGTACGGCATCTACGACGGCGACGGTTCCGACTTTGGCCTTACTGGCCCTGCCGGCTCCGACGTCATCGAGCGTGACTTTGAGGAGTTCTACGAGGAGAAGGGCCTGAACCACGTAGCCACCGAGTTCAGCGGCCGCTCCGACTACGCCGCCTTCATCGAGAACGGCATCCCCTCGGGCGGCATCTTCACCGGCGCCGAGGGTCTCAAGACCGAGGCTGAGGCTGCCCTCTTCGGAGGTGAGGCCGGCGTCGCCTACGACATCAACTACCACCGCCGCGGCGATGACATCAACAACCTCGACCTCGACGCCTACCTCGTCAACACCCAGAGCATCGCCTACACCGTTGCCAAGTACGCCCTGAGCTTCGACTCGCTCGCCCCCGTCGACCTCTCCAAGAGGCGCTGGGCCGGCGACCGCGCCAAGTTCACCAAGCGCGCCTCCGAGGATGCCCACTCCCACGCCGGCCCCTGCGGTGGTGGTGTCCGCAAGTAAGCGGTTCCCATCTGCTAAAGCTGTCGTTGTAGTTGTTGCCCCGAAGTTGGGGATGTGAAAAAATGTGAAATAGAAATGAGAGACGAGATATGACGACGGGGGCATTGGGCAGGGGTCCTGTATATATAGTCGACCGACGTAATATCGACACTGTCAGCCCGCTATCTCTTCTCATGTGTGATGTGACGTTCGACGTGACCACCTTCCTGACATGGTCCAGACTTTCTGTCGACAGCGCAACTTGCAGATGCCAAGATCGCAGTACCTGAGCACGTCACCTCATGCGCCCCAAGAAGGTGATGGCTCGACGGCATGCCGATGGATACAGTCGGCTGCAGCCGGTCTTGGTAGGCTTTATGCTCTGGGGATGATACTGAGCTGGCATAGACAGACCGGTCTGGACCACTTCACTCTCATGCATGAAGCTGAGATGGTGGTGGACGAATCTGCGGCATGAAGTCTCACGATGCTATGAAGCCTAGACCATCCCCTTCAGCCCGCCCGGATACATACCAACGTAGCCGCCCGGCCTGGCCTCGCCTATGCACGACGCAGCCATTCTTCATGCGAGGCTATCGCCATTCCCAACCCCCAGCCATCACCGGCGCGTCGCGGCCTGACGATGGCGCTTGCACGGCATGCCCTCGTCGAGGCGTCGTTCTAGGCTCACCGGGACCTCAACACCAAGCGGCAGACGCCTCCGGCGCGACGCATCGGGAAGGTCAGAGGCATCGGCAGCCGGGGAAGCCATCGCGAGCTGAGGAGACGCGATGGCGAGCGAGTCTCTCACCGCTGGGCAACTCCTGTGATGGGCAGGTTGCCCCGTCCCCAGCTACGAGTCAGAGAGCAACTTGTCCGACGTGAGTCGCACTCGGGTGCAAAAGCAAGGCAGATCACCCTACCCACGCAGGTACGGCAAGACGGGGAGACAAAGAGTGAGGGATTATACTGGACCACGACAAAAGACCCCTTATCTGATGATCCTTCGGCCGGGGTCGTCCAACTGCCCTCCTCGGCCCGCCCCGACAGCGTGGGGTCGCATCTGGCCCTGCCCGGCTCCTGATCTCATCATCCTCGGTAGAGGAGGAACCTTGGACGGCAGAGCGTCTTGGCTCGAGATCTGGGTGCGTGATGGGCAGCAGCATGATGGGCAGGCCAGCACAGCGCGCACGCGATAGGGAGCTTCCCTCTTCTCACAAGCACCCGCTCTAGCACCATGACGGTTCGGGAAGGTCGGCTGCTAACCTGGCCGCTGAGCTCGCCCAGCCGCAACTCCGCTCCAGGCCTCTCTCTGTGCCGAAGCTAGCGGCATCCCCTCCCCTCTCATCCCCTGCCGCGCATCAGCTGCTTGGCCTGTCGTACATCTCGCATGCGTGGGGGAGGGGGAGCAGATGCCGAATCAGGGTCCCAAGCTCCGGGGATGGGCGTCCAATGCTGTCTTGACGACACCCTCGCTCGCCGCCTGTTCGAGTCGTCACAAGCTTGAAGCGCCCGGCAAGATCTCTCCCCTGCCCTGGACCAGGACACCCTCCCCAAGTCGCGTCTTTAGCTCCGGAGCACGACATCCATCAACAGCTAAACGGCCTGCCTTCCAGAAGCTTTCCCGCCTCGCTTGACGGACCCCCTTCCTCCTCGAATGAAGCTCATGATGTGCGCTGCCGCCGAACCACCCACCCCCCTCCACAATGCTACCTGCCCTTTTCCGACGGCGCTCGCGAAAAAAAGGGAGGGGCCCCTCGTCCCGCGAAAGTTTGAATGACAGGACGGATGCCACGCCGACGATCACGCCGGTCGTGCGACCATGCCCAACGGCCTCACGCTGGTGGCGTCCTTAAAAGGCGGACCTGGAGCCCACCATCCCTCGAACTCAAGACAAGAGAGACCAGGCCTCCCTCTCCTCCCCTCTTTCTAAACTCACCTTGCCTTCCCCCCCTCCATCCGTCCCCCTCCAGTCAACGAGAATGCAGTTCCGCGCCGCGGCTCTGCTCCTGACGGCGGCCGCCACGGCCGTCGTCGCCGAGGACCGTGTGTCCTACGACGGCTTCAAGGTCTTCCGCATCGAGGCCCCCGACTACATCGAGGGACTCCACGAGAAGCTCGAGGCCCTCAACACTGTCGAGCTCACCTGTGGCCACACCGACCACCTCGACATCGCCGTCGCCCCTGAGGACCTCGAGGCCTTTGACCTGCTCAGCCTCAACGCGACCGTTCTCGCCACCGATCTCGGCGAGGACCTGGCCACCGAGGGCCCAATCGAGGAGTACTTCAGTGCGTCATTACTTTCCCGCTTCATATGCAAAGGTCTAGACTAACATCCTCTCCAGCCCCCGAGGTCTCCGCCCTCCAGGCCCGCCAGGCGCTGCCCGCGCTCTCGTGGTTCAACTCGTACCGCCCCTGGGCCGAGCACCGCACCTTCTGGGACCAGCTCGTCGCCGCCGCCCCCGGCAACTCGCGCATCTTCAACGTCGGCAACTCGTTCCAGGGCCGCCAAATCTACGGCTTCCACCTCTGGGGCCCCGCTGGCCAGGGTGCTAGGCCCGCCATCTACTTCCACGGCACTGTTCACGCCCGCGAGTGGATTTCCCCTGCCGTGAGTGGCCTCTTCTCAAGCTACTTATTTGTCATATCTCTCCTCTGACACTGCAGACAGGTCGTCGAGTACATCGGCCTGCAGCTGGTGAGTGGATGGAACAGCAACGATGCCACCGTTCGCTCCATCCTGACCAAGTACGACGTGTACATTGTGCCCTTCGTCAACCCCGACGGTGAGTACAGAAAGCGGGAGTCCCCTGTGTACCTGTGTTCCCCCGTCCGCTGACGCGTTGCCCCCCAGGCTTCGTCTACACCCAGTCGACCAACCGTCTCTGGCGCAAGAACCGCCAGACTCGCACTGGCACCACCTGCGTTGGCACCGACGGCAACCGCAACTGGTCAGTCTCTCTTGACCGCCTCTTCCCCCCTTGAACTTCCCCTGACCCCCCTTCCAGGAACTACCAATGGAGCCTCCCCGGCGGCGCCTCGACCGACCCCTGCTCCGAGACTTTCAAGGGCCGCGCCGCTGGTGACACGCCCGAGATCGCCGCCCTCCAGACCTTCACCAACACCCTCCGCACCCGTGGCGTCAAGCTCTTCGTCGACTGGCACAGCTTCGGCCAGTACATCCTCCTGCCCTACGGCTACAACTGCGCCGCTCGTGCTCCCAACCACGCCCAGCAGATGACCGTCGCCGGCGGCCACGCCAGCCGCGTCGGCGCCGTCTACAACACCCGCTGGACCTACGGCCCCTCGTGCTCCACCCTGTACGCCACCACCGGCAGCTCGCCCGACTACATGTCCGGTGCCCTCTCCGCCGAGTACTCGTGGACCATCGAGCTGCGCCCCGGACCCTCGTCGGGCTCCAGCGGCTTCGTGCTGCCTGCCGGCCAGATCCTGGCCAGCGGTATTGAGCAGTGGGAGGGCCTGAAGTACGTCCTTACCACTGTTTAAGGAGTGGTGACGGCAGATTTTCTGCGTGACTGGTGTTTTGGTTTGAGGTTGTGTGGGGGTATGGAGTTGAGGGGTGGTGTGGCGTAAGATGTGGAAGCGAAACAGCGTCTTGTAAATATATAGCTACTATTCCTGACGAATCTAGCTATTTGAGGCTTGCCTTCAAACTTCTTTCGTGAGGAGATACAGACTTGACGTGTTGTTGTAATTCCTTTGTCCTGAATCTAGCGATATGCCTGCTGCATCCAATATCTATGTTAGATGACTTAAAAGTATGCCTCTGTAGCCTCGTGTGATGCAAAACTTCTTGTTTATAGGCAAAAGTGCCATGTCAATAGTCCAATCGGATGTGGTTTAATCATCTTCAAGTCAAGACAGTCTCTACACTTCCACCTGAACGATGGAACACCTGGTTCGTTAGACCAGATACCTTGCCCACACCCGGACCCAAGATTGGTCTATTTATAAAAGCAGATATAGTGAATTTGGCCCCTTCCGGGCCTCCGGCCCCCCGCTCCGTCACCCGGCCGATAGGGCTGCCGAAACTGCTCCACTTCTACGGCCCGCTCCGGCCACTCCCGGCCTGTCGCCCGGCCGTCGCCCGGCCGATACAGGGCGTTCACGGTGCTGTGACCCCCGAAAGAGCCCCTTGAGCCCAGCCACTCGGTATGTTTGACGTTATTCACCTGGATCAAGGAAGCCACCCACTCTTGCAGGGGCCACCTTTGCCCAAATCCCTTCAAGCCCTGAGCCCTCCGAGGCTTTCACCTTTTCCCCAACATCAACACCCATCATCCATCCAGACAACCACCAAAATGTCTGGATCAAGACCCCGCCGCAGCCTCACCTCGACCTTCGAGTCCCACGAGGAGCTCGAGGCCGCCCTCAAGACCGCCGCCTTCCTGCAGGGCTTCACCTTCCCTGAGGACGCAGAGGTCACCAACGACCTCGTGCGCACCCTCCTCGGAGAGTGCAAGCAGTACTTCGGGTCTGACCAGCCCGAGCGCATCTTCAACGACAAGTTCCTGGTCCGCTTCCTCCGCTTCGTCTTCCACGGCGCCGTCGAGACCACCGAGGCCGTCGCGATCAGCAATGCCGAGGGCGAGGATCGTCGTCCCGGCACCCTGGGCTTTTACAAGCTCATCGTGGACTGGCTGATCAAGGAGGGCATCCTAGATGATGATATACGCATCATAAGGGAAGACTTCATCCCGCCTGGCTTTGACAACATCATCGTGACCCCTGAGGCTCTGGGCGCCGCTCTCGAGTTCTACAGCAAAGCCCGCGCCAACTTCCTCCAGGCCAACAATGGCCAGAAGCCTCCCAAGCGTGGTGAACTGCACAGCGCCGCCGACGAGTACGTCCGTCTTCTCCAACACGGAGTTCAAGGTAGGTTCAATGTGGTGCTCTCATCATGAAATGAAAATTAGATGCTAATGCGTTCTGCAGTTCCCCAGCGCCAGCCAATCCCCCACAGCCCTGCCGCTGCCAACGATGTCGACGATATGGCCGACCATCCCGCCCTCACCTCAGACGAGGAGATACACGGAGAGGCTGTCGACAACCCCGCCGGTGCCGACGCCCTTCTGGATGAAGAAGAGAAGGACCGCCAGGCCATCATCGAGGCCATCCTCGAGATCAACGAAGCTGAAGACTTCGATGCCCTTCACGAGATGCAGCAGCGCGAAGCCCGGCGTCGCGAAGCCATCGCCGAGGAAGCCCTAGCCGCGAACCGCTTGACCCTCCGCATGGCCCAGGACCGGGAGAGAAACGCCGCAATGGCTCGTCTGACCGCCGAGACCAGATTCGAAGTCAGCCGTTTCCGCGCCAGGAGGCACAGGGATCAGCTCCAGGAGGCCGAGAGAGAGATGAGACACCACGACGAAATGATGATGAGGTACGCACTTGAGAAGAGCCGTGCCGAGATGGATGTCTCTATTGCCAGCTACAACGTTCAAGCTGCCGAGGAACGTCGGGATCGCCTGCTCCTTGAGAACCAGGGCCAGAATCCTGAGGACGACGACCAAGCGTAAGAGGGGGTACACAGCTACGAATAGGCCGTACTACTTGCTGTCTTCAAGTCTCTTGAATGTTGCTTGGACCCGATTCTTGCTACGTTTGAGAAAGGGATATGGAGGACAGATGGAAGGGTGGTTTCCCGGAAGCGTGCACTGGGAAGAGAGAACAACTGTGGTTGGCTTCCGGTATCTGGTATGACACAGCATTACTGCATGCAGGTGTTCTTCTTGATACCTGTTTAAGGTACTGAGTAGAGGCCGTCTTTCAATACAGCTGATAGAGAAATCATACCAATCAATCAGCCACGATGCGGCGTCTGACTGGCACATGCAGGGTTGGTTATATTCGTACTACGCCTTGATGCTCGGAATCACGAGGGAGTTCCGACTTCCGCCGTTCCGAGGTCAGCATCACCAGTCTGTGGTATCACGGTCTCAATTACCCGGCACCAGGCTCATTTGACGTCCCGACGCCGTGTCACCGGCAACGACTGAAGGCCCGCCTCCGCCGTGTGACGTCTGCCGGCAGTTGATTACAAAGGCCCCTGATCTGGACCGCTCCAAACAGGCCATGCCACGCTTGCGGCACTACGACGTAACGGGCTATTTACACCGAGTAGGTAATGAGATCCAGCGATGGCGTTTGTCTCCCCACTCAAGTCCCCGCCAAACGGGAACCCCGCGTTCGGCTCGGCGGAGTGTATTTGTACGTTCATCATGACCGCATTTCCTTCCCCTCCTGAAGAACCTAGCATCTCACGAAGCATCATCAGCGACGAATCTTTCTTCTACAGCACCTAGAACTCCCTCGCCATGGCCTCATTCCGCTCCATCATCGGCGCCCCGCCCTCGACGGCCTCAACGGCCGACAGCGTCCTCGTCATCATCGATGCGCAGAATGAATATGCGCAGGGCAAGCTGCGCGTCTCCGGCGTAGAGACGTCGCGCAAGGTCATCGCCGCGCTGCTCGAACGGTACCGCGCCGCCTCAGCCCCAGTCGTCCACGTCGTGCACGCCACGCCCGCCGGAGCCCCGGTCTTCACCCCGGACACGGAGCTGGCGGCCGAGTTCTCCGAGCTGGCGCCCCGCGACGGCGAGCACGTCGTCACCAAGAACTACCCTGGTTCCTTCACCGGCACCGACCTGCAGTCTATCCTCGAGGGGACTGGCCGCAAGAAGATTGTGCTGACGGGGTACATGGTATGTTTCCTGGGC
This sequence comes from Plectosphaerella cucumerina, assembly GCA_020746995.1. Lineage (NCBI taxonomy): Eukaryota > Fungi > Ascomycota > Sordariomycetes > Glomerellales > Plectosphaerellaceae > Plectosphaerella > Plectosphaerella cucumerina. The sequence goes on from JAGPXD010000002.1 coordinate 5,951,125, forward strand.
TGCTGGACGATGAGAGTCAAACTTACTGATTGTCTGCTTAGGCCCACGTCTGTGTCTCGACAACGGCTCGTCAAGGTGCCGAGAAGGGCTGGGATGTGCTCATCGCCGAGGACGCCGTTGGTGACCGCGACATTCCCGGCGCCGAGGCCGCGGTTCTCGTCAAGGTCGCGCTGGCTGAGATTGGTGATGCGTTTGGCACCATCATCAAGAGCGCCGACATTGCATGAGTGTCAAGAGAGAGAAGAGAGGGGGATGGCAATGAAGAAGATGCCTTGGCAGGCAGTTCTCCTACAATTTACCATCTTGGCCTCACGTGTTGCCATGCCTTGCCCTTGCACCCTTGACAGCTGCCCAGCATCACACCATCAGATAACTCCTCTCAGAAAGGCAGCTATCCTCAAGACTACGACGCCCCTCTTGCATGCTGGGATCTACCTGCCTCTCTGGGAACCGGAGCGATACTCTGCGGTACGGATAAACACTCAACCTGGTGGGCGGCTCCAACTCTAAGCTCTGTTCTCTCCCCGGACTCTTACTGAGTGTTGCCCATGACACGACATGTGCATTGCATGCACCTCTCGCAACATCAAACTCACTCCCAGCTCCTTGATCTGGCAAGTGCTCCTTATGCACGCACAGCACATCGCATCGGCGATAAGGTGCCCAAGTGGGCGAGACACGCCGATCCCTGGCGCCAGCGGCCACAAGCTGGGGAATAGAGGCCAAAGAGCCCCTTGTCGAGTGCTGCATCTGGGCCTTGAAATAGGCGGTTATCCACTACCGCACGGGGACTGATCGGCACTTGGTTATGGTGCCAGACCAGCTTCCAGGGACCCGAGTCGCCAAGATGCGTGCCGAGGGAGCCCAATGGGTGCCCAGATGTTATGCTTTACCCCTCAAACACGACAAATCTCCGTAGTCGACACTTGTTTTTCCGCTCCTCCATCACTCGTCGACTTCTCCCCGCCCCCTGAGCGACCAGACTCTAGCGAAGGTGGCAAGCTGCTCGGCAACAACAGCTCGATTGGCCATTGATCGTCAAAATCAAATGCGGGGAGACACACCAAGCAGACCTCAAGTACCGGCGACAGAACCTCTGATAGCTCGTCTGCAGGACGAAAGAGGCCTCGAGGAGCCCAGCTATGCCGCGTCGGGAAGGAGGCTGGCTGCAGCGATAAAGGCGCGTTGCGAGTGCAACACACCGGCTGACCGCCAAGATCCCACCCACCCCATTCAGGGGCTTCAGGAGGGCATGTCTGCGCGTGTTGCCCCCTGCAGTTTGGCCCGCCAATCGCCCTGCGCTTCGCGGATGCTTTCCCGCTCCCGAATCAGTACCGACAGGCAAAGCGGGAGGTCGATCTACAGCCGCTATCTGAAGACTTCCCGCGGCTTGCTTTGCCGAGGCTTTGGCGGGGTAGGTTGTTGATCCTCCGGTGATGGGCGACGGGAAGGTTAGGGGTTCTCACGGAGCTGGCCTTGCAGACGTACCTTGTGATAGAGACTACGAATCAACCATGGGCGCTTTGTCAGGTCGAGCTCCTCCGTCGAATCCACGGACTTCTCCCGAAGCCCGACATCACCCACGTCTGGCAGACGCACCCATGCGGCTCCCGTCACGTCGGCGGCGCGTCGATGGGCCTCCAGAACCTTGATCCTACCCCGGAGCCCGCTGGCGACTCTATGTCCTTCCTATTGCGGTCCACGTCCGGCATCGCCAAGACGCGACGTGGTGTGGTGGCCGCGGAGCATGGTGATGGAGGCGTGGCATCGTCGGAGGGGTCCGTCGACGATCACATCGCTGCTCGAGGCCAAGAACACACTGAGCCCAAGAAGGCGAGTGCTCTCGCAAGTATAAAAGCCCGGCTATCACGACATCTTCTCCATGCTGCTACACTCTCTATCCCGAGACATCATCAAGCCTCATTCCTCAAGTCCCTCTCCATCTCCGGTCTAGCCCTCGTCATCATGAAGTTCATCATCGGTGCCTCCCTCCTCGCCTCCCTGGCCAGCGCCGCCTCGGTCGACCTGGCCAAGCGCGAGACGCCCCTCGACCTCACCCTCGAGCTCGTCGGTAACACCGCCGTCCGCGCCAGCGTCACCAACTCTGGCAGCGAGCCCCTGCGCGTGCTCAAGACTGGCTCCATCCTCGACAACCTCGAGGTCGAGAAGAGCGAGGTCTTCTCTGGCTGTGAGTGTCCACCGTGGTCCCCTAACCTACTCTCATACTAACATGCACAAAGCCGAGAAGGTCGACTTCGACGGTGTCCGTGTCTGGCTCGATATCGACTCCCTGACCGAGGAGAACTTCCAGACCATCGCCGCAGGCGAGACCGTCGTCGTCGAGTTCGACATTGCCCTCGACCACGATCTCAGCTCCGGCGGTGAGTTCGACATCTCCTCGGCCGGCGCCCTCTCCTACGCCGAGGCCGACTCGCTCACCCTCGCCGGCTCCGCTGGCTTCCGCTCCAACGTGGTCCACGCCACCGTTGACGGCGAGGCCGCCGCCAAGGTCCGCCGTGACTACCACGAGGCCCTCGCCCGCCGCGCGGTCGTCCAGAGCGACTGCACCGGAACCCGCCGCACCCAGACTATTAACGGTCTGTCTAACTGCGCCGCTATGGCCCGCGCCGCCGCTACCGCTGCCTCATCCGGCCCGGCTGCTCGTATGACCGAGTTCTTCAAGTCGTCCACGGCCGCTACCCGCTCCACCGTCTCCGGCGTCTTTAACCGTATCGCCTCCGAGTGCGGCTCCAGCACCTCGGGCGTGTCCCGCCAGTTCTGCACCGACGTCTACCCCGGCGGCGCCTGCAGCGGCGGCACCGTTGCCTACACGTATGTTCCTCGCCGCATCTACCCGAGAGCTCTTCCATAGGGAGTAAGCGTACATAGACAAAGACTAAACCTGCTGCTATAGTGTCCCCGCCCAGAGCTACATGGTCAACTGCCCTACCTGGTTCAACAACTACGCCGCCACCAGCTCCGCCTGCCGCGGCAACAGCCAGGCCTCCATCACCCTTCACGAGGCTACCCAGTGAGTACACCGAGAACTACCTCGACAGGCCCGACTGACCCCTCCAAGCCTGAGCCAGATCCGCGGAACCTCCGACTACTCGTGCTACGGCTACACCTGCGTCCGCAGCCTGTCTGCCGCCCAGAACATCAACCACGCCGATACCTACCACTACTTCGCCCAGGGTAAGTTCAGCACATTCAAGTCGACTTGAATGGCCATGACTAATGATGAATAGCTGTCCGCGCCAACTGCTAAGTACTGGATGACATTGGGCAGAGCCAATGGATTGAGAGGAGTGATCCAGGACGGGACTTGATGATGACCATGTTTCAGCGAGAAGGAGTCTAGGGGTGAAGGGGGCCACATGACTGTGGATTTATGACGAATACACGATGTTGGACTTGTGACGTCCAAGTCTTGCCAATCCAGTGATGCATGTGTTTACGACAAGCTTCGATGCTCGGGTTCAGCTGAAAGATCGAGTTGAGTCAGAGACATGAGGGTGACTTGACCACCTGCAACTGATCGACTGAGGTGAACGAAGAAGACCTATCTCCAAAGCCTGGCATCACTTAAAAAAGTCCGAAGTAGAAAATGCTTCGAGCGCAGAGATGGCATCGACATTGAATTTACATCCTTTGTCTGAGAAAGGGTCATGGTGGATGATGTCTTGTTGAAGTCGTTTGAGTTCTGCTGCAATGTGTATATACTGTGATGTTTCCGTGTGCGAGCCAAGTAGGATATGCATGAAATGGAACGGCGGCTTGGGGTCCTAAGAAAGCACTGAACTTTCCAGAAGATGTACGCAGCTCAAACAGAACGCTAGATCGAGGTACGGAACCAAGTATTGATCAGGCCCCCTCGGCATCAGCCGGCCAGAAGGCCCAGGCGGCAACCATGAACAACTTCAAGATCGAGGCCAGCCACAGAGCCCCCGCAATGCCGACCTTGCTGTGCGCGAAGAGACCACCACCAACGGCCCCAACAACAAGCATGAGCGGTGCCACGACTCTGCGGTTCCGCTCCGCATTGCGGCCCTTGAAGAGATCGGCGTCGCCAAAGAGATCAGTGTAGATGCTCGTCAGTACGACGCTGGTCAGGGCGTTGTACTTCAGGGCGCGGCTGGTGACGGCCTGACCGCAACTCTGGAAGGCGATGAGGGCGATGGGCACGAGCACGTTCCATGACAGATCGTTGCCGCCGGCGCCTTGGTGAGCGGGTGCAAAGGTCAAGAGGCAGGCGGCGGCCACGCACAGGGCAAACTGGAAGGTGAAAGAGGCCACGAGAACCCAGCGGCGGCGGGGCGAGAAGTAGCGGTGGAAACGGCTGAAGGCAAAGGCGCCGAGGCAGAAGGAGGCGAGGGAGACGAGGGACTTTATCCAGCGGGTCGACTCGCGGGGGGCGGCGATGCCGAGGCCGATGTAGACAGTATTTCCTGCGGAGGTTAGTGGCGGACATGAAGAAGCTCGGGCTTGAACCTACCCGTCTGCATGGACACGAAGGAGCCCCAGGACGAGATGGAAGCGCTGTCGAGGAGACCCGTGATCATGTAGCAGGCCAGCAAGACCAGGTCAGCCCAGTCTCGACTGACATCTGCCGAGAGCTGGCGGCGGAGCGTCGCGAGGCCATTCCTGGTAGGCTTTGGAGGCCCCCCGAGAAGGGGCTGCTGCTCGCCAACGGCGGGATCATCTGTTCTGGAAGGCATTTCTGGCGAAAAAAGTGTGGTGTTGTCGAGATGCTGAGGAACGGGAACTGAGATGTGACGGGGGGGCAGAGCTCAACCTCCCACTTTCTCACTTTCTGGGGCTCAACTGCCGGCCGGGGGCGGGTTTGCGGGGTGCGTCGTGTAAATAAGAGGAGATGGAACGCCGCCAATGGTGCTTCGGCGATGGAGGCAGAAAAGGGGCAGACGGCCGCGGTCACATCGGTCGTGTTGCAGGAGGCGGATGCAGTGTCTGAGGTTTAGGTGGTGTGGGAGGAGAAAGGGAGAGGAGCGCGAAGGCTGCGTCAGCCCGAGGAGGTCCGAGATTCCTCCGCTGGGCTTTTTACGTTGCTTTGCACTGAGGTGCAGCAAACTCGAACCTGGCCGATGACGTGATGCCAGCCCTGTTTGGGTTGCCGCGCAGCCTGAGGGGGGCGCCAGTCGGCCGAGGGCCGGCTTGGTCCGCGGCGCTACGGGGGTTGCACTCCCCTGAAAGAGCACGATTGGACGCGCTGAGTGGTGGAAGCTCCAGGGGATGACCCCGCTGGAGCTGGGCAATCCTCCCCGCCGCGATGTCACCCCCACACCCACGCGCGGCCAGGCCTTGAGCTCCAGCTGTTCACTGCAGTCCATTCACACTGACCTCTGTAGGTGCAGCAGCGTTGCAGGAAGCTCCAGGTCATTCTGATGGATGCCGAGTCTCCACCGAGCCCCCCCGCCGTCGACGCGTTCATCCATCCGTCACAGCATCGGCATCTCAACCGTCCACCCAGGAATGCGTCGTCCACCCCCTCTCCCCTCGCCGTCCGGCCAACCGCAGGCCCGGTCCGCGCGGAACAAACAGTCATCACCTAGGCATGTCCCTCGGACGAGGGCCGATCCAAAGCTTCACCATCGCTAGCGGTGCTACCCCCAGTCGGCTCTTCGGCACGCCAATGGCTCGCCCGCGTTGTGGCTGTTGGTTATCGATGGTGTGATCGGCGGACGCGCTGGGCGGATGAGTGTGTTGCGGGATGCTGAGCGAGCAGACGGATGGAACAGCTTAAAGCTGAGCTCCCCTCGCTGGCGTCCGAGTCGTGCGTTCTCCCAGATCTCGTCGTCATCCGGCACTCCCCTGAGTACCCTGAGTCTCCTCTCCCTCCATTTTGCTTCTCCCTGGCTTCTCGTTGAGATACAGTATCGTGAGATATCTACCCCGCGGCGGACTTCCACCATGCTCTTCCCCCAGCTTCCTCCCTCGGCGGCCGCTGCTCTGCTCGTCGCCTGGGCTGGCCTAACCGCCGCCGCGCCTCACCTCGACAGCCCTCGTCAGCGGCTGCTCAACGGCCTCCCGCTGCCGTCCAAGTACGGCGGCGGCAGCGGCAAGCCCTACACCCCTGGCCATCGCGACCCCCTCGACGGTGCCATCGACTCGGTCGGCGATGGCCTCGACCCTCTGCCGCACCGCAATGGCGAGGGCGCGTCGGTGCTGGGCCCCTGGAACCGCGACCGGTCCCGGCAGAACCCGGACCTCGTGCGGCCGCCCAGCACCGACCACGGCGACCTCAAGAACATGCGCTGGAGCTTCGCCGACTCGCACATCCGCATCGAGGAGGGCGGGTGGACGCGGCAGACGACGGTGCGCGAGCTGGCCACCAGCGTCGAGCTCGCCGGCGTCAACATGCGCCTCGACAAGGGTGTCATCCGCGAGCTGCACTGGCACAAGGAGGCCGAGTGGGCATACGTCCTCGAGGGCAAGGTGCGTGTCACGGCCATCGACTACGAGGGCGGCAACTTCATCGACGACGTCGAAAAGGGCGACCTGTGGTACTTCCCCTCTGGTGTCCCCCACTCGCTCCAGGGTCTGGGCGAGAACGGCACTGAGTTCCTCCTCATCTTCGATGACGGCAGCTTCTCCGAGGAGTCGACCTTCATCCTGACCGACTGGCTCGCCCACACGCCGCGTTCCGTCATCGCCGAGAACTTCAACCTCGCTCCCGAGGTCTTCGCCCACCTGCCCGAGAAGGAGAAGTACATCTTCCAAGGCTCGGTGCCGGGATCCATCGACGACGAGCGCCCAAAGGGCAAGCACGTCAAGAAGAGCAAGCTCAACTTCACGCACAAGATGCTCGCGCAAGAGCCCGAGATCACGTCCGGCGGCGAGGTGCGCATCACCGACTCGCGCAACTTCCCCCTCTCCAAGACGGTGGCCGCCGCCCACCTGACCATCCAGCCGGGCTCGCTGCGCGAGATGCACTGGCACCCCAACGCCGACGAGTGGTCCTTCTTCATCCGCGGCCGGGCGCGCGTCACAATCTTCGCCGCCCAGGGTACCGCGCGCACCTTTGACTACCTCCCGGGCGACGTGGGCATCGTGCCCAAGAACATGGGCCACTTTGTCGAGAACATTGGCGACGAGCCGCTCGAGATGCTCGAGATCTTCCGCGCCGACGAATTCCGCGACTTTTCGCTGTTCCAATGGATGGGCGAGACGCCCAAGCGGCTTGTCGTCGACCACCTCTTCGCGGGCGACGAGGAGAATGGCGAGAAGTTCTGGCAGGAGGTGCAGGATGCTAAGAAGGACCCGGTGAAGAAGTTTGCGGGTGATGAGGAGGAGGAGGAGCGGGAGTCTGCGGATGAGCTGTAGGCAGGCCTATTTGGATACCTTACCTCACCTTTGTAGTAGTACACATACTGAATGAGACACGGCCGGATTGATCATGTATTTTTGAATTCGTGTTAAGGGAGACAAGCATCTGCCGAAGATGGAGAGGGTCCAGCAGGTGTACGTACTGCTTGACTTGCCCTCTCTGTGAAACAACATAGCCCCCGCCTCCACTCCGTCTTCCACAAGCCAATGGCTAGCATCCCTGGTGGCCCAGCTGGTTAAGGCGTCCGACTGTTACTGCTCTTGAGCGGCTGCATATCGGGAGATCGACAGTTCGATCCTGTCTCGGGGAGTTCTTTTTGTGGTCTTGGCTAAGACACAGCCCTTAGACCTTCTTTTTGACTAATGTTGGCTAACAACACACTTCACAGCCATTCTCACATCGGGCTTCTAATTCAGCTTCAAGACACTCTGTTGTGATTGTCATTTTTGTATTCGGTAAGGTCGTACGCATCTAGAGCCGCGACAGTCACCAAGTTTTCAGATCCACTGGGATAACTCAGTGTGTTAGCATCCTGCTTCTCCGATCGTATAGTGGCTAGTATGCCAGCTTGTCACGCTGGAGACCGGGGTTCAATTCCCCGTCGGAGAGTACTTTTTTGCCATTTCTCCCACTACCACCCAACCATCGACACGCTCCCCTGACCTTCCCTAGTTCAGCTCGTGGGCCGACTTGATGGCCTTCGACTTGCCCGTGTCAATCACCACAGCCGGATCCTCGGGCTTGCCGTCGCGGGTCACCTCATTGCCCCTTTTGGTCGTGATCGTGGTCCTGCACATTGTCAGCTTCGGCCTCAATCATCACCACCGCGCACAGGAAAACTCACTTCTCCCCCTTGACGTCCAGCACCTCGCCCTCGGGGTTGCCGCTTCCCCACTTCCACGACACTGTGTCGCCCTTTTTTGGGCCCTTCGTCTTGGCATCGCCCTCATCCTCATCGGGATCCTCCTCGCTGACCTCCTCTTCAGCCTCCTCCTTGCTCTCACCGTTCTTTGCCTCGGCCTTGTCGTCGTCGTCCTTGGCCGCGGCGCCCTCACCCTGACGCGTCTCCCTCTTCTTGCTCGACCCGTTCTCCTCGCCAGTCTTCTTCCTCTTCTCGCCCGTCTTGGCCGAGTCGTCTTCGCCTTCGGCATCCTCGTCTTCGGCAGCCGCCTTCTCCTCGGTCGCATCCTCCTTGTCGGCCCCCTTGGTTTCGCCCTGCGCCTTGAGGAAATCGTGGCCCCAGTTCTTCAGCGACGCGTACGACTTGGTCTTCTTGACCTCCTCCTCGGACTTTTCGCTGTTGCCCTTGGATTCCTGCGCGAGATGGCGCTTGCTGTAGGTCTGATCAGCCTAAGCCCATGACCGCCAGGCCAGCTCTCCTTACCAGTATGCCACCACCTTACGCATATGCTCAATCTGCTCCTCGGTGTACTTATCGGCGTCTTTGTCGGGGTTCGCCTTCAGGATCTCCACAATCTTCCGTCCGCTGTCGTGGCCGACCGTCTCGCCATCACCCTCGGCATCATCCTTGGGCCATCCGGCGCTGTTCGAGTCTCCCGACTTGAGCCACTTCTCCAGCTCCTCGGCCGTCATGTTGACGAGCTCATTGAACTCGGTGATGACCTCTTCGCTGGGCTTCATCTTGGCGTGTCAATGAGGTTCTGTCGGTCGGTGTTCCGGGTTTGTTTTGCAGTACAGAGATGTGCTGTGTCGCGTGATAGGTATCGTCAGCTTTGATAGCTCCAGGCAGCTCCCCGCAACCTGGGATCGCGAGCTATTTGAACCTGCATCACTGTGGCGCTCCCCCGTGGGCGGTCTACCCCTCGTTCCGGCGTACAAACTTCGCCGGATGCGTGGATCGAGACGCGTGCGGCGCCAGGCGTCATTGTGAATCGCCGGAATCGTGTCGTCATAGAGAGGCCCCCTGCACAAGTGGCTGCTCACTCCACGCTAGAGATCGACATGGCACGCGTTGCGCGTTTCTTTTTAAACATCAGCCGGACGCAATTGGGCAATCGGGGTAGCTCCATTCTCCAGGTTGCCTTCGCGTCGATGTGAGACACCGGTCGTGTTTACCGCCCTGGAGCCTGGAACGTTCTGCAAAGAGGTCTATTTGCTTGGGTGATTTCTATGTGCGGGGGAATTATGATGCGACTCGTCTCTACGTGAACAGGCAGTCAGACTGGTCCGTCTTGACAACCTCCTCCAGGCTCGATCCCAGAAGTCCGGCCCTCTCAATCCATGCCTATGGGGATGTCAGTCATTGCTTGTGGGGATTGACAAGGCTAGCTCACATCAAGAACCTCTTCCTCAGGGTGCTGCTCACGGCTGAGTACGAAGAGGGTGGTGAAGTTGTTGGACTGGACCAGCGCAAAGTCGCCCGTGTAGTCTGCGAGCAATCAGCCTCACGTCTCCTGCAGGAACACCAACACCACTCACCCTGCACGATGTAATTCGGGCCCGGGCAGTCCGGAGCCGGCTGGCCGGGGAACTGGACGCGGAAGACGCCCTTGGAGCCGTAGCCGGGATCGGCAGGGGCCGCAGTGCCGAGAATGTTGACGGCCCGCTGCTCGGCCTGGCAGGTGTTGTTGACCTGGACCGTGCCGTTGTCCTGCTCCGGGAGTTAGTACCTTATGGTGGGGGCCGGAGACGCATATGGGATGCATGTGCGACTCACGTTCAGCTCATATTCGGCAAAGATGCACTTGCAGCCGGCAGTGAAAGGAGCCAGGGTACCGGCGACCTGATACCAGCGGCCAAGGTAGGGCTCCAGCTGGAATCCGATGTCGCCCGTGGGGTAGAAGCACTTGCCGTCCCAAAGCGAGGGCACGGTGTTGGGGACTTCAGGGGTGTCCTGGCAGGTCGCCGTGGCCGCGGCGGCGAGCAGGGAGACGATGGCGAATGAGCGCATGGCTTTTGGTTGCGGGCGTTTGAGAGTGATCGAATGGGTAGAATACAGCAATGTGTTGATGTCACGACTTGATGCTTCAAACACCTAGACTCTGGCTCTCCTTCTGGTGCCTCAAGTTCTTATACAGCCAAAGCCCCCCGACGCAACAGTTACTTCATAGACCAGACAAGCTCGAATACAACAGCGATGACAGCGCCAACCTCGCCTCGCACTTCACCACGTACCGAAGTCCGAGGTGCGACGGGGCTTTTGCCTCTAGTTCAGGGAAACAGAACAAACACTCAGGTACGGCGCTGGAAATGGCCACGAGTGGTGACGACACGATTGCATCGGCACGGGTCCGCCAAGACGGTAGGCACCGCGCCAGCGCTGATCGTGCCCGAATTCAGGGGCAAACTGCCCGGGGTCCCAGTCTTTTCCCCGGCTGCTGCCCGGCGCAGACTCCGATCCAGCCCCCGCACCACCAACCACCCCAATCGGCTTTTAGGGGGACATCACCAGTGGGCAATTGAACCTAACAATTCGGTAGACTGCAGATGGCAATCTCAAGTGATTTGATTCGGGAACTAGATAGTGCCTTGCAGATGAGCCGCTTTAAGGTACAGAATCAAAAGCTGTCGGCAGGCTAAAAAAAGAAAAAGACATACAACACCGGGGATTCGCTGGTCGTCACCGACCCAACTACTGATCCGGCGCTCACGAGTTTAACTAGGGGAGAGCGGACGGGATCCCGTGTTCTCTCGTGGCTATGGTCGTATGTGTTAGGAAACGATCTCGGCGGAAACATGACGCTTCCTTAACCAGGATCTGGGACGATGTACGTACACTCCCAAACGTGGATCTCGAAGTCTGAGGCGCAAGCCTTCAAACGGGCACTGAGGTGAGTGCCCAGCAAGCCGTAGCGAACATGCCTGTTGACCAGTCAAACGTCTCCCCTTGAGACTTATAACTTGAACACGATGCTCAATTACAAAAGGAAGCCGTTGTTAAATCCCCTGAGAGCGAATATGTTGCTTCTTCAAAACTCTATTCACTGGGTATCTTGAAAATCTACAGTAATCTACAGAGGATTTGTTCAACCTTCTATCAAGCATCACTGCCTCTCTTGGCATTCTTGACACCAGAAAGACGTGTTTGCCAGCCAGCATGCATCCGCTGAGCCTGGTCTGGTGTAAACTCTGACATGCAAGCGCTGCAAGTTGTCAGTTAGCCTTCAGGTCAGGCATTCTCCCATGCTAGAGTACTTACTCGTCAGAATAATCCATGAAGTTGTGGATAGGGTCCAGGCCGGGCATATCGGGACAGGAGTCGCGGCCAACAGGACACCCCTCAGTCTCTTCGAGGGAAGCAGGGGTATCGGCAATCCCATCACCCTCTGCTGTACAGGCACCCTCGAATGTATGCCATAGGTTCAACCAGTGGCCAACCTCATGAGTAGCTGTCCTTCCGAGATTGAAGCCCTCCAATGAGCCACCTGGCAGCGAACTGCTCAGGATGGTGCAGCCGTCCATGAAGAAGTTGGTAGAGTTGGGCGGGTGATCGCTGGGGATGGTACAATAGCCGAGAGCCCCGCCCACGTTTTGTAAGAGGTAGAGGTTGAGTGTGTCGTGTCCACCCGCGTACAGAGTGCGCCTCATTTCTTCCCCATCCAGATCCTGGGCCCAGTCGGCATTGATGGTGTGATTAAAGCCCTTGAGGTCAAAAGAAATGGAAGAAGGACCGTAGTCAGCCTGCATGACGTCTATCTGAGCCTTGATGTCTTCTTCCTGTTGGAAATTAGCTTCTGCTCTGGACAAGTGCGTAAAACCACGACTTACGCTGACCCAGCCGCCCTCTACGGTCTCATTGATAGCAAGAACGTGGACGAAAGTCGGGATCAAAGCAGGCTCTGCGGTCTGATTCTTGCTTGTGAAGCGGGCCGACTGAAAGCGTGCCCTTGCGCGAACCTCGGCGCTTGGTGGTGTGGTGCCGCAGCGCTTGGCGGCAGCGGCGGCTAGGAGGCCAGCGAAACACAGCTTGGTGAGCATCTTGAGTTTAAAATGAATGACAGCGAACGTGAGCTCTAAAGAGAGTGGATGAGGCCGTTGGAGTTGTCACGAACGCAGGCTGCTCATTTACCCCGTCAACCCTTTATTCAGTATCTATTCTCTGTCAAGAGTCATGTCAAAAGTCTAACCCCTGAGATGAGGCTCTAGCGTAACGACGATTCGTTGAAGCTCTCTCATCCATAGTATAGGCTAGATGAGCGTGACATGGACCGGGGGACTGAACACGAGATGGAGTCGTGCGCAGCAGTGGTGCTTTAGGCCATGCTCATTGGACAACCCGCCCTGAAAAGCCGTGCCGGCACTGATGGAAAGTGGCCCCGACGTTGAAGTTGGGGTAGCAAGGATGTCATTATGCTGTCTGGAGTGGCCGTCCGATGTTTCGACTGGGCGCGATGTGGCATGTGCGCATGAAGGGCATGGCGAGCTACCACTTCGAATAGATTACGGTGCTCCAAATAGACTCTATTGCTGACGCTGATCTTTCTGCCCTTTAGCTGACATCCATGCCATTCAGTGTTTGTGTACAGTGACATCGGGGCAATGATCGCCCACGTTTTACGGTTTCACATATCGTGATCTTCACTGTGTATCGGCAGTACTGTTGCTCCCCAAACCCGCGGTAGCTTCTCCGTGCTGCCGAGACACGGAGAACAAGACTTGAAGATTATGATTTTCACGAGCCATTGCTACGTCACTGTTCCGGAATGCAAGGTCAGTGTGCTTATAGGGGTGGCTTGGAAATATCTGGTTTCTTCGATGGCCCGGTTCTCGATGTGTGCCTTCTTTCCGATGATCGGATGGAACATGGCATTCCCCCTCCTACATCAGCCATGTGGCCAGTCGGGCAGATTATTGAAAAAAGCTTAGCTGCATCCATGAACGAAGCTCATCGCAACTAGTTGCTCCTCTTGGCACCACGCCGACGAGTGTCGTACCAGAATAGACGCCCTGCAGTATTTGAAACAAGCCTACCGGCCGTTGGATCAAGTCGATTGGCAGTGGAGGCTAGCCTAACGTCTTTCATGAAGATATGGGCGCAATGACCAGTCGTAACGTCGTTCTATCACAACTGGATATGTTCAGGGGTAAACATGTATGATTCTGGGGGACTGTCATTGATGATACCACACCATCCAGTCGTCCGGATTCTTGCTGTCCCGCTGCTTCAACGATCAATGCCCAGATCACATGCTAGAGGCTTCGAGGCACTAACATGGACCTGACCAGCTCCGGCCTGGAGGAAAGATCACCCAGTCTCACGCCCTACACACGGAACTCCACCTAGCTACATACCGTGCTGAAATGGGAGGCATAAACTGGATCTTTCTGACTCGAACCATACTTCAGTACCAACAAAGCAAGGCGTCGAATGATAACAAACGCGAAGCAAGGCTGGCACATAATCACAATGGCATCTACAGCATCCACAGCGGAGATATCAACGATCCTCCCGCGACATAGCGCCGGCCCTTCCCGCCATCGGTCTCCATACATCTTCTCAAAAACCTTGGCTGAGAAGGCATTCCCTCCTCAAAGACGTCATCATACGATCTCTCCTTCGGCCCTTCTATCCTGCTGGATGGGGCCCCCTTATCGTCGTGGGGGTACGTCCCCTGAGTAGCCTCATCCCGCTCGAGACCCTTACGCCCCTGGACATTCCTCGGGTCATCCGCCAGCGTGCGTCTGGTCTGGCCCTACCCATCCGGGCGGTTTCGTGGCAATACCCGGCTCGGCGGGTCTGAGACACCAAGCCCAAGGCTTGACGGGAACCCTTTCCAACACCCCTCTCTTTCCTCCCTCCTCGCCCAGTCTGGGCCGCGAGCCCCTGAAGGAGTATTGCGCGGCCCTGGCGCCAAGGATTCCAGAAGCGCCTTGTTATCGTGAGACTCTGGGGTAAGAGGCGACAGGTCACGATGGTGCAGCTCTCCGCCGCGATGCCACCTCTCGTCTTGTGACAGCGGTGAAAAGGGGTGTGATGCTCAACTTCACATCGCCGTCTTGGCACGATCGGTCACATCTCGGCCGGTGTGTGGTCGGGGTCCATTTCAGAGGGACGCTGGGATGGAGTGAATACCACCTCGGTGGAACATGGGATCAGCAAGCGGGTGTTCGGCAGGGCTCAGGAATGTGGTTTGTTTATTCGCCGCGATAGTGTCTCACCCATCCGAGGAAGCACACACCACGCTGCAGCACACCTTGGTCTGACGCCCCCTTCGTCGTGGCTTCCATTCCAGTGATGATAGATGCTTTCCCGATTCCACCGAGCCAAGCCCGTCCCCTGATTTTCCTACTTCCTTTCCACCCATCGACAAGATCGACGCCATCGACGACATCTTTTCTTGGCAACCTTGAAGTCGATCATGTTGAAAGCGAATGCCTCTCTTCGGGGGTGAAAGCAGATAATTCTTATATCAAGCCTCGAAAATCCCATCAATATCTTTTCTGCAGCTCGGAATCAACTTACAGTCTCTACCTATACTACGACAGTCAGAGCCTAAGGCGGCGCTCTTGACCTGCACCGAAATAGCACAAAGTCGCCTTGACGTCCATCGACACCCCCAACAATGCAGCGAATCGATCACGAAGGCATGTCTGCCGGTCTGCTGAGGCTTTACGGCCTCCCGGCCGACGATGTCACCAGGACCGAAACATTTCAGACCTGGACACTTTCCCAAACCTGGGGCGAATCTTCACCTTCTCTAGACCGCGCTTCACTTCTTGCTTCCATCCCGGAGCCCGAAACTCCGTCTCATCGGCCACTTCACCTTCTTTATCTTCTTCTAATTCAAGTTCCCGGCCCATGGCCCACGTTCGACCTTATCAAGCACCACACAAGAATCCTCAAGTATCTTCCAGAAGACACAGACGAAGCAACAGCATGGCTCATCGACGCGACCAAGACGCTTGTCAAGGACTCTTACGAGTCCCTTACTCAGTTCATCAGACCCAGCCACCAGCCTGCACTGCGCTCCACCTCACCCAAGAACTTCATCACACACAACGGCCTCAGCAGGTTCATCAACAACTTCGCCCTGCCTCTGGACGATACCACCGCCAGAAAACCCATCGTCTCCATCGCCCTGCCCAATGGACCCCTCATGGCCGCCGTCTGCATGGCCGTGACGGCCTTCTACACTGCCGCTCCCGTCAACCCTGCCGCGGGACCCGAGCAGTTCAAGGCCGACATCCTCCAGGGCGGCGCCTCATGTATCCTCACCACGGCTCCTGAGTACCAGAGCCTTCACCTCTCGGACCCCTGGGTGGAGGAGACCGGCATCCAAATCGTCCTCGTCGAGTGGACGGAGGGCGACGACATCACCCTCTGCAAGGTCGACGGCAAACCCATCCGGCCCCTGGACGTGCGTCAGCCGAAGCCCAACACGGCCGACGACATTGCCCTCATCCTCTTCACCAGTGGCACCTCGGGCACGAAAAAGGTCGTGCCCCTGACGACGCACTCGATCCTCGCTGGCATCGCCTTTGTCATCGAGTCATGGGGTCTTCAAGCTGACGACACATGTCTGAACATGATGCCCCTTTTCCATGTGTGAGTACTCCCCCTCTCCCCTGCAGCATGGTCACTAACAAGACCAGCGGCGGCCTCGTGCGCAACATTTTTGCTCCAGTCTTCTCAGGCGGTGCAACAGTCTGCTGCGCGGCCTTTGACCCGAGTCTCTTCTGGGACGTCGTCGAGACCATCCGCCCAACGTGGTACTATGCCTCGCCGTCGATGCACTCGCTCATCCTCGCCGGCTCTCGCCCCGAGGCCCTGGCAGCAAGCAAGATCCGCCTCGTGTGCAATGCGGCCGGTGGCCTCCTGCCTTCTCTGGCATGTCAGCTGCGAGACACCTTCAACAGCATTGTGCTGCCGAGCTACGGCATGACCGAGTGAGTAACCCCAAGAAAGCCAAAGAACCTCCCCCCTGACTTCTGCCAGATGTATGCCCATCTCAACACCTCCCCTCGACTACCAGCTCGACCGAACCGGCACCTCGGGCATCAGCACGGGCCCTGAACTCACCATCCTCGACTGGTCCGACAACCAGCCCCCCGTAGGTGCCGTCGGCCGCATCTGCGTCCGCGGCGAGCCCGTGTTCCCCGGTTACCTCCGCCCCGACGGAACTCTCGACGCATCCTGCTTTAACCCCGCCGGCTGGTTCGACACAGGCGACCTCGGCTACATGGATGCTGACGGCTACCTGTACATCACCGGGCGCAGCAAGGAAGTCATCAACCGCGGCGGCGAGCTCATCTCCCCCTTCGAAGTCGAGAACGCCATCATGGCCGCCTCCCGCCTCGACGGCTCCCCCCTCGCCGGCCGCGTCACCCAAGCCCTCGCCTTCTCCGTCCCCCATGACGTTCTCCAGGAGGTTGTGGCAGTCGTCCTCGTCACCCCGAAGCACCAGCACCGCGTCGACCTGCGCACCCTCCACGCTGCCCTCCGATCATCCCTGCAGCAGGCGAAATGGCCCGTTGTCGTCGTCTACATGGACGACCTGCCCAAGAACAACAACAAGGTCCTCCGCATCCGCCTCGCCGAGCGCCTGGAGCTGCCCGAGGCCACGAATGACACGCCTTACCTCGACCGCCACTGGGAGGCCGTGTGCCCGCCCCTCGACACACCGCTGTCGGTCAAGATCCCATCGTCACGGTGCCGCCTCGACCGCGACGCCATCACGCGGTGCCTCCGCTCCGTCATCCCCTCGGGCTTCGATGCGCACCTCCGCATCCCTGAGGCCGATGGCGCGCTTGAGCTCTTCCTCGCCCCGAGGCAGCACGGCACTGAGCCCTTGGAGCCTGACTGGACCACGCACGCGAAACGGCTCCTCGCGCAGCAACTCGATGGCTACCTCATCCCGGGGAAGGTGTGTCTGATGCAGACGCCGTTCCCACGGACGTCTTTTGGCGGCATCGACGACGCCATGCTGCAGGTCGCTCTGGAAGAGCAGCAGGCGGCCTCGGGCGGAGGGTCCATCGCCGGCCGCGTTGCCCGTGTCTTCGCCAGCATCCTGTCCTGCGATGTGGCTGACATCGACCCCTCGGTTGACTTCTTCGCTCTTGGCGGCGACTCGCTGCGCGCAGGGAAGCTCCTCTCGGCCATCCGTGCCGAGTTTGGCGTGCAGCTCCCCATTGCCGTGGTGTTTAGCCAGGGCACGGTCAAGGCCATCACCGCCAAGCTCGAGGAGATGGTCAAGAAGGTAGCTGATGAACAGCAGTCCTCTGGCCCCGCAGGGTATGGCCTTGACGGCGCGGCAGCTCTCGCATGCGGCGAGGCTCGCGATTCGGCTCGCCCCCTGCTCATGCTCGCCCAACTCCTTCCCCTGGCCGTCCTCTACCCTATCCGGCGTGGGTTCCAGTGGACAATCTTCCTCATCGGCATGAGTCTCTCGCAGTCATGGCCAACCAACACGTCCGTGGTCGGGCGTCTCTTCAACCTCGTACTGAGCATCATGTTCGCCCGGCTCTGCGTCCGCCTCGTCGCGCCCTGGGTCGGCATCATCGCCAAATGGGTCATCATCGGGAGGTATCGCGAGGGCATCTACCCCATGTGGGGAGCGTACCACACTCGCTGGTGGATGGTGCAGAAGATCATATCGCTCTGCGGCCGCGGGTTCTTCGACCTCAACGATACGACGGCTTGCGTGTACTACCGCCTCATGGGAGCGAAGATCGGTCGCGGAGTGACGCTCTCGGGAGCGCAGCTTGGCGAGTACGATCTCCTCGACATTCGCGATGGCGCCACGCTGTCGAGGTGTGTCTGCCGGCCCTTTGCCGGAGAGTCAGGCACGGCCATGTACCTGGGCCGCATCGTCATCGGCATCAACGCTTCGATCGGGCTGGCTAGCATCGTCGCCCCGGGAACAGTCGTGCCGGAGAACACCTGCATCGGGCCCAACAGTAGCAGCTGGGAGCTTGCCGATGCCGACGAGGCCTTCCGCGATCAAGAGGCGCACCGGGCTCCGAAGCCTCATATCCTCCTCACCCTCTTCGTCACGTACCCCCTTCTCCTGGTCGGCTGGTTCCTGGCCCTGGCTCCCTGGATTGGTGGTCTGGTCGGCATGGTCATCGACCAGCCGCTGGACAGCCGCTCACCGATGCGAGACATCCTGAAGTGGTTCGCCACGCCACACCGCGTCGCCTGGCACTACCTCGCACTGGTGCTTCGCGTCATGTTCAGCCCTTTCATTCTCTTCGCTTTTGCTTGGATTGTCAAGCGTATGCTGGACCTTCTCTGCGGCAGAATGGGGCCCAGTCCTGCTCACGGACGCGGCAACATCGACATCTGGAGAGGCCATCTGATGAAGACGCTGCTGCCCGTCTCTCAGCTACACGAAATGACGGGTATGTTTGGGCAGCACTATGAGGCGACTTCGGTGGCCCTGCGTATGATGGGCGCTCGGGTCGGCCAGAGGGTTTACTGGCCAGGCACTGGGCCCTCGATTGGCGACTACCATCTGCTGAATGTGGGCGACGACGTCGTCTTCGGCTCTCGCTCTCACATTGTCACGTCCGACGGCATCGGCGCCGAGATGGTGACGATCCGCGACGGCGCCATGATCGCAGACCGAGTGACGCTGCTGCCAGGCGTCAGGATCTGCAAGAAGACCACCATGGGGTCCGGTGCGCTGACTCGTCGTGGAAAGAGGTATGTGCCGGGCGGCACCTACGTCGGCTCCAAGGGCGGCGATGCTGTGTGCCTGTCGACTGGGACCTCGAGGGCAGCTGCCAAAGGTGGCCAGACAAGAAAACGAGGCAAAGTTCCCCCCGCGGCGAGCGAGGTCACACTGGTCAATCCCCAGCACAACAGCCCTTCAGGGGACGAGTCAAAGGAGAAGGTTGAGGTGCACGTCAGCGAGCACCAGGTCCCCGAGAAGCGCACCTTTTCTCCGTTTGGCCGGGCCTTCTACCTCAAGCAGGCGCCCTACCACGTCTTTGGGCCGTTCGTCATCTTCCTCTACTCGACCTTCCTCGCCGTCTTCACGGCCTTTTTCTGGAACGTGCCCAACATCACGGCCATCGCGATCGCAGACCGGGCTCTGCGGTTCCGCGTCGACAACATCCACTCGTCCTATGACGTGCTCACGGTCTGGGGCCTGGTAACGGTATGCATCTCCGTGCTCACGACGCTCCACGCCATCGTCGCTCTGGCCATCGTCATCGGCGCAAAGTGGGCGCTGCTCGGTCGCCGCACCCCAGGCAACTACGACTGGGACAAGTCGCCGTACTGCCAGCGCTGGCAGCTCTTCCTGTCCATCGAGCGGCTGCGTCGACACTGCTACCGCGGCGAAGGTATCCTAGGGATGCTGACGGGCACGCAGTGGATTGTATGGTACTTCCGTGCGCTGGGGGCGGATATTGGTGCCAACTGCGCGCTCTTCGCCAATGGCAAGCCGAGCCTCATGTTCACGGAGCCGGACCTGATCACTCTGGGCGACCGGGTGGTTGTGGACGACGCCAGCGTCGTGGGCCACATCAATACGCGCGGCAAGTTCGATCTGAACCGTCTGGCCGTCGGTGACGGGTGCGTGCTGCGCACGGGGAGCAGGCTGCTGAGCGGCGCGGCCATGAAGAATGGCAGCTGTCTGCTGGAGCATACTCTCATCATGGGTGGTGATGTTGTTGAGGAGGGTTGGACGATGCAGGGATGGCCTGCCGAGAGGTTTGGAGGGCGGAGGACGAGCTCGGAGCATGATACTGACACGCTCGTCGGGGATGAGGCCAGCTATCGGTCGAGCGATACGGAGACGCTGGCCGAGGAAAGGCGTACATGATGATGTTTTGGGGGAATTTTCCTTGTACAAACTATTTTCGATGATGTATATCATTCAAGATTGGCACGATATTGAGATGGGGTGGCTTTGCAGAGGTCCACGCGTGATGATGGTGGTGAACGTTAGGGAGGGGATTGAAGTGGAGACAAAATGTGGTCTAGCCTGATTACATAAGCGTGAAAGGGGGCAGCCCGACCAACTGGCCCCGACTGGCTGCAAAATTGGATCGGCCGGCTCGGGGATCTTCGTTCATCTTCACCTCATTTCCTGGTCAAATGGTGAATCATCACCAACATTCCCTGTCAACAAGTCGCTTTGCATTCTCATATCAAGTGCTTCGTCCGCTTAGATAGGACACCAACCGCGCATTTCACACATTTCAACCGCCAAACGCCAGATACATCGCCTGCTGAGGGACTCACGACGGCCGCCTGTGACATCACCACTTTCAACGTCCTCGATTGCTTCAGGCAAACACCAGGACCGAGCACTCACCTTCTCGTCACTTTATGCAAAAAGTCGCATCAAAAATGGCACGTGCAACCCGTTCCAGCGCCCGGCTGGCGACAGCAGCTTCGAATGAAGTCACAACCAAAAGCCCGTCGGTCAAGCAGGAAGAGGCAGCACCAGCAAAACGCAAGGCCGCGGCAAGAGAACGACCAGCGAAGCGCATCAAGACAGAAGACGACAAGGAGAACATGCCGGAAACACCACTCAAGGCCGTCAAAAATGAGTCCTCAGCCTCACCAACCAAACAGAGCCCCTCCAAGGCCTCGGGAGCAACCCCGGATGCCCTTCGGTCCAAGAAACTCAAGGCGTACGCGCAGTACGCCTCCAAATCACCCTTCCCCGACTTCCCTCACCCCACGCCAGACGAAGCACGTCTCGCTCATCGCATCCTCGCCTCCATCCACGGCGCGCGCACGCGGCCGACGGAGGTCAAGGCGCCCACCTCCCGCGCCGGCTGCGGCGACTCGCCGTCAGTGCTAGACGCGCTGGTCCGTACGATCCTCAGCCAGAACACAAGCGACGTCAACTCGACGCGTGCCAAGCGCAGCATGGACGCCGTCTACGGCGGCAGCGATGCGTGGGAGGCCATCGCTGCGGGGGGGCCAGCCAAGCTCCAGGAGGCCATCAAGTGCGGCGGCCTCGCGGGGGTCAAGAGCAAGGTCATCACGAACCTCCTGTCGGCGGTGAAAGAGAGGCATGGGTGCTACTCGCTCGACCACTTGTTCAAGGTGAGCGACGACGAGGCCATGCGCGAGCTGATTGGGTTTCCTGGGGTTGGTCCAAAGACGGCCAGCTGCGTGCTGCTCTTCTGTCTGGGCAGGGAGAGCTTCGCTGTTGATACGCATGTGTGGCGCATCACGGGGCTGTTGGGGTGGAGGCCGCCGACGGCGACGAGGGATGAGACGTATGCTCACCTTGATGTGCGGATTCCGGATGAGGATAAGTATGCTTTGCACATCTTGCTCGTGGGGCATGGGAAGAAGTGTGAGGAGTGCCGCGCGGGAGGGAAGAATCTGGGGAAGTGTGAGTTGAGGAAGGCTTTCAAGAAGGGGGCACGGGGGGTGAAGCCTGAGATGCCTGATATCAAGGCCGAGGTTAAAGAGGAGGAGGAGGTTAAGGAGGAGAGCTCTGGGTCTGAGTGAAACTAGATTAGTGATGTACGATATGTGTTTTGTAGAACCTTGAACAAGAAGCGAGATATGAGTGACGAAACAAGCGCCAACATAAGCCCATGCTTCGATCCATAGGGATGCGTTGTGTGCCTCCAACTTGAAGGGTCCCTCCAACTGTGACTTCAGGGGCTCGCCCGCTGAATTGCCCCGCATTTACCGCCGATCCGGCTTCGGCCACCGCTGCAGGCCCGGGGGAAGACACGCGCCAAACCCGCTAAACCAGCCCCGTCCTAGAAGGACCCCGCAGCATCCATCCACCTGCATCATGCAAAGTCAAGCGCCCCTGCTCCTTTCCTCCGACTTCCCTCCAAAACTTCCGCTCCTACACAACCGCAACCGCAACCATGGACATCATGAGGATCCTCTCATCGGCAACGGCTGAAGAAGGCCCCTCAACCCCCGGCCCCCTCGCCTCCGCCTCCACGCCCACAGCCGCTCCCGACCCGACATCTCCCCACGCCCGCCGCGCCGGCAGCTCCGCCCTCGATCCTGCCGCCGCCGCCCAGCACCTCTTCTCAGACACATCAACCTCCCCCGCCGAGTCCTGGCGTCTCGACGAGTTCGTCACCGACCCCGGATACCTCGCCTACCAGGAAGAACTCCGCTGCCTCATCTTCAACACCGCCCAGACCGCCCCTCCCACGCGGGAGACTACCCCCGAGGCACCTCTTCTCCAAAACACAACCATTCCCCTCGCAGCCGCCTCCCCCTCAGGACCCCCCTCCTCTCACGCAAACACCATCCTCGCCACCGGCCGCCGCCTCGAGTACCTCAAGAACTACGTCGGCCAGGTCGCCCCCTGGCTCGACATGTTCGACAGCGCCCGCGCCTTCGGGATCCAGATGCCCGTCCGCGCTCGCCGCGCGCCCGCGCTTCTCTACGCCCTCCTTGCCCTCTCCGCCCGCCAGATGGAGCGCCGCGAGGGAAAACAGCAGTCGTTCGACTCGCTCGAGCTCTATCAGGAAGCCATCCGATTGCTCACACCGCTACTGCAGGCCCGCGACCCGGACATCATTCCCATCTGCACCGTCCTCTGCTGTCTCGAGATGATGTCCGCCAGCGCCCACGACTGGCGCAAGCACCTTGAGGGCTGTGCTGCTCTATTCGACTCATTTGCCGTCCATGGCTTCAGCGGAGGTCTGCTCCAGGCCGTCTTTTGGTGCTATGCGAGAATGGGTATGGCTCGACGCCTCTCTTCTGCTGTTCATACTGACTAACCTCCTAGACCTTTGCGGCGCCCTCATCTCGGAGGGCACCGAGAATACACTCCTTCAGCCCGCCAAGTGGCTTCCCCAGGGCACGCCGCATCACGCCGCCCGCGACCTCTTCCGCCAGGCCGCCTCCCCAGACATGCACGCCAACTACGCCGTCTACCTCTGTGCACGCGTCTGCGAGCTCGTCGCCGACCGCACCCGCTTCTTCGAGCTCGGCGACACCGGTGGCTGCAGTCCCCAGTCCCTCACGGACCGCTGGCTCCTGCTCTGGGAGGACCTTCAAGCCTGGGAGCGCGATCGCCCGCCCGAGCTTCTCCCCGTGCAGACCATCCAGAGCACCCCGTTCCCCCAGATTCTGTGTCTACACTGGGCCGCCATCTCCTCAAACCAGCTCTACCACACCGCCTGCGTCCTGCTGCTCGACACCATGCCCAAGCCGCTCAACCTCAAGCTCGGCCTCACCGGCTCGGCCATCTGGCACGCCAAGCGCATCTGCGGCATCTCCCTTACCAATCCCCACCAGGGCTGCCTCAACAACGCCATCCAGCCCCTTTGGGTCGCCGGCCGCCTGCTGAGCCACAAGTCCGAGCACGAGCTGCTGGTCAAGCTCATCCGCAGCATCGAGGCCATGACCGGCTGGGGCACCTGCTGGCGCATCGAGGACCTCGAGGCCGCCTGGGGGTACAAGGTCAAGCGGGCCCCGAGACCAAGGGAGACCGCCGCCGTCATGTGAGCTGAGAGGCGTGTTGGTTGTGAAATCATATTCAACCCTACTCATGTTCACGTCTCACCCCCCGCCCCAGGTCTCCTGCAGCTCCACGGCGAAATTACTCAGGTCCCATCCTGTGATGATTCGCACGCGGTTCAGGCAGTCGAGAATGGCGCGCTGCTGCGGTTCGTACGTCAGCCGTTGTGCCGCCAGGTACAGCGACGCCACAAGGCACAGGTCCCAGCTGTCACGGCGGTCGTTATTAAGACAGATGCCGCACACTCGCTGGGCGTGCCAAAGGTGCGAGGCGGCTGACGACTTGCGCGAGGCCGCCTGCAGCGTCCTCGGCCGGCTCTGCAGCAGCAGAAGCATGGCCGTGTGGTAGAGCTGGTTTGCCAGCACGGCGGCGCCATTGGTGAAGAGCACAACCGGGAACAGGCTCTCCTCGCCCTCCATCTCGGCCATGGGACGAAACTCGTGCGGCCGCCCGGCGTACCACGCTGTCAGGGCGTCGTTCAGCGCCGTCCATCTCTGGACGGGCGTCACTGGCGCCCCCTCGGTGCCAGGGGCCTGCGGGGCAAAGGGCGATGCGTGGAAGCTGACGGCCCTGGCGCAGAGGAGAATTGCGTCGGTGGCGTACCGGAACATGGAGTCGTCCGTGTGTGGGGATCCAGGGGTCGTTGGCGTGTCTGGCACATAGCCGACGTGGTCAGGGACGGACACGGTGGAGGAGCCGTTGATCATGGCCGCCGTGAGTTCTACGGTAGTCAGCAGTGTTACCTCTGGGGATTTTTGTGAGAAATCTTACCTAGCCTCAGCAGCAGAGTCAGAATAGACGCCCTCATCTTGGTTCCCGCATGCTCGAGCGCGCCGGCGAGAAAGTGCTCCCCAAAAACGATGCTGGTCGGGCCCTGCCAGGCGGCAGGAATGGACGTGACGAAGCGGCATGTAGTGGCGAGCGCAACCTGGGCCAGGTAAGGGTCGGAGAAGGGGTCGATGCCCTGCTGGCGCAAGAGGGAGGCTTCGGACAGGGCGTCAAGATATTCCGCGTCGCTGGCGGCCGCGTGCCCATCATCATGCTGGGCGCGCGAGGCGAGGGCGAGGAGGGCGGAGAGGGTGCCCTCAGACTCGACGGCGAGACGGGCCACAGCGAGGCCGAAGGACTGGCCCATGTCGCAGATGTCGAGCCAGGGTGCGACCTGGTATCTGTAGTAGCGCAGGAGCTGGAGCAAGCGGTCCTGGGTGAGGGTGTGATCCGGGGCCATAGCGGCGAGCGAGGGCACGCTGCTCGTTGGCGAGCCCTGAAGAGCCATAGCGTGAGGGTTGGGGTGCATATGGGCTGACGGCGAACCGGGAAAGCCGGGCGTGGGCATGTCGCTGCCGAGGGAGAGGAGGACGTTAAGGGCGGTCTCGTAGGCCGGGTCTTTGGGCGAGGTGCCGAGACCGACGGCGACGGGTCGGGACGGCGGGACGCCAGGAGTCTTGGGGGTGATAGGCGCCGGGTTGGAGGGCCAGTCGTGCATGGCCGTGTCGTTCTGGAAGACAACCTGTGGGTGTTCCTCCGGCGGCGGTGGGTGCTGGATGTCTGGTACCGGGACCGGGGGCTTGTGTTCTAAGGGCGCGTCATGCGACGGGAGGGTCTCGGGGCTCACGGGCGACGTGGGCCGGGCCTCGGCAGGGGAGTTTGAGGTTGCGCCGGCCGGTCCGACGAACTGTGGGTGGTGAGCACGGGGAGGCGCGAGGGAGGCATGACGGAGTACCGACCTGGAGACGGGCGTACTGCGGTGCCGGGGCGGCGGCGGCGGTGGTGGTGGAAGCAGCGGGCGCCGGACCGCGCGACACGGTCATGACATTCTTGTCGAGGAAGGTGAGGCGCGGGCCATACTGGCAGTCGAAGCCTCCATCGACGCAGCGCTGGCATCGCGGTTTGCCCTCATCGCCTGGGGAGGGAGGTCAGTCCGCAAGGACAGGACATGAAGAAGGAGTGATGATGACGGGGGGCGGGCCGGCTTACATTTACGACGTCGCACGCGACACTTCATGCACCCGGTCCGGGTCCTCTTGTGCTTTGCCTTGCCGGGCTCGTCATCGGCGGCGGCGGTCATGACTTCTGGTGGTTCATCCGCGACGGCGGGCGCAAGTACGTGGGTGCGTGGAGAGGAAGATTGGGGGGATATTTTAGTCGGATTCGGAAGGACGAGGAAGACGGGACGTATGGGAGGGCGGGGGGAAGGCGGTTCGAGGATTTGGGGGGGATTCTCCGGGGCTGGAACCTTTCGGGGGGTGAAGCCGCGGTATGTCGGCCGACGGGGTCCAGGGCGGTTCCTTCCCTCGTCGGGGTACTTCCCCACGCGCCAAGCCCGATATGGCGAGTTTAACCGCTGCAGCCAATCTGGGGGAAGCTTGATTGGCCGTAATTGGTTCCGTCGAGGCGGGCTCGGGATTCGCTGGAAGGAGGGCAGAGAAATGCGCTTCCGAGCGTGTGACCACTGTCCGTTGATGCGCTGCCGGTGGTCGGCGTCCAGCGAGTCAGTGTACAGAAGTTGGCACTTACTTGGTCAGGTACCTTAGGGAGCTATCCTTCAGGGGAGTAGGTAGTCATGGAGAGCCCAAGGTGGATGGGCCGGAGTTCGATGTGCAAGTCAACCATCAAGACTAGGATTGTTAAAAAATGGTTGCTTCGACTCGGCTTCGCCCTATCGCAATCTTTCTGCTTTCTGCAATCGTCTGCATCCCGAATAACAGAACCGCAACCGCCGGAGTTAGTCCGGTGTCCATCGACCCGGAGGTGGCAACCGCGATGCGCCGCCCGCCGCTTGCCATATTAGGAAATGCGAAGCGCTCACCATAAGAATGTCCGGATGCCCCTCCTCAAGCTCAATCGAAAAAAGACCCTGAGAGCTCGTAGAATTTCATCCCGACAAGTTCTATCATCAGAAGAGCCCATTCAGACAGTCTCCGACCCTCAAAATCCCCTTCCAGCACATCTCGCCATGGCCGTCACCACAACCACCTCCCTCGACGCCCCGATCGCGGCGGCAAAGATGAACGGAACCGCCAACGGCATCGAGACCCTGACCGCGCCGCTCCCGAACCCCGCGCTCCAGGTCACAGCCGACCACAGCCTCAAGGCCATCGACGCTCCCGTTCTGGCGCCCAAGAGGGGTCAGGTCCTTCTTCACATCAAGGCCACCGGCGTGTGCGGGTGAGCAGCTCATCTCACTCGCCTCTCTTCCCTTCAGCGCTGACTTCCCAGCTCCGACATCCACTTCTGGAAGACCGGCAAGATTGGCTCTCTCGTCTTCGAGGGCGACTGCACAATCGGCCACGAGGCCGCCGGCGTCGTCCTCCGCGTCGGCGAGGGCGTCCGCAACCTCAAGCCCGGCGACCGCGTCGCCGTCGAGCCCGGCGTGCCCTGCGACGACTGCTTCCTCTGCCAGGAGGGCCGCTACAACCTGTGCGAGGACGTCCAGTTCGCCGGCGTCTACCCTTACGAGGGCACCCTGCAGCGCTACAAGGTCCATCCCGCCAAGTGGCTTCACAAGTAAGCCCTCAACCCCCCTCCTTCTCCGCCCATGCTCCTCATCTAATTGACTCTCACCCAGACTCCCCGACAACGTCTCCTTCGAAGAGGGCGCCCTCCTCGAGCCCCTCTCCGTCGCCATGCACGGCATCCGCACCACCGGCCTCTCCCTCGGCGTCGGCGCCGTCATCTGCGGCGCCGGCCCCATCGGCCTCATCACCCTCGCCGCCGCCCGCGCCTCGGGCGCCCACCCCCTCGTCATCACCGACATCGAGCCCTCCCGCCTCGCCTTCGCCCGCGAGTTCGTCCCCTCGGTCATCACCTACCAGATCGACCCCAAACTATCAGCAGAGCAGAACGGCCTCGCCATCCGCGCCCTCTTCGGCGCCGGCTCCCAGGCCACTGGCGGCGAGTACGTCGCCCCCCGTACCGTCCTCGAGTGCACGGGAATCGAGAGCAGCATCTGCACCGCCGCCTACACCGTGCGCCGCGGCGGCACCGTCATGGTCATCGGCGTCGGGCGCGAGATTGTCAACAACCTCCCCTTCATGCACATTTCCCTGGCAGAGGTGAGTTACCCCAACCCCAACCTCCCTAAGGCACGCCAGCGCTAACATGATCCCCCAGATCAAGCTTGAATTCATCAACCGCTACCGCGACACCTGGCCCGCTGGTATCCAGTGCCTCACCGGCGGCGTCCTCGACCTCAAAAAGCTCATCACCCACCGCTTCCCCCTTGAGCAAGCCCGCGAGGCCCTGGCCTTGTCGTCCGACCCGCGGAACGGCAGCATCAAGGTCCAGGTCGTCGACGAGATTGATTCGCCCGTTTTCTAGATGTTTTCAAGCTGGGGAGTTGGGGAGTTGTCCGGCGGCATTTAGATGTTGGAGATGAACTTGATATTACGAGATTACCACGACCTAATAAATAGAGACGACTTGGAAAACCAACCCAATCTTCGCTCATCGTTCGCATCACATACATGACCCAAGTACCCCTTTCAAGGAATAGACGAACCGATACCCTCCAGCATGCTCTCCTCGTCACCTCCGAACTGTGCTCCGATGTTGGTGGCATCATCCGTGAGCTGTCCGTCCACATTGTCCCCGTTGGTCTTGACGAACGAGGCGGCGCCCGGCTGGCCCGCAGCGATGAGCATGTTGGCCGCCCCGTTGGCGATCTTGTCGCCCTGGCGGCTCCCGATCTTGGGAACACCGCCGGAGGGGGCGCCGGCCCCACCCCCGATGAGCTTGGCCGTGTTGCCCTCGGCGTTCTCGATGCCGTATCCGACACCGTTGTCGGTGCTCGACAGAATGGAGCTGCAGGCGTTACCCTCGCCGGCCAGTTGCCGGGCTTGGAGGGGGGCGCCTGTGGCCGGCACCGCCAGGAGGAGGGCGGCGGCGACGGCGAGGAACTTGGTAATTTGGGTCATGATGTTTGAGTTGGGTGGGAGGAAGGAAGTGGTAGAAGGGCTGGCTGTCTGTCTCTGAGTTCTGGTGCTGCTGGATGATGATGGAGGAGAGAATGTTGGAAACGGAGGCCCAAAGCTGCCCCTTTTCTACTTGTTCGCCAGCTGAGAAAACTCCCTCTCAAGCCACGTCGGAGGGCATCGTGTATCTCCAGCTCTCACATGCCTCAACAGTTCGAGAGGCCTCTGTCGTCACTTCACAGGAGGGTTTGATCTGCGCTGCATGGTTCACGCCAGACTCTGCCCTACGACCCGAGCATTTGGTTGACCGAAGTTGACCGACGCTGATAGCTCACAGAATCTGGGGCTGCCCTTCGTCATTTCGACCTTTTGCCACGGTCTGGACCTCGACGAGAAGGGGTCTTGCAAGATCCGAGCCCCCGATGGACGCAGGATCGCAACCGTGGGACGATCTGGCGTCCATTGCAGATCCTCACTTGGGTTGTCTTTCAGGGTCCAGCACTTGCCCAGCTGTCGCCGCGCGACGAGCTACACCGAAGCTTTGGCCGACAATTCTGACGAAGATGAGCAGGGATGCGTCACCCTCTGCTCGACAACGGGACCGAAGAAGCATTCCTTCGCCGAACGGGCAACTCTCACGCCGGCAACGACAAGGATCGACAGAAAAAGACGTCAGACCCTTGCACCGGGAGATCGTCCCATGTTGCGGCGAACCTCCAAGGAGAGCCAGCAACGACAAGTCCACAGCGCCCGAAATGGACGACCTCAGTTCCCTCGGCCGAGTTGCCGGGAGATCATCGTCATGGGTGCGCGTCCCGGGGGTTCGGTAGAGGCGCTTGTCGCCGTAGCGAGAGGCCGGTCATATTTCTTGAGGCTCGAACGGTCAGCTCGGATAGGGGCTGCCGGGTAGGGCGCGGCTAGCGACCCCTGTATTGGGACGGCGGAAAGCCTCTTGGTTCGACACCACGACATCACTTCGCGGCTACGACCGTTTCTTCAAGTCCAGGCTCTGAAGGCCTGCGGAATAGGCCTTCTTTGAAGTGTGACTTGGTCATCGAGCTTGACAGGTCCCGCTAAGGCGTTTGAGCGGCATGTTCTCATCAAACAGCTCCCCGTGCCCCTGGTGGTATTCCCCAGCCCCTTGTGCTTGGACGCAGGTTTTGTTGCACCTTAGCATCGGGACTCTGGCCTCTCCTGTTAATTAAAACCTGCTCAAGATGAACAGCATCTTACCGCGATGTGACGGCAGTATGGGTATCTTGCTCATGCTGGCTCTCGGGCTAGAGCTTCTAGGAGAAACCACCTTCTTTTCCCCAGACTTTTTGGTGCACAATGCACATTATAACACCAGTGATGTCACGTTCTTTGATAGCGGCAGCTACGGGCATCACCGTCGGCCCGGCGGGTTGGGACTCAAAGCCTGAGAGGGCATGATGTACTAAGGGTTCTTGCTAGGCTTCCCTAGCTCCCGCAAAAGCTCCGAACAGACGTCAGCGTCATGGAGACACGGCATACTATCAACATCTCGAGGTGAAGCTATCGGCGGCTGGTAACACTAGTCTGTCTTCTGAACGTCTTCAAGGGTCCAAGGGCGGCTGTTAGATCTGGGAGGCTCACGATGGTGTGCCCACCAGAAAACAACGGCCGGATTCAGTCGTCGGGGAACTCTGTTGTACATGACGTAAAGTTAGAAGAATGGGCTCATTGTTGGCTTCTATGAGAGGTTTTTGACAAAAGTCGCCCAGAAGAAAGGTTTGCTGTCTCAATGTAGGTAGGTTAATGCTGAGAGTGGACGGTGTGGTATCATGGTTTCGTAAGGCAGTAATAGTAGGTGGGCAAGAACCTTCAATAGACGAACGGGTGCCCTGGATGACATCAACTCACATTTACGGCACATATTACTGTCTGATGGTCGAAACCTGGGTAGGGCCGGGAGTCTGTGGTTGGGCCAAAGGTTTTGATCTCAACCCCCACGACACGTTTGCCCACCCGTTTTTCAGCTACGATAATGGACACGCAGGGCAAGTACGGCCAGCCTTCTCGGTATCCTTAATATGGCTGCAGTGGTCAACAACATATCCCCTATCAGCTCTTGATGATCACATGGATGCCTGGCTGGCCAGCTGCCATGCGGCCCAGCATCACGCAAAACACACATTACAACTAGATAACCCCGGGGCTTACGTGAGACCTAGTACATGACAGGTATCGTGGCTTTTCATCGGCCGGGGTCTTCACACAGCAGGTTTCTAGTTTGCGCTTATGACGGTGCGCCAGCTTTTCCAGTGCAAGTCCGCTCATCAACAATCTTTAACATAAATGAAAGTCATCAATCATGTATTCGTTAGGTAGACCTCCACCTAGGCGCTCCTCTGTAGAAGCATCTGAATCTGTGGCACTGGCGGCACGATCCTACCTCCCCTGAGGCTCTCACACGAGACATAGTTGTTCTCGATGAAGGGCGTCATGACCTGGATGCCCTGGGCACCCTCGAACTTCGTAGGGGTCCCGACAGGACCGAGCCGAGCGTCTATGTTGGCCTGTATCCGTACGGGGGCGTGCTGACCGAGCGACAATGGGGTATCATAAATTCGAATCTGTTCGCAGCATGACGTTGGGCCGTTGACGAAGATGGGTTGGTTCGTGACATTCTTGAAGAAGTCCATGGGGATGGCGTCGTTTCCGTATGATGGCGGTTGGTATGCGGTGTAAGTGAGGGAGATGTGTGCCAGCTCGGACTGAGCACGGAAGTGTGTGGTGTCGCCGTTCCGGCTGTAGGCGTTGCACTCTGGCTCAAAGGTGGATGGGTGGACTGTGGTTCCATACTCTCTGGAGCCGGAGATGGCGTCGTTGTTCGAGGCGGTGATCATCTGCTCTGGTGCCCATCGGAAGGAAGAATAGCCGTCGCCGAGGAGGTCGAGGAAGGGGAACTCGAAGCCGACTCTCTGGATATAATCAGCACGGGCACGATAGCCAGGAAAAGGGGCAGAGGCTTACGCTGAAGTCAGGGATGGAGTACTCCATGTATCGGATGTCGTGGTCGTGTCCGGCCTGGATGATGACTGGATACATCTCCGCCGGGAAATCGGGTAGCAGCAAGCGATAGGCGCTTTCTAGGATCTTGTACGACGACGGGATGATCTGTCTGGCCAAGTCCAGCGAGATGGGCACCACAACGATGGTGGCATTGAAGTTCCCGGTGGCGTTGTCTGGGAACAGACCGTGAAGGATGTTGGACTGATCGTCTGTCTGACACTGGATGGGGGAAGCATCCGTCCGGCCGAGGAGAAGGATCAAGCCGATGAGAAGCCCGACGACGGAGATCGGGATCAAAGACAGCGAAAGAGGGCCGTCTTTCTGCGCAGGCGAAGAGGCCCGGCCACGTCCGTTGTTGTGCCCGTCGCGCCGCATCGCTGAGAAGCTCGAAAAGAGAACCATGACTACCCAACTCTCGTCTGGATGTGCCGCAGGCTCGGCTGGTGGCGTCGGTCCTAAGTACTCGACAGGAAAAAGAAGAATCTCCACCCGGGACGGCCAAGAGAGGGGAAGGGCGGGAAGGAGTCGCTGCGCTCATTTCTCGATCCTGGCACCACGACTGGGGGGGAACGCCCGCGAAGATGACTGAAGTCTGGCTGGGGTGATATGTACAGATATACCGCCTGCAGGTAGCCGGGGCGCCGTGAAATAGACGGACCGGATGTCTCTCATTCCTTGTATGGAAGCTGCGGCTCCCGGAATTTCGAAATCCACAAGGCCGTCCGTCCCATGGTGCAGGTCAGCACTGACCGTCCGCACAGCCGAGTCACATACAAACTAGCGGATCGAGATGAATGGTTGGTTGGTTCGACTGGATGGCTGGGTTTGTTGCTGATGAAGATCCCAATGGTCGGGTCCCCCTTTGACGACGATAGTAGGTAGAAGACGGCATAGCGGACTAGCGTGCGAGCGCGGGAAGGGTCAGCGGTCGTGGCATGCAAAAGGGCCGGGATTGGGTCGGGCTGCAGCCATAGCTTCGGATGACACCAGTTCCGGCGACGCAAGGAGACCGACGCGTCACGGAAACGAAGGCTCCCGAGAGCCTAGGGCGGGGAAACATGGCGTGTCTTAATCACAGACTCGAGCCGGGGTGGTCCGGATCCGAGGATAGACACGTGGATAAGCGAGAAGATCATCGTGTGCGAGCGTCTAGGGGGGGGCTTGGGGGAGCTTCGAGAAAGAGAGAGTTCAGGTTCTGAGGCTGACGGGTTTAAGTTCGGTCAAACAAAGAAATGCGGCTCGGTGAGTCTGCCGCTCACCTTGACGGGGGTCCGTCCCTGACCGACAGAGAAAGTGGTACCTGAAATTGGGGAAGTTCGATAAGATAAGCGGCTACACGCCCGATTGGCTGCTACGGACTTTCAACTTCACGAGTCAACCCCGACGGAAATGAGATGAGACCGACAAGTCAGCATCAGCCTCCCCCTTCTCTATTAACGATACATTTCGATTCCTTGATACCCCGAGGTGATTTGGTCGTTCGCGTGCTTGACAAACATCGCACTTTGCAGCGTCGAATAAGAGCGCAGGATCGATCACCTGTGGAACGTTCCGTCAAACTCATCTTCGTACTCCGTCATTCGCCCCCTGAAGCTCAACAGAAGCGGTCAGCATATACGCATCTCGGACATCGGACCGGACAAGGCGATTGAACTCACACCACATCACCAAGATGGCTACCGCAGCGACGATACCCGCTGACGTGCCCTCGGCCGTCCAGGAAAAGAAGGCCGGACCCCTGCAGACGCCTCTCCTGTCGCCAACTCCGGAGAGCAAGACCCCCGCGCCCGAGCCTCTCACCGAGGACCAGAAGACAAAGTACGACTGGCTTCTCAACCAGATCAAGGCCTGGACCGAGATCAAGGCCACCAAGGAGGGCAAGACGGGCCCCCTGCGCGACTCGGAGCGCCTTTGGCTCACTCGCGAGTGTATCCTTCGCTTCCTCCGCGCCACCGAGTGGAAGGAGGCCGAGTCGGAGAAGCGGCTGCTCGCCACGCTCGTCTGGCGCCGTGACTACGGCATCGGCATTGACGAGGACCTCAACCCGGACCACATCTCCCCCGAGCAGGAGACGGGCAAGCAGTTCCTCCTCGGCTACGACAAGGAGGGCCGCCCCTGTCACTACCTCAACCCAGGCCGGCAGAACACCGAGCCCTCGCCCCGCCAGACCCAGCACCTCGTCTTCATGGTCGAGCGCGCCATCGAGCTCATGCCCCCCGGACAGGAGAAGCTCGCCCTGCTCATCAACTTCAAGCAGAGCAAGTCGCGCTCCAACACAGCCCCGGGCATTGGCCAGGGCAGGGAGGTCCTCAACATCCTCCAGACGCACTACCCGGAGCGCCTCGGCCGGGCCCTCATCATCAACGGTATTTTGATTCCCAAATGAACCCCGATAAGCATCTACTAACGTGCAACAGTCCCCTGGGTCGTCTGGGGCTTCTTCAAGCTCATCACCCCTTTCATCCACCCCCTGACACGCGAGAAGCTCAAGTTCAACGAGGACATGCGCCAGTACGTGCCCAAGGAGCAGCTCGCCGCCGAGTTCAGCAACGGCGAGCTCGAGTTTGAGTACGACCACTCGGTCTACTGGCCTGCGCTGCTGAAGCTGTGCGAGGAGAGGCGCGCTGCCAAGCTACAGCGCTGGGAGGCGGGCGGCAAGCTCATCGGCGAGCACGAGGACTACCTTACGGGTGGAAAGGCCACGGGAGCGGGAGCTGGTAACTAGAGAAGCACATGTCTGCATTGTTTTGAATAGACAAGCGAGTTATTGTTGCATGTGGTCCTCGTCGTTGGGCGTCGTGCATTCTTGATATCGGCTACACCGACCCACACCGAGCCCCACCGATGACCGCCCGGCGCCAGCAGCTTGGAGAATTCCCCGACACCGAGCTCTTGTCACCACCTCACGTCAGTCAATTGAGCTGGCCCGCAACACCGACAGCTCCCCTCCACCAGGCCGTCGCCCCCGATCGCATTGCATCCCGACCCCCTCTTCCGATGCGCTGAGCCTCTCCCGTCATGTCGAATCTGCAGTCGAGCAAAGGCCCCGGCGGCAAGGACCAGCCGGGCCTCCGCACCCCTTCCAACGGCAAGACCATCTACCACCGGCCACTCAACCGGACAAAGACGGCCGAGCTGAGCCAGGCGAGCTTCGCCTTCCTCTTCTCCGAGATGGTCAACTACGCCCAGCGCCGCGTCAAGGGCGTCGGCGAGCTGGAGCAGCGGTAGGCCTGCATTCCCCCAAACCATCGAAACATCGCTGACATCTTCCGTCCCAGCCTCAACACGCAAGGCCACCCCCTCGGCGTCAAGCTCCTCGACCTCCTCCTCCACCGCGAGCCGCCGCGCACGCAGCTCCGCTCCCTCACAATCATCACCCTCCTCCACTTCATCAAGCAGAACCTCTGGCAGCACCTCTTCGGGCGCCAGGCCGACCGCCTCGAAAAGTCCTCCAACCCCGACACCCCCGACGAGTACATGATCATCGACAACGACCCCTTTGTCAACCAGTTCGTCAGCGTCCCGCGCGAGCTCAGCCAGCTCAACTGCGCCGCCTTCGTCGCCGGCATCGTCGAGGGCGCCTGCGACGGCGCGGGCTTCCCCGCCCGCGTCAGCGCGCACACGCTCAAGGCGCCGACGAAGGAGGAGGCCGAGCTGTGGCCTGGCCGGACGGTCTTTCTTGTCAAGTTCCGTCCGGAGGTTCTGGAGCGGGAGCAGTACCTCAAGTCGTGATGCGCGGCGGGAACTGGGTTCTTGGGCGGGGAGGCGCTGGCTGCGGCGGGCCTGGTGTTGGCGTTTTGGGAAATACACTCCGGTGGGAGGGCATCGGCGGCGTTGGGTGTTATTGCATACATGCACATGGCTTAGAAGATTTCAAGCAAGCGATTCTACGGACGATTCGAGAGGAGCGGCTCAAACAATGGCCGTGCCGTACTCATGCTTCTGCTGGGAGGACAACAATGATGTGCAATGCTGGCCCGCCTAGGTAGGCCCACGGCTTCAACAGCCGTGTCGGGTATATCCGTCCAAACGCCAAAACTCCATGATCCCAAGGTCAGCCTACCGCGGCAGCGACCTCTTGCCCTGGCCTGGCCTGGGGCCCTGCGTCATCAGCCTGCTCAGCCCGAGATCCTTCCACGCGGGCTCCTTCTTGTCCTGCGTCGCCTTTGTGATGCCAAACGCTGCGTGCTGGTCGGGGACAACATCGTCCTCGTCCTCGGGGTTGATGGGCTGCAGGTGCGGCGGCACGTAGACTTCGTCGTCGGGCAGGCGGTCCTTACAGAAGTCGTCGAAGAGGTCGGCGTCGCGCGCACGGTGGAGGTGGATGTGGGTGTGGGAGGCGTCCTTGTTCTGTGGCCTGTCAGTAGACTGCATAGGGGAAGCGGGGTTCAGGTGTTGAGCTCACCATGATTGCGGACTTGAGAGGGGTGCGGTGTTTGGTTCGATATGTACAGGCGCCCAGGCTGTTGTGTTGATTGTTTGGCATCACAGTGCGATGAGATGGAAGGGTGATGGAGTCGTCCAATTGGCGTCACGTGCGGGTGGCTTTCGCCATCGACGACCACTGCCCTCGAGCCTTCCTCCCACAGGTCACGGTACCACTGCTCAAGGGCGATTCATCTCCAACGTGGAAGCCAAGTGGCTCGTCTCGCTGATGGTCCCGATGTGCGCGCCGACTTGACGCCGAGACAGCGATGCTCAACCACTGAACACCGAGCCGGCCTGGCTAGATCTGCGAATGAATGCAGCCTGCTTTGACCCCGAATCGCGATCGAGGGCGGCTCCATACTGCGCTTCCCCGGCATTTATGCGCTTCAATTCATCGAAACAGTAGTACTGGTGACGTCTTCCTGATCGAAGTAGGACCTGCAAGAGGGTTTCGGCATGCGAGGGTTGTCCACGGCCCCCGGCTGGCAACACAAACTCCATCCCAATCGGCTGCCTCGAGCACATGTACAAGATATTACGATGGTCCCGGGTGTGCTACACCAAAAGATGACAGAAGATGTAAGGCAGCAATCAACCCGTGGCGCCACAACCAAAGGCAATCAAGCAAGCTCCAAACTTTCGCAGCCCTTCAATACACCTTCTCTCTACTGGGAAGCCAACCAGACGTTGTTCTCTTTCATCTATTCGAAAGCAATGAACCAACGAGCGCTGCAGCTCCTACTGCCCTTCCGACATACTCGTACTACCTATCACACCTAATATTTGGCTGGTCTGACATTACATTCGTTATCATGATGGTCCGCCTCGCCGTATATCTCGCCTTGGGCGTAGCAATTTCCATGGAGGTCGTCGCTTGGGGGGAATATGAACCTGATTCTCCCCTTACCTCGAGTCCTGGGCTTGACGGGAGCCAGGCTGCAAAGTCATGGAACGACGGGTTCGACGACTCGGGCTCCTCAACGTCAGAAGACAAGGACGATGCGCACATGGGGCGAGGCAGAAGAGTGCCTAGGACGAAGTTCATCAAGCTTCAAGTTCGTGGATCAAAACGGACCTCTGACCCGTCCCTGGCCGAACCAGATTGGACCTGCGGCGCTGTAAGTCCACCCCTTCCACGCCGCACTCATCCATCCTCGGGCCGCTGACACGACCGCCCAGGATCAACCGGACATCGTCCCCCGAGACTGCGTCATGGCCTCCGGGATGATGTTCGACAGCCACAAGGACCTGCCCGACGGCAAGCTGGCCGTCGAGGCCAACACATGCCATGACTTTGTCTACAATGACTGTCTGGCTACTGTCTGCAACACCAGGAAGAGCGTTCAGCAGGTGGACGTTCGTGCAACTGGAATGAAGGCCATGAACCCTCTGGTGACCACCTGTGTCGTCAACAAGAAGCGGGGGCAATGGCAAGACGGAAAGGGAATTCTGGTTGAGGTCAGAATGGCTGCGAAGCTCTTGAGTCCTAGGTCACAGCCACGGGTCGTCTGAGGAGACCACCTCGAGACATTCAGGGAGAGGTGTGTCGCACAGCCAGTCACTGAGCTTTGGGTAGAACATGCCATGTGCTCTCCTGGATACTGAATACAGACTGCTGTCAACCGACTCAGACAACAGACGTAGCGGTGAAAGTGCCCGATGCATCGCAGTGCTCGGAGCATCCGTCGGCCTCCGCTGTCGATGGGCTGGCTGCCTTCATTCGCAAGACTTTCTGAATCGCCTCCGCCAGCTGACCAGCAGCCAACAATGACTACTCGCAGCCGAGTCAGATCATTGAACCGAACAAACGTGCTCTCCCATCTTCACTGACGACACCCGCATGGCAGAGTTCAGCTCAAGCATACCCGAACGCGGCCCGACAGGTTGCGGCGGCTATCCCACATCCTGACGCAGACAAGTGCGCGGTCTGGACCCATCTGCCCTTCCTTCTTCGCGGCATTTTCAGCAAGTGCCCTTCCCGCCATCATGGGCCTGGATCGCGATAGCTTCTCCTGACTCGTCGCCCCCTCGCCGACGCCGGTCAAGGACCATGCCGCGACAACGGATGGGACGAGACGGCGTGCTTTTCGTCGCGTGCGCTTTTTCGGCGACAGATCTAGGCCAAGCTTTTTCTTGGGGACGCCATCGTGCCGACCTACCCAGGAGACCGGAGATGGTGGTGTGTCCAGCGGGGAGGCAAGGAGGGGGGTGCAGAACAGAACCTGGGGAAAACGAGGGGTTTTCGGGGCCCTTCAAGTTGCCCCTCGTTGGACCCATCGGACCCCCTCTTCTGCTTTTGCGCACATTTCATGTGATGAGGAGGCGATACTCGTGCTCGATACTGAAGAGGAAGTCTGCGTGTCGTTGCACGAATGCGAGCTGGGCATTAAGCCACTGCCAGTGGCATGAAGC
This sequence comes from Plectosphaerella cucumerina, assembly GCA_020746995.1. Classification (NCBI taxonomy): domain Eukaryota; kingdom Fungi; phylum Ascomycota; class Sordariomycetes; order Glomerellales; family Plectosphaerellaceae; genus Plectosphaerella; species Plectosphaerella cucumerina. The sequence goes on from JAGPXD010000002.1 coordinate 5,989,632, forward strand.
GATGGACGAACCATCTCCAACAGCCAGAATGCACAGCGGCCGAACTCCGGCGCGGCAGAACCGTCCAGCGTTCCACGACCCCTGGTCGCCAACCACAACGCACAATGGCACACACACGTTGGTCAATGACACCACCCGACCCCATCCGCGTCACGATGTCGCAACTCGCTGGAGAGACATGAATGATGCACCGAGGCGGCACCGGCAGGCAAAACCCACCTCCCTCGTCCCCGCCGCCTCGTGACCCCCAAATTGAAGCGAACACGGGGTCAGGGAAGCAATCGGCCTAGCGCGCAGGATTCGAGGGTGCGAGTGCGCCATCAAACGGGCGCAGACGGGGGGATGGATCCTGTCCTATTTCTCCCCCGCAGGTGATGGAGACGGAGCTCGAAGTATCGTCAAAACTGGGGTTCAGAGGCGAGACCGGGGTAACCGTCTGACCGGTCAGGCGTCCGCCACTTGGATGGAGCGAGGTCCTTGCCTGTCGGACCCTTTCCTAACCAGCTTGCCAATCTGGAAGTCCGAGTTGGACATTCAGTTGCGACATGAGCAACTACCTAAGTGCATTTGGACACTGCGACACAACACCTATACCACGGCTGATGCAAGGAGTCCAAGTCGCTTGATTGAAAAGTCCCATGTTGATTGAATTATCTCACTTCACTCTGTATCAATCAGCACATTCAAATGCTTTTCGTTATTCGCGCTCATGTCCGTGCAAAAAGTGCTCTCGAGGCAGGCCTGCCACTACCAGGCTGATGACAGAACCAGGGGTCGCGGGCTTCGCGGCCCACTACGCTGGACTTGCGCAGGAACGGATGATCGCCACGCACTTCCCCAGCTTCTTTTTACAGCTGAAAGACAGATCTGCCCAGATGCGCATCGGAGCTTTATTTCATCTTTCGGTCTGTCCCGAGATCTGGCGGGTCAGGCTGCAGATCGAGGTGGGAGCGCCGGAAGGCTCGGACAACCAGGGGCGCCGGAACCTTCGGATGCGTCGGAATGTCTGGGTGTGGCGAGTGACATTCGACTCTGGACCCTGATTCTTGAATGTGAAGAGTGTTGCCATTTTTGTTTTAGGTACAACCTGATCCAGCATTGACACAAGGCAACAAGCCTGGCGGCATGACGAGATATCTTTGAAAGAGGATAATTCTCAATCTTGAACGCCAAACAGCCCTCGAAAAGTCACTGACATCGCACCGCTTGTCTCACCGCCCGTCTGTCTCATTCTGATAATGACCATACCTTGGCCTGGGGGACTAATACATGTCCCCTGTGGCCCTTTGGTGCAGGCATGAGTTGCTATGTAGGACTACCCACACTATTGTGAAATATCAATGCAGAACACCATGCGATCCATCTCTAGCATTTACTGATCCTGAGGCCCTACCTGTCGATTCTCTTCAAAAAGCCTTGCCAAGCCTTGCCATGGTAAGTATCGGCCGAGCCAGCCGTCTTGAGTTAAATGCCTGATCAGAGACGCCTGGTCCGTTGCACAGCAAAAGATGTTCGCCAGCGTATTCAAACCCCAGCGCGAGGACTTGACCTCGGAGTATTGCGCGAAGCCAGAGCACCTGTCACATGCGTCTCTAGTGAAGTCTTCGGCCCCGGTGTACAAATTTGGGTCATTGGGTATCGGCTCTCGCCTCCACCTCCAGGCGCGGAATTTGAGGCGGGCTTCTTTCTAGGACACGGGTCCCGCACACTGCTGCAACTTCTTGATCCCCGGCTAGACAGCTGCGTAGGCTAGAGTTGATGTCACGCATGTGCGAGTCCTAGCGAACTGATCGAGAATCACCATTCAGCTGTCAAACCTCACAACAGGGCAGAGACTGTTTGACAAGACTCGAGCTTTTGCCTGTAGATTGAGCTTCAAATCGTTCACCGACTCCGTATCTGGGTCTCTTGAATCCAGGTTTGAAGAGTGAGGCCCAGATGGGACATGTCATATGGTTTAGGAGGCTGCACATCTTCCGTCATGTCATATTATTGAAACGGCCATGCTTGGCTGAAAAGGCGTAATATTCTGTGAGGGAGTTGGATAATGTCATATTCCTCAATTATTGCCATGATAACCCCCAAGAAGTGTATCAGCGATGAAACAAGGTTTCCGTTCTGCTAATACAGGCGGCTGAAACTGATGGTAGAATTTTTTGACTTTGTGGTCGAAGTCCTGACACGACGGTGGAAAAAGTTGTTCGATACTCCAGTTTCAAGAGGTTTCGAGGGAGTATTTTGAGTTTTTTTTTCTGGAAAAAAAAGCTTATCCAGGAAACTCAGAAGCTGTAGAGTAACAGAATTGTCGAGGCAAGAGGCGAGTTCTCCTTGGAGTAGACCTGGATCAGTTCATGTGGTATTCCCCGTAAAAGTTTTATGGCGACTATGGCCTGCGAGATGAGATGGGTTAGTATTCCAACACTGCTGTCAACAAGGTGGTGATGAAACGAAGTTGAAGCTTCTTACTCTTTGTTAGTGGCGTGGCATTAAGCTGTGGAGGCAGGATAACCGGAACCCTCAACTTGAAGGCAACGGCCAACATTACCATGATAGCGCTTCCTGATGCAGCCGACTTCCCCAAGACGCCTTACGCAGCCGTCATAAGTATCCAGCATGGATTAAGTAGGGTCATCACAGTCATCTGAGATAGGTATCCAGCTTGACGCCTCCCCCCTCCTCCAGTCAAAAGTTCACGGCCTCGCGGAAGGAAGCATACGACACCTGGGCGAAGACGTGACGTTGAGACAGCCGCCGCGCACCAACCACGCCCGTCCCGAGAGTCTCCCTAACCCCTCTCATCATTGGGCGCCCGAGAATAGCGGGTTCACCCCTCAGGGTTTAGCCGGCGACGCACCACTCCCATACCCGTCCGTTGGGAGATCCTCACAAACCAAACCCCCCCGTGGCACGAGAAACAGAGCGCCAAGGCCATTGAGCCCATATTTCTCCCCCGTTTCAATAAGAACAGACAGACCGACCTTTAGTCCGATGTTCTGAGACCACTGTCCATCAGTCAATGACGAAAGGCCATGGACGGTGCTCTATTTATTCTTGACGTGGGATGATGGCAATGGAGGGGGTTCGTGCGCGTGCGTTCGTCGGTGACATGACAGAAAACCACGTGAAATGCGACCAGGCCAGGATAAATTGGCAGACGGGCGATCGCCATTTTCCCATTTTCGAGAAAGAACATCATTCAGGCAGCACACTTCTGCAGGTCTTGGCCATCTTGGCTCCGGGCTGGGCGCCGCCCGCCTGGAAGGGGAGGGAGTGGGGTTGTCAGTCTTCTGGCGCGGCCAAGGGCTGCGATGCGAGGTGGCGATAAAGCGTGTAGGGTCGAGTGGCTGGGATGGGAGGGCAAAGGGCAGTGGTTCACGAGCCTGAAGGGGACAGGGACAGGAAGGTGTGGCAGGCTGCGGGCAAAGATCCCGAAGTCCCATGTGAGGCAGGATGCGGATTCGGGGGTGAGTGCTGCAGCGACGCACTGCTATCAGACGGCAGAGAAGGACTTTCCCAAAGCAGCCGCGTCGACGGCCGCCCATTCGCGGCCATGCAGAGGAGAGGGCCAGCCGCGATAGAGGGGTTCGCCCGCGCTGGCTGTTGGGAGAGGCATTATCTTTCTTCCTCCTCTCGGGCACGGCGAGTTTTCTCGCGCCGTCGCCATGGATAATACGAAAAGAAGACGAGAGGGCATGTCGAGCTGCGGCCGCATGTTGTCGTCGTCGGCGAGGAACGGGATGCAGAGGCGGAGAAGACATGGCCGCGACCAGACCCGAGGCTAGGAGTCGCCGCCGCCTTTCCCCCCCTCACACCTCCTGGGGAGATCGTGGCCCTCCCCCCCGGAGGTGGTGGTGCTAGATGCTCGCGTCCGCCGACGATGGAGGGGTAGCCTGTGGTAGCAGAGACCAGCGCGTTGGTTCGCTCTGGGAGGTCCCCTTGCATTAGCTCAGTGGCCAGTGGCCACATTCAGCACCACCCGACACGACATGGCCCTGACCCTGGGACTGGGGGGTGCTGCCGTCACACGCGCACGGCGGCAGGCTCGTGGGCTGGCAATCTTCCGTCCACTGACGATCCTCCAGGAAAAGACGAATGGGACTGGAAGGATTGGGCATCGGCTGAGCTCTGAGCTGAGTCGTTGCGCCAGAGGAGAGGCACATGTGCAGGGTCGGATACGGCAGGCAGCGCCAGTGGCACAATTGAGAGACACGATAGAAGCACCTGAACAAGAGCCATGTGCTGGCCGATGCGCCACGGCGACGGGAGTTCCCATAGTGCCCCCAGGTTGCGTGGTGCTTGTGTGGGTGGTGGACGTGCTCATCCCGCGAGGAAACGTCTTTCTTGCCGCTTGCCGCTGCCGACGACGGGAACGGCATCGAAACCACGACCGTGCCAGCTTTGTCCAAATTGCAGAAAAGCAGTGGCAGCGGACGGAAAAGCGCGATAATTCCCACTCTTGCGGGCTGCGTGTCGCGTCTTGATTGCAAAGGGCCAACACGACATGCGTACCCCGGCCAGGGGGGCTGCCCTACAAATGCTCGCAAGTCGCAAAAAATAGGCACAGCACAGCACAGCAGGACAGGGGTGGATGGCTGGTGGAGGTGGCCTGGGGGTGCTGCTGGCTGGCAGGCTGGGCCGTCAAAGCGGTTGCAATATCGGCCGGGCATTTTTCTGACGAGCGACGGGAGCTGGAAGACGCCAGGGCCGCCGGTTGTTGCGCCGGTTGATGCGCCGGTGCCGATTCTCGCATCTCGTCTCGCAACAGCTCGGGTGCAACAGTCAGGTCAGGCCAGCCACGCCAGCCCCGGCGGTCAGTTCTCCCCGGTTCCGTCAGTGCTTGCGTCGCCGTCACACGTAGTCGGGGCCCCATCGTCCATCGCCCTTTGTGCCAAAGATGAGGAGGTGCGTTGGGTGCGCGACGTCGTCATCTGCCGCCGACTTCGAATGTGGCCCCCCTTGCCTCTGCCTTGGCGAGGACGGACGCACCACGTCCACGGCTCGCAAAGTGGTGTTATCTGTGCCGAGAAGCCGGGGGATACAACGCAGCAATTCCTCGGGCTGGGGTTTCCTGAACCGGGCGTGGCCCCCGTTTCTCTTGTAACGCTGAATGTACAATACCGCAGCTTTGAATGCTGCGATCCGCTCGTCAGTGGCAAAACCCCCCAGCAAGGAGAGAGGTGTTCGCAGTGTTAGCGCGTGTCTCGGGGGAGGGGGGTCAAGGGGTTCAGAGGGGCGACGAAAGAACAGGGAACAGCAGGTCACAGACTTGCAGGGACGGGAGAAACCTTGGAAAACGGCGACACTTCCTAGGAGATATGGGCCCCCGCGCAGCGCAGCAGCAGCAGCAGCAGCAGCGAGTCAAGCAATGTCATGTCAGGCGGCCGGGATCGCTTTTCCTGGTTTTAGCAACATGAACGGGACCCAGTTGGTGCTTGAGTCGAGTCGAGTCGGTCAACAAGGAAGGAAACGGGCGTACGTGGGTGTTGTTTTGAAGCAGCGAACAGAAAATCTCTGACGAAACGTGCGGTAGAAGACTGGTTCTGGGTGTTTCTGGGCGATCATCCAAATGCCGTGGCAGACCAAGAACTGCTGCGCGGTGATGCCGCCGCACTGGCAGAGATGGAGGCGCAGGGGGGAACGATGAAAGGAGGACGGGCTTGGCCGACTTGGCTTTTTCGCTGAGGAAGTGAGTGCAGTGAGTGCAGTGCTGTGAGGTGGTGCTCCAGCCCACATGGAGGACAATTGAAGCGCTGTTCCGTGGCCGAGGAAAGGGACGCGAATGTGAAGAGGCAGGGGAGATGCGTGGTGCTGATTGGCGGGAACCACCCGGCGGTCCTTCGGTCTTGCCCGCAGGAGGCTAGCGGGACCCCTAGTGCAGCCGCCGCGGTGGTGCGGCCCTCGACCTAGCGCCTTGCGGCATGTTTGTGGCGAGGTATTGGTCCCCGCGTGACCTGGTGGGGAGATACCCGACTCCCTCGCAGGCATGCATGAGCTAGGCGATCTGGGTTTACCTTGGCCCTGGTCCCGCCCTTTCTTTTTGCTTGTTGGGCGGACGGCCCAGTGACAGCTGCCCATTTTTGCCTGCGGCGGCGGCGCCGCGACAAGATTGAACACCCCCCCGTCGCTATGTTCTTACCGAAAGCGGGAGGGCAGCCCGCCAGCCTGATTGACCTTGAGGGGAGAGAGAGGGAAGTCGGGTGGGTGGGATGGTGCACAGCACTTCCTCGGCCAAGACCAGGCATGCTCCGCTAACAGCCGGCCGCCCTTGCAGGCGCATGTGCCGGGCGGATTTATTTGGTTTAGTGTTAGCACCCCGGGGCAGGCACAAAATGGAAGTCTGCTTCTCTGCCTCTGCACAACTTCCATCACCAGCTCCATCCTGTGTCCATCCTCGTGGGCGGCCGCTAATCTCGCACTTGTCCAGGACACCCCCCCCCTTCGTCTCCCACCCTGGTCCACCCCCTTTCTCGCGATACCAACCCTGGCCCCCCTCTCTCTCTCCTCCCCCGGGCCTAGGGCCCCTACCCAGCAGCAGCTAGCTAAACCGGTCGGGGGTCGCAATGGGGCCTGTAATGCGCCGACGCCGCTTGAACTGATGGACCAGACGGTCGATGGAGGCGAACAAGCCAAGCCCACTGCCATGCCTGGTACTGGCCCGCCCCTAGTCGTGGCCCCCGTGCGTGGATGGGGGAGATGGATTGAGGGTGTGCGTGCGCTGCTACTCTCGCCCGCTTTGCTCTGCTCTGCTCTCCTCTGCTGGCACCCCAGAGCAATAAAACCATCACGACACCGCCTGTCCACCCCCCGTCCTCGTCCCCTTCGTGCTCCTTCTTGCTTCGCTTCTTGTCCGGCGTTCAGGAAATAATACCTCGCACATCTCTCGAGATTGTGGGTTTCCGTCCAGTCCTTCTGCACCCAACACAAGATACAAAGTACCGACCGACTCCACGACTCAAACGCCGTTGCCTGCCAAGCTTGCGACTTACACATACACACACACACATACACGGGGCGACCGATTCACTTGCTCTCCCTCTCTACGACCACACCTGCCACCCGTCCCCCCCCAATCTCAAGTACGCCTGAGCTGTCTCAACCACGCTAGGACACCACCACCCACCACCTTCGTCTCGCCCAACTCGACTCTCTTCTTCTACCCACGCCTGGACGGTGTCTTTTCGCTCTCTTGCATCTCTGCTCCATTCGCAATAGACGTCGACAACACGAAAGGAAGCGACCGATATTTGGAGTGATCAGTCGGTGTATTGTGCGAATCAGCGGAAGCAGTGCTCTCGTTACCCGAATCACAGGTACGTTGTGTTGTGGTGGGCTGTGATCTCCAAGTTGCAGCAGGAGCGAGCTCCTTCCTCCCCTTCTCCCTCGATCACCTTCGTCGCCCGTTGCAACAATGCCCCTGGTGCTTCACAAAAGTCCCTCAATCGCGGCAGGCGACATTGAATTATGTTCATTATAACCAACCCGGTTGTCCTTTCTGCTTCTCTTCTTCTCCCCCAAGTCTGCCTCGCCGCACCCGTCAACCCGTTTCCGGAGGAGCTGCAAGTCTGGGCCGTACGCCTCGACCGTTCCAGCTTCCAGCCTCCTGGTCGCCACCTTCCCCTGCCCCCGTCGCACCACGCACCACGCACACCAGAGAACCATTCAAAGAGAGACAGCTCCTGCTGCCGACTCTACGAAAAGACACACGCAGCTGACTCCTCCATCGCTTCAGATCCCGAACCCGAAGCTGGCCTGAGACCGCCTCCTCCACCATTGGGTGCCCTCGACCTCCCCCTTCCGGACGTCACCAGCATTCCCAGCATTCCTCATCATCCCGCCACAGCCTCCGCCTCCAGCTGCCTGCCCTGCCCACAAGACAGAGAGCCTCGGCCTGCGTTGCTCCAGCAAAAAAACGAGACCACCCCTCGGTCCGACCGTCACATTCTACTCTCCGCCCTCTTCCACCCATCCCTCCAACTCGACCGCCACCATCACAACATCCGCCATGGCGACCACACCCAACGAAAAGATGGCTCCCACGCTGAACCTCGAGCACATCAACCTCACGACGCCTCCCAAGGCCCTGACGCCTTTCGACACCCCGACGGCCTCGGCCACGAACACCCCGGCCGAGAAGATCATCGAGCTGCGCAGGGACAGCGGCCCCTCGACGCCGCACTCGTGCCGCAATGACAACCCCTTCGACACCGACGTCGAGGCCATGATCACCACGACCACCACCACATCGGGCGAGGCCCTCGGCCTCAGGAAGTCCCAGGCCGCCGTCACCCACACCGATTGCCCCACCGTCTGGCCCAGCGCGCAGCACTGGAAGCAAAAGGCCAAGACGGCCAAGAAGACCCGCCACTCGTGCAACTGCATGGCCGGCCTCAGCAAGCGGAATCGCATCCTCGTCAAGGTCCTCATCATCCTCCTGATCGTCGGCATCGGTCTGGGCGTCGGCTTCGGCGTGAGTAGAACTCTCAACGCTCCTATCTGGGGCGACAAGAACAGCCAGTCATAAGCCCGACCCGACACCACAACACACTTCCACCAAACAACAACCCGGCCAGTCTTCGATTCGAACACCGACCCAATTGTATATACATCTCCCTTTAGACCCATGCCTGCCCACACCACCACAGGCGACTGGCCGGCTCTCTCCATCCACCGTCCATCCCATTCTCCATCCGCGCCCAAGGCGCAGGATCTGTTCATTCTTCTGTTTTCCACAACTTTTTCCGTCTTTTCCCCTTTTCTCTCTTTTTCCACCATGGCCCCCTCCCCCTCCTTCAGTGTGACGGCGGCGGGGGGTCTTCCCATTATTTTTGCACAGCCCCGGGCTAAGGGAGCCCGAGGGCAAAGGCGTTACAGAGGCGCAATCGGGGGGCGGCCGGCGGGCCACAGCGAGCGAAATTCAAACGGCATCTTTCCCAAATCCATCGTTATCCCGGGGATCGCAGATACAGGAACAAACAAACACCACTGAAGGGCCGCAGAAGAGGCGGTGCGATGACGACGACCAACGGGGCGAGCTCGCAGCATCAGCAGCGGCAGCCAGAGGGCAGTTTCAAGGATATTGAGGCTTGGGAAGGCGTCATGCATTTTATCTGTTCGCTTCTCCCGGGTAGCCTGCAGGGTTGGGGACTGGAAGATCGTCCCACTGTCCAGCGGGACGGGCCCTTTGAGGACAGCAGCAGAGATGAGGCAACCAAGAATATCAATTTCCAATGTCGTCGCGCAAACTACTACCTATGACCCAAGTCCATCACCATGGTGATATCGATGATGTGTCGATGTGTTGAGGTGTCTCCTGAACAACCTCCTTTTCCCCCCTGGGTCTCCCCCGTATTACTCGTCCCACTCCACTTCGTCGGGTCCATCTCGCGTTCGAATCCGTGTTTTTCGCATCTCCGCCCCGGGCAATGCCCGAGGGGATGCCCATGCCAAGCGGGGGGTCTGCATCCCTGCCCGGCTGCACGTCCGGGCGACGGCGCCTGGCTTACCCGTTGACGGTGGTTTCTTGGCAGTATTTCTGGACGTCATGAGGGGTCAGGGGGAAAAGGGGGGCTCAACGGGTTTTTGTTTTCATCGTGTTCACTGATCACATTACATCACGGCATTGGGATGAGGTGTTCTTGTTTCATGTGTTTTCATTGGGGTACTTGTTGTCCCTGTCCTGTTTTCCCTGTAGCTAATCCGTTCCCTTTATGTGTTGTTCTTGAGCGCTTGTGTGGTTGTTGGTTGCTTGTGTGCTGTCTGGCGGCGTTGTCTTTTCTGTCTGAATGTTGTCTGCGGCGGATGGACTGGCGGATGGGACTGAACCATAGCAGATGTCCACGGCGGATGATTGTATGTGACGCATTGCCTTGTCCGCGGTGATGTTCCGCCATGATGTTGTCCGCCATGCAAGACATTGTCCGCAGTGATACAGTGATGTCGTCCGTAATGAGTCGTCCGCAGCCATGTTGTCCGCAGTGATTCAGCCATACCATCCGCAATGTATCGTCCGCAGTGACATGATCCGCAATGATTCAGTCGTCTCATCCGCAGTATGTCGTCGTCGTCTGTCGCATGTCCGCATCGCGGACTTGGTCGTGAATCAGAGGTTTTTGCAGGCCCCTATAAAAGAATCGTGGTTTTCTTGTTTTCTCCTCCACCACACTCTTTGTTCAGACGGACATGGTCTTGGATCTGGCGGACTGCCACGATGCTTCCGACGGACCATGACCTCGCTCGGTTCAGACAGACGGCCGTCGCTTCGGTGACGACTGAGCACAGCAACTGTTGGTGACTTAGAGGCGTCGGACGGTGTCCTCGTCGTCATCGGCATCGGTGCCGGTGTTGATGACGGCACGGACAGCGTCCAGCATCTCGCGGAGCTCCGCCGGCACAGCCTCCTCGTAGGTCTTGCCGGTGTGGTGGTCCGATGGGGGGCAGCCACAGTGGTAGTGACGGCGAATGTGGTGGAGGACATCATGTCCGTCGGCCAGATCCTTCTCGTCCATAAAGTCGTCATCCTCATCACCGCTGGTGTCGTCGCGGTATCCCTCCGTGTTGAGCTGCCGAAATGTTCCTGTTAGCGAACACGCTCGGCGGGGAAGTTGCTCGGCCCAGCGGCCGACTCGCCAGGCGCGGCGTCAAAACCACGGGCACGGCGATACTGATGGGACTGCTCAGGCTCGCCCGGGAGGAGGATGGGGTCACTAACCTCATCCTCGTCGAGGGCGTCGCGCCAGGGGAACCAGTAGCGGCGCATTTCCGCGAGCTCAATCTCGTTGCGAAGGCGGTTACGCACCTGGTCTCGCTGGTAGAGGGTCTCCTGGCGGTTGGAGTAGATGGCCAGAGCCACGAAGACGATGGGCATCAGAAGGACGAGAACATAAGCCCAGATGACGGGGACATCAGGAGCCTCGACGGGGGCGATGGGGCAAGCGGTGCCGGTGGCGGAGGGGTGGCAGGTCGGGGAGGCCGAGGCGACGGCGGTCGGGTTCTCGATGATGGAGGGGGTGGACATGATGGAGTTGATGGTGCCGATGGCGGTTTTCTTGGGAAACTCAGGGGCAAGGGAGGTGATGAGAGTGGGCAGAGCGGGCATTGGTAGAGTGGTGAGAATGGGTGAAGGCAAAGAGTTGCAGCTTCGTGGTGGGAGTATCGGGGGAAAACTCAAGAGACAAGGGATCTCTGAAAAGGTAGGCGACGAGAAAATCCTGTTGCCTTCTCGCCTGGATAATGTGGGATCAAACGCGTCTGGTCAACACCGCGGCACGTATTTTGACGCGTTTTGAGCCCTGGAGTTGTCGTTCTCAGATTTTATTTCGTCCGAAGATGAAGGGAAGGTAGGGAAGGTGCAAATATGACTTCACACGGCCTGCCGTGGGAATCAAGTGGCACGTGAGTGATAGAGATAGGGCTAGCTGGTTGTTTTGGTGGTCGCCTCAGCGGTTGACCGCCTGGAGCACCGCGGGACATTGCGCCTGATATACGCTCTCACAGAGGCAGCAGCGGACATGGCTCAGTCAATGTCTACACCTTCCAGTCACTGTGAGTGCAGAACAGCAACTGTGGGTGATGCAGAGTGCACATCATGGACAAAGGGGTCGCGGGACGAGCCGCACAAGGCTGCATGGTCGATGATCGTCCCCCCTTGCTCGGCAGTCGGACTTCTTTGTAGCCATGCAGTGCAAGACATCGGGCTGCAGATAACCAGACTGTGTGCCTGTTGGCTCTGGGACAGGGACAGAACACAATGGCTTGTTCCTGTAGCAGAGATGCCAGCCCGGCTCTATATCTATGAGGCTCGTCCTCCGCCATATCTCGATACCCTCCCAACTCATCACCACACTCATTACACACAACAACAACAACCCCACAACACCTGGAAAGCCGTGCCAGCTGGTTTGATATCGCTTTCTGTTCACCATATCACCTCATCCTACCTAGAAGGTAAGATATCCCCATCCCCCTCTCACTCACACTTCTCCCCCAGAACCGCCATCGTCAACATGGCCGACACTGTCACCTCGCCGCAGCCATCGGAGACCATGGGCAACGTTGACCAGCCGAAGGAGAGCGATCCCATTGACATGACCCTGCCCATCATCACTCTCTCTGTTCTTGGTGTCGTCTTCCTCCTCATTGGCGTCGTCGTGTCGGTCTACAAGATTCGGCGCCTTGAATTCGTCCGCCGCTTCCGTGCTCGCCATTACCGGGACCCTCATGTCCGCGACCTCGAGCTTCAACCGCAGCTTTCCACCACCCCCGGCCAACGCCACATGCGCGATCTCGAGGCCGCTCGTGCTGCGAACTTGTCTCGTGCCGCGCCGCCATGCCGTCCTCACCCCCCTGTCAACCTGCAGACCCAGCGCCCCTCGTCTCGACAAAGGTACAACGACCGTGTGACCCAGCAACTCGCCAATGGACCTCGTCCTCAGCGTCAGCAGGCCTGGCCACGTGCGGATCGTAGACAGGTCCCTCGAGTTATTCCCGCCTCTCGGCCCTCTGCTGCTTCCCAGGTTCGGGCCCCTCCTGCTGCCGTTCCTCGAGCCCCTCCTACTACCCCTCGCCCTGTCGAGCATCATCATCAAGATGTCTCTTTCGGCTCCGAAACCACTCGAGTCAACTCTGCTCGAGCCTTGCCCTCCAGCGACGACCCGCTCCCAGACCCATATCAGTTCGAGTTCTCGGAACATGCTCAACCTGGACCCGTTCGACCCGACTCTCCTCCAGTTGAAAGCCCTCCAGTCAACCAGTTCCCCTAAGACTCGCACCAGTTCGAGTTCTCGGAACATGCCCAGACCCGTCCCCATCGAGCCCACCCGTCCAGTGCCGCCATCGACCGCACCGTCTCGCCCCTTGATACCAGCGACATCACCAGCAGCGATGCGCGCGCCTCCATCGTGTCCGCCGTGTCCGATGACGAGTATCACCAAGGCAACATGCCCGCGGCTCCCGAGCCCACCGTGAACCCGTACGGCTGGTCTCATACCCCTCGATCAGTTGGCCCCCAGCCCACCGCTCGATCTGCTGGTCCTCCCCGCCAGGCCCGTCCCCGTCAGGCGGTCGCTCCTCTCCGCCCTTCCCGCTCGCCGGAGCCGGAGCAGCCTGGCGTTGACCTCTCGAACCTGTACCGTCCGAACAACTAACAAGTTGTGATGCATCCGGTGCAGAGGACAGAGTGTACACTAGGGAGACTTGTGAACTTGAGATAGCTTGAATTCATCAAATAAACACCCAAAAAACCAAATGACTTAACCCAATGTGATGTAAAGCATGCGTGACCGCCCAACCCCGTGACGTGCCGTGATCTACCTACTGTAAAGCCTCTAAACATGGTGGGAGATGGATGTGTGATATCGTACAGCACCGCGGCGGCCCCAGGCCTGATCGGCCATCTCCAGTCTCGTCTCGTCCCGTCGTCAACTCCGTTCCCGGCACGTGTCCGCCGCACATGCGTTGTTGTAGATCCAGGTCGTCTGTCCCCATTAAACCAGAAAAGATACCAATGCGCCGGGAAGCCAGCCCCAACCTAGCCAATCTTTTATCCGTCTACCACCCCGACCCCGGGGCAGGGGCGCCAAAGTTGCCAAAGGGTCCAAAAGCGGCCATGGCGGCCTGGTTCTGCATATGGCCTCCGGGAGCGGTCTCGAGGTCGGTCCACAGGTCCCAGTCGAGGCCCGAGGTGTCCATGAAGCCGCTGCTCATGAAGTCGAGGTGAGGATTGCCGGGGCCCGAGATGGGCAGGCCCGTTTTCATGGCCTGGGAGGGGCTGGGCCCCTGGCTCGAGGCCTCGGAAGAGCTCTGGGGCAGGGCGTCGATGATGCGGGGCACGCAGGAGGGCACGTCGTACATGACGCCAGCGTTGATTAGGGCGCGCTCGCGGGCACGCCAGGCCTTGATGACGAAGGATCCGATCTGGACCATGATCTTCTGGGTCATGTCCCATAGCTCCTCGTGGTACTTGTAGATGCCCTCGATGACACTCCAGGCGCGGTCGGCGAAGTTGCCGACAGGCGAGCGACGGTAGAGCTGGCCGACGAGGAAGAGGAAGCCGTCGGCCTGGAAGTGGCACTTGAGGAACCAGATGATGTTGTGGTTGTGAGGCGCCTCGTAGGATCGGACGGCGCTCTCGTGGTGGGTGAGGGAGATGCGGAAGATGTTGTCTTGTACGTTATTGACCTCGGTGCCCCACTCGGGCAGCTCGCGCATAGGGACGATCATGGGGCGGACCTTTTCCATCAGCCCGGGCCGGATCGCGGCAGCGGCGGCGTGGATGGGGCCAGCCGAGGGGTCGCAGAAGCGCTGCTCAACGGCGATGAGATTCGCCTCGAGTTCGTCAATGAGGCCGGTGAAGCGGTCGAGGGAGGTCCGGAAGGCGATGTAGTCGGGGGTGCCAGGCTCGGACAGCTGGCCGCCCAGGATGACCTGCTCAAAGTCGGGGATGCGGTTATCCTTGAAGAAGGTTCCGATGGTGTAGATGATGAGGACAAAGACCATCTCGGTGGAGCCCTCGCGCGGTTGCAGCTCGGTGGAGCCAGGGAAGAGGTTGGTGTCGTTGACGTTGGAAGGCAGGCGGGTGTCCCAGCCCCAGGGGAGGAGGGTGTCGCTGAAGCCGGAGGTCATGGCGTATTTTGAGTCGAGCATGACGATATGCCACCAGACGCGGCGGCGCATCTCGGTCTCGAAGGGCTGAAGGTTGAGCATCTCGCCGTCGCGGTGCAGGCCCATCTTGTGGGCGATGCGGATGAGGACGCCGCTGAGGATCCAGGCTGCGTGGCGGTCGTAGCGGCCCTGGAGGGAGACGAGGTAGAGCAGGAAGGCCTGGAGGGTGACCATGTCGTAGTGCTTGAGGAAGTCGGAGCGGGTCAGGGCGGCGCGGCAGCCGGCGGAGAACTTCTTGAGGGCCTCATCCTTGGACATGTCGAGCATCTGGCGGGTCTCGGCCTGGGTGAGGCTCACGACGGATATGAGGTAGATGGAGAAGAGCAAGGCCTGGGTGTTGTGCGGCACGTTACGGTGGTTGGCGGCGGCCTCGATGACGATGGGCTGCAGAGTGGGAACGTGGACAAGCTTGGTGACGGGGTTGACGCGCTCGAGGAAGACTTGCCAGAGACGGAAGATCTGGACGGCCGAGGGGACGACATCTTGGAGGTCGATGGAAGAGAAGTCGTTGAGGAGGAGATCAACATTGTCGTCGGGAGTCATGGCTTCGGAGGGATAGGGGCTCTGCTCGTCCATGGCCTCTGACTCGAGAATCTCCCGCATGGCAGCGAGCTGGGAGGGTACTGTTAGTGGGGGGTAATTCAGGGGCAAGTCCTTGCATGGGTACTCACATTCTCGTGCACCATGCCCCAGAGGTAGCTGTCCATGAACTTGACGCTACCGTCCTCGACGACCAACTTGCCGGCGGGCTTGAAGTTGGTGCCGCCATCCTCGGAAGAGACGGTGGGAGCAGCTGGGAGCAGGCTGTAGCCAGTAGAAGAGGCGGGCGAGGCGGCGCTGGAGATGGAGCCGTGATGCGGCGGCGGCGGCGGTAGGAGGGAGTGGCTTAAAGCGGGCGAGGGCGAGCCAACGCCGTTGCTGGAGGCGGCGGCGCTGGTGGCGAGGGCGATGGCGCTCGCGGGGAGAGGGCCGGAGGTGGATGCATACTGCTTCAGGAGGGCCTCGCAGCGGGCAAGGCGCTCCTGAAGATCCTGGTTCGGCCGGCGCCTCTTACGGACGGGGGCGGGGGTGGACGGCGTGCAAGGGACGTTGGCCTGGTCAAATCAAGGTAAGCTGGGATTCAGGAGAGAGTGAAGGACGAGCGCATAGCGATGGCGGGCTGCCTGGCTGGCTGAGCTGGCTCACCTTTACGCAGTTGGAGCACGGGGTGCTTCTATCGCATTTGATCTTGCGGTGTTGACAAAGGACGCAGGCGAGCACGCGCGGAATCTTGCTCTGTGACTGCGACTGGGGCGTGTTCTGGGCGGACGCCTGCTGGCTCTGTGGAGTTTGTGCGCTCATGGCTGTGGTTCCTCGCCTCGAGGGGAGGGCATACGCGAACGGGGAGCGAAGGAGGAAGATGACGTCGCGACGGTCATTCGGCGCGGGGGCGGGCGGCGAGCCACAGCAGGACGATGCGCGGTCCGTTTGTCGCAAGAGTTGGTGAACCAGACGCAGAAGAAAAAGACGAAGCGAATGGACTCAAGTCCGGGACATCCAAGGGTGGTGGTGTTGAAAGCGGCGCGTCCGGGATATAACGTGGAGGGGCACAGATGAAGTTGAGCAAGCGCAAGACTGCAACAAGCAGTGCAGCGCAGCAGCAGGGTGGGTTGCGTGCGATCGCGCAGCGGCTGAAGCTCTCCAGGTCCAGGTCCAAGTCCGGGTGCAGTGCGGTGCGGTGCGGTGCGGTGCGGGTGCAGGGGGGGTCACAGACCGGGGTGTCGTGGTGCGCCGGGTTGTGGGAGGGCAGCGCAATTCTGGTGCCTGAAACAAGGGCGGTTGGCAGATGAGAGACGCGTAATGGTGGTGAGGATTGGTTCGCGATGCGACTGAGCGAGGTTATTAGGACAGGTATGTTGTGTCTTGTCGGCAAGCCTGTGACAGCGGATGATGGTGGGATGGGCAGGGCAGGGATTTTGAGGCGCAGCCGAGCTGCCCCGACCAGACCGCAAAGGGCTTTTGGGAGTCGAGGGAGGGCAGGTGGGGGAAGAATCACGGATGGTGGGTGGTGGGAGGTTCTAGGAACGGGAGGGAAGGAGCTGCCCTGGAGCCTGGAGGAGGGGGAATCGCCGAAGAAAAAAGCTGCGGAGCAAGGGCAGGTGCAGGTGCAGGTGCAAGTGCAAGTGCGGGACGGGGGACGGGGCCGGTCCCAGCGGGTTCCGATGCTCCCGGATTCGCGGTGCGAGGGAAGCCCAAGGACCACCTTGTAGGGGTCGATTATCGGGGCCTATCCCTCTTTCAACTTCTGTCTGGGAACTTGGGCTGGGACTGGGCTGTGACTGGGCTGGCTGGACTGGTCTAGTCGAAGAAAGCGGAAGCCTCGGCGCCGGGGATGTTTGGGCTGATTATCGCAGGGCTCAGGCTTTGCAGGCTGAGTTGTGCAGAGGCGACGTCACGATCTCGGTAGGTGGAAGATGCCGAGTTATGCAAGACGAGGACGAGGGACAGAAAAGATGTGTGACCGTAAGTGAGTGAGGCCAGATCTTCGGCCGGGCCCGGTAGGTGCAGTGCCCGGTGGTCTTGTGAGCAGCGAACCCGAACCCGACCGGGGCGGAGTTTGCGGTCTTTTGCAGTGAGGGACGGCACGTCACTGCAGAATGCAGATGAGATTCGACGGGCTTCTCTTAGAGCGCGGAGTTCCAGGCCAGCGGCGAACGCGGACTTGGTGCGGCGATCAGTCGGTCAACGGGTTAAAGATGCGGAGGAGAGTTTAAGTAAGAAGGGAGAGGAAGAGGGAAATCCGGGGAACCTAGGGGAGAGAAGGGTCTGGACACGAAACAAAAACCAGCTGGAGTAAAGTAAGCTCAGGACTGTGCTCAGGAGCAGAGAGCAGAGGCCAGAAGTAGGGCTGAGACGGCAGGCCTTAAACATGCGACGGACGAATACTGCTCAGTTCGTACACGTTTCTGATGTGAGCACGAGCCGAGTGCGAATCACCGCTTCTCTGTACAACCGTCCAGCCTGGGTTTGAGTCGCACATCACCTCCCCTCCTCTCCTATCCTCCGGGGGCCTCGTACTCGCAAATCAAACATACTCCGAGTCCCAACACAGCATCTGCTCGTAAAAATGAACTCGACAGTGACGACATCACCCGAAAGATAGCCGGTCTAGGCAAATGGGTCCTAACGAAGGTGGGGGAAAGTCTGAGTCGCGCATTTCGTTCGGGCCAAGGCTGCTCGCCGACTAGTACCGTATTCCTTACGCCGCGCGCGCATAACTCCAGCCGGCCGAGATGCTTTCCTCTTCCGCCAGCATGCATACAACGCCCAGCAATCTGTCCGGAACCACGAGGCAGAACCTGCCTGCTCCCAAAGTCCCTCGCGTAACCACATCACAGGCAGCCAGCTTTAGAAGGACGTCAACCTGAACTAAGCAGAAACTTCTCGTCCACGATGCCCTCCGATGCGCGCCAACTGTGTTCACACCTAGGATCATCCCGGGACCGTGCACCGGCAGGTGAGTCCCTCCCGGGTGAGCCATCTCACATCAGCGCGGGGCCCTGGATGGACATTCGACACCGCCGAGTTCGTTTTTACGAGAGCCGCATGTGCTGCCCCTCCCGTCCGTCCCACCCGACCTGCCGACGCCGGCTCGCCGGCTCGGCACCAAATATGACTCAGCTGGCCTTGACAGGGGAAAGATGTCCCTTAACATCTGGACGCCTGTCTCTCACCAAACACAGATAGCTGACGTCTTCCCGCAATCGGCCTTCTCTCCAGCCAATCATGCCCTCTACATTTCAATTGGCGTCGCCGCGCTGCCCACGGTTTACCCCACGCCCCACTTTCCCCTGGCCTCCGAGATGCACGGGCCCCGGTCCTTCGGCGCCGATGCCCTTGCGCTGCGTCAAGCACCTAAACGCCAAAAAAATCTGGGTGACATGCAGATGCACTATTGTCGACAACGTCGCATCCCTCGCCGTTCCGACCCCGACTCCTCACAATGACTCCTCTCGTAAGCTGCCACAGCGCATAGAACTGACCGAAACAAATAAACTCTTGCTGACCAACCTTCTTCACCCAGAGAAGAGCCGCGGCCGTCCAGGTCGCGAGGACGTCCCTGACCACGACCGCGCGACACCTTCCCACTCTCGGCCGTTCCCTCGCCCGGTCACAGCTTCCGCTGCGCGCCTTCAGCACATCAGTCGCTCGCAGCCAAAACGCCTTCCACGCACAGCTCGAGGATCCCCTCTTTGCCAACCTCTTCGGCGCCCCGAAGGCCCCCGCCGTCGCCGACCCCCAGACTTTGACCGAGAAGATTGTTCAGAACCATGCTGTCGGTCTGGCACCAGGAAAGAAGGTCCGCTCCGGCGACTATGTGACAATGTGAGTGGACCCGGAAGCATCTGCCGTCCTAGAAGGAAGACTGACATTGGCCTTCTCCAGACAACCTCGTGTGTACCCATCCGACACCTCTAACCCTGCAGACGACTAACACTCCCCGGACCGCGTCATGACCCACGACAACAGTGCCGCTGTCGTCGCCAAGCTGAACACCATCGGCGCCACCAAGATCAATGACAAGAAGCAGATCATCCTGCAAGTACCGACTGCCCCTACCCTGGGGTCATACCGCTAACGACATCCGACCCACAGCACCCTCGACCACGACGTCCAGAACAAGAGCGAGGGCAACATGAAGAAGTACAAGATGATCGAGGAATTCGCTAAGCGTCACGGCCTCTTCTTCAGGCAAGCCTGCCCTGACCCGATGCGACCATCCCTCGACTAACATCCCCAGCCCCGCGGGCGCCGGCATCGGCCACCAGATCATGATCGAGCGCGGCTTCGCCTGGCCCGGCACCATGAACGTCGCCAGCGACAGCCACAGCAACAGCTATGGCGGTGTCGGCTCCCTCGGCACCCCCGTCGTGCGCACCGACGCGGCATCCCTCTGGGCAACATCCAAGACCTGGTGGCAGGTTCCCCCTATTGCCAAGGTCAACCTTATCGGCGTCATGCCCCCCGGCGTCACCGGCAAGGACGTCATCGTCGCGCTGTGCGGCCTCTTCAGCAAGGATGAGGTGCTGAACCACTGCGTCGAGTTCGTTGGCTCGGAGCAGACGATGAACAGCATCCCTATTGACGACCGGTTGTCGATCAGCAACATGACCACTGAGTGGGGCGCGTAAGTGGCACCACAAGGAGAGGAGAAGTGAATCGTCCGAGAACACCACGCTGACTTGTCTCCGAATAGACTCTCCGGCCTGGTAGGATCCATAGCCTCAAACCAACCCGTCACAAATCTGACTTTGCTTCTAGTTCCCCATTGACTCTGTCCTTGAGCAGTGGATGACCGCCAGGGCCTCTACCGCCGCCATGATGAACCCCGACCACGCCAACCACGCCTTTACCCACGAGAAGATCGCAGACCTCATGGCCAACAAGCTCACCGCTGACCCTGGAGCTGTCTACGCCAAGACCCTTTACATCAACCTCTCCACCTTGTCCCCCTTTGTCTCCGGCCCCAACTCTGTCAAGGTCGCCACCCCCCTGAAGGACCTGGAAGCTCAGGACATCAAGGTCGACAAGGCATAGTGAGTTGATCAGAGCTCCTTACCACCCCTGACCCCACTGACACCTGCAGCCTGCTGTCCTGCACCAACGGCAGGAGGTCAGACATCGCCGCCGGCGCCAGGGTCTTCCGCGAGGCCGCTGAGAGGGGCGAGCCCGCCAAGGTCGCCCCCGGCGTCAAGTTCTACGTCGCCGCCGCCTCCCTCGTCGAGCAGGAGGCCGCCGAGGCCACCGGTGACTGGCAGGTCCTCGTCGATGCAGGCTGCGAGGTGCTGCCCTCGGGCTGCGGCCCCTGCATCGGCCTCGGAACCGGTCTCCTCGAGCCCGGCGAGGTCGGCATCTCGGCCAGCAACAGAAACTACAAGGGCCGCATGGGCTCCACCGCCGCCAAGGCCTACCTGGCCAGCCCCGAGGTCGTGGCCGCCAGCGCCCTCACGGGCAAGATCGCCGGCCCCGGCTGGTACAACAAGCCCGAGGGCGTGGAGAAGGTCATCATTGGCGAGGGCAGTGGCGACCATGTCGCCGACAAGGCCGTGAGCATCGAGGACGCCCTCGAGAAGCTCATCGCCCAGGCCGATAGCATGATCGCCGAGTCCGAGAAGGAGCAGGGCGGCGCCGCCGCCGAACCTGCCGCCGCCGCCGCCGAGGGCCCCGAGACCCTCACGGACATCCTGCCCGGCTTCCCCGAGAAGATCGAGGGCGACATCGTCTTCTGCGACGCCGACAACCTCAACACGGACGGCATCTACCCCGGCAAGTACACCTACCAGGACGACATGACGGCCGAGCAGATGGCCAAGGTGTGCATGGAGAACTACGACCCGGCATTCGGCACCGTCTCCCGGCCCGGCGACATCCTCGTATCCGGCTTCAATTTTGGCACAGGTATGTTTGCTTTCGGCAAGTCATGTGCTCATATCGACTAATCTCTACTAGGCTCATCGCGTGAGCAGGCTGCCACCGCCATCCTGGCCCGCGGCATCCCCCTCGTCGTCTCGGGCAGCTTCGGCAACATCTTCTCCCGCAACTCCATCAACAACGCCCTCATGGGCGTCGAGGTGCCCCGCCTCATCGAGCGCCTGCGCGAGACGTTCGGCAAGGCCGCCGACGCCGGCGACAAGGCCGTCCTGACGCGCCGCACGGGCTGGAAGCTGCTGTGGGACCTGCGCCGTAGCAAGGTCACCATCACGGAAGCGGACGGCAAGTCGTGGAGCGTCAAGGTCGGCGAGATGCCGCCCAACGTGCAGGAGGTCATCGCCAAGGGCGGCCTGGAGAACTGGGTCAAGGCCGAGATTGCCAAGTAAAGAGCTTGGGTTGGTTGTTGTATAAAACATGGGTTTTGTTTTTTTGGGAACAGGCCGGGGGTGGGTCATTCTGCAGGAACATACATCTCGTCTGGTAGATAAAAGACATCTTTTCGCGTTTCGCACCACGGTCAAAGTGAAGGATGATGGGAGAGGTTTGTTTCATGCTACGGATCGGGTACCGGCTCAAAGAACCCGCCCAGCTGCATGTCCGGGCTCGATGGCCGCGATTTCGCAACGTCCGATGCCGGCGGCGGCACCTCGTCCACCGGCACCAGCGCCCTTCTCCCCCGGCCGCGCACAAGGGCCTTGTGCTTCTTACTCCGCATATGCTTCTCCCACGTCTCCAGCGTCGTGGTAGTCGTGCCGCACAGCTCACACGTCTTCTGACACACGGTGCGCTCGGCCGGCGGCGCCGTCGCGGCATCGAGCACCCGTCGCGCCGTCGCCGACAGTTCTCCCGGGTCCGGCAATGGCCCAGTACCCTCGAGGAAGCGCCGTGCGACATCAACGGCGGGCTCAGCTACATTGACTGTCCACTGTGACACGTCGGTGCTATCGACGACGAAGAGGTGGCCCATGGCCCCGCGGCGCTGCTGCAGCAGCGGTACCGTCTTTGTCCGGATCCAACGCGTCTGCGAGTTGGCATACTGTCGCGTTGCCGTCTTCATCTGCTCAACACCGGCTCGGCGCAGGGCCTCGATCTCGGCGGCCGGGGCACCCTCGTCGACGGCTTTTAAGTACGGGCGGAACTCCTTGAAGCCGATGGACTGCCAGATGCCCTTGTCGAAGGCCACAGGCTCACCGCGCGCCTCGCGCTGCCGCACGTGCTCGTGCATCCCGGAGATCTCGTCCATCAGCCCCGCGTCCAGCATCTTGTCGATGCGCCCGTCCAGGCGCGCCCGCAGCACCTCTGTATCCGAGTGCACCCAGAACAACAGGCTCTCCCACGGGGCCTCGTCATCTTCGAGCCCGTCGACCACTTGGCCGCTGCCGCCCCCCTGGGCTTTGCGGAGCTTCTGCTCCTCATAGATCTCCGACGCAGGCCGCCCGTATTGGAGGTATATCTCGAGGGAGCGCCGGATCTTGCGGTGGTCGTTTGGGTGCCAGCGCGCGGCCATAACGGGGTCGACCTCCTTGAGCTTGGCCAGAATGACGTCGTTCGGCTCGGAGAGTATGGGGAAGTTGAGCTCGGAGTCCGCCTCCTTGTCGGTGCCGACGGTGATGTCCTTGAAGAGCAGGGCATTTGTATAGTAGTGGGTACCGCCGACGACGATGGGAAGGTTGCCGCGGGCGCGTATATCGGCGATCGTGGTCGCGGCTGAGCGCTTGAAGTCGTCGAGAGACCAGGGCGTGTCGTCGAGGCCGGTGTGGTCGAGGAGGTGGTGGGGGATGCCGCGGCGCTCGGCGACGGGCATCTTGTTGGTCACGATGGGCAGACCCTTGTAGAGTTGCATGGCGTCGGCGTTGATGATCTCGCCTCGGAACTGCGTCGCGAGTTCGACGGCGAGCTAAGGGCCCTGTGAGCATGAGGAGGGGTGTGGGTAGACGAGAGAGGAGAGGGTGTACTGACATCAGACTTGCCAGTGCCGGTCGAGCCCAGGACGACGACCAGGGGCTCGCGAGGTGGTCTCGGTGTTGCGGCCATGGTGATTGCGCGCGCTTGTCGTATGATGGCCTGTCGAGAACTACGCCATGCGATCATGCCCAGGTGGTGGGACGGCAGCCCTTGTTGCGAGGGCTTCACTTTTATGTGCAGGTTTCGGCCGAAGATTTGCTCCAACTTTGGGCGTCGTCGCTGGACCCTTCAACAGCCACCATTGTCACTCAAACTTTCCTCGGCGCATTTGGCCGAAAGTGACGTGGGTCAGTGGGGTCGAGCTGGGGTAGCATTCCATCCAATGGCGAAGCTCCCTTCGATTGGAGATTGCGCCGCACCAAAAAGTCGAGGTCACGTGTCCCTCCCCACAGCAGCCACCCTCTGGACACATCGACAATTTGGGGCCCAAGGGCCCGCCTGGGGGGCTTTGAAGCCAGATCGCAGCAGAACAGGCGAGAAGCGGCCGGCGCCCCCTGCACCACACCTACCCTACTAACACTACCGTCCTGTCCACTCCCTTCCCCCCCAAAAGCTCAACCCTCGAGCTTCTTTTCCCCTTCCCTCCTTTTAATACCTCTTGCCATCCACCACGACCTCGCCTCACCCCATCAATTCCCCCTCCCAAAAGCCTGGGTCCCATCGACGGCTCAGCTTTCTCCCCCCCCTTCTTCTTCTTGTTCGTCGGGGCGAATTGGATCCGTTTCGTTTCCCAGAGTAACCCCCTTTCGACGACCGCCAAAATGAGTTCCCGTGAGTCGCGCCCTCCATTCGCGTCGCGCAGCCGGCATCACGAAGTTGCCACGTCGCACCGACGAGCGAAAGATGCACTTCAAACTTGGGGGATCAACGGCTAACGTTTCCCCTTCTGCGCAGTTCGCTTCCTTGACCTGGTCAAGCCGTTCGTGCCGTTCCTCCCCGAGGTCCAGCAGCCGGAGACCAAGATCCCCTTCAACCAGAAGCTCATGTGGACGGCATTGACCCTCCTCGTGTTCCTCGTCATGAGCCAGATGCCCCTGTACGGCATCGTCTCGTCCGACAACTCGGATCCCCTGTACTGGCTGCGCATGGTCATGGCGAGTAACCGCGGTACGCTCATGGAGCTGGGTATCACCCCCATCATCTCCTCGGGCATGGTCTTCCAGCTCCTTGCCGGCACCCACATGATCGATGTCAACCTCGACCTCAAGTCCGACCGCGAGCTGTACCAGACCGCCCAGAAGCTTCTCGCCTTCATCCTGTCCGCCGGTACCGCCACCGTCTACGTCTTCTCCGGCCTCTACGGTCCTCCCTCCGACCTCGGTGCCGGCATCGTCTTCCTCCTGATTCTCCAGCTTGTTGTCGCTGGCATGATCGTCATCCTGCTCGACGAGCTCCTCCAGAAGGGCTACGGTCTGGGCTCCGGCATCTCGCTCTTCATTGCCACCAACATCTGCGAGTCCATCATGTGGAAGGCCTTCTCGCCCACGACCATCAACACCGGCCGTGGCCCCGAGTTCGAGGGTGCCGTCATCGCCCTCTTCCACCTGCTCCTTACCTGGCCCAACAAGCAGCGCGCCCTCCAGGAGGCCTTCTACCGCCAGAACCTCCCCAACATCATGAACCTCCTCGCTACCCTGTCCGTCTTCGCCGCCGTCATCTACCTCCAGGGCTTCCGCGTCGAGATCCCCGTCAAGTCTTCGCGCCAGCGTGGTGCCCGCGGCTCGTACCCCGTCCGCCTCTTCTACACCTCCAACATGCCCATCATGCTGCAGTCGGCTCTGTCCTCCAACATCTTCCTCATCAGCCAGATGCTCTACTCGCGCTTCTCCGACAACCTCCTCGTCCGTCTTTTCGGTGTCTGGGAGGCCCGCGACGGTAGCTCCCAGCTGTCCGCCATCTCCGGTCTTGCTTACTACATGTCGCCTCCTCTCAACATCAAGGACGCTCTGATCGACCCCATCCACACCGTCGTCTACATCGTCTACATGCTGACCGCCTGCGCCATCTTCTCCAAGACCTGGATCGAGGTTTCCGGCTCCAGCCCCCGCGACGTTGCCAAGCAGCTCAAGGACCAGGGCCTCGTCATGGCCGGCCACCGCGACCAGTCCATGTACAAGGAGCTCAAGCGCATCATCCCCACCGCCGCCGCTTTCGGTGGTGCCTGCATTGGTGCCCTCTCCGTTGCCAGCGACCTCCTTGGCGCTCTCGGCTCCGGCACCGGTACCCTTCTCGCCGTCACGTGAGTACTCCCGTCGTCCATCTTCCCCGCTATCAGCTAACCCTTTCCCCAGCATCATCTACGGCTACTTCGAGATTGCCGCCAAGGAGGGTGACCTCAGCGGCATGAAGGGCATGATCATGGGCTAAGCAGCCCGTGATCGTTGCAACGGGACTGTCCCGTCCCGGGAACAAGCTTCTTCCTTTGTCTTCCCCGGAGCTTGGGTCATTTGCGGTTGGCGGCGGCCATCGTGTAATATCAAGGAAACAGAAAAGCAGGTCTTACTTTGCGTCCGTCTCCCAGCCCCGAGAAGGGCTGGAAGGGGACGGCGATTGGAGGGAGGGCCCCGCGCTTCTTTGGGGGATGACGAGATTTTTCAAGCATGGAGCGGTCTCTTGGCAGAGCAGTGACGATGACAGAGGTTGAATGGTCTGGCCGGGAGTAGGGAGGCCAGCGAAAAACATGACGGCAGTGGAGGCCTCGCCATCTGGGTGAGGCCATATTGCTGAGAGACATGTATTCCAAACCACGGTTGATTTCATGCGCACATGCCATCTGGTAACGTGATGATGCAGGTGCTACAGTAACTCTCCAGCGTTGTCTCCGCAGGGGCGTCGTCGGACCAGACGCGTTCTGTCAGACGCGTCGCCGGGTCCTAAAGGAATGGACAAGAAAGCCTAGACATTCGCCGGTGGCCTGGTCGGGCTTCTGGTGTCATTGGGTGAGACAGGCCGGTTCGCTTGGCTCCAGGTACGCATCCCATGCCTCCGGCTCAGGACGTTCACTGAGACCAATGGGAGACGTGGCGGATGGAATGACGGGTTACGAACCGCACGCTCGCTGGCAGCATGGGTTCCGCGAGGGCCGATGCCGGAGGAGCAGGGGCATTTTTATCTGATCATCAGATGTCGGATTCCGGATCGACTGCCATATGGCAAGGGGTGTACCGTGTGAGAGGGAGGGGCACCCAATCACATGGGTCCGGGTTGGGAGGGGAGATTAGGACTTGGGCGTTGGGACAGTTGTCCTCGAGCGGGCATATGCAGTGCAACTTGAACGGGAGGACGGACGATCGGTGGGACAAGGTCGTGGCGAGAGCCGTTGTTGTGCTACGAGGGTTGGGGACGAGGGGTTTGATATGACATGGTGGTTCGGCCAAAAAGTCACGGAAGATGGCTGGAGCATGTATTTCCCCTGGCATCATATCTGCTAGAGATGGTGTCAGCGGCGGTGGGAGGCTGGTACTCTGCTGAGATTGAGGCCGGGGAAGCCCAGACCTGTTGACAATGCCCTGGGCCATTGAAGCACCTGCAGGATGATATGCATGGACTTCGGCTAGGGGAAGCCAGAAGAACGAGCCGCGGGGGAGGGGTCCCGTTCGTCCCGTTCGTCACCGCCAGTCCTGGCCGTATCTCCAGCCTTTGAGCTGTGCAGGTGGTCGGTCCAGGGGGAGCGGGCGTCCAGGTGCATGAGACGGGACTGTCGGCAGCACGCAGCGCCGTTGATGGCTGGGCGGTGTGTAGCCAGGCAAGCCAGGTAGCGTTCTGTTGCTAAGCTGCTAGCCGACAGTGGCGGCAGGGCAATGCATCGCATCGCATCGTGCAAAGGTGAGGTGCGTGGTATCCGGGGTTCCGTGGCGAATCGGCGAGCCTGAAGAGGCATGGGATGGAGGGGACTGGATGGTGGTTTGTGCGTGCTAGCTCCGCGTCATGACTCCGCCGAACTGCATTGCAGATGGATGGGGTTCCAGTGTTTGAGGTGGCTCTTTCCTGGCAAGAGGTTCGCGGGGGAGGAAGGAGTTTTGGCGTTCTGTTGTGGCGATGTCCCTAAAACTCATCGGTTTGAAATTTAAAATGTTTTCTTCCGATGACCGATTGTTACATCACTGACCGATCGAATTGGCAAACAAAATACACGGAGAGATTTGGGAAGAACGAGCGGAGACAAGATTAGATCGGGACCATCGAGCATACACTACCGTCGTTCTTTCCTCCAAGGCAGGCTCCACTTCGGTTCCTGCTCCTAGCATTCTTCCAGGTTACGAGATTGTTTTTGCTCCCGCCTCGGCATCTTCCTTTCTCTTCACACAGGAATCACCTCTCGTCTCTCATCTCTTCCTCCTCGCTTCCTGTCTGTCACTTTTCCTCCTCCCTACACGTCGCCCTATTGTTCATTGACAGACCAACACCGAGCCTGCCCTGGCTGGACTCTGTCCCGACGACACCACCCACCTCGGCCGCCGAACACCCCTCGTCCGCTACGAGCCGGGCTTGGAGCCGCCGATCCCACGACCCAGACCAAAAAGGTGGCAAGGAGAGCACGGTTGCCGTCATAAATACGTGCGCGTCGGTCGAACCACACATTCCTTTTTCCATACAGCCCACCACCACCACACACACCGCACACCTGTCCGGCTGTCGGATCCGACCTCGACGACGGAGAAACGGGCACAGCACGAAACGACGTGTCTCCCCGCGATCGCCAATTCCCCTCGTCGCACACTCAACCTGCATGAGCATCGCGTGCGCCAACAATGGGTTTTGCGCAGTGCGGGTGGCCGATATGGCAGGTCGATGACTTCTCCCTGTGCTTCCAGCAAGAGTGCGCACTTCCCCATGGTTCCTCCTCCTACCGTCACATGCATGCTGACACGGCCTCGCGCCCGCCCGCAGCTACCTCAAGTCTCTCTTTCCCTTAATCATAATAGGCGCCTCCGTCCTCCTCCTCCTCGCCGATCACATCCCCCGAGCGATCACAAAGTTCAGGAAGCGTGGGTACACTGAACTCCCGAATCCGATCGATAACCGCAGGAACAGCGCCGTCGATCACACCGACATCCCTCCCGACGAACAGGACGAGATCGACACCGACGATGAGATCCTCGCCATGAACGGGAACGGCGGAGGCGGCCGCCTCTCGCTCGTCAAGACCACCACCAGGGGCTCCATTATTCAAGCCGATAGCCCACCCGGCCAGAGCCTGTCCGTCTTCGTCGAGGAGGCCGCCATCGCCGGCATCATCGCCGTCTACGTCGTCGCCCTCGTCAACGGTGGCTATGGCGAACAGGGAAAGATCTCTGCCGTTGCTGGCCTCGTCGCCTGGCTCTATGTCTTCGCCATTGCGACCTTGCGCCTGTTCCTCGGTAACACTGTCTACCGCGTGCCTCGTCTCTGGAACCACACAGCTGCCATCTACGCCTGCCAGTGGCTTTTCCACCTGGCTCTCTTCCGCTCCGTGCTCATCCGCCCCAGTTCGCGCCTCATCCAGATCCTCGTCATTGTCGAGTTCGCCCTGACGACTCTGCTCTTCGGCATGGCCGTGTCCACCCGCAAGGGCAACAAGACGGTGCTTCTCGAGTGGGAGGATGACATTGAGCCCTCGCGCGAGCCTCTCGCCTCGTTGCTCTCCCTGGCCACCTTTTCCTGGATTGACCCCTTGGTCTGGCGCGGCTACAAGGAGACCCTTGAGATGAAGTCTATCTGGAACCTGATGCCCAAGGACAAGGCCGCAGCCGTCCTGGCCGACTACCGCCAGCTCAAGAGGACCACCTCCCTGGCGTTCCACCTCCTTGGCTACTTCAAGAAGGAGCTGCTCTTCCAGTGCTTCCTCGCCTTCGTCGGCGCCATCTTCACCTTCGCCCCAACCCTCCTGCTGCGTGCCATTCTAGAGTACGTGGAGCAACCGGACCAGGCACCCCGGAACGTCATCTGGCTCTACGTCATGCTGCTGCCCGTTCTCGACATGGTGCGCTCCTTCGGCGACGGTATGGCCCTCTGGGTCGGCCGTAAGATCTGCATCCGCATCCGCGCTATCATTGTCGGCGAGATCTACGCCAAGGCCCTGCGCCGCAAGGCCGCCGCCGGCAAGGACAAGGTGCTGGGAGAGAACAAGAAGGACGCGACTAGCGGCGGCGGGTTCTTCGACAAGGTCAAGCGCAAGCTTGGCCTGAAGAAGGATGATGAAGCCGAAGTCGCGGCAGCTGCCACGGCATCCGCCGCCAAGGCTGACAAGGCCGAGGACGAGCAGGCCAACCTGGGCACCATCATCAACCTCATGTCTGTCGACAGCTTCAAGATTGCCGAGATCACGGCATACCTCCACTTCCTGTGTGCCGCCGCGCCGACTCAGCTCATTATCTGCGTCGTCCTGCTCTGGCAGGTCCTGGGCCGGAGCGCCATTCCCGGCCTCGTGGTCATGGTGCTGCTGCTTCCGGTGAACTACGGGTTCGCCCGGGGCTTCACCGTCACCTCGAAGCGCATCCTCGCCGCCACTGACAAGCGCATTAACGTGACCAACGAGATCCTCAACAACATTCGCATCATCAAGTACTTTGCGTGGGAGGAGCGCTTCGGCC
Organism: Plectosphaerella cucumerina; assembly: GCA_020746995.1. Taxonomy (NCBI): domain Eukaryota; kingdom Fungi; phylum Ascomycota; class Sordariomycetes; order Glomerellales; family Plectosphaerellaceae; genus Plectosphaerella; species Plectosphaerella cucumerina. The sequence goes on from JAGPXD010000002.1 coordinate 6,019,298, forward strand.
GCATCGTCGACGAGAAGCGCGCCGTTGAGCTCATGGCCCTGCGCTCCCGCTTCATCGTGTGGTCGTGCGCCGTCGCCGTCTGGAACTCGGTCCCCGTGCTCATCACCTTCTTCTCCTTCCTCATGTTCACCGTCTTCGAGGGCAAGCCGCTGTACCCCTCGGTCGCCTTCACCGCCATCTCGCTGTTCATGCTGCTGCGCGTGCCCCTGGATCAATTCGGCGACATGTTCGCTCACGTGCAGGAGACAAAGGTTTCGCTGGACCGTGTCGAGGAGTTCCTCATGGAGCCCGAGACGGAGAAGTACGAGCAGCTCGGCGAGGACAACGTCGACGACGACGGTAACAAGGTCATCGGATTCCGCAACTCGACTTTCATCTGGGGTGGCAAGAACACGGTCGCCGAGGACGGCTCCATGGCTTTCCGGCTACTGGACCTCAACGTCGACTTCAAGATTGGTCAGCTCAACATCATTGCCGGCCCCACCGGCTCTGGCAAGACGTCCATGCTCATGGCCCTCCTGGGTGAGATGACCATCATGAGCGGAAGGGTGTACTGCCCGGGTGGACGCAGCCGTGAGGACGTTCGTCCGGACCCCGAGACTGGGCTGGCCGATACCGTGGCCTACGTTGCGCAATCGGCCTGGCTCGTCAACGCCAACATCCGCGACAACATCCTCTTCTCGTCGGAGATGGATGAGGCCAGGTACCGGAACGTCATCGTGGCTTGCGCCCTTGAGCGTGACCTCGACATCCTGGACAACGGCGACGAGACGCTGGTCGGCGAAAAGGGCATCACGCTGTCGGGCGGCCAGAAGCAGCGTATCTCGCTAGCCCGCGCGCTCTACTCCAACTCGCAGCACCTGCTCCTGGACGACTGCCTGAGCGCTGTCGACTCGCACACGGCCCAGTGGATCTTCAACGTCGCCATCAAGGGGCCCCTGATGGTTGGCCGGACCTGCATCCTCGTTACCCACAACATTCAGCTCTGCGTGCCATCCTCGCGCTACGTCGTCATGCTCGAGAACGGCCGCGTGACCGTGCAGGGCGAGACCACGGAGCTCATCGACTCGGGCAAGCTCGGCGAGGACATCCAGCGGTCCCGCCCCGGCACCGCGTGCGCCTCGCAGATGCCGTCGCGCGTGCCCTCGAGTGTCGGTGACGACATGTCCGAGACGGTCGTCAACGGCGAAGACCAGCCCGGAGGCAAGCCGTCCAAGCCCAAGAAGAAGGTGAACAAGGACGCCATGGAGGAGACAAAGGCGGAGGGCGCTGTCAAGTGGTCCATCATCAAGCTGTACCTCAAGAACATGGGACCTTGGTGGTTCTGGATTGTGGCTGCCATCATCTTCACCGTGCAGCAGATGTCGGGCGTCGCCACGAACATCTGGGTTCGGGAGTGGGCGAACCAGTATGTGGCCGAAAAGGTGGACCGGATCGACTTCTCGACAGCGTCGCAGAGCTATAGCTCGCAGACGATCACGCCCACGTACTTTGCGCACATTGCGCACTACGGCTTCCTCGGCAACTCGACGACATTTGGCATCTGGGCGGCGGCGGACGTCAACGTCGGGTATTACCTCACGGGCCTCGCGGCCATCGGTGTCGCGGGTGCCGCGGTGGCGTTTGCAAGGGACGTCTGGATTTTCTTCGGGTCGCTGACGGCGTCCAAGAAGATCCACCAGGACCTCATGACGGCCGTGTCGCGGGCCAAGTTCAAGTTCTTCGACGTGACGCCTCTGGGCCAGCTGATGAACCGGTTCAGCAAGGATCTCGAGGCCGTGGACCAGGAGGTGGCGCCCATCGCCATCGGCGTGCTGTCGTGCGCGCTGGCCATCGTGGTCACGGTGGTGCTCATCGCGTCCATCACGCCGGGTTTCCTGATCGCAGGCATTTTCATCACGGGCGCGTACTGGCTGGTCGGACTGTTCTACCTGCGGGCGTCGCGCGACCTGAAGCGGCTCGAGTCGGTGCAGCGTAGCCCGCTGTTCCAGCAGTTTGGCGAGACGCTGTCAGGCATGACGACGATTCGCGCGTACGGCGACGAGCGGCGGTTCATCCGCGAGAACCTGCACAAGATCAACACACAATCGCGGCCGTTCATCTACCTGTGGGCGTGTAACCGCTGGCTGGCTTTCCGCACGGATCTGCTCGGCGACCTGGTGTCCTTCTTTGCGGGCGTCTTCGTCATCCTCAGCCTGGGAAAGATCGATGCTGGCGCGGCGGGTATCTCACTCAGCTACGCCATCGGTTTCACGGAGAACGTGCTGTGGCTTGTGCGGCTGTACGCGCTCAACGAGCAAAACATGAACTCGGTGGAGCGCATCAAGGAGTACCTGGACGTGGAGCAGGAGGCCGAGCCGGTGGTGGAGAAGAACCGGCCGGCGGCCAACTGGCCCAGCAAGGGGTCCATCGAGTTCATCAACTACACGACGTCGTACCGCAAGGAGCTGGATCCTGTGCTCCGCAACCTGAGCTTCAAGATCAACCCTCGCGAGAAGGTGGGCATCGTCGGACGCACGGGCGCCGGCAAGAGTTCCTTGGCGCTGGCCATTTTCCGGGCGCTCGAGGCCGACGAGGGCAAGATTCTCATCGACGACGTTGATATTGGCCTCATCGGGCTGCGCGACCTGCGCGAAGCGATCACGATTGTGCCGCAGGACCCGACGCTGTTCATGGGCACGCTGCGCAGCAACCTGGATCCGTTCGACACGTACACGGACGAGGAGATCTTTGCGGCGCTGCGCCAGGTGCAGCTGATCGCCGATCACGAGTCGACGACCCGGCCGCAGACGCCACTGCTGCCGGGCACCCCTACCATTGTGATGACGCCGGCAGCCGAGGGAGGCGCCAGTGCCGCTGGATCCGTGGCACCGGCGACCAACAAGAACATCTTCCTGGACCTGTCGTCGACGGTCAGCGAGTCCGGGTCCAACCTGTCACAGGGCCAGCGGCAGCTTCTTTGCCTCGCCCGTGCGATCCTCAAGAAGCCGTCGGTGCTCGTCATGGACGAGGCCACGGCATCCATCGACTACGCGACCGACGCCAAGATCCAGGAGGTCATCCGCGAGCAGACTAGCACCATCATCACCATTGCCCACAGGCTGCAGACCATCGTCGACTACGACAAGGTCCTGGTCCTGGACAAGGGCAGCGTGGTCGAGTACGCGCACCCGTACGAGTTGATCCGCAAGGACAAGGGCGTCTTCCGCGGCATGTGCGAGACGAGCGGCGAGCTGGAGCTGCTGATCAAGGCGGCCAAGAAGAAGTGGGATTCGGGACGGCTGGTGGATGTTGACGAGGCGTAGGTGATGGAATTTTGTGTATATGGGCTGGAGGGGGAGCATTTACACGGAGTTTGAGGCTTTTGTGTCATTACCATCTTTTTCCTATGTCGTGTTTTATTATATCTCCTTTTTCTTCTTGGTCTACGAATGTAACCGCCGGGTGTATCTAGACGGGTGGTCGGTCATGGCGTATCTGGTCGTGGTAGAGGGAATGAAAAAGGATATTGTCTTGGAAGTTTGATGTAAACAATGAGGCAGGCCGTGATTGGGGATGGTCTCTTCAGTGGTCGTCTCAGATTGGCACGGATATGTCGGTGCGACTCGCTGGTGTTTTCGGTCAGGGCCGAGATTCCGTCTGTTCTATTTGCAGCCGAGACCGAGCTCGACCACAGGCCGGGAGACGAGAAACTTCAGGGTCCAACTCCCTGAGACATCCCCCCCAAAGCTTCGGGTGGCCTGGCTTGCCTGGCCCAAATAGATGGCTTACCTAAGGCGGCGACCCGCTATTGCCTCTAGTGTTAGTGCTCGGGTTGTGGGTCTCATGCATAAAGGTGGACCCGCTCTGCAACGCCGCTTCCTCCGCCCAGCATTGAACGCTGACGACGACCAACCAGACGGCGGTGCTCAGCCCTGGAGGCGAAGTTCCCCTCGAACCGTAGCCTGAAGTCGGAGCAAAAGCCTGGCTGGCCTTTTAAGTCTCGTCTCCTCCCACCATCTCCGCGGCTGCCTGCCCTTCCAGCCCTCGCCATCGCCTGACGTCCCGTCGGAGCATCGCAGAGTATTCTTATCGTTACCACTGCCGCCAGTGTCACTTCTTCGGCATTTCATCGGTCGGCTTCCTAAGCAGTACTCGCCTCTGAGCTTCCGATACCAGCCAGACCCGATACCGATACCTACCTCCACGATGAGCATGCCCGGGTCGTTCAGCCCCAAGGCCGCGGCAGCCGACACGAAGGACTCCAAGGGCCCTCTCCCCGGCCCTTCGCCGTCCGTCCGCCTCGGCGAGGGCTCCGACGCCTTCTCGCTGCATAGCACCGCCGCGGCGGGCGACCGGTTCTACGACGAAGACCCCGCCGAGCTGCAGGCCGACGACCTCCCGCCGCTGTACACCGACGACCCTGACGGCGCCATCTCGGCAGCGAACCCCCTCGCCCCCGCCCCCGGCAGCTTCACAAACGACGGCCTCGTCGCGCCCTTCCGCCACGAGGTCGACGGCCGCGAGTACTTCATCGACCGCCGCCTCGACACGGACCCCTCGTTCCTGCAGCGCCACATCGAGGCCCTCGCCATCTCCCCGCCCCGACCCTTCGTCCATCTCCGCGGCACCCACTCGGAGACGGTCCGGCGCGACGGCAAAACAGAAAAGAAGACCCACGTCGATTTCGACGTAAAGCTCGAGCTCACGCCCTTCCTCTACAGCAACGTCACCACGCGCGAGTCCTGGCGCGAGGTCCGCACCGCAGACCCCTTCGCCAAGGTCCGCCGCGGCACCGTCTTCCCCACGCGCGCCCCCGGCTTCGGCGGCGCCAGCGGCGGCGCCATCGAGGCCGGCAAGCCCGCGCTCGAGGAGTGGTGCCACCGCTACTGCGCGTCGCACGCGGGCCTCAAGTCGTTCATGCTCCGGCGCGAGGTCGTGGGCTTCAACGAGGAGCTCGTGCGGCAGAAGCTCGAGAACCTCGTCCGCGCCACAAACTACCGCGGCCGCGTCGCCGTCACCTTCCCCGTGCTCGACGAGACGGTCGAGGTGTACAATGACGCGCGCACCAACCGCTGGCGCCTTCTCCCCTGGGTGCGCTGGCTCTTTGTTTTTACCCTGCTCTTCGTCTTCTCCTGGCCGTGGCTCTTCTTCCGCACCGCTCGCTTCGAGGTCGTCGAGGCCGAGTGGGCGTTCTCGCGCTTCGTCGAGGGGGCTGGCGCGGCGAGGCGGGAGTATGTGAGCGTCAGCGAGGAGCACTGGTATAACATGTGGGCGAGGGCGATCCGTCGGGCGGTGTTGGAGAGGAGGCAGGGCACGCTGGATCAGGGGGATCTGCTGGCGGCCGAGGGGGCGCAGGGCCAGGCGTTTGATGCGCAGCAGCAGCAGCAGGGCGGGGCGATGGGGGGTTTCGTGAGGGCCGGGGTTACTGCTATGAATGCGGTGAACCAGCACTTTGGCTGGGGAGGGGACTGCTAGGTTGATGATGGTGGTGTGTGGTGGTTTCGTTCCTTTTGCTGGCGGTTTGCGTGGGGGAGTTTTCTTGCTTGGCTCTTGCTACTTGCACATTACGAGTATGATGAATACGCAATGGACATACCACTCAAGATGTATAGGATGCGATGTGTAAAGATGCTGGATGTTAGTATGTAGAAATGCCCAAAGTCATGATGTTCTGAGCCAAGCACTCAGGGGCCGACTCGGTGTCCGGTGAGATGACCAAAATGCCCCGCTACCCCGCCACACCGAGACCCCAGTCACGTCCCACCCTCGACTTCAGACCATCACACACCCCGAAAGCGAAGCATCTTCACTCACCCATCTCTTCACCAACCTCACACCTGAGACCATGGACGTCCCGAACCCACGGCGCGTGCTGGCGCTGGCATCCTCAGACCAGTCCCATATCCTCAGCCGCGTGCTAAAAGGTGCGTCAACATCCTCCCTCCCTAACCCTTCGTTTGCTTACCAAATCAGACCTCACCGGCACCGCACCCGAACCGACGACATCAACTTCAACAGGCCCCTCCCTCGCGGGAATCACGCACATGCTCCCCCTCAAGACGGCGTACTACACGACATCAGTCCCCATCTGGATCGATCTGGTGGACGAGCCGGCCGAGTGGGCCGAGACATTCCTGTCGCCCGAGGCGCGGGAGGTGCTGGGCGTGCTGGGCGGCGTGGCTGTCGTGTTCCCCATGGATGGCGGGGATGAGGCAGCGCAGAAACTCATCCGCGAGGCGGGGAGGGTGGTGCAAGAGGGACTCGGCGGCTGGGGCTGGGACGGGGTTGGACTCGGCATCGGCGTGGGCGAGGGGACGGCTGATGCGGCGGATAAGTGGGAGGGGCTCTGTGGTGAGAGCGGGTTGGAGTTTGTCCATGTCCGTGGGGGAGAGAAGGATAAGGGAAAGAATGAGTTTGGAGGTAAGTCTGCCGGGCAGTTTTGGGGGAGGATATGCTGACAAAGTGTGTAGAGAAGATGGGGATCGCACGGGTGTTGGAGGCGCTCGAGGCGAATGACTGGGCACAACTGGATGATGGGGTAGGAGAGAGCGATGGGGAGGCTGGGTATGACGATGGCGACGTGCTGGACCCGGAGAGCCTGGAGTTTGGCTTTGACAAAACGGACTTTGAGGGGCTCAAGAGGGCCATTTGGGGCCTGGATGATGAAGCCGGGGAGGGGTCAGCTGAGGACGGCAAGCAAAAGACCAGCGATGGGAAGCAGGAGGAAGATGTTCTGGGCGAGGAGGAGGTGGAGAAGCTTGAGGTTATGATGCGCAAGCTGCAGGCGGTGCGGGACCTGAGTGCGGGCATGCCGGAGGAGGAGAGGAAGAGGCTTGCGGCAAGGGCTGTGGGTGAGGTGATGAAGGATTTCTAGGTGCGCCTGAGGTGTGAGGAATCAAGGCTTGGTTGGTCTCTTGCTGACTTTGGAAGTTTTAAGGAGGCAATTCGAGAGCTGGATGCTTCCAGAGAGGCCATACTGATATCCAATGCCTGGTCGAAGAATTTCCTATGTGTGCGACCGTTGAACAGCATTCTCTCCAACCTGAAGGGTTCTGAAACTGAAAGACTTGATTCTTTGAATCCAGCGCTATAACGCCGAGTGGCTTGGTCCCTTGTTTCGACATCACTTCGACGTGCACCACCACACGTCCGATACCTCAAAGGCCGCCATTTTGCCATTCAATGCAATGAAGCAACCCCAAAGAGTCCACAGGTAAGAAAATTACCTATTTCATCAATCTGGAAGGAAGCCATGGCGTTCGTGCGTCCGTGCCTTCCCCCGTGCCTGCCGCCGTTACTGCCACTGCCTATGCAGTGACGTACGTGCCTTCACTTTTCCTCCCTCCCACCCGGTGGCTCCTTCTCTCGTCGCCAACTCTCGCTAAGCGCAGACTCTGCATCGCCACCACAACAACAAACAGAAGCCACCGCTCGAAACGATGGCCTCCAAGTACAGGATGCTCTTCCGCTCGCGTGCGGTGACGCACCCGAACCCTGTCGCGCGCAGGCTGTTCCATATCGCGGACACCAAGAGGACCAACCTCATCATTTCCGCGGACTTTAAGGACTCCCGGAGCCTTCTCCGCTGTGCTGATGGTAAGTACTTCATGAGCAGGTGCTATGTTCAACGCTGACCTAGATAGCCCTCGGCCCTTACATTGTTGCGCTGCAGACAAACTCGGCTCTGATCCCGGACTTCAGCGACATCACAGTCAACCATATCAAGTCCATCGCTGCCAAGCACAACTTCCTTCTCTACGAGACTCACTACGTCCGCGATGATTCACTTCGTGTCGAGAACTGGGCGGACATCATCGCCGTGTCCGCGGCAGGAGACACTCTTGCGTCGCTTGTTCAGGCCATCAGCGAGCCTGACTTTGCCTGGCGAGGCAACAGGGCTATTGTCGCGGCCCCAGAGATGGACGTCAAGAGAGCTGCAGCCATCGGCTTCTTCAGCCATGATTGTGTCGAGGAGGCCCGAGAGAACCCGGCCTACATCATGGGATTTGTCGCCCCTCAGGGAGCTGTAAGTAACACCCTCTTCTTCCCAGCTCACCTCTTTCCCAAGAGAGATACGTGAAACTTCTACAAAGGCGATTGCTGAATCTGTGAAATAGTACAACATGTCTCGAGAGCGACAGGATGCCGGAACCGGCACCTCAGCTGAGGACGAGGATTTTGTTCACCTCACCACCATCGGCCTTGAGCCCATGATCAAGGACGACCACCGCCAGCTATACTTTCCCCTCGCCCACGGCGCCGTCAAGGCCGGATCCGACTTTGTTGTTGTCGGCCGCGACGTCTGCGCCTCGATGAACCCCGTTGCTGCGGCCAGGCGGTGCCGCTTCGAGGCGTGGGACGCGTACGAGTCCAGGCTGCCACCTATCAGGAACGTGTGGGTGAAGAAGTGGGAGTTTGGCTGGGTCAAGCGGCCTGGATTCGGAGAGGCCGTGATGCAGTACCGCGGTTAAGGTGGAGGCCATGTCGAGGATTCTGTTTGTGTTGGAGTATATCGGCAGGGTGTTTTCATGTGTTTGACTCCTGCTGTATTTGAGGGCCCTGGGTAGCTGCCGACTTTGCAATGGCATCTGAGCATATGAATCACCATGGGGCACTTGATGACTGGGTCTGCCCATGCATTCCATGCATCTTGCCATGTTTTCAGTCTGTTGGGCATAGCTTCATGACCAGGCTGCAAAAAGCAAAAAGACCCCCTCCGGGCATCCTGCTATGCAGGAATCCGGAGGGGTAGAAAACCGCCTACCCACAGCAGCTGAGGCGGGCGAGTTTTACTCTGGCCAGAAGGGGAATCGAACCCCCTCGCCGTGCCAATAATTCGCCAGAATCATTACTACTAAACTGTAGTCGCGTTGGGACATCGACGGTCTGTAAAAGGTAGAATAATTCGGGGGGTTATAAAGGAAGGTAGGTACGCGGTGCAGTGTAGTGGTGGATGCACGTGCTCAGGGGCGGCGCCCGCAGCGATGGGTCCACCCCCGGACGGCCCGGGGCTCTTGAGATGGCAGCCACACGACGGTGCCTTTAGTGCGGGCACCTGCCAGATTACAGCGCCCGCAGGCCAACTTAACTTCAACTTCAACATCATCACACTCCTTCACCAACATGTCCATCCTCGCACTCCAATCTCCCACACCGCTATTAAAAGACCACCTCCCGATCGGAACGCTCTTCCCGCCGTGATCTCCCGTCGATGACACGCAACCCTGGTGCCGTCTTGGCTGCCTCCCGACCCGAGGCGTTTAGCATGTTTTGCCCCTCGTCTCTTGCCGTGTCAGGTTGCCCTCCTCGCCTGGGCCTTCCTCCCCCGTCTCCACGCCTAGACGACTGCTGATAAGCTTAATCGCGATAAACACCAGACCAAACATCATGGCGTGCGAGGGATAGACAGGGGACGGCATGGGCTTTTTGGAAAGTCGCATGACGCCTCGCGAGTGTCGCATGCCAGCTTACATCGGCCACTATTTTCCTCGCGATGGATACCTCCCTGGGTAGCCTTCAACTGGTCAATCGACGTAGCAGGTCAATTGCCGTAGCAGTTCAATTGCCGTAGCAGGTCAATCGACGTTGCAGCTCAACCGGCGCAGCAGCTCAACCGACACAGCAGTCCAATCGACACAGCAGTCCCAGCTGTCATGCGACACTCGCGAGATGTCATGCGATTTACCAAGAAGCCGACGGCATGGGTTGGGGGGACCACCCCTGGGAGCCCTTTGCGTTTCACCCCGGCTTGCGGTTTCGCCGGACTTGGCGACGGAGGCTGAGGCTGGGCAGGGCACGACTCTCGTCTGCAGCATGTCCTGACCCTTGAGCAGCCCGTGCGACTACGACGTGGGAATTTGATATGGTCAAGAGGCTGCCGCTCTTCTCTGCTCTCCGTCTTCATCCCATTCTGTCGCTCTCCCATCTTCTCTTCTAATCCAAACTAATAGTAATATTCTCCGCGTTGACGTGGCTGTCCCTCATTACGACCCTTTTTACCACCCATCAGCCGGCTGATCTTTATACCTTTCACTTCAACGACCCGACATCTATTTTGCAGTTAATCTAGTCACAAGATGATCTCCTCAACCTTCTTCTCGGCCCTCATCGCCCTCCCCCTTGTGGTAGCCGGACCCGTCCCCGTCATCCACCAGGCCGCCGTCGCCGTCCCTCCGCAGGCCGGAGGCGGAGGCCTGGGCCCCTTCGACTTCACCTCGACTTACAACCTCGTCGCCACACCGGATCGCGTGCGCAACGCAGAGAGCGCAGAGGCACCGGGCGAAGCCGGCGCCATCGGCTACTACAACTACGGCATCAACAGCGAGCTCGACGTTATCTGCTGGTATGCTCCCTCCCTCCTTCCCCCTACCCCCTCCCCTGACCTAACTGACATCCCCAGGAACATCACGCTCATGGGTGTTACGGGCCCCTATGACTCCCCCGCCCTGACGGCAACACACATCCACGAAGCCGCAGAGGGCACCGCCGGTCCCCCACGCATTGCCTTCCCCAACCCCGAGCCCGCCGACTCGGGACCCGAGGTCGTCAAGCGCACGGCAGGCTGCTTCAAGGGACCTTTCGTCACCGGCATCCAGGGCGCTGACGGCACTGATACCGGCGCCGGCTTTACCCTCAAGCAGATCGAGGCCAACCCCGCCGGCTTCTTCACCGACTCGCACACTGTTGTTTCTGTCGCGGGCGTTGTCCGGGCTCAGCTGCAGGCCAACGCGCCGGGGGCTGTTGCCGGCGCCGCTCCCGGGGTTGTTGTCCAGCCTGGTCAGGCTGCTAGGACGTGTACCACGCAGGTCATCCAGCTCGGCCCGCCGCTCACTGTTGTGTGCCTGAACTAAGGGGGTTGATACTTAGACATAGATAGACTGCAAGATATACACTTGGTCGATTGTCTTCCGTGAGTTGGCTGTAAATTAGGTTGATGACCACTTACATGCAAGCCCAGTCCTGTCTGGAATATGCAAACGGCCTCCAGCCAAGTCATTGGTGCGATGGACTGGCCGTATATCACCACCTTCACCTCTGTCTCGCCTTGGAGGGAGGGACACAGGTCTTGCAAGTATTCCACGATCAAATTGAGCTTCTAAGAAAATTGACACAGTACTATACAATACCAAGCGGAGAGTTTCACCACCACATGCACCCCTACTCAGCCTCCCCATCAACCTTCACCACAACCTTCCCCTTCGCATGCCCCCCCGCCATAACCTCATACGCCTTCACCGCATCCTCCATCCCAAACTCACTGCCCACAACAACCCTCACCTCCCCCCTCCCCACCATCCCCATCACATCCTCCATCTCCTCCACGCTCGCCCCCATCACAGTAACCGTCGTCCACTTCCTCCCCGTGCCCCCAAGCCACTCCGCCCTCGGCCACAGCGCATTCGCCTGACTGACCAGAAATGAACCCACAAGCGCCGGCAGCGAGTGCCTCGCCGGCTTGAGCCCGATAGCCGCATACGTCCCCTCGGGCTTCAAGAACCCCCCGCAACGGACGTATAACTCCTGAATCCCAATAGCGTCAATAACCACGTCAAACGGCTTCCCGCCATATCGCGCCGTCAGCTCCGCGTGAAGAGGGGAGTATGCCCCTCGGTCGAGGACCTACAAACGTGTCAGCCATACTCCAGAAGTTAGTCCGGGAAAACGAACCTCATCAGCCCCCAGCCCCTTGACCAACTCGACATTCCCCCCAGAACAAACACCCACGACAAACCCTCCAGGCCCAACAGCTCTCCTCACCATCTGAATCGCCAAACTCCCAATTCCCCCCGCCGCAGCATTAACAAGCACCCGTCCCCCTTCCCTGACCTCTCCCGCCCTAACAAGAGCCCTCGCACACAATCCCGCAAGTAACACCGCCCCCGCCTCCCGCAGCCCAACGCCCGCGGGCACTGGCACAGCATACTTCGCCGGAAAAGCGACATACTCCTTCAACGCCCCCTCGCCCGTAGGCCAAGTATACGCCACCGGTAAAAACGCCGCAATCCGATCCCCGACCTTGAACCGCGCCCCCGTCCCGTCCGGTGCCCATCTGTCGACAACAACGCCCGACAAATCAAGCTCCGGCACCGCCGTCTTGGCCCTCGCAAAGGCCGGGAGGAGCGCGACGTGGAATAATCCCCCTGGATTAAGCGCCGCATACGCCGTGCGCACGAGGATCCATTCCTCCGGGTTTGGCGCGTCTTTTGGCAGGGGAAGCGCGGGGGGTAAAGTCGGGGTCTTCCGTGCCGGGTCGAGAAACAGAACGTCAGCAGGCGGGCCGCGGGATGTAAAAGTCCATGCTCGTGATGTAGAAGGTGGCGCCATGGTGTAAAGTGATGAATGAAGTAAGGTAACCAAAGAACATCTTTCTCATCTGGACATCACCGACATGTTATACCTTACTTCATCCCCCCTTCCCCAACTAGACCGTCCCCGGAAATGCCAAGCATCGTGGCGCGCCGACAGCTGAACCACCCTCACCGACACCCAACGAGGATGCCCCGAAAGCTGCAGCCTGAAAACGCCAGCCCTCGTATCCCCTCCCTCCATACCGGGCTTGGGGGCAACGTGTCCTCCAACATGTCAGCTCGGGACAATTCATGCGCCTCAGGCGGTGTGCTGCAAAGTAGATGGCTATACATAAAATGGCATGCTAGATAGGAGTGGTATCAATCCAAGGAAAATGCAAAAACCCGACACGTGGGCCGGGTATCTAATGCACCATGACTGGGCTCGCTGCGATCCTTCGGGGTATCAGAATACAGACGTAAAACATGCTGTGCAGTAGTGCCGCTCTCTCTTCACGCCTCGGCCTCGCCCTCGTCCTCGACCTTCGCCGCCTTCTTCGCTTCCTTCGCCGCCTGCTTCTCCTCCTTCCTCTCCTTGCGCTCCATGCGCTGCAGCAGGTCCACGTCTCCCGCAAAATACACGCGCCGCAACGCGCTGACCAGCAGCTCTAGCACGATGCACGCCGCCAGGATCACCAGGCACGTCGCCCAGAAGTTCAATGTGTGCCCAAAGTTGTCAATGAACGCGCGACGGATTTGGTAGATGCGGAACTCGGGCGTGAACGCGCCCGCCAGCAACAGGTTCCACATGTACCAGAGGAATATGGATATGGTCGCGCCCAGCAGTGAGATGATGGTCTTGGAGTGCATCTCCAGGGCACTAAAGTCATGTCAGTAATGGTCCCATATCCCTAGCAGTCAGATTACTCACAGCAGCTTGATGTTGATAAACACGACAATGACGTTGAACGGCACCGTGCCCATGGCGTACAGCGAATTGTCCTGGTCGAACGGAAGTCGCTCATAGACCCCTTGCATGAAGTAGTAGATGATGAGCGACTCAACAATGCCGATCACCGTCCACCCAACGTACAGCCGCAGGTTCATGGCTCCGTTGCGGTGGCCAAACGTGTACAGCTCCGGGTACTCGAGCAGTGTCTTAGCGCTGAGGTCGCGGTCGAAGCCACCCAGGAAGATGACGGGGAGCGAGGTGAAGGCCGAGTTAAAGACGGTCAAGCTCCAGTTCTCGTATAGCGACGTGCCCGAGTATCCGTTGAGGCGCTGGTAGTAGGCCTGCGGCAGGAAGAAGACGACCTCCTTCCAGAAGGTCGCCAGGATGTACTTGCCGGTGCGCAGGTAGTTCCAGCGGCCGTGGACGAAGAGTAGGCGCTGGAGGAAGCGGAACTGCGCGATCGAGTAGTCGGCGATGCGAGCCGCCTGCAGACCCTCGCGGCCCGAGATGCCCACGCCGACATGCGACGCCTGGATCATGCCAATGTCGTTGGACCCATCGCCAATGGCCAGTGTCAGCGACGACGGCACCTGCCTCCGGATGCGCTTGACGAGGTTGGCCTTTTGCGACGGCGACGCCCGGCAGCAAATAACCGAGTCAACGCGGCCCGCCAGCTCGTAGAACACATCCGAGAGTGCCTCGTCACCGTCAATGACGCCCAGCGTCTGCCCGTCCACCACGACGACCGTGTGCGGAAGCATGCCGCGCGCCACCTCGGTCAGCGTCGTCGCCATCTTCTCGTCCAGGCGCCCATCACCGACAGAGGCATCTAGGATGAAGACCTCCGAGTACGGCTTGCAAAGCCGGGCAGAGTGCGCAATGTTGATGGCCGTCTCGCGCTTGTCGCCCGTCAGCATCCACACCTTGATGCTGGCCCGGTGGAGCTTTTCAATAGTGTCCGGCACGCCCTCCTGCAGCTTGTCCTCGATGGCCGTGGCCCCGGCCAGGTCGAACTTCTCCTCAATCAGCTCGCCGGCGGCCTCCATCTTCTCCTGCCTGTTATCGATACTCGTCGACGCGTCGGCGTAGATCCGCCGCCACGACTCGTACTCCTCCTCGCCCAAGTACCTGTAGCCGTAAAGTAGCGTGCGCAGGCCGTCGCGTGCAAAGTCGTCAATGTGCTGGAAGCAGCGCTCGAACACGGTACTCTCGCTAGTAGCGGCCGACTCGTCCACCAGCCCGTCGAGCGCCGCCTCGTGGCTCGAAAACGCCATGCTATGACGCGGCGACAGCGGGCTGCGCAGCGTCATATCCATGGGAGACGCCAGGTCGCCGTCCTCGTCCTCCTCGCGAGGCGTCCAAGCCGCACTGGGCTCAACCATGATACTATCACGCCTAAGCTCGTCCATGGACATGCGGTAGCTATCGCCGCGCTTAGCGGTGGGTCTCTTAGACAGCGACGGGCGCGGGAGGGCGAAGCTGTTGCGTGGGCTGCCAAGGCTCATGCGCTGCCTCTCCTGCTCCATGCTGCGGCGGTGGCGGGCCTTCTCCTCCACGGCGCTCAGCTTCTCCTGGGCAACGTGGGCCAGCTTGAGCCGCGGCATGATGATGCTGTCGGCGCCCTTGCAGAAGACGCAGATACGGCCATCGGGCATGCGGATGACAATGGACATGCGCTTCCGCTTGCTGGTGAAGTCGATGACCTCGAGGACGGTGTACTCCTCTCGGACCGTGGTGCCGTCGGGCCCGGGGAGCTGAAGGATGATTTTCTGGTTCGGCCGGTCGATCATGATGTAGCCTAGGTCTCTGGCGGCCTCGACCAGCGCGTGCTCGTCAGGCGAGGCGGCCTGGTATTCGATCCGCCCCTTTTCGTCCGTCTCGGGAATGCAAGTGTGACACAGGGCCAGACACAGGAGGAAGTGCTTTGCCTTCTTAGAGAATGCCGTGTTAGGCCTGCGCCGGAGGTAGTCGAGGAGGTCTTCCGTCTTGAGTTCGGGCTCCGGCGCGGCAGCATCGCCGGGGTTATGAGTGGCCTTCCACCGCGCCGATGACATGGACGGACGCCCCGCGTCGGAAGCGGCGTCATGCTTCTTGGACGACTGCTTGCTCTTCCCCTTGCGCTTCTTGCGGGCCATGTCGATGAGGCGCTGCTTGGCGGCCTCGTCGCGCTCAACGTCCATGTCGTGCAGCCAGGCGGTGCCGGCGACGCTCATCTTGCGGAAGCGCATGACGTTCTCGGTCAGGGTGCCAGTCTTGTCGGAGAAGACGTAGTTGACTTGACCGAGATCTTCAAGGATAGTGGTTGTGTTGGCCACCATGGGGGTGTTGGAGACAGGGTCGTACATCTCGACGTCACCCATGAGGTAGAACTGGATGACCTTGATGATCTCGAGACTGATGTAGAGGGACAGAGGGATGAGGGTGTTGAACATGATAATAAAGGCGATGAGGACCTCCTTCACGGAGAGGGTGGTGCCGCCGAGATACCAGGACAGCTGCTCCATGGGGTCGCGCCAGATGAAGTAGCCGGCAGTGAGACCGCCGCTGAGCGCCAGGACGACGAAGACGAGCCAGAGGATACACTTATTAGCCACCGACTGCATGGCGGGCGCCTTTGCGTGCACGTGCTTGTGGGCGTTCATGCGGATCTTGCACTCTTCGCCCGTATTGACGACGAGGCCGATCGTCTCGGAGGTGTTGCGGATGGTGGAGCCACGGTACACGATGTTGCTGAGGGACAGGGGGGCAGTCTCGTCGCCGAGCTGGACACGGCCGTCGTAGCGGTAGAGGTCGAGATTGGGGTCTTCTGACACGATGACAGCATCGCAGGCGCGTAGACCCTCCATGGTGCGGCAGGGCCCAGCCAGTGTAGGGCATGCGCGCTTGGCCTTGAGGTTGGTCTCGCCATCGAGGGCCATGGTCTCGACGTAGGCGACGCTGTCGGGGTTGGTGGCGTGCAGGATGATCACGTCGGCGGGCACAGCCTCGTCGCGGCGCAGACGGATGATGTCGCCGACCTTGACCTCCTGCCACTGCACGGTCGTCCAGTCGCCATCATCTGAGACGGAGGATGGCTCGGCGCCCATATCCTCGAGGGGCATGTCGCCGTTCCCCTGGCCTGCCTCGGCCTGCTTGCGCGCACGTCGCCATGCGCGGCCGGCCCTCTTGAGGCTGGGCCCGAGCACCGTAACCTCGCTCTTGTTGTCGGCCTTGTCGAGCATATAGCGGCGGTAGTCGTCGTAGCCCTCCTTCATCATGGACAGGGCGACAAAGGCCGCCAGGGGGGCAAGGGTGGTCCAGCGGCCGGTGGTGCTAAGGCCAGGGATCATCTGCATGATAGCAATGGCCAAAAAGTATGCGTTTCCGAGCTTGCTAAACTGGAAAAAGAGCTGTTTGGGCAAAAAGTCCCAGACGGTGTAACGACTGGAGCGAATGACATTGCCAATGTAGGGTTTATGGGACCGCTCGTCAGTGAGCAGGTCACCGCGGGCCCGGCTGGTGGCCAGCGGTATGTGTCGGCCATCGCGGCTTGGTGGTAATGGTTTTTGGCGGAGAATAGTCTCGATAACGATCTTGTTGTATAGGCGGCCGGCCTGCTTGAGGACAGCATCTTTGCGGTCGAGAAGCTGTACGCGCTTGCTGCGCTTGGGTCTGTATAGAGGCATGGCGGACTTTGGGTCTGGGTCTGGCGATGCGCGGTCCATTTGGCTGTCGCCGTGGGCGCCGGGCCGAGAGGCGGCGCCGTCGTGGTGGGCGGACATGCCGGCGAGTTGTCGGCTAGAGCGAGAGGTGGATGGTCGGTAGCGATCGTCGGCCGAGTCTATGGTGTAGAGCTCGGGGTCCTGGAGTCGTTCGCGCAGCGCTGTGTGGTCTCGGGAGCTGGCGTGGGCGAGGACTCGATCCTTGTCGGCGGCCGGATGCGCCGGCCTTTCTGCCCGGGGTGTCACCGGCAGGTCTGCATGCTCCGAGGGTTGGGTGCGGCTTCGAGCGTCGTGAGGATTGATGCTTTCCGGGCCCGCGGAGTGGTGTTGGGCGCCGTCCTGGGAACCGTCGTACGTATGTTGTCGGGAGGAGGAGGGACGGGAAGAGGACGGGCTGGAGGAGCTGGAGGTTTGGGGACGACGGGACATGATTCAGTTTCGAGGTTCGAGGGCAGGGCAGGGCCGGGAGCGTGCGGGCGGGCCATGCGACTGGGAAAGTACAGGTACAAGGGGCCGCTAAATGACAAGACTTGCTTGCCCTTGCCCAGTGGACGGACTCCGCTGGGTCTTGTCAGCAACTTCCCGAACATTGGATGTGGTCGCTCCGCTCCTGCAGGGCAAACCCGCTCCGCAGTGGACCAGCAGCAGGGAAGGAAGGAACACAACTGCCCGGAAGATGGGAAGGAGCTGTCCACCGTGGGCCGAGCCTGCCGTGCCTAGGTATTGCCTGGGTCTGGGTTCATGTTCCTTACCTGGGAGAGGTACTTGTACCTGGTTCTATCCGGAAATTCAGTTGTGAGGAATGAATCGGGGTCCAAGACCCTCTCTCGGGACCCGGTGATGAGGGATTCCCGTGCGGCTCAGTCCCGTCTGGGTGACGCTGACGCGCGCAGACACGGGAAGAAGACGTGGTCTCCCGCTCTGTATGTCTCACAGGCCGTGTGCAAGTTTGGGAGAGGTGGTGCCCTTGTGTCTCAGCCCGCAGTGGGATGGCGGGGTGGTTTGCCGTTGTTTCGCTGCTCCCAGTCGAGTTCGAGTCGAGTCGTGCCGGTACCGGTACCTCTGGAGGTCGTAAGTCCGTGTCGCGACTCGCGCCGCGTCTGCCTGACGACTTGGATTTGACGACAACCTTTCTCTAGCCGTATGTCGATGGCGCGCGTACGTATACGCTGTGGCTGGCTGGCGTCGTCGTCTGCAGAAGCCAACGTGCTGTCGTTCAATGGGCAAGAGTCGTCGTCCGCGCCGTCGGGCGCGAGAACCAAAGCCCCCTACTAATTATAATCTTGTCAATTGGTCGGGCGACCAACTTGCGCCCGGGGCGGGGATGGTCACCAACACCAGCGGGAGCAGGGGGATTCGGGGCGTGGCAGTGCAGGAGAGCTGATTCGCCGGCCGACTTCGTGGGATGGGGGACGACGATCGGGATTTGAGGGTAGTTCGAGGCTTGTTCTGTCTACTGTAGGAGCTAGCTGGTGTGAGGGTGACGGGAGCTGAGAATCGACGATGCGCCGGCAGGGCTTGCCTGTGTAAGGTAACTTTGTCTTCTTGCACGCGTGGCAGGCCGGGCGGAAACGGCGGCCAAAAAGTGAGGGCATAAGAGGACCCCGGAAGATTCATCTCACTCACCAGTCGATTGCCCTGGCCGGGGGGGGCTCGACTTGGCGATACGAATTGCTGTATCCTTTTCTCTCTCTCGCCCGGGGCATCACCCCTGCATCTCCCCCACCGCCGGAGACTCGGGGCCCTCGGGACATCTCCGCTCAGAAGCCAACAGACAGGAGCAATTCGATGAGGAGGAGGAATACGACTACAGACACCGGCACCGTCGGTTCATACCAGCCGAGTTGGAGATCATCCAGGAGTCACTGTGTTGCGTATATCAACGAGGCGCAGTCCCAATCCGCGCATCGTGACACCAACTCCATTCGGCCTCCGCGGCGGTGCGTACTTGTACTGAATGTACTGTACCATCCCCGGATTTCGCGACATTCCCATCCTCTCCGTCTTCTGCCCTGGCCCGTCCCTGGACCTCTCATCTCATCTCCCCCATCACTGCGCCTGGCCCTGCCCAAGCTAACTGAGACCGCCTTGGACCGTCCACGTTGCGCTGCATTCCATCCATCCCACCGATTCCAACGGCTGGCTCCTTCATCTCTAGAGCCCTCCATCGGACCTCGACCCGACCCGCGAAAAGAATGCACCCCGACGTCGGCCAAGCCTTCTGGCGTCCGCGGCGCGCCGCGCTTCACCTGACATGCCGACACCTCCGCGCACCATCTCCACAGTAAAAGTAAAAGGCCCAACGGCCGCTGGCCAAGACTGCCGGGACGGGCTTACCAATGATCTCGGGGTGATAGCAGAGGCCGATGCGCCTGCAGAAGGGCGCCATCATCGATTTCTTCGGTGATTGCCCTAGGTGTGCAACCAGGACCACGTCAAGATAAAGTTATGACGAGAGGCCCCGTCTGCTTTAGGGGTGCTCTGAATCATGGTACTGCCAGGAGGCCAATGTCCTGCCAATGGCCTGCTCATAATGTAAGGTACAGGTAAGCACTTGAGCGGCCCTCACTCCGGTCCCAACGGGGCGGACCGGCTCAGACACCGTGAAAGTTTGTCACAGTGCGGTCTCAGACGAGGTGCCTGGCGAGCCTCGCCCGCTGTTCTTCTTCCTGATATCCAGATTGGCACCTATGTTGGATCTTAACATGTTGGTCTTTTTGAGTGAAATGTCGGTGTGTCATGCTGATGTAGCCCAAGCCTTTCCGTGCAGACCTTCTTTTCACAGAATTGATGCAACCGTCCGACCATGGAATGATTGGTCAAAGTCGAGGCGAATGCAGAATGTGAAGTCTGACAATAAGCGGAGGGTATAGCGACTTGAAATTCCTACTACCGACTACTCCAGTGAAAAAAAAAACCAAACGTTTCAGGGGACCTCTCTTTCGAGAGAATCGCCCAGTGCGCGCGCATGCCCATCAGCGGGACGGAGCCCGGTCCTGTCTGACCGTCCAGCATGTATGTGCATGCTCTCCCGCCGTGGACATGCTTCTTGCCCGGACAGTCCCTATGACTGCCGGGCACCTCGAACCGCAAGGCGGGCAATAATCCCGCCGTCTCCTCCCTTGCTCCTGATTAAAAACCTGAAAAGATTCCCTAGCCGCCCGGGCTCTCCTCCTCCTCCTTCTCTCTCCAACCTCCACCTCTGGAGCCGAACGGAAACATCTGTGCCAGGCGGGGAAATGGGTAATAAAAGTTATGAGGCCGGCGACCCCAGATACAAGACGGGGCTGGCCACGGTCGGCCGGCACCAGGCCGCTCGGCCTCGGATATTAAGCGTCGTCGCAAAAAAGACGGAGGACGAGGGGGCGGACGCGGCCCGGACGGATGCGATGAATAGATACAAGGGACGTCCGGGCCGGCTGCCCCAAGGAAAAAGGAGTTCAAACGCATACTATGCTGAGTGTGAAGAAAATGGCTCGAATGAATGGAAAATCGGGATGACGAGCTATACATCGATCGCTGTGCCAGACATGCATGATCTAGATCCAAGAGATATGGCTTCGTCATGCAGATCTTCGTCGCGGCAGGGATGGAGGGAAGGAAGGAGGAGGGATTGCAGAAGCGAAGCGAGCGTCATTCTCGTGGTTGTTGAAAAAGGCCCATCCGCTTCCCCAGGTGGTATATGAAGCTCCAGAACGCCGTCACCGTGTGTAACTCCCAAAGACAAGACAAGAACGTCTCGCGTCGGCATCCTCAAGGGCGGACCGTCTCGTTGAGAGGGCGGTCACCGACCCTCGAGGGCGCCACGCCGCACCAGATCATCAGCCATGAGACATCGGAAGCCCGTGTCATGACTGCTGGCCGACCTGGTGGGTCGATTCCGGAGACAGGGAGGCCGGATCCACGTGGTCAAACTGGACAAGCTGGTTCATGTCCAGGTCGGCCTGAGACTGGTCGGCCTGCCCAGGCGAGTGAGGGTGCATCGGCAGGTTGATGGTGTGCTTGGAGTACATCTCGTTGAGGCTGCCGCCGTCGTCCGACACGGCGCACGAGTTGTCGTGGTGATGGTGGTGGTGA
The DNA here is from genome assembly GCA_020746995.1 of Plectosphaerella cucumerina. Taxonomy (NCBI): domain Eukaryota; kingdom Fungi; phylum Ascomycota; class Sordariomycetes; order Glomerellales; family Plectosphaerellaceae; genus Plectosphaerella; species Plectosphaerella cucumerina. The sequence continues at coordinate 6,040,297 of JAGPXD010000002.1, forward strand.
TAGATGTCGGCAGACGCGGGGCGGCCGAGCATCGACAGAGGCGGGGACTGCTCGACGATGGAAGGCTCGCCGTGGCTGCTGAACGAGAGGGGCGACATGGAGGGCGGAATCATGTTCGCCGCGTTGGCCATGGGCGAGAGGAAGGCTCCGTTGTACGGGGTGTTGTACGTCGAAGTCGGCAGCGGGCTGGGCTCGGGGCCCTGGAAGTAGCCGGGGCTGGGCGGGAACTCGGAGGGCGATGCCGTGGTGGCCGACATGGGGTACTGGCGCATGTCGAGACCGAAGCCGGCCTGTGTGTCGATGCGCAGGTTGGGGCCGAGGCCGCCGGGCGCCTGAGGGACAGGCGCGAAGATGTTGGGGTTGTGCGACTGCTGGGCAACCTCGCCGGGCTGCTGGATGTAGAAGGACGGCATGGGCGTCTGCAGCATGGAGAAGTCGACGGCCATGGGCACCGACCTACTGCGCTGGCGCTTGTGGCCGGGACCACGCATGCCAGGCGGCATGCTGTTGATGCCCCAGGACTCCTGGAACATGCCAATGTGCGGCTGAGCAAAGTTGGGCTGCGACGAGGGCCGCGCCGTGGGCGACACGGGTGCCGACGCCGACAGTGCCTGGTGGTCGAAGAAGGGTGCGGGATTGTGGCGGTTCATGAACGACTCGAGGGAGACGAGCTTGGCGAGCTGGCCGCTGAGCACCTTGGGGTTGCCGCCCAGGTGGTGCACGAAGCAGCGCGAGGCCTGCTCGTCCTCGGTGAAGTCGCGGCACTGGAAGAACCCGCTGACGGTGGAGGTCTGGTCCATGAAGAAGTGCGGCGGCTGGTTGAGCTCGATGACGATGCCGCTGGGCTTGTTTGGGTCGCCCTCCTGGTTCTCCAGGTAGATGTTCTTGATGTAGCTGAAGGGATACTCGATCTTGTAGCCAGCCTGCTCGTTGTTGATGTAGTAGGTCATGGTGCACTTGTCGGGCGAGTAGAAGATGATGAGGTCCATGGTGCTCTGGGCGATCCTGGTCCACTTGCCGATGCTGAGGGACCTGCTGCTGAGGTGGTGGATCATGACCTTGCCATTGGCCTGGTCGCCGGCCAAGAGCATGCTGCCGGGGCCGTAGCCGCCAGGCATGAGGCCGGAGCGGCCGAGGAACTGGCCTCCCAGGCCCTTGCCGGACTCCATGGCCTGCATGGCGAGGTAAGTCCGCATGGACTCGGGGATGCCGTCGACGTCCTGGCCGCTCTCGAGGCTCTTCTTGGCCATCAGCTTGATCTTGGCGCGCCTGAGAGAGAATGTCAGTCAACGGAACGGGATCTTGCTGCCGGCCGCGCCGCCTTCCATGCTGCTACATACCTGTTCTGGAACCAGATCTGGACGGATCTCTCCGTCATGTCAATCTCGTCCGCGATGCGGTCCCGAACTTGAGCGGTGGGCGTGGGATTCTTGTTGAACTCGATCTCGAGAATGGCGAGCTGATCCTGGGTGGCGCGCTGCCTCTTCTGGTTCTTCTGCTGCTGGGTGAGGGTGCTCTTGCGGGGTGGGCGCCTGCTCTGGGCGTTGGCGCTGTGGGGGTTGCTAGCTGTCGAGGTGGACGGCGAGGGAGTCTGGTTGTTCCTCATGAAGCCGGCAGACGCGGGCGTGGGCGCGTGATCCATGGTGTTTGGGGTCATGGCGGCGGGAGACTCAACGGCAGAACCGTGGTCAGCCTTGACCTGGTTTTCCATGTCCGTCGACATGGCGGAAGTCGAGACGGATGATGGGTGGTGTGTGTGAGGGTTTGGGAATGTTGTGTGGTGTGGCCGTCAGCAGGAGACGAGACGTGGGCGTGCGTCGGTCTGTCGTTGTCGATAGGCTGGCGATTACCCCTGAATATGGGCCGTCGTCGAGTTGTCGATGTCGGTGGTGTTGTCGTCCCAAGGGTCGTGATGGGTCGATAAGTGGGTGTCGGGTGGACAAGGTGGAAGGCGTTACAACGCTAGGGAAGGTGTCGAAAGGATGATGGTATACTAAGGAGTGTGGTCCTCGATCCGAAGAGAGGGATGTGAGGTTTGGATGTCGGCGGTGGCGGACGAGCGCGCGCGCGAAGAAGTGGTCGTTTCGAGCCGGAAGGAATGGAATGGATACCCGGAAAGGAGTGACGGGATCCGTAGTGGGCTGAAGATCAAGAGAATGACTGTAAAAAAGGAAAGGAGCGACGGGGAGGAGAGGGGGGGAGGACGGAGAAAAGTGTAGTCGAGAAACGACGAGGATGGCGGACGACTGGGACGAGGCGAAAAAGGAGGGAAAGGAGGAGGGAAAAGGGAGCGGGAGTCGAAAAGGGCGGGTCGTGGTCTTACAGTGCACAAGGGACGGACGGGGGTGGCCCCTGGGTGGGCGGCCGGCCCCCAGGACACTGGACAAGCACCAGCACGGGCAAGGAGCCAGCAGAGGGCCAGCGCCAGCAAGTCCAGCGCCGATGCGGGAGTCGGTCGAGGCGGGTAGGCTTGCGGGCTGCTGGCGCCGGGGGACGACTTCACCCTCAGCAGTCCAGTGGGTGAGATGCCCAGGCCGGGCAGGGCAGGTGGGTTTGGCGGCCGGGCTTGGATGGTCCCAGGCGGGTCTAGGGCGAAAAAGGGGGGGTGTGAGGGTGTGCAGCGTGCGTGGTGCGGGCCACACTTTTTTTCGGGCGCCCACGCAAACCACACCACACTCAACCCACCCGGGCGCTGGCGATTGGGTGATGTCTCCCGCGGGTACCTTACAGTGGTCGAGTGGGTTCCCCAGCGCTGGTCGCTGTGTGGTGGGCTTCTTCCTTCCATCGCCCGCCCGCCCGCAGGCCGCATCAACCACTCGAGGTGCAGGACCGCCAAGGGGGAAGAGGTGCGGTTCAGAGGCAGGTACATCCTGGGGACTTGGGGGGCGACCACACCAGTTCCTTCCTCCTCCGCAGACCCAATCGGGGTGGACAGACTCGCCATGATAGGACAGACCGGCGGAGCACACGGCAAGGTGACGGGACTCACGGGACACTTGAGGTGTGAGCGAGCACGACGAGGTGGGATGTGGGCACCCGTGTTGATCGTGCCTGCCTGCCAGTGCTTGGTGGGGAAGGGGGGCGGCGGCCGTTCTTTCCTCGTTTTCTTGGGACAGGAAGATGGAAGGTAGGATGGAATGAGACTACCACGACATCGGGGACAAGGTCGTCATCGTCCCAGTCATCGTCCCATCACCGGGAGAAGGAAGGAAGCTCTCAAGTAAAGGAAGGCGCGAGTAAGGCTCGATGGCCATTAGACGGGAGGACCTGGTCTCGCTCTGCTTCCATCCCGTCTTCAGTGTTCCTTTCCCACCCACCATCAAGGCACTTCCCGGCATCCATGACGGCTGAGAGAACCGTCCCGCCGTTCGTCTTGTCTCATTCTTGGGAATCCCCCCCTTTTTTTGACCTCTCATCCACGCGACGCGACTCTTCTACAAGCAGACATCAGACGTGTCGATCCGGCTGGGAAAAAAATACACACTCACTCCATTCGCCAAGTGTGCCTGCTCGTCAGCCGATCCTTGCCCCTTCTCCCCAAAGCTGGAACCAGAACAACAACATGCTGTCTCTTCGGACTTCCCCCTCACCACTTGGCACTCCCTCAATCGACCTCCCGCTTTCTTCTGGCATTGGACGCAGAAGTCCCGGGCAGAGCGCGCCAGCCTTGTGTCTGTCGCAACCTGCGCACCAACGAGGTCTTGGAAAACCGCAACGCCCCTCGAACCGCATAGAAGCCACACACGCTTCCCACATGGGTTGGCACCCTACCTTATCCTCTCGTTCACCTGGCTGTTGGCTTGGAGGCTTGCAGGCTTGCAGGACGAGCTCGCCTCCACACGAAGCGACCATGCGGTACATGCGGTGTACCTCTGGCTGCATCGCGTCCTGACAGGGATGCTCGTCATGCAGCAAGCCGCCCGCGGCACCGTTTTCCCGCAACGAGGCGACGATGAATGCCTGCACGGCTGCACCACACCAGTGCACCTGCGGAAACGGAGCCCCGGCGGGTTGCACTGTGTGGCAGTCGACGCCTGCTAGCGGGACTTCACTCGACGATGCGCCCCTGTCTGGCTTCATGGGCCACCGACTCCTCTGGGCCCCCCTTCGGCTTATGCGCCGTCCACGCCGTCCGTCCACACGTCCGTCCGTCCACAATCGACCAACCCAGCGATTGTCCAACCCCTGTTGCCTGCGGTGCTGCCGGCCCCTTCCATCCCTCCCTCTGCTGCTCTCCCACCATTCACCCCACGAAGGAAGACGGGTCTGACAAGACGCGTCTCTCGCAACGCATCACTCGCCGTCTCGCTCCTTGCGCAACCAGGGAACATCCGAGACGTGTTAACCGCCCGTCTCGAAAACAATGAGCAGCAGCTGCGACGTGTGCACAGGACACAGACTTGTTGAAGACCGGGCGTGTTGATCACGGCCCCATCTTGTTCTGCCCAGAGCCGAGACCTGGCTCTCGCTGGAAGAAGCCGTCGCCGACGGCGCCCGCGCTGGACAAGCTCCAAACTCTGTGGCAAACCACAGCATGCGTGCATCCATCCCTCTGCCAGGGTGTGCGGCGTCTAAAGCCTGGCCAACATGGCATCAGTGGTCACATGCGTCAGCTCCGGCTGCCCTGGCTGGCTGCTTGAGGAGCGCCAGCAGATCGAACAGCCTTCACTCTCGTCCCGATCCAAGTTAGACTTCGACCAGAGGCTACGCATCCATCCGTGGCCCTGCCATCTCCGCCAGTCTCCGCGCCTTTTCGACAACTGCACGCTTACGCCAGGAGTCATTCCAAAGATACAAGTAGACCGAATGGGTGGTGGCTTGCTGGCCGCCCGCCCGGCCGCCCGTCCATCCAATGGGGAAGGACGGCCCAGCTTGCGACCTGGGGCGGGAACCATCGTCTGCTCTGCCAAGGGGGAGTGGATGCCGCCGGTTTGCATCTCAGGAACCCCAAGAAACCCCAATGGAACATCGGGCGACCCTCTCGCGAAGCCGTGTGTCGAGCGGATGGGACACATTGACCCGAGACCAGGCCCTGGGGCGGGTATGGGTCGCGTTCCTTGGTCGGCCTCGTGAGGCTCTGAATGACAGCCTTCAGCGATGCTAGGGATATCTGAGACCCGAGATACCTCGCCCGGGGTGTGCAACACACTTCGCAAGGATGGATCGTGTCGGACAACAAGTGGCCCCAGCCGCAGTGCGACGATGCCTAGCCGGTGGTGTGTCAGACCAGTCGTCTTTTTTTGCTTTCTTTATTCACGGCTGGGCTGGCTCAAAACGGTGCGACGAGCGCTGGCGCTACTTTGGCGCACTTGTACCTGCAGCAGCGCCATGCAGCTAAAACGGCCAGTGCGACTGGACACGAGAAATGGAGAGCGAGCGCTGGCTGGGCGTGTTCAGGCTCCCGGCCTAGCATGACCTCATCCCGGCCGGCCATCCAACACACGGAACGGTGGGAAAGGGCTTGTGATCCCTCGTTCGGATCCCGAGCATCCTCCCCAGGGATCTTCAGCAGAAAGGCCCCGGAGAAGCAGCGTGCGGTGCAGGCCCTTGCCTATCCTCCGCATGCCTGTGGTCTTTGTGGCCCAAGTATACTTCGCGAGCCGACACTCGCCCGGTCTCGGGGACTGGCACGGGTCTGGGCGCTCTGCACATCCGTCTCGGCGCGTGCACATCGCGACACCAGAATGGGGCCGGAACCCTCCCCCCCCTGTTGAGGCGAGAGAGACACTTGCACCGCGCCGCGCCACAATAGCGGCAGGCAGGCTTTTCTCACCCCCGGCTGCCTCGGCCAGATGGCGATCCCTACACCGACATGAACGAGGCGGCCATTGCTGGCACGGCCGCTGAGCTGTGCTGCTTGTCCACATGGATTCGTCGACCAAGCAGTGCCTCGAGTCAAGACTCAGGAACCGTCGACAGCACTGCCGCACGCGACGCGAACAAGCACCCAGGAGGAAGCACCCGAGAGGACAGAGACGAAGGACGGAATCCACCGTTTGCCTCTCTCTGCACCGGGGCCTGTCGTTGTCGGTCCCACTTTACCCCTGAGCTTCGGCGTTGCATCCCTGTCGTACCTTGCAGCCCTTGGGGAGCCACTGCGGCCAACCAGGCATGGTGCGTCCACTGCCGCCGTGCTCATCATTGGATGATGGGCGCCTCGAGTCCCAGAGAGGTCTAGCCGCGATCCCGGGGGCTGCCTTGGCCTGTGTGAGCATCCTTGCTCTCTTTGCTCTGGTGACTCTCTCTTGACCACCTTGCCGCCATGGTCAGCCAGTCCCGGCTCCGGCGTGCTCTGGTCCCATTCGCTGAGTCGTATCGTCTGACTGAACACTGAAGAGGAAAGACTTCGCTGACCGCCGGGAGATCTGGGCGATGACAAGGCACGACGCCAGGGTCTGCGGCAACTTGGGGCGGAGAAGCGCCGCATCTTGCCAGCATGCTCGTCGACCCCTCACCGGTTCACGAGAAAGCGCACGGGATGAGCATCTGCCGGGCTGATAGCCACCTTTGATCAGGAACCCTGCGCCAAATTGTCGTCTCGAAGCCTTGTCGGCGGTGGCACATGCTGCATGCAGCCTTGACAGGCTGGTGCCGTTGGTCGTGACAAGCATGATAGCCTGCCGCCAACTCATCGACCCCCGGACGACAACAGGGAGGGGCAGACACCGTGACAAGCAACCTGAACAGGAAATCCAACACCCCCCAAAGCGGCCGTCGAAAGATGGGACGGACGCAATCAAGCAGCGACACCAAGTTCGTCCATGTCACGCAACCACATTCAAGCGACAGGCCAAACTCGAGACGGGACGCAGACTGGCAGGGCCCCAGCGCGTCCCGGACGCCGGACAAACATCTGGAATCAGACGCCTGCGACCGTGGAATAAAAGCAACGACACCCGGTCCCCCGTTCATTCCCCCGTTCAAGCGGCCCCCCGAGTCTTTTTGTTTGTCCCTATTCCAAGGGCATCCCGGGCCGTCACAGCTACGGATGCCCTTGGTTTCGTAGCTGCCGCACCACATCTCGCCGTGAATGCGATCTGACCGCGCCGACCCGCAGCATTGAGCTGCTGGGGCCCCCTCACATCTGTGTCTGTTCCTCGGCCTGACCGCCCCCTTCTTTTTGCTTGTCATCCCATGTTTATTCTCCGCAGTCTCGGGCCACGGAGCCTGCCAGCCAACACCGCGCGATCCTTGATGCTCCTGAAGTTGGGACGACACCGAGACAGCGCGCGGGCAATATGAAGGCCTTCTGGAAGGACGCCTCTGCCGCTCGCTGGCCTGGGAGTCGACTCGTCCGAGTAAGTCCGTCCGTCCGTCGGCCCCCCATCTCCCCCCTGTTTCGAGATCGCCGGCACAGGTGCGAATGGCGCCCCGTGGGCGAGGCGCAGACGAACGGGGGCGGACTGGGAGAGGCATTCCGGCGCGCGGGAAAACTCGATCGAGGGGTGGCGGTGCCGATCTCCAGCCGTTCGGGCTGTGGAATCCATGGCGGCTCTAGCCCTTCGTTGCAGGCAACACCAACGCGTGATTGACAGGCTTGGGCTGGGAGCACGGCAGGACGACAAAAAGCAAAATAGGGGTGGACGGACCATGGTGCCACCGCATAACCATGCGCGAGCATCAAGAGCCAAAGGATCCCACGGCCGCCCTCCCCACAGGCTGCTTGAGATCTGCGCGGCCACCGCATCATGCAAGCGGCATGTGGAGATGATCGGGGCCAGGTGTGTCGTGTATCACTCGAAAAATAACATCAGTAGCACCGTCCAGCGAGCCATTGGGTACTTCGTGCGTTGTCCTGCTATGCATGTGTCTCGTCTTCCTCTATACATGCCAAACTGCTCCACCACCCGCCCCCTTTCGTCCCTTGACAAACAACACATCACGGCCGCCAGGTGTCGCCGACCCAAGTCGACAGACCCGGCAGCATTGCGGTCGCTCCATTCCCTCCCTCATGCGGTCCATGCTGGCAGAATCTCTTCCGGGTAAAAGACTACTTGACGCGGCGCAAGGACAGTCGATCACGCCGTCGCGGCTGAAAAGAAGCACAGGCCATGACCATGATCGCCTCCGTCGTGGGTCACGGAGCATTTGCCCCAATGAAGGAACCTCGCCCGCAAGCTGCTTGAAGCCGGCGATCAAACGACGCAGGACCGAAATGGCTTCTCAGAAGAGTCCGCACTAGGTACTCTTCACGCGCTGTCCCTCGCTCTCTTCCCGGAGTCCCCTGAGGGCAGCGTGGTGGTCCTTTGCCGCCCACTCCCAGTAGTTGGCCCACACGGGAGACGAGCTGGACACCTGAGGGATGCCGGCGGTGCTGAGACGGTCGGCCAGCAGGAGCGAGACGCGCAGGGCGCTGCGGAGTGCCTCCTCCTGCTTCTCGACGTCCTGCTTGACGGATCCCTCCTTGAGCTTGACCGAGAGGATGGCGCGGTAGGCATCGGCAATGGGGTCCAGGCGTCTGAGCGTCGCCTCGGTGTCAATGTCGACGAGCTTGGTCACCATGAGGTTGCACAGAGCGCGAATGTCGCTCTCGTCCCGCAGGCCGGCAACGACACGGTCGAAGAGGTCGACTTTGTTGATGCGGGAGTACGCCGTCTCCATGAGGGCGTACAGCATCTCGTAAGCGCTCTGTGTGTAATGGTTAGATGGGGTTCCTGCGCAAACGATTTCAGAAGACGAACCTTGCGAACTTCAATTCCGTCATCGACCAGGTGCTTGAATGGTCCCATCTGAACCTCGCGGATCAGTTCCTTCTTGACCTGCGATTCAGACAGGACGAAGGGCATCAGCCTGTCGAGGTGTGTGAGGACAATATCGGGCTTGTTGTGGGTGGCCGAGTTGAGCGTGGACAGCGCGAGTCGACGGTTGTGGATGGACGGGTCCTGGAGCATGGTCAGGAGCATGTCCAGCAGGACCTCCTTCAGAGTGGCATCCAGCGCGTCGTCGCTGTCGGGAAGCGTGTATCGGACGGCCTGGATAGCCATGCCACGGATCCTGTGGTTCTCGTTGCCAAGCAGGGACTGTGAAGTGTTAGCCCAATGTGCTCACCATCATCATATGTGTTAAACTCACCTGCAACTCCGGCATAAAGACCTTAGGGTCGACAATGACAAGACGTCCAACACACTCAGCAGAGACGACAGCGTTCTCAGTGTTGGTGGACGCAGCGAGAAGCTGCTTCCACAGAGGCTCCGCATACTTGGAGAGGTTGATGGACTGGATGGGAACTTGCTGGAGAATTTCCTTGATCGACTGGATAAGGAGGTACTGGGTGTTGCCTCCACGCTTCATGGTCTCCAAGATGACGGGAAGGTACTGGCTGACATTTCCGGCACCGGCACGGCCAAGGGCAATGGCAGCAGAGATTGACGCCTTGTCCGGCTCTTCGTGGAACTGCTCGAGGAAGAGCTCCGGCTTCAGGGGCGACTTGCTTCCGAGACGGAGGCCGGCCTCGCCGAGGATGGCCAGGGCAAGACTGGCTCGGGCATCGTCACTACGCTGAGAGCTCGTCTGAAGCTCACTGACGAAGCTCTCTATGGTGACTCCAGCCGAGTCACCGCTGAAGACGAGCAGCGTTCCAATGACCTTACCAACAATGACTGGGTCACCCTCAAGACTCACGGACTGCAACAGGCCCATCATCAGGGGCTGGCCAGTTCCGCTCTTGCCAATTTCCGTCACTAGAGCCAACAGCTGCTCCAGGGCAACGCTTGCTGAAGTTGACTTTAGGAGGTTGCAGAGAGTATCGGTAGTACTCTTCGTGACCACCTGGGTGGGGTTCTCCTCGACGAGCTGCGCCAGAATCACAAGTGCCGGCGCCAGGAGGTACGTGTCGTTGCCACTGATGACGGCACTCAGAGCGGTGACAAGAGACTGGATGGTGTCTGGTTGCAGCTTGCCCTTGCAGGAAGGCGAGATGACGAGGTGCTTGAGCGCCTGAATGCTCGAAGTCCGAAGCCCGCGGTGAGACTTGCGAAGCTGGCCAGACAGCTCAGTGGCGACTTGCTGGATCCACTCGGCGTCAAGCTGGCCAGGGCTTGTGGTGAACGCGGCAACGTTGTCGATGGCACGAACAGCGGACAGTCTGGTCGTCTCGTTCCGGAGTCGATCGAGCAACACGTCCGAGGCGGCACGACGGTTCTCGGGCGAGATCAGGCCGGCGCCCTCGGCGCTAGAAGTGCGGGCCAGCAGGACGCCGAGAGCCTGGATAGCCCTTTGGCGAACCTCGGCATCCGCCTGAGGCTGGCTGATGCGGTCCATGACCGTATCAAAGAGCTTCTGCAACTCCGTCTTGAACTTGGCAGCGTTCAGCTTGGACCTCGGTGGCGTGATATTTTTGACAATTTCCTCGACCGTCCTGATGGCGTCGCAAGAAATCTTGTAGAAGCGGTCATTAACGGCGGTCAAAACACCGGCAACGAGCTGGGGCAGGTGAGGCTGCAGGACGTTGGAAGGGTGGGTCTTGGCAACGTCGCTGATGAGCCTGAGGGAGGCGACACGCAGCGTGCCGGGCGTGGCAGAAGCATTGCCGCCCGCAGCGGCCATTGATGACGAGAAGCCCGAGGAGCCAGTCGCCTTCATGGCGTCAATGACGGGGCCGACAATGTCGTTCAGGTAGTCGGCCAGGCCACCACGTTGAACCTTGACGACATCGTCGAACAGGTCGAAGATGGCCTGCTTGGTGGGAATGGCCTTGCCCTTGAGGTGCTTAGAGGAGGCCTTGATGATGCTAGGTGTGAGCCTAACGAGGTCTGCGAAAGGACCAGTGGCCGGGGCCTTGGCCAGCACCGGCGAGACTGGCTCAACCACGCTGCTCTGCCGCCTCCTCTTTCGGTTGACAGGCAGCTGGTTGGGCGACTCGTCATCGTTGTTGTCGAGGCTCCAGTCGAGGTAGCCGGGATACAGGTCTTCGCCAGTCTTGCGCACCAGCAGAGCTACGCAGCTGATGATCTCCAGGCGGACATTCTCCTCTCGCTCGTCGAACTTCTTGACCAGCGCAGGGCCGGCCTTGTTGTAGAGAACGCCACTGTGTAGCAGCTTGCCCTGTCCCCTGGTGGAGATGAGGGCATGCAGTGCTTTGGCGGCGCAGCGGCGGACCTTCCAGCTGGCATCGTCATCATCGTCAAACTCATCCACCTCGGCATCATCATCCTCGTCCATTTCGTCATCGTCGTCTTCGTCGTCCATCTCGTCATCATCATCGTCATCCATTGCGAGGTTAGGGTCGTACTTGATGAAGCGCAGGCACGACGAAATTGTGTCGTCGGTGAAGGGCTCCATCTCGGTGGGGCAGGAGGTCAGGAAAGCCTCCAGGGCGATGAGGGCGGCCTCGCGAACGTCGTTGAACTCGAGACCGAGATCGTCGCCGCCGCTGATGTCCTCAAGGTGTTGTGCCAGCTCCTTCTCACCCAGAGCGAGGAATATGTGAGGCGCCAGGGTGTGCACGTGTGCGCCAAAGCGAGCGGGTATCGAGCGGGCGACGGAACTGACAATGGAGAGGTACAGTCTCCGCGTGACGGGTGTGGTCTTGGGCTTGGACAAGACGCTAGCCATTCTGGACACCGTCTGAGCCAAAAGCTCTGAGGAGAGGTGGGTGGAGAGAATTGAGACGGCAACAACGGCCCTCTTCTGGACGACTGACGATCCACGATCGTTCTCCAGGATATTGATGACAGCGTCCTGCAGAGCCTCAACCTCGATGGCCATCAGGAGAGGACCGAATGACCGAACGACCTCGATGAGGACATCAACTGCCTCCGCGGAAAGATCCTTGTCGCTTTGCAAGAGGCCCTCCGAACCCGTCGGGAGCCTCATTGGGGTCTGAGGCGCCTGGGTCCTCTCGCCGGGGCCGATGAGGCGGGGAATCAGGACTCGGCTGACGGCTTTGTAGGATTCGAGAACCTCTTTCGAAGGCGGCACTCCCGCGATTGGGCGGGGAAGCGCCATGATGGCAGTTCGGAGAGCGAGAGCAGGGACTGCATTGTCGACTGAGTTCTTCAGCTGGATGGTAGACAGCTTCTCGAGCATGGGGCCAACGATGGACGAGGGGATCTTTGCGACCAGAGGTCCGAGACTGGGGGGAGCAACGGATTAGTCGGATTTCTTGGGGTTTACAGCTCCACAGCACCACTTCGAGTGCTTACCACTTGATTGCAAGGTTCTGGACTTCTCCGTTCTGGTCGTCAAGGGTTTTGATAATAGCGTCGACGGTTCTAGCAGCCGCGTTATAGTCGTGATGGAGAAAATCGTGTTTGCCCTTATCGAATAGAGAGATCATGTCGGTCAAAGCCATATACCGGTAGTCGGGGTCGGCTTCCGAGAGCTTGTTGACGAGCTGCAGAACGCTCTGAGCTGTCGGCGGGAGTGTTGTGGATGCCATGGTGACGGGGGATCGCGAACAGGGCGGGGGAGGGGAAGTGCGTCGGAAGTGGCTACACCACCATTCAAGGTTGTGCCCGTCAACGAGGCGTGCGACGTAAAGGAAATCAAGAACAGAAGCAGGATTGAGGGCTGACGCTGGAAGATTGGGAAAGTCTGTATGGGGGGTCTGGGAATGTCGGAGTTTGGTTTGGGAGACTCTCAAAGTTAATGGTGCGGACGGAAGGCGAGAGCTGGTACCTTCAGAGACGCAACGGGTGGACCAGGAGCACGGGCCGTCCCCGCTGATGCCTGCGGTCAGCCTCTGAGGTAGGAGCGTGTTCCACTACCCCGCGAAAGTGGGGCCTCTCGGTGACGTCGGTGAGCTGTCGCGGGTTGGAGGGGTAGTTGGTGTCACAATGAGAAGGAACGACCGTTTGCAGTTTGGCAACCTACTGGAGGCAACGAAATGACACCAAGGCAGCATGATTAGCTTTCCATATGAAGAGCTGATGTTATCTGGAAGAGGCTTTTCTAATGACAGATTTTGAGTGCTTGCCTGCACATGTCGAACAGCCCTACCATTTCATTGACGTCTTTTTTGGCATCAACTTTTGGCAGTCAACACTTGTCTGTCGCTCAACATCACATCTGGCTCCTACAGGTGAACTTCAAAATAAAGCTGCGTCCTAAAACACCAAATCGTTGATTCGAATGGTTTTACGGCTTCTGGTCTGATATCACGCTGTACACCCAAGACATAGATGTCATTGATCAAGGAGACATGTCCCATCTATCTAAACGGACGCTGCCTATGAACATCATGACGATATGGCAGATGGCTGGTGTCGTCAAGTGGCCCGGCACTTAAACCTTCGGCAGGTAAGGCAGCATCCTCATTGGCAAGTGGTTTTGGTTTTTGATTGACTCCTTCCCTGACATGGCAGCTTCCATTACAGCCGGGAAGGGGGACCCTCCGTCGTTGTAGGCTTCATACAGCCTCGTGAAGGGAAGGAACGATGCAACACATCGTACCGGCCCAGCCATGTCGGCCAAAACACAGACGTTCCATGCTCCAGTCCGCTGACCCCCTTCGCCACAACATCGACATCCTCGCGCAAGCCAGCCTCGACTACTGAGTCGTTCAGTCCGAGATATCTTACACTCGCTTGGCGATCACTTCTGTACTACTTCTACCAACAGTCTTCAACTTCATCCTATCCAACCATGATCGTAATGGGTACCGGGGGCATCAACCCAGTCCCGGACATGAGCGCTCGTCAGGGGTGGCTCATAGAGTCCGAGATGGCTCGCGAGCAGGAGGCAGTCATCGAGAGAGAACGACAAAGACGCGCATCACAACGCGCGAGCAACGAGTCCGCACACCACCGACGTTCTAGGTCTCGCAGGCGCTCCGAGTCTGCGCCGCGCGGAAAATCAACTGAAGCGACGCGCAAAGGCTCACATTCGCATGTACGCTCCAATTCGCAAATCCGTTCTGAGAATTCGACACATCATAGGCGCTCAGAGTCATTGACGAGGCGCTCCGAGAACAAGCCGCCGAAGCGTGTCGAGTCCAAGCACTCGTCCCGTGTCGAGTCCAGGCAGCCATCCCGTGTCGATCTTGCGGTGCCGCGACGCACCAGTTCATTTTCACGAGAACGGCAAGGCCCAACAGCTGCCCACACGGTCAAGACCACCCTGCGGCCATCTGTTGAGAGATCGCGTGACCAGCCTGTCCGCGCACCACGATGGGATGCAGAGGGCAGCCTGTCCGTCATCTGGGCCTTCACTGAACTGCGACTGCAACGCCTGGCTCGAGGAAAGTCTTGTGTGCACTTCGATCCATCCAAAGACTCGCAGGGATGCAAAGCACTAGCTGCGAAGATGCACCACTCGTTTGGTGAGTCGACCTTCCTCTCAATTGCATCTCTCGCTTCGGCTGACAATTGTCCGAACAGTGACGCTCCAGTATGCAGGACGCATCGTGGATCACCAGGAGAGGATCGCGGCAGAAGTTGGCGGTCCCGAGGTCGCCTCCTGCGCCTGGTGGCGAGCGTGTTGTTGTCCAGGCCGCAAGATCAAAAAGAACGAACGAGACCTCGTGGTGATAGAAGCCCTGAGAGAGCATGAGGCCCGGAAACAGCAGGGATACAAGAAGAACGCCCCGATGGAGGTGCAGCCTCAGCCCGTGGAGATGCAGTTCCAACCCCTGCCGACAGTCCTGGAAGGGCAGAAAGCCTCCCATGTCACGTCTCAGGCCGGCTCTGTGTGCAGCGGAGAGGAGCTACGGTCGCCAGGGCTGCGCAGTTCGCCACTGTACTCAGGCTCGGAAAGCAGGCAAGGGTCGGACTCGGACCCTGATCCCACGAAGACCACCAGTCCAGAGGCAGCCCATGTCCGCGAGTCGAGTGGAGGTCACCACACCAAGGTGCCGCAAGGACTACACGCGCTGCATCTCGATCCCATTCTTCCCGTGGCCCCCGAGATGCATCCCAAGTTCGATGTCAGCCAGACATTGCTGAAGGCGCCGCGTCCGCTTTCGCCCAAGCTGCACCATCTCGACGACGACATGCCTGGGGCATATCCCTCGCCTTTGCCGTATACCCCAAAGGCTCACGATCTGGCAGCAGATGAGGCCGTCGGGGCCGCCTCAGCACCTGTGGAGCACAAACATCGTGTCAACGACGATGCCGCTGCCAGACCCGGGTCACCGGGACCAGGTATGCAGAACCACCGCCTCAGCGATGATATCCAGCTGCCGGCGGCCCCGCCTCCGGTGGCCGTTCGATGGCCCTCCTGGTCAACCGCGAGCGGAGCAGTTGCTGGCAAGGGTGAAGAGACGACCCCTCATGAACTTGGCGCAGTTGGAGATGAGCTTGCTCCGATCGGAGAGGAGGGCATCGAGATGCATCGGCTCGGCGCCGACATGCTGGCATCGACGAGGATGTGAGTCGGGCGGGAACACAAAGCGGCGGCATTTCCTCCCTAGAGCAACACGCAAGTATATTACCGCGCAGGACTGAGGGGAGAGGCTTCACCTAGGTACTCTTCGACAGTGTTGAGGCAGTAAAATGCGAGAGTATCACTAACAAAACCGGGTTCCGTTGGCACAGATGACTGCACCTGCTAGATGACATCCAGTCTGGCGACCAAGCTGAATCCCCGCGGGTAGAAGCAAGATGTTCCTTTGATTCCGGTCTCTCTGCCTAGCTAGGTAGCTGCTCTCTTGTGGCGGCGCCCTGGCAACAAACCGGATAACCGCTGGATACGCAAACATGTGCGATGGATATTCCTCCCCCGCCTACGGGCGACGTTTCGCCTCAGCCCCTTTCGTCGGGGCCTCTCCCCGTGCCATTTGTTTTTCCTTGCTCCTCCCCTCCCATGCCGTCCTCCTCAAGAGAGGACGGCGATCCCGGACCTTGCGGCAGCGGCGATGGGGCCGTGGCCTGCTGGGCGAGAATTTAGACACTAATGTGATACAGCGGGGGTTGGTGAATCCCCCGGGGTGTTGCGCTCTCTCGGTGTTGTTGTGTGACAAAGGAAATTGGCGATTCTTGGGCGCCATGAGGCGTTAGGGTGTGCGCTGCCGATGATGTATTTCTCCTTCCCGTGGTGGTGGGAGCGCTGCCTGTATGCGGGCAGGGCGGCGAATGTTGGGGCTGGGGCGCGTGGCCGGCCTCGGTGATATGTGAATGCTACGGCGTGAAGGCTCGTCATGGCCGTGATGGGATGTGTGCAACGTCTGGAGATGCTTCCCATCGTGGGCAGCTCGTGGCGGGATGTTGTGCAGCGCGGGTCGACGCCATTAACACGATTGGTAGAGGAGGAGGGGTTCGCCGACATTTTCGATCTCGGGGATGGTGCACTTGAGGTCGAAGGCTTTTGAGAGGACGATCTTGAAGATCTGCGCAGGGGGCGTTAGCGGGAGGGAGATGGGAGGCGATATGCAGGGGGAATGTACCTTTTGCACGTTGATGCTGTGGCTTGTAGAGCTGAAGATGAGGGCGGCGCGCATGGCTTTGGCGAAGCGGCGGGCCTGGAGATGAGGTTAGCACGTGGCAGAGGAAGCCGATAAACGACGTGTCAGATTTGTACACACCTGGCTCGAGATCTCCTCCTGGTCCTCGCGGGGAAAGTTGACAAAGTGATCATACTTTGTGCCGACGAGGATGGGGATGGCGGTCTTGTTGAAGCCGCGGCCCTGGCGGTACCACTCCTTGATGCTGTTGAGGGTGCTCTTGCGGGTGAGGTCGAACATGAAGAGGATGGCGACGGCGTCGTTGCAGACGAGGGGCAGCATGTTGACGAATTCGCGCTGGCCGCCGAGGTCCCAGATGGAAAAGGTGATCTCGGTATTGCGGATGGAGATGGTCTTCTCCATAAAGTTGACGCCGAGGGTCTGGATGTAGTCCTCGTCCCAGCTGCCCTCTACGTACTTGACCATGAGGCTGGTCTTGCCGATCTGGGCGTCGCCGACCATGCCGACCTTTATTACGACATGGTTGCGGCCGTTGGCGGCGGCGTTGGAGGCTGCCGCCTCGGCGCCGCCGCCGCCGCCTCCGCCTCGTGAGCCGTGGTCGCTGCCGGTGTAGTGCTGCTGCTGCTGGGGGTGCGAGGGCTGGGCGGAGCCGCCGCCGGAGAGGCCTGAAGCCGGGCGCGAGATGGGCGTCGGGTTCATGGGGATGGGCGGTGTGTTTGAGTATCGGGCGTCCTCGGTGTGATATTGGGGGGCGTCGTCGGGCCGCGGCGAGTTGCTGGAGAGGCCCTGGTCGAGGGACTGGCTCTGGCCGTGGCGGCGGGCGTCTGACGGATGCGAGGAGGAGGAGGATGAAGACAGTCCGTTGGTGTGCTGGGCGGTGGAGGGGATGTGCGGCGAGCCCTCGATGCCGCCTAGGGTGTCGTCGTGGGAGAGAGTCTCGAGGGGAGGAGGAGGTTGTTGCTGCTCTTGGGGCAGCGCGTGTGCCTGGTCGTGCTGCTCCATGGTGGCGTCGGGGTTGTCGTGAGACTGGGCCTGGGACCCCGCTTCCGGTGTTGACGAGTCCAGGATGAGGAGGGACCGGGCGGGCGGCGGCGGCGGTGGCAGGGACAGGGACGAAGGGGTGTGTGTGTCTGTCGGGGGACTCGGGGCGGTCGGGGGTTGTCTGGCTGGGCGGTGGTCGGGGTGGGAGGAGACGGACGGATCGGAGGTGATTGTCGACGGAAGACGACGGGGGGGATGCTTCGATGGCGGGATGAGTTGGCCGGGGTGTGGGTGTGGTGTCGAAAAAGGCACACAGGTACGAGACAAGTCGAGACGAGACGACGGAGCGAGACGAGACGAGACGGGGGTTGCCAGTAGTTGGTGGGCGGGCTGCTCAGGGGCGGAGGGGCGGACTCGCGCAGGTGAGGATCGGGAAAGGAATGCGACTGATGACAATCAGGCTAGGCGAGGGTGTTGTTCATGGAAGATGCCAGCTGCGGTTTGCTGACGGGGAGGGAGCGGAGGCCGGGATATGGCGTCGACCGGCGAGCGTTTGTGGTCTGTGGTAAGGTGGGCGTGAGTTGTGAGCTGCAGGTGGGAGAAGGAAGCTCAGGCTGGGGGGGGCTCCATCAGCGAGCGGGACACGGGGGGAATGGGGGGACAGGGGAGGGGGCCGAGCTTGATGCAGTGAGGGTGAGGTGGTACCGGTATTGGGGAGGGAAGAGGGAGCAGCATGGCTTACCGGCAGGGAGGACGAGTCCAGTTCGTGGACAGGCAAGACACAAGGCAAGGCAAGGCAGAGAGACGAACGACACGGCCAAGCCAAGTAACCGGCGAGGATTGCACTGGTGTGAGTGGGTTTGCTGGTGGACTCTGGTCGGCGACGATGCAATCAATGCAAGGATGCAGGCTTTCGGCGTTGGGCGTGTGCAGTCCAGTGTCTCGCTCGTTCCGCGTCTTGTGCGTGTTAATGTGTGCGAGGGGGGAAGCAATTGTGTGTGTGGTGGATCAGGCTAGCAGATGACGGGCGTGGGTTCAGCTGGCAAGGGGAAATCGACGAGTGCCAAACGGGAGGTTTTGGGAAACGCATTCACCCTCTCGAGCCATAGAGTCGCATGTCACAGGGCATGTTCTTTTCGTGACCACACACTGGTTGTCGACTGGCATGCGCTGAGTATTTCTCCGTGGAATGCATCTATTGACATATTTGCATTGTCGGACAAATCATCATCTGCAGTATGTCATCATAAGCACTGAATGACCAGATATTCGTTGACATTGTCGTCGACACTGGCATGCGCAGTGAGGACATGTTCTCCTTTTGGCCCTCTTCGTATTCATACTCGCAGGCCCCGAACCGTCCAGCGCCGGCGCCGCTTTAGGGCGCCCCCTAGCGGACAGCTCCCAGGGCGTCCCGCGTGCCGATTGGCCGGACCCGACGCGCTGGCTACGTAAGGGGGCTTACCGGATAGCGTCATACGCACCTAACTCGTCGGTAGGCGGGGGAAAAGGCACCACTCACCTGCGTTCAAGTTGTTTCGCACTGGCAAGTGTTTACTTCAAGCGCAGCAACGGCTGAGACGCGACACCGACGCGACGGGTCTTGCAAAGCCATGCGATATCATTGGTCGAATTGTTTTCCCCATCGTCAAACGTCCATCATCCCAGCCGTTTTTGTTCGATGCACCGATTGTTCGATCCCTCGGCCTCGATCCCTTTTACACCCCGTCCGGCATTGAAATCACGCTTCATGCCAGTCGCGGGCAGCCCAGCTGATTATGAATTATGGATCATTCTTCAACTACGGACCCTTGCCTTTTCAACCTTTCAAACTTCGAGACATTGTCCACTCAAAAACCAAAAAAAGGTCAGACCTGACGCTGACCCAGCCCGGAGGCTGCCGAACGCCTCGAACGCCAGAACACCACCGCCCCGTTACGCCAGTCTCCATTTACCGTTTATCCCGTTGTGTCTCATTCTTAACGTGCTCCCTTGAGTGAAGCCAGCCAGCCAGCCCGCACTCGGCTTTATATCCGTCTCGGCCGGCAGTTCAACTTGGCACCCGGCCCCTAGTACCGGCGCCTGGAACGGCCCCCACGACCCCGGCTGTCCGACGTCGTCGCCGCTGCCGCTGCCGCCGTGGTGCTGGCCCGGACGGCCGTCGTCAGCGTCGTCGGAGACCCCTGGTTGCCGCTTGCGGGCGTGGCGGCCGCTGCGGGAGTGTCCTTGCGCGTGGCGTAGTACGCCTCAAGGGCCTTCTCTGTATCGGCGACGCGGTACGGCTCGAGGTTGGCGAGGCTCTGCACCTTCTTGCTGACGTTTTCCGGCTCAAAGTCAGAATCCTTCTGCGCCACAGCGCGGTAGTCGGTGCTCATGGGGTCGATGATGAGCGTCTCCTTGTACCCGAGGTCGGGGAGCACTGAGACATTAAAGGCAGCCATCATCTCGTGGTCCTCGTGGATCAGGTTGTGGCAGTGGAACATGTACAGGCCGTCCCAGGGGCTGCGGCGGTCAGTTAGTCAATCGTGAACTCGGGTCCAAGGGATCTGGGAACTCACGCATAGTTGGCTTCCACCAGCACCGTCTCGCCCGGACCCAGCCAGACAACATCCTTGAGCCCGGCAGCTTCGTAGTTCATCACCGACGCCCGCCCCCCCGAGCGCTTGAGCACCTTGAAGTCGACGAGGTGCACGTGGATCGGGTGCGACCATCCGCCCGAGGTGTTGATAAGCTCCCACACCTCGACGCGCCCCCGCGCCGGCTTGGCGAGCACCCGGTTATTGACGTCCTTCCACGTCACACCGTTGATTGTCCAGTGCCCGTTCTTGCGCTCAAACTTGAACGAGTGGTCCACCTTGTTGGTGTCCGTCGGGTACGGGATGGTCCTGAACTTTGTCGGCAGAGCCGAGTCGTCGACCACGGCGGCGCCGTCAACGATGAACTTCATCACCTTGTCGGTGTGCAGGAAGTCCTCATCGGCCGCGAAACCCCGCGTGTTGCGCAGCGTCACGTTCTGTCCCTTGTACGTGGAAAAGTCGAAGACGACCTCGTACCGCTCCGCCATGGAGATGTACAGGTCCTTTGTCGGCTGCGGCGCGCTCAGGAGCCCGGCGTCGGACGCGATGACGTTGAAGTCCAGCTTGGTCCCGACGGCCTTGTCGTTTTCAAAGTAGAGCTTGAAGGAGCGCGAGATGGATGCGTCGAGGAAGCGGAAGCGGTACTTGCGAGGCTCTACCTTCATGTAGGGCCAGGGCTGGCCGTTGACGTGGATGATGTCTCCGTACAGGCTGGTTTCTTCGTTCGCAGGC
Organism: Plectosphaerella cucumerina; assembly: GCA_020746995.1. Lineage (NCBI taxonomy): Eukaryota > Fungi > Ascomycota > Sordariomycetes > Glomerellales > Plectosphaerellaceae > Plectosphaerella > Plectosphaerella cucumerina. The sequence continues at coordinate 6,060,925 of JAGPXD010000002.1, forward strand.
GAGTAGAGGCTGCCGTCCGTGTTGTACTGCTTGGCAGCCAGGACTAGGGGCACATCGTACTTGCCCTTGGGCAGGTTGAGTGGGTCCTCCTTCTCGTCGTGTAGGATGTACATGCCGGCCTGGCCAAAGTAGGCGTTCTCGGCCGTCTGGGTGGGTTAGCTGGGGGCAAGGGGAGTAGGCGGGTAAGTGAGAACTGACGTGATCAATGGCGTGGTCATGGTACCAGAGCGTACGGGCGTTCTGGCTGTTGGGGTAGTAGTAGTCCTTGTACTCGCCGTTCTTGGTGACGTCCTCTGCCCAACCATCCCATGGGGCGCGCTGAGGCTGGTCAGTCAGGTGGTTCTTGTGTGTCGAGGACATGGCTGACATACCGAGTAGGATCCGTGGAGGTGGACCGAGTTCGCCGGCTTGGCCTTGTTGATGAAGCGGACGACGGCTTCAGTGTCCCTCTCCATCATGAAGGTAGGGCCCGGGGACACGCCATCATAGCCAACGAGTGTGGCGTTGCCCCTGTCGGGGTACACGTTGGCGGAGAACTCCTTGATCTCGATCTCGTAGTATCGTATGTCCTTCCCGTTGACAGGGTTCTTGACGGTCCTGGGCATGTCAGCAAGGTTATGGGGAATAGAAGAAGGTTGATTGCTCACTGCTTGATATCCTTGGGCTTGGGGATGGGCAGGGGATACTGGTAAAGCCACTTATAGGGAGGGCTTAGCCAATCCTTGGCCGAGGCCTCGCCGACGACGGCGAGAGCCAGGGCGAGCTTGGCGAGGGCGTTGACCATCGTGCTTGCTTTTCTGATACGAGTTGGGGAGAAGGGGCAGTCTGGAGGGCTGGACGTTGGAGTTGGTCCTCTTGACTGAAAGGAGCAAGGAGGCCGGATCCGGGTGATTCTTATATCTGGAGTCTGGTATCACGAGAGGAGAGGCCCTTCTCTACGCCGCCCGCCGCTGGCCACATGCTTCCCGCACGCCGCCGCCGTTGCCTTGGACATCGCGGAGCATCGTCTCCAAGTCCAAAACCGCCGATTCACACTGGAGGCTCCGCGAGACGGACCAGGGCCCAGGCTTCGAAAATCGCCGAGTAGTCGGCCGCCCCCGCGACCTCTTGCTCGCCAAGGTGTCACTCAGAAGCTCGGTGGCGTCCTCAGAGGTGCCGGACACCCGGAAAACCGGCAGAGGCGTTCCCAGGCGGACGGGTAGGTTGACCGATGCCACGGCCTACCAACGGGCAGCGGATGCTGCATGTTGGCTATCGATGGCGTTCACCGGCTTGGGGCAAGCTTTGCGGCTGAGCTATTGGAGGTGATGATGCCTGGAGAGGTCAGCATCAAGTCGTCGTCCCGCGAGTCAGGCACGTGGTTGTTCGGGAAGAGGGGGGGAGGTTCACCTCCGCTCCCGAGCGGGTGGTCTGCCCGCCCCCGGATCTGCCTCTGGTGAGGGTTCGCTGCTAGTGAACAGACCGGCAGATGGCGGATGTCACGGAGCCGAGCGAAGATGGCAGCGAGAAAGAGTCCATGCCGTATCTGGACTGCGGCCAGGGCCCGTTCTGGAACCTCGATGGTGCCTGTTTGGGCCACATGGCAGCCCGTCCCGCGGGAACCGACCAATCGGCCGGCGGCGAAAGAACCATCATATGTCAGCGAGGGGAAGACCTCAAGGGTCCGATTTAGTGTTCGGGTTGGCCTTTTCGATAATGCGGGCTTTCCGGAGGGATCGGGCATCTCGGAGTTTTGTGGTTGTGGTGGACGAAAGGGGGGGTCGAGACCGACCCTGGTCGACACCATCACGATGTTCCGACCCACGATGCCGGAGCTCACATCCTGGTCGTATCCCTACGGATGAGGGCTGTCATGCAGGCTGATGTGAGGCGATCATACGATACACCCCCTGCGGGAGAGCGTACGAATCGTGCATGTGGTTGGGTGGCGAGGGGCGAGCTGAGATGTTAGCGGCGTGGACAACACACAACCCATCGGAGCAAAAAACCTCTATGCGTTGCAGGACAGCCAGACTAGCCTTATCACGGGCCACCGAGAGAGACATCCAGACTGCCCAGAAAATCCGATGTTTCTAATCCCCTCTCTGACATGATGACCTTTCGGTCCCGACCGACCGGGCAGGGGGGTTGCAACCCTCGTGATGTCCAGCCCTCGCGTGGATACCGAGGTCTTACAAGTTTCGTATCTGACATATCGAGAAAACGAGACGAGGGGAGGTGACACGGGGAATTGCCATTTCCGGCGTTGACATGCTGATGATGGGCTCGGTCTGGGCCCGATGAGAAGAGTCTGGCAGAGAAGCCCGTCCTTCGGCAAGCCGTTGCCAAGGCTTGCAGGACAAAGAGAAGACGCTGAAGAAGGCAAAGATGACGGGTGTCAGTGTCAAGCCAGGCTTCATGGTCTGAGACATTATGACGGGAAATCGCTGGAGATGAGACGTGTGCAAGATGGATGGACGTGGTGATGTGCTCGGTGAGAGCGCTCGTTCACCGAGCACAACCCCAGCTGAACAAGCATAAAATCATGCACATTTCTTCCCCCTCTTCTCGTATTTCTTATCGGCCAACTTCCCCTCCCCCCTCTTCAGCCAGCCCAAACACCCTCAGCTGTCATGCCGTAGGACGGGAATCCGGCACAGAAACCTCGGTGAGGGGGTCGAGGGTCTGGAGCATCTGCTTTCTTTGTTCTCCCAATGACCCGTCCATTCGGGTATTGCTCGCCACCACAGAACCTCTAGTGCCGGTCGCTGCCGCCCAGAAACGCGCGGGACAGCGGGACAGCGGGAGACAAGCTTTCTGGGGTTGCCGGGGAGGCGTCCCCGGATCGACAGAGGTCCAGGCGCGCCGGTTTGTCGGGAGCGCGCCGATGGGGCCTTGCCGAGACACGCAACGCGTGACCGTGGTCCTGGGATTGCCTTGTGTTGTGAGCATGGCAGGTGGTGAGTAGGGAGGATATGGGGGAATCGCCATGTGTGATGGATGGGTTGACAACATAAAGTCTTCGCCGCCACGTTGTTGTCGGGTTGACCTAGAGGAGTCAGTAGCAGCAACAGTCAAGTCTCACTTCTCAACGTCTTTCTAGACTCTTTGTTCGAGTCGAACCTATTCTCTCCCAGAAGCAGTCATGCACACTGCCCTCCGGCTTGTGTGGGTGCTTTGCGCCCTTGTCCTTGCAGCCCTCGCCGCTGATGTCGGTTTCGACTTTGACGGAGCCATCGAGGGGTATGATTCTCCCTGTCAAACCACTGTACACGACTAACACCACATAGTGCCACGGCGACTGATGACACTTTCAACACGGGCGGCTCGATCAGCGTCAACGGATACACCGTCAAGATCCCCAAGAATCTTCAGGTCAACTTCCCTGCCGCGTATGTCCCCTGGAAGGATTTTGTCGCCGCCTACAAGAGCGGCTCCTTCAGCGGCTACGAAGTCTCGGTAAGTCGCCACCTTCCCATCCAGCACAACGCTTGCCGCAGTGCTGACCCATGTCCCCAGGTCGTTGGAAATTTCGTCGGTGCCGACGGCCCCATCGCCGCGTCAGTCTCCATAGCCCAGTTCGCGACCCAAGGCAGTGTCGGCTTCATCAGCCAGGTGAACAACGACGGCACCATCAACATCAAAGATGGCCCTACCATCCGCATCAACGACCCCAACGCCGTCTACTCCGTCGGCTACACCGGTGCTCCCTTCCTGACAGCCGACGATGAGAGCCCCAGCATTTCCTCCTTCTCAGGCTTCCCCATGTGTGTGCCCCGCAAGGCCGATGACCCCCTGTGCCCGGCCTCCAACCGCCCGGACGTCGGCGGCAGCAAGCAGGGCACCATCGCCGCACCGAACCCCATGGCCATGGCCCCGTTCATGCCCGGCGACTTTGTCGAGTACTCGGGCTTCAAGAACGGTGCCGGTGAAATTGTCTGCTACAGCATCGTCGCCACCAACATCCAGATCACCGCTGGCTCGGGTAACCCCTCCTTCATCCGTGTTGAGGACGTCAATATCGGCGTCTACACGGCCGATCCCAATGCAGAAGTCGGCGAGACCAAGGTGAGCCAGCTTCACTCCTTGTAGAGACGTATTGAGGCTAACCAACCCAAGTTCATCGGCTATGTGTCCGACACGTCCGGCTCGCCCCTAACCATCTGGGCGGTCGACATCGACCCCTGCACCGGCAAGGAGTCGTTCCGCAACATCGCCAATATCGACGTGCAGACGGGCGCCGCGCGCAACAAGTTCGTCTCGAAACTCAAGTCTCAGGCTGGCGACAAGTATACCCGCGAGTACCGCCTTACCGTAACGGGCACGCCCAAGAAGACAAGCAACAATATCATGGCGGGCTTCTACGTATCCCCGCCAACAGAGATCATCCAGCCCGAGCTCTCTGTGCCAGGTATCCCACCCATCGCCAACGACTTCTCCGCCTTCCAGCACCTCACTCAGGGCATCGGCCCAGACGAGGCCGGCAACATTTGGGGTCCACTGAGCCCCTTCCCGCAATCGGGCGTGAAGACGTTTGATATCTCGACTTGCCCACCTCCCGGCACGGGTACGGGCACTGGCACCACTCCTTCACCCAGCCCCGTCCCAGACACCGTCAAAGTCACCTCGGCGACTTGGTCCAACACGGGCGGTGGCACTCTTTCGGTGACGTGCACGTCGACCAACAAGGACAGCGCGCAGGTGGGCATGACGCTTGACTACCGCATCGGCACAACCGATCGCTTTGGTGTCACCATGACGGCTTCGACGACTACGCCGGGCACCTGGACGTTCAGCGGTCCTAAGATCAAGCTGCCCAACACCGTGACCTGCAAGAGCAAGCTGAATGGCTCGGCGTCGTTGGCCGTGACATCTCGCAGGAGGCGGCGGTCTGCGCGGCTGGATGCGAGGAAGGACGGAGTTGATGATGTCTGCAGCGACTAGGTAATAGCAGCCCGGGGTTAGGTCTTTGCGATGGCGTTGGGGTACAGTGGGCGGCGTTCTGGGAGTTTGGTCCTGCTTGGACACAAGAGATTGGATGCCATGCGTTCATCTAAATCGAAGAAGATCTATCTTTTGTCTCTCGTGCAGCGTACCCATCTTTGACTTTTCCCCCACCAGCGCCGTGTAATGATACATAGTGGAAGTGCCATGCCAATCCGAGTTTCGACCATCAGGAGAAGAAGTGTCGAAGCAGGTGCCGAAGGACAGCATTCGAGACGCCCCCAGCCTTGAGTTCCGCCTTGGGGTATATCTTCTTGTTGTTCACCGAGTAGTTGATGAGTTCTCGCACCGTCCTGAACACAACCACGTGGTGGCGGCCCTCGGTGCGGCACCATTGGACGACGTCGGTGATGTTGACGTGCGTCTTGCTAAGAACCTACTGAAGGATTAGTAAGAGATCAGGGTTGGCGATGGACGGTCAACTTGCCTGTTTGCACTTTGTGATGCTCGCGGGAGGGTTGAAAATACCGACGGCATGGCAGACCTTGTGCCAGGTCTCAAGACTGGTTCCATTGCCAAACCGAGCCGCCACCTCGGCCCTGAAAGCCTCATGATATCTGGCCCTCGCCTCCATCGCGTTGTAGCCGTCGTTACTACGGCCGAGGTGCCTGATGAGGTTCCGGAGTGAGTTGGAAGGCGTGAGGTCGGGATCGTATAGGAATGACGGGTAGGCCTCGAAGAATTCGTCAAGAGGCGAAGGCCCGGGAGCGGGGGTGCGAGTCGGTGCTGTGTTGAGTGGTGCTCCGTTGGGAGTTGCGACGTCCACTCCCGCATGGCTATCGGAGGTGTGCTGCTGCTTGGCAAGAGAAGATGTGAAAGGCCTGGTGTTACATCGCGAACAACACAGGGCCAGGTGTTCCGGCGAGTGCTCCAGGGAATCGATGATGTGTTGCTTCAGCTGCCTCGGCTCAGCGAAGCTGCGAGCACATACTTCGCACTGGACCATGTTGGCAGGTTGTCGATACACACCCAGGAGGATTCAGAATGAAGTAATAAACTGCTGGAAAGCTCATCGAGATGAAGAGAACCCACAGAAGTGCTGCTGAAGATGGATTTTATTCATTATGCTTGCTTTGTTCTTACCGACATCTCAACCCCTGGGCTGGTAGGCCTCCCGCATAAGAATCAAAACCAGGGGTTCATTGCATCACAAACGAAACTCCTAGAAGCGACCGATGGCCTTTGCAAAGTGACTGAAGACCCTACTGAATTGCCCAAGACCCTGCAAGATCGGCCGTCTTCCAAGCTCCTCTGGCCGTTTGGTACACATCGGAAAAAGTCCATTGGGTGGACTAACGGGTGCCTGCCGGAGGACAAAGATCTGCATGATGCGAACTCCCAGAGCGAACCGAACGCTGCAGCCAACCTGAAGGTGAGCGTGTTCACCGACGTGCAAACAGAACTTCCCAGGATGCCGTCCGTGCCGGGACCAGGGCGGCTACCCACGTACAGATGGAGCTGGCGGCATATTGACTTTCGACTTGTGCCTCAGCTGAAAAGGAACCCTTGGATTGCATCCGAGCTTCAAACGTCTCGTCGTAGCGTCAGGTCACGCCAGACGCAGGCAAGGCAGGTTAGGCGATGGCTCAGGGTCAGGTGAGAGCTGACGTTAGCGGACCAGTCTTCAGCTCCAGAGCTTTCGGTGTGAAATGGACGATGCACCATGCCGCCCCACCATGATTGGCCAATTCCTCCCGCCACACCAAGCCCGCGACCGAGGGTTAGCCGGCTGACTCAGCGAAAAGTTGCTCGGCACAGTCCCGACGCATCGGCTCTCAATCCGTCAGCCGATGTGCGCCGGCTTCCAGTAAAGAGCTTCCTGATATCATCACCGCGATATAACCACCACCCACCAACACCACCTTGCCCTCGCCTCGCCTCGCCTCACCACCTATCCTCCACCCCCCAAAACCCGACACAATGGCCTCGATCGCTCGCTGCATGAGGCTGGCCGCCCGCCCGGCGCTCATGTCCGCCGCCACCAAGCCCATGGCCCGCCAGGCCTTCCGCCCTGCCCTCAAGTCCTTCTCGACAACACCCTCCGGTCAGCCCACCCAAGCTTCCACCCCTCTCCTGCCCTCCCGACTAACACTTCTCTCCCAGCCCTTGTGCGCAAGTACACCAAGGACCACGAGTGGATCGACCTCAGCGCCGACAACAAGACGGGCGTCATCGGCATCTCCGAGTACGCCGCCGAGCAGCTGGGCGACGTCGTCTACGTCGAGCTCCCCGAGGAGGGCGCCGTCGTGTCGGCCGGCGACGCCATCGGCGCCGTCGAGTCGGTCAAGAGCGCCGCCGACATCAACGCCCCCGTCAGCTGCAAGGTCGTCCAGGTCAACATTGAGCTCGAGGAGAAGCCCTCCAAGATCAACAAGGTGCCCGAGGACGACTCCAACGGCGGCGGCTGGCTGGCCCGCGTCGAGGTCGACGAGCAGGGCGTCAAGGACCTCGAGGCCCTGATGGACGCCGCCGCCTACAAGGAGTTCACGGCCGGCGAGGAGCACTGAGCGGTACACGGGCACGGGCGGCGTGGATGAGCAGTTCAACCTGTGTTTCTCTTTATTTTACGTTTTTGCTTTCCCATCATTTTGCGGGATTGGAACCATCTTTCAACGGATCATGCGGCGGCGGCGGGAGGGGCCGACTTCCCGGATGTATCATACACCGGGCGGGGTCCGGCGACGGACGCGATCTCGCCCCCTTCTCACATCTTTTCCAGGCCGGCGCTTCAACGACATGGCACCCTGGGGTATAACCGGTAGAGCACGAGGCGAAAATGCATCTCTGAAAAAGGGAAAAAGGAAGAAATATGTCTCTTGGGCTCGTGACTGTAGTCTATGCTGGGTTGTGGTCATCATACATGCTCGCTCCGATTTTCTGCTTCTCCCCAAGGCACTACGCAGCCGCGGTGGTGGTCGCACCGGCTGCCTTCTCGGCTGCTGCCGCCGCCGCCGCGGCACGAGTCTTGTTCACATCATCCAGGATGGTCTGGGCGCCGCGGTCGACGAGGTCCTTGGCCAGGGCCTTGCCCAGGGCGTCGGCGTCTTCTGCGGAGTGCACGGGGGCGGTAAGCTCGCCCAGCACGGCATCTTGGCCGTTGACGTGCACGACGGTGGCCTTGAGGCGCAGGGTGCGGTCCTCGGGGGAACCAACCCAGCTGGTCTCGACGCCGATGGGGACGCTGCAGCCGCCCTCGAGAGTGCGCATGATGCTCCGCTCGGCCTCGCAGGCGAGGCGGGTGGTAGCGTGATCGAAGCCGCGCAGGAGGGAGAGGACCCGCTCGTCGCCCTCACGGGCCTCGAGGCACAGGGCGCCCTGGCCAACGGCGTAGAGGATGCCGCCGGTGGAGGAGTCAAGGTAATGCGAGATGCGGTCGCCGTAGTCCATGCGCAGCAGGCCGGCGGCGGCGAGGATGATGGCGGAGAAAGGACCCTCCTCATCGTCGAGCTTGCGCAGGCGCGTCTGGATGTTGCCGCGGACGTCCTGGAAGCGCAGGTCTGGGTAGATGCGGCGCAGCTGGGCGATGCGGCGGATAGAGCTGGTGCCGATGACGCTGCCTGCGGGGAGGTCGGCGAGGGACTTGTATTCGGCGGCGAGGGAGGCCTTGACGACGACAACGTCGCGGGGATCCTCGCGCTCGGAGACGGCGCCGATGACGCAGCCTTGGGGCAGGGTGGTGGGCATGTCCTTGAGGCAGTGGACAATCATGTCTAGCTCGCCGGCGCCGAGGCGGGCCTCGAGCTCGTTCGTCCAGAGACCCTTGCCGCCAAAGTTGTAGAGGGCGGTGACCTGGTCCTTGTCGCCGAGGGTCTGCATGGCGTGGATCTCGTAGTGGAGGTCGGGACGGAGGCGCTGTAGGCTCTCGATGACGAGCTCCGTCTGGCGGACGGCGAGGGCCGACTTGCGGGTGCCGATGTTGATGGTGTTGGCGGGGGTGGCAGCGGCGGCGGTGCCAGCAGAGGAGGAGGTCGTGTCGGCCATGGTGGGCGTCGGGGGGGGAGATGTCGGCGGGCGATTGACGCGACGCGGTGGTGGAGGGAGTTGGTCGGGCGGCGGCGAGGACGAGACTGAAATCTCGTACGAGCTTGGCAACGTCAAGGGCCGAGATGTCGGTCGGGTGTAGCTTGAGTCGGAGCGGTGCATGGCGGGGTACCTACCTTTGGTACATGCGGGGCAGGGGCACGGTGCGTGTAGACTCTCCCCCTTTTGTGCACTGTCTCGACCTGCTGCACTTTGATGGAAGTCCGATCGCCGGACAGCGCCTCAGGGAGTTTTGCACCAAACACGGCGACCCTGAAGCACCGTTAGCGCCGTCATCAGGTTGCATTAGCGCCGAGGGCGAGTGTCGCCATCCCCAGACTTGCCGCTGTCATGAACATGCTGGGGACATGGTCGACATCAGATTGCGGATATACAAAGTCAAAAGAGGCCCATGGCGGATGAAAACTCCGACTATATAAGGCGGGGTTCCTCCTGAGACCCAGCCTGCAATGCCTTGCTCCCTAAACCCCCTCTTCTCCTTACTCCCCCCGCCATGTCCTTCTTCGAGTCACCCCCCAAGCCCAAGACCGCCCTCGGCTGGCACCGGCCTCTCTCGCCAACAGCCGGTGTCAAAGTCTCGCCCATCGCTCTGGGCGGCATCAGCCTGGGCAACCAATGGAGCGAGCTGTTCGGCAAGAGCGACGATGCCTTCGCCCTCCTCGATGCGTTCTACGGCCATGGCGGGAACTTCATCGACGCGGCCAGCAGCTACAACGACGAAGAGTCAGAGAAGCTCCTCGGCGAGTGGATGGAGGCCAGGGGCGTCCGCGACCAGATGGTCGTCGCCACAAAGTTCGCCTCGGGCTACCGCGCTCATGCCCGCGACACGGAGCCGATGCAGAGCAACACAACGGGTACCTCGGCCAAGAGCCTCCACCTCTCCGTTAGGGACAGCCTGCGGAAGCTGCGGACGGATTACATTGATGTGCTGTACGTGCACTGGTGGGACTTTTCAACTTCGGTCGAGGAGGTCATGACGCGCCTGCATGCGCTGGTGATGGCGAGGCAGGTCCTGTACCTGGGGGTGTCGGATACGCCGGCGTGGGTTGTCGTCAAGGCGAACGAGTGTAGGTCCGATGCCGAGATTGATGGGTCGTCGCTGACTTTGAGGGAACAGTTGCCCGTCGTAACGGCATGACGCCCTTTTCTGTGTACCAGGGCCGATGGAACGCGGCGTTCCGCGACATGGAGGCTGACATCATCCCTATGTGCGAGGACCAGGGCATGGGCATCGTGTCGTGGGCGTCACTTGGTGGTGGGCAGCTGACGACGGCCGAACAGAGACGCACCATGGCCGATGACCCGGATGCGCCCAAGGGCTTCTACGGCCGGAACGACTTTGATATCCCCGTGTCTGATGTGATTGAGGAACTTGCGACGGCCAAGGGCGTGACCTTCCAGCAGGTGGTGAGTCGGGCATGGCAACCCAAGCGGATTCATACTGATCCTCGCTAGGCTCTTGCGTACCTCTTCCATCAGTCGACTTATGTCTTCCCCATTGTCGGCGTCCAGACGATCGAGCATATCAAGGCCATGCCGGGTGCTCTTGGCGTCAAGTTGTCCAAGGAGGAGATTGGGCGACTGCACGACGCGGCGCCTTTCAACCCGCTGTTTCCCAACACGTTCTTGTGGAAGGAGAAGTACAACACCAGGCTCACGTTTGCCGATCAGTCGTCTATGCAGATGTCGACGTGGGTCGACGCTCCACCGAAGCCGGCAGTAAGTTTCCTGCGTGTTGCGAAAGAGGGTCTGAGACTGACATGATTTAGCCATTTGAGCCCCGGTCGTGAGGTTGTCGCGATGAGCTAGACTGAGAAGGCCAAGGTGATTGTGTTGGTGCCAGCGATGAGAGCCATCGGGGCATGTGCTGAGGAAGCTCATCTTACTCGGTCCGTAGGCGAACCACGAGTCTGACTACATACCTGGATGAATTGACGAAGTGGATTACCTGGTCCAATAGAGATAGTCTACCTGAAATCCAAAGCCGTGACCCCAGGAAGGCAGGAAGGCACTACCACTCTCCGCGAGCTCGGGCAAGATCAAAGACTTGCCGCATCAAGTCACGCCGCTTCTTCTCCAGACAATCTTGCTCATCCTGGTCATGAGTCCACGCACGAGACTCATGCTCGGTGATCATCTGCTGCAGTGAGACAGGTCTAGCCACCTGTGTCGAAAGTCCGAGGTGGAAGATGGCATCGGCGTGGCACCGAGTCTCCTCGTCGACAAGTGATGTCTCTACGACGACACCTTCGTTGCCGTGACTCCGGGCCACAACATCCCACACTTTGAGAGCAGCATCTCCGACGACAAGCTTCGAAGTACCCCGCACCGTGATTGTAGCTGGCTTCTGCTTGTCTTTGGTCCTCTGATACCTGAAGAGCATCGCCACACCCTTCCTGCCATTCCACAGTTCCATCCTCTCGAGCTTTGGCATTTGAAGTACCGCTACCGCAGCGTCTTGGAGCAGCTGGTCAACATCTGCCACCTTTGCATCGTTGGTGAAGATCCTCGATGTCAGGGTCAGGGATGTGAGACTCTCCCATGTCCATGCATCATCGCGCGCTGCGAAGAAGTACCCGGCGTCGGCCATGAAAGAGACACACAGCGTGTCGAGGCGCAGACTGGCGCGGGCGAGTTTTCGACTCACGTCTGGGCTTGGCTTCCGGACGGGAACGCCCTCGAAGTATCTGTGTGGATAGAACTCATTGAAGTTCTCGAATATGGTCAGGTTGCGTATTTTTGACGACGAGAACGAGTCGATCAGCGTCTGCGTGCCTGTTTTCGGTCAGAGGTTGTCAAGTGCGGCGAAAAGTTAGAAGGAACACTTGCGTTTGTCTGTGTGAAGCTGCAAACCGTCGAACTCCATCCATGGCTCCCACCAGAATTCGTTCAAATTAGGGAAACGTGTAAGCATGTTGGAGAGTGCGACCGGCTTCCATCGTCGGCGGGTCTGCTGGCGAAGGCGAACTTCACCGACGACTGGTACAGAGGGAAGACTCCGCCACCAGTCCATCTCGGGTGGTTCGTCATCGAAAGGGCCATCGCCCATGATCTCTTCGAAAGTCTGGATGATGGCATGTTCTTCAGGAGCAACAGTCTGCTTTCCGCCGGCCCAGCCATGAGCCTTGTCATCCGCTGGGGTCGGTTTTTGTATGCTGCAAGCATGAAGAGTGTCAGGACGGAAATCGAGGTACTTGAACCAGTGTTGATTATCGCTGGGCGAGTAGATGCTGATGTCGAGGGCCAAGTCACCGCGAGGCTCCCATCTACCGAGCGTCCTGAAGAGGCTTTGAAACGCATCGACGATGGACTGGTTGTCGACGTCGTCCAGGCCCCATTGCTCGGCGTCGGTGTTGCGACACTGATCGCAGTCATATAGCTTTAGTTCGATGCGAAACCAAATGTAGCGAATTTGGCTTTTCTTTTGGAACAGGAATGTCTGCGTATAGGGTTCGGCGAGGCGTGACGCGGACAGGTTGATCTCGGCAAAGTTGAGCGGCTCGATGATTGATCGCCACTCCTGGCAAACGGTGGCGAGGATGCTGCACTTGTCACCGATAACTGGTAGTGGCCTGATGATTCTATCTCTGATCTCAGGGGTCAGAGTGGCCCAAAGCCTGCCCAAGTCGGTCGACATTTCTGCTCAACAGGTGGCGGATGTTGACTGTCAAGGATCGGGGTATGTTGGAAGGTTTGGATATTCTGAGGAAATCGAATTGCCTTGAAGAAAAGGAAGCGCCTATTCAAAGGAAGGACTGTCCTTTTCTATCATTTTGGGAGGAACCCAACGGCGCCTCGAGTTTCAAGCAACGCCCCCGAAGCAAGCCACCTGCCCCAGTGCGCAGGCAGCTGATTTGAGAAAAGAGCTCTTAAGAAGGAATTAATTGAGGCACCTAGTGTTTGCCGGATTTATGAGTGTTGATGACTCGGGGTGTGGTGTTTACCCTACCCAGCTAAGTAGCTGCAAGCGCCTTCTCGCCCTTTCGTCCTATCCGATCAGGCCAGAGACTACCTTCCACCCCGCCGGAGAGGCAGACCTTTCCATTGAAAACAGAAAGTCCGGATTGTTCGGCAGAAGAGCAGGGGGATACCTCAGCTTTTGTCGCCAAACGCAGAAGCCTAGGCGACGATAATGCGGCTGACTCCCATGCTCGAGGTTAGGCTTGAGAATCAGACCTACCGCGGCGGTTTGTGGTACATGCCAACCATCGTCGCTTGGGGTTTCGTAATGACCCAAAAGGAGTACTACTGTTTGTGCTTCGGCTAGGAAGCCCAAGGGTAGCGTTAGTACCTCCTTGCCCAAGCAATTGAACACGGTGCTTGGTGCATTTCCGGCATCCAGACAGACTGATAGCCAGAACTGCTTCCGGAGCTGTTCCTGGTCTGCTTGCGTAAAGATGGTCTGGAAGTCAAGCCAGGGGCAAGCCAGCCCTGTAAATGTCGCCCATGTCGTACCGTTGAGATCAGAGACTCCAAGAACGCAAGGAGGCTGCGCATCTGTGTCCTCTTTACACGCCCCAGTGAATGTGTGCGATGCCCTGGTGTATTCCGGGATGCCGTGCGGCACCCGCGAATCACCACTCGGGAGCCACGCGGTTCCAACAGGCGCAGGTTTCGTGTGAAGAAAAGTTTGGCTCTGGGCAGGATATAGAGACAGGAGCTCGTTTGCGAACTGGGTCTGGAGCTGCGGTAGTGTGAAGGAGCGACCCCCCAAACCGATGGCAGAGCTTCCCAGCCGGAAGCCGAAGATCTGCTGAATGGCGTATATGGTGTCCTCTTTTCGGGAGGCTGTCCTATTCCTTGAAGCAATGTATGGCGCAATGATGTTGGAGGTGGAAAGCGTACTGAGGCCAAAACGTGTGGTCAGGTCCAGGATCAGACGTAACTTTTGTGCGGCTTCTGCGTCGGTGTCTGTCCTATACAGTCGCGGTTCCAGGTCGGCAAGAATCGATGTGAACAATAGCTGTAAGGAAGTCCTTGGGCTGTTGTATTCCCAGTGCGCCGTCCTTCCTTCCCGAGAGAGCAGCTTCATGTGTGGACAGAGGAATGATTCCTGAAGCGTCCACAGCGATGAGAACCAGGGATCTCCGAGGATTGTCCTGAGGGCGCTCAATATGATGTCCATAATTTCGCAATCTTGACGCTTCTCTTTCAGAAATGCCTTTGGTACGCGAAGGTCGACTAATGCTTCCTGAATATTGTCCAGGCTTCGAAAAAGGTCACTCTCTTCGGTTGAAGCGAGCCATGCAAAGCACCGAGTAGCTTTACGGAAGATGTCCTACAAATCTCAGGTCAGCCATGACAACCTTGTATCTGTAATTTGGGGTTGTCATACAGCCTGCCTTCCTACCTCGGCGGCAGCCTCAGGCTGGCCTCGGCGTTGATCGATGCAGGCGACATCGACCCAGATGAAATCAACCCCGGGCACGTTTGGGTGCGAAGAGTCACTAGAGAATGGTCGCGTGAGGCTGCTCATCACCTCAAGAAACTGATCTGCAGTGAAATGCGTTGGGTTGACCTTAGGAATGTTCCATGGAACGCCGGCAATCGCGACGCTTTCGACCTCATTGGCATGCTCGTCATCGTCTTTCAGCCTCCAGCGGCCCCACGTGTAGGACAAGATGTTGTATTTCGGCTCTTTAGAGTTGCCATAGACGTTCCCCGGCTGCCATGGAAAGGAGGTCATTGACGGGATATGGAGGAGTCGTCTGGGCCAACTGCCCAGTCGCTCCTCTTCGGCCGCGATGCGCTCAATGTCGTCCATCTTGGGCGGCTACCTAGAAGCTCAAAGAAGGTTCTGGCGGAAGAAAATCTCGCGAGCGGCCTAATGAAATCGCAAGAGAAGATATGGGCCAATCTTCAATTGATAGTTGGCAGTAATTTTGACAAGAAATTGTCGTGATGTGAGGTGCAGCTTGCCTGCATCGTGAGGAACCTAGGTGTCGAAAAATTCGGTTACGTAATACGGCAGGCAGGCGACATTGCCTGCCTCCGGCTTTCCGCCTCACCTCCATCTCTTTCTCACCATACGTCTTTTCAACTTTCCGCATTAGCTAAATCTACATCACATGCCCTCCCATCCAGACTCCACATCTCTGCCAGAGCCCAAATCTCAGGCGCCATACCGTCATGTCGCCCCGCGGGCTGTCCCCGTGCCCGGTCTCTTCCCGCGCCTGGCCGAACTCGGCAGCGCCGACGAGGATTGGACAGGCATCACCGAACAGGCCAAGAGACGCAAGCTGCAGAACCGCCTGAACCAGAGAGCCCGGCGTGAGTCTTCATCGAATCGGAAGACAAGTTGCCGCCAGCTGATCATGCACAGGACAGAGACTACTCGTCTCAAAGACACAACAAGATGAAGTTGCAGTCGCTGTCAATGACGAGGCGCCCGAGGGCGACAAGCAGACCAAGAAGCCGTCGCCCTGTCGCCTGGGACAGGCCACCACCCGCGCTCAGCTCCAAGCGTTCGCCCAGCACGTATCCCGGTCCCATCACCATGGCACCATTGACATTTTCCATTTACCTGACACTGTGCGCGTCAACGTCTTCTACGCCCTCGCTCGCAACATTGCCCTACTCGGCTTCGACGACGCCTGGCTAACTGATGACGCTGTCTCGCCCTTCAACCGGCAGGGGCCCCTTCCCGAAACCGCCCCGGCCTGCCCGGACACCCTGCGCCCTACGCAACTTCAGGTCTCCGTCTCTCACCATCCCTGGATCGACCTATTCCCCTGCCCCCGCATGCGCGACAATTTCCTCGCGGCCGTCCTTCTCCACGGCGAGGACGCAATCGACGAAGACGCCCTTTGCCGCGACGTCGTCGACGGCGGGGCCGAGGCGGGAACCGAAGCCTTGATCGCCTGGACAGACCCGTGGTCGCCGCGCGGGTGGGAGGTGACGGAGGCCTTCCTACGGAAATGGGGGTGGCTCGTTCACGGTTGCGTCGAGATGCAGGCGGGCACCAACGCGTGGCGGCAGCGGCGCGGCTTGCCTTCGCTGAGGTTTCCGGGGTGCTGAGGGCTACCGCTCTGCGATCTTCACCTGAGCGATTCGGCAGACTGATGACTTGCTCAGATTATTGAAGCGAGCCGAAGACCCAACGCTATGCTGCTCGAACTGAAAGCAAACGCAACACCGAAATACCTCCTCATAACTCCGCCCTATCCAGGTCGAGCTGCCACGTCAGCCACCGCCCCTGGGACCTTTGCGAGAACCCGACCGGCCCGCCCTCCTCGATGAGCCGGAACCCTGCTGCCTGGTACAGACGTATCGCTCCTGTCAGAACGCTCTGAGTGAGGAGCACCACGCGCTTGTACTGCGAGGCCGAGTCAGCAACCATTTTGGGGGTATTTCTCCGGGCAAACTCACCCCCGCCTCGCGCGCAAAATCGACACACATGCGCACCAGCGTCGAGCCGACGCCCAGGCCCCGCGCCGCCGGCTCGACGAGCAACAGTCTGATTCGTGCCGCATCCGTGTCCTTGCTATCCTTGACGATGCTGATGGTGCCGAGCTTGTCGCCCTCGCGCTCGGCGATCCAGCATCGCTCTCGTGCGGCGTCATAATTGTCGAGGAAGTCAGCCAGAATACGGGCGATGAGCGCTTCGAAGTGCTCGTTGAGGTCGTACTCCTCGGCGTACACAACGCCGTGGCGCTGCAGGATCCAGCCGACGTCGCCGGGGCGGTGGGTGCGGTAGGTGACCGCACCGGGTGTTGTCTTTTGCGTCATTGTGCTGGCTGAGGTGAAGACAACAATGTTGCGACTACGAACTGTGATTTTGGAACTGTTTCTACAGACATTCGAGATGGCTTCATCCCGTGGTGGTTATGTACCCCTGGTGAAAGGCGCGACTAACAAGAGGGCCCCTGACTCGGGTGGACACTGGTGTCGTCCCAAGGGCGCGTCACACTGGGGACAGGCATGAAAGCGACCACCGGGAAGCCCATCGAAGGGAAGAGAACTGCGTTGGGCATTTCACTTCTTCGTTCTACATCTTGGCAGAATTGGAGTTTTGGAAGATGGGATATGAGGCTCAGTCTGGCTTGAGATGCGACAGAGACGCCAAGGCAAGTCGGAATCATTCTGACAGGACTGCTTTCTGACTTGAAGAGGACTAGGATCGCCGGCCGAATGACAAAAGGAGTAGCATACCCAACATAATACAATCGAATTCTGCTCTTATGTGTTGGCCATCCACTTGCTCGCTGCTGGGAGGCAGTCCGGCTTGGGAAGAATCCCTTGGATGATCATCCTGACATCTTCACCACCACATCACGTCCCGAAGAGTGGCCCGAGTTTTCCAGCTTCACGCGACTGCTTCCCATCAACATTCAAAAGGCCGAAAACACAAAACCTCGCCACTCTGACCGAAGCAGGTCACACACGCCCCCTCTCGATCCCCATGCTCCCCATCAGAAACAAGATCGAGAACCTTCGCCTCCTCCCGTGCCTTGTCTCGGCAACCAGCCCGAGACCCCATGCCGCTATTCCCCGTGCGTCAGTCCCACGTAAATGCCATCACCAGTACTGCCGACGCTTCACCAACTCGTCCTCGAACAACAGCATCGTCACCCCATGCACAGTAGTCCATGACGTTGAGTGCTCCCTTCGCAACACTTCATCCACCTGATGCTCCCCTCGGCACCAGCTTCCTGCCGCGGGGGAAACAACACAAAGCAGACGTCACTTCCGTTGACAGTCCGACATGGCGCCGAGGCCCGCCGCCTGCCGGGGGACCCAGTGCCGTCGGTATCGACCCCCTTGGCCCGTCACACCCGGACCTGCCCTCTCGGCGCTGCCGGTGTGACGGATGCGGCGACGTGGACGACCACCCGCTGTCACAGACGGGAAGCACGGGTGCGCGCAGAGGTCTGGGGTCCATGTCCATCGTATGGACAGCCCCTTTCCTTCAGCGACAGCTCCGATGGCAATCGACCAACAACCATATAAGAACCCATGGGCATGACCATCTCAGTCCACTGCCACCACACACCACCGACACCCATCACCAACTCTCCCTACGCTCGCTCTCTGCATCAACAACCTCAAGCCCCCAAAGCAGCCATGAAATCCCTCCTCCTCCTCGCCTCCCTCGCAGGCCTCGCCCTCGCTCTCCCCCAGGAGGCACCTCCCGCCCCAGCTCCCGACCAGGGCGCTCCCGCCCCCGCGCCCCCGGCGCCAGAGGTACCCCCTTCCCCCATCTCAACCTCCTGGACAACAGTCACCGTAACATCCGCCCCAACCCAGGTTCCCGCTCCCCCCTCGGACCAGCAGCCGCCTCCTCCCTCGTCGCCGCCCACCAACGGCGCAACCTGCATCTGCGGCGCCACGTACTGCGGCCGCGTCCTCGAGGGCTACCAGGGTAAGAGATGCGTCAACCCTTGAGAGACGTCCTGCTGACCACTTTCTAGGCTACACCGTCGAACAGATCACAAACGGCTACTGCAACACCCCCGGCGACGCCTGCGCCGCCGGCGTCCCCGACAAGAACAAGGTCGCCGACTCCCTCTTCGTCTGCGTCTGCCCCGATCCCGAGCAGGACACCGGCACCACCATCGAGCTTGTCTGCCCCTGCACCAGCCGCTGCAAGAACGACGCACCCGACTTCATTGCTCGCTGTGAGAAGCCCTGCGGCCTCGACTGCGATACCCAGGCCCCGTCTGCTCCTGAGACTCCGCCCGCGCCTGGCCCTGAGACGCCTCCTGCTCCTGGTCCAGAGCCGGCCCCTGTCCCGGCCCCGGGTCCCGAGCAGCCTCCTCCTCCGCCTCCCTCTACCGACCCCGCTCCTGTCCCCAAGCAGCCTGTTCCCCAGCCTCCCGAGCAACCTGCCCCCGAGCCCGCGCCGGAGCAGCCCGTTCCCGAGCCTGCTCCCGAGCAGCCGCCTGTCCCCGCCCCCGAGGGCCAGCAGCCGCCTCAGGAGCGCGGCAGCTTCCGCCGCCTCATCTGGTAGAGAGGGACAAAGGACGCAGGGAGGACACATGGACAGATTGACATCACCACCGGCGGCATCTGTCATTTTACATCACCGCATTCCCTTCCCTCCCTAGGCCACACTTTCAGCTTGTCATCATGGCCGGGCCCCTTTTTAAAGGCACACGCCCCATGCAGGGCGTGTTCCGTCCCTTCCCTCTAGATTTCCCCAGACAGACCAGACACACACACTCATTAAGCATGAATGGACACTCCTTTGGCCCCCTGTAGTTTCTTGGAAGAAATCTCTCGTGATCGATTGGTATCTCATTCCTAACAAGTCCTTTCCAGACTGTGCATTACAAAACGAATCTCTAAACTTCCATTTCACCCCCTCGGGGGGTCAAGCCATTACGCCGTCTATCGCTCCACTGACAAAGCTCGCGGGCTCCCAGGGTATAATCCCGCCACATAACGAAATGCAGATAGAAAAACAACCGCACAGCCCCATTAGTCGAGAGCCTGGGCCTCGCACATCTTGCGGTACATGCCGCCTTGGGCGACGAGCTCCTCGTGGGTGCCCATCTCGGCGATCTTGCCCGCGTAGAACACGCAGATGACGTCGGCGTCCTTGATGGTGCTGAGACGATGGGCGACGGCAAAGGTGATGCGATCTCCCTCCTTGGCGGCTTCTGCGAGCGCACCTTGCACGATCTTCTCGCTTTCCGTGTCGAGGGCGCTGGTGGCCTCGTCGAGGAGGAGGACCTTGGGGTCGCGGATCAGGGAACGAGCAATGGCCACGCGCTGGCGCTGACCGCCGGAGAGCTGGGTGCCGCCCGAGCCGGCCTGGGTGTTGAGGCCGTCGGGGAGGGAAGAGATGAAGTCCCATGCGTTGGCGGAGCGGAGAGCAGCCTCGATACGGGCATCGCTAATGGTCAGAGCGGCATCGGTCGACGACATGCTGTCCAGAGCAGGGTCGTCAATGCCCAGGGCAATGTTCTCGCGGATGGAGCCTTGGAACAGGACAGGCTCCTGCTGAACAAGGGAGACGACGCGGCGGTAGAGCCGGGGGTTGATCGTGGGGAGGGCTGAGCCGTCGATGACGATTCTGCCAGTGGTCGGGTCGTAGAAGCGCTCCAGCATAGCAATCATGGTCGACTTGCCGCAGCCGGAGGCGCCGACAAAGGCGACGAACTGTCCCTTTTCGACCTGGGAGGTGTCAGTAGATGTTTGCAGGGGAGAAAGGGGAAACTTTGACTTACAGTGAGGTTGACGCCTCGAAGGACCTGGGCATCAGGACGCAGAGGGTATGAGAAGCGCAGGTCCTCCAGCTCCATGGGTCCAGCGGCGCCGGGGCCCTTGTCCTCGTTTTCCGGGTTCGCTTGCACGGTGGGTTCGAGCTCGCTGAGCCAGAAGATGTAGTTGGCGGCATTGACACCCTTTGTGATGCTGGTGGTGAACTGGAAAAGCTGGGCGGTAGCCTGGCCGGAGAAGAAGACGCCCAGGAAGGCGACGAAGAAGTTGTACATGGAGACCTGACCAAGAGACAACAAGCGGCAGCCGTACCAGAAGCCGAGGGCCATGAACCAGTATTCAATGGCTTGCGTGAAGCCGAAGCACACCATGACGGTGAAAAGGGGGCGTACGGAGCCCGACACTGCATGATCGAGCTCGTTTGTGTATTGCTCGAGAATGGACTCCTCGATGGCGAGGGAAGAGACAGTCCGGATGGCGTTGACTGCTTCAGAGGCGATGGAGGCACTGGCCGAGTACCGCTTGCTCGTGTCACGGTCCAGCTTGGCGTCGAGGCGGATCTTGAGGTAACCGGTGCCGAGGAGAGGCGGCAGTCCGGCGAAGACAACCACAAGGCCGAGGTTCCAGGAGTGGGCGATAGCGAGAACGCTGCAGGCAACCAGGTTCAGGATGG
The DNA here is from genome assembly GCA_020746995.1 of Plectosphaerella cucumerina. NCBI lineage: Eukaryota > Fungi > Ascomycota > Sordariomycetes > Glomerellales > Plectosphaerellaceae > Plectosphaerella > Plectosphaerella cucumerina. Next base: position 6,081,785 of record JAGPXD010000002.1, read on the forward strand.
AGATGAGGATCAGCCCGACGTTAAAGCCCATGAGTTCCAGAATAGCCTGGGGGTTCGAGTCGATGCGGCTGGCCAGGGCGCCCGTGTTGTTCTCAGTGCGGTCGAAGAACTGGAGGTCCTGACGGAGGGTGCTATTCAGGCTCTGCAGGCGCATCTTGTGGCTGAGGGTCTGGGCGACGCGGTTGGTGGCGAATCCGAGGTCAAAGTAGAAGATGAGGCAGCCGGCGGCGAGAACAATAAACATGGCGGCGTAGAAGTTGCCCTCGCGCTGCATCTCAGCGCCGGTGAGGGTGAAAACGTCCATGACGTTGGCGAGCAGAATGGCCTGGCCGGGGAAGGCGGCGGCTGGGACTCTGTCAGCACGAAATGAAGACGGACAACCCAAGACGGATGGAGCACTTACCAGCTCCCACACAGCCAGCGAGGACCAGAAGATACCACCACTTCAGCTCCGGGGTGAGTTTCATGAGGGTGAAGACGACGTTGACGATGCCCTTCTGCTTGTAGTTATCGTAGTTGTCGCGCTCTTTTTGGGCGTGCATGCGGCCCTGGACGGACGAGGCGTACCGTGTCAAGGGTTTGTGCAGGTCCTCTGGGTCCACAGCCTCGCCCGGAGTCTGGCTGTCCTCGATGTCACTCTCGGAGCTGCCGTCGCCGACAGTCAAGTTCTGGATCTTGACAAGGCGGGCGTAGGCGCCGTTGTCGGCGATCAGTGACTCATGGGAGCCGTGTTCGACGATGCGTCCCTTGGACATGACGACGATGTTGTGCGCCTTGCGGATGGTCGCGAGCTTGTGGGCGATAACGATGGTGGTACGGCCCTCGGAGGCCTTGTCGAGCGCCTTTTGCACAACACCCTCGGCGTGGGGATCCAGCGCACTGGTCGCCTCGTCGAGCAGGAGAACCTTGGGCTGAGACACGACGCTTCGGGCGATAGCGACGCGCTGCTTCTGACCGCCGGAGAGCAGACCACCGCGCTGGCCGATCTGTGTATCGTAGCCGTTGGGAAGTTCGGTGATAAAGTCGTGCGCAAAGGCCATTCGCGCGGCATCCTGGATCAGCTCCAGCTGTTTTTCCCTGGGGGCGTGTTCCCACTCGGTGCCGATGAGACCATGCTTGATGTTGTCGAAGACGGTTCCCTGGAAGAGGACGGGCTCCTGCTGGACGAGTCGGACGTTCTTGCGGAGCCAGTTGAGGTTCAAGGTGTCGATGGGGCGACCGTCGAGCTTGATGGTGCCAGACTGGAGGTTGTACCACCGCTCGATGAGGCCGACGATCGTACTCTTGCCGGAGCCGGATTGTCCCTAGGACCAAGTCAGTACTGCAAGCCAAGAAGAGGACGGGGCAGTGATCTCACCACCAGGGCGGTGACCTTGCCGGCGGGGACTTTAAGGGAGAAGTCATGCAGGACGGTGACGCTGGGGCGGGTAGGGTAGGAAAAGGTGACGTTTTCGATTTCGATTACGCCGGCGGTATCAGTTGGCTGCTCGCCGTCCTTGCTGAAGGGGTCGATAGCCGACTTGCGGTCGATGAGGTTGAAGAGCTTGACAGCGGCGGCGGCGGCGCGGCCGAAGTCGATGGCATAGGGGGCCAGCATGGTCAGCTGGATGGCGCCGATGACGACGGAGAGAAGGACGGTGAAGATGACGCCCGAGTCGGCGATCTCTCCGCTGGCCATCATGCGCACACCCTGCCAGAAGGCGAGGCCGAAGCCGAGGTAGATGATGGTGTACTCGGCGGAGAACATGACGCCGAACAGGGGCGAGATTTTATCGCCAATCTTATGGGCCTCGGTCAGGTACGTGTCGAACTTGTTGACGAGGCGGGCGCGCATCTCAAAGGCGTGGACGGTGCGGGCGCTGGACAGTACAATCTCAGCAAAGGCGTTGCCCTGAGCGTGGACCTCGAGCATCTTGGTTTCAAGGCCGGCCTCGATGGTGGAGACAACGGCCATGACGATGATGGTGGCAGGGGCGATGCAGAGACAGATGAGGGTGAGCTTCCACTGGACGATGAAGGCGATGATAAAGGCGGTGAAGAAGGCAGACAAGCCCTGGAAGGTCAGGCCCAACTTCTCTGCGATACCTCCCTGGATCTGTCGGCCGTTGGAGGTGGCCTGGGTGGCGATGGAGCCGCCTGTACCAAAGTCGTAAAAGGAGACCTCCTGGCTCAAGGCGGCGCGGAGGTAATGGTGGCGAACGTTGCGCACGAGGCGGTAGGCGACATAAGTAAACAGGCTGTTGTACAAGTAAGAGAGCACAAGCCTCCCGATGCCGAGGTAGACGAAGTAGAGCGCGAGCTCTGCGGCGTCGGAGCGGAACTCGGCGGGGGTTGTCTCCTGGGAGACGAAGTTTGTGATGACGGTGATGAACTGGCCGAAGATGAGGTTCTGCAGCGAGATACCAGCGCCCGATGCAATGGCGGAGAAGATGGCGAGGCCCTGCAGGGCGTAGTCGACGGGGCCGGCGTAGGTGAAGACGCGCTTGTAAGCGGCAAACGGAGCCATCTCGGGCGGCGTATCCGGAGTTGGGGTTGCGGCAGCGGTGCCGGCGGCGGCGACATCGTCCTTCTTGAGGTCATCATCGCTGCGCGGTCCATCATCCACGGTCTTTTCCACAAAGTCGGCGCCCATGGTGGTCGGTGGGGTTGAGTATGGGGATGGTGGAGGGGAGAGGAAAGGGAGGATGGCGTAGAGCCAAGGAGCGGAGTGAAGGGGAGGAACAGTGCCTCGAGTATTAAAACCTATGACCCAATGCTGAAGAGGGGGGGATGAAGAAAAGGGAGAGCAATGCCGATGAACAAAAGGCAGGGACAAGACGAGAGGGTCCCGGCACTTAAGTGTCGGATATTGCTGCAGAAGGCAAACAAAACAAGAAGGCCAGGAAAAAAAGAGGGTTGTCGAAGCTCGACGCAAGATGCAGGTGCGAGAAAACGATGGACAATGGGAAGTCAATAGGCGTCTGGGGGGGTGGAGCCCAATTCTCGATGGAGGTACCGATCTGGCTCGCCGAAGCGTGGAGGGGTACTTCGCCACGGATGGTTTGATCACGGCTTGGCGCCAAGGGAACATCCACCCAGTCCCCTATTGTCGCTCGGATTCCCCCTGTGGCGCCATTGGCCGATGGGGGACATCGTATGCGACGGGCAGGCACGATGCGGCTGGCTCTTTCCCACGCCCATTTGGAGATGTGACGACCCGGCCGGGGGGTTAGGGGCTAGCATCGCAGCCACAGCCAAGTAAGGCAATGTTTGTGTTTGCCCGAGCCCCGGCAGGTACCTTACATTTTTCTCCAGGCTGTCGCATTTTTCGCATTCACATCGAATGGGAAAGGGGTTCATCGGGTTTAGGGGCGAGTGTTCACTTTCGGCGAAGTCCTGAATTCCACAACTTTTCTGATGACTGTCTCGGCGAAGGATTCGGTGTCGGACGTCGGGGACCGCGGGACGCGGCCGCGACGGGCAGCGATTGTTCACATTGTTACGGGCGCCGGGCGTCCGTCCCCAGGGCGCGAGCCGGCCAGCCGACGGGCCCAAGACGCCCACTCCCTGCGTCGATCGTGGCCCCCGGACGCCGGAGCTCTCGCACCCCGAGGCGCCCGCCTTTTTCGGGGCCCACGAACCCACCGGCGCGGGGGGTACCGCCGGGTCGAGAAGAAATTTCCTATAATTTCCTTGCTTCCCCGGCGATTCGTCTGTGACTCAGCGGCCGGTCTTGGGTGCTTCATTCTGCGATCGTTGATGTCAGAGGTTGTTGGCGTAGAGTGAGCGCTTCCCAGCAGGGAATCGCTGGAGGCGCCGCCACGGACGCCCGCGGGGAGCCGATTGACAGTCGACGGTGGGGCTGTGCTCAGAACCCGTCACTGGGACGCGGACATTGATGACCCGTGTCGGATGTTTAACCACTATCTTCGGCATTGACCATGATGAATATTCGGCAATTCAATTAGATTTAAGAAGATGGAAATACCCAACAGGAGTCTCGACGTCTGCCGTGACAGGCTGACAGGTACGGTACCAGACTTGAGTAGCGAAGTAGCTGCCACCGACACCTTAGTCAGCGACTGGCCTTCGAGATCGCGGACCGATCTGGGGCATCTCAATCTCGACGTCCAACTTCGATTCAATCACCATCATCAGAGCTTCCGGCTCAATTCATTGCCCGAGTCTGCTCCCACTTCCCACGCCTGATGCGATACTCCAGGCATCCATTTCAAGCCACGATAACGACACATGTCAGCGCCAAGCAGCGGACCCAACTTTACGATGACGTCCATATCAGGGATGCAGCTCCCGCACTGACCACCGCCTGATGGGAGCTCCCCTCAGATGCAGTGTAGTACTTCAACTTCTCGGTCTCCGGACTCCTCGGCCCCCGGTTTCCACACCCTTCATTCCCCTTCCCCAAGACGTCGCTACAAATCCCCAATTACCTCCCCCCGGACGTCGATGTTGACGCCTCCCCTCTTCTCGGATCCCGACGGTCGCCTGCTCCGCGCTTTGTGCAAGTTGTCCTCTGCCGAAATCCGCTCTCAGCTCGTCATCCAGTGTCCCGTTCGTGGTCACACCTCCAGCTGTCAGCCCAGAATCGCCCCCGCCTTTCCCCCGTCCATATTAGTCAGCAGAACACTCTCAGTGTCTGCCCCCGATGGACGACAGCCAGTTTGATGGCAGCGGCCCAGACGACGCCCCTGAGCCGTCTCTGCTGAATCCGGGTGGCCCTATCCGACGAGCTGTAAGACAAACACGCGAAAGATGGGGGTTGACACGAAGCTAATGCCACCTTCCAGTGCGATGCGTGCCGAGCGCGAAAGGTGTGCCACCCTTGGTCCTCATCCTATGGCTCATGATGAACCTCCCCTTTTCCCACCCTGCTCGTGCTTGTCCCTCAGTCATGTAATTGGTGGCTCATGTCTACCCCTCGTAGATTCGCTGCAACAGGGAATCGCCATGCTCTCACTGCATCCACTCCAAGATCGAGTGCACCCATGCCGACAACCGGCCCAAGGAGAAGCGCACCCGCATCCTTCTCACACCCCAATAGTATGTCGATAGCCCCTTGTCCCATGTCTCGTGTCTCCTGTGGCACCACCCCATTTCTGACAATGCTACCCCAGTGAACGGAAGATCGACCTCATCGACCGGCGCCTCGACGGCGTTATTCGCCTCCTCGAGGACCTCAAGATGAACTGGCCCCCCACATCCAGTGCAAACCCTCCGCCACCGCCTGCAAAGAGGGAACCATCTGCTCAACCAAAGTCCATGTCATCTCACTCAACACCCGCGAGTCAAACCCAGCCTAGCTCCTCATCACTGGAAAAGGTCCCGGGCAAGGTCATCGAGGGCGAGTCCTCCCTGGCTGCCCACTCGGTCTTCGCCAACGAGTTCCTCCGGAAGGTTGTCAACACAGAGTCACTACAAGAAGCCAGCTTGGAGCTGCGAGACACCCTGGACTCGCTTTCGCATATCGTCACCTCTCTGAAAGGGCAGACCCTCGCCACCGAGATGACTTATCCAAACGCAGTACCTGCCCAGCGACCTGCCCTACACTCGGACGACCTCCCTCCTGTGCAAAAGGCGATCGCGCTCATCAGGGCAGCCAAGAGTAAGAACGTGTCGCCTCTATGCCCTCGTTCCTGGGCTGTGCTGACTGCCGACAGCGAAACAACTCGCCGGGGTGGCCTGGATCTACGAGTTTCTCCCCATGAAACGCTTCCCCGATATCTGCCTGAACGTCTATTTCGCCGAAGAGCACTCTGAGGCCGAGTTCATCATCGTCAATGCTGGCTTGTACTCACTCGCCGAGGACTACGCGGGTTCCGTTGCCACCGGCGATGAAGTGGAAGAGTATCGCGAGTTTGCAAAGTCGTTGCGGTCCAACTTGGAGACCTCCCTGTCGAACCTACCGCTGCATCTCCCTGCAACTCCGGAAATGGTCATCGCGCTTGTCTTTGGCGTATGTTTTGAGCTCCCTCAAGCCCCGTCACCAGCGCTAATTTCTCAAGGCCTTCCACGCGATTGAGATCGCCAAGCCATCCCTCTCCTGGGTCCTCATCTCCAAGGCCTCGGAGCTGTCCCAGACTCTGGGATGGCACCGTGGCGCCATGATGAAGGGCGGGGACCAGGAAGACACGGAACTAAAACAGTTTGTCTTCTGGAGCGTCTACTTTTTCGAAAAGAGTCTATCGCTGCGTCTCGGCCGAGCATCTACCATCGCCGACTGGGACATTGCTTTGCCCTTCCCGACCACATCCGAGATGAAGCAGAAGCCACTCCTCGACTACTTCAGTCTGTGGATCAGGGCGTCGAGATGCCAGGGCCGCATCTATGAGCTGCTATACAGCACGGATGCCATCGCGCAGCCCGACGACGTGCGGCGGTCGAGGGTCGCCACCCTCGCCGCCGAGATGATCACCATTGGGCGAGACACCAGAGAGAACGACGTGGGTTTTCAGCCTCTGAGCTATACACCCATCCCCGATGCTAACCACCTACTTAGCAAAAATATGCGGAAGAGTCTAGTGAGTTGGTTGGGCGGGACGTGATGGAGTTCTTCGTCATCTCCGACGAAGTCCTCCGCATGTCTATGTTGACCCTCATCTACCGCGCCTCGCCCAAGGATATCGGGTCCGCGACAACTTTCAGTCCCGATTGTATCAACGCCGCGAGAGGGACGCTCGAGAAGCATCAGGAGTGTATCGTCGTGATGACCAAGACCAACGGTCAATACTTTTCGACCTACATCAACTGGTATGGCGACTATCATCCTGTTCCTCGAGTCCCAACAGCTAATTCCTCACAGGACACTGCTTTTCGCGCCCTTCGTGCCCTTCATCGTCATCTTCTGTAACGTCATCGAGACACAGGACCAGATGGACCTTGCACGGCTCCACGAGTTCATCACCTCGATCCAGTCGGCGCCTACCGTCTCTGACGCTGCCGGCAAGATGCACCGCCTTTTCCAGGTGCTGTACAGCGTGGCCCTCCGGTACATCGAGTTCCGCATCTCCACGCCCCCCGAGAACCAGATGCAGGCCAGCGCAGAGATGGACACATACCTCGCCGCCCTAGGCCTGCCGCCGCAGCAGCCGCAACACGCAGGGGCGGCGGACTTTGGAGCTGCGGTGGCCGGGTTTGCGCCCGACGGTATGGGTGACGACGCCATGGGCGACGTGCAGCGGACGGGCTTCCCGACAATGTGGATGGGTAACGGCGCCCAGCTGGACGACTGGTTCTACAGCAACCAGGCCATGATGGGGCTCATGCAGCAGTCGACCTTTGACTTTCCGAACCAGCAGGGGCCTGGACCAGGGCCCTGAATACAGCCCGGCGACACAATGAAAATATGAAGGAACGCAGCGACGACGCCGAGTGGTGATTAATGATGATCTTTGTATATGGAAGGGGTTTCAGCTAGACCGGGGGCGTTCCGGACAAGACGGCGGCGCAGCCTCGACGGCGCCCGATGATGATGATGATTCTCCCTATTCCGCCCCCCTTTCGATGTACTGTACTCTAGATGGTAGACTTGGATCTAGGCAATGGATAAAAGACTCGCTTGCATGTTTTCATTAACAAATTCAAAACAACCTTCGAACGCCTGGCCCACGGGGTTCTAGAAGATCTCCCGATCGTCATAAGCCCGGACGCCTTCGAGATACTTTTTGACCTCGCCGTAGTCCTTGCACACTGGAAGATGTCAGTACCTAAGCTCGATAGACGGCAGAACAGGAAAAACTCACCATGCTTCGAGTCCCAGCCGTCGGAACCGCCATTGTGGTCGGGGAAGGTGGTCTCGAGCCCCTCGAGGGCCATGTCGGCGGAGCACATGATGGTCTGGCGCAGGTAGGCGAAGCAGTGGATCATGTGCCAGTGGTGGTCTTCGGGCAGCTCGTGGTCGGCCTTGAGGCCCGAGTAGGTCTGGACAACGGCGAAGAGGCAGTGCAGCTGGTGGGTGATGGAGGTTGTGAAGACGGTCTTGTCGGGCCAGACGATGGGGGTGGGGAGGTCGTGGTAGCGGTGGGTGTCGTTGACCCATTGGAAGCCCATGCCGTCTGGGGGTGTCAGTAGATTTTCGCCATCAAGTTTAGGTACTTTGGTACGTACATGGCATCAGCTCGTTCCAGTTGTTGAGCGTCTCGTTTGTGAAGAAGAGAGATGTGTCGTTCGGGGCGTATTTGCCCTCATAGTCGGGGGTGAACGTCTTGATCTGCTGGGGGACTGTGAGGGTCAGTCAGCATGTGCACGCTCAATTCACATCTTGTCCTGGTGACACCTACATGATGGGGACACGCCGGTCAGGTCACCTCCAAAATCCCAAGTGTTGACTCTTGGCTGACGCGTGAGCTCGTTGACGAGCAGGCCGACGTTGGCAAGCAGCAGTACGGTGTTGACAAAGCCGCTGATGAAGGACCAGCGCTCCCGACGGCGACGCTTCTCCCGCTCTGCCTTGTTCCGCTCCAGCTCCTGGCGGGCGAAGCAGTGGCGACACCGCTTGTCCTGGTCGCCGATGAGGGACTCCTCGACCTCTGTGCTGCTGCGGTCGTCATGGTCGTCGAACTGGACCGTCTCGTACTTGGCGTCCTTGTCCATGGCGGCAAATTATTACGTATAACTTGGGTTCTTTGGTGTTCGTTGCTTCCTGCAGACCAGGCAGGGTTGGTATGTACAACAGACAACTCAGATCATTCTCAATCAGGGCCAACGGCTGCGACGCGGGGAGAGGGCATTGGGAGGTTTTGTTCCGGCTGTGGATCTGGGGCGGCTGGTGTTTCGAGTGTGCCGACGTCCGTGGACGCGGCGTTGTGAAACGGGCCAGGGGCCCAAAGTGTCTCCAAACCGTCCCATCTTGGAGTAGCGGCACTGGACGCCGCGCCGGGACTTTCCAATCGGCCGGCACTGCGGGGCGACAGGGTCCTGCGCGTGGATAGGGGAGGGTTCAGCTCATGCAAGGGAGTGAAAGTGCTTCGCGTTGCGTACAAGTCAGGTGGAAATCTGATCATCATCAAGTAGTGATTGAGAATCGTGTATATGGATCTACGAAGATAGAACCTCTCGTCATTCACCATGTCAAACCAACTCGAGAAGATTCCGGCAACCAAGATCCGACTTTCTGGTCTTTAGAACAGAATGTCTCTCGTAAGACAATCTCACGCGACGGCCACACTCACCCTCTCAGTGAGGCATGCGCGTTCCTCGCCAACATCTCAGCGTACGCATTGAACCAGCTGCCCGCGACCGGAGCGCCGGGGATCTCGCCGCACCGCCCGTCGCTCTCGCCGCCCGGCTTGATCCAGACGATGCTGTCCACGAGAGGGTTGTCGACGGGCGTGCCCGCCGGCGTGCCGAAGCCCGCGGGAGAGACGTTGCACCACTCACTCCACGCGTCGCGCGTCCCGGGCACGGCGACACGGCCCTGGTCGACGATGAACCGCGTCGGCAGACCCTCGGCCTGGAGGTAGGGCGCAATGTTGGAGACGTAGTGGCTCTCGTCCCACGAGACGTTGTCCACCATGAAGGGCTCCGGGGCCTCGGCCTTGAACTGGTTCACGTAGGAGACATTGGTGGAGAAGCCCCGGAGACGGGGTGCGGAACCGGCCAGGCGGAGGATCTTGCCGATGGCGGCGGCGGCTGAGGGGTGAAGACATGTCAGTTGAAGTAAAAGAGCGCAAGCAACAGGTCGAGCGACACTCACTGGGCTGCAGGTTCCCGGCCCATCCGAGCCAGCCACCGTGGGCAATGTCCAGGTAGAGGTTGACATTGGGGGACCTCAGCGTCGACAGGGTATGGGCGATGCCGGCCTCATATACGGGAGCGGCGCGGCGGCAGAACTCGACGGCCTGGTTCGCCACGATGTTTCCGATGGCGTCGGGCTCCACGACGACGACAAACGTCAGATCGCTCGCGGCCGCCAGCTTCTCGGCGTACGGCCTGACAAACTCGTTCTTGTACCTATCCATGCCGCCCTGGGCGCTGTCGAACTCGCCGAGCGCCTCGCCGCCGCTGCAGTCGCGGTCCGGGAGGTTGTACAGCACCATGCCGACGACCTGCCTGACGCCCGTCTGCTGCTGCCTGGCGCGGGCGGCGGCGATAGTCGTGTCGATGGCGGGCAGGCTGGCGAGGTTGGCGATCCAGACGAACGAGGCGACGTCCTGGACCTTGCGGACGGTGCGGGCGGCGGCGGCCTCGCCCCGCGCGGTGAGCGAGTTGTACGTCTCCTCTAGCTTCTGGCGGTAGATGGGGTTGACGAACGCCTGGCCGAGGCTGAAGGGGTTTCCGGAGGTGCTGGTGGTTGTGGGAGGAGTCGAGGTGGTGGTCGAGGGAGGGGGAAGCGAGGTGGTCGAGGTCCTCAGGGTGGTCGATGCCGCCTGGCCAGGGATGCACTGGTGGTACCCTGGGCATATGGAGATGAGTACGGCGATGTGTGAGGTGAGTTGATGGGATTTGTGCTTGACTTACAGGCATTCTGCTGGAAGCAGTAGTATCCCGAAATACACTGGGATCGTCAGCATGTCTGTCATGCCAGATGATGCTTCATGACTTGCCTGCGTCGGGCCAGTGTAGCCATTTCCGCCGCCTATTCTCAAGTTAGATTGTCTTGCCTGATGTTTCCTGTCTGGACAACAAGGACATGTCCAGATCACGGAGATTACGGTAAAGAAACCGATGCTATACACTGTTGCCATGCCCCGGCTGTCTGGGCCCATGCGGCCTGAGACGACGCGAACAGAAGAGTGAGACTGGTGCAGAATTTCATTTTGGTGTTTCTCAGATGATGTGTTGAGCTGAATTCAAGCACAAAAGCTCGGCAACGCTGACGGCCTCAATCTTATATTTCCACGTCCCACGCCATTGCAGTGTCGCCTTCACTGCAATTTCTCATCGTGGATGCAGTGAACCAGTGCTTCCGAGCTTTACGAGCCATGTTCGTCTACGGTCCATGGCTCCCGCCATCACATCAGGGAAATAGTGGGATGGGTTACATCTCTCGTAACCTCCGAGTCTGTATTGGACACCGCTGAAGTCATCGTGGAGTGACTTGTCATGTAATGCATTGTCGGCCCGAGAGACCTCATGTTGCCTCAGTTGATCTCGGGCAGTTACATTCCGGTGTTGTCCGCGCAGAAGACTGCGGAGGCACTTACTCCGTCGAGACAAGGCCGCGCGTTAGACTTCTTTTCACTGCATTTCCAGCTCACTTCTGCCGGCACTACTCATTTCCAAACCAATTCAACCTCTAAGATTAGCCGGGCTGTCCAGAAAAGGTAGGTGTTTCCACCTGTCAACTGTCACCGCCGCCCACCCATCCGCATGGCTTATATCGCAGCCCGCAGGTGGCACAGGTGCAGTCCAGGCTCTGCTGCAGAGCCAAGCTGCCAGCGACACATCTATCGTCGTCGGACCAGGGGTCCCGGCGGTCTAGCCACTGGCTCCAAGGGGCTTCAGAGGGCTCGAGAATAGGTAGAATTGAGGATGACCGGTCACGGTTCGAGCGACTCCGCCGATTCTGTGCAAGATCTGATAAGGTCGTAAAGGTCTGCAATTAGTTAGGTCGCCCTCTGGCCCTTCCAAGATGCGGCACGCATTTGTCAACGAGATCGTCGATTGATCGATCGGCTAGCGGCGCTTGTTTGCATCCGCCGCTTCGTCTGCTTGGCACTTTATGTTGATGGGGCCTTCACGCCTTCTGGGGTTTGCCGCCGCATGACTCGTGATGAGCGGGGGCTGATTGAAATTGCTTGCTCTTAAGGCCGAAGGCGTGCGTCCTGAATGAGGTTAGCAGCCGTGACACGTGATTCGCATGCATCTACCCGTGCTTGCCTCGCATCTGACGATGTGATGCTGGCCGATTCATGGATGCGATGCTGCGACTCGGATGGAGTTCAAGGTTCAGGAGACGCACAGCAGGAGAAGCCGGAAACACTGTGATGACGCTGGACATCGATGACAGTCCGCGTCCCCTATTTTCAGTGCTGACAGCGCGTGTGTCTGCCGCGCCTCGGCTCCCTGTTATCCCATTATCCGGGCACCATGCGCCGAAGCGAGCAGCAAGGCCCCCGCAGCCCCCCGTTAGTAATCCCCCCTAAACTCACCCGGGCTAAGATTGCCCAGATGCTGGGCTTTCCTCCGAGTCTCCTGCACGTCCGCCCGCCGCGAACCACGAAGCGAGGCCAGACGAACCGCCCATCCATCGGGACATTTTCCCACCATTTCCAGGTTTCCTCAGTTCCGTCCGTCGGTCGCACCGCACGCCCACGCCCACGCCCACGCCCACAGCCGCGTCCCAGAACGACTTACTTGCATTATACGCGCCGCGAGCCGCCGACAGTGCGAACTAGAGAGGATGGACAATGTGGCAGACCTTCCCTTTGAAATCCCGCCGCCACGGAATCGCGCGGTACGTCTTCTGCGTTGATTGAGCGATCGTCGCGCGTGAGCTGCTGTCCCAGTGCGCGGTCGCATTTTGCTGCCCGCCCAGGTCGCAGCCTCCCTTCCATCCATCCCTCCCTCCATCACTCCCGTGGGCAGCCGTCTCGGCCGAATACGGGCGTATCCGACATGACCAGGCTGGCTGACAAGAACGGCATGCTTCAGTGTGACATGTGCTTCGCGAAAAAGGTGCGTTCTCTCCCTATCCCTGACACGGTTTAGTAGCCACTCACTCACCCGCGACATCAGATCAAATGCGACAGAGAAGACCCATGCAAGCACTGCGTCTCGACTCAGGCCGTGTGTATTCGCCAGCGCCCCAAGAGACGCGGCAATCCCGACTATGAACGGTATGATGGCATATCATCGTCCGTGCATGTGTTGATGTGCTGACCCCTCACTTCAGCCGCAAAATTGCCGCCGCCGTGAGGCATGCCAGCCAGTTCGCCAACCAGAGCCCAGCCGGGCCCTCGGGCTCGGGCTTCGACCGCAAGATGGACGTCGATTATTACGGCAAGCCATCGGCCGCCGACACCCCAATCGGCCAACGCGACCTCGGCCAGTCCAGCGCCTCGCAGAGCCGCTTCCTATCGCCATCGCCCGCCGACTCACCCTCGTTACCGCCTCGACGGGCCTCCGTCCCGGTACGGCGACACGGCGCTCTCAACACTTCGTCATCTAGGCGCCCCGACGGACCCTCTGGCAGTGCCTATCACGCCAACGTAGAGGCCCAGTGCTACTTTCAATCCTTCCTGAGCCGCGAGGGCATGGATGTCGGCCGGCGCGAGGTTCTCCAGTCGGCCCTGACTCTCGTGAATCAGCCGAATCAAGGGTCTGACCCTGACGCAGATGCTTTTGAGGATTCTGACAATGAGGATTTCTGCCCGTATCCTTCGGCAGAGATGCTTCACTCCATCGTCCACGGTACGTCACCTCCCCCCATCGCCCACGTCCTGGCCCTGGCGCTAATGACGAACAGGCCCCGCCCGACAGCAGAGCATAGGGCTCTCCTACGTGCTAGACATGGTCAGCAAAGAAACCATCGAGAAGCAGGGCCTCGCCCTACTAGACGGTGCGGTCAGGGCGCCCGCCCGTCACCACTACTCGGTCAACATTGGCTATGCTGCTTGGGTGGTGACTCTAGCAAGCGTCCAGAGCACCCCAAAGGGGCCCATGAGGGACCACCTCGTGCAACGCCTCCGGCAGTACGAGACGATGCTTCTGAGAGCTGTCCATCACATTGGCGTCTTGGACCCTCCCAGCCTAACCCTTCTTCAGGCAATCCTCTCAGGTGTCAGTCTTGCCTTCCACTAGCACTTGTGATCAAGCTTCTGACTCTGATGCAGACTCTGTTCATGATCCACACCGGCAGACTTGAAAAGTGCTACCAGCTCAGCTGCGCCGCCTCTCGTGTACTCGTTGCTCTTGGAGGCCGCTGCTACTCAAGCTTCATCAACACCCTGAGAAAAGAAGATGTCGTCGGGGCAAAGTTCTGCCTGACGCTGTGCATCCTCTACGACAAGTCTCTCTCCCTGGCCATGAACCGCCCGTCCTGCCTGCCAGACATCAACCTCGACGCCTCGGTTATCACGCCCCTGGACCCCAACCGACCCTTTACAGCAATTGCGCACATCTACCTCGAACTCGCGCTCGTGCAGGACGGCATCATCCGGGGACAGACGGGCATGACGGAGCCCCGGAACATGCTGGATCTCGTCAAGAATCTCCAGCAGAAGATGTGGCACATCCGCGAAAAGATTCGCCAGGTAGGTCTCTATCCTTCTGATTACTCAAACTGGATGTTGACACCTCCTAGGGCCAAGCACGGCATCCCCGAGTCGAGGACGCCTATCTGTACGGCGAGTACATCGGCACCGACTTCACCTACCACTCGATCATGACGTCCATCATCCGCCTGCACCCCAACCTCTCCGACGACCCCAGCGTGCTGGAGCAGATGCTTGGCTATGCCAGGACCGCTCTTTCCCTGTTAACAGAGCTGATCAACCACGGGAACTCGCTGACTAACATGCACACTCTCACCATTTCAATCGTTTGGTGAGATACCCCTCGAACTCTGTTCACAGTCAAAGACTAACCTGGCCCAGGATGCTCCTCTGCTACCCCCTGTTCCCCTTTTTCATCATCTTCTGCAACGTTATCAACGTGTCGGACCGCTCCGATTATGAGCTGCTGCAACAAGTGACCGAGAGCCTGATCCAGTTCGAGCAAACGGAGAAGGCCGTCGCGGGTCTGCGCCGGCTTTTTGAGAAGTTCCTGCTCCTCTGCAAGCCCCTCATCGACAAGCAGCAACAGCTTAAGGTCGAGTCACCCCAGACTACCAACCAGAACCTCAACGACGTGCCGCGTCAGGCGGGCGAACTCAACGGCAACGACAAGCCCAACGGCGCGCCCGCGGCAAACATGTTCCGCAAGCCGCCGATGAGCTCGGTACTTGACCCCAGCACGTTGATGGTGTCCATGGGCCAGTCTATGCAGCCGTACACAAATGAACAGATGGGAGGCCCCATGATGGGCCAGGTGTACGACACGATGTCGCACATCAACAGCCTCGGCGAAGAGGACCTGCTGATGCATCTGGGGAACACCCAACCGTCGCTTGAGTGGATCGACTCGGCTTGGCCGTCGTAGTCGGGACTCGAGAGGACTGTTCTTTGTTCGGGGCAGACTCGACATTTGCCTTAAAGAAGGGGTCCGTCTGTCCCAGCTCAGTTGACAATGATTTTAAGTCTAGGACAAAGAGGGGACCTTTCGGACACCACACCCAGGCGGTCTGAAAATCGCGGGAGATGATGGCCGTCTCATGCGCCGAGGTCGCTGCAGGATCCCTAGGACAAAGCTTTCGCCAGACAAAGCGCACGAGGCGCAAGACACATGCATCCAGTCGTCGACCTGGGTTAAATAAACGAGAACCCAACGAAGCCGGTCGGCACGAGCTGGAAGGCGCACGAGCAAACATTCGCCACCGACATACGAAAACACGATTGATTCAGCGCGCGACTCGACCTGACAACATGCCGTCCGGGGGGATGGCAACGGAGGCGGAAGCGGCGGAGATGATCAGCCACATGATGCGCACCAAAGATCCGAAAAAGAGGGGCAGTGGCATGGCCTGGACGACGAATATGGAGGCAAAAACACCATACAGAAACCGAGAGCGGGCATACCACGTGCTGCGCATCGGTTCTCTCCCGTCGAGGAGGAGGGCGCGGATGCTCAACTGGGCGCAGTTCCAGCGACATGTCAACAAGCTGCTGGAGGTGGTCAGTCCCCATGGCTGTCGCGGCAAACGTCGGCGAGAGCGCATTCAAGCGACACGAAAGGTGCTCATGGCGTTCCTGACGGTCACCGGTGTCAGACTTACAAGAAGCGCCGACGACATGGAGCAGGAGACGACACCATTGGCGGTGACGACGCAGGCGCAACCGCTGAGCCGCGTTGGCCTCGCCCCTGAACTGCTCATCTACAGAGACCACCCGCCGATGGAGACGAAGGCCTCCGCCGCCCATCGAAACCGTACTGCGGAACGCAAGGAGCTGAATCAGGCGCTGCGCGAGGGTCTCGGCGAGGAGGCGTCGGCCCTCAATATTAGCGTCTCAGAGCAGAGCCGACACGAGGATCTCTGGAAGTATCAGGCGACGCACAAGTTTGTCGCCGTCGTGCGGTCGAGTTGCCCAGCGCCCGGATGGCGGGGTTTTCTTTACGACCATGTGACGCTCTCGGCGGTCGCCACACCGCATGACGCGACGAGTCTGTGGACCGCCTTGTCGTGAGTACTGGCAACGTTCTCCGGGTCGACTTCGTGAACTGACAAGGTGTTACGCCCAGATATTGCGTCTCTGGCCATTTTGAGCACGCCATGACGATCAAGGCATCCATCTACGGCTTCTTCCATGAGGTCATGAACAAGGGCTCGGGCCATGCATGCTGCAGGCACTCGAGGTACAGGCTGTATCAGCACCTACAGCGGTCGTCGCTGAATAGCATCTCGGCTGAGGAGCGGAAGGACTGGGGCCAGATGAGCCTCTTCCGGAGCCTCGCGGTCAATGATCCGGAGGCGGGGCCGCCGGGCTTTACGCGGTTCGAGGAAATCTTCTGGGTGATTGCCGACTTTTTCGGCACCGAGGTGGTCGTCTTCACGCCCATGGACAGGGCGGAAGGCGGACTCGAACCCATCGATGGGTACACGCTGTATGACACCGAGGTCTACGGCCAGTCCCCAGGGCTCGAAGGATGGCCGTGCAGGCCGTCGCCGCTCACGGGGACATTGCACCACCCATGGCGGCCTCGGTTTTTCAACGCGAAGCACCAGGTCCTGCTCGTCACGGACAAGGCCCGGCGGTACGTGATGCCTGTGCGCAACGCGCCGGTAACACAGGGCCCAGGGACCGGAGACGATCCGGCCATCGACACGAGTCTGTATAACGAGCAGGACCGCTGGCTCCGTTGGGGGCCCCCGGATCAGCCGCAGCTCCGACCACCCAACGTCTGGCTCATGCACAGCGCCGTGGCGGGTCAGGCCGGCCCGATGGCGTCGATGGACCCGGGGGCCTTCCTGCCCTGGCTGCCGGCATGCGACCTGGACGTGCGACAAGCGGCGACGAAGCGGCACGGCATCGCTAAGCAGATGCAGCCGGCGGGCAACTGGCCGACGCTCAAGGAGCTGTGGGACACGTTCGAGGCGCGCATCGATGCGCCGCAGATGGCGAGGCTCCCGGAGTCCGACGCGGTCATGGACGCGTGGAGCACGTGGACGGATCCGCCGGGCACATTTGTTGCGCCGCTGGGGGTTGCGCGATACATGCTCCGCGACGGGCCGTGGCCGCGGGGACGGTTCATGCACGATGCGCAGGCGCGGCTGCTTCGGGGCTTGAGGGAGGCGTATGTGCAGGGCTGGACTGTACCCGAGGATCCGCTGAATGGCACGTTCAGTGTGAGACTGATAGACAAGGATGGTGTGGTGACGCTGGAGGATGATGACGATGTGGAGGAAGAGGGTGGGTGAGTTGTAGGATGGTGTTTGAATACAAGTGACTTGAATGATCGGGTTTGTAAGCTAGACTGCAGTGCAGCAGGGGAGGGCATCCTTCTCGGCGGGTTGTCATACGGGTGTGATGGGTGAAGGCGAAAGCCACCGACGGTAGCGGAGAGGAGGCCATTTGTCAGCTCCTCGTGGAGAGATAGTGGTGAAACCAATCAAGAGATGGCGGGATGCCGTCTGGGAGTGTTGGACTGGATTTGCAATCCGATCCCTGGGCGGCTCAAGGTTTCCCCGCGCGGAGCGGGACAGGTCGGCCGAGACTGGGCGGGTGGGAGAGATGGCGACATCGATGGTGCGAGGTCCACTCGTGATTGTGCGTGCAGCTGTTAGAAGGTGGTGGTGGTGTTTAGGGGCGGAGTCAAATAGGGGCCGCGCCCTCGTCATAATGAGGTTAGGACCATCCCCGCTGCTCTGAGGTTCTCATCTTCACAGCTATAGATACATCCCTCTCTCATCCTGACTCTCACATTCTCGCAAGCCATACCCTTAAACTTGACCTGTACACCACCGCAGCCATGGCCACCCCCGAGATCATCCTCTACACCAACCACGCCTGTCCCTGGGCTCACCGCGCCCACATCGCCCTCGCCGAGCTCGGCCTCCTCTTCAAGGAAGAGATCATCGACCTTTCCGTCCCTCGCACCCCCGAGTACCTCAAGGTCAACCCCCGCGGCCTGGTACCTTCGCTGTCTTACAACGGCCAGATCCTCACCGAGTCGGGCATCGTGTCGCAGTTCCTCGCCGACGCGCACCCGTCGCACCTGTCGCCTAACTCCGGAACCGCGGAAGACGCCCTGAAGCGCGCCCGCATCGCCTTTTTCGTCGACGCCTTCACCTCAAAGGTCCAGTCGATCGCGTACAAGATCTTCTCGGTCAAGGCGGACGAGGAGGTCGCGGCCCTTGGTACTGCGCAGGTGGAGGCTATTGTCAAGGAGCTGGAGCCGCTGCTTGTTGATGCGGGACCGTTCTTTGGTGGGAGTGAGAAGCTGACGCTGGCTGAGGTAGATATCCCCTTCCCACTAACACGTTCACGAGCGTTCTGCTAATGTATTCAGGTCCTCACCGGCTCGTTCGTGCTGCGTCTCTACTCGGCGGCCAACTTTGGCGTCACCCCAAAGAGCATCGTCACGGACCTGGAGACCCAGGCGCCAAACTTTTCCCGTTGGGCCGAGGCCGTCAGGGCGCATCCCAGTGTCAACGGCATCTATGACGAGGCCAAGTGGGTTGAGACGTACAAGGCGAGGATCGCAAAGGCCCGGGCCGCGTGAGGGAGAGATGACGATATGATTGAATGAATGAAGGCACATGAGAGCCGGGGTCCGCTGTGGGTGAGGATCCTACAGGCGGTCATGATAGGCCCGACGCCCCAATGTCAGCACCTTATCTGCACTCCATCTTGGCAGTAATCATGATGTACCGAGTGAATTAATTACAATCTAACAAAAATCTATGTCTAAAGAAGAGAAGAACACTTCCAGCCAGCTCGCTGGGCTTATGCTGAATCCAGGCTCTGCGCCTTACACATCTTCTTGTACATCCCTCCCCTGGCACTCAACTCATCGTGCGTGCCAGCTTCAACGATACGGCCCCCATAGAAAACGAAAATGCAATCAGCATCCCGCACAGTCGACAGCCGGTGCGCCACAGCGATGGTAATACGCTCCCCTGCGCCCGTGGCGGCCATCAGCGCCGACTGCACGACACGCTCCGACTCGGTGTCGAGCGCACTCGTTGCCTCATCAAGCAGCAGAACTTGAGGGTTGCGAACAAGCGCCCGCGCGATGGCGATGCGCTGCTTCTGACCGCCCGAGAGCTGGCTCCCGCTCGTCCCGCATGGCGTGTCGAGACCTTGGGGAAGAGAGCTGACGAAATCCCAGGCGTTGGCGGCGCGTAGCGCAGCTTCGAGGTCGGCGTCGGAGGCTGTGGGAAGACGCTGGGCGGTGTTGTCGGTGCTGCCACCGCCTTGGAGTTCAAAGTCGACGCCCATGGAGACGTTGGCCCGGATGGTGCCGGGGAAGAGTGTAGGTTCTTGCTGCACGAGCGCCACCCTGGTGCGGTACAGCCAGGGGTTGAGCTGGTCGAGACCCGCGCTGCCGTCGATGACGATGCGGCCGCTCGTGGGGTCGTAGAAGCGCTGGAGGAGGGAGACCATTGTACTTTTGCCGCAGCCTGTTCTGTTAGTTGAGGACTTTCGAGGAGAGGGGAGGGAACGTACCAGAAGCTCCGACGAATGCGACAAACTGACCAGGGGAGATCTGGGAGGACGGGTCAGCACAAGTCAAGATCCAGGACGAGAGGCACTCACAGTGAGAGAAACGCCCTTGAGCACGCGGTTGTCAGGGGCAAGAGGGTACGAAAACTGCACCCCCTCAAAGTCGAAGCTCTTGCACCCGTCCCTCGGCCCGCTGTCTTGATTATCAGGCGTCTCCTGAATCGTAGGCTGCAGGGACGAGATCCAAAAGTAGTAGTTGGCGGCATGATTGGCCTTTGTGAAGCTGCTCGCGAAGCTGAAAAGCTGCCCGGCGCCCTGGCCTGAGAAGTAGACAGCCATGAAGGACACGATGAACTGGTAGAAGCTGAGCTCGCCTTGGGAAAGAAGCTTGGATCCCCACCTGTTGCTTGTCAGTGTTGCACTTCATGTGTCACCTGCAAGAAGTCTTACCAGAAGCCAAGACCAAGGATGAAGTACTCAATCGACTGTGTGCAGGAGAAGTAGAACATCATGTGGAACAGCGGCGCCCGCGACCCGGCAATGGCAGTGTCGAGCTCATCGGTGTACCTCGCTAGCACAGTCGACTCGATGGCTAGAGAAGACACGGTTCGAATGGCGGTGATGTTCTCCGACGCGATGGACGCGCTTTGGGAGAACCGCTTGTCGATGTCGCTGTCCATCCTGGTTTCGACGCGGATACGTGTGTAGCCCGCGAGAAGCATGGGAGGCAATCCAGCAAAGACGCCGACGAGGCCGAGCTTCCACGAGACAATGATGGAGAGAATGCTAGACGCGATGACTGTGATGATGGCCATGAGCATCAGCGCGATGTTGAACCCCATCAGCTCGTAGATGGACTCGGGGTATGACGACAGCCGGCTCGTCAGGGCGCCGACTGTGTTCTCGGGCCGGTCGAAGAAGCGCAGGTCCTGGCGGAGGGTATGGTCGAGGATCTCGTTGCGGAGCCTCTCGTTGAGTTTCTGCGACATGTCAGCCGTGTTCGTTTCCCGGAGTTGAGACATTCTTACCTGGGCGATCACGTTGGTGGCCCAGCCCATGACAAAGTATGCCACCAGGGACCCCAAAGCCAGGACGAAGAACATGAGCGAGATGAAGTTCCCACGGGCCACCATGTCCGAGGCGCCGAAGACGTCCATGACCTTGGCTAGCAGGATGGCTTGTCCGGGGAAGATGGCGCCTGTGACAGTGTGAGCGGGAGAAAAAGTAAGCGATGCAGATGAGACTCACCTCCGGCGAAACAGGCCAGGAGCACGATGAGGTACCAATTGCGAAGCTCCCACGTGGCCGCGACCAGCTTGACAACAGTGTGAGGCAGCCCCGTGCGCTTGTACAGCGAAAAGTCCTCACGGTCCTTGAGGGTGCCCAGGTGTCGCGCCTCAGTTGTGTTGTACCTCGCCAAGCTCTGCGGCTTATCAAGGGCCTCTTCCTCCTCCCTCTCCGGCTCCTCGGTATCGCTGCCGCTGCTGTTACCGTCGTCCGCCGCCGCCGTGAGATCCTGCGCCTTGACGAGCCTCGCGTACACATTACCGGCCGCCACGAGGTCGTCGTGCCGTCCCTGCTCGACGATATGCCCCTTGGAGAGCACGACGATGTTATCCGCGTCGCGAACCGTTCGGAGCTTGTGCGCGATGACGATGGTCGTGCGGTCCTTGGACGCACGGTCGAGAGCTTGCTGGACGATGCCCTCTGCGTGAGGGTCGAGGGCGCTCGTGGCTTCGTCGAGGAGAAGGATGCGAGGCTCCGAGACGACGCTGCGTGCGATCGCGACGCGCTGCTTCTGTCCGCCGGACAGGAGACCGCCTCTCTCGCCGATGCGGGTGTCGTAGCCCTGCGGGAGCTGCTCGATGAAATCGTGGGCAAAGGCCATTGTGGCGGCCTCCTTGACGCGACGGAGCTGGTCTTCCCGGGATGCGGACTCCCACTGGGTACCCACGAGGCCGTAGGAAATGTTCTCAAACACGGTTCCGTTGAAAAGCACGGGTTCCTGGGAGGGGATGAGTATCTGATGACTTGGAGACACGATCTGGTGTGATGCTTACCTGCTGCACAAGGCGGACGTTGGTCCTCAGCCAACGGAGGTTGAGGTCGGCAATATCAGTCCCGTCCAGCTTGATGCTACCGGAAGCAGGGTTGTACCACCTCTCCAGCAGCCCGATAATAGTGCTCTTGCCGGATCCGCTGGGGCCCTATGGAAGCATTAATTTCAGCAGTATTCCTCAACTCAGACCTCAGGATACCTACCACAAGCGCGGTCACCTTACCGGCAGGCACACGAAGGGTGAAGTCCTCGAGCACCTTAGTATCAGGTCTCGTCGGGTAGGCGAAGCTGACGCCTTGAATATCGATCGTCCCCTCCGTCTTCGATGGCTTGAGACCCGTCTCAACAAAGGGATCAATCTCGGATTGTCTGTCGATGAGAGTGAACAGCTCGTTGGCTGCAGTCGTTGCGCGGCTGAAGGCGAGGATGTGAGGAGCCAGGGCGTTGATCGAAGTCGAAGCGATGATAACAGAGAAGAGAACGCTACATCAGAGTCAGTACTTGTAACGGGCCATCGTGTTTGGGATACCCACGTAAAGACGGTTCCAATCTTCTCGACTTCTCCCCGGCTGATCATGGCGACGCCCTGCCAGAACGCCAGACCCATACCGGCGTAGATGACGAAATACTCGCCACCGAACATGACGCCGTACAGCCAGTTCTTCTTCTGTCCCATCTCCCTGGACTTTTGGGTGTACCCGGCATACTCGCGCACCAGACGAGGCCGCAAGTTGAACGCGTGGATGGTCCTGACGCTGCCGAGGATGCTCTCTGCAAAAGTGCCAGCCTGCGCGTTGTTCTTGATGATACCAGTTTCGACGATCGAGTCGAGCGTCGCCGTCCCGCCGATGATGACGAGCAGCACAGGAGGGATACAGATGATGATGAGCGTCAGCTTCCACTGGCTGACGAAGGCGATGATGAAAGCGGCCACCAGAGTCGCGAGCGACTGGAACACTTGGCCCAACTTCTCGGCGATACCCGACTGGATCAGCTTGCCGTTGACGGTGGCCTGCATGGAGATGGAGCCGCCCGCACCGCGGTCGAAGAAGCTGACTTCCTGCGAGAGGGCGGCCTTCATGTAGTTTCGGCGGATGTTGCGGACGATGTTGAAGGAGACCCAGGTGAACATGGTGGAGTAGATGTAGGTCAGGGCGAGGCGAGCGATGCCGATGTACACGTAGTACAGGCTGGAGAGCCGCAGTCAGATGTTTTGTCTGTGGAGATGCCTAAAGAGAAGACTCACGAGTACTTGGACACTTCGGAGAGAAAGTTGGGCGGAACGCCCTGGCCCATGCCCGCGTCGGAGAGAATGTTCACGTACTGGCCCATGACGACGTTGACAAGGGCAAGAGCTACGCCCGAGGCGATGGCTGCGGTGATTCCGATGGCCTCAAGGAGGATGTCCATGGGTCGGGCATACTTGAAGACTCGCTATGGACATGTTAGCAAGGGAGCATGCAGTCGCCTTTGTCTTGGAAGACGTGCCATGAAACCGCCATGATCCCCAGCCTCTTCCTGTGTGTCGCTCTCTTTCGACAGTTCGACGGGCTTCTCGGTGGTCTTCTTTTCCGCCTCGATCGGCGCCTCCGCCAGAGGAATCGGTGCTGACATTGTTCAATGCTCTCGAGCGCGAGCCTCGAATACTGTAGGGAAGATCAAGCTGCAATGCTGGTAGGTGATTTAAAAGTAAGGATGATGAAAGTGAGAAGGCAAAGAACGAGCGGTTATTAGTTGGTATGGTCGGCTGAAATAGTGACTGGACGTAAAGCAAGAAAAGGAGACGAGAAGATAATGTACTTCCCCTCGTGAGAAGGATTCGGGAGTAGAGCTGTCGACATTCTTTTCTTGGCGCTGCAGCAGCATTACTTCCTAATCCGTCCACGGTGTGTGACGTCTCTGGCCCCCATCGCGGGAACTCGGTCGCACCGAGCTGCCGCTCTGCACCGCAATGCCCAGAAAGGGGTGTTGGAGGGCGGCAGCGGGCGTTCGGGCGGCCAGCATTCCGGACAACCGACCACCTTGCAACGCGTCAGGCAGACGCGATGAATACGATTGCCCCATACTAATGAGGCGCAAGCGCTGCGCAAAGCTTGTAGCAACGTTGCCGTTGACTGCTGTGTCGGCATGTTTGGTGTCGAGTGCTGAGTCGAAGAGCGTCGGCCCCGGAAATCACGGACACCGAGACCAGCGGGGCCAGTGACAAAGAGCGGAGGCCGGATTTCTCGCGGCGCGGGCGTCCGCGCTCCTCTCACCAGCTTCAGGCCATACCCCAAGACTGCCGTCTTGCATCTTTCGCAAGCGCATCGTTCGGGACTTTTCTTACGCGCTCCCGATCTCGCTCATATTTCGGACCCCTGCCCTTCCAAATCGTGCGCGAATCACCATGGATGTCGAGTCGGAGGACTACTCGGAGGTCGAGCGGGAGTCCCTCCGGGACCGGGACGACTCCCTGGCACATGACGGGCCGGAGCCTGCCGCGGGCATGTCGTCAGGTCAGCCGGTGCAGAGGCTTGCAGTAAGAACCATCCTCTCATCAGCCACTTGGCGCAACCTTTTGCTTGCCTCTCAGTCCTGGCTGACCATAGTTCCAGTGCGATAGCTGTCGGTTCAGAAAAGTACCAAGCCTCCCACGCTTCATGTCGTCCCCTCCCTCAAGCTGACCGTCACAGGTCAGATGTGACCGCTGCGACCCATGCTCGCGATGCCAGCGTATGAAGATCAGCTGCAGCTACACGGCGCAGAAGCCGCTGCGCAAGAAGCGGCCGCGGATTCTTGTGTCGAACCAATAGTACGCCCTTCGGCCCAACGCACCTCCTTGGACCCTCGCTGACGCTTGCCAGCGAGAACAAGATTGACGAGATCTCCCGCAAGATCGACACGATATGCAAGCTCTTTGACGGTGAGCAGGGTGTCCCGACACCCCAAGGCTCGTCCGTCAAGAACCTCTCAGCACACCACACACCTGCTACCACGCCTCCCTCGGCGCCGTCCGTCAAGCTGGCGCATCATCAGCGCGCTGATGAGACCCAACTGCGAGAGCCCGAGTACGAGGGTGGTTCGGCCTTGTCAGCGCACACAGCCTTTGCCACAAAGTTTCTCCAGACCGCCGTCGACAGGGACAGCAGCTCGACGCCCATCCCACCCGAGACAGCGTCAGCGCTCCACGACCTGCAGCACCTCACCGCCGTAGGGCAGCCGAACCAAGCAGAGTCCTTGTGCGAACAGCTCCCGGATGCTGTCCAGCCAGACCAGGGGCCCGGGGCGCCTCAGGTAGAAATGCCGCCGGCGCAGCTGGTCTTCGCCGGCCTGCGCATGGCAAAAGGCAAGTGTTCCCTGGTGCCGCACCCGAGACGTTGCTGACTTGTCGTAGAGAGCGCCTGGGTCCGATCTGTATGGGCGTACGAATTCGAGTCGCTTGAGCACTTCCAAGACTACTTCCTCAGCGTATATGGCTCCAGCAAGCCCACCCTCGCCGAGAGCATAGTCTTCTTCGCCGGCCTCCTCCCTCTCTTTTCGGAATGTGCATGTACGTTATCCCGGAGTCCTTTATTACTGTATTAGGCTGTGTCAGGAGTCGTTGGAGTCTGTCTCGCGAGTTGTTTGCCACGTGGGTACCACGTGCTGCTGCACCAACTCCCAAAACTGACTCCTGATGACTCCTGACACAGCCGTGAAAGGAAGTTACTGACTCCGCGGTATCGGCAGACGTCTTGCGTAACGAGCCGGCCAAGGACCAGTATACGGCGCAGGCTAAGCTGTGTCAGAGAAGCCTGGAGACGCTCCTGGCGAGCCTCCCGTTCCACTTGCCGTCCACGTACGACTACGTGCTGGCGCTGGCGCTGGCGGTCCGTGGCCCTGTATAGCCCCTCTGTCCTGACCCCCCTGCTGATTGCTTCCACAGGCCAACTACAGCGCCGAGAGGTGTCGACCGGCGCTGGCATGGAACTTCAACTGTACGGCGGTGCGCATGAGCATGGCAATGGGGTTCCACAAAACCGAATTGCTGGCCAAGGCACCTTCCGAGACTGAACGACGAAAGGCCAGGGTCTTTGCGGTCATCTACTCGACGGACAAGATGCTGTCTCTTCGTCTGGGCCGGGGTTCGGCCATACGCGCCAAGGAAATGCCGCCCGATTACAGAAAGATTCTCGGATGGGTCAATTCGGCGCCGAACAGGTTCCCCACGACCTGGATCAGATTCGCCCAGATACAGGGATTGGTGTACGATCGGCTGTACAGCCCTGAGGCTACCCGGCAATCAGCTTCGGTGCGGGGAGCCCGGGCCCAGCAGCTCGCGCAGGATCTTCGCGAAAACGAGGCCGATACGTGCGAGCACAAGGTATGTAAACCTCGGTTTGGTGGTGGGTAAATAATGCGGCGGAAGGATGCTGACGCTGGGCGCAGGATGCGTTTGATCATGAGATGCGCATCGCCATCGGTGACCATTATTGGGAACTGATGACTCGTGGGGACAGAGTGGCCCGGCTCGCCCTGATGTGTCTGATACAACGGAACATACCGCCGCCGGCAGGCTCAAGCACGGCATTCTCGGATGAGTGCATCTCCACGGCCAGGGAAGCGCTTTCGGAGCACCAGGTGTGTGTGACGGCGCTGGCCAGCGAACCCAGCAGCATCATGGAGCTCTACTTGACCTGGTTGAGTCTCCAGCCCCCAGATCTACGCCGAAGAGTGCGTGGCTGACATGTGTCCAGGGCCCTCCTCATGTCGCCGTTTGTACCGTTCATCGTGCTGCTATGCAATGTGGTCGAGACGTGCAACCCATCTGATCTCGAGCTGCTTGGCGAGATGATCACGTCAATCGAGGGAGTCGGGAATACAATGCCGCGGATGAAGAAGCAGCTGCGGCTGTTCAAGCCGCTATTCGAGGTGGCCAGCAAGTTTGTCGAGGCTAAGACGGCGGCGGCGCCGCTATCGGGGACGTTTGACGCCTTCTTCCAGGACGTCAACATGGATGTCCCGTTCGATGTGGGTTTGCTGTCGACATTTGGCCAGATGCTGCCGCCAGATGCGGTGGACGATGGCCAGGGTCATGCAGGGCACGGGGATGTGTCGATTATCGATGTCTGGACCTACCTAGATTCGCCGTATCCTTGAGCAGGGTGGGAATTTCAAGACGCGGATGCTGGACGTGACAGCTCGAATGCCAAGTTCTCGGAGGTCGGACCGGCCCGCTTGCACTGTCGAGATACAAGGGGCGGTCTCAGGCGGTCCTCAGTCCGATGGAGGTTCAGGAGTAATGTGAGGCATCGTGGCAAGCTCATGAAGCAGCCAAGGCGTGCGTGAGCTCGGGCAACAAAATTCGTGCAGCCAGGTGCTGCACGGTGCAGATGTAGGTGTGCTGAAGCTGGGCTGACAGCGGATGCATGTGGTGCGGTGCGACATTTGGGTGACGCGCAGACGAGCAAGGTGTGGTGAGGTGCCAGGTGAGACTGGCCCCCGCTGCCGAGAAGACCGGCCTCTGCCTCGAGACGCGCCCTGACTAGCAGCCGAAACGGGGATTGGGGCCGGGGAAGCAGCCGCCTGAACGACCGTCGTCAGCCATCGTGCAGAAGTTCAAAACTTGGGACGGAGTTGCAAATTGATCTTCGTCATCCCATCAAAGGGTGGATGCCAATGTTGCCAAGAATGGATGGATGCAAATGCGCGATATTGAGACGAGACCTCGTCGCTCGGAGGGGGATCGGAGAGAAGGGACAAACGCCGAAGCCGCGATGCCACGGCAAATGACCTGCAATGAATGGTGGTGACAGGAAGCGAGCGGAAGTGGGCGACAGCCGATTGCGTGACCACCCGGGTCACATGACTTCAAATGGCGTTCGCGTGGTGGCTGCCAGACTCATTAGTCATCTGTCTTCGCCCCCCACGTGCGTCATCACTACTGTCCAATCAAATCCAGAGTTGGCCGTGAAACAGGCGCCCCGCCCACTCAGCAAAGCCCGCTCAGCCCCACATGCCGCCAGGTCCAGGCTGAAGACTGCACGGAGCACTGCGACATTTGGAGGGCGAGGAGGGACAGAAGGGCCCCTCCTCCGATCCTGCCTCCCGACTGCAGCAGTTCCAAGCGCTCCAACCTTAGCACCTCAGACCTTAGCAGATCCAATCCAGTCCAATCGCTGTCGTGATGTGCCCGCTAGGCGGTACCTGCGAATAGACGAGCATCCGTCCCACGTCGAGGCGGCGCGCCCGGTACCGCCGCCGCCGCCGCCATCGCTTGGCCGCCTACAAGTTTCCCTTTCTCCATCCGGCTCTTCCCTCCTCCTCTTCTCCACGAGTGACTCCGTTCTTTTCTCAGACTAAAACACCATCTCACTTCGCCATCGCTCACTCCCCCGCGACAATCCTCCCCAGGAGGACCATCACCAGACCCCGCCAAGACGCCCCTCCAAATCGCTTCCTGCCGAAAAGCTCGCCCCTGTGTCGCGGCAGCCAGCCCTGGCTGGTGAGTCCATCCTGTCCCTCCTCCCCTCGGTTCGGCATGACGTACCGCCCGCAGCCGGCACGAGGCTGACATTTGCCGCCCGCGGCACCGACCTCGCAGACAACCACCGCAAACCTTTCGCACCATCTCACCATCCCACCTACCTAGCCAACGACCGAGTCCCGTGCGATCAATCAATCGCTCCCTTTCCATCGAGGGTCGTCGTCGCGTCGATCCATTCCGCCCGCCCCTCAGCAAACAACCACCCCTCACTTTCGCGCGCCGACCGAGCCGACAAAATGGCTACCGACGCTGCCATTCTCGACTCCATGACGCCTTCGGGCTACACATTCCCCAGCGACAGGCTGCGGAGGCAGCAACAGTACCCTGAGCGCGAACCCCTCGTCCTGGTCGCCTGCGGCTCCTTCAGCCCCGTGCACTACGTCCACCTGCAAATGTTCGCCATGGCCGCCGACTACGCCCGCACAGAGACAAACTACGAGGTCATCGGCGCCTACCTGTCGCCCGTCAGCGACGCCTACAAGAAGAAGGGTCTCGCTCCCGCTCACCACAGGTGAGTCTGCTAGCCCTCCGGCGGTCGCCGCTGCGACCCCTCGCATACTCCCCCACCCCGCTGACACACAGCGACCAGGATCGAAATGTGCCAATTGGCCGTCAAGGCCGCGCGCCAGCCCCTCATGGTCGACCCCTGGGAGCCCCTGCAGGCCTCCTACTGCCCCACGGCCATCGTCCTCGACCACTTTGACCGCGAAATCAACGGCGTCCTCGGCGGCTGCGGAGGCAAGAAGGTCCGCATCGCCCTCCTCGCCGGCGCCGACCTTGTCGAGACCATGTCGCAGGAGGGCGTCTGGTCCTACCCCGACCTGCAGCACATCCTCGGCGACTTTGGCGCTTTTGTCGTCGAGCGCGCCAGCAGCAACATCGACCAGGCCCTCTCCAACCTGCGCGAGTGGCGCGACAACCTGCACTACATCCCCGCCATTGTGTCAAACCCCATGTCCAGCACCATGCTGCGTCTGCTCCTTAAGGGCAGCATGAGCATCGAATACGTGAGTCATTTCCACCGAGTAACAACTAGCTTTCTCTAACACACACCCAGCACGTCCCCCGTGAGGTCATGGACTACATCGAGGCCAACGGCCTCTACAAGGACGAGATGGTGCCCTCCTCAGACAAGGGCAAGACCCCCATCGCCTCGTCTTCCTCGTCCTCCTCCGCGTGAGGCTGCATTGTTCGGCGTTTTCTGGATTTAAAGCTCGCATGGCGGGGTAATGTCACCATGGACCAAATGCACGGGTCGAGCTCCTTCCCCGGCAGTCCATTTTCTTATTATATCGAAGCGCCCGCGCACGGCGGTTTTTTTCTTACTTTTTCTTACTGGGTAAAAGGCGTTCTGGGTTAGACAAGCTCTGAAGCGGTGGCGGCGGTTGTTCTCCCAAATGCAACGGAACCATCGGGTTCTCCGATTTGACGACGATTGACCTGATGTGTGCAAACATTCGACATCTAATGGAGTCGCTTCTTGTGATGAGGTCTGAGTTGATGCACTAGATGCATGCAGGCCGCTGTTGGACGCTGGGGAGGTCATCGACTGCCCGGATATCACTTCAAGTGTGGCCTCCAACTTTTAACACCAGCACCAGGAATGAGGCGATGGAAATCAAACTCGCGGCGAACACGCTGAAAGTATGCGACGAGCAGTTTTCTCATCTGCCCCTCCTCACAGCCTCGGCTTCCTATCCACAGCTACCCATATCGACTCGCAACTCGCCAGCACCTCCCCACCAGCATCCAACACATCAGCCGCCAAATGCAACTTCCTCCCCTCAATCTTCACCACCCTCCCCCGGCCCCTGACAACACCAGGCGTCGGAATGGGCCGCCTAAACCTCACATCCATCGTCGCCGTGGCGGGACTGGCGCGGAACACGGCATGGTCGCTCCCCAGGTCCATGTTCTGCTGCACAAGCACGCCGAGGATCTCGTCCATGAGCACCGCGACGGCGCCGCCGTGCACGACGCCGGGATACCCGTCTACGCCACCCGCCAGGCTGAAGAGCGTCGAGAGCTCGGTGACGATGGCGCGGGAGCCTGCTGGTGGTGTGGCGTGGAAAGAGATGCAGGCGGGGATGGCTTCAGGCCCGGCGAGGGTGCGTGCGAAGAGACGGTCGTGTCCGCGGTGGCTGCGGGATTGGGAGGGGTCGCGGCTGGCGGGGATGAAGGTGGTGGTGTTTGGGGCGGTTAGGAGGGTGTTGCACCAGGGGATTGAGGTGAAGTCGTCGCTTGTTTGGGGGAGGGGTGGGGGTTTGCTGGGGTTTTCGTTTGGAGGCATGGTGGATGGGAGAGTGGTGGATGTTTGGCGGAGGTTTCCGGCGCGTTTTCCCCTCAAAATGGCGATGAGTTTGGTCTGGCGAGGGCCTGTTGTCAAGATCATGGCATGAAGCTGAGAAGAGACTTGAGCACGACTGGACGGCATGTGAAGCCGACGAGGTTGCATCCCAGCTGGGACCAGCTGGGCAGCGTTCCCCTGAGCCAGCCCCTGAACTTCCCCAAAGCTCACCACACCAGCGACACCGATGTTGCCGAGTCTCTTCAATAAAGCTGAAAAGCTTCTGTGTTTCTCCTTCATAAGACACAGTGTAGAGTCTCTGTTCTTGTATGTTGTAAGCCCAACACTGGCTTTACCGCAGCAAACAACCTTACAACAAAACACCACACATCAAGGCACCCGTCGACTACAGGCAGCAAAGAGTGAAAACCCTTATGTTCTAGTCGATTCTACAATCAAAGGAAGACCTCATATTTAAAATCAATCACAAAGCCTAGATCTTCAAGAAAATCAGTCCCCCTTCTTCCCCAGATCTCGATTCCCAACCGCCCATCCCACTCTCCTTACCTGCCTCTCACTCGTCATGCCGCGGTGCACCAACTGTGCTTGGGACTTGCCAGAGGACACCCCAGCAACCCAAGAGGAGACCCAATCAGATCACCTCGATGCGTCCTCTGCGTCCTCTGCCCTCCCTTCTTTCCCCAACACTTCCAGGTTCCTCTGCCACGCCTTCCACTGCTCTGCGTGGTTTCACAGCGACAAGGAGAGGAAGTCAGTCTGCATCCAGAGACTTTGCATGGACCGTGAATCTGACAAATTTCCCCCAGGATCCACGCCCGAGAAAACATCGACGACCCCGATCATTGCGCATCATACCTCTACTGCCTGGCCCCCTGTCGGGAGAAAACAAGACCCGATAGCACCTGCGACTACAGCCGCACAGCCCTCTTCAAACCCGACGAGCTCGGCACACATCTCAGAGAAAAGAACCTCAATGTGGAACGAAGTGCTGGAGTGATACGCCACGTCCACCTGACGCAGCTGGAGCGCGACGGCTACCAATACATCGCCCTCGAAATCAACCGTGCTGCTCGG
This sequence comes from Plectosphaerella cucumerina, assembly GCA_020746995.1. Lineage (NCBI taxonomy): Eukaryota > Fungi > Ascomycota > Sordariomycetes > Glomerellales > Plectosphaerellaceae > Plectosphaerella > Plectosphaerella cucumerina. The sequence continues at coordinate 6,113,431 of JAGPXD010000002.1, forward strand.
CTGGGTCTCGGGCGGACCGTTCCCAGGACTACACGAGCTAGACCGACTGACAAGGATGGCAAAATGTTTTCTGCCACCAAGGAGGTGGAGGACCTTCTCGCAAAGTACCAGGATTTCCAGAGGCGCCAGTTGGAGGAGAAGCCGCAGCTTCAGCCACGGGAACAGCAGCCGCTTCAAGCGCCGATGAGCTTCCAGGCCTACCTTGAAGCTGACGACGACCTGGGGTCTCTGTTCGTGTCGACTCCTGAGCATTGGTGGCTCAAAGAGGACAAGGAGCTCGATGATGTGGGCTCAATACCTCCGGCGCAGTAGGCAGGAGGATTTTGCAGTTGGGTCGCCTGGTGTTCTATCTTCGGCATGGAGCAGCTTTTGATGAATGTCATGAGATGATGGGCGTCAAGTGGTTCTGAGGTGGTTCATTTGGAAGCAAGGTTTGAGGGTGTGGCAGCAGGTCTCGCGTCTGCTTTCGAGAAGGGTGATAATCTTGCTGTGTTCACTGCCGAGTGACAGCCGACTATTGCGAGATTCAGAGATGTGTCACGAATATTTAGGCACATGGGCCAAGGTTAAATCGCGAGGCAAGGACGAGTAGATGGTGGCGACCCTCGCAAACAAGTCATGGGATGCTCAGAACTGTTGATCCGTGTTGTCAGTGGCGCTCATGAGGATGCCTTTTCTCAGGAGACTTTGGTCCCGCAAGCAAGATTGAAGCCAAGAGACTCATCTCACTCATTCTTAAAACGGTTATGGAGATTATGCACCGTCAGATGGAACGAATTCAACAGCCTAGATTTGGCACCCAGCGTACTAATACAAGCCAAGTCGGGATAGAGCCGCGATTGTGGGCCTCGAAGCCGGGCCACGTCGGGGGCGGCAGCGCTAGCGACGGGGGCCGCGTGGCCGGACGAGCCGATGGCCCTTTGGTCGACGACGATCCTCGGCTTCGAGGCAGGACAGCGAGAGTCGGGGCCGGGATCTGAAGTATTTTTGTTTCGAGATGTGCCGGCATCCGGGGGTTGGTGGTAGATAGGGCGTAGGGCGGTCTGTGACAGCTGACGTGCATGTCGCGATGGACGATTGGGGGTTCTTGTCTGACATGAGGAATTTGTATCTGTGCCTTGTCACTACAGCGAAGCCACTAACCAACCTCCCACCCCAAGTCTATGCCCAGGACAAAAATCGTTCGAGACATTCCTGCGCGAGAGGCTTCATCTTGGACACGCATCTTGGCAAGCACAAGGGCCTCGCGGCTCTCTCGGCACAGACCGTGCCATCCAAGTCCTCGCCCGCGCGCAGGATGGCGATGTCAAGAAATGGATGTGTCGGGAGTTTCCCAAGCCTCGTGCGTCCAGTCAACCAGTCACGCGCGAGTGAGGGTCGCCCACCGAGGAACGCCCAGCCAATGTGCGCGCCCGCGCAGAGGCGGAGTGACGTCAGAAGCAGTCGGTAGTGTGTCGTGGGCTTGCGACGCCCGTCTCCATTCCGGCACCGCGGCATCTGGGCGAGATGCGGTCCAAGGCCGCAAGGGTCCTTGGCCTTACGAGGCCTGTCTCGCTGCAATCTCAGGGTCCTTCTTTTTTGGTTAAAGGGCCCCTTGCGCACATTTATCCTCGTATGCGTCGATGAAATGCGCATTTCCGCTGCATGCCGCCAGACGTTGCCCGCCCGAAGACTGATCTATGCCCGTTTCCCGTCAGCCCTACAATAGCCGCAGTCCACTGTAACTACAGCGCGTTCTGGCCCCTCCCCCGCTGAGCCACCCACTGGACGACCCCGCCGGTCTAAGCTCCGAGCCATCGCCAGTCTTGGCTTCGGGCTTCACATTTCCTCCGCTTCCAACTTAAATCCCGCCGCTTCAGTCAATCGAGAGTCTCGTCAGAGACTGTCGGCGTCCACCTACAGGACCTGGGCCGCCCAGGTGCCCTTCCTAGATCATCTTGCAACCTAAAGCGACGACTCCATCCTCGCCAGAACCCTGTCGCCCGCCTCTCTCCGATCTACCAGAGCTTCTCGACATGTCTCCAGAAGCAACACAACAAGGCTCGCAGAGCACGGGAACTCCGCCCAGCAACGGCGTCGCAAACCTTTCGCTCCACGATCCGGATGAACCGACGCAAAATGGCGACTCTCATATCCCCCGTAGCCTGCCAGTCGACCCCGAGCACCCGCCGGCCGCTGAAGCCCAGCCAGGCCCGACCGCGAACGAGCCATATCGCTTCGACGCCGCCCACCAACACCACAGCCAGGCGAGCCAGCTCGCGCACCACCCCAGCGATATGAAAGGCGTCTTCACCGAGCAGAAGAAGAAGATCAAAGAGAACCTCAAGAACAACCCTCCCGGAGGCTTCGACAGGACCCCGCTACCCGATGCGCCGCCAGGGTTCACCATCAAGATCATATTCCACAAGGCAGAAAACCTACCCGTCGGCGACATCTCCACCCTCTCATCAGACCCATACATCCATGCCACCCTCAAGGCGCCCATCCCACGGCGGCACAAAGAGGAGCCCGACCTCACCTGGCGGACGCGGACCATGCGCAAGACAACAACGCCCGAGTGGAACGAGGAGTGGATCGTCGCCAACGTCCCAGCTGCCGGCTTCACCCTCAAGTGCCGCCTCTACGACGAGGACTACCCGGACCCCGACGACCGCCTCGGCAACGTCACTATCCCCTGCACCAGCCTCAGCGAGGACTGGCCCGGCTACCCGCCGCCGGGGCGCGAATTTAAGGCCAAGAAACGCTCCGGCAGCAAGAGCGCCTACTTGGTCAAGGCCATCGTCAGCAAGGGCGGTGCCATCTCGCCCAGTCTCTGGGTCAGCATCCAGGTTCTTGGTGTGTCGCAGCCGCCACATGCCCAGATGTACACCGTCGGGCCATCGGTCTACTTCAAGCACTTCAGCCCGACCATCGGTCGCCTGACGGGGACAAAGGTGTACGAATCGCCGTCGCACGACTATGGGGGCGAATCGTCCATGTCTGAAGGGGAGAAGGAGAAGAGGCGGGCCCAGCGATACGAGTAGGTCACGGGCATATGAGGGATTATTTCGGGTGACACCCATGCTGACAGATGAACAGCTTCCAGTCCAACGAGATGCAGCTCGCAGGCCCCGTGCCGCCGGAAATGTACCACCGCTTCGTCGAGTTCCGCCAGTCCATCGGCCGCATGTTCACTTCGCAGGGCGTGCGCGGACGCATCCTCAGCAAAGCGCTGCACAAGCAGCACCGCCGCGTGTACAACTTCAACAAGTCGACCGAGCACGGCTTCTTCAAGCCATGCTCTGAAGAGGCATCGATCGAGTTCCTGAGGCTCGCGCACTTTGACGAGGGCGGTCGCATTTTCACCTATGTCCTCACCTTAGATGGCATGTTTCGCTTCACCGAGACTGGTAGCGAGTTCAGTATCGACATGCTGAGCAAGCACACCATGCACAGTGACGTGGCCACCTACATCGCCTGCTCGGGCGAGTTCTTCATCCGCCGCCTCTCCCGACCCACGGGCTCCTCCGACCCTGAGCCCGCGGGAGAAACGCACCCGGACGACGCCATACCCGGCGGCCCGCCGCGCGAGCCGCCTCCGTATGACCCAGCGTACTACCAGCTCGTCATCGACAACGACTCTGGTACCTACCGCCCGGATAAGTCCATCCTCCCGCTTCTCAAGGAGTTCCTCGAGCACAACTTCCCGGGCCTCGGCATCCTAGCCATGCACTGCGGCGACGATAAGCTGAAGCGCCTCAAGCACCGCCAGGCGGAGGTCAAGAAGCGCGAGGGCCGAAGCGTGCCGATGGTGCAGATGCGCAGTCCAAGCTCGAGCTCTCTCAGCTCGCTGAGCTCGGCGGAGAGCGACCTGGGGCATATGGAGGCAACGGCGGGTGATAGGCCGACGGGGCATCCGGCCAAGACGAAGCGGGAGGTTGCTTTGGATCTGATTGAGAATCCCAAACGAACGAAGGATTTGTTGGAAGCTGGAGGAGTCAAGAATATGTTGCGGGGGGCGGGAGCCAAGGCATAGGGGGATGGAGCTGGGGTTCAGGGGTCGGATATGGGCGGAAGGGGGTTGCCTTACTCGGACGCGGGCGTCGAGATTGGAGTTACTTTTTTGCATGATACCACTACGCGCGCGAAGGAGAAGTCGTCGTTCGTCAACTGTAGAGTCAATTGACAGGGAGTCTCTCACTCGCGCCGACTTCGCTGCCACGACGGATAAGAGGGCGGTGAGATCTGATCCCAGCATGATGCGACCCGCCAGATGAGGTGATGGAAGCAAGAGAGTATGGACTTTCCAGGGACCGCAAACCAAACAGGCAGGAGAAGTGATCCTTTTGACTCGAACGGTCAAGGAAGACGGAGCGGAGATGTCAAGGTCAAAGTCCGATCGGACTTCAAGACGCCTTGGAGTCGCGCAACATTATGGCGCGATGCTACCTCGGACAGGGGCCCAGAGGGGTCACAAAGGGTAGATGCATGGCACAGGACCCGGAGATAGCATCTTAAAACATCCTCGTGTGGTGTGGACATGAAGGCATCGCACTCATAGAAACCTCCACTCCCATATCTCGGCGCCCGGAACTGGCAAGTCCTCCAGCTTCGAGCAGGATTGACCCCGCGCCGGTGCTATCACGATGCCCTGATACTCGACTCCGCCCAGCGACAGCGTTGCGGTTTAGGTCGATGAGCCGCCCAAAAAGGCAGGAGATAGCACCCAACCTGCAGAACCCAGGTATTCGACCCGCTGGAAACCTCGTGTTCGCGAGTTGCGATGCATTAGCCTCAGCCAGATGAAGCATGGGGATCTCCCGGATGTAACTCTAGGCGCGATATAAGTCGGCCGAAATGCGCATTCATGGGCAGCTTCACCGGCTCAGTTGCACGCCTACACCAAGCCAAGTGCCATCCGCTTCTCGAAATGCGCATTCTCGTAACCTTTGCGGCCCTCGGCCTGCTGGGTGCGGCCTCGGGTCAATTAGGCCGGCGCTCGGAGGAAGCGGCCGAGTTCAACGGCTACATCATCGAGTATGCCAAGGTCAGTACTCCATCACGCCTTTAGCACCAGAAACATACTCACTCCCCTAGGGCGGCCCCAACTTCCGTGGCGCCCCATCCCTCGAGTCGCAGGACGTTCGAGTCGTCCGTTCTTTCGAGAGTAACGTCTTCTCCGGCGCCGCCGTCGAGACGACCGACCACACTGAAGACGACCTCCTTGCCCTCCCGCAGGTGGCTCGCGTCTGGCGCAACCGCGTTGTGTACCTCGAGCCCTCCAACGACACCCAAATCTTCAGCGATGACGCGAACACGGCGAACTACACGAGCCATCATCTGACAAAGGTGTCGACGCTGCATGACGAAGGTATTAAGGGGAGGGGGGCCAAGATTGCTATTGTCGATACGGGTATCCAGTACACGCACCCTGCTGTGAGTGACGGCGTTCTCCGATGGCATGGCACGTGCTTACGAAGGAACAGCTTGGTGGTGGCTTTGGTGAAGGGTTCAAGGTTGCTGGAGGGTACGACTTTGTCGGCGATGGACGTGAGTTGAGCCCTCTTCACATGGACGAGCAGCAGTTTCTGACAGGTGTTAGTCTGGCCCGACTCGGGAGAAATTACCCCCGATGAGGACCCTATGGACTTCCAGGGTCACGGTACTCACGTCGCTGGTATCGTTGCCGGCCTCAGTAGCAGGTATGCAGTTACACGTCCATATATGAACCTCGCGGGAACATAAATGGCTGACAACTCTCTCCAGGTTCAGTGGTGTTGCTCCCGAGGCAACTCTCTACGCCTACAAGGTCTTCACTCGCTCGGTAGGCATCTAAAACCCCCGAACAAACCTTGAAGTCTCGACTTGCTAACCTTGGCCTCCAAAGGGAGGCACCACCGACTCGGTTCTCATCGAAGCCTTCCTCAAGGCCTTCGAGGATGGCGTGGGTTTCCTCCGCTTCTACCTTCACCTCTACCATGTCTAACACAACTAGGTTGACATCATCAGCGCAAGCATCGGTAAGAACAGGATCAATACCCCTCAGCTTCGAGAAGTACCTGCTCACTCCCCCAGGCGGCGCCAGCGGATGGGAAGACAATGCCTGGGCCGTGGTCGCCTCTCGCCTCGTCGACCGTGGAGTTGTCGTCACCATCTCGGCCGGCAACAGCGGTGACGCCGGTCCGTTCTACGGCTCCAGCGGCTCCTCGGGCAAGGGCGTCATCGCCGTCGCCTCAACCGCCAACCTCGTCAGCCCTGCTCCCAGCTTCAGGGTTAACTTTGATCAGCACTGCCGCCGCAACACCAGCATCGTCGGCTACATCCCGACCGTCCTCTACTTCGACACAGCCATCGTCGACATGCCCATCCTGCCCGTGAGCCTTAATGCCACCGCCGCTGCCGACGCTTGTGAGCCCTTCGCCGAGGGCGAGATCGACTTCGCCGACAAGATCGCACTCGTGCGCCGCGGAGGCTGCACTGTCGCGACCAAGCAGAAGAACCTGGGAGCCGCTGGCGCCTACTGGATCCTCTTGTACAATAACGAGCAGCCCCTCGCGACATTTGAGCCCGAAGACTACCAGACCATGCTGGCCGTCATCGAGGACTTCTCCGGCGAAGCCATCGTCAAGGCCATTGCCGCCGGTGCCAAGGTCACGGCCGACTTCTCCGCCACCACCGACGAGATCGTCGGCCTGCCCTGGGCGTACGGCGGCCGCGCCAGCTACTTCACCACCTGGGGCGGCCTCAATGAGCTGCAGTTCAAGCCTGATGTCGCTGCCCCTGGCGGCGAGATCTTCAGCACCTACCCCAACGACCGGTGGTCCACCCAGAGCGGCACGAGCATGGCGGCGCCTTACATCGCTGGCGTCGCGGCTCTCTACGTTGGCCTTAACGGTGGCCGCGGTGTCCACGGGGCGGGCTTTGCCAGGGACCTGTCCCAGCGCATTATCTCGAGCGGCAACCCCGTCAAGGCTTGGGAGTTCGAGGACGAGCACTACGCGCCCCCGCCGCAGGTGGGCACTGGTCTTATTGATGCGTCAAAGGTCATCGGGTACACGACTTCGATCGACTTTGACGCCTTTGCTCTGAACGACACAGCCAACTTTGTGCCGCTGCATAATGTAACGCTGCGCAATGGCGGCGATGAGACGGTCGTGTATGAGTTCTCCGTCGAGGCGGCTGATGGCTTTGAAATCTTCCAGGCGAAGGACGAGACCGACATGTGGCCTAGGATCAAGACGCTGTACGAGCTTGAGCCTGTTGCGCTGCCGGTGGATGTTGACCTTCCTGAGACCCTCACGCTAGGTCCGGGAGAGTCTGAGCTTGTCAGGTGAGCTGCTGACTTCATAAAATCTCACAGCCACGCCACAGACTGACGTCAAAATAGCTTCAACTTCCACAAGCCAAGCTTCGAGGGTTACACTCTGCCTATGTACAGTGGCAAGATCATCATCAAGAGCAGCAAGAACGAGACGCTTTCCGTTCCGTACCTCGGTAGGTTCTCCCCGAGAAAGGGCATGGGCATGCGCTGACAATCTTCTAGGCCTCGGCGCGGACCTGCAGGAGGAGATGAGCGACATGTTCATGAACGACTCGCCTCGTGCTATCAAGACCCTAGGTTGGCAGACGATCTATGAGAATTCGAGGTGAGCTCCTCTCCGGACCGATCATACAAACGAAGGGACTTCTCTGACACATTATCGAATTGCAGCTGGACGAACAACGTTTGGGGTACTGACGAAGACTGGCTCTACACCACTGTCCAGCTCCGGTGGGCTACCAGGGAGCTCAGGTGGGACGTAAGTCGGCTCCTCTGGACCACCACCGCTCGCGACATTTGCAATATTTACTGACCACATCCCAGATCTACGAGGCCGGCTGGAATGACTCGGCCTGGTCATACCCCCCGACCATCGGCGAAAACGGCTATGTTGGATCAGTCGCCTACTGGAGACAGTCTGCCACACGCTGGTGGAGCCAGTTCTCCTTCGACGCCGACCCGACCGATTCTGAGCCGTTCCCGCTCTACGACTTGAACAGGAACGCCGTTTGGGGCCAGTACAGGAATACCTTCCAGTGGTTCGGCATGCTGGCCAATGGGTCGCAGATCGAGCCGGGCAACTACAAGTAAGTCCATGGAGCTTATATTTCCCGAAAGAATCTGGGAGTAAACTAACGTCTGATGGCTCAGGATGCGACTTGCTGCGCTGAAGCCCTTTGGTGATCCCAAGGTGTCGGCTGACTGGTCCGTCTGGAACGCACCCCAGATCTCCATCCTGGGCAAGTTTGGGCCGAATCCGTGGAGCCCTGATCAGCGAGTTTGAGATGTGAAGCCGACGGACAATGTTCGCAGGCTCGGGTGGTCATCTCACGTGCAACCACCATACAAACAGAGCCAAATGATGGCCAGAATCTACTCTGGGGTGGACGAGGTTGGGATAAACTTCGTCAAACAACCCCAAAATCACTGAATCCAACAGAAGTCCAAAGAATTAACATTGTCTCTCATGGCAATCCTCATCTTGTCACTGAGTCGTGTTTTCTCAGTAGCTGTGTCGACTTGTTGAAGATTCATGCGTAACACAATCTCAGCTCATGACTTTCATGAGTGATCAGTCCACCATTTCATGAGGTCGTCAAAAACCTGGAAACATACACACTAGTACATTAGGCGCCCTGTAAGACTTCCTCAAGTCATGTGTCCGCCTGTGTCTTGAATATGATAAAATCAACCAAGGCTTCAAACGGTTGATATATCGAGGGCAATGTGAGGCAGATGAGGTTTTGGTGCTAAAGACATATTTACATTGAATTGGGTCATGTGAAGATGGGAATAGAGTCTTCGAGATCTATCGGATCATGAGATCTTAGGGTCTTTCATGTAGTCCAGCTGCCCATAAAGCGTCCGAACTTCGCGACTTCCATGTGGATTCTTTCAAGAGGTGTACAGGATATTTGCTGACGCCACCCAGTTGACGAACACAATTTGAAAAGGTTCTATGCTCTACTCTCAGCTTGAGATTTCTCGAGATGTCTCATAGCAGTCGACGGACGCTACCTGAGCCATGTTACACCATCTCCATAGTCTTCTACTATCCACGCATATCACTACCACTTCCATTGAGGTACACCTAATCAAGCAGTTAGCTCAATACTTACAACTTCTCGATATACACGGTACGGATCTTGTCTCTGAAACTATCGTACTGAAGTAGAAAGGGGAGGCTATGAGGCACATGAATCGTGCAAGTATCCCCACCCACCAATAGTTTTATAAGCATATACTGGGGTCTCCGAGCGATGCATACGTTGAGCATGGAATAGTGTAAAGGTGCCATATGATAAACGCAAGGCGCTCTCGACATTCCGTGCCGCGCTGTCGTGGGATGTACTCTAGACAAGAATGGATTCCGTAGTTGCAACTTGAGATTCTCGCTACAAACCACATTCACCTTGTCACCAAATATCACGCCCAGATGCGCCGGAAAAGCGTAATTCGGCATGTCAATCTCCCGTCCACTGGCGGTTCTTCGGCGGCAAATTGCTGAGCCGAATCTCCATGCTTTGCTCGGCAATGGATGGGCACGCCCTTGGGATTCCCATGCGGGATTATTCTTGAGACAAGAAACCTTGAGATCCAATGACAACTGGCTTTGGCTGCTTGTCAACAAGCACGATCAGAGGAAGACGTCATTTTAGGAAACCGGGTCGTCGCGAGGCGCTTTGAACAAATGAATGCACGTCAGCTGCGCAGACCAGGGCTTAGGGCGAGGCCGCGATGAAATAGGCAGGTGCTGCAAATAACCAAGCGCAGCCAAGACGAGCCAGGGCCTCGAATCTTGCACCATTCTGCGCGCTGGCGAGCAAGAGGATTCGCCAAGAGATTGGTGTGACGAGTCTGTCATTTGCCGACCTGCTCCCGCCGTGGGGCCGCAAGAGTGAGCGGCACAGCAGAGATCGCGGGATCTATCATCTATTGCGGGAGGAGGTCTGGTCTCTTCTGGTCGTGGCAGTCTGGGTGCCCGATGCAGGTGCGTGGCGAAGCGAGATGCAGCATCAAAGGCACGGCGAGCTACGACACCCGGATGGCGTCGCCTGCAGCGGCTGTCATTGGACGTGAGGGGTGGTGTTCCTGGCACCTGCTGGATTCAGACAAACACCCTTCTTGGGTTGTCTCGTGCATCGCTGCGGATGGAAGTTTCAGGCTTTGATGGGGGGTGCTGACAGACTGAACCAGAGCTGGACATGCAGCTTGATGGACCGTTGTTTCTTGGCTTATCGTGGTTGCTAGGCTGGGCTAGGATCATCGCGATGCCGCGTGGGGAGGGACGGCAGAGATGATGGCGGGGTTGAGGAGCAGCCTGCAGGGTTGTCGGCTAGTCTCGAAGGGTTCAATGTTGTCTAGCTGTGAGCTGGTAGAGAAGAGGAGTTGGGCAGACTTGAGTTTTGCGTGTCGCTGAAAAGAGGAAGCCCCGTGATCAATCGGGCAACGTCTCGTGCTCAGGCACATTGACCAGGCCGGCCAAGTTCGCCTACAGATTGAAGTTGTCCGCGCCTTGCATTATGTGGGGGACGATCAGGCTTCGAGAACCTGGAAGATACCTGTCGGCAAGAATCGGCTAGCAATGGCTGAGGAGGTTTACACAGATCGCACGCTAGAAGCATCTATGGATGCTTCTTCGGAGATGGAGCCTGAGCTGATGGTGTCGCCATTTGGTTGTGGTGGTGTTGATGGGAGGATTGAATGTCCGGAAGGACGATGGCGAGAAATGGCCAAGAGATAACGTCGTCGAGTTTAGCGCGCGGGGGGGTTGCAGTGCAGTGCGTGCCTCCACTGTTGCAGCGCTGAAGGCGTCACAGTTGCCGGGGGAGGGGGAGGCCGTGGCGTGGGATTGGGGGCCGACGTGGGCAGGGCTTCCAACTTGCCCGGGGCCTTCAGGGGCAGGGGCTTGCTAAGCCCGGTGAGGCCCGGTGAATTTCCTCCGCTCCTTCTTCGAGGCATCTGTCCGTGGTGGTAAGAACGGAACCTGGAAGTTGCTTTAGCGAGACTACTGCCCCTGAGAAAGCAGACTACTCTTACCCGTAGGTTCTACAGGTAGACTTAACCTCACATTCGGGTTGTCCAACCTGATCACATGTCATGGGACAAAACAGCGAACCTGGAAATGTCCCCTGGCCCGAATGATGTCTTGGTGGACACAGATAACACCTTAAAAGTGCCGAGGACCGAAGCTTGGCCAATCGGCGATACTGGCAGGAACGGTCCGAACGGCAGCGGGGCAGATTGGACAGGGTACAATGGCAGTGGAGGAGGAGGAGGTTCCATTGGAAGGTACGACATGTCCGAGGACATTCTTCCGTCATCAGTGCCAGCTCTTGTCACTTTCTCGGAAATCCACCCTCATTATTCCCCAGCTTCAACCATTGCAACATCCAGCATCCAGCCTGCCGAACTCCGCCCAGCCTCCATCAACAAACATGCATCGGAGGACCCTTGCCGTTTCAAGACGGCGCGGGGAAAGCTGTGCGGGCGCGCAGACGCAGTAACCACTGAGGTAATTTCCCGCCCAAACTTCAGGTGTTCACCGCGAGGTCATCTCCGTCGTGCACGATGCCTAGCCTGGAAGCTTCGAAACAACGGTCTCTCCCCTCTCGACATGAGTCTGCTGTCTCAGCCACCATGGCCTTCTCGAAGCGGACACCATCGCCGACCACACCACGCCCCCTAAGCGGCCGCCACCTCGCTGGCATCCTGCGAGCTTCCATCTCGACCATGGCCGGCCTTCTCGCCTGCGCCGGATGAACCTATCACGAGCCCCTCAATATGCAGGCCACGCGCCTACCCTCAACTGCCACCCTTCCCTGGCTGCCCGCCGTCCTTGGCTCAGTGTCTCATCGCGCCCATTGGGCTGCAGAGGTCCGTCGATCACATCGGTCACGCTGTGCACCAGCTTGAGCACCACACCCCCCTATCGTCCGAAATAGGAAGGCCATGTCGCCGGCTCTCACGCAACGCCCCTCGCAGTGTTCGACATGGCGGCAGATGGCGGCTGGCTCGACCGGCCCTGATCGACGGGGCCTTATTTCGTCGTACACGCCCGGATCTCGCAATCGTATGTTCTGTGTGCGAGGGGAGGATCTGAATCCTGCCCGGGAATTCTGCGGAAGATCACCATGGTGCGACGGGAGCAGCCGGATCTTCCGCCTTGTCTCCTGTTCCTTCGAGCAGATGTCTTGCCTCTGGAAGAATTATTCCGAGCAACAGTGTACATGAGATTGCCACCTGGTCTCCGTGTCAATACAAGCCAGGCCACCTCACTGTCGAAACCCCATTCAACGCCTTCGCCTGCCTGTCCGGCAAGCCAAGAGAAAGCCCCTGACCTCCCCTCTTGGAATAGACGCGCCACGCCTACGGCCCGTCTTCACTCTTCATGCGTCGGGCGTGTGGAGCCTGGGCCGACCTGCATCCAGGGGTATCACCCTCACCCCTCTGCGGCCTGCCCCAGAGTGCCTGGGCCAGCCTGCTGCAACTGCCGGCGCCATCATCGAAAGGTCACCCCCTCACCGAATCTCGAAATCTTGTTGCAGGCAGCCAACGTCTGTCGCGTCAACATCCCCTCCCGATTATGCTGGTCCACCTTGTGTCACCACAACGCTGTCTGAGGCGATATCTGCGCTGAGAACATGCATGTGACAGTCGGCTCCGAGGGCCATGCTCCTTGGGCGTCGCCGTTGTTCGCCCGTTGCTCATGGCGTCCTGTATCCATGGTGGTTGCCTTCCATAGGCCGTGGCGTCTTCCCTCGACCCCTGAATACAGCTGCCACCCTCATGCTCCTCAAGCGCCTCTGCATCGCCGCGCTTGAGCTTGTCCAACTTCCTCTTTCTGACCACGTCCGTAGCCGCCCAGCACTGGCCGCCTCGACACATGCAGCAGGATGCCATCGCGGCCGTCTCCTTCCCCATTCTGTCTCGTCTTATCGACGACATCTATGCGCGATTGGCGCCATCCACGTCTCGTTCTGGATGAGGCAGCTCTGTTGTTCTTGGCTTCCTGCTAGAATGGGCAGTACCCGGCCTTCCTGGGCCTGGAAAGCCGTCCGGGTGCTGTACGACGCCATACCATCTGCATCACGACGCTATTGACGCCATCTTGGACCCCGGTTCAGACAGACCGCGGAGAGCATCCATGGCAACATGACGCCCTGGATTAAGGTCCTGTCGACAAAGACCAGTCCTCTATATAAGGAAGCCGGATGACCGCCATCCAGACAAACTCCTCTCCTCATCAAGCCATCTGCCTCTCTGCCTCTCACATCTCACTGCCCCATCGTCTCTCAGGTCTCAACCATGGTCAAGTTCAACAACCTCGCTGTCCTCGTCGCGGCTTTCTTGCCCGTCGGCCTCGCCGCCCCTGTCCAGCAGGAGGAGCGCCGGGAGGAGGCCGGCTTCGGCACCGTCGGCTCCACCATCCCCGGAAGCTACATCGTCACCCTCAAGGAGGGCATCGAGAAGCGCGACCTCGACTCCCACCTCGAGTGGCTCGGCAACCTCCAGGCCCGCGCCCTCAACAAGCGCGACTTCCCCGGCGTTGACAAGCACTTCGACATTGACGAGTTCCACGCCTACTCTGGCAAGTTCGATGCCGAGACCATCGAGCAGATCAAGAACAGCCCCGAGGTGAGTCTCCGGCGCCAAATAAAAACCTCGGAACCCATCATCTAACCCTCTCACAGGTCGCCGACGTCGAGCTCGACCAGATCTGGACCCTCTACGCCCTGACCACCCAGTCCGGCGCTACCTGGGGCCTCGGAACCGTGTCCTCGCGCAACCCCACCACCACCTACGTCTACGATGACACCGCGGGCGTTGGCGGCTTCGCCTACGTCGTCGACTCGGGTGTCCTGACCACCCACTCCCAGTTCGGCACCCGTGCCTCGCTCGGCTTCAACGCCGCCGGCGGCAGCCACGTCGACACCTCCGGCCACGGCACCCACGTCGCGGGTACCATTGCTGGCACCACCTACGGTGTTGCCAAGAGGGTGAGCCCGACTACATTCTTCTGAAGCACAGCATCGCTGACAGGATATCAGGCCAGCGTCATCTCCGTCAAGGTCTTCACCGGAAACACCGCCTCCACCTCGGTCATCCTGAACGGCTACAACTGGGCCGTCAACGACATCCGCACCAAGGGCCGCATCGCTCGCTCGGCCATCAACCTCTCCCTCGGCGGCCCCGTCTCCTCCGCCTTCAACAACGCCGTCAACGCCGCCTACAGCGCCGGTGTCCTCACCGTCGTCGCCGCCGGTAACGAGAACCAAAACGCCGCCAACGTCTCCCCCGCCTCGGCCTCTGGCGCTCTTACTGTCGGCTCCATCGACTCTGCCTGGCGCCGCTCCACCTTCTCCAACTACGGCGCCGTTGTCGATGTCTTCGCTCCCGGCACCGCCGTCCTCTCTGCCTGGATCGGCAGCAACACCGCCACCCGCAGCATCTCCGGCACTTCCATGGCCGCTCCCCACGTCGTCGGCCTCGCCCTCTACCTCCAGAGCCTCGAGGGCCTCTCCACCGCCGCCGCCGTCACGTCCCGCATCATCGCCCTCTCCACCACCGGCCGCATTGGCTCCAGCCCCGCCCTCAACGGCAGCCCCAACCGCATCGTCTACAACGGCAACGGCCGCCAGTAAGCGGTCCAACAGGCTGAGGCGGGCTTCACTCGGGACAGAGATGTTTCGGCTGAAGTCCTGGCTACACTTCACATGACTTGAGAGTCGAAACACAGCGGCTTCGCGGTCGGGCTGGTGGGCTGGCCTGGGGTTCGCTGGGGGGTTGGTTCGAGTGACGCGGGATTGATGGCAGTTTTGATTCTTTGTCTTGGGCTATGCATCTACGGTAGACCTTGTCGAAAGTGGTACATAGCAGCTGAATTTCAAGAGAGCTCTCGATCGAAATCTTTGGGCCGAGTGCGGAAGGGATGTGAAGGTGACATGTCGTCAGAAGAGGCTCCGAGGCGCTGTGGGGATGGCTGCGCACTAATGGGGGAAAAGGGGCGGGGCCGTTTTAGGGGCGGCAGTTCCCTGAGTCAGGGGTGGGCTTCAGGGGACGCACTGTGGGTGCCATTCAGCCACCATTGAAGGTGAAGTCAAGAGGGAGATCCTCAACCCGGGAATGCCAGTGTCAGCTACTTGAGTCAACGACGTATTGAATCGATGCTTCTGAAAAGGCTGTCTATATATCCAAGGCTGTCAATGTCCCGCTAGAGATCGCTCTGAACTTATTCTTCCTACAAGGCCTCCGAACCCTCCAGGATCTCCAGCGCGCCGCCAACCAGGTGCAGGCTTCCGGTGATGAAGGCCTGCACCGACTCGCCCTCGCTGCAGCCGGCGGTCAGGGTCTGCACGTACTCCAGAGCTTCCTGGATCGTAGGCTTCACCTCGACATGCGCGGCTGGATCGAGGGTGGCCCACTTCTCTGCGAAGCTGCGCTGCACCGTCAGTGCGGCGATGGCCTTTGCATCGTACTGGTGGTTGACAAAGTCTGAGAAAGTCAGCAAATTGCAGCCCGAAGAGGAGACCGAGACAAACCCTTCTTGTAGCCTGTCGAAAATGTCACATTGGTGCAGAAGACAACGTGGTCATAAGCCATGGTGGACCCCTCGCGCTTGCTGCCCTCGTGTAGGCCGTCGAGAAAGTCGATGGCCTCGGTACGTCCCTGCTGGTTGAAGATGAGCACCCGCGGCCCTTTACGGGGAGCACTCTCTTCGACGAACCACCGCGAGGCCATTTTCAGACTGTCGGTGGTGTGAGCGCCGTCGAGATGCCAGACGATGCCGTCGGCGTGCTTAACTTCGCAGCGGCCGCGCCACTGGACTTTCTCAAGGCCGTCGATGAAGGACTGAGGAAGAGTGTCGTCCTGGCGGCGGAACGAAGAGTCGATCGTGGCCAGGGCCGTCTCGGCGAGCGCGATGGCCAGGCTGGCGTTGCGCTTCTGGAAGGCGGCAGCGGGACGGATGTCTACGCCGTCGAGGCGGGAATCGATGCCGACGACCTTCAGCTCGACACCCTTTTCCTCGGCGCGCTCCTTGAGGACGCGCAAGGCGCCCTCGTAGGGTTGCTCGGTAGCAAAGGCGGGACATCCGCGCTTTGCGATGCCGCCCTTGTGCCAGGCGATCTTCTCGACGGTGTCGCCGAGGGCGAAGACGTGGTCGATGCCGAGGGTGGTGACGGCAGTAGCAACAGGGGCTTCTACAATGTTCGTTGCGTCATATTCGCCGCCGATGCCCGTCTCGAGAACGGCGCAGTCGACGCCCTCGCGCATAAAGGCGTGCAGGGCCAGGAGGGTCATGTAGCGGGCGTAGACGGGACGGGTGCCGGGGACGGCGAGGTCGGGAAGGGCGGCGGGTGTGTCGGCGAGGCGGTCCCAGACCTCCCAGAAGTAGCGGATGAAGAGGTCCTCGGCTATGGGTCGGGCGTTGATGCGGATGCGCTCGCGGACGGAGATGAGGTGGGGGGAGATGAGGAGGCCGGTCTTGCGCGGGAGGGCGGATGGGGAAGCAAGACGGTGGTGGTTGAGGATGGAGTCGGTGAAGGCGCAGGTGGTGCCTTTGCCTTTTGTGCCAGCGACGTGGATGACGTTGAGGCGGGAGAGGTCGGCGGGCTGTTGCTCGGGGGTTAGCTGGGGGTTGCAGATGGCGGGACGGAGGATGGGGGACGGACGGTGTGGCCGATGCGGGCGAGGTAGGCGCGCATCTCCCGGATAGCTGCCTCATCTGGTCGGACGCCGGCCTTGCGGCGGGCCTCGACTACCTCGAAGGGCGTCTGGAGGGAGTTGAGGGCGTCGATGGCATCCTGGAGGCGGCCGTGTCAGCCCTTCAGGTTGAGGCGAGCAGCGGCGGGGAGGGGACGGACGCCATATGTCCTGGCGCCGGTGGACATCGCGCGGGTCAGAGGGATGCGCAGGTGGTTCGGTCGGAGAGGGAGCGTGATGGCGTGGGCTCGCCGAAGCACATGATGCATCAGGGCAGCGGGGTGACGGGGTGAAGCCGGCGATGCACGAGGGTCGATGTTCAGGGCGGGGTGTTTTGCAAGAGCTCCGGTTGGCCAATTGATGCAACTTTGCTGCCAATGAACTACTGAATCAGAGTCAAGGGTCTAGCCAGTGCACAATTAGCATCCAACAAGCGTGAATGGTTTAGTGGTAAAATTCTCCGTTGCCATCGGGGAGCCCAGGGTTCGATTCCCTGTTCACGCAGGATGCATCTCATTTTTGCCATTTCTCTCTCTTCCTTCCATCATTAAACATACTTTTTGCCTGACTCACGTCAACCTCTCATCTGCGCCAACACGACGTCGTCTGATCATCTTCGCGTCTCACACTCCGAGCTTGAAATCCCCAACGTCACTCGATTGACTCAACCCCCCAGTAGGAGCGCCCATCGCACGATCGCGTTGGCTCTTCGACTACCGACGGCCGTACAACCAGACGAACCGGACTCTGGTCCATGATGCGGTGGTTCGAGGTCCGACCACTCTTCCCCCGCAGACAATGGCCAACGTTCGCGAGGCTTCGGTAGTCCAAGAGACCTAGCTCTCACCTTATCGGGCCAGACATCGCGCCGTCGCAAATACACCGCCTCCGACGCAGCCGTGGCCGCAATGACGGCGTCGCTGCTAGCTTGCCGCGTCCACGACCCGGCAGCACAAGTCCCAGAATCTCCTGCGTCTTCCTGACTCGCCGCATCGTGCCGGATGCTGTTCAGCCCGGTAGCGCAGACGCTGCTGCCTTGGCTCGAGCGGTCGTGCCAGCCCTGCCAGCCTGCGAAGAACAAGGAATCCATTGATGACCCGGTGCCTTGGGGTCTAGCACTGCGATCAGCGGCATTTGAGTTCCCCGGGGCGCCATGGCACGGCGCCTCCCACCGCGGCGCCGGCATCGATGTGAGACACGATAGCGGCCAGGCCAGGCAAAGAACTAGCAAGATGGCCGCTCATCTCGAACAGCCGAGAGCACGCACCTCTTCGTGTTAAGGGTGTATCGTTTCCCGCCATCGCCTGGTCGTCTGTTCAAAGAGCACGATCCACGTCAGCCGAAGTGTTGGGTTCTAGAAAGTATGCGGGGAGGGGGTGAGTGTTGACCTCGAGGCTCCCTGCCCTCCTTTACCTACCTTCTTCCTCACACTTCTCCTCGGAACTTGAACTTCACCCCACACACCATGATCTCGACACACGGAGGACGACAGAGGAAAGAGTGTTGATACCCGACAACACAGATACCCTTCGGGGTCAACGAGAACACACAGAAAGAGGGAGCATCAACGCCATGGACGACAGCAGCATGGCCTTTGCTGGGGCGGTGTTCCAGGGACATAGCATGCTTCGTTCCCGCGACGACCGTTCCGTCGACATGAGGCAGGAGATTGTGGCCGCGACTGCGTTCGTCCTGACGCTGGCTACAATCGTCACAGTCCTCAGGGCCTACGTTCGTCGTTTCATCCTTCGTCAGTGGGGGATGGACGACTGGGCGTCCATGGTCTCGTACGTCTTGGTCCTGGCCACCGGCATTATCATCGCCCTGAGTGAGTCTCCAGCATTCCCCACCCTCCCTTCTCTCCCCATGCTGACATCTAACTACAGCAACCCACTACGGCATCGGAACTCCCTTGATGTCCGTACCCCCAGAGAAGGTCTACATGGCCGCCACCCTCGCCAAGGTGTCCATCATCACATACCAGGCCGCCGTCACCTCCCTCAAGGCCACCTTCCTCCTGCAGTACCGCCGTATTTTCCCGCTGCCAAACTTCCAGCGCCTTTGCGACGCCGTCTTCTTCTTCAACCTCCTCTTCGGCCTCTCCCTCGTTCTGTCCTTTGCGATCCGCTGCACCCCGCCATCGGCCGCCTGGAAGTTCCCGCCACCTCCTGGACCGCCGCCGCGCTGTTTCGATGTGATCGTGTGGTGGTATGTCAACGCCGGTGTCAATCTCACCACCGACCTCATTATCCTCATCATGCCCGTGCCCTTGCTGCGCAGTCTGCCGCTGGCCCGGAAGCCTAAGATGATCCTCATCGGCGTCTTCGCCCTTGGTTCATTGTGCGTCCCTCGTCCGTCTTTCTTTGCGTCTGCCGCTGACACGCACAGTACCACTGCCATCAACATCATCCGTATCACCTCGCTCAAGAACGCCGCCTCCGTTCGCGGGGCCACCTACAGCGCCTCTCTTTCGTCCATCTTCGCCATCGTCGAGCTTTGCTCGGCCACCGTGTGTGTCTGCGTGCCCACCCTTCGCCCTCTTATTGGAAACGCCCGCCGCCAGATGTCGTCCCGGCGCGGAAAAAAGGGTTCATCGTCAAAGATCGCCGCTAGCCCCCTTGATAGCGCCGCCTCCTCGGGCGCCAACAGCGAGCGCATCGACAAGGCCATCCCTACGCCGGCGCTTCGAGCTTTCCACTTTCAAGGCAGGGAGTCCGGCTCGCTGAAGCTCCAGGGACGTAAGACGAGGCCGAGGGCGTATGACTTGGAGCTTGGACCAGTGGCGGCGCTGCGGAGGGATCTGAGTATGGCTTGGACCGTGGGCACAGTCGAGACGGACGACGAGTACGGAGGGGTGGAAACAAGGGAAGAGCCGCTGACACCGTTGTGTCCACCGCCACGAAACCATGTCGCTGGAGATTCAAGAACAGGGTCGAGAGGAGGTTGATCTGGGTGTACCTGGACACGGACAGGCTTGGGGTGAGTTGGTAGTTATGATACCAAGAGTGATACTAGCTAGACATACACATTCGATGACTGAAGCCTGTGCGGGGCGATTTGTCTATTCCGCATGTCTCTGACAATTCCTCAGCTGCATGATATCTAAATAAGATCTACAGCACCCGGAAGATGGGATACTCAGCCCCCCTCACGAGATCGACAAGGTTGTACCGCGCGTACGATGACCTGTTCTCCGGCTCAAGGGTCACAAGCGCAAAGGCTGCGTTCTTTTGCCTCGTGCTCACCCTGTACCCACCAGCCGGGATACGCACGCGCTTACGGAACGGCTCCGTCTCGACATTCGTCTCAGCAATGCCCTCATACTTGGCCGAGTCGACAGTGGCCCGGGTTACACGCAGGACCTCGACCTCGCCATCGAAAGGCTCTGTGAGCTCTTCGACTTCAACACCCGACACGCGCAGACGCTCGGCAACTTCGGAAAAGGCGCGAGGGAATACGTAGGCCTCGGGGCGTGCGCGCGTCAGGTCTGGGATCGTGGGCGTGCTGTTGTGAAAAGTGACGGGGAGATGGACGAGGGTTCCGTCCTGAGCGTTAATAAACTCCCACGTCGTCTCGTGGACGCGAGCCGTGTCGTTCACGATGATATCATCAGTACTCTCGATGAAGGCGGCGCGACCGGACTCGATGGTGTCGAGCACCTCGCGGGCGTTCTCGGCGGCAGTCTCGACGATGGTCTGGGCGACGAGTAAGCCGGCGGTGACGCGACGCTGGAAGTGCTGGGCGCCCTGGCGGATACCTCGCGTCTCGGAGAGGAAGGCCACAGCTTGCAAGAGGCCGGCGTTGTTATGGTTGGGCCGGCTGACGGAGCTGGGCTCAGTGAGCACGAGGTTGTCTGTGCCTCCTGGAGCAGTGAAGTATGGGCTCGTGCGCAGGCCGTGGCCCTCAAGAGTCGCTGTGATACTTGAGGCAAACAAGCCCTCGCCTAGAGCACGGATGGACTCGTGGATATTGGGGTTCTTGACATTCGAAATCTGTCCATCCTGCGCCTTGCGAAGGTTCCCCGCGGCACCGAGTCGCTGTCCACCCGTGTACTCGTGCGCGTCAAGGAAGACATGGGGGTCAAATGCGGAAAGCACACGCTTGACGTCACGGCTCTGGCGGGACTTGAGGACGGCCTGGTCGCGGTTGGGGTCGAAGTTTGAGGCGTACGCGCGCTGGAAATAGGCGACGCCGTCGGGGTTGTAGCGGGGGAGGACGACGATTTCCGTCTTGGCGAGGAGGTGCTCGGTGTAAGTCGAGTTTGCGTCGAAGAGGCCTAGGAGGGCGAGGAGGGCCTGGTCGCCGCCGGGCTCGTTGCCGTGGACGCCGCCTTGGAGCCAGATGCGGACTTTTTGGCCAGCGGTGCAGTTGCTGGAGGAGGAGGAGAGACGGAGGTAGGGGATGGGACGGAGCTCTTCGGACTCGAGGGCGTTGTCGTAGGTTGCCCAGGCGTGGCGGGACGCGATGTCTTGGAGGAATTTGTCTGGATGGTCAGAAGAGGTACTCAGGGGACGGGACGGGAGGTATACCGAGGACGGCAATGTCGGTTGGGCCGCTGGTGCCGGCGGCGAAGGAGTCCGGGACGGAGGAGGGGTCGGCAAAGGCGGGGGAAAGAAGCTCAATGTCGGGCACGTCGGGGAAGAGGGCATCGACGAGGGGAGGGTCCTGCTGGAGGGAGAGCTGGTTGTCCGCGTAGGCCTGGGCGCAGGCAACGCCGGCCTGGACGAGGGCGAGTGCAAGAGCTTGAACGCGCATATTGAAGAAGCAGACAGGTGATGAGCCTGGAGTTCTCTTCCCTCTCTCGAATTCTCAGTTCCCTCCCTCTTTTATCCTCTTCAGTTTAGCATCACGACCGACATGAAGCCCTTACGCAAACCGTCCCCGCCATCGCGTCACCTCGAAGGATGCGAAAGTCGGAGTTTGCCCGCTTCACAATGATCGTCAGTAATGAACACAGGTCGCATCGCGGGTCTTGGCCCGCGTCCATCGGCGCCAGAGTAGGAAGGTCGGCGGGGACGGATGGCCCGGCCAAGGTCCGGCGTGCATACTGCACCATCGGGGCGGAGCGTGCTTGGCACAAGGCATGAGATATATATTGCCCGTTTCGACGAGTATGTAGGTAAGGTAAAGGAAATATGTACGCGTGCTTTATCAGCACGGAAAGAAAAATGTAGAAGAGAAATATCCGTCCTCTGGCCCCTCTGCCTAGAAAATGACAGGCCAGCCCGACTCGTACCTCAGACGGTTGATGCCAATCTGCGCAACACCAGCGTTGTTGTAGTAGTGGTACATGAGCACATCGCCATCACCATCCGTGAACACGGCGTTGTGTCCCGGGCCGTGAACGCTGCCGTGGCTCGACATCATCTGCGTGCCGCCGCCCTGCATCATCTGCTTGCCGGCCTTGTCGACGTACGGACCAGTGATGGTCTTGGACCGGCCCACCATGATGCGGTACGTGCTATCAGCGCCGCGGCAGCAGCTATCGAAAGAGACCCAGAGGTAGTAGTAGTCGCCGTTGCGGACGATGACGGGCGCCTCGACGGCGCCGCCGTTGGCAGGGCGGGCGGCGAGGGAGACAAAGGTGTTGTCGCCGGCGAGACGCTTTCCGGTGGCGGGGTCGATGCGGATCATCTTGATGCCGCCCCAGAAGGAGCCGAAGGAGAGCCACCAGCGGCCCTGGGCGTCGACGACGAGGTTGGGGTCGATGGCGTTCCAGTTGCTGTTCTCGAAGGACTCGATGACGAGGCCGCGGTCGGTCCAGGAGCCCGAAGCGCCGGTGGTGCTGGTGGCGAGGAAGATGGCGGAGCGGGAGGAGCCGAAGCTCGAGGCCGAGTAGTAGAGGCGGTAGAGGCCGTCGCGGTAGGAGAGGTCGGGGGCCCAGAGGTTCTTCTCGCCCTTGGTGTAGGGGGTCGTCCAGGGGGCGCCGTTGGGGAAGGCGGCGCCGGCGTTGCGCCAGCGCGTGCGGTCGGTGGAGGTCTTGAGTTGGACGTTGTCGCCCGTGTAGGCGGCGAGATAGGTGCCGCCGGGGGTCTTGACAATGGTCGGGTCGTGGATAAAGAGGTCGCCAGTGACGGGGCCGGGGGCGACGTTCTGCCGGGGGAGGAGGGCGGAGGGGATGGCCGTTGCGGCGGCGGTGGCGGCCACGGCGAGGAGACGAAGGACAAGCATCGTGAGAGAAGGCCGGGATTCGAAGCAGAGACAGAGAGCGTTTGAAGCGAATACGTCCGACCTGCGGTGATGATGGGATGAACAATAGACAGCGAGAACAAGATTCCATCTGCCTTCCCCCAGAAACCCTTCCCTCTCTTATCATCACCATGCAGCCCTGTCGGCACATGGAGACCCAGAGGCCCAGCCCATCGGTGGTGCGATTCGAATTCTCCGTGTCGAGATTGCGCGTTTGAGATAGACGCATGCACCCCAGAAGCGCGCCTCGGGATATTCGCCTGGTCCTTCGGGATAAGGATCGCGGCGGGGGGATTCGATGCGTTGCGGAGCCTGAAGCCCCGGGGACGCTCCTGGAATCTCCGTGGGTCCGGGGGGGCGAAAGGCCTGGCCCAGTGATATACGGCGATATACGAGGGGGTGGCCCGGGAAGTCGGCATCGGCTCTCGGCGGCCAAGCGAATGGGTGTTTCGTCTGAGCGGGAGATGCCGCGTGGAAGTTGGGATTGAAATGCGCAACGGTCATGGGGTGCATGCTTCCATAGTGGTGCATTGTATATCATTTCTTCATAGCCGGGCGAATCCCGTCTGGATATCCAGCTCGTGGTATGTCTTCCCTGACCTTCACCACCACCACCCCCCTACTTCAGCCACGGAATAAACTTGGGCAACAAGTCCTCATCTTTCTCCAACTCAGTCTCCCTCGCAGTGAAAGTCGGAAACTCCCCCATCACCGCCCTCGCATCCCCCTCCTCCAACTCCTCATCCCCAACCCTCAACTCCCTCGCCCCCAGCCCCGTCTCCCGCAGCGTTTCCACCCTCCTCCTCATCTTCAACCCATCAACAAGCCCCTCGTCTCCCGGCCCAAGCTCCATCCTTACATACAACGGATTCTGCCTCTGCCAGTCCCCCCGACACTCCTCCAAATACTCCTTCGCCTCCTCCTCCGTCTCCAGCACCACCGCCGCCCTTATCTCGGTATCATCACAAGACCAATCTGCCTTTAGCACCGCCTTGACGCTCCCCTCACCTTCCATCATCGCCACTCTAACCCCCTCGCTCACGCGGTCTACCGGCCCTCCGTGACGGAGCAGATGCTCCACGCTTTCGAGCGACTTCAACATCACCGCCGCCCCGAGCGCCGTCGGTCCCGCCGCGTACCGTCCACTGCCGAGGTGTATATCCGCTCCGTGCTCTTCGAGAAGCTGCTTCACCATTTCCGGCTGGTCATACGCCGCCGCGTAGTAAAGAGGCTTCACGCCTATCGGGAGGCGGTGCGCGTTTACATCTGCACCCAT
Source organism: Plectosphaerella cucumerina (assembly GCA_020746995.1). Lineage (NCBI taxonomy): Eukaryota > Fungi > Ascomycota > Sordariomycetes > Glomerellales > Plectosphaerellaceae > Plectosphaerella > Plectosphaerella cucumerina. Next base: position 6,137,619 of record JAGPXD010000002.1, read on the forward strand.
TTCATCCACCAAGAACCGTGCAATGTTCGTCGCTCCTCCCTCGGCCGCTTTCTCCAGAAGATGCTGCATGTTCAGCGTCTGTCCTGCCGGCACCCCGTCGAGAGACATCGTGTCGTGTTCGCGAACGTTAAAGCCCCGGAGGAAGTCGAAGCGTGTCCTGTCATCAGCCGCCGCGGCTTCGTAGGCTCCATACACGAATGACTTATGAAGACTCTCGGGCAGCTCCAGCGGCATCACCAGGTTCCCATCGGCATCAACCGGGAAGCGATACTCGAGTAGCATCCGGAGGGAGTCCAGGCTACCGTCCATGGCCGCATTGGGGATCACCTCGTCAATGACCCGCGCCTGCTCCTCCGAGAGCAGCTCCCCCTTCGTCTTGCCGTCCCGTCCCTCCATCGGGTATCCGCCATGGACAAGCAGGAGCTTCAGCGGCTCGTACCCTTCAGCCCCGCCGACGGCCGCCGCACCCTTGATGGCCAGCGGCGTAACTCTGACCGAGTCGTGCTCGAGGAGCTGCCGAACGCTCTCGACGCGCCCAATGGCAGCTGCATACGCGAGCGCGTCGGCCCCGGCGTAAATGCCCAGCGTTGATTTGGCGACCTCGGTGTCGGCGTCGGTCCTGGCCGCAGGTTCGGCGCCCCGGCCGATGAGGTACCGCAAGATATCCGGGAACCCGGCCGCGACGATGAGCGGCGTGCGGCCAACAATGTCGCGGGTGTTGGCGTCAACGGCCCCGTCCTCCAGCAGAATCCGGAGACACCCAAGATGGCCACTGGCCGCGGCCGCATGCACAGGCACTATCTCCGGGTCGTCCCTGTCGGGGATGCTGTCGCTCTCCCGCGCATCCTGGTCCGCTCTCTGATTCTCCAAGTTCTCCTTGGCCTTCCTCTCCTCCTCGGTCCGTGGCTGCGGTGGGATCTCTGGCTGCACTTTGATCCCCGTGGCGACGATGCGTCTGACCACAGCCTCGTCGCCGCGCCTGGCCGTGATGAAGAGCATTTCGCGGCGGTGCTTCTGCTTGGGGTAATCGTCGAGTATCTGGCCCATGCGGGTGGCGCGCTCCTCGTCGTCGGTGATCAACCACAGCCGCGCCTGCTGCATTGGGTCGCGGCCGAGCTGGTCAAAGAACTCATAGTCATCGATCCAACGGACGTGGCCCGCCGGCGCGATATGGAGGGCCATGCCCGGGGGCGGCTCGGGGATGTTGGGCTTGTAGGGCGGGAGGATTTTGACCATGATGCCGGTGATTGTGTTGAAATGAAGTTGATGCTCGAGAATCGGAAGCGGCTCATTCAGGTCGTGCTGTTGCTTCTTCCCCCAGCCGGCTTCTGCCTAGGACCACTGGCGTCTTCATAACATCATCGCGCATACAATGGGCTGCCCTGATTTGAGGGCAAAAGACGGACTGGGCCTGAAAGGGGCAGCATCATGCGCTGGGTCAGCGTGCAGCCACCTGCAGCCTCCCGGATCGACATGCGCAAACAATGTCAGTATTCCGTCTGACCTGAAGCAACAAGACCAGAGGAAACAAGAAGGGAAAAGTCTATCTGACATCTTCCCCTTGGCTGGTCAATGTCGCCGCCGCGCCGCGTCAGGCCGGATGATCGGCCGGCGACTCGCCTGGATTCCCGCGTCCACCCCGCGACGCTGAAACCATGGCCCGCGCCGGCCGGTGCCGTGTAGCCGCCAAGCCCTGCGAATAGCGGCCTCTTTCGCCGTACCTCGACCGGTCGCTGAGCGGACCCTGAGCGGCCCCCTTGGGGCCGTCTGCCATCAACATCAGACGACGCCTGGGCTTCCCCCTGACCACGGCCCCAAAGCTCGTCCCATTCGTCACCGCGATGACGAGGCGCGTCTCGACTTGAAGAGATGCCAGCCCCTGGGAGTCCTCAGTCGCCATCAGACGTATAAGCATGCCGTTCTCCGTCACCAGCGGCGTCTTCTCCTCTTGAGTCTAGTCGATCAAGAGCCGGGCTCCTGTTCCATTCACTCCCTTCGGTCCTTACCTTGCACATATTCGCTTCGACATCCAACTTTTTTTGCTCCAACTTCAAGATGTATGCCGCCTTCGTCTCACTCGGGCTCCTCGCCGCCTCCGCCTCAGCAGTGCCTCTGGCCAGGCCACTTGCGGTGCGCGCGACGCCCAACCCAGAGTACATCCCCCATGGCGCCACATCCCTGGCAAAGGCATACCACAAGTTCGGAATGAGCGCGCCAGACGACGTTGCCGCCGCCGCCGCTGCCCGGCGTAACTCGGTACTCGCAAAACGCGCCTCGGGTGCGGCCACCAACACGCCTGTCAAGGGCGACGCCGAATTCCTCACGCCCGTGCAGGTCGGCACGCCGCCGCAGACACTCAACCTCGACTTCGACACGGGATCCAGCGACCTTTGGGTCTTCAGCACCGAGACAGCGGCAAGAGAGGTGCGAGGCCAGACGCTGTACAACGCCGCTGCCAGCTCGTCGGCCGCGCGTATGGATGGCGCCGCCTGGTCCATCACGTTTGGTGACGGCAGCTCCTCCAGTGGCGATGTCTTCACCGACACGGTCAGCGTCGGCGGGCTCGCCGTCAAGAGCCAGGCTGTCGAGGCCGCCAAGCAGGTCTCAGCTTCGTTTACCACAGACCCCCTCGACGGGCTCATGGGCCTGGCCTTTAGCAAGCTGAACACGGTGACGCCGCAGCTGCAAAAGACCTTCTTCGACAACGCGCTGCCTTCTCTGGATGCACCCCTCTTCACCGTCGACCTGCGCCATCAGGCCGAGGGCAAGTACAGCTTCGGTGTCGCTGACATGGCGGGAGCCAAGGGGCCCATGACCTCGACACCGGTCAACAGCACCGCAGGCTTCTGGTCGTTTACGTCGACAGGGTTCCAGGTTGGCAACGGTCCGGCGCAGAGGACGGCCATCACTGGCATCGCCGACACGGGCACGACGCTGCTGCTGCTGCCGGACGACGTGATCATGGCGTACTACTCGCAGATCGCCAGCGCCACGTACGATGCGCAGGCGGGTGGTGTCATCTTCCGCTGCGACGAGACTGTGCCTGACTTTAGCTTCGGTATCGAGTCGTCCATGATCACGATCCCGGGGAGCCTCATCAACTTTGCCAAGGCAGATGCCAGCGGACAGGCGTGCTTCGGTGGTATTCAGTCGAACAATGGGCTGCCGTTCTCCATCTTTGGCGACGTGGCGCTCAAGGCGGCTGTGGTGGTGTTTAACGCGGGCAACATGACACTGGGCTGGGCCCAGAAGTGATTGAGGTTGTGGTGGAGGTGGTTAGGGAGACAAGCAGAGGAGAGAAGTGAAACATCAAGAGATCTTGGAGATGAGGATCCGCGTGATTAGTCATGACACATCAAATAGAGCTAGCATATCTTGGGCTAGACCCGAAACATAGGCACCCCACGTCCCTCATTGGGCAGCTTCCAAACAGAGACGACCCCTGAAATCTTCCCATCTTCCACTTGAATTCTTCCCCTCACTCACATGCTTTGATGCCCGACAAGACACCCTCAGCTGAAGCGTTCCTGACCCCGCCATCACCTTGGGATCGACAACCTCATATCACAGCCCGACCACTAACCCCTTAGCACGTGTTCAACATGGCCGTGAGGGCCGTCTTCTCCGCCGACGTGATGGTCAGGGACCAGTAGCTCTTGACGGCGACCCAGCTGCGCGCGTACGTGCAGTGGAAGCTGGCCAGAGGAGGCTTCCACGCGTCGGGGCTCTGGTCGCCCTTGGCCGAGTTGACGTTGTCCGTGACGGCCCAAAGCTGAGGGCGGGAGAGGTCGTTGGCGAACTGCTCGCGGCGGGCAGTCGTCCACGAAGAGGCGCCGGACTGGAGGATGTCAGTATGCTGCAGGGAGTATCGAGGAGGCAGCATGGATGCATGGCTCACCTTCCACGCGTTGGACAGCGGGACCATGTGGTCAATGTCGACGTCCGAGGCCGCAGTCCAGCGAGCACCGTCGTACGGGCTCACCCAGGTGCCAGACGTGGCAGCGCAGGCCGAGCTCGTGACCACGTTGGTGCCATCGCGCACGAGGACAGTCTCGCGCGTGTTGCAGGCGCCGGACACGGTGCTCCAGTGAGGGAACAGGTCACGGCTGTAGCCCGTCTGGCTGCCGAGGGCCGCCACGGTCAGGCCGTTGAGCTGGGTGCGCGCCGTGCTGGCGCTGGGGATACCGGGCTGGGAAGGAGTAAGCTGCTGGCCGGACAGAGATGGTCACACGAGGTGGGGGAAGATGCTCACGGGGACGGGAGCGGGGGCCGCGAGGACGGCGGTCCCGGCGAGGAGGGCGGAGAGGGAGAGGGAGAACTTCATGGTGATGATGGACAGGGAGGGACGAGGCAGGACAAGGCGAGGCGGTTGAGGTGAGGTGGGTGAGATGAGAGGGGAGTTGTTAGAAGGGACATCGTGGTTCACATCCCTCTTATACTTTCAGCCCAGCCGCCAGACGACGATCTGATCTGCCAAGGTCAGGGGTCTGATCAAGGTGAACCAGAGGACAGATACCAGAGGTCCAACACCATGCCCACGAGGTGTCCGACCTCGCCCAGGAACACCCTGATAACGGGCGGTTCCGACGGGAACATCATTGACCGCCCATCCCCCAGCAATCCCAATCCACCAGTCGCGGCCGCACATGGTCAGCACGCTTCTCGAGAGGAAGCCCGAGAGCAGCACTTATCAGCATAGCAGCGTAGCAGCGGCCCTACCCACGCTGCCCGTCCCGGGGGCACAGTCCACATCCGTCCATCACGGCCGGTCGTCGACGAAGACGAATCCCTGTGTCGGCCGTCCTCATTGGCCCGGGCTGGCAACGACTGCCGACGGACCCCTTGCTGACCCCTGGGGCCTGGGGGCTTCGGGGGGGACCGTTGCATCTGTCGACCGCCCAAAAGGCCAGTCGATGACCTGCATCTCGGCACGTTATCGCGTACCCCTCCAGCTCGGTCACCGTCCCCCACAAACCACTGCCGGCGCGGCACATGGGGGGGCTACACACAATCGTGAGGGGGGCAGATATGGCGCACCACCGACACCGACGAGGGGGACCTTCCTGATTAGGGGCGCGGAGACGGCCGGGGGCGCACACGGATCGTCGTTTAAGGGAGAATGGCCGGGCCGGGCAGAGGGATGTTGGATGGGCTGCTGGGCGCTTAAATGCGTGAGCAGAGGTGCTGGAGGGAAGCTTCAACATCTTGTCTCATGTTGAAAATAGCGCTGCTGAAGGTGCCAGTAAACTAGGGACAGAGATGGCAGGTCGAGAGGGCCAAGACGCGGTGATTGCTCCGGCCCTGAGACATCGGTCATCCTTGGGGGCTTACGAGTCATGCGGGGAGCAAGCCGGAGATGCTCTCGCGGGGGCTGGGGACACGCGGAGAGGATGCCTTCTTTCGACCAAGGTGTCTCCTCTTGTCTCCATCTCGTGATCAGAAGATCAGGGTCCTTCGGTACATAACTTTACGAGCAGAGGTCCACACTCTAGATGGCCGTCAAGTCTCGGGTCAGTGTTATCGGGTGATAGATGGTTGGCCAGCGGGCACGATGCGAGATGCCTATAGTAGGTAGCTGGAGGTACAGGAGGGGAAACCAGGCACATGGTCCCGTCCTCTAACAAACCCTACATATCCTCCGATACACCTTACCCTTCCACGCCTCTGCCATTTCACGATAATGCTGCGTTTGGTCTTGTCTGCCCACGCTTGTTCTCTCTTCCAATACGGGGCTGGGCGAGCCAGCCATTGCCTGTCGATCCAACACTCCCTCCCCCAGACTCTCCATCGGCCACGACTCGCAATCGTTTCGTCCTTCATTCAGCCTGACAAGCATCCCGGCCTGATTCCGCCCCGTTCCGCTTCCTCGGGACACCACCTCGACGCCAGCTGCCGCTGCGCCTTGGCCCCTCCCTATCCGCAGATCATCTTCTCGAAAATGCCTCCCGTCGACGTTTTGGGTTTCGCCCAAGCATCCTTCCCGCCCCGTCCGGCGGCCGCTGTCCCGCCCTTGGTGTCCTTGGTGGCGAGCAACTCGCGCCAGGGGTTGGCCGGCTGGACGATGGGCTGAACAGCGCTGCATCTACAGGGTCTAGCCCGCTGCCGGTCCCGGTCTAGTGACTCGCCAGACGAGGCACGACCTCGCGGGTGAAACATTGACTGTGCGGCCGGTGGCCGGTGGTGCTGTGCTCGATCGTCAAGAGCTGCTCTTGACAGCAGCGCGGGGAAAGAAAAGCAAAGCAAGGGCGGACGTTCGCCACTCATCCCCCGTTGTCAACCACCTGCATCCGACCTCCCCCTGCCACGACGTCTCGATACAACCTCACTGCGATCCTCTCCACGGGACCTGACGCATGTCCACGACCCCGCGAGTTCGGCCGGGGCAGCCATCGTCGAACCCTGCGACCACGACCGCGACCGGAGCTCGGTGACCCGACCCGACCCGACCCCGCGACGCCATCGCGACTTCGTCACCCAACCCACGACAACAGAATACACAACTTGTGCCCATGGCGCCCCCAGCGCAATCCGACGCCGACAGCGAGGCCCGCCGCAAGAGGAAGCGCGAGAACGACCGCAAGGCCCAGCGCGTCGCCCGCGAGCGCTCCAAGAAGCGCATCGAACACCTCGAGTTCCTCCTCGGCAACCTGCGCAAGGACGACAAGCACGACGACTCGACCGAGCTCGCCGACCGTCTCGAAAAGGCCACCAGCGAGCGCGACGCCCTGCTAGACTCGCTGCGCAGTATTGAGGCCCTTGTACAGCGCCAGATCTCGCGCCACGCCGACATTGGTGAGCTGTCTTCGAGTCGGCCGCCAGCCGCTGCTCCCGATGATCACCCCGACGACAAACCTCCGCCGCCTCCTCCGCCGCCGCCACCAGCTCAGTCTCTGCCCGCCCCATCTTCAACATCCTTGCCCTCTTCCTCCGCCTCGTCGATTATCTCAGCATGTCCTCCGCCTCCGGGGACTCTCGACGTCATGCCCGGCGCCGCCCTGCCGCCCATGCCGGATGATTGCCTGTGGACGGTGGCCAAGGGCATCCTACAGAGGCCGCACACCATCTACTCTCGTGACCCCGCGCAGTGGCAAGATGTGCCCGTCCGCGCCGCCGTTGAGGGCTGGGAGGCTGTCGAGCGCGCAGGCCTGATGAACCCCTTCTGGGAAACACTGCGAGGGCTTGACGAGAAGTGCCTGGCCGCTTGCGGGCCCGTCGAGCGCATCGGCTTCCTTCACATGACGCATACGCTCCTCGTTTATCATGGAGATCCCTCACAGAAGAATTTTGAAAATCTGCCCCCTTTTTACTGGATGAGGTGCGTTGCTTCGACCTGAACACAGGGTGTCGTTGTCTTTTCATACTGAACGCACCCTTCTAGGCCATCGCAGTCATTACCTCATGCGTATGCCGCCGAATTCTTCCCCTGGTGAGTATCACTGTCTCTTACGGTTGACGATCTGCTGACGATCTGCCGTAGGCCCGGCGTTCGTGAACGATTTGTCTTCTCCGAGGCCAGATACGCCAACGAGGACTTCTCCACCCTGTTCCCAACCCAGCTACAAGTCCCCTGGCCCTACGATTTACGAGACACCTTCACCATCTGCCCCGAGACCAACACCTACGCCATCACCCCGACATTTGACCAGCACGTCCGCAACATACAGGCCTGGACTATGCGGCCAGACTTCTTCCAGAGGTTTCCGGAGCTCATGTCCGACATCCCGGTCGCCGGAAGCATCCCCGGCTCCATCGACTGGCACGGCCCGCCCCCGCGTCGATCGCGGATCAAGGAGGAAAGAGACGATGATCCGGCCCGCCGGGTGTCCCGCTTCCCGCCGTGGAACCCAAAGTTGACCAGGAAAAGGCAGAGAAGTCTGCTTCTCTTGGACGGCCCTTCAGATCACGACTGTTGTGAAGAACGTCGACCGAAGCACCATGATCACAGATGACACATGGGGAAGAGGCGCTTTACGAGTATGTCATGAAAGTACTAGACACCAAAGGGCGGCTTTGCATGCGTACATTTCGTCGAGTGGACTGACTAGCTTGGAGTTGGATGTCATGCTACCACAGTGTCATTTTCAGTAAAGTAGTCGGCCCTCTCTTGCAAGGTACATATAGGTAGTTAGAAAGAGCGTGTTTCCATTCAAACGCCCCGTCTCGGCGAACAGAGCCAGTAGGCGTTTCTGTTCTGTCTATCCTCTGTCGCACGTATGATGTGCTACCTTGGGCAAGCTTCCAATTCCCAAGCACAACCAACCAAAACAAGACTCAAAGAAAAAAAAAAGTCAAAGTACTTCATCCACCAAAGCATGTTTCCAATCATCTCGACGATCCTCCAACCTTGTCAGCGCTGTATCATGTCTATCAATGGCGGGGACCGGGGCGCAAGACTCCAGTCCAGATGGCCTCCAGAGAACCATTCGCCCCTCGTCGTCGGAGCAACTCGGACTGCGCTCCCGGGCGAGGTCCAGGAGGCCCGTGATGGCTTCTGTACCGGTGGATGCGAGGGTGCAGTTTTGACCCATGTGTCTGCATATGGCGAGGGGGGCCTTGGCCTGCAGGACCCGCATACCGCTGCGGCTGGACCCTGCGTGGGACAATGTGAAAGGTCCAAGTCATGGTCACGCGAGCCACGGTGTGTACTGGTGGGTTCTGCGGGAAGAACTGACGGCTTGGCTGGGCGTAGTTGACTGTAGTGCCAGACTGTGTGATAGTTGGGACAGGGGTGAGACCGTGATACTATTCCAGTGCAAGGGCATCTGTGTTGATGGGCTGCTGGCGCCTGGTGTCGACTTGGGGGATATGGTCGTGCCCAACTGTTGAGACGTTCCTGTTGGCGACGCTGGCTAGACCTTGGATGGAACCGGCTGGGATACCCATGACATTGCCACGGGCATCGGGGAGAGCCAGCTGAAATATCGCCGAGTCGAGGGTGCCACCCGTGACCATGTTGATATGAGGATTTGAGAGGGGCTGCTGATGTCTCGGTCTGGGGTTTCCACCGCTCATGTTGAATCCGGCGGGTTGGGCTTGACGATGAGTGTGGGAGCCGTTGGCGAAGGAGGTGTTGGTCTGAAGGGGGCCCTGGATGCTGAATGTGAAGCGGTACATAGTAGACTGAGCGGTTTTGAGAGGATAAGCTACGAAAACTTGCTTGATGAGGGTTTCGTCTGTAGTTGTGTCGATGGGAGATCTGTTCCAAGTTGCGCGGAGCAGTGAGGAAGAGAGCTGTTGATACTGTTAATAAAAAACCCAAGGGCCCTTTGAGTAGAAGAATCGGATTTAGGCAATCCACCGTTGCTGTAGTGGCACTCCAAGCTTCGGCGAGTTTCGACGCCACGATTTTCCGGAATGTGATATGGCTTTCACATCAGATCACCTCCCAAAACAAAATCTGACCTGGACATGGAGACACAATGAAAATCACATGGGGGAAAAAAGTTTGTGACTTGAATAATGGAGTAGTATTACAATTCCTTCTAATCGTTCCCCCGGCACCCCCTGGTCCAGCCGCCCGCCGCCTTCATGGCCTCATTTCATATTGTTGAGGCACCGCACACTCACCAGATAGACGCTTGGAAGGCCGCCTTCCACTCGTACGCGTTGCTCCGCCCTGCGTCGTCATAGTCAAACTTCTACCTGGTCGTCCCGTGCCAGTAGCATCAAATCGGTTTCAGCGACTTGGCGACACATCACACGGGGTCCATCGATGCCAACTTGAGGAGGTTGTCAAGTAGAACTTCAGGAGATCTGTCCATCATGTAGAAATCTAATGACAAGTTCATTTCCATCTCTCAACAGTCCCCCGCCTGCTCCCTCAAAAGCACACCATGTGCGGTAGTGGCTGGTAAGGATAACCGTCCTTGAACCAGTAACCCTTGCTCGGCACACGCTTTTCCATGTTCTCCGGCGTCGGCAGCTGGAGGGGCGGCCGGGGATAGTTTCCTATGGTGCGGTGTTGGATTTCGGGCTCAGGCTTCGGGCGGCCCTGGCTGTCAACACCGTCGAGGCACCGCCACGGTGTAGACCAGTGCATCACCGCTGTCTTAGGTTTCTCGTGCTCGAATGGGTGGAGCGGATCGACGGCGACCGCGCGCTCCCGCAAACGCCTGTAAACGAGTTCGGGGATCTCAAGCACCATGTCGCGCAGGGACATCGACAGGTAGAAGGCGTCGATGATGGGCAGCATCGGACTGGCGAGGAGCTCGTCCATGTCTGTGCATTCAGGGATGCTGAAGGAAAGCAAGAGACTGCGGAGGTTTTGGCAGTGCGTGCTGATGTTGTTGAGAATCGTAGGCAGTCGAGACAGATCCATTCGACCCTGCCACTTGTCATCCTTGGTCTTGTAACCCTTAACGTGTATCTCCAATGAAAGTATAGCCGCCAACCGCTGGGGCAGCACCAATTGAGAGAGATCGAGGAGGAGAGGCTGGCTGAGGAGGCTGATGCAGTTGGTGCGGAACAGGACATGGGTGCCCTCGGCGTACGCCTGCTTGCAGGACAAAAGGAAGCCCAAGGCGCCAATTCTACAGGCCTCTGGTGATGGTCCGCCGTGCCAATGGCACACCCACCCACACCCTCCCCGCATGCACTCGTCGGTCCAAGGGCCTGACTTGTACCGCAGTGCCATCATCGACCGGTCCAGGCGTTCGATGTGGCAAACGGAACCTCCCCAGCGCCAGGCTTTCTGCCCGTGCGGTTGAGGAGACCCCGCATCAGTCTTCTGCGGGTAGATCCCCGCGTGATTCGGCTGATGGCCTGGTGGCGGTGGCGGCACGAGGCGAGGGTTGAGGAGCGGGTAGTCGAAGACGAGGTCAATGTGAATAGTGCGGTTCCCGAACGCGGCGATGAATATGGCGCGCCGGATGTCCAGGGGAAGCCTGGAAAATAGCAGGCATTCTTCTGGTTGTAGTGCGCTATCGTCTGTTGGTGCTGGAGTGAGCGGCCGGGGGCGTGGCGAGGTGAAGAACGGGGGAGGCGGCGGGCCGTGGGCGGCTCGGGACTGCTTTTTTGAGAGTTCGAGGCGCTTCTTCAGCCACTCGCTGAGCTTTGCCATGGCCGGGATGCGCTCTTGTTCCTGGGCGAGTAGCTAAGTAAGTCCTGAGTTTCGCGTTCAACACTTGCCAGGCAAGTTCGTCATGAAGGCAAGTTGACCACCGGAGACGAGCGGGGTCACCCCGATTTAAATGGCCTTCAGCGGACGACTTGCCAAGGAACAGACGCCCCTGTCCATCGGGACCCCCTGCGGACAGCTGGACAACCCCTGCAGACCATCCCCGTCGGCAAGCTGGTCACTCTGTAACTCTGTGAACCAAACTTCTCACGTTGTTTGCAAAATTACAAGGGCCAAGTCAGGAGGAACATTTCAGTTTGCTCTCGTTATCACACGTCGATCCTAGGTGGTTTTGGCTTCCCTAATGCCAATGCTACTACATACCCCCAGTGATCCCACTCCCTCCTTCGCTCGCGGCCTTGTAGATACCCCAGAGCACGTTCACCATAGTACTTGCGGTCGTCCCATCACAAGGCATAGTACCCCTTGCACCAATTCTTTCACCTGATGTTGTGTGGTGTGATCAAGTATTGAGGAAACCAACGACGCCGATGACAGCCGCAAAGGTTGCCATAACTGCGACCACTAGCTGCTTCGAGCTGCGGTCTTCATCCTTCGGGCAGTCCGATGGTGGATTGGTTCCTTTGCAAAGCGAGGTATGGAGGGCGTCTGACATGCTCGCAGCGGCAGCGGTGCCGATCTCGACTCTGCAGGGGTTCGCAGTTGCGGCTGGCGAGGGGGTAACGATTACCGGGCAAACTTCGTCAGAGTTGGGGATGCGGCGCGTCTGGCCTGTAACGTTGAGAGTGATGCCAGACCATTCGGAGCAGCTGATTTTTGCGGCCGTGACGGTGGGAATGTCGATCTTCTGAGCTCCGCGTTTGATTTCGAAGTGGACGCTGAGGTTGCTCGAGTTCCTTGCCATGGCGACGTCCTCACCACTCTCGTCACAGAGGCGCCAGGAAACGGATCCAAAGACCTGAAAGTGCCCTTCGGTGTCGACCTTTCGCCAGTGATTGACGATGTACGGCTCGGTGGAGAAGTCGGCGTCTGTCAGATCATACTTGGAATGACTAAACGTCTCGCGGTTCTCGGTGCCATTTCGGATGAAGTAGTCAATGATGAGATGGAGATTGGTTGCCTTGTCGGCGTTTTGGAGCCCAAAGATGATGGGAACGTAGTCGGTGAGCTCGTAAGTTTCGTTCTCGCGCGGGAAGACGATGCCAACGTCAAGCAGGTCGGGGGCGTTGGCAGCGTCGACGATGGCAGTGAGCAAGGCCGACAAGCCGACAAGAGACCGAACGGCACGGGCGGGGAAATGCATGTTGTCTGTTGGTACTGTGCTGTAGGTTCCAGGTGGTGTAAGATGATGGTGGGTTCAGCTGTTGCTGAGTTCGCGCAGTTGAGTGCTTCCCCACCGTCGATGAACTGCACAAATAGCCCCAGTCTGCTCTGACTGATGGTCCATGTGACTTGTTTGCTCACGCCACACAGGCAAAGTTGGTCATCGATTTCATCCGGCCGTAGCCTGCTTGGCGTCATGCCGCGTTCCTTTCAGCCTTGCTTGGCGGCTTGCTATTAACGGTCCTGATCGGCTTCGGAAGCACAGCCGATGGCGGGAAGGCAAACGGCCCCTGCATCTCCTGTCTTCACCATTGGAGGGTTTGGCAGGGGTTATCATTATACGGCATCTCATTCGCTATCAAGAGAATGCCAGACCTCCGTGATGACGGGAATCTCGATGCGGGCCCTCCGGGTCCAGCCGCCGACTCCCCGACGACCAGCAACTCGAGCTCCGCGTATTGGAGTTCGTACCGAGAGACTTCGAGTTGCAATTGAGTGATTCTCAAGTGCCCACAGATGCACGTTGCTGATGTGACAATGACGGCAGTGGAACTTGGCTCAATCAGAAACTGCAAAAGTACCTAACCTTCTGATGAGGGACGAAATAGGCAGATCTCCGCGAATAGAGCAGCATCAGAGCCGTACAGGATCAACACGCGTTTCAAACGCTCGGTGAAACTACTTCAAAGTGCTTAGCCAAGCCTGCAGTCAGCCAGGCAATGGATGAACCTCATTCAAACTCCCCATATCCTTCTTCTCTCTTGCCTGATCCGGAATATTTTGTAAGAGGCGCACAGAATTTGGCTGAGGGCCTTCGGTTCTGCCGAAAGACGCGAGGAGCCCGAGCAAACAACCAGTCAAGTGATGCTACAGAAGGTTTCTGAAAAGAGTCAGGATCTACCAGGAGAGCGTCATTGTAAAGTGTCAACCTAACATTCGCACTGCAAGGTTGTGATCCCAATGTCCTTGTCTGATATCATTCAGCTCAAGTCAGGACCTTCTTCCTCCCTCTCACCAGGTCTGGAGTCTCTGGCCCTCTTCTGCCTTGTATCCTCGCACTCCTCTCACACCAACAAAGATACACAGCTCAGCTCTTCTCCAGGTCCTGACGACCGGGCTTCTTACTGGCCTCGGTCTGGGCTCTGCTGCTCAGCATTCTCGTCGAGATGTTGTATGCTACTTCGAAGTCGACGCTGAGGCTGGTGAGACTTGCGAGGTCATGGCGTCCAGCTGGGGAATTGACGTTGATCTCTTCATCAATCTCAACCCCGGCGTAGCCTGTCCCAATCTCGAAGTCGGGAGGGACTACTGCGTCATCGGCGAGTACACTCCCGGGGAGGGTACCACTACCACCACCACCACCACCACGGCTGTTCGGCCCAACACCACTCAGCCGACGACGTCAGCTCCTGGACCTAGTGTTTCCCCTATTATGCCCAGTGCAGCCGCAAACTGCGATCGCTGTTACAAGGTCGAGTCGGGTGACTCGTGTGACACAGTCGCTCAGAAAAGCGGCATCACTGTTGCGCAGGTATGAAGCTGGAACACGGAAATCAACGCGACGCGTTCCAACTTGTGGGCAAATGCTTTGGTATGCACCGAAGCATAGGACAACATATCTCGCATAGCTTCAGCTTCTATAAGAGTTCAGTCATTGATATGGGCCTGACGACTGTAGCCAAAAAAAAAATCGACACATGGTCGAGGTTGATCTTCTTGTGATAACCAGAGTCGAGTGTGTTTAGAACGGACGACACCCCTGCGGCATGAAATGGTCATCGCCCTCCTCCGTCACAAACTCCACGTCCGTTCTTTCCCATGCATGCAATAGTTCGGCATACCGAGCAGGCGGCTGCACCTCTTCCGCGAAGGCTTGGTCCCAGATGACAAACCTCTTCAGCGCAGGGAGCTTCTCCTCCACAACCCCAGCCAAGGATGTAAGGGCCCCCCGCAGCCAGTCAGGCCCCTCGCAAACGACAGTGATTCGCAAATACTCCAGGGATGCCGGCAGGATGGCGACAAGATAATCGAAAGGGTCTTCTTCGTCTCCGGGCCCCAGACAACTAGCATCAAAGGCAAGATAGACTAGCTGCTGCAGTTTGGCCAGTGATGCATTAAACCCGCAACTCCCGGACGCCGGCCAGTCTTCGTATTCGGCCAGGGTCATGTCAATGTTCAGCTTCCTGAGCTCGGGGGTGTACGTAAGCAAGGCATCCTGGATGTTGCGCACCGTGGACCCAAAGAACTGCCACTGCCCGCTGTCGCTGTAGGAGAATGTCTCGAGGCTCGGGTGTGATGCCAGGAGGCCGGATATATTCTCCCGGAACACGCAACAGGTCTCCAGCTCGAGCGCGGTGATGGTTGCAAGCTTTGCCGAGACGCGGGACCCGTCCTCGTCCATTTTGTCAATGGTGAAATCGGGAACGTTTTGGTAGTAGTGCATCGAGGTGATGTTGGGAGCTGCCTGGAAGAGGGGTAGGTATCTCCGAATGGACACATCGTCCCCCGAACCGCTGTGCCTGATGGCGGCAGATTTGACATGCGCGAGACAGCCTGGTGCCATTCCGATGCCAACGTAGCCGTACTTTGATTCGAGGTAGACGGCGGTCAGGTTAGGAAGCAACTCCATGACGACTGTGTCGCTGACATGCTGGTTGAGCCGCTTGATGCCGCGCTGCCCGTTGCCCCCCCAGTTTTCTGCAGTCGCCCAGATGTCTTCCTCCTTCGCCTGGAGGAGATCAAGTTTCTCTTCGTAGAGCTCCATGAACCGGAGTGGATATTCGTCCTTGGCAATCGGCCATCCCAGCCACATGGCACCGTCCAGCTCGCGGACATGGGCGGCCAGGCCAGGGCATTCCACGAGCGAGCGCAGGAGCAGTTTCGGCTTGCCGGTGAGGGGCGCATGGTATAACACTGGGGTGACCAGCTCTTTTAACATCCTGGAAACGCGGCAAAGTCCGGCGAGGGCGTGCACGGGTGTGCCGCCCCTGTGAAGATCATAAGCGAGCCGGCGGTCAGGTAAAGCGTGGGTGTCGCGCGGGTCGCGGGTGCAGTGGAAGCACAGCGACTGCGCGATGCGAAGCCAGAGCTCCGGTGGCAGGTAGAGGGCCGACATGATTGAGTGCTTCGAGATTCCTCAGCGGCCGCTGTGTTGTGCCTGCTTACGCCTGGGTGCGGAAGCAGGACGGATTGCGCCCCATCCTCCTGCCAGGATCAACTCTTTCGATTTCCTGGCTCAATTCTTGGAGCCTGCGCGTCTGATTAGTAAGTGTGAAAACCAGGGCCGCTCAATTGAAAGACATGATCCAGAACCAGCCATTGGAGGGCATCGACGCAGATGGACTTGCGAGTTACCATACCTTGCTAACCTCGTCCTCAGCAGCCGAATGTCTGTCGTGCCCACAGACCCTCCAGCTCCTCCGAGATCCTCTTAAGCTCGCCATACCCCGTGCGCGTCATCATCCGCGCCAGGACTGCCCGCACGGGGGAGATTTGTGCCTCGCCATGCACCGCGTAGCCCATGATCAGTACCGGCCACGCTCCGAGATAGCAGCCACTCCACAACTCGCATGAGCCTGGCCGCTGGAAGATACGGAGCATGTGTTGCACCTGCCACGGCGGTTGGCCTTGACTCGCGCCTCCATGATCTAATGGCTGTGCGCAATGGTCCAAGAGGAGCGACGTGGCGAGTACGAAGAGATCCATGGCGTCCTTGGTAAAGTCGTAAGTTGAATCGTCATCGGCCGGCGTTTCGATTCGCTGTTCCCAAAGGTTGACTTCTTCGCGAAGTTCCCGCAAACGATTTGTCCTCTGCTCGCCCTGGAGCTTGTTTGCTTTGACCACGGCGACAATGAGAAAATACAGCTGCAGCGGCAGCCCCAGTATAGGGCTGGCTTGTGTTGAGGCCGTGCATACCGGCACGAATCTGTCGAGGCCGATTCCATCCTCGAAGAAATCGGGGTCGAGATCAAAATCGGGGGACAGAGGTCTGCGGATTGCGAGGTAGAAGGCCTGGTAGATGACGCTCTCGGCGACGACGCGTTCCCAGGCCGGCATGGGGGGCGATGTGCTCGAGACATGGTGATATCGCAGCTTCATCAGGTTGATGGCACCAGTGACGTGATTCCTCGCGTCGAGCGACGGGTCCTGTCCCCAAAGCTGTTCGAGGTACCTAAGCAGGCCATCCGTCGAAAGGGGCATATGAGGGGAGACGAACATCGTAGACGTAGAGAAACGTGACGGCCATGGCGAGGTCTCTGCTCGGCCCGCTCCGGTCCAGCTTGCCAAGGGCACTGCTGACGTACTTGACGGTCTTGTCGTAATAACCCAGTGAAAGATTCTGGTAGCTTTGAATACTGGAGAGAGCGGACCTGTTGGCGGCAGCGGCAGCAAGGACAGCGCTCCTGACGCCGTCAGACCGCATCATCAAGTCCGACATCGAGGCCGTGAAAGCGGCTGTGTCGCCTGGGTCCGCCGATGGGAGCAGCAATAGCTTGCTGAAGACGGTGTGGTAGTGGTGGGCGAGGCCTAGCTCGTCGGGTGCGAAGGTGCCGGTGCAGGCTAGGTTAGGACATGCCGGGGAGAGAGGAAAGGCAGACGAGGTGCTCGTGTGAGAGGTCGTCTGCAGCTGGTGTTCGATTTGACTGCTTTCCTGGGTGCGGCTGCGGACTCGCCTGTCGACTTCATTGGGTCCAGGCCATATACACTGGCGGTCGCCGATCTCACAGTTGCGACACGTTGGTGTCTGCTCGCCGCACTTGAGACGTCTATGTCGGCCTGCAGGTCAAAGGGGACGACATGCCATGGTCAGCCAGTGCACCCCGCTAGGTCAAACCAGTCCGAGCGCATACAAACCAGGCATCCCGTTCTTGTCCTCAACCGGGCTTTAGATGTCCCCGTTCGGATAGACGCGTCTTGTTGCATCTTGAAGTGGATTTGTGATGGATGTAGGGGATGGATGGTTCAAAGATAATGCGGCCCGGGGGAGAGCCGCTGAAATCAAGATGTACCCAGATTATAGGCGATACCGCCTTGAGATTAGGTGCGCTTTGAGTCGCGCAGGGTCCTGCACAGTCGGCGCTGTTTCGGGCTTACGTCATCATTTTCCGACGAGCTCCGAGTCCCGGGTCACGGGCAACAAGACGCAGCGAGCGTCGGCGCAACTTGAACTAAATTGAAACTTCAACCTGTTCACCACCACACCAGGACCATCCCTGAATCGCCTCGCAACATATGGAACTAACGAAAATCACAACCTTCACCCCTGGATGATTTTCGACAAAACATCCGCCGCAGCTACGACCTCCTCGTCCCGATACCGCTTTCCCGTCAATTGCAACGCAATGGGCGCTCCTTCAAACGTCGCGGCATCGTCTGTCGGGGTTGGTTTTGTGGTCAGCCAGTGATTCGACGACGTTATCTTCATCGAGAAGGTCACTCACATTCATTGTACTCTCTCGCATCAACCTCAGACCGCGGCTTGTATGCCGTATCGACAACGTCCACTGCTGGATCGACCTTGACGCCCGTCTGGAACGTGATGGATGGCTGGTCGAGAATGTTCCATATCGATGTATAGTGGAAGTACTCGGCCTGGCCACACACTGCCGCTGCTCCGACATATGCCGGTGACAAGATTAGGTCGACACCGCGCTCCCGCATGAGCTGGTTGTACCTGCTCGCTCGAGAAGTCAGTCACGATACCAGCATGACTAGACAAGGAACCCCACGGACTTGTCTCTGTAGTTGTCCCTGCGATTGTTGGAGGACCAGAGCTCCGGGAACGACATCGGCACGCCCTTGGACGGCCCCAGCGTAACCTTTGTCAGGTGTGCCACGGGCTCGCCGCCCTCGTTCAGCAGATCCCACTGCGTGGCGCCGCCGTCGGGGAAGTATAGCGCCATGATCAGCTTGCCGGCTTCGGCGTGCTGGTATGGTTCCCAGTCGACCACGTTGCAGCCTGCCCCTCTGAGCTTGTCGACGGCCATTCTTAGCGCACGTGTCACCGGGGGATGGGGATGGACGACGCTGCGGGTGCGGGAGATCAGCCTTCTCTCAGGTTCCTCTGCAGAGTTATATGCACTTACCCGTCGTCCCAGATGACGCCAATGGTCAGATCTCGCGGCGCCGGGTCGCTCAACTTTCTCCAGGGCAGCGGCACCAGCGACGTCTCCGTCTCCCAAGGCGTCATGCCGAGGATGGCGTCTTCGAACAGCGCAATATCGCCGATGCTGTTGGCTAGGGGCGAAACGACGCACCGCACGCTCTCGTGCCCGAGGCCCGGCAGGCAGATACCCCCGTAAGGGTTGCGGAGGGACGTCGTCTTGAGGCCGCTCGAACCGCAGAACGCTGCAGGAACGCGAACGGAGCCGCCGACATCTGTGCCTAGACCGATGACGGCGCACCGCAAGCCCAAGGATACGCCCTCGCCGCCGCTGGAGCCGCCGCAGGTCAAGTCGCGGTTGTGGGGGTTCACTGTTGTGCCGTGGATTGGGTTGCTGCAGTCGAGATGCTGTCGGCGATCTTGGTTAGACAAATCCATCCTCGACGTCCAGGGGATGCGTTTGTGACGCACCATGACAATCTGGGGCTCGTTCGTCCGCACGTGAAATACGGCACCGGCTTTCTTGGCCAACTTGACGATGAGCGCATCCTCGTCGACCACGTTATCGGTCCACGCCACATAACCAGAGTGCACGATGCGCCCCTTGAGGCCGATGTGCTCCTTGGTTGAGATTGGTAGCCCGTGGAGTGGGCCGACGAGCTTTCCGGTGGCCTCGTAGTACTCATCGAGCTCCTTTGCGGCGTCGAGCGCGTCTTTGACCATGAACTCGGTCGCGAAGTTCGTCAGTTGGTGCGCGACGTGGGCGCGCTTAAGGAACGCCGTCACCGTCTCGACGGCGCTGAGAGAGCCGGCGGCCATGTCGGCGACGAGCGCCACGGCGGTCTTGGTGGTGATTTCGAGCTCGCGGGAGGTTAGGGCGCCGCTCGTCTCGATGAAGGTGCTGACATTCTTCTGGCTCTTGGGCGGGAGCTTGTCGACGGGGAGGAGCCAGTCGGGGTTCAGCGAGTCCCTGAGGATCTGCCTGACCCCAAGGGTCTTGGCCTCCCAGGATGTCGTTACAGAACCCATGATGCGTAAGATGAAGTAAAAGCTGTTGGCTGACCTTGAAAGATGTGATGGCAGTAAGAAACGTGATGCTCTGGAACACCTACAACAGCCCCCTGGAAAGGGATGTCTATGTGGGATATCTACCTCGATGCTTCACCCCGCATTCCATTATCAACAGGTCGCCATTCACGGGGCGCGAAAGATAGCCGCGATACTTTTCCCGCGATTATCATCATCTCGTATGATACACATGCCGAATGGACATCCGGCAGCCACACACCAAACCCGAGATGTTGGGAGCCGCGATAGCTTCACAGCTCATTGAGTCGCAATTACATACCATTGGTTCCCTCCCCGCATTCCCCTAACCTAGCTCCGGGGTGCATACTGATCTCCACACACACCATCCATCCTCGCAATTATATCCCATTGGTCGGCCGTCTCGCCTGACCATCGATAGCTCTGGAGAGGATAAGGGTATCTCATGAGACCTAGGCAGAGATATGAGAACGGGCGGCGACTTATCATGGCTCTTCTGAGATATCGTGGCTTAGAGTTCTACCGCGGCAAAGGCGTTGTACGGCACTTGTCGTCGGGGGACACTTCGGCTTCACGCCTTCATCTTCAGCATCTTGAGCCCCCGAACTGAAGACATTAAGCTCCCGCCAGGAGTGTATAAATTACCATCGCGTCCTGACCTTCACGGCCGCTTTCAGCATCAATCCCCGCGCCTCATCACACCTTTACCCAGGAAGCCCACTCATGGCTGTCATCAATCTATCTCCCTCGTCCCCTGCCCCGGACTTCATCCCAGGGACCATTGAGCTGGTTGACTTCAATGGCACGCGGGGACTCGCCCACTCAGAGACCCAGCAGGATGTCGTCCTCGTCCCGACCCCCTCGGCTGATCCAGACGACCCACTCAACTGGAGCTGGAGGAGGAAGCACCTCCTCCTGGCCTGTCTCTCCGTGTGAGTACCAGTCATGCAAGCCACATGCTGCCGCCAGCTGACACGGCCCCAAAGGTACTGCCTAGGAGTCGGCATCCCAACTGCCATCATCTACTCCGTCCTCGTCCCCATCTCGATTGAGACGGGTCTGACTATGAACACGCTCGTCGCTGGGACGGGCTACATGTTCCTTCTTCTCGGCTGGGGGTGTCTCTTCTGGCAGCCCCTGGCCCAGAAGTTCGGCAAGCGGCCCGTCTACCTGCTCAGCCTCCTCGGCACCATGGTGAGTTCTGCCGCTTCTGACATATGAGAACCAATTGTTGACTTGATGTGCTCTTATAGGCTACCATGATCTGGGCCCCTCACGCTACCACCACCTCCCAGTGGACGGCGAACAAGGTGCTGCAAGGCTTTTTCGGCGCCCCGATCGAGTCTTTATGTGGAGTTTCCGTCGCTGACGTGGTACGTCCAATAGAATAAAGCCACATTGCTTCGAACGCCAGGAAACAACTGACGGAATGCAGTGGTTCATGCACGAAAGAGGCGCCTATGTGGGCTATTATGCTCTCTTCCTTGCTGGCGCTAACTTTGTCGCCCCTGTCATTGGAGGCTTCATCAACGACGGTCAGGGTTGGCAATGGGTTCTGGTACGGCTGCCCCATGCCGACAAGAGTTCCAATACTAACACTTCCTCGGCAGCACTGGTCTGCCATCTTCAGCGGCGGAGCATGCGTCTTCTGCTTCTTCCTCATGGAGGAGACCAACTACAAACGAGCAGTTGTCCTGGACTCCGTCTCAAACCTCGAGCCTGCCGACGTGACCACTCCAGCCAAACCAGCCTCATCCGACAACGTGAGCAAGATCGAGAGCTACACTGCGCCCCCGGCGGCTGTGTACACGCCCATGTCGTACTGGCAGAAGCTGCGCATCGTCCGATCCCAAGACCTCGGAAATGACGTCTCCATCTTCGGCGGCCTGATCAGGCCCTTCGTCTATTTCCGCCTTCCCGTCGTCGTCTTCTCTGGATTTATGTACGGCGCCGTGATTTGTTACTTTGGCGTGCTGAACGGCACTGCGTCGGTGATCCTTTCGTCCCCCCCTCACAACTTCCGACCAAGCATCGTCGGGGTCTCGTACATGTCTGCTGTTATTGGAGTCTTCATCGGGTGAGTACTACACCGTAATTTTGCTACTAATTCCTTGGACTCATCACTCATGTTTGAATCGTAGCACCGCCTATGCCGGACCATTCGGTGACAAATTCGTTCTGTGGAAAGCGCGACGCAACCAGGGCGTCATGGAACCTGAGTTCCGTCTGTGGCAATACGCATTGCTGTTACTTCTCATCCCGGGAGCCATGCTTCTCTGGGGAATTGGTGCTGCCAGGGGCGTCCACTGGTTCGGCCTTGTCTTCGCCATGGGCGTCTTTGGCGCCGGCATCACTATCGGCGTGACTATCCCCATTTCCTACTGCATCGACTGCTACAAGGACTTGGGGGCAGACGCCCTTGTCACCGTTATTCTCATTCGAAACACGATGAGTTTTGCCGTCAGCTACGGGTGAGTATTGGTGATGGTTCCATCTGAAAAGGGGGCCGCGATTGCTGACAAGACCTCAGTGTAACGCCTTGGATCGACAACATGGGCCTTCAGAACGCTTTCATCGTTGCTGCCTGCGCGTCCGTTGTTCAGATTTCACTCTTCCTGCCGATGATCAAGTGGGGCCGGTCACTCCGCCAGAGCTCGGTAGGACTTTACTGGAAGTATGCTCAGCAAGTCAAGGCTGAGGGGCAGTACTGAGGATCGGGGCTTAAGGGAATGTGTATGATGTCTCGCTAATATTAGTTTGATAACTGTGACAGTAGGCTTTCTAGTGTTTGTTGGGTTTTTAGTTTGAATTGATTACACTTGTGCAGAATCAACTTCAAGGAGGCTGAAATTGAGGACCTTGGTGATCATCCATCGCCTGGCAGTTGAGCCGGCCTCAAAGCGATAGCAGGATCCTGTTCCGGTACATATCTCATTTGTTTCAGAACTGAGCCGTGACTCTTCTTCATTGGTTCTTGACGCTGCGATGAAGACAATGTTGTTGTCTGGCGTGGAGGGAAGTCTTTGTAGCTGTCTTCAACCCCAGGACAACTCTTTGTTGCAACGCTTGGAGTCTTCAACTGTCCACATCTGGAAGCCCTCGTTTTGAAACGGCTGTTTCTTTGTTACATTGTCTGAAGGTTGACAAGAAACATGTACATTTAACAGCGAAAGACTTACAGGCTGGAGATTGAAACGATGGCACGAGGAGCCTCAAGACCTCCTCCGGGATTGCACTGGCCCTTTGTCGTGCAAGACTTCCCGAGACTTCATGGGAGGTAGAAACAATCAAGAAGTTCAATTAAGACGTCATTCTCACACATACAAAAACCCAAGTCGCGCCTCGACTTCAGGGGTTCTTCTCATACTTCAATAACAGACAACATCGTCACCTTTCTCAGTACATAGACAGAAACATCACAGAAACCCGACGAGACTCGATTATCTTGAACAAACACATCATGACTACCAGTTGGCCCAGGGTTGGTAAACCCTTCCCGCCTATGCCCTACCGACTCCGTGACGGCCCCAAACTGAGGGTATTTACGGATGACTTGTTTGGGTACCACGATGTCGAGTTTATCGACATGGTATTTGCTGGACCAAAGAACAAGAGCTCCGAGGTCTACAAGGCCAGGATCGACGGCAAGCTATGCTGCCTGAAAGTAGTGAGTACCTCGGCTATCCCACCCTCCTCTCCCCTTTCTCCGAGACAATACTGACGATGTGGTCACACAGTTCCACCGGCCCGAGGTGCCCCTTTGCTTCTCTAAACCCTCCGAACGAACCAGTGAAGTCATGTTCGACTTCATGGACGACCTTCCGAAGAGCGACAAGGCCCTCATCTGGGACCAGACCATGAGCTTCTACAACGAGTGCCGCGTCTACGGACGACTCAAGGAGACGGGGAACGAGCACCTTGCCGGCGAGGTGTATGGTTACGTCAAGTTCGAAGGCGACGATGAGAGGTACCTGGAGGAGCGGTGGAACTGCAGGATGCGGCATGAACAGAAGCTGGTTAATGGCCCCGTGTGGGACACGGACGCGTGGGAGGACCGGCCCAAGGCGAGGCCGCACTTCGCCATCATCAAGGAGTGGCTGGGCGACCCGAACATCGAGACAACCCGCCACGGCGTCTTCCAAAAGACGGAGGCGGGCGAGCGCCACGCCACGGCCAAGGACCTGCCGCAGATGCTTGAAACCCTGCACCAGCTGCACAAGCTCGGCATCGTGTACCGCAACATCGACTTCACCCAGTTCGTCGACGGCAAGTTCTTCAACTTCGACTCGGCCTGGACGATCCCGCACAAGCTGGGGCCGGAGGGGGGCGTGTTCCCGAGCTGGGCGTTCCCCAGCATGGCGTCTTGGGATCTCCGCTGCTTCCAGGAGAAAGTCATCGACGAGTACAACTCGACGGCGGATTACCTGAACAGCTGGCTGGCGCCCGGAGAGAGGAGGATGCCCCGCAGCCGGCTCCGGGCTCACCCTTACGTAGCCAGTGAAGCCAGCCCCGACCGAGAGGATGTGGAGATTACTAGGGTTACTCGGCTTAAGACGTTACGGCCCAGGCCCGTGGCCTACGGGCCGTCTCTGCCGCTGATTGATGGTGTACAGGATACATGGCAGCTGGTGTATACCACGCCGCCCCGGTATGACCCCTCGGCGTACGGTCGGGAGAATCTCGGGAAACGGAAAAGAGACAGTGATGTAGGGAAGGGAAAGGGGAATGGGAAGGGAAAGGAGAAGAAGCGCAAGGTGTGAGTGAGATGCGGGAGAGGACTGCGAACATAGCCAAGCGGTGGCGCACGGCGGTTGAAGGCTGCCAAGCAGCTGGACCGGGACCGGTAGTAGGGCTGACCCGGGAGTCTGGGGGAGTTTGGCGTTTCTGGTATAGAATTCTGTTATAGCTGCGACTATATGGCGAGGTGAACGTGATCGATTCTGATACTCCAGACAGAAGCAATCGTGTGACAAATGGCAAGACTAGAAAACCACTGACGTTAGTCGAGTGACATGCTTTCCCACCTGGTGCCGGCCATCGGACGTCTGGGGAGGGCCTGGACTCGTCTGGCGTACTCTGGGGCAAGAAGCATAAACCACCTGGAGTCCCATAATGGAACCGGTGCCAGATATGCGCCGCCAAAACCCCAGATATCCTCCCTTCTGATGCGAGCTTATTACAAATAGCAAATACTTCCCCAGGATACGTGACAAAGAGAAATCGTGTCATGACACACCTCCCGCCGCCTATCTGTATCACAGCACGTGCATTGTCTCCATCTTGTTGAGATGATGGGGAGGAGAGGAAGGGGGGGAGTGGGTTGACGGTCCCGCAGCTCACCGAGGTGCCCGGTTTTTTTTGCCCCCATCGCCGACTGGGAAAGCGGGACAGAGAGCCAACGAAGGCCTGGGCATACCCGCTGCGGCAGTGGGCTCTCAAGCTCGCTTTTGGTTTCCCCGAGTCGTTCACGGCCGTTTTGGTGCAAGCGCGTACGTAAGATTTCCGCGTTCGCGTCGCGGGTCATTCGGGGTTGTCGCACGTGCCGGAACGTCAGAGAGAGAGCCAAGAGACGTTGCGGCGCTTTTCGAACAGGAAGTTGCCGTACCATGGCAGCGGCACGCCAAGGGTAGCCACGGCATCCGGGCGGGCAGTGACGGCGACGGGTAGACGGACAGAGAGGGCTGATGGATGGGCGGGATGGGATGGCTAGATTCTTGCCGTGCTAAGCTTAAGCTCAAGACCATCCACACCCTCTCTCTCACACAGACACATCCTCGGTCTACGTCCGTCCGCGGCCCAGAACCCCCAATACGAGACGAGACAGCAAAGCTGCGCGCGTGCGGGATTTTCACCCACCAGAAACCAACTTTCTCCTCCCATCATCCCACCTGCTTCGTCCTCACAGGCCGCCGCGGCGTCCGCGTCTCCCCTTCCCGAGTCAAGACTATGACTACAAAACTCCACCCGGACCCGGCCAGCACGGTGCCGCCGGGTGTCCGGGCGTGCCGCGCTGCCTGACATTTACGTTATGAGATGCCTGAGCATCGGGGCGGTGCGGCGCTAGCCCGGGCTTGGCCGGCCGGCGCTGGACTTTCTTGGCCCGCGAGTGGCCCGGCAGAGGGGAAGGGCGGGCGACCTTCTGGAAGCCTACAGGGGCTGGACCTGCTGGGATAATGCCTAGGGGCGGGTCAGGGGGGGACAGCAGCTCCAGCTGAAGGGACCTTCGGGCCTGTAGCGTTCGAGGTATTGCCCCTGGCATGCGGGACGGGAGCCTCATCCGACATGGGTGGCCTGCGGAGGACGTCATCCCCGACGAGAGTCCACGTCGTGTACGACTGTTGACCGGTGTTCGGAGGGGAGAACCGATGGGGAGGAAGAAGAGGGAGGGAGCCTGTCATTGCCTGTGTCGTGAGGGTCGAGTCACACAGTCAAGTCACCACCGCAAACGTCCAGACATCAAGACAGAAGGGGGAGAATGACAGAAGAGGCAGAGACACAGAGACAACCGGGCCGATGAATGTCGTCGGCCAAGACTACCGGCGCTGTCAATCACTCTCCTCAAGCAGCATCTTTATTTTCTGCTCCAGCCTCCAGGGCATCACATCGCCACCAGTTAGTTCCCCGTCGCCGCTCTAGGACACACCCCCGAGATCCCAGAAGCGAAGGCAGCATCCCGTCGCCAAAGAACTTCCGTAGTGCCGGCCGCCACAAACTAGCATGACGGCCGGACATGACCGCCGTTCGCCAAAAAGCAGCCCTCTCAAGTCCAAGCCAGAACAGGCCCCATCCATGCTCCGCAAAGAAGATAGCGAAGCGGCGCGCCGCTGATTCGCCTCCCCGGGTGGCGCTGAAACATGCGAATCGGTCCGCCGCTGGTGTGCCAGTCAAGCCCAGTGCACTGCACAAGGGCACCACCGAACAGACAACGCCGGTATCGCGGCTGTTGTCCCCCCTCCCTGCCAGGACCAGGGCTCCGACGCCTCTCGAAAGCGGACCTGGGGAAAAAGGCCGCCAAGTGGGCGGCAATCACAACGCCCGACTCGAGACCCCGTCTTCACAACCCACCCGAACGTCCACCTCACCTCCGTCCACGTCCACCCCCAGATTCAGACCTTCCTCATCTAGTCCAAGTCTCCAGTACACTCACACGCACTCCATGGGTGCCTCGGTAGTGTACCAAGTCCCTCCAGCCTCACCCGATGGGACGTCTGATGAATCCAATCCTCCGGGCGCCGCCTCCTGCGCTTCCCCAGACCCAAGTTGCCATGCCATCTCCACTCTCCCGCCGTGCGCCGTTCCATCAAGCGTCCCCTCCCTTATCTCTCCTCCCCTGACACCCAAGAGATCGTCTCTCTCTACTCTCGGGGTCCTCTCTCCCCTTCTCGCGACTTAAATACCACCTCTTCCTCGTCCATCCACCCCGTCCCTCTCCCCTCTTCTGGTCCCTCAGGCAGTCGAGAGCTACAGAGCACGGCGCGACGTTCCCTCATCTTATATCTCCAGGAACACCATCCGCCGGTGACCTCTCCCTACACCCCACACCTTCATCACTTGCTTCCACCCCCTCAGCCATGGCTGACAAGCACCATGAGGCCGGCGTCGCCCGCGACGCGCCTCCAGAGTTCGATGCGCCCCCCGACTTTGAGAAGGGCGACTTCGAGACGCGCGATGGCGACGTCAACCTCCGCAAGGACCAGCGCGAGCAGGACTTCATGACCAGGAACGGTCTGAACCTGCGCTCGTTCGCCAGACGTATGCATCTACCACCACCCCCTGTCCTGCTTCACATCCTCTAACATGACCCAGGCGACCGCGGCACTGGTGATGTCGAGCTCGACCGCTCCATGAAGAAGCGCCACCTCCACATGATTGCTATCGGCGGCTCCATCGGCGCAGGCTTCTTCGTCGGCTCCGGTAGCGCTCTTACCCGCGGCGGTCCCGCCTCTATCGTCATCTGCTTCTCCATCGCCGGTATCATGATCTTCAACGTCGTCCACGCCCTCGGAGAGCTCGCTGTTATGTACCCCGTGTCCGGCGGCTTCTACACCTACTCCACTCGCTTTATCGATCCTTCCTGGGGCTTCGCAATGGGATACAATTATGTATGTTGACATCCTCAACCCTCGCTCACACCCTCTGCTTCCGCTCCCTGGAGCATACGGGCTTCCCAGCCGTCCTCCATCAGTACTAACACACTCCCAGGTCTTCCAGTGGCTCATCGTCCTCCCGCTCGAACTCGTCGTCTGCTCCTTCACCGTGCGCTGGTGGAACGATAATATCAGTTCAGCAGTATGGATCACCGTCTTCTGGCTAGTTATTATCTTCATCAACGTTTTCGGCACCCTCGGTTACGCAGAGGAGGAATTCTGGTCCTCAGCCCTCAAGCTCTCCGCGATCGTCATCTTTATGATCATCGCTGTCGTGCTGGTCTGCGGCGGCGGCCCTGCCGACGGCCTCTACTCCGAATACTGGGGCAACCGTACCTGGCAGGATCCCGGCCCATGGCGCAACGGTTTCAAGGGCTTCTGCTCCGTCTTCGTTACCGCTGCCTTCTCCTACAGCGGCTCCGAGCTCGTCGGTCTCGCTGCTGCGGAGTCGGCCAACCCTGCTCAGTCTCTGCCCGGCGCGGTCAAGCAGGTCTTCTGGCGTATCGTCCTGTTCTACGTTGTCGGCCTCTCCCTCGTTGGCCTGCTCGTTCCCAGCAACCACCCCCAGCTCCTGAACGCCGAGAACCCCTACGAGGACGGCGCGTCGCCTTTCGTCATCGCTGCCCAGCAGGCTGGTCTCCGCGGATTCGACTCCTTCCTCAACGTGGTCATCTGCATCTCCGTCGTGTCTATCGGCGTTTCCGGCGTTTACGGCGGCTCTCGCACCCTGACTGCCCTCGCTGCCCAGGGTTACGCGCCTAAGATCTTCACATACGTTGACCGCTCCGGTCGCCTTCTGGTGTCCGTCATCTTCGTCATGTCTTGGGGTGCTCTCGCTTACATCGCTCTTGCCTCCTCCGGCATGATCGTCTTCGACTGGCTGCTCTCCCTGTCTGGCCTCGCTGCCCTGTTCACCTGGGGCTCCATCTGCGTCGTGAGTACTTCCCAGCCTCTTTCAACCACTTTACATCTTACTGACCCCTTCCCAGTCCCACATCCGCTTCCGCGCCGCATGGAAGAAGCAGGGTCGCTCCCTCGACCGCATTCCCTTCCGCGCTATCTTCGGTGTTACCGGATCTTACATCGGTCTCGCCCTCTGCATCCTGATTCTGGCCGCCCAGTTTTACGTCGCCCTCTACCCGCCCACCGCCGACGGTCTCGGTACTGCCACCCAGGCCCTGCAGGCTATTCTCGCCCTGCCCATCGTGCTGGTCTTCTGGGTTTGCGGCTGGCTGTGGAAGCGCACCCCCTTCCTGACCCTCGACCAGATCGACCTCGACGTCGGTCTGAGGGAGCACGACTGGGAGGAGATCAACGCCTACCGCGCCAAGGTCGCTTCGTGGCCCGCCTGGAGGCGCGTTCTGCACAAGGTCTTCTAGATGCGTCGGCGTGTGCGCTGCAGATGCGTGGCCCCATAGTGTTGGCCTGCCACTCGGCGTGATGTACAATTGAACAAGTTCATTTTCAAAACTTTATGCTTCAAGTGACGTGCGGTGGTGTATTGTTGGTGAATCCGTGTAAAATCTATATTTGTGAGGTTTTCCCGAGCAAGGTACGAGTCAGACGCTCCGAAACAATCCTTGGACTGGCTGGCAGAACTTCTTTCTACACGTCACCTCATATGCCCAGGACAATTAGCGCCTGTACTTGAAGCCAAACGTATCCAGGAGCAGTTCTCTTCTGTCACATGTAGGTAGGACAGATGTCGGCCGCTTCTACCTCGAGCATTCATGGCATTGAACGGACAAAACATCGAGGCCTCGAGGCCTAGATGCGTTCGTCAAGGATGCGGCCAACAACTCCATGAGAAAACTGGCAAGAGAACCTCAGGAAACAAGTTTTTCCCAGTTCTCACGGATGAAGCGTTTCATGACCTTGCACAACGTCTTGAGTAATACCTAGGTAACGGAATCCGAAGTCGAGGACGGAGGCCGCGCGGCGCTTTTGATCAAGTCACATTCCGGAAACTACGATACCCTAGATGCTTCAAGTAGATGGTGGCACCTCTAGTCCTCTGCGAAGGCAAAAGCATCTTGGAATAACCCCGGCTGGCCTTGATTGTACCGACTGGTCAGCTCAATGTTATCTTTCTGCATCCCTCTCCGCCACTGAAAACAAGGGGAGTTCTTAAGTTCTCCCTTTTTCAAGCATCCAATCCAACTTAACAGATACCCTTCTTCACAAGCCTTGATTTAGGCAGACATGATGAAGTATCATCGACAAGAAAGCTATGGATGCAGAACCCTGAAACTTGTACAAGGTTTTGGAGACTTCAGGCTCCCATGTTGCTTCCTCCGGTGGCAGCTAGGCCAGAGATGGGGCCAAATTTGACATCGCCAGCATGATCACGCCGCTTTTCCCTAGACAGTTTCTTCCAAGATCGTGGCGTACTGGTATACACTCTGGGCAGAGAATGCTAGCAGGACTGCTCGTCCCTATTTCCAAGCCGGTCGTCCTCTCCATTGACATCACCGCGCTGTTTCTGGGCTGCCCGCTTCTTCGGCAGAGGCATTCTCTCGAGGACCAGGGGATGCTTCTCGTGAAACAAAGAGCCATGCCCACCGGCAGGCAGCCACTATGGGAGCGGCAGCTCGGCACTTGCACAAGCGGCTTCGTCTCTGAACACTGGCTGCCTCTTCTATTGAAGTCGATGGGCCATTGGCAACTTCACACTTGCATGCAATCCTGATGTGCAGCCTGGAGTGGATCATGGCAGCAGCGAGTTCCGAAGCCATCTCCGGCATCAAGTCGCTCGCAAACTTCGAACATACACATCTTACACCAAAAGACTAACCTGAGCCTGAAAACCACCTGCCATCCCACGGCGTTGACGCGTTTCACATTCCTGCTGCCTACCTTCCCGCACAGACGCCGTCGCCCAGAAGCCATCACCACCGCAAACGCCGAAACAATGACGGCTGTGAAACCAGACCGAGCAGGCATACGAGCGTCAGGTCGGCACTGCCGCCCCTGGGGAGGAACGCACGTTGCGCCTGGTGTTCTGGCCTGACAGGCCCCTTGCCTGTGCGTGATCCGATCTCTACGAACCACACATCCCCCACGCGGATAACCACCATTTGGACTGACTCGAACCTCGTCCGACCAGCAGAATTCCGGCCGGATGGCAGCAGGCAGCCACGAGAGGTCGGAGGCGCGATGATGCCGTTCGGCGCAGGGGGTATGGGATGGCCGTCGGAGACATCGTGGGACGTCGTTGATAAGGCGCCTCTCCCTCGACCTTTGACTCGAAGTTGAACCACCAGACATCTCCTCACAACCCCTCTCACAGTACCCAACATGACAGCATCATTACTCCTCGTCGCCTTCGGGCTCTTCTCCGCTTCGTCCGTTGTGGCCCAGCAACCTCGCACCGTCGTGGCGCCCCTCTCCCGCATCGCCCAAGGCGAGCTCTTCACAGCCGCGATGAAGATCGGCATCGGCTCGCCCCCTCAGGTCGTCACAGCCATCTTCGACACGGGCAGCAGCGACCTCTGGGTACCTCAAGCCGGCAGCGCGCTGTGCGCCGATCCGCAAGGACGATGCTCGGGGACCAAGGCCAACGACACGGGCGCCTTCGACAGCTCAAAGTCTGCCTCTTTCGCCGCTGCGCCGCAGCCTTTCTTCGCGAACTATGTCAACGGCGTCGAGGTCTTTGGCGACTTTATGACCGAAACGGTCTCGTTTGGCAACACGTCCATCACGAATAACACCATGGGCATTGCTCGGAACGGAACCTTGACGGCACCGCTCGTGTCCATCCTCGGCGTTGGCCCCGCGAGCCTCGAGGCATCGGTCGTCAACAGGCAGGGGCCGGGGTACGATAACCTCCCCGCGCATCTGAAGGCGCAGGGCGAGACGACGTCGCTCATCTATGGGGTGTACATTAACGACTTCCGTACGTATCTTGTGCTCGTATCCGTGAGAGCCAGGGGCTAACCAGACCAGGAGCCGCTGAGGGCAGCGTCGTGTTTGGCGGCATGGATGCGGCCAAGCTGGCCGGCGAGATGCAAGTCGTTCCACTCATCGGCCAGCAGCAGTTCCAGACGGATGACTTTATCATCGCCTGGAGCTCGTTCAGCTTCACGCCCGGCACAGGCGGCGGCAACGGGAATGGCAACGGGAACGGGAACAACAACGGCGGCGCGACAGACCTCGGCGGCCGTAACCTCCCCGCCGTGCTCCTCGACACCGGAAACCCAGGCCTCTCCATGCCCGCCTCCGTCATCGACCGCATCGGCCCCGCCATCGGCGTCACCACCACCCCGGATGGCACAAACGTCGTCCCCTGCAACAGCGGCGACACCGGCGCGCGCTTCACCTTTGGCTTCGGCGCCGCCTCCATCGACGTCCCCATCAGCATGCTCTTCATCCCAGTCGGGGCCGCCGATGCGCAGGGCAGGGCCCTCTGCACGCTACCCCTCGACGTGTCCGACGGGCCCGTGGCGTCGCTCGGTGCGCCCCTGCTGCAGGCCGCCTACGCCGTCTTCGACATGGAGAACAATGTCGTCGGCATGGCGCAGGCGAAGTTGAACGCGACCGAGACGAATATCCAGGAGCTGAGGCCTGACTGGCTCCAGGGCCGGCGGCCGGGGAGGGCGAGGCGCGACCTGCCGAGGGCGCCGCGGCGACGTATCCGGTGAGGCGAGCTGATGATGGATAATGAGTACATAATGGTACATACACTTACAAGAAATACACTCAAGCAGCAGGTCTGCCGTCGTCTGTCAATGTTAGTAAAGCTGCAGGGCAGTGAGGTCGTTGGTCAAAGTTGGTACAGCTGCCAGGGCAGTAAGGTCTTCGATCGCGGGGAAACACCAATAACGCCAGGCAGCGAACCGTCCATCCGCAGAGAACAATGTTCCAGAAGAAACCTGCTTCCAGAAAATGTTAGTCATCCATGCCGAACATGCTCCCATCCCGTGACCTTGTCACGACCGGGCAGCCTCACCTGCGGCGGTCACGCACAAAACACCACGCCATCAGCACACCAAGTCACGAGAGCGCAGCCCTACGGGCGAATCGCCGCAGTACTGGGCGATCGGGAGATCGCAGCTCGAGTTCCTATATCAGCACCGGACGGGCCCCATCAACAGCCAGCAACGGCTGATACAAATGTCCGGTCATCGGTTGTGGTTAGCACAGCTTCCAGTATCACGCCTCATCGGGTGAAGAGATCACGACGACGATGGTGGATACGATGAACGACCATGGGGTTGAGGGGGAGAAACAAACGAAGTAGTGAAAAGCGCGTGCAAGCGGTGGTCATTACGCTCGTCATACAGTACAGGGTATCCGCAGATAGGTACATAAACAAAAGCACGCCGCGTCTTCCAGTGCGGTGCCAGGTCTTCCTCCAAACCTCCATCGTCGACCTCGTCGGCGATGGGACGGGGCGGCGGGTTTGCCCGCGGCCCCTGATGCTAGTCCAGCGCTCTCCTCCGCCCCCGCGTGGTTCTTGTCCGAGTCGTGTCCGGGAGGGGCTTCGAGATGCGGCTTGACGCCTCTTCGGGGCTGCGGCGACAGCCCATCTGGGCCGTCGCCGGCGAGAGCGTGCTGCTCTTGGGTGTGTTACGGTAGTGTTTGGATGCTTGGTCGCGCAGGGGGGACGTTCTGCGACGGGAGCTGGGTGTCGAGTCGACATCGAGGTAGTTGTTGGCGGATGATGAGGTGGTATGTTCAGGTCGGGGGGTGGGTGTTTCCGACTCGATCGAGTCAATGACTGTGTCGATGGTGTCAAACATGTCAAAGGGGAGCTGGGCGGTGGAGAAGTCTTCGTATTCATCTTCAACACCACAGTCCAGCTCAGACATGTGGTCGTGATCTTTGGAGAACTCCTCGTGCAGGTCGGACACGGAAGTCGCCAGCGAGTCGTGGCCGTCCGAGTTGGAGACTTCATCGTCGCTGAGGTGGCGGCGGCCGAAACCGTCCGACTCGGAACCTGAGAAGGACATGGACCGCGCCGGGGTAAAGCGCCGAATGTAGTCGTGATGATCGTCAGAGGAGGAAGAGGGCGAGGAGGGGGATGACTCGTCTTCATGGAAGGTCATGGAACGGGGAGAAGGAGGGAGCTCGAGACCGGCGACGGGGCTCGTCTTGAAGGAAGTAGTGATACGACGAAGGGGCTCGCGCGTCGGGACGGCGGCGGGGGTCTCTTCGTCGTCATCGGGGAAGAGCGAGGGAACATCGTCGACGTCTCCGACGCTGCTCAGATCAGTGCTCTCCGACTGTTCACTACCACCGTCAGCGAAGGAAGACACGGTCGACGCAGCATCATGGAAGCTGTGACGGTCGAGGTATCCTTCGGGGAGGTAGCTGGCAAAGTAGCGGACGAGCGAGTCGAGGGAGCGAGTGCGGAAGAGCTGGAGAGCGTAGGACCACTGGTCGGTGCCGATGAGCTTGGGATTGGCGATGATCTCGAAAGCGGCCGACTCGAGGCAGTCGTTGAGCTCGTCGATGCGTTGCTGGCGGCGGTCGGCGAGCAGGCGGTGGAACTCGTCTTCGGAACGGGCGTCGCTGGCGATCTCGTAGACGTCGTGGTGGAAGGCTTCGGGGTCTTGTATGGTAGAGGAGAAGGTGTTGTACCGGTCGTGGAGCGTGGTGAAGAGGTCGCCCCTCTTCATGCCAAACTTCCACGCCGGCCAGGCGTACGCCAGGTCGTCGTCCATGTCTGTCGGGGTGTGTATTTTGTGGTTGCCGCCCTGAAGAGGACGGGCTTCGGAGGGTTCAGGCGGGTATGGTTGCGGTTGTTGGTAGTGGAAGCAGTCGTAGGGGCATTCAGGGCCATTTAGACCAGAGGACCACTCGTGCAATCCATCGCGTCTTATCTGGGGAGTCTTGGGCTCGGGGGGTGCTTTGGTGCTTCAGAGGTGGACTTGGATGGTGATGATGGGGGAGTCGGCTGGAGTTTGGAGGAGTGGGACGTGCCAGGACATAGGAAAACCGGCCCCCAAAGGGCAGTGGGCATCAGGGATGGCGAGATTTGCGCTGGGCGCCCGGCTGACGCGGGCTAGCGTGAGAGGGAAGTGGGTCAAAGTCTTAGCGCGGCTTGGTGCATGCCTAGCGCTGCAGGGACGTCCAATCGCTGCGTTTTGGTGGGTAGCACCTAAGCCCGATGTCGCCCGTCTTTGACACGAATGCATCATCCTGCAGCGCCACCGCCCCTGCCCAAAGCCAATCAACGAGTGCCATGAAATGGCGGAGCAGCAAACGTTCGGAGGGGAAAGGGTCGAAGTACCTGGGGGTCGACGCGTGATGTCTTGCCACGCAAAGATACGAGGCTGTACCTCGAGGGTATCGGAAGCAGGCCAGGTGTGCCCGTTGCTCGGGGGAGGGCTGTTCCTGCGGGCCCACGCACAGACAGGTGATACACTTCACATCAGGCTCGAGAGGGAGTGAGGGAGAATGAATCAGCGAGCACAGGCCAAGTGTCCGACCCGACGAGCGCTCTACTCTGCAAGCCTGCCTAACGTCTGTGACCGATTTAACTCACCTCGGTGAGCCACAGGGTTGTGGGCGTATTTTGCTGGAAACCCCCGACGTCGACGGCATGCGCTTAGTCGAAGAGTCATCATGATGATGCATAATTTTTTGAAACGCGATGTCTCTCGTGGTGTCTCCAGGCTAAGGTGAATAAGCTGTACTGGGGCTCGTAAGAATGGATTTGTGTTATGAATTTTGGAATTGCAACTGCGTCGATGCCATCCATCATGCACTATCTACCCAAATGAAGCGGCCACTATGATTCATTTGAAGTTCGTGACAGCCAGTGCGTTTTTGCAGGTACAAGCAGAAACATCTAGGCACCCCTCAACCCGTGGCTGCGGAAAGGGGCCGAGGCGGTTGCATTTCGACGCCTTCACTCCACATAAAAAGCCACTGTAGGCAGTGGCGATATCTGTTCGACTTGGTTCTTGGAGTCACCAGCTCTTCACCTGAAGCAGTGATGCCAGGTAGCTTCTAGGAGTAGACGCCCAACTGCCCAGCCTTCACTTGACCAGCCACACACGACTCGAGAATCAGAATCGTCGAGACTGACGGGTCAGGCAAAACAATCTATTAGTCGCCCAAAGAGACTTGCATTCTCTTGCTCAAGACCGCTGTAGTGCCTCGATAGGATCCGCTTTCAAAGATGGAATGCATACTTGATGTCGGTACTCAACTTCGGCGACAGATAACACTATCATGACATGGAGGACTGAGAGAACATCCGCCATGTGGCCTGGGAGTTGCAACTTGATGTCCAGTCATACATACAAGGTAACTTCTACTCGATTGAGAGCTTACAGTCATTACCAGTAAGTTGACAGTGTCTCAAAGTAGAATGAAGAGAAACTCCCCATCATGATTTTGTGGACATCGAACTTCGAAGTGTCTGGGTCACAGGAAGTCCATAATTGAGTTGCACACGACTTGCATAAAGGTCAGCTGGCACCCAACCAGAAGTTGCCGTCACCAATGAGAACAGGTTCAGTAAGTTCAACCGCGGTGTCACAAGGGAATCGACACTTGAAGCTCTCTCATCATCTTGGTGCCTGAATTGAGCATGCAACGAGACACGGCAATTGGCCACTGTAGCGACCCCGAATGGAGAAGCCATGGCAAGGGTATTTTAGGTATCCATGATGTCGGCCAGACATAATTAAAAGATCAACCCCTGAGAAGAGCCGATCTCATCAAAAAGTCGAACCTAGACCAACTGACAAAACATCAAAAGATGAATGTGGTCACTACCAGGATCGAACTGGCGACTTTCGCATTTCAGAACACCGTAGAACCCAGTGAGATATTAGTACGACACTCTAACCAACTGAGTTAAGCGACCGTTTGATGAAAGGACATCATGATTGAACGACTAAGTATGGCTGAACATGGCCCAGCCCTGGTCACCCTCCCCCGTCACGCCCCCTCTGCGCCCCTCTGCACCTCAGCCCCAGGCACTCAGCCCCTGCTCAGCTGCTATTCCCGTCACACCCCCTCCCCGTCATCCGGACAAGGTCCCCGCCGTCTCCTGAGTCCTGCCCTCTCCTCTCTCCCCCAGGTCCCCTCTCTCCAGTCTGGTCGTGGTGTCCCTCGTCCCTCACCCAACAAGGCAGACCAGACAAAGTCGACGGTTCTTCCCGCTTCCATCCCGTCCCCGTCCGCCAAACGGCGTCCGCTCCCACGGGTCCCCCTCCCTCAAGACAACCACCACGCGATCGTATTTCGGTCTGTCATTTCCCCTGTCTGTTGCGTCCCGGTCTCGTCACGGGCGCCCTTGGAGGTCATCCAGCGTCTTCCGTGGGTTTCGTGCCCCCAAGCCTCAAGCCTGCTCGGTGACCGAGTTTGGCCTCTTGTCCTGTTAAAGGGGCCCCGCCCGCGTATGCAGGTCACATAATTCGTTTGGAGAGAAGCAGCCTTACCAAAGTACATTTACTTGCGCGCACACACACAACCACCCCGATCGATTCTCCCCCCCTTTTTCCCCACGTACGGACGGACATCTGTGACTCTGCGGAACATACCACACACACACACACACAGATACGACGACCGACGCCTGTGTGTCCTAATACCCAATCGCCCATCACGAACTCCGTCCTCCATCTCAGTCGATACCAATAGTCTCGAGTCCGCCTCCTCAACAACACCACTTCAAGTTCCTAGCCCTACCCGCCCTTGGCCTGGCCAAAGCGCGCGAGCATCGCCTCTCCTCGTCCCGTCCCCACGAACCCCGGTCCCTGGGCCCCTCCCAGAGCTCAGCCCACTGACAAATTGCGTGGCTCCCTCCGACGACTCGGACCCGGACCTGGCTCAAGCTTTCTTCCCCCACCAGTCTCTCTTTCTCCCCTCGTTCGGTCATCTTCAACCTCGCGAGAGAGCGCAAAAAAAGGGCCGCCATCGCCAACAAGCACAAACGGCGCGCAAACCAAACCCTCTCACCAAACCATCCTCTACTGGCTCGTCCCTAGGTCACGTCATCCGGGTGGATGGCTGCCTAGAGCAACCACCTCTACCCAATGGCCGACGCCCACGGCCCGTCCGAGGAACCATCCGAGGAGCGGACGGAGCCCTTCTCCCAGTCCGAGCTCGAGTGTCGCCTCAGTCGCGTCCGCGGCCACGAGCCCGACGACGATGACGACCTCCTCCACGCCCCCTTGGTGCCATTAGGCCTCCTCCGTGTCGAGGACCACCATCACGAGCAGGGCATCCGCCTCCTCGTCCGGCCTCTCATCAGGAGCCGCTCCGTAAGCCCCGGCGACGGCAGCTGCCAGTGGCTCGCCCTCCGCGCAGAGGTCGCCTCCTGTGACGGCGTGCCCCCTCACCACAAGGTTCTCGCCGTCACCCAGACCAGCCGCGACATCAAGTTCTCCGTCCGCATTCCGTCAGAGAGCTTCGGCGGCGCCCCTCGACCGCCGCTCTGGTGCGAGCTCTATTACGACCCTTCCAGCGACGACCAGATCTTGCTCAACCGCTCAGAGGTGCCCATCATCCTCACCAGACTCCCAGATGGCCTCACCCCTAGCAGCTCTCCAGACGCCGACGCCGACGAAGACGATGGCCGCCCCGCCCCCTGCGAGATCAAGCCCATCATGACGATGAAGCTGACCCCCGGCTCCTGGCGCATCAGCGTCGGCGACCTGGCCGTTCTTGACTTCCGCGTCCTGCAAAAGGCGCCCATCTCCCTCGTCCGCGCCCACATGGCCGCCCTCCACCCCTCCTCGTCCACCCTCTCTTCAGCCTCGACAGACGACTACCCCTCCACCGTCACCGTAACGCCCTCCTCGTCCGCCAAGCGCGCCCTGACCCCCGACGACGAAGACGACGACAACGGCCACCGCCGCGGCTCCGACAAGCGCGCCCGCACGTCGCAGGACGCCCGTGGCGAGGACAATGTCATCATGTTCCTTCGTCCCGCTGCCGGGCCCCTAGTCTTCCCCATGCCTCGGGCTCAACCCGCCCCAACAACCACCCGCGAGCTCGTTCCCGCCAACACGACCGCCCTCCTCGACCTCCAGAAAGACGAGACCGTCGCCGTCCCCGCCACTGGCAGCGGCACCGGCGACCCCAGCCTCGACAACTACTACACAATCACCAAGCGCGACCAGATCGCCGCCACCGCCCTCTCCTCC
Organism: Plectosphaerella cucumerina; assembly: GCA_020746995.1. Lineage (NCBI taxonomy): Eukaryota > Fungi > Ascomycota > Sordariomycetes > Glomerellales > Plectosphaerellaceae > Plectosphaerella > Plectosphaerella cucumerina. The sequence goes on from JAGPXD010000002.1 coordinate 6,176,424, forward strand.
GTCTACACGGCGCACCACTCCGACGTCCCCGGCGGCGTCGTCACCGTCAAAGTCCTCAAGACGCGCCCCGCCAACGCCGCCGCCCTCGCCGCCCAGCGGCCCCAGGAGGCCGAGCGCAACGTCATCCGCCAGGCCGACATGTGGCTCCGCGAGTACCAGTCCCAGGGCGACCTCCGCCACGACTCCATCGTCCGCCTCTACGGCGGCGACGCCCGCTTCCTCTCCCTTTACATGGAGCACGTCGACGCCCGCGACCTCGCCGCCCGTAACGTCTGGCGCTCCCCCCGCGACGACCACTTCCAGGGCTCCCGCGCCGACGCCGCCCGCATCCTCCGCGACGTCGCCTCCGCCCTGCACTACCTTCACGCCCGCCGCCGCGTCCACAACGACATCAAGCCCGCCAACGTCCTCTACTCCCCCGAGCGCGGCGCCGTCCTCTGCGACTTTGGCCTGTCCACCCCGGCCTCCGGCCCCGCCACCTCGGGCGGCACACCCTACTACGTGCCCCCCGAGTTCATCGGTGCCCGCCAGCGCGGCGCCCCCTCCGACGTCTGGGCCCTGGGCGTCACCATGCTCTACGTCCTCGGCCGCATCCCCTTCCCCGACGCCCGCGTGCGCCAGGCCCACCCCAAGCCGCTGTACTGGATGATCGCAGACGTCAACCGCCCCGCCGCCGCCGCCCAGCGCGCCCAGGGCCAGCAGCAGCAGGGCCAGCAGCCCCGCGCCGGTGGCACGCGCGGCATGTCGGCCGCCGACCAGATGATGACCTGGCTCGGCGAGGTGCGCGAGGCCGCCAACCGCCTCGACCCGCGCCAGCCACTGGAGCGCCTGGTGCGTGAGATGCTGGTGCCGAACCCGAACCAGCGCATCACCACGGCTCGCGTCGCACGCGAGATGCGCGACTTGTTCGATGAGGGGGGCCGGCCCGTGACAGTACGTTGAGGAAACACAGAAAGAGGAGGAAATGTAGCGAGCGACGGCGTTGGGTTTCTTTTCGATTACCTAGGTCTCTTTTCTTTTGGGCACATCTTTCTGATTTACGACCCCTGACGTTTTGGCATTTCCCACGCATATTTTTAGCTAGAGATACCACTGGTTTTTGGATGCCCGGGTAAGCCCAGGTCGCCTTAAGCGTCTGGGTACCGGCATCAGTCTGAAGCGGACAGGGCATGCCGCATCACATGGAGGGAGGTGGGGAGGAAAAGGCATCGGATCACACATCTCATGTTGATGTAGGGAACCATCATTGGACGACGGAATGAGCTCGGATGGCGAGCTTGGTATCATCATGGCGCACTATATACTACAATCATGCCCGCTTCATGCAATTTTCAGATCTCGTCGTCACTTTGTGCCTGTCCAACCATCTTGTCTATCCCCATGCCAGGCGAGCGCTCTTACAGGGCCATGGCGAACACGGCGGCCAGGCCAAGACCGAAGACGGTGCTCACGCTGGCAGCGGTCATGCCGGCGCCGTTGGGCGGGGCGGCGGAACCACTACCCTCGGCCTCCTCGGTCTCGGTGCCCGAGCCGTGGCCACCGCTGTGGTCGTCGCCGTGGGAGGTAGAGGTGCCGTTGAAGCCCTCCTGGTCCTCGATGACGTACGACTGGGCATCCTCGTTCTGGCACTCGTCTTCCGAGAGGACCTCGGCGCTGGAGGTGAGGCGGATGTCGGCGCACTGCGAAGTCAGGCGTCAGCTTGTCACACGGGATAAGGGGCGGGGGTAGCAAACGGCGGCACTCACGTTGTACATGGCGTTACCCGAAGCGCCGACCTTTACGACCTGGATAGAGGCGTTGGTGCCGTCGGTGACGTTGAGGTTGATGGGCAGGTGGCGCAGGCACAGGGTGCCGTGACCGGTGGTGTTGAGAGGCTGGGGGGTCAGGGAAATGTTGAAGGAGGTGATGTTGCCCTGGTCCTCGAGGCCGAGGTTGATGAAGGCGTAGTTGAAGGCGTGTCCGAGCGTCAGCTTCACGGAGCCACCCTCCAGGGGCCAGTCGGTGCGGTTGCCCGAGCCGTATTCAACGCCGGCGCCTATGATTATCAGTTCTGGCGCTCGATCCAACGCGTGTCGGGTATGGTGATTTACAAGGGCGAAGCCACTGGGAGTAATCCGACTCGGAATCGAGCGAGTCGCCGCGCCACTCGGGGTAGACGAGGGTGTAGTGGGCGGAGGACAGGCCGGCGGCGGCAGTCAGGGCGAGGAGGGACTTGGACAGCATCTTGGGATCGGGTACGCGAGTCGATGATGAATGTCGGCTGTGTTTTCTTTGGGAGGACAAGTCGGACCTTGACGAGATGAGCTGGAGGGGGTGAAGAGAGAGGGGAGCAGAAGAAGGAGAGACAATCACGGCTCGGGCGTCAGTGACTATATATCTGCACGAGGAAGGAGCTCCCCTCCTAGTGCCTGCCCTGCGCGTGTCTTGGCTCCGAGGGCATGGGCACGGCAGGCGCGGTGCAGAGTGACTTCCAAGCGGATGGAAGGCACAGCTCCCCGAGATGCACCTGCCTTCCTTCTGCTGTCATACCACATGCCCGCTCCCCGCGGCATGGGCCCTGGCCGGAGAGGGGTCCCTCATTCCTCTCACCTCGCCAACGGGCAACGGCCGAACCAGACCAGACATTTTCGACCCTCGGCGGCGGCGTGGCCAATGACCTCCCGCGCCGCCGCCGCCAATTGAGCAAGTTTCCAGCCGACGGTCGCTTTCCCATCTCTTGGCACCATGGGCATGCGAGCGCAGGCGGGATGCGCGATCTCCTTCCCTCCTTCCGCCTCGGGTCTGAGGCCGGACGGGGGGCGATCGGTTGGGATAAGCATGATGTTGAAGGGCGGGCTCCCGAGAGGTTCAGCACAGTTGAGAGGCCCGGCCTTGGGTGTGGCGCCAGGCCCCGCCATGCGGCGCTGGACCTGGGGGAGGGTCCTGCCCGGGGACCCAATCAGCGGTGCCAGAGGCCGTGAGAGACAGGGGCCTGCAGGGACCCTGGCGGCGGTCTAGCGCGGGAATCTTGCTCAAACTCCCGCAGCGCTATCCCGCTTTGGCCTGCGGCGTCTGCGGTGCGCTGCTTGGCTGTGCTCTCTTCTTCTGTGAAGAAGTTGGCTGGGCGGTGATGGAGGTCTTGGAGGTAATCTTGGAGGCAATTTCTCGGAGGGAGGATGAAGTGAGGTTGTTTCAGAGAGTGCTTGGGGCGAAGAAGTGGGAAGGACGAGTGCATATTGTATCCGGGACGACGGTCCTGGATGGGAAGGGAAGAGGAGACTAACAACCAAGTAGCGCTGCGTTTTCCAGCTGACCTCAGATTATGAGCTTGCTTATATTGTGCTTCTTTCTGGCCGAATTACTCGCGTGGGGTGACATCGACAGCCCTGCGCGCTCTACAGAACGTACTGTACCGGCATCAGCCGAGTTCCGTGATCCGGTTGTCCTCCAGGGCAGTGACGTACTTTTCCGAGCTACCTTCCTGCTCTCACGTCGAGAAGTCGACCCAAATATCCAGTGAGGGGCGTTGTCAGAGTTCGGTTTGTCCGTGGCCTCTGCATCCGGCACGCTCACATCGTGGTGATGAGTCAATGGTGGAAGAAATTTGATAAGACAAGTTTGAACATTGGCAACACGCTATCTGCAAAGTATCAAACTAACCCCTCACTCCACCGGAGGCCCGGGTGTAGGGCTGTCGGGACGATCCACGCACCAGCGGCGCCGGGACGGAAGAGAGGGGTCCCTTGGCTTGGATCCGGCACCCTAGGCATCCGGCCGTATGCGGGGCCGAGTTTGGATCGGCTCCGGGCTCTCTCAGTGGGGCGTCGGTGGTCACCAAGGCACGGCCGACACGTGGAGTCGTGGTTCCGGGCTGCGACAATTGCGACTACAACGGGATACGGCATTCAGCTGCTTAAATGAGGTTCTTGGTTTCGTTAAAGTACCTAGTCCTATTCTTCGAAGAGTTGCCGCCAACTTTCAATTCGTATTCAACCTAGGCCAACGCCATCTGCAGGTCGGAGCAAGTCAGCTTACTTTGGTCGAGTACTATTGGGCTTGTCGGCACCTCTGTCCTACAACCTCCCATGATTCGCTTGCGACGGGACTACCTGATGACCAGAAGCCTTTCTGTGACTGACCACACAATGGCGGACTGTTGTTTGCATATGCACCAAAGGAAGGGATCGGGGTTGTGGCTGTGGCTGTGGCCTGCCGGTGTGCCGGGCGGTGCCGAGCCATCCAGCTCGCCGGCCCGAGCCACAATAGCAGCATCCGGTCACCGAGGACCCTGATCATGATGCGACCAGTCAACAAGCCGAGGGATCATACCACGCCGAATTATTAACTGAATTTAAGGCTCCTTCAATTGGCCAATGCCATACATACATAGTGAAGAAATGCGAGCTCGAAAGCACGAGGAACGTAGGACGCCCCGGGAACTCGGAAGGAGCGACCTGGGTGACGATGATTCGGGGGCTCATCGATTTGGCCTCACCTTAGCGTTGGCTGACTGGACAAATGACAGCTCCTGACTGGCCACAGCACGCTGCGCCCCACGCTTCCGCTGCACTTCCGTGAGGCCTCAGTGGGGTCTCCCCGGACAGGGCGACCAACCACGGCGCGGGCGACTCGATGCGGCACGCCGACCCAGCCCAGCGTCGTCCTTTTTAGATCCAGGCATCCGCCGCCTGCTGACTCCCCTTCGCTCCTCATCCTCATCATCCTCACTTCCGATCCCGACCTTCCCTCCAATCTCTACTCTCTAACCTCTCTCTCAACACTCGACCGCTCTTCGCGACCTTGCCAACTGCTACCAATGACTTCCAAACATCTCTAAACGCCCGCAACCAAACTTTCAGAGCCCTACCGCTTGACGCCATCGCCTCCGTGCGAAACTGACCGTAAGTCGAACTCGAGAGACATGGCGTTACTCCTTCTGATCGCCCGTCGCTCGACATTTAGCTCTCACCATCATCCGTGACCCGGGTTTCGATGCACCTATTTGCCAATGGAAGTGCCATACTACACCTCCTGCAATCGACCACCTGCACCCCGCTCCAACAGCAGGCTGCCCAGCATGGCTCCCCGCGCGCTCTTCCCGGGCGTCGACGCCAATCATCGTCTTCATCAGACGAAGCTCAAAGCCTGATCCGTCAGGACATCAGCATCACCGCTCACTCCGAGCCCGTCGCCGACCGGCACCAAGCCGATCGAGACATGCCCGGACCCTGGACCAGCGCCTGCCGGACCAAACTCGCTGACACTGGAGCCGAAGACTTGGCCTCAGAGCGATCCGCAGTCGCGGAGTCCCTCCCGGAGACACGCCACGGTGTCCAGCCAAACACGTCACGCTCTACTGCGATGATGACACAGGCTTCGGACCCGAGTCTCGGGACTTCTATTCCTGTTTTGGAACAGAACTCATCCCTGAGCGTATGTTTTGTTTGCTTGCTTGCTACACTCATGACACCTCATGAACCCTACTGACATGGCAGGACAGTACACTTGCGTCTACGCAACTCGCCCATCATTCTCGATGGAGACATGCCAGGGACTCGACCCCGACATGCCTTCCGTCGATCACGGCAGCGAGTCAGACGACACCGCCGCTCACCTCACTCGTTCGGATGCCCCGCGCCTCAAGTGCCTCATCCAGACTTGCGAGCCCAGCACAAGGGGCTTCGCCAGGAAGTATGACCAGACCAGGCAACGGTGCCAGGCCTGTCATGCCGACTCGCTATCCCCGAAGTTTGCTTCGCGAGAACCCCAGATGGGATCATCTGAGGTCGCGGCAGCCAGTGTCACCGCTCACATCGTGTGCATGCACGCAATTCTGAGCCAAGTGGCCAGCGCCGTGCTTCTCGCACAGGACACCGACCCCCAGAGACGTCTCCACGTTTCCGGGTTCTCGTCTGGTAACCACCTTATCCGAGTCTAGACGACGGAAGCCCTGTTTGATAGCATTATTGGTTGGCTCTAGACCTGAGAACGTCATAAAACTTCTCAATCGGCCATCGACACCTTGATGAGCTGCAGCACTGCTACCGAAACCAAACGCAACCAACGCTATCCGACGCCGCTTTCCAGCCGCCTCCGATCCAAACAGACGACGACTACCGGGCTTTTGACAACTGCTTCTCCCCCGAGAAGTGTCACCAGTCCCCCCGAACCCACGCCCGAATCACCACCCCCCACCACCTTCAAAATGGAGGGTCACGGTACATGGTATGGCTACGGCTCTGCCGTGCCTGCCAACCCTGACCTAGACGGCACATCCCTATTTGACTCGCCGCTCCCCGAGCTGCACGAAGTCAGCTTCGACGACGACCTCGGTCTCGGCGACGATTTTGCCCTCTGCGGCGACCTTTTCGACGGCACCCTCGAGTCCATCCCGTTCGGCTACACCCAGGGGTCCTTCCCGCCGCCGAGCTCAGGCCCCAACGTTGGTGCGTACGACGCCAACGCCGAGCTGGCAGCGTGCTTCGACTTTGACGACCCCTTGCTGTTTCCCGACGCAAACATGGACCTCGACCTCGCCCTCGAGACCATGGACTTCAACTTTTTCGGGCCGGGCCTCTCGAGCCAGCCCGTCAGCTCCGTCGACACGTCTCCCTTCTCCCGCCTTTCCGACGCCTCGGCCATGACGGCCGCCACCTCACCGGCGTCGCCCCACGAGGCCGGCGCCGCAGCCTACCCCTACCGATGCACGACCGATGCCTGCACAAAGACGTTCCGAAAAGAAAGTCAACTAAAGTACGTTGCTCATCCCATTCTCCCAACCCCCTCTGCAAGAAACACATGCTAACTTGTTCTCCCAGGCAGCATCAACGAGTCCACAAAAAGTCTCTCGTGTGCCCCATCTGCCGCGCCGAGCGCCAGACGGAGCACAAGTTCGCCCAGGTGCGCGACCTCGAGCGGCACCTGCAGGCGCGGCACCGCGACGTGGCCGAGCGCGCCAACGTGCGGTCCGAGACGCGCGAGTGCCCGCACCCCGGCTGCGAGCACCGCGGCCGGCGCGACAACGTGTCGAGGCACTACGAGAGCAAGCACGGGGGCAAGCTGAAGTGGCGCAGGGGCGTCCCTTCGGTCATCTAGGCCGGGGGCAGTTGTGTGTATTGTACCAGCGCGGCGTTATTTGTTTTTGTTACTATTTAGTACTGGTATCTGGGTCAGGAATCGAAAACGTACAACAAACATAAACGCATTTGGTGTCGAGGTGACGATGAGAGGTGTTGATTGAGCATTCCTATTTTGTCGGCCTCGATGCATGAGCCCAGGAAGCCTGTGGACGAAGTACCTTCTTCTCAGTGTTCATGGTTCTTCATCATAAGACTACACCATTCATAAGGCTCCAAGAGACCCAGGCCATGACATTCGAAGATCATGGCGAAAATATCAGCTGATTGTATCTATTCCTTATTCAGATTTAGAGCTTCATCTACATTGAGCCACAGCCAGACTCCATACCCCCCGAGCCACTGCCGAAACGCCCCCGCTATCATGAATAAAGCAAACCGCAGATGCGAAATATCTGTGTGTTCCCTCACAAGCCAGTGTCGACACCTGCTCACATCACCAAGGCAGCTGCAGCCAGGACTACAAGAGCACCGCCAAACGACGCCCTCACCCCAGTCGCACCAGACTCATCATCGCCACCCGTCCCGTTGAACGCGGCACTAAACACCGAGGAGCGGAAAAACATCCCGGCCGTTTCGTTCTTCGAGTGCTTCAGCCCCGCCTCGAACCACCATTTGCTCGGCTCTTCGTCCTTGCCCTGGGACACCTTGGCCCAGTCTTCGCGCACCTCGGTCCAGGTGAAGTTCGTGTCGACGACGGGATCGAGTTTTGGGGGTGCTGATGAAGCAAAGACGGTGATGGCTGAGAGATGGTGATGATGGCCTTGATGTTTTGGTATTGAAGACATTTTCCAGCTGCTTTTTGTATCATTCTCACATCAGGCAGCCGAATTAAGCTTTCATCCCCAGACTACAGTTGCATCTCGACGATGGCCCAGATCATCGTGACCCCTGGGTGCATACCTCGTCGCGGCCGCTCCCTCGGTCACAGGCCAATTGAGCCCCGGCCCAGGCTGGTGGCGCGACCCTGCAGTCTGCAGACGAGGGGGGCTGCGCCCTTACCAGCAGCCTACTTGAGCGGTCATCCAGGTTGAGGGAGGGCAGCCCAGTGGTCAATCGAGGCCTCGATGGCCATTGCGACAGCTCCGGAACTCCTGGGGTGCTTGGGGCTGACTTCTGAGCGAGGGATTGATTTGTTCCGGAGAGGCCTTGCGACGACAAGCTTTCTGGGTCGCAGGGCGAGCGGTGCTTGGCGCAGCGGTGAAGGCCCAAAGCGGGCATGTGGCCGTGCAGGTGCCTGGCGAATGCAGTAGAGGCGGTTACTTATGTCGGTGCCTGGGTTCTTTACGATAAAACGAAGAAGCGAAGCTGAGGAGACGGGGGGCAAGTGTGATCATGGTTTCATTACGCTGGGCGGTATGCGCCCGATCTATGGTGTGATGTGGTATCTTCTGTCTCGTCTATCCAGCCCTCTTTCTCTATCGGGGTTCAACTCCCTCAGCTAGGCCTCCGGGGGGCTCAGCTTACCGCCGGGCGCTGCCCGACGTGTCAATGTCGATGGACAGCGAGGGCACGTGGAAGGTGACGCTGTCGGAGGACGAGTAGGCCTCGGTGCCCAAACTGAGGTAGCCGAGGAAGTCGGCGGAGGAAGGGTAATCGACGGCGGTGGCTCCGGCGGCGGCGGCGGGAGGGTCGGCCTCGAGCTCGAGGATCTTGGCGATGAGGGGCTCGAGGTCGCCGTGGAAGCGGTCGGCGGTATCCTCCGAGACCCAGGTGAGGACGTTTTGCTTATTACCGTTCTGGCCGACGTAGAGGTCGCTGAGGATTGTCAGTGGGTGAGGCTTTCATTCCATGGCGATTACAACTCACAAGTTGGTCCCGTTGATCGTCACCTTGGCGACGGATCCGTCGTCGAGACCGATGGGGTGCGTCGCGGGGCCGATGCGGGCGAACCACACCATGATCTCGTACTTTGCCTTTGAACTCTCCGTGGCCTTGTCCTTGTCGGCGTCGAGGAACATATCCATGGCGACGTTTGCGTTGACGGAGGCGGCAGTGAGCTCGGTCTGGTCCGTGGTGGCGACGGTCTCGTTGCCGACGCCCATTGTCCACTCAAAGTCGAGCTGGACGCCCTTGATGGCGGAGAGGGCCTTGGGGAAGACGCCGCCGTCGACCTTGATGTTGGGGAAGGCGTGGACGGGGGCGTCCTGGGGGCCGGGGGGGTATTCCCAGGTGACGGAGAACTCGGGGGCGGTGGTGTCGGTCGCGTAGGTCTGGTTGTTGAAGGAGGTAACGTTCATGCAGAGCCAGCCGGGTTCGCCTTCGTCCCATCCCCACTGGTTGGGGTTTACTAGAGGTTGTCAGCGGTTGCATGTCATGATGTGGGAAGAGGAGGGTCGCACGTGTGTATTCCTGGCCCTTCGACTCTGGATGGATACCAAAGGCCTTCTGGCAATAGGTGTTGTTCTTGATGGCATTGTCGGGCGCGAACTCGTCGCCATCGCCGTCCGAGGGTCCTCCGAAGAGCGGCGGGCCACCAGTGGCTTCGCGTTGGGCTTGCAGGCCGAAGAGGACGCCGAGGGTGATGGCGATGGGAGGCGCGATGAGGGCGAAGTTGACGAGGAAGCGGAGAGAGAAGCCCATGGCGGCGGAGGTCCGCAGGGCGGGGGATTAGGTGAGCGAGTGACGGGGGTAGCAAACGAGTGACTGGAGGAGGCCGCGGCGGGCAGGTCAAAAAGCTGTGAAGCTCTGTAAAAACGTCTTATCTGTGGTGGTGATGTCTGAGGTCGAGGGGGTGGTGTCACGGTTCGAGGCGAGGGGGGGTGATGCACGATGCACGATGAGCGGGCTCGGCAATGGCTGGGCGGAACGGGGAAACCAGGGGGGAAAACGTGAGCCCTAGGAAAAATAGAGTGTCGAGCCAAGCAGCAAAGGGGATGGGGGTGGGAGGAGGAAGACACTGGACGGGCTGGAGAGCGAAGAGCGACGACGGGAAGCTCCAGCTGGGTTTACTCGAGGAGGGAGTGGAACTACTACACGCGCACGCACTCACGCACGCACGTTTCTGAACTGACCAACAGAACTGAATACCAACCAGGGGGGGAGACGGACAATCGGAGTTCTTGACGGCGGCCGCGGCTATCGTGCGAGTTGCGTGTCTTGTCTGTTTTTGCTCAGCCTCTCGACCGTTCGAGGGTGTGTTCATCTGGGCCAGCCCGCGGGGCCAAGACAGACGGGGACCTTCCAGAACCGCACCGGTTGCAATGCATCGGCCTCTACCCCCCCTGGCCCGCCGTATCCCTCGACAGGGCTTGCATGTCCACCGTAGCATGCCCGGGCACTGCAAGGCAGCCCGTATCGTATCCCAAGGCCTGACACCGGGTCGATGACGACGGCGCGCGGGTTTGCCGGCGAAGGGGGGCCAAGGGGCCAACTGGGAATCAAGTCAAATCACGATCGGCCGAAGAGAATCGGATTTCCTGGCTGGCAGTGGGAAGTGGATGAAAGGGGGGGCTCTCAGATGAGACGGGGGTTCGCTATCGGGGCGATATGGCGACAAGAAGAAAAAAAAACTGGCTGTTCGGCCTTTTCGTATTTTTTTACTAGACTCGCCCCCCCTAAGTTGAGATCATCAAACTCGACCATGCCGTGACGGGCCGGGACCAGATCCGCTATCCTGACTCGTTGGTGCCATCTGTCTGTCGCTCGGAGTTTTCTCACGGGGGCACACAGCAGTGATAGTGGGAGAACCAACAGAGAGAGGCGAACGAACCCCTGTCCTGCGTCGGTCGCCCGGCACTGGCACAGCTCGTCCAGGCACCGTCCTCTCCCTGCCTGCCTGCCCCCTCCCCTGACTCGTGTGCGCCCGAAGAAGAAGGACTTGAACACGAGCGCCCCCAGTTCGCCCGTATCCGCCCGCGCACCCCCCGGCCGAGACGTGATTCGTTGACGGTCGGGAGGCTAGGAGTCGCCGGCGACGGGGGCAGGGCAGGTTTCACGACGGGAGAGGGGGGGCAAAGAAATAATAATACCTTGAGGTGCTATGGAGGACGGCAATCGGCTGGATGTGCATGCTTGATGGGCCCCGTTTGCTGGAGATTGGGAGGGACGGGGAGATGAATATGAGTATGGAAAATAAACAAGAGGGGGGTGAAGAAGAAAGACTGGGCGGTGAAGCTTGTCATGCGGGCATCCAGAGAGGCAGCTGAAGCAGATGGGCTGAGACTGGAGAGCCTGAGAAGCAGACCAGAGCACAGCTCGGCTGTCAGCCTGTCACTGTCGTTGGTCGAACCGCCCCCTGAACGGACCTGAAGCCGCCCCCCCTTTTCCCTCCCTCCCTCCCATCCCATCCCATCCCGCCCACACCAACCACAACGGACGAAAGTACCTTTTCAATCGTCTTATCACGGCCTCTCGTACACTGCTGCGCCATCGCCCTCGCCGGGAGCATCGCATCGCATCATCTGGTATGCGCCGTTCGTCAGCATCGGGGGAGGCGTCACCACATTCCAGCCCATCCCCTCGAAACACCCCGAACCGAGACTAACAACGGCTTGTCCTCTCCATCCAGCCAAGGCAGACTGAATGGATCCCTCCCCAAAAACCAAGCCGTAAAGACCACGAGCCAAGTCAAGTCCCGAACCAAGACCAAAAAAACCAGGACCAACAAGGCGGGCCACCCCCCCTTCGACATGGATCCCACGCGATCGACCCTGCAGACGTCGGGCCTCCTTGGCAACCTCCGACGACCATTTCCCCCTCTGCAGGACCTGCCTGCACGCTCTGGCCGACACTGGACAGGCCCCTAAACCAGCTTTCCCTCCTGGACGCGCCCGTGACAGCTGATCCGTCCTCGCCGCGAGATTGGCCCGCGGCTCTGTGGTGCGCCATATACAAGCCTTTCCGCCCTGGTTCGCCGAGTAATTCCCCTGTCTGCCAAAGATAGCCCATCCCCCCTTTTCTGTCCGCCCCGGCGTGCCCCTAGAAACAACCAACTCCTAGCCAGTCCTAGCCCAGGTACAAACGTCTGCCTAGCGCTCACCCGTCGGCGTCCGGCCCTCGGCGCACACCCCCAGATCCGGCCGTGGTCGTTGTCGATGATGGGACGATCGACGAGGGCGTGCTCTCCTCTCTGCCTCGTCCTGTCCTGTCCTCCTGTTCGTCCGTCCCGTCCCATCCGGGCCCCGCCGGTCAAAACGGCACATGCCACCAACAACAAACGCAAACGCTGGAGACCCGCGCCTCTGTGCCTATCCTGAGCCTGTCCTGTCTTGTCTCGGCCCTTGTCATTGTCCACACCCCTTGACGACGCCGCTCGTAATGTGCCCACCAGACGCAGGTTCCTCGCGAATCGAATCGGCCGTATCTTGGCTCCTCGGTGGAGACCTTGGGACAAGGCCTCTCGTCTCTTGGTCGACTCGACACTGGACGACAGGTACCCGGCCGGGGTGTGGCCCGTGGGCAATGTGTGTGCGTCGTGCGTGGTGTGTGTGTTGCCCTCAGACCCTCTCTCCTCTCGCTCGCCGGTCCCATCGCGCCTTGCCTTGCCTTGCCTCGCCTCGCCTGCTTCGTGCCTGGCCTAGTAGTTAACCTTCTCACCATCGGGGCCCCGGCACTTTCTCTCGCTCTCACTCTCTTTTTCCCGTTCCCGTCCGTCTTCCCGCACAAGTCTCTCCCACCTTCCACTCGCTCAGGGTGTGTGAGGACGAAGCCGCGCAGACGTTTGCTTTTTTGGTTCCTGCTTTTCCCCTCGTATCCTACACATTCGCTTGACCAGGACGACGAGCACCACATACCTCACCGTCCGGTGGCGTGTCTCACTCCCACACACGCACTACACTCGCTCACATCACCGCCGTATAAGGACCGGGCCACACCCCCTCCTAAGCAGCCATGAAGAACCAAGGCCAGGGACAAGGCCGGGACGACGCCGTCGAGTTCGAGGTCTTCCAGTACCACGGTCCCCAGGGCGCAGACTCCAACGGCAGCGGCAGCAACATCAACAACACCAGCGGCTGGGCGCCGCCACCTCCCGCAGGACAGGCCGGCATCGGTTACGCATACTCGCCCACAATGGGAGACATGGACCGCTTCCAGAACGACCACCGGTTCCCGCAGGGACAGCAGTACCAGTCGGAGGAGCAGTGGCAGCAACAGCAGCAGCAGTTCCACCAGCAGCAACAGCAGCAGCCGCAGCTCCCTTACCAGCAGCACCCTCACCACCAGCCTCCTCACCAGGCTCACCTCCCCCAGCACCCCGAGAACGCAGTGTCGCCTCAGAGGCCCATGCCTCCTCCCGGCGTCGAGTTCAACCCGACGGGATGGGCGCCCCAGAGGCCTGCCCGCTACAGCGCCCAGTCCTTCTTCACAAACGAGACGCCCATGCCCTCGAGGCCCGTCTCGCCCTCCATGACTCCCGGCCGCATGACGCCTTCGGACGGGCTGCAGCCGCCGCCCAAGAACGTCTTTGACTCGTGGCCGCCGAGCCCAATGGTATGTCTCTCGCTCTATCCGTCTAAAACTCGTCTCTGACATGTGCCTCTAGGCCCAGAGCCAGGTCAGCCTCGCCGCCCTCCTCCCCGGGTCCCCAGGCTTCTCCTCCTCGGACAAGACGCTCGTGGACCGCGAGGCCATCACCCACCTCCACGACCGCGACGACGCCGAGATCTGGAAGGGCTGGAAGCGCCACGTCTATAAGCTCACCCCGCTGCTCACCCTCATCGCCATGCTCAGCTACGTCGCCTACCTCACCCTCCGCGTCTACTGCGTCGTCGCCGCCCAGCGCTCCGCCCGCACCGTCTACGCCGCCGCCTGGGTCTTTATCGCCGTCGAGGTCGCCGTCGCCATTCCCTCCATCATGCACAACATCTGGACAATGTGGGCCCTCAAGCGCCGCAACCGCCCCAGACTCCGCCTCCACGGCGATGAGGTGCCCCTCGTCGACGTCTTCATCACCTGCTGCGGCGAGGACGACGACGTCGTCATGGACACCATCCGCGCCGCCTGCGACCTCGACTACCCCCAGGAGCGTTACCGCGTCGTCGTCCTCGACGATGGCCAGTCCGCCGGCCTCGAGAGCTCAGTCTCCGGCCTCTCCGCCATCCACCCCAACGTCTACTACATGGCCCGCGAGAAGATCCCCGGAAAGCCTCACCACTTCAAGGCCGGTAACCTCAACTACGGCCTCGACGCCGTCCACCGCCTCCCCGGCGGTGCCGGCCAGTTCATGGCTGCTCTCGACGCCGACATGATTCCCGAGCGCGAGTGGCTGCGTGCCGTCCTCCCTCACCTCCTCGTCGACCCCAAGATGGCCCTCGCCTGCCCGCCCCAGCTCTTCTACAACACCCCGGCCTCGGATCCCCTCGCCCAGAGTCTCGACTTCTTCGTCCACGTCATCGAGCCCATCAAGGACGCCATGGGTGTGGCCTGGTGCACCGGCTCCGGCTACGTCGTCCGCCGCGAGGCCCTCGATGAGATAGGCAACTTCCCCCTCGGCTCTCTCGCCGAGGACGTCGCCACCTCCACTCTGATGCTCGGTCGCGGCTGGAAGACGGCCTACGTCCACGAGCCTCTTCAGTTCGGCACCGTCCCTGAGGATTTCGGCGGCCACCTCAAGCAGCGCACCCGCTGGGCCATCGGCACCGTCGACACCTCCTTCAAGCTCAAGTTCTGCCTCTGGGGCGACAAGGTGAAGGAGATGACTTTCGCCCAGCGCTTCTCCGGCTTCCTCTACGCCTCTCTCAGCCTGTACACCATCCTCCTCACCATCTCCCTCTTCGCCATCCCCATCATCCTGGTCATGGGCCGCCCCCTCGTCGCCTACGCCGACAACACCCAGTTCAAGTGGCTCATCCGCGCTGCCTTCCTCGCCGTCATGACCAACCGCATGTGCGAGTTCGCCCTCTTCATCCCCGCCGGCTACCACACCGGACAGCGCGGCTCCCGCTACCAGCTCTGGATGGCCCCCTACATCGCCCTCTGCATCGTCCGCTCCTTCATCCTGCCCACCTGGCTCGGCGGCCAGACCCAGGCCTTCAAGCCCACCGGCTCCCTCGGCTCCGCCCTCAACGAGCGCGACGCCGCCAACCGCAAGCACATGCCCCGCCGCCTCTGGGCCATCCTCGTCAACTACATGGCCAGCTTCCACCTCGCCTTTGTCTACATGACCCTAACCGGTGTCTGCCTGACGACTTTCCGCTGCTTCGTGCGCAACAAGAACTGGATCCCCATCCTGAAGTGCCTCGTCACCCACGCCTTCTGGCCGCCCCTGACCTTCATCTTCATCTGCTCCTCGCTCTGGACGCCCATCGCCTACGCCATCGACCCCCCTACCGTCCCGGACCGCGAGTTCCTGCTCGACCGCGACCCAAAGACGGCCGTGGCCCACCCGACCGCCAAGAGCAAGAAGATCGCCTTCGGTGGCCAGGCCGCCTGGTTCGAGCTCGAGTACACCGTGACCACCGTCTGGACGGCCCTGGTCTTTGCCGCCTCCTTCGTCCTGTTCTAGGCGGAGGTGGTTATAGGTGCCTAGGTGCCTGGGGGCAAGTTCCCCGACGATGAAGTCAATGTAATTTTCCTACTTGTCATGAGATGCGCAACGCAACGCTCTCGACCTGCATGTCATAGAAACCATCATGGGCGTTTTTCTTCTTCTTTCTTTCTGGGCTTTAGAACGGCGGCCTGCGCCGGGTACCATGTACGAAACTCGAGATTGGACGGCCACCCGGGGTATACAAGTACATAATGTCTGGTATCGGTACGAATAGAAACGCGATATCAATGACCCCGGCCTCGAGGTGATTACTTGCACGCTGGACGCACAGGTGGCACATCGACGGCCCCGTTGACCTCGGCGAACGGGTCGTTCGTTGGGTCCATTACGCGGATGTACTCGAGTCCCTGGGCCGCCCTAGCAGCGACATCTTCACCAAAAACGTCCGCCACGAAGGCAAAGGCAGCGTCGATACCGGCCGCCACGCCGCTCGACGTGTAGATGTTCCCGTCCACGATCCAGCGCGCCTTTGCGATCCAGTTGGTCTTTGGTCCATGGACCACCGTCTCGTACCACGCCCACTTGTTCGTCGTGGCGTTACGGCCGTCGAGCAGCCCCGCCTGCGCGAGGAGGCCCGCTCCTGTGCAGATGGACAGCACGTACTGCAGGCTCGGGTAGACGTCGCGGAGGTACCCGAGGAGAGCGGCCCGGTGCTCAGCCGACAAAGCACGGTTGCCGAGACCGCCGGGGACGAAGAGCACGTCGAGATCCGTTGGCGGGTTGGCAAAAGTGTGCGTCGGCACGAGCGAGGTCGAGAAGGTCGAACCGATACGAGCCTGCGGGGGAGCAAGAGACGAGACGGGGTCGAGACTGTAGGCGATGGTGGTGAGATTTAAGGGCCGCTGGATAGACGTGGAGAAGAGAGTCTCAATGGACCCGGCGACCTCGATGTTCTGGAAGCCGGGAAACAACACCATACCGAACCGTGAGGGGAGGGCAGCCAGTGCCACAGAGGGCAGAGCCAGGGCGAGCACGGCCCTCGGAGAGAAGGAGAGCTTCATGGCGGCACGGGCTGAAGGACCAACCATAGGAAGACAGCAGAGAGCAGGTGAAGTTGATTTATACTCCCGGCCCCCACGCCATCGACGCCCGGCGCCGTCGTACATGGATTCGAGCGATCCACCGCACCCAATCTATGCACCCCAGCCGCTGTCAGACCTTAGTGCCCGAGATGTCAACAGCAACCAAGGCAAAACGTGCTGTGCAGGGATGGCGGGAGCCAGACGATCCCCCGGGGGTTGGGTGGCGAGGATCGTGGAAGGATGGCATGGTTGTGGCCGAAAGGGGTAATCTCGCAAGTCTGGTTCCGAGAGGGCTGACGCCCACTATCTGGGTAAAATGGCCCGCCGGGCCGAGTGCGAGCCGGCCAATCGTCGGGCACGGGTAGGATGAGAATGAGTGTGAGATCCTACATCAAGACAATATTCTATCTGGGTGAGTGAGATGCGTGAGATTCATCGAGAAGGTTTGAGCTGGTTATGGTTGGAGGTTTGATGTTGCGTTGAGATGCGTGGCAATAGCCAGCACTGCCAGACGTGGTGTTTTGGCTGAGGAGAATAGCAAAAACCTCAACTACTCACCCAGCGTGAAGCTATTAGTTTTTTTTCCTCTCAAAGGCCGCATTTCGGGACATTCTCGTTTGGCACGAAGGAAGTCAAAATCAGGTGGTTGCCAAACTAACGGGAGAGCTCCTGCTCAGGAGCCGACATCAATAGCCTAACTCCCGAGGTGAGACGAACTATGACAGTATCTTAGTACAGTAAGTTAGAGGCTTTCACTATTCAAACTTGACACGTTGAA
The DNA here is from genome assembly GCA_020746995.1 of Plectosphaerella cucumerina. Classification (NCBI taxonomy): domain Eukaryota; kingdom Fungi; phylum Ascomycota; class Sordariomycetes; order Glomerellales; family Plectosphaerellaceae; genus Plectosphaerella; species Plectosphaerella cucumerina. Next base: position 6,193,830 of record JAGPXD010000002.1, read on the forward strand.
AGGATAATTAAAAGGGAGTCTTGGGGAGAGGTGGTGTGTGATCCGGAACCTGGAGTCGTACCCGGGGCCAATCAGGGATTCAAAGTTCAGCCTTCTTAAACGCACATTTTTCGCCCAGTCTCCATCGACCGGCCCCTGGTACCAATCAGGGATATCGTTCAGCGCGCCGTTGGTCTAGTGGTATGATTCTCGCTTAGGGTCCACCCTGAAGCATTGCTTGCGAGAGGTCCCGGGTTCAATCCCCGGATGGCGCCCACGTCATCAATATTTTTTGTCGCCTCGGCATGTATTGGTTCTCATCTAATTTTTTCATTCTTTTCCGTATGGGCGGACCTTGAAGGTTCGAGCCTCCTTTGAAGATGCCGAACCTCGGAGGAAGACTAGCGTGGCAAGCTTTTTGGGTGCTCAATCACAAAGTCCATCCAGCATTGAGGCCAGGGCCGATACCTCACCTCCGTGTCTAGCCAGGCACATCTTGTTGCGATTATGGAGTGCCAGAACGATCCGCCACCCATATTGAGTGGCAGTTCTCGTTTTGTGCTCACTTCCGACTGGTTCTACCTCCATTGGAGTACAGACACTCGTACCACAGATCCAACAAGACCATCCTGTACCACTTTCCCTACTCTAGATCTCGAAGGACTGCAACGCATGGATCTGGAAACCTCCAAGGGTTACTCATCAACAGGCGAGATGGCCGAGTGGTCTAAGGCGCTAGTTTCAGGAGAGGTTCTTCGGGACCATCATCCACACTACTAGTCAGAAATGGCAAGGGTTCGAATCCCTTTCTCGTCAAGCAGTGTAGCTTTTGTCTTTTTGCTATTCATCTGGTGGTATCACACGATGTCACAGTAGGAGTCATGATCTTGCCGGGCTTGATTTCATCTGGATGCTCTCGGTCCCAGAATTTGTGAGGCAATTCCGAAGTACTAGTGTCAACTGTCAAGTCCGGTCCCCATCTTGACCATCTTCGCTAGCGGTCTCTGCGGCAGCATCATGAAGGGGAGTGCTTCTGAGACGAGCACCGTCGGGATGTTCAATGTGATAGTCGTGTTTGAGATCGAGCTGTCGAATGAGCATTGGAATACCTCTACCCAACTTCCCGGTCTTCTCTGAGTAAATTCAAATTGGTCACTTCTTACGAATGTGTCTCTGAAAGAGGATCCCTCAAAATGCCCGGCAGAAATGGGACGTCTTTTGTTGCGGCGAAACAGGGGAACAGCCGATTCATGTCGATTGGACGATGAAAGGAAGCTCCTGCTTGAACTGGGTTGCTGTTGGTATCCCTTTTGGGTCACCCGGTTGTCAATGAATTTGCAAACCACGGGTATGGACTCTCAGGGGTGCTCAGGGGTCTCCAATTGTGGCTGGGCCTCTCCGCCATCGCTTACTAAGTAAGTAATCCACTAAGCCACACCCAGCTCACAAGGCAGCACGGGGCTTGATGTGGCTTGAATTGACTCCATATGTCCTCTGGATGCGTCCATCACGACCATCCACGCGTTCCGTCCACCACAGGATCCATCGATAGCATCTCTCGCGATTCAAAACGTTTCCACAAATCGACTCGATCAATCAATTCGAAGCTGGATCTCTCTTGTGTGACTCAGCGCCATCTTGCCCAAGCCACATCACGCGTACCTGTCGGTCCCTCATCGCATCAATCTTCGACGAACTTCAAGACACCTACCCGGCAGCCACCATGCCCATTCCGCGAGATGAACTCCCGCAGGTCACCGAAACAAGTATTATCGCTTGGAAAGCATGAAGCCAAGCCATCTGACGGCAACTTTGATGTTTCCTGCCGACTATACGAATTGCGAAGCATCATGACGGTCGGTCCAGTGGCTTGTACTTGCTCACGATGATCCAACTACCGTCCACGCTCTCACCGAGCTTTAGGCCATGCTTTGGTATCCGCCGGATCGATCAAACCAAGGATCAGATGGTCGCACTTCACGCTGCTGCCGACTGTGTATTCGATGCCGCTGTCGCCTCACTTCCCCCATCAAGCAGCTGACGAGTCGGGACGCACGCTTCACCTGTCCATCTCTTGCGACGCCCAACGCCGCTGGCAAGCTCGGTCTGATCTTCCCAGGCAAATTTTGGGTCCCAAAGTCGATTCCTGACCGGCTTTACTTCTTCCCATCTTCCACATCTTCAAGCGGCGCACCCACTTGGAACCTGCCTGAAATCGGCAGTCCTGCCCCAGGCACCACAGCCCACTCGACCTGCGATTTCACCACGGCCCTCAACTGATTTTTCGTACCTTCCTTCCTGCAACTCGCCTGCCATCCGCACCCTCCTGAACCAACAGAAAAAATTGCTCGTCGCCAATTTCCGGCCTGGCCTTCTCACCTCTCCCAACCCTCTCGGATGATCACAACTCTCCCGCACTCAGCTCCGGTCTCGCCCTCGCTCGCGACGCGACAATCCAGCCTGAAAGCAATCCTGGAAAATGGCGTCCGAGTCAACCAGAAACTACGGCCGGCGGTCCGGTTTATTTGGCTGCCTCGTCATGATCGACGACAAGATTTTGCCCGGTTACAAGGACTCTGTGCTTTACTACGTGGGGCACATTCCAGAGGACTGCCCGTATGCGGGTGTCCAAACCATTGCCGAGGTCGTTGAAGGCCCTCACAGCCCGAAGATACTGATGTTCAAGCACGTCTACAGCAGATACAGCGCCCCGGATGTCATCATCGGTTGGATCTCGATCCAACTATCCAAGTGCATCTCCTCACCGCAGTCCTTCGACCTAGATAAACCGGCCGCCGCGAAGAAGTTCGGCATCGACACGGTTCGAAGCAAAGCAGTCCAGGTTCGACTCACCTTTTACCAACATGACGCCATCATTTACACTTCCCGCTGCGACTGGCGGTCACTGTTGCCGGAATACTGCGCTGCAGACGTGGAAGCCGCAGCCAATGGATGGATGGGTGCTTTTCCCGACTCTATCATCACACTCGACTTGCACATGCGGGGAACTATTGACTTGCTCGGTTCTTACAGGCTCTCTCAAGGTCAAACGAAGCTCGACGGCGACCGGAAGATGTTCTTCGCCAACGATGAAGACACCGCAGTGAGCGGCTGTCCATCAATCAATACCAACACCGACCCCGAGATCCAACCCGAGCCCGCGCTGAACGCGTGGACAGACCTGGACCACAGGTTGGTCGCGGTACAGCTGTCTGCGCGAGAAGAGAATCGCTGTGAGGAGAGGCGTAGCGAGGTGCTACGATCTATCGTTCACGATGGTCACATGGCGGAGATACCATCTAGTCGACTCGGAGCGCCTGAAGGAATATCGGATTTGGACCGATATGGCTGCTCCATCCCGCGGGATGCGCACGGTCGTGGCCCCATTCTCAGATACATTGTTCGCGTCCAAGTTCGCAGCTGTTCCCGCGACCTCATCCCAGACGTCGGGGAGCGGGTCCAACTTTTTCTCGACAACGTTGGATACAAGCATCGGCCGCTCCCAGAGAACGGTGTCAAGCCTACTCAATCCACGGAGCCCAAGTTCCCATTCTGGGATGCGATTCGTATCCGCACGCCAGACGGCATGCGCCCGACGCCCAATATCTTCTTCATGGCATTCACACCACTCGAGTCGGCCTCCAGCTGGCCCGCTAGGTATGACACGCCACCAAGGCGAATCCGTGTCCCGACCGTCCCGACAACCGGCGGGATAAATACCCTGTGGAACACGATAGCTGCCGAAGAAAAGAACAAAGTCGGCGTTTCCATATCATGGACGCCCAACAGCACCACTGCCTGCAAAGAGAGGGCCGCCGTGTGCCACATGGCACGCACCAGCCATCCTCTGCAGTCCGTCCAATGGAAATATGCCGCCGCTTTCCAGACCAACGTCGCTGTTGACCTCACAGCGGCGTATTACAGCCTTGATGTCGAACAGTTTGACGAGTACGCTCGGCCTGCGCTGCGTGACGTGGCGCAGGCGCTCGCGGGCATGCTGTTCATTGAAGGCGGCCCTGGGTCTGGAAAGACGACGTTTGCCACCAAAATTGTCGCGCAGATCTGCGAGGACTCTCACGTGGATCCAGTTCTGTTCGCTATCAAGGGCAGCTAATCTGCGCAGTCTGCGACCGGCCAGGCCGATGCCCCGACCGACTCATCACAGGCTGTCACTCCAGCTGCCGATGACAGCGACGAATCTGCGGAAGACTGGGTATTTGGCCCGAAACGCAAGGTCACGGAGTTCCCGGAATTCAAGAACCCCCCGGTGTTCTGGTGCACACCTGGGCACGCCTTGTGCTATGACATCGTGCCCAAGCTCAAGAGACTCGTGGCAGGCGAAGTCGTCCACGTTTACCCCTGGGCCATGGAGATGTCAGCACTGCTGCCTCAGGATATGCCCGATGAACAATTCAACGAAGAAACGGTTCACATGTCCCCCGCTGAACGATCCATGCTCGGCGCCGCGAAAGTAAGAGACATCAGGGCTCGGGAGGACCCTCACAGTCTCGCCTCACTCGCCAAAGCCATGGCCCTCGACCCGGCCAATCCTCTCGCCAATTTTGATGAGCTTCTTGATTTTTCGCGTCTAGGAGATGAGGAAAAGCCAGCGCTAATCGAACGATCCAGGCGGCTTCGCCGTGAAATCCTGGTCGCGGCTGCCAACCAAGCCCGTGTATTGGTAGGCACACCAGTCTCGCTTGGCCAACTCGGCGACAACTTCAAGACCGACTCGAAGCTCACCATCATCGACGAGGCTGGCCGCATCCCCGAGTCATCCTTTTGGATACCGTTTCGCACTTCCCAGGCCCGGTGATCGCCATCGGCGACCAGTACCAATTTGGGCCCGTCGCCAAAAGTGCCGACATCGACCCCAAGAGGTCCAGTATCGCTGGCTGGCGCTCCGTCTTTGGACAGCAACGCAAACTGTCGGTGCTGCACCGCGCGGCGTAGTGCGCCGCGACGGCACCGCGTCTGACGATCAACCGGCGCAATCACGGAGTTATCGGCCGGTTCCCTAGGGACTCCATCTACAAGGGGCAGATGACCATCCATCCTGACCACGTACGTCACAAGGCCGCGTCGGCGGTGGCGTGCAACATCAATGACATACTGAAAGACATGGGACTGGTGCCTAGTCATGACGACTTGGTACTTGGCAACTCATGGGTGATCAGCGTCGTCGAGTCCTACGAGAAGCCCGTCGGCACGTCCTTCACCAACGAAGCTGCGGCAAACCTTGCCGCTGATTTGATCCGCCGCTTCTACCTGGCCAACATCGGCCTTGAACCAAACGCCCTTGGTTCTAGAGCCAGCATTCTGATCATCGCTCCCTATTCGACAATGGTAGCCGACATGAAGACTGTCATCGCCGCCATCCCGAAACACAGCATCGACCACTCGCTCGTGGACGTCCGCACCGTCGACTCTTCCATGAGCCACGAGGCGGACATTGTCATCATCCTGCATACACGTACCGAGCGTTTGGGCTTCACGGCGGCCGCCGACCGCATGGCGGTCATGACGACACGTGCTCGTTTCGCGCAGATCTTCATCACTGGCTCCTGGGACAAGGATGACCTTCGCGGCCGTGGCAAGCTGATGGAGGAGTTTCTCGACTCGCGCAGCGAGCACAACGCCCTGCTGCGGACGACCAGAAAAAGGGACGATCGGGGTTGGAACATGTACTGCACCAAATGCTACCGTCCAGGCCACCTCGACTACCTCTGCAAGAACAGCGGAAAGCTCAAGTGCATCGTGTGCCGGGAGAAGCATCATGTCCATGACTGTCAGAAGCCGCGTCCCGTCGGCGCAATGGCTATCACCAGAGACATTGATGGCTTCAAGGCAGGTTGATGCGTGATTGGGCAGACCAGGACGGGATGGGGTGGACCAAGTGAGGGAAAGGGGGCGAGGTTTCAGTGATGCAGACTGCCCTCATCTCATGGGAAATGCTGGCAAACAAGTAGCATTCAAGATGTTTTGACGCTGCTTGGGACTTGACCGATCTTGGTAGTCTGGAACTGACATAGATGATACTTACCTCCACAACAACTCCTTCTTATCTCCCCTTCATCGAGCCCCGCCGAAGCCGCCGAAACGTAACTCCACAGCACCAAAGTTCCATGGCTGCGGGGTTTGGTGTCGTGATCGTGTTCACCGCACCCCGTCACAATTTTGATCGACCCCGAACATTTCAACCGCAAACAACCATTAAGGACGACGTTAGGCCAACTTCTACCTCAAACTCAAAACCCACCAGTCTCTTCAATATGCCAACCGCGAGCATACTCAAGGTAGAGCCGGCGCTACTGGAGGATGTTCCCACCCTGGTCGACATCTGGTACGCAGCCTTCGCCGACTCCTCTCTCCTGAGATTCTGGCCCGATACGCCAGGGCTTCGCGCGTGGTGGACCGGAGCCCATAGCCACGATATCGTCAACAAGCCGTTTCAGCGGTACGTCAAGATTGTCGACCCGGAAACCCTCGACGCCCAGGGTCGTCCGCGGATAGCGGCTTGGGCCAAATGGGACCTCTCCATGCCAGAGGAGAGGGGGGCTCGCTATCCCCCTTGGCATGAGGAGACTCCAGCTGAGCTGCTGGACAAGCATATCGCCACGCTTGAGAGTGGCAGGCTTCGAGTCATGGGAACGCGGAAACATTACTGTAAGGTCTTCAGCGATAATTCCGTCTGCTCGTGCTTTTGCTGATTTTGGCGTATAGACCTCGCCACCATGGTGACGCATCCTGACTACCAGCGTCGCGGCTGCGGTTCTACGCTTGTAAGATGGGGCTGCGATCTTGCCGATGAGAATGGTGTTGGGGCGTTTGTGGACGCAAGCAAGGAGGGGATTCCGCTGTACGAGCGCTTCAGCTTTGTCGACAAGAGCGACGCTGACTCGGGCACTATCGTGCCCATGGCTCGTGAAGCGAGGCCTCAGTCAAGCTGAGATTGATGTTACTTCTACAACGTTGAAAACATCTAAACGCTAGCCATTCTCAATTCAAACCACTGGCTTCCCCGAAATGCCCGGCAGGAACGTGTCTGAGTGGCTACGTTAGTTGATGATCATCTGTCTGCATGTTGGGATGGCTCCAATCAACATACCTCCAACCCTCCATCTTTGCCTGAAGAGATCGAGCGCACAAAGTAGCATTTCCACCTCTCCCGGCAGTGCAAGATCGTCTGCTGCCTCCAGTATGACCGCTGCTGCGCGGAATGCGCAGCACATGCAGACGAACGACAGGCTTGGGATCACGCTGGTGTCCTTAATATCGTGAATCGGGATACGACACGTATCCCATGCCAAGCGTCGTGATGCCTGTAACGATGAACTCTCTCGGCTGCCAGGCTTTGCTCCAGTCCTTCGTACTCGCTCCTGGTGCATGGTGACCATGCAACTGATGTCAAAAGTCAGTCGCAGAACTGAAAGTACATCTGAGGATAGAGCTGGCCATTGAGACTGACTTGAGGGTAATAATGATGGGTCCACAGAAGGGCCATGTATGTCCCTGGCCGTGTCGCATGAGGAAGTCTGCCAGGCCATGCGCCTCTGCTGTAAGCATGTTGTACTCACCTTCATCGACTGGCAGACCAGCTCGAGAGCTATTCACATGTTGAAGAATCCGCCCAGCTAACAGCAGAGCCTCTGCCGTGGCATGAAGTCTCTCCGCAGACGTAGACCGTCCAGAGTCGGAGGCCTTGGCCACAAAAGGGTCGGAAAAGTGTCTCTGAACAGACATAGACAACGGTGAACTCGGCGGGCACAAAAGGGACAGTGTATCTTTGATAGACGACAACACAATCATTCTAGGTACGTTAGTTCGCTTGAACACATACATGGGTGAGCACACAAGAAGCAGAACAGAGCCGAACATACCGATCAAGAGTCAGGAGGCCCAATTTACAATGTAGAAACTCTTCTTCCATCTCTGCAGAAGCTTGAAGATCAAGGAGACCCGCAATGGCAACGGCGCCGCTCAGCGTCATATGTGCCTGGCGCGCCATCCCCTGACCGCATTCATACAGCGCCAAAATAGCACTGGCTTGAAGCATGAGGAGAGATGGGTGTGTCTGGGCTTGCAGAGTGGCTACCAGCGCGCGTACGGTGATGTACAGTCGGCTTGTCTGAGTAGTGCTTTTCCGGCGTGTCGGCTTTCCAGTGACGAGCATGAGGAGGAGGCATACCAATTCAACATATGGCGATATCGCGGCTTCATGCCTGTTGGAGAGGTGTGTTCGAAATCGATTCGCGTCGAGGACAGGGAACCAGTCGTGAATTGATGAGTGATAGTGATCAATCAGGAGATGTCCTGTGACTTGGTACTCAGACAAAACCAAAGCCACCTTTTTCGTAAAGGTAGAATCAGATGGTTCACCGGTGGCGGATTGGCTAGAGACATCCCAGACAGATGCCATGAGTCCGGCCTGGCCCCAAGCCGTCAGGTCCAGACCGCCAGCGCCCAACTCAACGTAAGCTTGTGTGGGCAAAAGTTGAGGCCTTGGCGACAGAGGTAGAGTAGGCCGACAAGACGGAAGGGAATAATCGCAGCATCGCAGTTTTCTGCGTTCATGTCAGTGGCGAGAGCTTGGAAGAATGACAGCAGGATCCGGGAGCCGGGACCAGCGGCAGTTACCCGACTGTCGCGGGCCACGTACAATGAGCATCGGGAGCAGTGGGGGAGTGCGCGATCACACCCCTGCTTGCGAGCCCGACACCTGAAGCAGGCATGGGATGCCTTGCGGATGACTTCGACTTCTTTTTCCATGGTGAATTGAAGGTGGTTGACAAACGCGCGGCGCCTATGCATCGGCCGATGCATTAACCTGCAGCAGCGACACTCATTTAAGGTCAGGTCAAAGACGTTCAAGTCGAGCTGTCGTGCAAGATGGATTACAAAGCTCGGAAAGTGAGATCCGGAAACACCATCAAGGAGAAAATAACCCCACCTTGATCGCTGCTCCTCGTTGGATGGCTTGAATGACATGGGAGCGGCCGATGCATATTGAGCTACTCCTCGTCTGGACTAGTTCTCTCATGGATGTGTCGAATTGTGTACGACGAGATTGGTACAGCATATTGTTGGCCTCTGAAGGAAGTGCAACTCTCTGGTTTCAGTCTCCTGACAGCTTCCCAAACAATCTGAATGGGAATGCAATCCAGCTGATTTCCAAGCATTCAAGTGATCGAATAGAATGGCCTTGGTAACGTGATTATGGGTTCGAGGTGGTTATATAAATCAAAGCCCGCCAGCTCACTGTTGATGGTTCTCACTCAAACCCAGCTTCTACATCTTGTCCACTCAGGAACCACCAACGTTTCCCCGAAGCTCCAGTTGTCTACGTACCTCTCATTCTACTCTCAATCATGTCGGACATCAAGAAAGTTGCCATTCTCGGCGTATGTCACCTCCATATCCTGCCACTTCGAATCTGGAGGCAACATGGCTAACGGTTGATCCAGGGGACCGGACCACTTGGAGGCGCCCTGATTCCTTCCCTGCTTCGAAACGGCTTCACTGTCACCGTCATTTCTCGCCCCAATGGCACATCCCTTTCAAGCCTTCCTAGCCAAGTCATCGTCAAGACGTCCGAGTACACGGATGTCACCTCTTTGGTCGTCGCTCTAGAAGGCCAGGACGCACTCGTTGAGGCCTTCAACCCTGCCTCCGCCATTCATCAAGGTCCAGTCCTCGAGGCTGCTCTCGCTGCTGGGGTCAGCCACATCATCACTCCTGACTTCAGCTCCGATACCTTCAACCCAAACATCCGCGAGACCCTCGTATTTGAGAACAAGCTCAAAGCCAAACAGGTGCTCGAAGCAGTGGTGGCCGCCCATCCCAACACCCTTTCATGGACCGCCATCATCGTCGGCCCCTGGTACGACTGGCTGATCGAGAACGACTATTTCTGGGTCAACAAACACACCAAGACCATCACTTGCGTCGGCTCGGGAGACCAAAAAGTCAGCATCAGCCGGTACGAAGTCTGCGGAGAAGCTCTTGTTGCCGTGCTTCAGTCGCCTGCCAAGTATCGCAACCGTCCGGCGTACTTCGCGAACCATACCGTCTCGACGAATGAGCTCATCTCCATCGTCGAGGATCGCCTTGGACTGGAGGGCTGGAAAATTGTACATGTTCCCCTCGAGGAGCTTTCGGCACAGGCACATGGTCTTTGGGACAAGGACACGGCCGAAGGGGTCGTCAACCGCCTCGCGACCAAGGCGTACCCTTTGCTCGCCACAGTGGCCATGATGAATGAGAACAATAGGTACGAGGCTGATTTTAGCCAAAAGCTTGAGTCAGGATGGGAGCAGGGAAGTGAAGTTCTGGTCGAGAACTTGAGGCAGATATTGGCCTAGGTTCTGGTAGTTGGCTGGGATCTCATTTGTGGCGTCGAAGAGATGCGAAGTACCTATCTAGAGGATTTAGGGGATTCAGGGGGGGGTTCAGGGGTTGTGTCGCGACATCATGAAGAGACTGAAACATGGAGTTTGACTCTAGCAAGAGAATCTCAGGGCTGCCGAGCAGATAATTGAGAGGAACATGTTTCAGATCGATCCAGAATGAAAGGCACGATTGTGCCTCTCATGACATTGGTCTTCGGCACGTGTGTCTTCGGGAGGCCTCCACACGGTCTGCAGCAACGTCAACATACTTCCTCCGAGGAGATCTTTGCTGCGATATGCAAAGTCGGCATAATATCGAAGAGATATGGGTGCTCGCTCCGTCAGAGTGACAGTGGCTACCTAGATGTGTCAGACGGAGGACGAATCACGCCGCCGGCTTCCGAATGCGGCCGGGCCATTCTTCTTACAGGATGTGGTCTTACTCATCACTGATGTATGATTGACTCCTCACCGGAGTCCCCTCTCTGTGGCTTCAGCTGGGCGAATGAGCTTCTGGGTGTGACAGTCTGCTTCTGCCGGCAGATACGGAAGTCAGGGGCGCTACGGAATTTGCGGGTTCGCATTTGGCTTATAACAGCTGAGCTGCCATGGCCGCCAGGGAGAGGAATCAACCCGATACCTGTTGTCTCGATCACCATTCATCACCGTGTTTATTTGACAATGGCCGCCTCTGTCCCAAAGGTTATGAGGGTCGTGCATCAGCTCGACCCCAAGAGTAGCACCCTAGTGCTGGAAGAGGGACCTGTCCCCATCCCATCCGGCCCATCAGACATCCTCATCAAGGTCGCCGCCACATCCCCGTGTCTCGGCGAGCTCACCTGGACTGCCGCGATGCCCGACTACTTCCCCGCCGACAGGGAGCCAGTCCCTGGCCAGGATGTGACCGGTACCGTTGTGGAGGCATCGGAGGACTCGGGCTTCAAGCCAGGCGACGAGGTTTTTGGCCGCATCAATGCCGTTCACCCTGGCGGATGCCGCGAATACGCAATTGTGAAGAAAGAGGAGACGGCAATCAAGCCCAAGAGTCTGGGATGGGAAGAGGCCGCTGCGACACCGTTATCGGCTTTGACCGCCTGGCAGGCCGTGTTCGTGCAGGGGACATTGGAGAAGGACGCTGTGTTCGGGGATGAGGCCGCTCGAGGTCGAAACGCCAGTATCAGGGTTTTCATCGCCGGCGCTGGAACGAGCGTCGGCATGTGGGCGGTCCAGTTTGCCGCTCTGGCTGGTGCCGGTGCCGTCGTGGCCCTGGCCTCGGGAGCCAAGGCTGACCTCCTTCGACGACTAGGAGCAACAGATCTGGTCGACTACACCCGTACCAGCGCCGATGCCTGGGTCCGCGAGGGTGAAGACCGGGAGACGCAACTCATCGTCGACTGCATCGGTGGAGCGGCCATGGGAGATCTCTGGAGCGTGGTCAAGGAGGGTGGCACTTTCCTCAGCATATGTGGCCATCCGGATGCCGTCAAGCCAGAAAGCTGCCAGAAGACTCTTCAGAAATCGGTGTGGTTCATCGTCGAAAGCCTGGGCGTGCAGCTGGCCGAGATAGCAAGGCTGATGGAAGCTGGGAAAGTGAAGCCGCTGATCGACAGTACCTTCGGGTTTGAGCAGTTTCAGGAGGCATTTGACAAGGTTGAGAGCCGCAAGACGAACGGCAAGGTTGTCATCAAGCTCTTCTCTTAGGTAGGCAGCAGTCGTGGGCATGATGTATCCCGCAAAATGAGAGTTCAAAGCCACATCTTGTCTCCAGAAAGCGCCATGAGGCATATTGATGCCGAAACTGGGTTTCAGTCCAATAATTGTAGGTGGCTGAAATAGTGGCTGCTGTCCATCCTTGAGGCCTTTTTCGGCGTTGGCGGAAATTTTGACACTCCCGTCGACAAAAATTGAAGGGCCCCAAAGTGAACAGGTTCCCATATGACTTCTCTCTTCCTTTCCCCTTCGACCGAAATCTCATACCTACTCAGTTCAGGGTGATATTAATCAAGACTACATAGACAAACCTCTTCAACGATCTGTCGTCTCATTCACCCGAAAATATCGCACTCTGCAAATTCGGCCAAGTCTATCATCGATCATGCCACGATTTGAATGCATGCGGCAATGCCTCTCGGCGCTTGCCCGTATGACTGGCATCAAGAAGGAAAAGTCGGAACCTGTCTCGAAGCCTCACCTCTGCATGTGCTCCCATACTTCTGGAGGATCCACGGAATGGAAGTATCGCCCAGACTTGGATGCCGAGTTTCCCTGGAGACTTGTGCAGGTGAATGAGGAGAAGAACGGGCGCGGGACTTTGCTCTGGGAATGTAAGGAGGTTCCGGTAGTGCGAGAGGTGGACGCTGGGAGGTTGGAAGTCTAGGAGAGAAGTCATGTCCTGTCGTCGAGGTGATGGCTTCAGAGCGGAAGAAACCTAGGAGTGGAGGTGCGGCTCATCGTACTCGGCTGCCTTAGTGGGTACCCAAGAGAAATGGAAACATTCAGGCAATCGCAGCCTATGTGTTTGTTCCAGTTGATGGATGTAGAAGTCTGGAAATGTGGAGGTCTCTCGGTCAACACCCGTGATGGCACTGCCTAGGCTCTGGGAGGTGAAGCGGGGATGTTTGCCCGAGGGGCGCAGTCACAGGTGGTGAGGTGTGGCGCCTTCCCTTTCTGGCTGCTACAGGGGTTGAGCGCTATTCTGTGTGCATGATCTCGCATGTCTAGGCCAACATCACATGCTCATTCTGTGTATTGCTGCCATGCTAGAAACATCAGCTGTGAGAACTCTTCACCAAGATGGCATATTAGCAGCAAGAGAGGTGTTGGTTTTCCAATCATTTGAAAGTATTACAACTGCATTGGCAGATAATGTGAAGCGGCAGGAAATGAGGTTGCTCTGGGAAAACTCGTGATATTCACTCTCTCACATGCGATTATCTAATCACGCAACCTGCCTTGCAAGTTGCCTGCCCTGCCCGGCGGGGCGTCATTCCGGGGAACCCGCAGCGTGGGCGTCACGGCGGGACCACGTGCAGCTTCCCCATCCGTGATTCAACCTGGACCTGTGGTGTGGCGCAGGCAGTTTCGCTTCAATAAAGCCGTCAGCCAAGCACCCTCATCTCCCAGACACATCATTCCGCCAACGTCCCCCTCAAACATCATTTCCGGCCCATTATCCATCGCAGACATTCTCTAAACGTCCAATTGGCTTTTCTAAATTCTCCCAGAAGGCCGCTCTCGACCTCACAAATCACCCTCAAACAAGCCCACGTCATCGGCCACAATGTGCTTCGGAGGCGACGACAAGAAGGACGACACGCCCGCGCCTAGACCCGCGCAGGCGGCCTCCCTGCGTCAATCGCAAAACGGCAGCATCCGCAGCCGCGCGAGCAGGAAGGGTGACAAGCAGAAGGCCGAGGACGAGAAGTACGCCGCCGCTGCTGCCGGCTCCTCCTCGCGACAGAATGGTGAGGCGTCGTCATCATCAGCGCCTGCGCCTGCGTCTGCGCCTACGCCCAACTTCAGCAGCAACAACCCCTATGCTGCCCCTGCTGGACCGCCGCCCGGTCATCAGGCACAAAATGACTTTGCTCCTCCTCCCGGCCCGCCGCCGCCTCAAGGCCAGTCCGCCTCGCAGCAGAACTCGGCCTCGGCACAAGGAGGTGACGACTGGTTCACTCCTCCTCCGGGGCCGCCACCCGGACATCAGCAGGAGAACTACGGTGCGCCTCCGGGGCCACCTCCGGGTCACCAGCAGGAGAACTACGGTGCGCCCCCTGGGCCGCCGCCTGGCCATCAACCCCAGGGAGACTTCAATCCTCCTCCTGGACCGCCACCAGGCCACCGTGGGCAGGACGACTTTGCTCCCCCAAGCGGCCCGCCCCCTCCCCAGCAGCAAGGTGGCCCGTCGCAAGGCGCCGGCGACTGGATTGCACCCCCTCCGGGCGCGCCTCCCGGCTGGGACGCCGCGCCCAAAGGCCAGTACGATGCGCCGGCCGGACCCCCTCCGGGAACCTACGCTCCCCCTCCGGGTCCTCCCCCCACGGACAACTACGGCCCTCCCCCCGGCCCCCCTCCCTCGGACAACTACGGCGCGCCTCCCGGCCCCCCTCCCACCGACGGCAAGACCCAGCACAACTGGCAGCAAGCCATCCCGGACACGACACTGTTCCCCCCTCCGCCCGCCCTCTTCAGCGGCCACGAGCGCTCCCACACCAACAACGCACCCGAAGAAGAAGCCAACCTCGGCGAAGCCTGGTGCCAGCAGAACCCCCTCATCCCCGCCCAGCACCTGCCCCCGCAGGCCCTCACCGCCCTCCAGTCCCACGACATCACCCTCATGATGCCCCAGGTCTACCACGGCGGCCTCGTCCCCATCCGCACCGGCGTCTGGAAGGGCGACACCGTCCCCGGCGCCCGCGACAGCTGCACCATCGGCTACCCGCCCCTCTACTCCGCCGCCGCCCACTCCCCCCTCGCCACCGGCCGCCCCTTCAAGATCTACTACGAGGTCCGCGTCCTCCCCGACAGCAAGCAGGCAGAGGTCGACATCGCCCTCGGCTTCACCGCCCTGCCTTACCCCAACTTCCGCCTCCCCGGGTGGCACCGCGGCTCCCTCGCCGTCCACGGCGACGACGGACACAAGTACGTCAACGACCGGTGGGGCGGCAAGGACTTTACCGAGCCATTTGTGGTTGGCGGCACCTACGGCATCGGCATGGCCTTTTCCCCGCGGGGTGATGGCACCATCAATGTCGATGTCTTCTTCACGCGCGACGGCAAGCCTGCGGGCGGATGGAACCTGCACGAGGAGGCTGATGCCGTCGAGGACCTGCCCGTCACCGGCCTCGAGGGCTTCCACGACCTCACCTGCGCCATTGGCACATTCGACCACACCAGTTTCGAGATCATCTTTGACCCGGCCCAGTGGAAGTACCAGCCGTAGGGGATGGGGGGCCAAGGGGTGGAAGCTGCCAAATAATAGCGTAGTACAGTACATCAAGCGAATGCATCTCATTGTTCATCCTCTCGCCTCGCCCTGTCATCATGTCATCCTCATGTATTAAACCCGCCCTCTATAGCTGGGCTCTCCTCCTGCAAAGAGGCTACTACTCTCCAGGTGGGGCTCTCGCGTGAATACAAAGACACAAAAGAGAAAGAAAAGAATCCCTCGACGGCAGCTACTCTACTCGATCCTCTTCTTGCCCTCCTCCGCATTAAGGAAGCGGGCGGTGCTGAGGCCGCGTTCGTGCTTGGCAACGAGGGCGCCGATCATCGAGTCCTTGCGCGCCTTGGCGATGTGCTCGTTGTAGCCGTCGTTGGCCCAGGGGCGGGGGTTCAGCTTGGGCCAGTTGACCTGGGAAACTCAGCATTGGGAGAATGAAAAAGGACGGGTGTAGACTTACGTAGAGCATGCCGTGGCCGAAGATGAAGCTAGCAGTCCAGCCGGCGACAAGGATCCAGAACAGGATGAAGAGGCGAATGGTAAGGAGTGACTCGGTCTTGGTGAAGAGGGCGACCAGGACGAGGAAGATGCTAAAGGCCAGCAGGTAGGGGACCGACTGGATCAGGACGGGGCGGCGGTCGGCGAAGATGAGGCCGGCACCGCCGAGGTCCGTGTCGGCGCGGTAGGTGCCGAGGAAGAGGTCGAACGAATCCTGGCGGGGGCCGTCGCAGAAGTTGTTCAGGAAGTAGCGGGTCACGCCGATGCGGCCGTCCTGGAGCATGCCGGCCTTGGTGCGGGTACCCGTGCGGGTGACGTCGGTCTTCATGGCGCCGGTGCCCGAGTACGACTTTGAGACAACGTCAGCGTTGTCGGCCCACATGTTGCGGAAGAGGTTCTCAAAGGCCGGATCCTCGTCGCGGAAGGAGGAGCCGCGTGCCATGAGGCCGAGGTCCTCGAGGATGCGGTCGAGCTTGTGGCGCGCGAAGATGGACTGGACGACGTTTGTGCGGTCGAGGCAGTCCATGCAGTTTGTGCGCATGACCGACGTCTGCAGCGAGCGGGCCTCGAGGCGGCCGTCGCTGGCGCCGGGCATATCGACGGCGCGGAAGTAGGACTGGCGGTCGAGGTCCTCGGCGAGCTTCTCGACGATGGCGTAGGCGCGGTCCATGCGCAGGCCCTTGGTCTCGTGGTGGTAGTCAAAGTAGACGTAGTGGAGACGATCGAATTGGGTGCGCTGCTTGTCGGGGGTGATGGTGACAAACTTCTCGTCGGTGATGCGGTCGCCCTCGGTGCGCTCCTGGGCACCCGAGGTGACGAGCTCGACCATCTTCTCGTACGAGTTCTTGATGGTGCGCTCGCGGCCCGTCTGGTTGACCAGGTTGATCAGGTAGTTGTCGCCGTAGAGGCGGATCTGCTCCTCAAAGTGGAGGCGCGCCGCGTGGACGGCGCCCTCAACGCCGCGGACCTGGATCTTGGGCGTGTACTTGAGGCTGTTGACCTCGGCCCAGAAAGAGGGCACGCTGCCACGAGTCTGGACGTACGACATGATCTGCATCTCAGCGCCGGCCGCGCCGCCGAGCTTGCCGCTCTGCATGTCGGAGCTGCCGGCAAAGCCGCCCATGCCGCTGGCGGCGTCATTGGTAATGACGACCTGCTCAGTCTCGTTGTAGTTGGCGGCGTGACCCTCCTCGTCGAGGCCTCTGGTGAAGTACCTGGTACCTCCGCGGAAGCGCGAGCGGCGCGAGATGAGGACGATAGTCAGGGGGGTACCCTTGAAGGCGGTCTGGCGGATCTCCAGCACGCCGAAGATGACGGGCAGGATGAAGGGGTCGGCGCCGGCCTGAGGACCGAGCTGGCCGCGAGAACCCCTGTTGCGGAAGTCGATGAGCTCGGACTGCAGGTGCCTGTTGAAGAAGAAGCGGTCGTCGGCGCGCTGCCAGAGCGGGAGGGAGGTGTCGGCCTGCGACTGGCGCTGGAACGAGTTTGTGAGGTCGATCGAGTAGGAGAAGTACATGGGGCCGTTCTTGAGGAAGGTCTCGAGGAGGCTGATAAAGGTATCTTCGTCGGGATCGCGTATCTGGCGCTCGCGCATAGGGAGGATCTCGGTGGTAATGACCTTGTAGACCATGTGGCCGCGGAGGCGGCCCACGGGCTGCGCCTTGGTGACGACGATGATGTACTTGTCTTTGAGGGATGTTAGCTCGAAAGATGTTCTCTAGTAGCACAGCAGGGAGAGCTGACCGAGTCTCAGCTGGATGATGCCGAGAATGCCCGCGATGCTAGAGACTCGGGAAGCCCGCTTGCCGGTACCAGCATCGCCGAGGCGCAGGTCGCCCGTGGGGCGGTCGATGACGAGAGCAGGGGCATCAGGGGAGGATGGCGAAGTGAAGATGTAAGAGTCTGTCGCAAACTTGACGTTGATATCGCGGTAGGGAAGAGTTGGCGCCATGGTGGGCTGGCGGGGGGAAGAGAGGGCACCCGAAGCTGGGAAGTGGGAAGCTCGAGTTGTCGATGGTCGGAGAGGGGTTCTAAGAAGGAAAAGAAGCTTGATGAAGCTGTGTCTGGCACAGAAACAGAAGATAATGAGGCGTTCCTGATGCGATGGGAGCTGTGGTGCGAGGGAGGGCGAAGCTTGTGAGATGGGGGGACGAAAAAAGGAAGCCGATTTCTCACAAAGTCGTCACTGTCGTCACAGGCGCGTGGCGGCAACAGCTCGAAACCCAGCAACCAGAGGGAAAGGACGAGTGGAGGAATGGATGGTGGGAGACCCTGGGCGTGGGCTTAGCGCGGGCACAGCAGGAGGGCACGGACCAGATCGTCCGCCCTAGTCACATATCGGGGCGAAGGCATCACGTGCTGCATATGCTCGGTTAAGTGGCCGGTGGCCTTTGTCTCTGTGTAGCTGGTGTCAGTGTCTTGGGCTAATGGGCTGGGTGACGAACGCTCCGGACTCTGATGAGGCCCCGCCACCCACCCGCCCTCCACTCATTTGCTCGTGCTTCTGTTAGGTACTGCCGCCTGCTGCCACTGCTGCTTGCTGCACTCGTCGACCCTGGACTGTGGACTGCCTGACTGACGTGGGCAAGGATCTCTGGCCACTCACAGGCCAGCCTGCGCCATCTCCTCCCCCCAAATCCCCCAAGGCAGTGATATTCTTGAATCGGCCCTTGACGCCCCCCGTCACCCGTCACCCGACCCTCCGAATCCCATCATCAACCTCTTGCCCCCCTCCGAACGAAGAAGCCGCCCCGACCGACCGCATTCCCCAACAACCCATCTCGAAACCACGCCCTCGGCCTTACAGTACCAGCGCCTTCCCGAACTTCGATCAAGCGACTCGGTTTCCTTACCTCGACCTGCTCTGTCTCCTCGGTCCGATCAGCTGCCGCCATCTCCCATCGGCCTTCGCAGCGTCCTCCTCCGCCTCGTTCTGCCGCTTCCCGCCTGCCGATAAAATCCCCCCCTCCACACCAGATACAATGGCTTCCCAGCGTGGTCCCGGTGTTCCCGGCGCGCGGGGCATCAACAACACGCGCTTCGCTCAGTTCAAGCTCGTCCTGCTCGGTCCGTACCCTCCCGGTGTCACTTGCGACGCCCGCCCGACAGACACAGAGAATGATGGCTAATACGGTGCTCCTCCAGGCGAATCCGCAGTCGGCAAGGTACTGCCCTTCTTCAACTCTGACCTCTCCCCAAGCTCACACTGACCGACCCATCTACTAGAGTTCCATCGTGCTTCGCTTCGTCAAGGTATGTCCCCGACAGCCTTCCTCCTCATCTGTCGTAGTCCCGACCTAACACCGACCCAGGACCAATTCGACTCGTACCGGGAGTCCACTATTGGTGCCGCCTTCCTCACACAAACCATCTCCCTCGACGAGAACACCACAGTCAAGTTTGAGATCTGGGATACCGCCGGCCAGGAGCGCTACAAGTCGCTGGCTCCCATGTACTACCGCAACGCCAACTGCGCCGTCGTCGTCTACGACATTACCCAATCTGTCCGCCGCCCCCAGCCTTCCCCAACCAACCTCTTCATCACGTACTGACCCTCTCTCCCTTCACAGGCATCGCTCGACAAGGCCAAGTCGTGGGTCAAGGAGCTTCAGCGCCAGGCAAACGAGAACATCATCATCGCCCTCGCTGGCAACAAGCTGGACCTGGTGACCGAGCAGCCCGACAAGCGCGCCATCACCACGGCCGACGCCGAGGCCTACGCCAAGGAGGCCGGCCTACTCTTCTTCGAGACCTCGGCCAAGACAGCCGAGAACGTCTCAGAGCTCTTCACCGCCATCGCAAAGAAGCTGCCGCTGGATCAGGTTGGCCCTAGGCATGCCCGGCCAGGTCAGCGACAGGGCGTTACCCTGCAATCAGAGAGCCAGAACACCAACGTCGCCGGCCCTTGCAGCTGCTAGAGAGGCATCTGGTTTCTAAGCGCGGGAGGCGGATTGGTATGGGCCCGGACGGCGCCGCAGGAGCAGACGTTCGGCTATTCGAAAGGTTTCCCAGTCAGCGAGCAGCAAACGGCGAAGGGCAAACATCCGGACAAACCCTGCATGCGACTCGTCGCTGGTCCACCGCCTCCGAAACGCCACGGCTCACATTCACTTGACAGCTGCAGACAGCCCACGGGCGTCGCGGCAGCTGGGGACATTACCTTAATACGGACGGACGGACGGACGCGGCGACAGCAGTTTTTGATCTCTTTTTTTTCCTCCTCGGGACGACCGCCCTCACCACGGCCGGCAAACGGCCGCAGCGCGGCGACGGCATCTTTGGTGACGCATCCTTAGCATGTGGGATGTACAGTTATTCAATAGAGGGAGCACCTGATTCTTTTCCGGCGCCTGGCTCGACTAATTATAATGCTTTTGGACCGCTGTGCCTGCGTGAAGGTGACGCTGGAAGAGTGAAGCAGGCAGCCGTGGGGTGAGTGAGGTGCGAGAGAGGTCTGTTTTAAACCCAGGCGACGTTCATTTAGACTCGGACCCTGCGTCGTCGTAAATATCTGGCAGGAGATATATACGATGTCTCAAAGCTGGCGACGAGGCGTATGTATGATCGGGGCTGGGCTGTGGCGTGAGCCCTTTTGCCGGGGTGGCACAGGTCGTAAATCTGGGCTTGGCGCTGCAGGCGTCGTAAATATCGTAGAACCCTCCATCATGAGTTTACGACGAGCATGCAGCCATGAACCACGGCGTGAGTCTTCGGCCAGGCTTCTTCCCAGAGAAGAACTTTGGGAGATGGAAGATTGAGAGATGGAAGCCTTGGGAAAGGAGACGAATGCTTGCCTGAGGGATTGGTGTTTCGAAGTCTGGACATTACTGTATATATGCCCAAGTCCTCTTACATTGAAAGCTGCGATGGATTCTCGAGATGAGCACCCAGGAGCACCCCTTTCTCCTTGGTATCGCAACATATTCACCTCACACACATGACCTCCATATCCGATCAGGGGCTCGTTCCCCCGCGGCCACCCCGCCGCAAGACGAGAACACCAGCCCTGGCCGACTACCTCCGGGTCTTCACCTACGCCACGCGCTGGGACTTCGTCTCCTACGCCGTCGCCTCCCTCGCCTCCATCGGCGCCGGTATCACCCTCCCTCTCATGATCATTGTCTTCGGCCGCCTCGCCGCCGACTTCTCCGAGTACGCGAAGCACCCCGAGCGGCTGACCGTCGAGGCATTCTACGCCCTACTCGATCGCCAGGCGCTGTACATGACGGGATTGTTCCTCGGCCGATGGGCGCTCAACTCGGTCAACAAGTTTTGTTTCCGCGTCATCGGCATCCGACTCTCCTCGGCTGTGAGGGCGAGGTATCTTTCTGCCCTGCTCGCTCTGCCGATTCATGTCATTGATGCCATGCCGGCTGGGGCGCCTGCTACGGCTATCACGGCCACGTCGAATACGCTGCAGCTTGGCATTTCGGAGCGTCTTGGGACGTTTCTCGAGTTTATGGGGACGATATGCGCCGCTATTATCGTCGCTTTTGTCTGGGACTGGCGTCTGACGCTCGTCACGTCGTCGCTGATCCTGTACATGATCGTTGTGCTTGCGCTGTTGGTGCCTCCCATCATCGCCGCGCAGACGGCTACGGTAGTCGCAGACGGCCAGGGCTCAGCTGTCGCAAGTGAGGCCCTGGGTGGCATTAGACTCGTCATGGCCTGTGGTGCGCAGGCGCACGTCATGAAGAGCTACACGCGATGGGTGCGTGAGGCAAAGAGGCATGCACATAAGATGGCGCCGCTTGTGGGCCTCCAGATGGGCCTCATGGTGAGTATGACGAACCCCCTTTTCAAGAAGAAGCTGACCCTTTCAGTTCTTCGGTGTGTTTGGAGCCTTCGGGCTGGCATTTTGGTACGGAACGAAGCGGTTCATCGCTGGTGGCATCTCAGATGCGGGCGTGGTTATCACCGTGCTCATGTGCGTCATGCTTGTCTTGACGTCCGTCGAGAGGATCTCGACGCCGCTCATCGCCGTGAGCAAGGCCATCGTTGCCGCGTGCGAGTTTTTTGTCGTCATCGACGCACCCTTGCCTCCCTCAGGCACATCGAGACCTGACACTGCGGGCAAAGACCTTGTCTTCGAGGGCGTCACCTTCGAGTACCCTACGCGGCCGGGGAGCAGGGTGCTTGACGATCTGAGCTTCCGTATTCAGGCTGGCAAGAACACCGCTCTCGTCGGACCTTCGGGGTCGGGGAAAAGCACCATCGTGGGCTTGATCGAAAGGTGGTACTCCCTCAGGGAGCATTGCGAACTACCCGCCTTGGTCATGGCCGCGGTCCCCACCAAGAAGAAGACCGACAAGAAGGGCAACGGAGACGAACAGCCGAAGGAACCGGAGACGGAGCAAGATGTTCCCGCAGAGCCCATGTTGTCTGGCTCTGTCAGCGTCGGGGACGAAAACCTCGAGAACCTCGATCTGCAGTGGTGGCGGGCCAAGATCGGCCTGGTCCAGCAGGAGCCGTTCCTCTTCAACAACACCATCTTCCGCAACGTCGCAAACGGTCTCATCGCCACAGAATGGGCAGGAGAGTCTGAAGAGCGAATGAGGCAAATGGTTCGCGAAGCGTGTGAAGAGTCTTACGCACACGAGTTCATCAGCAGATTGCCCGATGTAAGTACTTCTCGCCCCCCCCCCCCCCCCCCCTTTCTCGACCATGGCTCACACCCCCTTAGGGCTACGACACGCTCGTCGGCGACGGCGGCATCAAGCTCTCCGGCGGCCAGAAGCAGAGAATCGCTATTGCCAGAAGCATCATCAAGAAGCCCCAGATCATGATTCTCGACGAGGCCACGAGCGCCATAGACGCCAAGAGCGAGCGTATTGTCCAAGCTGCTCTTGACAGGGCCACGCGCAGCCGGACGACCATCACCATTGCTCATCGCCTCTCGACGATCCAAAAGGCCGACCATATCATCGTCCTCCAGCAGGGCAGGGCCGTCGAGGAGGGGAACCACCACAGCTTGATGGCGGCTGGGGGCGTGTACAACGGCCTGGTCAAGGCGCAATCACTCCGCTTTGCTGTCGCTGCGGGAGACGAGACGCCTCGGGCAGATGTGGAAACGACCACGCTCCTACCTCAGGATCCTGACGACCATGTCATCGCCAAGAAGGACCACATCGAAGAAACCACCCAGGAGCTCAAGAAGCCCCGTGGCCTCGCCAACAGCTTCTGGACCCTCATGGTCCGCCGCCGCGCTCAATGGCCGCTGTTCGCCGGGAATATCTTCTTCGCCATGTCCACTGCCACCGCCACGCCGATTCAGTCGTGGCTCTTCGCTCAAGTCGTCGGCGTCTTCCTCCTCGACGGCCAAGCTATCATGAAAGGCGCCGATTTCTGGGCATTGATGTGGCTCGCCCTCGCCGGCGGCGTCGGTCTGTCGTACTTCTTCGGCGGCTGGACGGGCTGCCGCGCCCAGTACTCCGTCAGCGCCGCCTACAAGCTGCAGTATCTCGGCGACATGCTGCACCAGCGGCTCGCGTACTTTGACCAAGACGGCAACTCGCATGGGACGCTGAGCGGGCGTGTGTCGGGTGACGCGAAGCAGCTCGAGGAGTTGTTGGGCATTAACCTGACTTTCCTGGCGTCGGGCATCTTCCAGGTCATCGGCTGTGTAACCATCGCCCTCGTCTTTGCATGGAAGCTCGGGCTGATCGCCTTGTTCATCACCATGCCCGTCATGCTGGCGTCGGGATGGTGGAAGTTCCGGCACGAGGTACACTTTGACGAGATGAACTCGGCTGTTTTTGCCGAGAGCTCGCAGTTCGCCACCGAAGCCATCGGGGCCATCCGCACAGTGGCTTCGCTGACCATGGAGGATTCCATCAACACCCGCTACCAGCAGCTCCTCGGCGGGCACGTCAGAGCTGCACGCCGTAAGGCTTGGTGGGTGTCCGGGTTCTATGGCTTCGCCGATAGCGTGGGCCTCGGGTGCCAGGCTCTGGTCATGTGGTACGGCGGCAGGGCCCTGGCTAGGGGGGAGTACTCGCTCGAGGCCTTCTTCGTCTGCTTCATGGCCATCATCTATGGTGCCGAGGGGGCCAGCGGCGCTTTGGCTATAGCACCCAATGCTGCTCAAGCAGCAGCAGCGGCCAGCAGAATCCTTGGTACAGAGGAAACCGCGGACAAGAATAGGGGCCGGCAGACGTCACAGCCAGCGATACCGGCCACCGAGGGGGGCGTCGAGGTCGAGCTGCGCAACGTGTCCTTCAAGTACCCGACTCGAGACGTCGGTATCTTCGATTCGCTGAATCTCAAGATCGAACGGGGCCAGTATGCTGCTTTCGTAGGCCCGTCGGGCTGCGGCAAGACGACCATCATCTCGCTTCTGGAGCGCTTCTACGATATCCAGCCGGGCCACGGCGAAATCCTCTGCAACAACGTCAATGTCAATGAGGCCAATGTGTACGACTACCGCCGAGGCCTCTCCCTTGTGGCTCAAGAGCCGACCATGTTCCGCGGCACCGTCAGGGACAACATCCTCTTCGGCGTCCCAGACCCCTCGTCCGTGTCTGATGAGCAGATCCACGCCGTCTGCCGCGATGCCTTCATCCACGATTTCATCGTGTCGCTTCCCGAGGGCTACGCCACTGATGTCGGTCAACGTGGGGTGTCCATGTCGGGAGGGCAGAAGCAGCGCATCGCCATCGCACGGGCGCTGATCCGGGATCCGAAGCTGCTGCTGCTAGACGAGGCGACGTCAGCCCTCGACTCCGAGTCGGAGAAGATTGTCCAAGCGGCCTTTGAGAGGGCTCGAGAGGGGAGGACCATGATCGCCGTGGCGCATAGGCTGTCGACGATACAGAATGCCGACGTGATCTTCGTGTTTGACGAAGGCAAGGTGGTCGAGAAGGGAACGCATAACGAGCTGGTGCAGCGCCAGGGCGCGTACTGGGGCATGGTAAGTCCTTCTTCCCTTAGAGTCGGTGTGTTTCCGTCGCTAACAAGAAGCAGTGCCAAACCCAGGCATTGGATCAGTAGGAGGATTGGGCGCATGCGTGGTGTTGACGCCTGATTTGTAAGATCCGTAGTTGAAAGAGCGTCTCATCTCTGGTTGGGTTCGGAACCAGCTCATCTCAATGTAATGATGGATCGGGGGGCGTCAGAAAACCCGCCTCAGTGACGTGCCACCAGCTCACGGTGACATCAAGGCTGTCATGAGCAGCTTGCCCTCAACCGACAGACCTTGTCTAACCCAGTGGATGTCGTCAGTGTCCCCCCCGATGTCAGCAGTGTCTTCGACCAGGGCCCATTCTCCGTTAAACAGGTCCTTCTCCATGTAGCGAAAGATGATTTTGTCACCGCCCTCCTCAAAAGCATACTCGCGCCGCGCTAGCCTCCACCACTGCTCCTCGAGCGTGCCCTCGAGGACGTTTGCGTTCTCGACCGCCCGGTTCCGCAGAGCCAGCACGTACAGTGAGCGGATATTCCAGAGACCGTTGTGACCCGGGTATTCTTGCAGCATCCAGAGGGCTTGCTCGCGGGTGATGGGGTCACGGCAGAACATGGCCACGATGGTCAGGCGCCACGCCACGTCGTTGTGCAGAAATAGCTGGTGAGCGGGAGACTCGGCCTCGCGACGGGCGGCGCGGACGGCAATCTCGGCCAGCGAGAGATACTCCTTGCAGATGGGTGTCTGCCCGCTGATCCTCTCAAAGTCAGTGAACATGAGCGGATCGTTAAAGATGAGAGCGCCAAAACATTGAAGGCGAAGGTGTAGTGCCCGAAGGTACGTCTGGGAGTCCACATCGGAGGTGATGATGTTGTTGAAGAGGGGTTTGAAAGCGTCATCGAGACGCATGGAGATGACTCGGTTGCTCTCACACACGTCAATGTTGTGCTTGTCGCTGAAGGCGTTTTGCCAGATCTCAGTGGCAGTGCAATTACTGGCAGGGGGCAGAGTGGTGTAAAATGACCTGAAACTGTCGACGATGACCGAGTTGGAATGCCTGCCGCTTTGCTGCACGGCATTCAAATAGGTCTCAAACTCATCAAGGGTGGAGAAGACAGCAGGGATGTCATCGAGGTCGACACGGCTGGGGGCGAGTTGGTCGACTAGGAGGAAAAAAGAGTCGAAGGTCAGTTGACGAGCTTGGAGACCTTGAGTGAAGTGTGGTAGGGGCCGCGAGATGCCGAGGCGGCCACCGACAATGAACCGGGCCTGGATACTGAGGCGACTGTAGATATCGGCCACGATACTGAGAACTGGTCGGGGGTTCGGGGCAAACAAGTCCACCTGCTTCTGCTGATCGTCGGCAATGATTGCAAGGAGTAGGGCCAGGCCGTGGTTGACATGGTCCAGAGCGGCGGCCCGACCTCCCCGAAGGGTCTCAAAGGCAAGTAGCAGGACGGAGAGGAAGACGGCATCCAGTGCCGAGGGCGTTTGGTTCTGCCACTTGAGGGACTTGCTGTAATGCGACAGCGCGCGGACGTAGTGCGTTCTGTCTGCCGAGTCGGAGGCCTGTATGGGTGGAGATCGTTTCGGGCAGCGGCTGCCGCGCTGCGTCTGCCGATTCCATACGCACATGGCACCAATGGCCATGGCGGCTTCTCGGAGTGTGTTGCTGACCTGTGCGAGCTGTGGAATGGTGATCCTCCAGAGGTCATGTTGGGAGGTTGCGTTGAGCCATGGTCGCTGGACCAAATTCACGAACTCTTGAAAGTAGAGCTGATTCGTTTCATGGCCGGAAAGCTGTGGCCCTCCTAGGGAAAGACCTGGATGCGGTCGTATCGTGACTGTCGTCGAGGCATCCTTCGAGTTCCATGTAACTTGTGGAGGCTCGGGAGGGGGCGGACGAGTCTTTCTCGGCCGCGGCTCGGCGTATCCCTCGCAGAATCCCGTCTTCTTGAGGCAGTTCTTGCAAAAAGGACGGCACTCGTCACACTTGACACGCCGCTTCTTGCAGGTGATGCAGCCGGTGCGGACCTTGGGGTTACTGGCCCGGGATAGTTTTGATTTGGATGAGCTCAAGGAGCTCGCAGGAGAGTATTCCTCGGTGGCGGACCTGGACGACATGATGAAGCGGGAAGCGTCCCGTCGGAAAGGGCGGGAAGATGCATCAGGGGATGAAGGATGAAGTTACACTGTACCTTCCTTCCTTCCCAACTTGTCCGTGTCAGACACAGAACGTTGATGACTAAGACACACTCCAAATCGAGCTGGCCCGCACGTGCCATTCGCCTGTGAGGTCATCCCGGTTCCCGCCGCCCGGCAAAGCCAATGGCACCAAGCTGGTTTAGCCGGACTTCACCCTTGAGCTTTTTTGTGCCTGGATTGGATCCAATCCATTTCCCATCCGCCGACTCGCCGTGACCCGATCCGACCTCACCACCTGCCAATTCATATCCCTCCTCCTCCTCCCCTCCCCCCTCAACATCGCCGCGACGGCCACTGCATGCCCCCATGTTGCGCACGTCGATCCGGTCAGCGAGGTCGCTAGGCCGCAGGCCTAATGTCGCCGTCGTTGGACGCCAATGGCAGGCCGCCTCGGCTGTCTCGCGCAGGAGCTTCGCCGACAAGAAGACCGAAGCTTCCCAGCCCGTCATCCTGCCCGGTTCCGAGACCAACACCACCGAACGGACCGAGCCTCCCTCGCCTCTCGAGCCCAAGCCCGCCATTCCTGTCGACGCCGTGCCTCTGACCCCGCCCAAGCCCGACATTACCATTCAGACGACCATCCCCAAGACCGCCTCGACGCCGCCGCCGCCACCCCCGGCCGCCACGCCCCTGCCACGGAAGAAGGGCTTCTTCCGGAGGCTGAGGAACCTCGTCCTTACTCTCGCCGTGCTCGGCGCCCTCGGCTTCGGCGGCGGCGTCTGGTACTCGCGCGTCAACGACAACTTCCACGACTTCTTCACCGAGTATGTGCCCTACGGCGAGCAGGCCGTGCTCTACCTCGAGGAGATGGACTTCCGCAAGCGCTTCTCCTCCGTCTCGGAGAAGATTAACAGGCCCCGCGACACTGCCGCCCCGGTCAAGATCCCCGCTCAGAGCGGCGCCTCCTGGAGGGTCGCCGACAGCGGCGAGCCTACCACGCGTCAGTCCAGCAGCGCCGTCGACAAGGCCAAGGCCGCCGTCGCCGGTGCCGCCGCGCCCAAGGAGGAGAAGAAGAAGGTCGAGGAGCCCGTCAAGGCCGCCCCCGCGCCCGCCCCCGAGGCTCCCAAGGCTGCCGCCCCGGCCCCGGTTGCCGAGGCCAAGGTCGTTCCCGCCGCCGCCGTCGAGCCCGAGTTCAAGGCCCCCGAGGTCAACGAGCCGTCCCGCTTCCCTCCCATCGCGCCCATCAGCCCTCTGACCGTCAACGATGCCGTCGAGCCCGTGGTCCAGGACCTCGTGCACATGCTCAACGGCATCATCGCCGTCATCAACGCCGACAAGGCCCAGGGCAGCTACGGCTCGACCATCGAGAAGGCCAAGGGCGACCTCAACAAGGTTGGCGGAAAGATCAAGGACATCAAGGCCGCCGTCGAGAAGAAGGCGGCCGAGCAGGTGCGCGCCAAGGTCGAGGACTTTGATGCCGCCGCCGGCGACCTGGTCAAGCGCGTCGAGGCCGCCATGGCCGCCCAGGAGGCCAACTGGCGCGCCGAGTTTGAGCAGGAGATGAAGCGCGTGCGCGAGAGCTACGATGACCGCGTCAAGCTCGTCCTCGAGCGCGAGCAGCAGCTCAACGAGGAGCGCCTTAACAACCGCCTCCTCGACCAGGCCATCGCGCTCAAGAAGGACTTCATCGCCGAGGTGCAGAAGCGCGTCGAGGAGGAGCGCGACGGCCGTCTCGGCAAGCTCGATTCCCTCTCGGCCGCCGTGGCCGATCTCGAGAAGCTGACTACCGGCTGGAACGACGTTGTCGACGCCAGCCAGCAGACGCAGCAGCTGCACGTGGCCGTCGAGGCCGTCCGCGCCAGCATCGACAACGCGCAGCACCCCCGCCCCTTCATCCGCGAGCTCGTTGCCCTGAAGGAGATCGCCTCCAGCGACCCCGTCGTCGACGCCGCCATCGCCTCGATCAACCCCACCGCCTACCAGCGCGGCCTCCCCACGACGTCGCAGCTGGTCGAGCGCTTCCGCGGCGTCGCCAACGAGGTGCGCAAGGCCTCGCTGCTGTCCGAGGACGCCGGTGTCGCCAGCCACGCGTCCAGCTACATCCTGAGCAAGGTCATGTTCAAGAAGCAGGGTCTCGCCGCCGGCGACGACGTCGAGAGCATCCTGACCCGCACGCAGACGCACCTCGAGGAGGGCGACCTGGACGCCGCCGCCCGCGAGATCAACGGCCTGCAGGGCTGGGCCAAGACGCTGAGCAAGGACTGGCTCGGCGAGGTGAGGAAGGTGCTGGAGGTGCAGCAGGCGCTGGATGTGAGTTCCTCCCCCCGGAATTTGAACTGTGATTCGTGCTAATTCTTCCAGGTCATCTCGACAGAAGCGCGCCTCCAGAGCCTGCGGGTGGAGTAAAACAAGAACCGGCGGATATCCTTCTCCTTTGTGCTGTTACATCCGGCCCGGCCCAGAGTCGGCCGGGTGTGTTTCTAGATGGGCCCCAGGGAGGACGAGGCCTGTGTAAGACATAGCAATAGACTCGATGACTTGGGCGTGCACAGCGCGGGTTGAGATCAGTTGAGGTTTTGGTGATGCTGTTTGGATGACTAAGCGCCGATTTTGCATGTTGTTGTGGACTCGTCGATATCATGGTGGCCGGCAAACTCAACTACTGCAATCACGAGCGATATACAGGGGTTTGTCTTCATGGCCTGGGTTTATCGCTGAAACTATTGCTGATTCGAGGCAGTGACTTGGAGTATCCACGGGAATGCGCTGCCTGGTCCCCCGACGTCATCGGTCCCTTTCAAGTTCAGCTCTGCTTCTCACGAGACATCAGCTCAGCAGTCGACATCGCCCTCTCACCCTGACGACCGCATTCAACCCTCGACCGCAACATCACGTACCAAGACCTCGCTATTTCCACACATCTCCTTTCACCATGTCGTCGGCAACATTGCCCCCGGGGCGCACCTACGCCGACGCCCTAGCGACGCTCAACCTCCTCATACCCAATCGAGCGGTGACATCCCTTTTTGAGAAAAAAACCGACGACAAGGCCGAGGATCCGAATCTGCGCGCCCTTCCCGAGATGCTCGACTGGCTCCGCCGCGCTGGCTACTTCCAGTCCGATCTCGCCGCTCTGCGCTGCATCCACGTCGCCGGCACAAAGGGCAAAGGCTCAGTTTGCGCCTATCTGACGTCGATCCTCGCCGCCTCTCCGGCCGCCGGCAAAGTCGGCACCTACACGTCGCCGCATCTCGTATCTCCTCGGGAGCGCATCGCCATCAACGGAGCACCAATTCCCGCGGCGATGTTTGCGCGGTACTTCTTCGAAGTGTGGGACCGCTTCACGGCGGCCGCGCGGGCAGAGGGTGTTGACGCCGCAACGGCCGAAGGACCGACGACCAAGCCGTTCTTCTTCCGGTTCATGACCATACTGGCGTTTCACATCTTCATCAGTGAGGGCGTGCGCAGCGCCGTTATTGAGGTCGGCATCGGGGGTGCCTATGATGCGACAAATGTGCTGCCGAAGGAAGCCATCACGGCGGCTGTGGTGACGCAGCTCGGCGTGGACCATGTGGCCATGCTGGGCGATACCAGGGAGAAGATCGCGTGGCACAAGGCAGGCGTCATCAAGGAGGGCAAGCCGGTGTTCACGAGGCTCGCTGAGGAGCAGCCCGGGGTCATGACTGTTTTGAGAGAGAGGGCAGGGGAGCTTGGAGCCAGTGCTCTCGTCGAGGTTGCCGATGAAGATGTCCAAGCCTGGGGCGGCGTCGAGGGTGGAAGGCTGACGGGGGATTTCCAACGATACAACCAGGCCCTAGCCGCTCTGGCGGCAGAGGAGCATCTCGCCGTCCTCGAAGGCCGGACGCCCGCCCGCAAGCTGGCCGACCTTCCCTCAACCTTGACCGGCGCCATGAAGAACGCCGCGCTACGGGGAAGACATGAGGTTCTCCAAGACGCAAGAGGCGTGCGCTGGCTTCTGGACGGCGCACACACAACAGAAAGCCTCGCCGAGACGGCCCGCTGGCTCGCCTCCCAGGTCGCCGTTTCACCAAAGGCGAAGGTCGTCCTTATCTTCAACCAGCAAGAGCGCGATGCCAGCCGCCTCCTTCTGGGCTTCCTGGACGAGGTGCAACGTGCTGGCGGGCCGACGTTCGAGGCCGCCATATTCACCCGGAACGATTACACCGCCGTCGACGCGGTGCCCGAGGAGGAGCTCGTCGTGCAGAACGCGTGCCGTGACGCGTTTTCCGAAAGGTTCCCGAGCGTGCAGGCGGATGTGGCGCCGGACCTGATCGATACGGCGGCCAGGGTAACTGCTATCGAAGCATCGCTGAGAGGGATGGGACTGGAGACGGTGGCGCTAGTGACGGGGAGCATGCACCTTGTTGGCAACCTGATCAGGGTGCTGGAGCCTGAGGGGGACGAGTAGGGAGGCTTTCTTTGGGAGATTATCCAGTCCATAGCCGGCCCAATTTGACGGACTGAGCCCAGCAATCGAGGAAAGAGGGGACGTGATAGCGGTACGAATCGCAACGTTGGCCAAGTCGATGGACTGAAGGTTCCAACCCTTCCGTGGCCGAAAACCAATGGTTTGTGCGAAGAAACAAGGTCGACGGCAATGATCAATGTGCATTGTTGGAAACATCCCTGCGGCAACAAGGCAGAGGCCGCAGTGATAGTCAGCTGAGCATCTCTCATACCCAGGCACCTCCCGTCGGCCGGCCCCTGTCCCCGTCAAGCTCCGTCAAACACACACCGACCTACAGCGACAGCTTGATTTGTTTCACCACTCCGGACACTCACATACGGCATGGCATCCCTTCTTCGGCGATTGGCCTGGCCTGGCCGAGCATGGAAGCCACTCTCCTTCTCCAACTCCAACTTCAGGCAGATCCCTCTGGGCGAGAAGGTAGAGGAGGAGCTCCTCCCCGACTACAAAGCATCACGCTACTACCCGGCCATCATCGGTCAAGTCCTCAGGGATCGCTATCAGATCATCGGAAAGCTGGGCTTTGGAACCAGCTCGACTGTTTGGTTGGCGCGCGATATGGAGTCAGAACCTCTCGCATCACTCAATCTCATGCGACACGACGGCCAGCTGACACAACGAAAGGAACCGCCGGCACGTGGCATTGAAGCTTTTCGTGCACTCAGATTCAATGGGTGACCAGCTGGATCACGAGGTCGCCATGTACCAGCGGATTTCCGCGTCTTTGTCAAAGCATGCAGGTCGCAGCGCCGTCAGAGAACTTCTCGACTCGTTCGATGTCACTGGACCAGACGGATCCCACCGATGCCTGGTACATCCTCCACCGTGGGAGTCTGTCTTGACTTTTCTTCATCGCAACCCGGTCAGGAGACTACCCCCACCAGTCCTTGCCTTCGTACTCCGCCGCCTCTTCCTTGCTTTGGATTTCCTGCACACAGAATGCCAGATTATCCACACAGATTAGTATGATGGAGCTCTCTCCGTCCTGCCCCCTCCAAAGAAACGTGTGCTGAAGTGCTATGACGTAGATATCAAAGCTGATAACATCATGTTGGGCATCGACGATGACTCAGTCTTCAGCGCATTCGAGGAACAAGAGCTTCTCCATCCATCTGCGCGGAAAATGACGGAAGAAAAACCCATATATCTCTCACGCGAGCTTCAGATGCCAAAAGCCTGGGGTGCACCGGTTCTCTGTGACTTCGGCTCGGCCGTTGTCGGAGACATCGAGCATCGGGAGGACGTACAGCCTGATATCTCCAGAGCACCGGAGGTCATCCTTGAATCATCGTGGTCCTACGAGATTGACATATGGAATGCGGGTTGCATGGTAAGGGGCCCAACCCAACCCAGTCCCTCGGACGCGAAAGCTGATTGAACCTTACACATTCTGCAGATCTGGGATCTATTCGAAGGCGGTCACCTGTTCACGGGACACGATCCGGAGCATCAGACGTACCGCAGCCGAGCACACCTTGCTGAGATCATTGCACTGCTCGGGCCACTCCCACAAGCTCTGCTGCGCTCTGGTGCATCTAGTACCAAATTCTTCACGGATACTGGTAAGCTTGACGCAGGACTCACACCCATCACTACTCTTGCTGACCAGATATCCAGGGGATTTCCGTGCAGATTTTCCGCTGCCAGTCACAACATCGCTTGAGATGAGAGAAGACAGCCTTGAAGGGGACAGTCGAGCGAAGTTCCTCGTCATGATGCGCAAGATGCTGCAATGGGAAGCTTCGAGACGGGCCTCGGCGAAGGCGTTGGCCGAAGATGAATGGATCAAAGACAATATGTAGTATTCGGGCTGGATGAAAATGAGCTGAAATATGAGCCAAAAATCACGAAAGGGGAAGGATGAGCCTATGAGGTTGCTTGTAGCGTAGTACATCCCGCCATGCTTGGCTGCGAGTGTGACAATGGGACTTGACACAAATCTTGGGTCTTTCAGGTTCTGCAGTCAGTTTCACTAGATTGGTTTTAAACATGGGCACTTGAATCGGTATCAGTCTTTGTGTACTTTGGTTATGATTGTGTTGACTCCCTCTGTTGTCAACAGTCTGTAGGAATCGAAATCCAAAATCCCTCCCATCCGCCTCGGGGCAGGTCTAAACCCCCTTTGTTGTCTACAGTCTACAGTCTGCATTGTAATCCAATTGCTTGCTCTAGGGGGCAGGCTTCTCGGATTTGCGCGATTGCAAGCGCTTGTTGGTCAAACCAACTCAACATGAAATCCAATTTCCATCGCGTCAGCTCTGAGTCAGCTCTGAGTTCTCAAGAGCAGTGGTAGGCTCGACCTACTTCGCCTCCTCGAGGTCTCCACGGTCCGAGGATAGGGACTGGCGGTCGCACTCCTGGTCAGCTCCAGACTCCTCAGCAGCCTTGCGCGCTTCCTCCTCAAGCAGGTTCCAGTCAGCATCCTCGCTCCACTGGAGAGGCTCATCCTTCACGACCGCTTTGCGCCAGTCGTCGATCTTGTCAGCCTTCTCAGGGTTGTTGAAGATGAAGGTGTTGTCCGCATCGCGCCTTTTGACTGTGAGGTCGAGGATGTTCTCGAATGGCTCCATGGGGTCATGAAACTCGCACTTGTAGCTGACGTGGTCGCAGTACCAACAGCAGTACTCGCAGTAGTAGGCCTTGCAGTTGGCTGCTTTGTGACCTGGGCAGCGGCAGTTGGTGCAGAGACGGTCAGGGCATTGGGCCTTCTTGTGGTCTTGCTTGCCACAGTGCCAGCATCCAGTGCGTCTATCCAGACGAGTGTTCATGGTGAAGGTGGATATAATGAAGAGCTTATAGATGGGGGTGAGTTGTTCTTGGTGTCTTGGGTCCGGCCCGAGAAGTTGAGGTTGTTGATGCAGAGGGAAGAGCAGGAAGAGGGCGGATGGGAGCGGCGTACTTTATACGGCATGAGACTGCGACTCAGAGCAGTTTACAGTCAGATAGTTCAGAGAACTGCGAGTAAATATTCAAGATCACTTGCCTGCTAGCATCGTTCACTTGAAGACGATTCACTACAGTACCATTATTTGTGAGATGACACGGACAGGGAACAGTGGAAAAGTCCAAGCAATGATCATGGGGATCTGGCATCGCAAAGAATACTGCCCTACACAGGGGCGCGCAAACCACGCACAGAGAGTCGGTACATGGATTGACGGCGGTGAAACTGGAGATTTCAAACAATGCCTTTAGCCCCGGGCATAGTGCAAGCGCCTGTTGGTCCAACCAACTCTAGAGGTCTTGAGGACAAGCACGAACATTTGGAAGGGCGTAGAATTCCCGGATGGGCCCGGGAAGCATTCAGATGATAATTTGGAGGAGTCAAGGACAGGGCGCGGGACCAAAGGGTGTAAAGAAGCCGCTATTCATATGCAGCAGCTGGAGACTCTTATTTGCAGACTCGCGTCCCGGATTTTGATCTGTCCAACCGTGGCAAACTCAAGTTGGAAAACATGCCTCTTGACATGGACAGCAAGATCAGCCATCGGGTCTGCAAGCATTACAGAAGCCAGAGGGTCTATGTGTCAACCTTCCCACATTACCGTGACGAAGAGGTCTTAATCGCAGCGCATCACCCATCATCACATTATGAAGCCGACCGTCGCGGAGGAGGCAAAGCACTTGTACAGGTCTCCGTAAAAACAAAACCCAAATAGATAAGTACACCGACGCCGGCTGTCCAGCCCGCATCATATATCTTGCCCTCGACCTCACCACTTGGCAACCTCGCCGTCCTTGGGCTTCTGCATGCGCACAACCTTGTCGCAGTTGAGCAGGCACAGGGGGTCGAAGGCCTTCTTGATCTGAAGTGCGTGTCAGCGGGGTTCTTGGCGCACAAAAGGGAGTATGAGTTGACGAACCTGTCGCATCGCGTCGATGGTCGTCTCACCCAGCTCGTGGGGGAGGTAATCCCTCTTGACGAGGCCGACGCCGTGCTCGCCCTGGGAGGGATGTCAGCAAAACCCATACAGCGGGCGTGTGAGCTACTCACCGTGACGGTACCCTCCATCTCAATGGCCCGCTTGACCATATCGTGCACGACATGCTCCGCCCTCGCGCGCTCCTGGTCGTTGTACAGCATGATGACTAGCAAAAGTTAGCTTCATCCCCCTCCAGACATCTCCAGCGTACTCACTGTGGAAATTGCCATCACCAACGTGACCGACGATAGTACCAAACAGCCCCGCGCCAGCCATGGCCGTCTTGGTCTCCTCAATGATGTCAGGCAGCCTGCTCATCGGCACAGCCACATCTCCCGTCCAGACGTGGTCGCCCTCGCGCTTGACGGCCATCGTGCTCCACAGGGCCTCCTTGCGCGCGCTCCACAGCTCGTGCTGCTCGTCGTCGTTGCGGGCAAAGTCGAAGGACTTGCTGCCAGCGGCGCCGGCGAGCTCCCGCACCTGAGCGACCTGCTCCTTGACGCCGCGGTCCGTGCCGGCGAACTTGAAGAAGAGCGTTGGTGCCTCGGACCATGTGCGCGTCGTGTTGCCGGCCTGGTTGATGACGCGCATCTGGAGGTCGTCGAGGATCTCGACGGCAGCGACGGGCACGCCGGCGGCGACGACGCGGGCGACGCAGTTGGCGGCGTGGCGGATCGAGGGGAACGAGGTGACGGCGACGGATGTCGACTGCGGGAGCACGGTGACCTTGAGGGTGGCTTCCGTGACGAGGCCGAGGGTGCCCTCAGAGCCGATGAACAGCTTGGTCAGGTCGTAGCCGGCGGAGGACTTGCGAGGCCTCTGGCGTGTGCGGACGATGGTGCCGTCGGCCATGACGACCGTCAGGGAGAGAACCCACTCGCGCATGGTGCCGTAGCGGTAGGCGTTTGTGCCGCTGCAGCCGGTGCCGACCATACCGCCGATCATGGCGCCCGGGCCCGGGTCGGGGGGGAAGAAGAGGTTGCTCTTTGCGAGCTCGTCGTTGAGCGACTCCCATCCGACGGCGGGCTGAACGACGACGTCGAGGTCGTCCTTGTGCAGGGCGACGATCTTGTTCATGCGGCCAAAGTCGATGGAGATGCCGCCGCGCGTGGGGACGAAGTGGCCCTCGAGGGAGGTGCCGCCGCTGTAGCCGGTGACGGGGATGCGGCGGGCGTGGCACACCTTCATGACGCGGGAGACCTCGTCCGTCGTAGCGGGGAAGACGACGCAGAAGGGCCGTTCAGAGTCCTTGGCCTGGTGCGTCGACCACTCGGAGGTCGAGTGGTGCTCGAGGTCCGACGTGGTGATGCTGACGTTCTCCTTGCCGACAATGTTGACGAAATCGGTCCATGCGGCCTGGAGGTTCTCCTTGTTCGTCTTGTGCTCGGGGGCCACTGTCTTTTCGAGGGGCAGGGTCGAGGCCTCGGAGGGCTTGGGTGGGTAGAGCGAGCCGAGGTAGTAGGAGACGCCCATTGTGAAAAGGACGATGAAGGTGATGGAGCCGTTACGGGCGCCCGAGGTGCGCTCGCGCTCAATGGCGAAGCGCTCGCGCTCGGCGCGCTCCCGTGCCAGACGCTGGGTGATGCTGCCCATGACCTGGCCCTGGAACGAGCGGCCCAGCCGCTCCTCGTTGGACACGCGCTTCTCTGGCGGCTCGGACGACATGTGTCTGGCGACGGCGGCGGCGGCGGACACGGCGGTCGAGGGGCGGCGGGGAGCTCCGGCGCGCCTTGCGGCCAGGCTCATGGTCGCCCCGACGGCGGGGAGCCGAGCCATTGTGTGTGCGGAAGTCGGGGAGTCGGGATGGTCGGGAGGGAGGTTCTACAGGCTCGTGGGGTTTCGTTCGTTCGGGCCGTCGTCTCACGCCATGTGTCGAGGGTTCGTGATGAGGAGGAAGAGGAGGTGAGGGAGCGTTGGAGGTCGGATGGCGAGGAGCAAGTTGGAGGAAGCTCCAGGTCTTTAGCTTCAAATGTCGTGACGGCGGGACTGGAGCTTTGTCGGAGAAAAAACCGGGGGCTCCGAGTGCTGGAGCTGGGAATGTGGATTCTGGCCGCGGGCGGCGAGCAACGAGCGCCAATCGTCGCCGATGCGCTCCGAACGGCCCGGCTCAGTGGAAGCGGAGACGCTGGGCCCACTGGAAGCGCGCTGGAGATGAAGTACCCAGCCGCTGAAAGTGACTTGGAGCACCCGACCAGGCAATGGAGATCAGGGTCTCGCCGGATGCCGCCGTCCACCATGTCATCAACCGCACCCGGGGGAGAGCCCGTCTCAATGGAACCATTGGGGCAACCGCCTCGTTATCCTCGGGTATGCCAGAATCAGTCCAGACGTGCGTTGCCCTCGTCAGCCCCTCGCCAGTCATTGGGGCGCATCACGGTCTAGGCCAGGCGGAGGAGCGCCGGATCACCTCCGGGGATCTGAGATGCCATGGATGGATGGGATGCCATGAGGCGCCGTGCATATGCAGTGCAGTGCAAGCTGCACCCAATACAATTGATACGGACACTGATGTTCCAACACCCAACTCCCCTCCGTCCGGCCTGCTCAAGCCATCCGCCAGTCCGGGACCAGCTGCACGCTAAACGTCGGTGACGCCCCGTTGAGATGCGCCATGTAGGCGTCCAGCTCCGAGTCCCCGTCGATGAGCAGCGGCATCTCCCCGCCCTTGCCGTCCTTTAATATCCCCTCGACCCGCAACGCCGCCGCGCCCGGGTGCCTGGCCACGGCCGCCTGCCGCAGTTCCCGGATCGACCGTCCACCGAGCGTCGCGATCCATAGCGTCGTGCTCGTAGAGAAAGTCGACGTCGCGTGCAGCCGCAGGAAGATGGCCGTACTCGGCGATGGCACCGGGGCCGGAGGCAGAGGGGCCGCTGTCGGGGTCGGATCTCCGAAGCCTGAAGATGCGCCCATGAGTCCGTCCAGCTGCTGCGTCCGGGGATATGCCGTGGCCTGCTGCTGCTGGTGGTGTTGCTGCTGGTGGTAGCCACCGCCGCCGTACATCGATGACTGGCCGAGGTCTGCCCTGGGTCGCGGGTTGGTGTCGAAGAGGGCAGGCGAGATTTGGAACCGCGCCTGAGTTGTCGTCGCCGCATTCGAAGACGAGGGACCTGCCTGCACGACATGTCCATCATCATCACTCCCCTCCTCATCCTCCTCGTCGCCACCACCGCCGGACGACTCGGCCTTCTTCTTGGCGCGCAGGGCATCATCCCACCGACGCTTCATGACATCCCTTGCCAAGATCTCCAGCGCCTTGAGCTTGTCAGCGTGCGAGGGGTCGTCGGTGCCACCAGCCAGGACGCGCTGGATGATGGGTGTCCGCGTGGCCCATTCGTTCTTGAGCTCCGTCCACTGTCTCGCGCCAGCCTGCGTCTTGCTGTGCAGACCGCGCTCCTCGACGAGGCGGTAGAAGCTGGAGCGCAGCTCGCGCGTCTCGGCCGGGTTGACACCTAGGACGACACGAGCATCGGGCAGCGAGATGCGCGAGTTGCGCACGCGCATGCGCTTGGTGCAGTCGGTGCAGATGACGTCGAGAGCCAGCTTCTTGCCATCGTGGTTGTCCCTGCTCTGCCACATCTCGGCCTCGAGCGGCGGGAAGCGTCGGATGAGCTGGTCCTTCACAGCTTCCCAGCGTTCTGGTCCTGCGACCGTCTTCTTGATGATGGCCGCCTCCGTGCAGAGCTCGGTGAAGAGTGCGCGCATGGCGCTGTAGGCGTCCTCATCCAACCCCAGGATGGCCTTGGACTCGTCGAGAGTCAGCTCCGACGGGAACCTTGGCGGGCCCGCCACGTCGCGAGGCCGACTGCCCAGCGCCCGCGTCAGTCGCCGCGGCTTGTTGTGGCCTTTACCGGCGGGCGCATGCTTCTCAGGTGTCGGGAAGATCTCGATCGGGGGGTAGGGAGCTGCGGTGGCAGCGGCGGCCCGGGAGGTGTTTGTCGGTGCGCGGCCTCCAGCTCGTGTATTCGGGGTACTGCGCACGGCGGTGTCGTCCTTGTTCGTCTCGGCGTTGCCAGCCCTATCGCCGTTTCGTCCGCGCAGCAGCAGGTTGTGCTCCTGACGGACTCTCAGCAGGTCGCGCTCGCTGATTTCGTAGCCCTCGTCTTCGGTGATGATGCGGTGCATCTCCTTCTGGGACACATTCTGCTGCCAGAGCTCCTTGATCTTCTCGACGAGGTACTCATCCTTTCGGAAGCGGCGGTACCGCGCGGGAAAGCCCCATCGGCGGAACTGGTGCTGCAGGGCGCGTTCGCTGGGGGAGGTTAGCTACCTGGGGAGGTCTCAATGTGATGTCAAGGAGCTTGGGCGATCGCGTCGCGTCTTGGTGGGGAGCTGGAGCTGGAGCTATGTACGGTGGGCGACGCCGTTTGTGCGGTGGGCGGGCGGGGGTCAAGCTTGGGTAAGGTAGAAGCAAAGTACACACCTTGCTCCAAAGTCGTGGTGCTCCTTCATGTATTCCGCGATGGCGCGGAACGACAGACGATCCTCATTGTAGAGACGCTGGCATATCTCCTTGTGCTCCTCCCACTTGTAGACCATGGTGAGGGCTGGAGGGCAAGATGGTGGTAATGGCGACTGTTCTGTTTGGCTTCTGTGTGAGACGTAGAAAGTGTCCATAGTGTTTCTGCAGTCTTGTCGAATCAGCCAGCCGGAGGCCGTACTGTGTGGGCAGCCTGTGTTCTCCCGGATTGCTTTGTCGTTTCGCACTGTGGTCTCCAGCTCACCCCATCCCGCCTATCGACAGTCACCTTACACTCACTCCCACCTGCGACAGAGTCCTCAATTCATGTAATAGGGAATAGCAAGCAATCAGCTACGGAGCTCTGCTATAAAATCCAATCGTCCTTCGTT
The DNA here is from genome assembly GCA_020746995.1 of Plectosphaerella cucumerina. NCBI lineage: Eukaryota > Fungi > Ascomycota > Sordariomycetes > Glomerellales > Plectosphaerellaceae > Plectosphaerella > Plectosphaerella cucumerina. The sequence continues at coordinate 6,233,941 of JAGPXD010000002.1, forward strand.
GACATTGCACTTGCCAAGTAAATCAGTTGCTAGAAGCCCGGCGATCTGTGAACCCCTCTGGCCAGGCCGACTGCCACCGTTGGACCTCGGCATCTCACGGCTGGGAGACTTTACCCCATCCCCGTGACTTCAACCTCACCTCCTCAAGACTCCGTCGACTTACACCAGACAACCATCCTCCAGCATCACATTATTCAACTTCATCAGTGACAGACCTTCACACTCGAACCTCTACATACCGTGATCACAGCCTTTACACCGTCACAATGCCACCAGCCCTCCCCGACAGCTACACAACCCTCACCCTCCCACACATCCGCCTCGCCCACCATCCCTCCTCCTCCCCAACCGTCACCCCCGTCATAATAATCTACCTCGACCGCCCCAAAGCCCGCAATGCCTTCACAACCCCCATGTCCCAATCCCTAGTCCAGGCCGCCGACCTCCTCTCCTCCGACCCCCGCGTCCGCGCCATCGTCCTCGCCAGCTCAGACCCCTCCAACCGCTCCTTCTGCGTCGGCATGGACCTCACCGGCGACGCCGGCGACGCAGACGCCCTCCGCCAGGGGTCCCGCGACGCCTACCGCGATCCCGGCGGCCGCACGGCCCTCGCCTTCCATCGCTGCGACAAGCCCATCATCGCCGCCATCAACGGCGACGCCGTCGGCGTAGGCGCCACCATGACCCTCCCCGCCAGCATCCGCATCGCCTCCTCCTCCGCCCGTCTCGGCTTCGTCTTCGCCCGCCGCGGCATCGTCCTGGAGGCCTGCTCCAGCTTCTTCCTCCCCCGCCTTGTCGGCACCAGTCGCGCCCTCCATCTTGTCACCACGGGCGGCGTCTACCCGGCCACGAGCCCGCTCTTTGGTGATCTCTTCAGCGAGGTCGTTGCCCCGGACCAGGTTCTCCCCCGCGCCCTCGTCATTGCTGAAGAGGTCGCCGCAAAGGTGAGCGGCGTCTCTGCCAAGCTCAATCGCGAGATGATCTACCGCGGTGCCGCCAGCCCGGAGGAAGCCCACCTGCTCGAGAGCGCCCTGTTCTACGATCTCATTAAAGGCCGCGATAGCATGGAGGGCATGGTCAGCTTTATGCAGAAGCGGGACCCCGCCTTTGAGGGCACAATGACCGACGACGCTCCCAGCATCTACCCCTGGTGGCAGGAAACGGATCTGAAGCCCAAGATATGAACCGGCCATGTATTATTAGACTGTAGCGCAACCGAACCCCCGGTCCTGATTCATCAACTTGTAGTAGTACTCATGCATCGTGATCGTTACCCAACTCCCCTTACTGCACACTCAACACCTTCGTCCTGTTCTCCTTCTGCGCCTGCATTGCCGCCACCCAGCGGCCCGTCTCGGCCAGCGCCCGTTCCGGATCCTTCTTTCTTTTGAGGAGGAAGCCCTGGATTGCGGCTGGTGAAAGAACACCGTCAGGAATCTTCTTTCCAAACTCGTCCGCCACCCGCCGTAGCTCGTCCGATCCCTGCTGCGCCAGAGCGCCCTCGCCCGCCACCCCGTCGATGATGTCCCTGCTGTCACGGTCCGCGGCGTCGCCGGCCCCATCCGTCGTCAAGGCGGCATCCCGCTTCGCCTTGGCTTCCCGTGCCGCCCGCGGAGGAGTGTCTGCCTCGTACATGCGCTCGAAGAGCTCTCGAGCCTGAAGACTTGTGGCGTTGGCGAAGGCCACCTGCAAGTCTACTCGCCCTGGTCGAATGAGCGCTTCGTCAAGCGACTCGGGTCGGTTGGTGGTCATGATGAGCACTCGGCCCTCCTGCGAGGCCACACCGTCGATGGCATTGAGCAGTCCCGACAGTGAGATGCCCTTTTTCTCGTCCCCGTTTCCTGGACCGCTCCCCTTGAGCGCCCTGGCAAGGTCGGCCACCTTCCAATCATCCTTGTTGCTTGGTCCGCCACTGCGAAGGCCTCTTCGTCCGCCTTTCCTGTCCGTGGCGGGCTTCTCCCCATTGGTGGCTGGTGTGGTGTGTCCGTTGACAAGCTGGTCGCCGTTCTTCTTTGTCTCGGCAGGTTTAACATCGATTTCGTCCTCCACTTCGTCATCCTCAACCTCCTCCACAGGCCGCTTGAGGCCGGCGGCGTCAATGTCCTCAAGGAGTACGACGCAGCGCCTGGGCAGACTGCTGAACAATGTGCTCAGGTCCTCCTCGGTCAGGTTGGGGTCCAGCAGGCTGATGACGTAGATATCCAAACCAAAGACACCGGCGAGCGCAAAACTCAGACTCGTCTTGCCCGTACCCGGCGGACCGTGGAAAAGATAGCCTCGGCGCAAGGGGATGCCGCGGTTGGCGTACCAGCGGGGAGTGGCTGGGTGCAGGTACTCGTTCATGTCTGCCAGGACGGCGCCCTTCTGGGAGGCATCCAGGACAACAGTGCTGAGCGAGCGAACAGGGCGGATGGCGATGGTGTACCAGTTGCGGGCGTTGAAGCGGCGCAGAGAGTTGGAGGGCAGCGGACGCTTGATGGTGGTGCGGGCAATGTGGTCACTGTAGTGGTAGTCCTTGACGGTGCGCAGAAGAGCCTTGATAGGATCGGTGGAGCGGCCGAAGCACGAGATGACGAGCATCTCCTCTTTCTCGACACGGCCGTTTCCGCCCTGGTCGTCGACGACGGTCTGCTGGCGGCGGTGGAGGCGGAAGTATCTGCCGCCGCTCCAGAAGCCATGAATGCCAACGGCCGGCACAAAGCGTGGAGGCGCCTTTGCGCGTTGGTTGGAGAAGTTGAAGTATTTTGCGTCACCGCCGCCGGCGATGCTACGCAGCTGAAGAGCTTCGAGTTCCTCCTCCTCCTCCCAGGCTGTCTGGGCGACTGTCTCGGCTGTAAGGCTTCGCGAGCTGGTGACGAGTGGCTGGACGGCGAGCCACTTCATCATGTGTGTGTAGATCTCGTCCGAGCTGGCCACATGAATCGACGACATGAAGTGTGTGACGACGAAGGCCGTAACTGCCGCATACAGCTGCCTCCACATGCGACTCAAGGCCCAGGCGGCGCCCACCAGCGTGAGGAGCAGCGTCGGGTCGACACCGAGTCGGGCGCCGAAGACCTGGTTGAGCAGCGTCAGTGTGCGTAGGATAGGGGAGAACTGCCCGCCGAGAAGGGGTCCAAGGGCGTCGAGGGCGGGACTCCCGGTCCTGCCCATTCGGTGCGACGCGGGTGATGCGGTGCACGCCTCCGGTCCGACGGAGGACGTGGAGTCGGCCATGGTGGCGTTTGGCATGCCAAAGAGGCCGTCGAGAAAGCTTTTAACGTCCATCTCGGGCCAGGAAACGTATGTGGAGGGTGAAGTCTTGTTCTTCTGGTACCAGATAGTAGGTCCGAACCGGTGACTTTATGCGCGCCGGGCAAACTTCACGCTGAGGGAAACTGTTGCCTGGTGACAAGCAGTCAGACCGGTCTGCGAGCACAGCCAATCCAAGGACGCCTGAAGATGCTTGCACCCGGTAGAACGGCCGTCCACCGTGATAGCCGGTCTGTTCTGGGCGCGGGCCGGAGCGCGTCCGTGAACAGCGTGGGGGTGCACAGAAGCGACGGGGAGAAGGCCGTTGCTGCGGTCCTCGGGACGCAAGATGCAGGTTTCCAGAGGTCTAGGGTCAGGGTATCCACGAATGTTGGAGATACGGTGACACAGGACGGTTGTGCAGTGCCACGGCGTGCTGAGGTTTGACAACAGTTATTTCGAGGTCGGGGATGCAGGAGACTTTGTAGTCGGGGAGTCATGGGCGGTCAAGAGGACGTCAGCGCTGGCGGGCAGGCGGCGGCCTCAGGTTGGCCTCTGAATGGGACTTTGGCCACCTGCCAGTCCTAGGCTGCCTGCCAAGTCCACGCGGCACATCTTTCTGACGTGCAAAGGGGGTGCCTGCCTAGGTGTCTGGGTGTGTGAAAACACTGTCAGGCACGGCAGAGAAGGAGGTGGCGAGTTGATGGATGCATGTTCCATGGAACTGGGCTAGCAGAAGACGGTGCAGGTGCAGTACGATCCATACCAGTCCGCTGACGGGTCTCTGGCTGCCTGGAGCTAGCTCGGGTTAGCACCTCGATTAGTCACCATCACGTGTCCAACAAGTAATGCTCCAAGGTTGCGGTGCAGCCTCGAGGCCCCGGCCTTGTACGACGACTGCTGCAAATTACACTGGTTCCTTCAAAGTGCTGATTGCGGCTCAACTTGAAGATCAAGTACTTTGTCAGCCTTGTGCTCCTTCCCCTGAGGCTCAACTGAACGTCCGACTTCACCCTGTGATATAATCTCAAGTCAAGTCAAGGAACAGTTCAGGAAAGGCGGGGAATGCATCTCTGTCCTGTTTCGTGACCGAGAGAAGGCAACCACAGCCCCCTCCACTTCCAGCCAATCCTACATGCAGATCTTCTGACCTGTTTCCTCATATCGTTGCCGGACTATGCTATCGACACCCTCGCCATGTCAGCCTCTCTGTTCTAGACCCCAATAACATCACCCCCTCCCGCCGCAGATATGACCTGTCATTGACATTATGACCGTCCTTGACCTGTCCAGCCGTGTCCCGTGGGGAGATTCCAATCCAGGTTCGGTGTCGGCCCCTGTCCCATGAATCGAGAGCCGCTGCCAACCGCGTTATCCTGCCCATCGTCGCCCCCATCCTCTTGGCCAGCCTCGTCCTCATCATATTCCTCTTCGTCGTACTCCCCTTCCTCATCGTAGCCGTCCTCGTCTTCATCGTACTCGTCCGCGGGCACGGCGAGCCCCAACTGCGAGTCGTTGCCCTCACCGAAGCCAGCCGCTGCCATGAGGCTCGTGGGCTGGCCCCCACGATGACCTCTCAAGCCATCGTCAAGAGCCTCATCCATCCCATCGAGATCCTCTCCCCCCTCGTCGTCCTCGCCGCTCTCTCCGCCTTCCATGAGGTCTTGTTGGAAAGAGAAGCCGTCGGGCTGAAACGAGAAGCCAGCAGGCACGTACATCTCCGGCCGCGCCTCCATCTCCAGCTCCTTGCCTTTGCGGCCGGGCACACGATACTCAAATGCCTTTCTCCTATTCTTGGGCATTTTCCAATTCTTGCCGTAGATGGTCCGCATCTCCTCTTCGGTGAGCTTGAGGTCAGGCACGGGGAGCCGCGTGGCTGGCGCGCCTGGTGGCGGTGTCGTGTCGCGGATCTGGATGATGCCGCTGTACTCGTCGTCAGATATCTTACGTCCAAACTGAATCGCCATCATCTTGGTCTTCATCACCGCCTTGAGCTTGGCCCACGTCGGCCCGTGGAACCAGCCGCTCGACATGTGGCCGCACTCGGGCCGCACCGGCGATTCCTCGACGATCCGCACGATGAGCGGGTCCGTAATGTCGCAGATTTGCCAAATCTTGCTGTCTGTCCAGAAAGCCTTGCCGTCGAATATGTGGCTCTGGAAGTTGTCGCCCATCGGCTGCCGCTGCTCCGTGCGGATGCTACGAAGGCTGTGCCACGTCTCGCCCGCGTATCCAGGCTGCAGCTTGCGCATGTTGAAGATGAGCGTTTGGTACTTCCTGTACTTGGGGTCTGTCCGCGGATCCACTCCGTACTTGATGACCGCGTCGCGGAACGGCCCGCCGCGGAACTGGTAGCCGACGTAGCCAGCGCAACGCTTCACGATATGTGCGTTCTTAATCTTGCTTCCGAGAGCGTTGAGGAGAGACCGGCGCGTCCAGATCGGCCGTTCCTCCATCAGCTGCCTGCCGAGCTGGATGCAAGTGGCCATGTCGGGGTCCGGTCCGCTGTACTCGAATTGCGGGCCCATCGGCACCGGCTGCTCGTCGGCGCTCAGGAAGTAGCCGACGAGGTTCGGCATCTGTGTGTTAACCAGCACCTGTCCTCCCATCTGATTGATCTGTGGCCGGACATAGGGATTCTGCGCGTAGCCGTAGTTAAATGGCAGCGTGTATGACGACCACGTTGGTGGAGGGAGAATGTCGATATCGGTGTCTGCGCTCAGGTCTGTCCCTGGCCGGAACTGGAAATCGCGTATCTTGGAGACTATCCAACAGAGTCAGCAATGTGGGGGTTGAGGGATCAGGGAGAGGACGTACTGTCGCCAGACATGATTTTGTCCTGGAAGTTCTGGACAAAGGGAGATTCCTCCATGCTCCAGTGGAAGTCAGCCAGGCCTGCACCGGTTAGTATGGAGTGATGTGCCAGATTAGTTGAAGCATACCTCGGAAACGATGCACGCCTTTGGCTATGCCCACTGCTTCGACATGGTAGCGGTCGACATTGTCCTGCATCTTCCTCCTCAGAACCTTTGGGTTGTCAAGTCTCGACTGCGAGCAGACTTGATTTTGGGGAGCCTCTGCGTCCGCCATTTCGATTTCGCCTTCGAAGGGGCCATTGGAGCCCCTCTTACGCTTCCTTCCTGTACGCTTGGGTACGACCACCTTTAGCACAATATTGTGCGCCGAAGCATGGTGAGACATGATGGGCCTCCGGTTTGGGCTGTCTGGGTTGAGATAGAAGGGGATCGACAGACGCTCAAGATCCATGATCTGTCAAGGGTCAGAATAGTGCCTCGAGGAAGGAGAGGGGTTGGGGGAAACTGACGTTCTTGAAACTTGAGATATTGCCAAATGCCATCTGGGCGCGGTCCAAGTTCATGACAACCATGGGGACTTCAACCGCACCGATGACACGCTTGCTTACTGGGTAGCTGGGTGCCGTATTCTGGTCGGCATCCTTGTCCGACTGGCTGTTGTTGGAGCCGCTGCTGGCGATGGACTGAACACTACGCCGTCTCTCGTTGTTGCGGGCTTCAACAATCCGGGATTGCTCTAGAAGCAAGGGATCCAGAGGAACCACGATCTCATCATCTGGAGGGGACGACTCCGGGGTCATCCCGGGCCCGTCGGCGAAGGAGCTCATCTTGGTGGCGACGGATTCAGTGCTGTGCTGGGCACAAATAGCGGGTGTGAGACGCGCAATGGGCCACACAATGCGAGTTGGGACACTCAAGCGTCTTCCATGGTTCCGCTGGCGAGATTGAATGATTTGCGATGACGAGGCTGCAATGTGGCGGTCGTGGCGGAAAAACCATCGCAAACCTCCACAAGATGAGAGGAAGCTTGACAGGTGAACAGAGAGAGATGCTCACCGGCTCGGTGAGTCACAGTGCCAGCCGTGTCATTTCCCCACGGCCCACCCCTCACAACGGCTGACCCGTGATGCAGTGCAGGGCTGGTCCAAGCGTCGTCTCCACGCACCTACCAGGAGGAGCGCTCCAGCCACTTCGGGTAGCTCCTAACAGTACTTGCCTAGTTCTGCCTATTGTCCCGATGTTGAATACCTCTGCAACACGGCCACCTCCTCATCATCATCCACTTTGGAGAGCTTCCACATCCCAGCGGTCACCCCCCCAGCGCATCAACGCGGCCTGTCTATCCTTCGACCGACAGACCGGTCTCCATCTCGCGGCCGCATCTCCTACAGCCCTTACCTGCGCGTCCCATCACTGCCCGACGCAGTACCCTTTCGCAAGACCAACAAATCAAGCCCCTCCCGCGACACGGACCCGTCACCCACCACGTCAACCTCAACTCATCAGCGCCCGTGCCAGCTGCGTTGCTACTAGTACCGTGCCCGCCTCCGGGGTCCAGCTACGCTCCGGCCGTTTTGGAGGTCAGGCAAGGTACCAAAGACGCAGTACATTGGCTGGGTTGTGCCACACCCTGGCCCCGCAAACAAGTGCAACCTCGATCCCATTTCCCGACAACACCACGCAGCTCAACCTCCACTACCTTGACCTCATCGGAGCGCTGCTGTATCTTCCTCCTCTTCCTCTGCCGAACGACTGGCCTCATATCACGTCTCTCGCCTCGTTTCCCACCTCCTCGTCCCTTCAATCGAATGGGCCTGCAGCCTGCACCAGCCCACGCCCCGACCAAAGCCCCGACCTCTGCCGAGTCCCCCTCCTGACAATCCCACCCGCGAACCGGTTCAATCAAGCCATCGCCGGGGTCTACAACAGCTGCCCAAGGACAGCGACACGGGTCGGCACGAAAAAGCCCATCACGGGTCGCACTGCCGTCAAACTCGCGCCTCCACGCCCGAGTCTTTTGGTGGAATAAGCGGTGTCAACTACGTCGTCGCCTTTTCCCCCAATCCAGCCCCCGTCGATCCCTGCCCTTCCGACTGTTCGATAATCCCCGACCTTGTGGAATCAGCCCGTTAATCGATTCCACTTCGTCGTGCGAGATTGCATTTTCGGATTCATCGCGCCCGCGCCCGATCAACCACGCGCAACATCGGAAATCATTCAACGTGACCCCGTCCTGTTGTTTCCTTACCCCACCGCTCGGGAGTCTCACATCTCGATACCGTCCACCACCACCCCACAACACGGGACCTTCGTCCCTCAACCATCAAGATGAACAGGTTCAGCCAACGCGTCAAGGTATGTCACCTTTGCTCCTCTGTTTACGCTTGCACGGTTGCTGACCATCCTTCCACAGGCTCAGTTGTCGCGCAACAAGGACCCGAGCAAGCCCAAGAAGAATAAGGACCCGAAGGATGGTAGTGCCTCGCCTTCGTCTGTGGGCTCTGGTCGCGAAGCCAATCAGTCTCCCGTCCTCACGCCATCTTCGTCAACCTCGACCCTGAACGATATTCGCAACAAGCCTCTGCCCCCTAACAGCGCCGGCGAACATGGCGCCCTGAACCAGCCTTCGCCCCTCGGCGCCCAACAGAACGCCTCGGATCGGTTTGCATCTGGCCCCTCGCCCGCCGGCGCCAACGGCAGCAGCACACCTGGACGTCTGGGTCCTCTGCCACCTACCGTTGTCATCAGCCCAAGCGCGCCCGTATGCCTCCGCCACCGTCTCCCGCAAACTTCCTCTGCCTCTTGCTAACCCTGTTACCTACAGCATGTGCCGCCTCCCGGTGCCGCAGAGACGATGCCGCATGATCTGGCTCCCCCCAAGGCCGGCGCCAAGTCGCTCATCTTCGACCGCCTCCACCAGACGCCCAAGGACGTGCCCGAGGGCCTGAGGACCCCCAAGCGCCAGCACTCGTCGCGCTTCGACGTGTCGACGCACCGCGAGCTGGAGAAGCTCCCGGGCTTCCACGAAGTCACGCCTAACCGCCGCCAGGACCTCTTCATGCAGAAGATCGACCAGTGCAACGTCATCTTCGACTTCAACGATGCTAGCGGCGACATGAAGTCCAAGGAGATCAAGCGACTCGCTCTGCACGAGCTGCTTGACTACGTGGCCAATAACCGCCAGGTCATCACCGAGCCCATGTACCCCAAGGTCGTCGAGATGTTCGCCAAGAACCTGTTCCGACCCATCCCGCCGCCCCTGAACCCCCAAGGCGAGGCTTTCGATCCGGAGGAGGATGAGCCCGTGCTGGAGGTCGCGTGGCCGCATATCCAGGTCGTCTACGAGTTCTTCCTCCGCTTCATCGAGAGCCAGGACTTCAACACCAACATCGCCAAGGCCTTCATCGACCACAGCTTCGTCCTGCAGCTCCTGGAGCTCTTCGATTCGGAGGACCCCCGCGAGAGGGACTTCCTCAAGACCACGCTGCACCGCATCTACGGCAAGTTCCTCAACCTGAGGTCCTTCATCAGGCGGTCCATCAACAACGTCTTCTTCCAGTTTGCCTACGAGACGGAGCGCTTCAACGGTATTGCCGAGTTGCTCGAGATCCTCGGCTCCATCATCAACGGATTCGCTCTTCCCCTCAAGGAGGAGCACAAGATCTTCCTTACGCGGGTCCTGATCCCTCTCCACAAGGTGAAGAGTCTGAGCATGTACCACCCGCAGCTGGCCTACTGTATCGTGCAGTTCCTTGAAAAGGATGCCTCTCTCACCGAAGAGGTCGTTCTGGGACTGCTGCGGTATTGGCCCAAGACAAACAGCACCAAGGAGGTCATGTTCCTCAACGAGGTCGAAGACATCTTTGAGGTCATGGACCCTGCCGAGTTCGCCAAGGTTCAGGAGCCTCTGTTCCACCAGCTGGCCAAATCCGTGGCTAGCCCTCACTTCCAAGTTGCAGAGCGCGCATTGTACTTCTGGAACAACGAATACTTCTGCAACCTCGTCAGCGACAATGTGGAGATTATCCTGCCCATCATGTTCGCCCCGCTCTATGAGAACTCCAAGGGACACTGGAACAGGTATGTCCCTTTCGGCCAAGACATTCAGCCGGCAAACTGACCACTTCGTTCTAGAACTATCCATGGCATGGTTTACAACGCCATGAAGCTCTTCATGGAGATTAACCCGCAGCTGTTCGATGACTGTTCCCACGAGTACACCGAGCAGCAGAATGGCGCTGCCGCGAGAGAGCAGCAGCGTGAGAGGAAATGGGCCTCGATCGCCGAGCAGGCAGCCCAAAGACGCGCGCTGAACGGCGCCGCGGATGCGCCCCGTACGCACACCCCCACTCTGTCCAAGTTGGATGAGGACGACGGCACTGAAGATAGTCAGAAGCGCCTTGACTCTCTGAACCTTCAGGACGGCCGGCAACCAGGACCGGAGGCGCAGAACTCGGTGAGTAACCCTTCTGGGCAGAGTTGATGATCGGCTTTGCTGCACCACTATTGGCCCCTCGTAAGGCCTCCACATGATCACCCAGTTAACCAAGGCAACCATAGGGCTCGGATCTTGATGATGCTAGCGACCGGGACGAAAAGCTTTGATTTCAGCGCGGACAACTGCTAGACGGTGGACCCGACATTCCACTGTTCCAGGGGCTACGCATTGTCGACCATGAACTGGGTCGAACCGATGATTCCGGACGCAGCTGCAGCCTCGGAAGAGGGGCGCCGCGCGCTTTTTCTTGACAAGGAGTACACGGGCCTCTGGGCATGATAGGAAAATGACGACTTTCAACGAAACAACAGAGGCCAGACCCCCTCTGCTGGGCATTCTTAGCTTTTCGCCTTCGCCTCTCCCCCCTGCCACGTGGCACGTCGTTTGACGCTTTATTACTTCGACATTTTCGCATCGCGGTAGGAGGGGGTACCCCGGTCTCTCCGGGCGTGCGCTGTCCGCCGCGTCTCTTCACCCTGGCCTGCCGCGCTTTTGGTGGCAGGGGATTGCCTTTGGTAAAAAAGCGGGGTTTGGGGGGGAATACATGGACGAGAAGGGGAGGAAGGGAGTTTACAGCGTTTTTGGGAGGGCCACTCTCACCGATGTGTCTCTCGGGGGCGTTGTCCGCCTTTTGCGGTACTGGCTGCCTTGCGACGTCCCGCGGGGGATGATCCTTTTGCGAAGCATGCAGGCACACAAGCTGGAGGGCAACTTTTTTCTCTTGGGTCCGCCTTTCACTGTGATGTCACTTTTCTCAGGGGCCGCAGGGCTCTAGATGAGGGAGTTGACGGCGAGGAAGGGGGGTTGAGAGATGATGGGGACGAGTGGCTGGCTGGATGGTTTTTCTCCCGTTAATCAGCTTTATGTAGACATGAATGAGAAGGCGTAAGCAACATGGAAACGCATGGGTAGCGGCAGGAAGTGGTGAGCTCTGATTGCATGTCTGGGTATCTATCGGGGTCCTTGCCTGGCTTCACCAGCCGCGGCCCCTGTCGTAGCCTCCTCCCCTTCCTCCGCGTCCTCCGCGGTGACCACCGCGACCGTACCCCTGGTAGGACCCCTGAGGAGCGTCATGCTGCTGCTGCTGCGGTCTCCAACCTCCAGGCCCGGCCATATGAGGCGGCGGCGGCGGGATCCAGCCTTGTGCTCCCCCCTGTTGCGGTGGAGGGGGTGGTGGTGGTGGCCACTGGCCGTTGAAGCCTTGCGGAGGCGGCGGAGGAATAGGGAACTGGCCGAAGCCGCCCATTGGCATCGGTGGTGGGTGCGGGAATGACGGAATGGGACCGTGGATATGTTGATGATGCGGTACCGGTGCTGGGGGTGGCGCTGACGGTGTCCGCGAGGGGTTGTGGTAAGAGGACGACTCGTGGCGGCGCGAGCCGGAGCGGGAGATGTCCTGCCCCCTGGGCGAGGGGCTGCGGTCTTGTCTGCCGCGGTAGTTTCGGTCGCGAGAGCGTGAGCGAGTGCGAGAGCGATACCGCCGCGGAGGAGTGCGGGAGGGGGACCGTGATCTGCTGTAGGATCGGCGGCGGGGACCGCCGTGTCGTCCGGGGCTGGGCCTGCGATCAAGGCTGGGAGAATCGCGAGAGAGCCTTCTCCGCTTGAAGGCGGGAGGCGAAGGGCTCCGCGACGAGCGTGACGGGCTCCTCGATAGGCTGGGCGAGCGGGATGTGTCGCGGCCGCGGCTTGCGGGACCCAGCTTCGCCTTTTTCCGGCGCTGCTTCATCTTCTCGCAGAACTCGCGCGACCAGCCATAGTAGGTCTCTCCGCCAATGACATCGCCGGTGATCTCGTCAACGACGACGCGTTCGCCGAGCTCGCTCAGTTGGATATTGGGTTCGTCCTCGTCGCGTGGGCCGCCGCCGCGGCTGTAGATGCGCTCGACATCGCGGAGGAGGTCCTTGACGGCCCGGGCGAGGACCTTGTCGGCCGGACCAGAGGCGAGTTGGAGTGGACGGATCATGTCGGGGTGCATTGGCTTCGTCGAATTGGGTGTGAGGTGCGGCAGCCAGTTCGCGGCGGGCAGGTCGTACCATGCGGCCGAGGGATCTCCGTGCACCGAGGGGAGGATGTACGGCGCATCCTTTCCGGAACGTGCGGTGGCCGGGGCCTGGTGCTCGGCTGTGTTGCTGGCACCCTTGAAGACCTTACCGCCGAGGGGCGCCTCGCGGATTACGTCGCGCAACTCATCGACGAAGCCGGCAGGGAAGTGCCTCCGGTCGTCCCAGAGGTCGACTAGGGTCTCGAGCTTCTTCGTGTGTTTCGGGCAGTTTTTGAAGGCAGCGGCGGAGTGCAGCAGCGCGGGCAGGTTTGGCTGGAGCTCCTTGGCGAAGGCTTGCTCGTATTCGCGGACGGATGTGTGGTAGAAGATGTCGCTGAGGATGTACAGCACGTGTAGACAGCGGCGCTTCGGCGAGGGCTGAGGCGTCGTCTTGCCGTCTCCGGCGGCGAAGGAGCCGGACAGGGCGACGAGGTACTTTGCGAGGGCGGCGATGCGCGCGGTTGAGGGGCGGATGTTGGTGAGGATCCAGCGCTTGCATTTCTATGTGGCGGGGGAGCAGAAGAGCGGTTTCAGTCTCGGGGCCGGGCGGTAGGGGGATCTTTGTGTCTTGATCTGGGGGGCATGGCGCCGCGGGGTCTGGGAGGGTTTGCAAACCTGGACGTTGGCGGGGGAGCACCGGGCGATGGCGTCGGCGAGGAGGGCGTGGAAGGACTCGATCTCGGGGCGGGTCAGAGGCGTGGGGTCCTTGCGGAAGAGGACGGCGCTGAAGTTGACCTTGGCAATGGCCAGCTCAGGTGTCGACATTGTGTGCGGGTGCGCGTCCCCGGGGGGTTGCGGGTGCGTTGGGAGAGGTGTTGGTGGAGGAGGTTGTAGCTGCCTGGAGATGAAGCTTGAAGCTCTAGACTTTTGGGTGCGGTTGCGGAAGGTGTTGTGCTGACATAAGCGTGGTTGATATCGGGCTGAAAGCTCTCTGTTCTCGGAGGAGGATGCATTGAGCGTGATTCCACACAGAAAGCGTTGCAGTTGTTTTTCAGATTCATCCTATCGAGCATTTAAAACTATCTTGACTGCGTTGGTACGCTCCTCTGTTGCCGGGACAAGACTTAGAGCCAGTACTCAGGGAGTGTGAGATATCTCTCCGATGTGGTAGATGACCCAACTTGAGTCGTCCTCGTTGCTTCACAAGGACTTAGTGCTTTGGGGTTCACTTATCCCATAGAAGCGTATCGAGCCACGTGCCGACTACTCTTGAGTGTCTTTGACTGCGGCAGGGCAACCTTAGAGACCACACAGCGCAGGGAGAAGATCTGGAAGTGGTGTGGGTGATGCATTCGAGCTTTAGAGAGCGCGGGCTCCGCCTCTCATCGTGTTGCCTAGGACAGGATTGCCGGAATATTATAGTACAGAGTTCGTGATATGGACATTATCAGCAACAGGGCCACCATGCCCTCATGATCGAGCCAGTGCTTCCCCAACACGGATCACGAGAACCGATCCCCCTTTGGCGCCTTGAACTGCGCCGTACTCTCGTATTTGCTCTTCTCGAGGACGCGCTGGCCTTCGGTGGCTGGGGCATGGCGCGTCGGGGCCGGGTCTGCGCTCGACTCCTGGCTCGGGGACCCGGCGACGTCGGTCCGCGGCGGTGCGGCGCCGTTGCTGTTGCCCATGGTGGAGGAAGAGCCGGGGTGGTTGGGCACGTTGTCGGAGTATTCGAGAGAGTCGGCGATCTGCTTCTTGCGGCGCGACTCGTCGAGACGGGCCATGCGGTCGGCGTTGATGCTCTTCTTGGCGAAGTAGTATGCGCCGCCACCGGCTGCGGAGAGAAGCTGGGTCAGCTAGGGGGAGGACGCAGAAGAGAGGCAGGGGCGGGCAAGCTACGCACCAACACAGAGAGATCCCCAACCCAGCCTGTCGCGAGAAATTCTGTCAGTCTGTTCGAGCAGCGCTAATTGCGAAAGGGGCCGAAGGTCGGCGACAGGGGCGGCCTACCAGAAAGACTTGATCTGCAAGGGGAGGGGAGATGTTAGCTGGGAGTACGAGGGCAATTGGAGTACGAGGCGGCGGGGAGGTACGCACGTTGTTCATGATGGCAGTTGTCTGCTGAAGTGTCCGGTTGGTTTGGTGGTCGACTGGAAAGGATCACGTACGGCGCAGGTCGAGAGGATGGAGGAGGGAGATGTTTGAGGGTCGCATCTCGAAAATGTTCGCGGGACCTAGAAAGAGTGGAAAATGGGGTGATATCACCGACTTCTCCCGCGCTTGTTGGTCGTCGCTGGCCCGTGCCCAGCCTGTCATCGGCCGCCGTTCCGCTACGGACAGCTCCAGGTCCCTGTGGCAGGCCCGCTAGCGGAGCTCGGTTAGTGTTCAGGTGTTCCAGGCGCAGGAACTGAGCAGGCTGACTGACCAAATGCATGTAGGTTATGAGCAGACAAGAATTCAGAATGCCTGAAGTAAAGTAAATAGTCTACCTGCTGATCTGAATGATGAAAAGAAATGGCCTGGGCTTCAGATTGGATTATGTTCTCTTGAACAAACTGTGATGTCGATAACCCTGCTGTACTGGGCTGGTCGCGGAAGTTGGCTCCAGGTTGCCCCGGGTCGACCGGCCAGGCGGCCCACGCAGGTCCGGCGCTTGTGGGGCCCCAGCCATCGGGACACGGAAGGCACAGCCCAGACGACCTTACCTCAGCACAACACGACAGTGGGGCCAGTCCCTGTATTTTTAGAGAGCCGGCGGGCAGTGACGTTGCCCAGCGCGAGCTTACGACACTGGCAGGGCACCACTTTCCTGCACAGCACACACAGCACTGCACGGCCGTGGCGCGGGGCCAGACATGAGACCTCCACTGTTACGTTGAGCCCTTCACGCCGCTACAGGACTTGACTCTCCCAATTCCCGGCCGACAGCCCAGCCTCGGGACAGATCAACAACAACACCCACATACAACGCCAGCCTGGCAATCTTCACCCTCTGCCGACCGCCCAGAGATCGGCTTCCTACCTCCCCCGACGAGCGCCCTCTCTGCGCCCCCCGGCCGCCCACAGGCTGTGCCACCTCAGACTACCTACCCTCCCGCCCAATGCCGACTCCCTAGGCACCAAAGAACGAAAGCCACGCGAGCCGAAACCAAAACGCAACAGCATGCTGAGACCTCCAGTCCCAGCACCACCGAAACATTGCCAGCGTTCTTTCCTCCCTTACCGTTCGCTCCGATCACTTCGCGCTCCTCGACGCGCCATCGACCTCGCTCGCTTTACACGCTCGACCTGTCGTTGCGATCAGCTGGTAGCATCATTGAACCGGACGTGTTGATGATCTTGTCGTGCGGATGAACCTCTCGTGACGATCGTCGTGTCCGTTCTCTCCGACTCGCCAACCCACGCAGACGACAGACGACGACAACCAGGGACAGGTCTGATGGGTGTAGACGCCCTTAATAGCCAGCCTTTTTGCCATCCGTCCTCCAATTCCCATCCGCCATCACCATGGCGTCTCCAGACCAGAACGGGCCTGACGGCTCGTCGTTGGTAAGTCCAAACCTGCGCACACCCCGGACTTTACTAACGTCCCTTGCGCAGAAGCCAGTCTCCTCCTTGCGGGCGAAGTTCGAGAACATGCAAACCAACGACTCCGCGCCGAAGCCGCCACCACAGGGACCCTCGCCGCCTCGCTCCATCTCGCCGGGCCCCAAGCCTGACCGGCTTCGTGAAGTTAGGGCCTCCGAAGCCAGAACCTCCCAGGAGTCCGTTGCTAGGACTGGGACTCCTCCCCCGGTTCCCAAAACGAAGCCGGAGCGGCCACTCTCCTCGATCCACCTGCCGGTTCCCTACGATGAGCCGGCCCTTCGGTCCCCCGGCCGCTCGCTCGGCCCCCCGCCCCCGCTGAGCCCGAAGCCGGGCTACTCGGCGAAGACGCCGGCCGTCATGATCGAGCCCCCGCTATCGCCGCCAAAATCGCAGTCCTTCCGACCCCATTCCATGGACGCCCATACACTACTCAACCCGGAGTCGAGTACCGCGCCTTCCACGCCCTTGGTGCCGAATAGACCGTTCAAAATTCCCAGCAGGAGCTCGACACCCGTACTGGAACCCCGCCGGTCGCCGCGGCTGATAGCCTCACAGCCGCCTTCACCACCGCCCCCGCGCCGGTCTGGCGAGATCCGGAGAGACTTGGGGAAGCAGCCGCCCCCACCTCCAGTGAGCAGAGCTGATCGGCCTCTGATTCCGGCCCAGCCGCGTGCCTCGATGCAGCTGGAACAACAGAAGATCCCCATCTTGGAGCCGAGGCAGAACATTAGGGTCGAGACCTCGCCTTTCAGCAGCCCACCAAGTAGTCCTGGGAGCCCTGACTCGCCGACGCCGCCTCTCCCAACTCGTCCGTCACAGCGTCAGATCTCGCCGACTGGCCGCCAGCGGACAAGGACATTGGATACCACCTTCGAGCCCCCTCCCACTCGCTATCAGCAGCGTCACGTCTCGCCCACTGGCCTACAGAGGACAAAGACCATGGATGTTGGCTTCGAGCCTCCTCCAAAACACCACTCCATTATTGGCCGCAGTCGCGAACCAGAGCCATTGGCTCCGCAGAGACAGAGGATCACACCGCAGATTACTGGTGAAGAGCGGCCCGCGATGCCCGCGCGGCCCTCAGCCATATCGGAGACGACGCGTCCAGTTCCTGTCAAGTACTCGACCATGAAGCCGCCGCCGAGACCGCCACGCCTAGGTCTTTCGTCAATCACGAATCCAGACTCTGCACCGCCGCCAAAGCGCATCGTTTCCACGCCAACTACGCAGATTCTGCCCCCGCCGACGCGCGTTCCTGGGCGGTCAAACACCGTGGTTGACAGATCGTCCGATAGGAGCATCGTCCCTGATCTCCGAGCCAATGCGCCGATGGCAATCGCGCCGACCACAGCCCCTATCCAAGCTCAGGCACCGCAACCCAAGGCCGCCGAGTCTCAGGGGTCGTCATATCCTGATCCATCCAATGTCAACCGCCGCCCACCTCGCATCAAACAGGGGCAGCACGAGATCGCCGCCAAATACGACACCAGGGTGTTCGACGTGTGCGGTGACCTGGTCTGCACTACGGGAGCCCTCACCAGGGTCTGGGACTTGCAGGACGGAGAGATGCTGATGAGTTTCGCCCACGGCGAGGGTATCAAGGCGACTGCCGTGGCTTTCAAGCCAGGTGCCAATGTTGACGAAGAGGGCAAGCGGATCTGGATTGGAAACAACGTCGGCGAGCTGTTAGAGGCCGATATTGCGACCCAGACGCTCATCGCAAAGAAGACAAACGCACACACACGACACGAAATCATCAAGATTTACCGGCACTTCAATGAGCTTTGGTCTCTGGACGAAGGCGGCACCTTGGTCATCTGGGGACCTGACGAAGAGCTCACCCCCAACTTGGACGGCCCCCCGAGCCAAACGTATCGGGTCCCGAGGGGTCATACTTTCTCCATGGTGGTCGGTGACCAGCTGTGGCATGCAACAGGGCGCGAGATTCGCGTGTTCGCGCCCACCATGACCGGCGAGACACAGTTCCAGGTCCTGTTGCGCCCTCTGCAGGCGGAAAACGCTGGAGAGGTCTCGGCTGGCACGCTGATGCGGACGCACCCCGGTACGGCCTTTTTCGGCCACATGGACGGCAAGGTCAGCTTCTACAACACGAAGGACTACAGCTGCCTGGGCGTTCTCAACGTCAGCAGCTTCAAAATCTCCGCCCTGGCCGGCGTCGGTGACTACATGTGGGCCGGCTTCAATAACGGCCAACTCTCCGTCTACGACATGTCGCAAACGCCATGGATCGTTAAGAAGACATGGATCGCGCACGAAAACCCCATCATCAGACTAGTGGCAGACACATCAAGTCCATACAGAGTAGACCGCCTTCAGGTCGTGTCTCTAGGCGCCGACAACATGGTCCGCGTCTGGGACGGCCTGTTGCAGGACGACTGGCAGGAGAGCTTCATGAAGGCGCAAGAGCCGTCATATTGCAGCTTTGAGGATCTCAAAGTCATGTGCATGACCTGGAACGCTGGAGCCAGCACCCCCCACAGCCTGCGGTATGATGATGAGGATGCGGCCTTCATCCAAAACCTGCTGCAATCAAGTGACTCGCCAGATATTCTTGTCTTTGGCTTCCAAGAGCTCGTCGATCTGGAAGATAAGACGGCCACTGCCAGTGAGTACCTCGACGATGAACCTCAATTTGATCATCATGCTGACATCCGCAGAACGATTGTTCAAATCCAAGAAAAAGGAGGGTTCGGACCAGGAGCGCATGAGCCACCAATACCGCGACTGGCGAGACTTCCTCATGAAAAGTCTCGACGACTACATGCCGGGTGACCTCTACCACCTTCTCCACACTGGAACTCTGGTCGGCCTCTTCACCTGCATCTTTGTGCGGGCCTCAGTGCGCGGGCGCATCAAGAACCTCAATGCCGCGGATGTCAAGCGCGGCATGGGTGGCCTACACGGCAACAAGGGCGCCATCGTCGTCCGCTTCCTCGTGGACGACACGTCCCTCTGCTTCATCAACTGCCATCTCGCAGCTGGGCAGTCCCAAGCCAACAGCAGACACAACGATGTGGCAGCCATCCTGGAGAACCCCATCATGCCCCCGGAACGCGACCCCAACGTCTGCATGGACAGCTTCACAAGCGGCGGCGACGGCACAATGGTGCTTGACCACGAGCTGTGTCTCCTCAATGGCGACCTCAACTACCGCATCGACACAATGTCGCGCGATACGGTCGTCATGGCCGTCAAGCAGAACAACCTTGCCAAGCTGCTGGAACGAGACCAGCTCCTCGTAGCCCGCCGTCGCAACCCGGGATTCCGCCTGCGCGCCTTTGAGGAGCTGCCCATCACGTTCGCGCCTACGTACAAGTACGACGTTGGCACGGACAACTACGATACGAGTGAGAAGCGCCGCTCTCCCGCCTGGTGTGATCGCCTGCTGTACCGCGGCCGCGGAAGGATCAAGCAGCTTGACTACCGCCGCCACGAGGTGCGCGTCTCTGATCACCGTCCCGTAACTGGCCGCTTCACCTTTACCGTCAAGCGTATCGAGCCGAAGGCCCGTGCCAAGGCGTGGATGGACTGCCAGGTCGGCTTTGAGGACCTGCGCGCCGCAGCGGCCGTCGAGGAGAAGTGAGTTGCAACCCACATGATGATCCGATCCAGGTGACTGACAGCTTCACAGGATGGAGTATTTCACCAGAACGATTGGTTACGACGTCGCCACGGCCAAGAGCCTGGTCAAGACGCAACGAGATCGCAGCCCTAGCAGGGCGCGAGGATGAGGGTGGGTGGGTGGTAACGGGGCAAATGAATCATGGCATGTCGGCGCTGGGGCGGAAGGACGGTAGGGGGGAAAACGGGATATCTGCTTGATAGACGAAGGATCCACGGCTCTTGCTTGCCGCGATTGGGTAGCGGGAGTTGGCTGTGGTTTTTAGACGGGCACAAGTCCCCTGACGAGGGTAGAGCTTTTGATGACACGGGAGCGGGAGGCAGCGAAGCCAAAAGACATGTTTCACGAGTTTTCAACGATGCGGTTCCGGGCCCATTGATTTGCATTAATCCCCCAAGAAGGGGGGGAGAGTCTATAAGAAGGGCGCGCTGGAGGGCGGCAGAGTCGCCCAGACGCGCAGCCACGAAGGAAAAAAGGGGGCGGAGGACGTCGCCAGGCGGCGTCAGTGCCCAGGGGTTGTGCTGTGGGGCCGTTTTTTTCATCGTCTATGCCATGTGCATCTCTCTTCTTCTTCCAACTTCTCCACGCAAAAAAAAGAAATTCCTCTTCAAGCTCTCCCCTCACAGGTCCAGAAGGGCCTGGGCGCCGGGCTCGCTGCATACGTAGATGACGTCGTGCTCGTCGGAGAAGCCGTTGAACTTTGTGGCGGAGCACTTGGTGTAGGCGCCCATGTCCTCAAAGTAGAGCCAGTCGCCGACGTCGAGCTCGTGACCGAAGGAGATGGTCTCGGTGATGCGGTCGATGCCGTCGCAGGTGGGGCCCCAGACCGAGTAGCGGGTGCCGCCCTGGCCCTCGGGGCAGGCGTTGGCGGCGGGGTGGTCGTAGAGGGTGCGGGCGCCGGTGCGGAGGACCTTGGCGACGGGATGCTGGTGGTCGAACATGATGCTGGAAAAGTTTCCGTAGAGGCCGTCGTTGACGTAGATCATGTAGCTCTTGCCGGCATCGGCGGGGGCGGCGTCGGGCTGGGCGTCGACGGTGCGGCGGGCGATGATGTTGCAGGCGATGGTGAAGGCGGCCGAGACGTAGTAGCGTCCGGGCTCGGCGATGATGCTGACGTTGCTGCTGGATGGGAAGTACTCGTCCAGAGCGTCACGGAGCATCGCGGCCATGTCCTCAAAGGTGTCGCCGCAGAAACCGCCGCCGACGTCGAGGGTCTTCATGTCGAAGCCGTAGCGGCGGGCCTGCTCAAAGACCTCGTAGGCGTCGTAGACGGCCTTGTAGAAGGCCATGGGGTCGGAGGCGCCAGAGCCGACGTGGAAGCTGACACCGACGACGTTGAGGCCGAGGTCCTTGGCGGTGGCGAGCAGACCGTCGGTGGTCTCCTTGGCGGCGCCGAACTTCATGCTGAGGCGGCAGAGGCTGGACTCGTCGTCGGTCATGATGCGGAGGAAGAGCTCGGCCTCGGGGTAGAGCTTGGCGATCTTGTAGAGCTCGTCGGCGTTGTCAAAGGTCATCTGGCGGACGCCGTGGGCCTTGACGTAGCGGACGTACGAGTTTGTCTTGCAGGGCTGGGCGTAGATGATGCGCTCTGGGGCAAGGCCCATGTTGAGGACCTGCTCGATCTCCCACTTGGAGGCGCAGTCGAAGCCGGTGCCGAGGGCCGCCAGCAGCTGGAGGATGCGCGGGTCGGGGTTGCACTTGACGGCGTAGAAGGGCTTGACGCGGGGGAGGTTGCGCTTCCAGCGCATGTGCTGGCGGTAGACCTCGCCGAGGTCGGCCACGAAGAAGGTATCCTCCTCGCCGGGCTCGCACAGCTCGGTGTCAATGCTCTCGACGCGGTGGCGGAGAGCGTCACCGATGAGCTGGCGGGGGGTGGGCTGCTGCGCCAGCTGCTGCTGCTGCTGAGGGTGGACGTAGCCAGTGTCGTCGTTGCCGACGGGGGCTACATGGTGTTTGACGGGTGTTTCGCCGAAGCGATGAGCTTTGACGTTTAAAACGTCATGGTAGCTAACATCATAATTGATGGTAGCGGGGGCGAAGTGCTCAATGGCGGCCGTTGCAATTACCATAGCACAGGCTATGCGAGGGGATCCGGGTTGAGGGTTGGTTGGGTGGTTGTCGACGTGGGAGTCGTCGGCGAGAGTTGGCGAGAAAGGGGTGATGTGATGTTGATTTGTTTTCCTGGGACGCGCAAGCGGGTCTTAGGGGGGTCGGAAGCGATAGCAGGAAGTTCCTTCGGCTATCTGGCGAGGCCTCCTCGACTCTCCCTCGTGCAGAGGAAGAGGCGCTGCCGTTGTCCTATGCGGCAGCTGGTCGGGCTGTTCGTTGAAGTGAGGGAAGTGGTTGGGCCAAGTGTCGGACCCGAAGAGGATGTCGTGGATGAGCTTAGGCGACCTCAGAAGAAGGTGGGGGGATGTTGTTGACGATGTGGAAGGTCTTGCGGACGCTGAAATCTTGGTCACTGACGAAGGTCACGGCCGCGGGAGCCGTGTTGGAGGCGGTGCCTTTGAGCGACCAAAGGCGAAGTCGGGATTGGGGAAGAACGGAATCTTCGCCAACGGGAAGATCTGGAGAGGTAGAGTGTTAGTGGAGGCTCGGTTGGGTCATGTTTGGTTGGCCAGCGGGTGATTGCGTATCGGTTCGAGGGGTTGGTAACGAGGTAGGTAGGTTGGTAGGGTAAGAGTCGGGGCTCGCTTGGGAGATGCGCCACAACTTGACGCGGTGTTTTATGGCAGCTGACAGGCAGAAGGAGCCGGTATTTCACCAAGCGACTTTCGTGCCTTCCGGCCGAGTTTTCTCGTTCTCGCTGGATCAAGCTTGATGCCGAGTGATACCGAGTCCTTCGACTCTGTTTTCGAGGCGCTTCTCGTTCGTGTGCGGGAAAAGGGCGGCGTCGAGGGGGTGGCGGGGCAGGTGGCCGTGTCTCGTGATTTTCTTCAAGCGGAACTTACCCTGAGAGGTTGTGGTTTTTTTTTTGGGCTCGAAACGAGCAGAAGGCGTGATTGAAGGTGCAGATGCTGTAGACGTGCTGAAGCTTGCTGTTGCGCGAGGTTGCGGGAGCGGTGAGGGTGCTGCGATCGGGAAAGGGGCGTCGTGTTCGCGGGGGGTGGAGGGGAGTCGTAGGTTTTTATTCGGGCCAGGGCCAAAATCTGCATCGGGCTGGTGCCGAGCTTCCAGTGCCTGCCTGTCTTCCAATGCCAACTTAAATTTGGTAAGCACTCGAACCCGACTTGACGCTGAAGGTTTATTATTAGCGGGGCCCTAGGCCCCCTTCCCAGTGGACGCAGCGCTGAACACTGCTGGCGGACTGGCCGGTCTGGGCCTCATCATCATCGCCCCTGCCCGGAAGGCACCAAAGCGGGTGGAAGAAGTGGGGACCTGTGGAGGCCCCGCGGCCCCTCCGTGGATGTGCACCCGCTGCCCTGAACCGCCTGCCCGCCTGCCCGGCCTAAAAGTCACCGGTGTTTGTTCCATTTCTGCCCACCACACAGATTTTTCGCCCACCTCGACGGAGGACACGACAACCACCTCGGCATCCCCTTGTACCTTGCCACCGCTCTTTCGCCCCAAGGATACTTGTTCATGATGCGCGGCCCCCCCTTGGCTGCGTCCAACTTTTCGCGCCTGTTCCTGGGGCCTGTGACGAAGGCCGGCTTTTGGTACCCAATCGCCGATGGCCCTGGGCCATCCGCCTTCCTCACTACGGTTGTACTACTGCGCCCTGGACCCAGATCGCTCCCCCGGCTCTCCCCACCACGACTGCCAGCGAGCAGCACGCGAGCGACGCTGGCGGGCGGGTCGTCCTCTTCGTTGGATGAGGTCGTTGTCAATGCTCACCGTCGTGTCGAAGCCCTGCTCGACTGGGTGGCCTCACTTTGGGGAGGGAGCGGTCAGAACTGCCTGTTGCAGGGGACTGAGTCGGCCATGCTGAGGCGAAGCAGGGCGGCATCGTCGGTGTCAATGGCAAGAGACTGAGCACGCCACCCAAAGGCCAATGCTGGGAGCTTCCGTTCAGTCAGACCGCAAGTCTCCCTCCCAACCTCTCGCACCGACCACGAGCTCCATACTCGTACCCAGGCTGCTGCCAGCCTCCAAGCTCCCTCCGACGCGTCGCCCAAACGGCTCACCCGCAGCTCGGCAGACATCGGGAAATCCCTCATTCAAGCTTCCGGGACGCCTTGACTTCGGTCCGTCTCTCGTCAATGCTTTCGCTGGTGTATCGGTAGCAGGCGGCCTCTGACACGGCAGTGCTGTGGTCACACCGCTGCTACTCGTAGGCATCTCGCCCGGGACAGCCTCCTTGTGAGAAAGCAGGGAATGGTCCTCGGGCTTGAAGGAGATGTCTGATGCGCCGTCGCCCCGCCCAGAGGCGCGCCGGCCGATCGCGAACCCGGGTGGCGATCGGGAGTGGTTGGATGACCGGGCCGAGAGTCCCCGACCATCAAGAGTTTACCACGGACCGAACCGTCTGCAACGTGGTGTTCAGAAAGCTGCTGATGTATTATTTCTAGCTTTCTTCGTCCCGGCTCGCTACTATCGCACGTACATCCTTTTCGTTCTCTCGATTTTACCTCGTACACGAACATGGTGTCGGGCAACAATGTGACAGATGCTGCTGGGGTTCAAGCTTGTTATGGATCGTGCATCAAGCAAATCCACAACCAAGTCTCAGCATCCACTGTTACATGTTGATCCCGACACTGACATCACACATGCTATTTTGGCCCTCTTCAGTTTTCCGTTTCAGGGACAGGCACTTATTCGGTGACTTCCTGACAGCGCGCTTGCGAGCGTCCGTTGCGACGGCTTGGGTTAGGTCAAACCACGGCGCGCAACGTCTCTCAGCCTCAGAGCTCTGCGTGGGCAGCCAGCAGTCGCTTAAGCTCACGCAGAGTGTCGGCGCTCATGGTCACGTTGACTGCGCCCTCGAACCCGTTGGACGTGGCAACGTCGGGGTTCGGGTAGTACCAGGATGCGATGGCAATAATCGCATACACAACCTATCTTCGTCAGCATCAACAACATGGCCCAGAGAGACAAGGTACTCACCACCAGCAGTGCTCCCTCAAGCCAGTTGGACTCGCCGTCGCGCAGGAAGTTTCCGACGACCAGGATGGACAGCACCAGCAGGCAGACCATGAAGATCTCAAAGTTGAGGTCCATGGGCTTGCCCAGCGCCCAGCCGATGAGGACCACCAGGGGCCCGTTGAAGAGAGCCGTCTGGATGGACGGGCCGAGGCAGTGGTACAGAGCGACGTTGATGACGCCGTCTGCTTCTCGTCAGCATCTATGCAGCACATCCAGGATACAAGTCACTCACCCCAGGCCTCATCAATGGCCGTCAGGTGCTCGGCCGCCTTCTCAACCAGCGGCAGCAGGATAAGACCGAGGAACTGGTCGGGTACGCCGCTCTCAACGACGTGCTCGATCTTCTCAACCAGGAACACCAGCAGCAGCGTGACCAGCGTCAGCGAAATGACGATAGCCACGATGGCCTCGGTCATGGTGAACTTTGGCTTCTCCATGTCAGCGCCGCGGTCTGCATCGCGGTGCTCGTCGTGCTCGATGACCTCGTCGAACAGGCTGTGCTGGCTGCTGGCCTGGTACCAGATGTACAAGCCAAAAGCGATGATCAGGGCAATAGACGTGGCCTGGCTGATGCGCAGCACGTCTTCCTGCAGCTTCCCGACGGTGAAGCGCTCGTGCAGCAGGCCGAAGCCGGGGAATTCAATGATCGTCTCCGACTTGAGAGCCGAGTAAAAGGCGCTGGGGATGAGCAGGCCAAAGGCGGCGACGAGCAACAGACCCGTGCCAACCTCCGACACGATGGGATGGAAGCGCTGGCTCGCCTGGCGCAGGCCGCCGAAGAAGAAGCAAAGGCCGAGACAGAGCAGGAGGTTGGTCAGGATGCTGCCGAGGATGGCGGCCTGGATGATGGGGATTAGGTTGCCATCTTCGGTCTCGGGCTTGCCAGGGCCGGGGCCGACGTGCACGGGCGTCTCGTGTTTGACGATGAGGATGGTGAAGAGGATGATTTCGATGATGGAGCCAAAGGTCGTCTCGATGAGGATGCCGGCGACCTTGGGCATCTTGCGGGCGAACTCCTGGCCGGCGAAGCCGAGTAGGTTGGCCGTGGGGATGACGGCGATGTAGGCGATGGCAAACTTCCACAGGTGCAGGCCGGGCAGAAATTGCAGGATGAAGGCGACGGGGACGACGGGCCAGAGCACGTTGACGAGCATAGAGGCGGTACAGGAGCTTCGCCAGAGGACGGCGAGGAAGTGACGGATGTGGAAGCCGGAGCGGCCGCTCTCGCCCTCGTCATGGTGCTCGCCGTGATGCGGGAGCAGCGGCGCCGACTCGCCGCTACCGTGGTTGTTCGAAGGCATCTTGCTGGCTGGCTGCTACTGCTGCCGTGCTTCTTGAGATACAGGTTCAGCAGGTTCGCCAAGTATTACGACCGAAAGGTGAAGGAGAGGAGAGATGAAAGCTTCCCCTCACCGGTCTTATACCTCCGCGGGCTTGCTTCAAGTTGACCAACCACCCGCTCGACCTGACACCCCCGGACGGCTCGAGGTGGCGGAGCAGCCAGGCTAGGCCAAACTCTGCTCGCCCCGGGGCAACTGGGCCTCTGTCCCACGTTCCATTGACGCTCAGCTTGGCAGGGGTTTGGCTGGCATTGGGACGCGATGAGGTCAGTGTTTCTGCTGGCTTGGGGGGAGAAAAGCAGGAATTGGGTGGCCTTTGGAGGTGGTTGCAGCCGCCCGATCGGCAGATGGATGCATCATGATCGCGTGCACACCACCTACTTTGCAGCTGCGTTGACTTGCAGAGATGCTTCAACCCATGCATCGTCGCCAGCATGCTTTTTCAGATTGATTCAGTCCCGTCGCCGACCGCAATGGCTTGACTATTGCCCAAAGGAGTTGGTGTTCGAGATGGTCGCTGCATTTCTGGCGACAGCTCCATCCCTCACGAATATACCTATCGACCACCTCGCAACTTGGAAGAAGCAAGACGAGCTAATTATGAAGTCTCATGTCCTCCTACTGCGGGCTGGGTGTCAGAGTTCATATTGAACTCCTTAAGATTCGCGGCTCTGGTCTCTTTTTCACGTCGAGTCTCACTTCTAATGCAGCATGGTCAAGGGTCGGCAAGCCAGGTGTCGCCCTACATGATCTCCCAGTTGACATCGCTCACCGGCGGCATCTCTCCCCGACTGATGCTGAAGCGCCCAATCTTGGTCAGATACCGCCTGTCCCAAGCTCCCCAGGCAATCTCCTCGAGGATGACGCCGTGCACCGTCTCGCCAGACTTGTACAGGGCCACGGCATACAGCCGTCGCCACCACAGCGTCAGTACCTTGAGCAGGTCCAGCATATCGTCGACGTTATCTTGGAAGGAGAAGTAAAAAGGCGGGTGGTCAACCTCCATCGCCGTCGCGCAGTCGACCCAGGCGCGCTTTGGAGGACCGGAAGCCTCCGGCGTGTCCCTCGAGGTCATGACCACTCCCGCCTGCCGCACCGACACGCTCCCATCGCCGTTGATGATCCAGGTAGCCACCGAGGGGTGATCCTCCCGAACGACGGAGCTGAGCGACGGGCTCATGGTCACTCGGCCGCCCCAGCCCGGGTCCCTTGCCACGGGGAGCATGGTGCCCTCACACAGCCGGCGGAGCCAGATGGCGAGAAGCGGGCGGACGGGCCTACGCCGTGGCGGCACGCGGGACATTGTGTCGTAAAAAGGCGCGCCCAGGGCGGCGGCCGCCTCGCGGAGGAACTCGAGAGGATACATGTCGTGTACAAAGACGGAAGGCTCCAGTCCCGCGGCGAGGTTGTCGCGGTACCAGCCCGTCACGCCAAGG
The DNA here is from genome assembly GCA_020746995.1 of Plectosphaerella cucumerina. Classification (NCBI taxonomy): domain Eukaryota; kingdom Fungi; phylum Ascomycota; class Sordariomycetes; order Glomerellales; family Plectosphaerellaceae; genus Plectosphaerella; species Plectosphaerella cucumerina. The sequence continues at coordinate 6,261,562 of JAGPXD010000002.1, forward strand.
GCGGACATGACGGCCGGGGCGCGGTTGCGAGACGAGCACTGACGCAGGTTGGCATTGACCAGGACAGCCATGGGCGAGGCGGTGCTGAGGGCGTTGTCGAGGCCGGTGATGCCCTGCACGTCGAGTAGATCCCTGACGGCGGGCGGGTAGGAGGGGTCGTTGCGGCCGGCGCCGAAGTCGGGGGCTGGACGGGCCATGAGGGCGCGGCGGTAGGCGAGGTCGTCGCTCAGCGGGACGTCGGCGGGGGCTTCATTCCAGAGATACAGCTTTACGTCGTTGGCAAAGTCCATGAGGGAGCGAAGCGGTACCGGGGCGCCCCATCTGTCGGTGAGAAGCTCCCAGGTACGTGAGCAGAGCTCGAGATCCGGGCACAGGGCACACTCTTGCAGGGTCCAGAGGGAGGAGAACCAGGTACAGGGCTCTACGCCGGCGACGTCTCCTGTGCTACCATCATGGCCTTCGATGCGGGATATCAGCTCGGCGCGAACTGACGCAGCGGCGACGGCATCGGCGAGGGAGGCCTTGATGAGGTTGGCGTCTCTCGTGGATGTGGCGAGGAGGTACCGCAAGCCGAGCCACTCGAGGGCAGCGCGGACGCCATGCCAGGACTCTACGTCGTGGAGCCAGGCGACACAGTGGGTTGCGCCGCGGAAGATGGAGGCCTGGTTGGCGATCTCGAGGCGGGCGCGCTCCCCGCGGTCCTGGGGGATGCAGAACAGGTCGAGCCAGACGTAGCGGGAGCCGAGGCGGGGGAGCTTGTCGGGGAGAGAGCGCACGTCGTAGAGCTTGTTCTCCGGGACGGGCCAGGGGACGCCAGGAACGGGGGCGTCGGTGCGGGTGCGCCAGCGGCCCCAGGTGTGGCTCACGCAGAGGTATGGCGGGCGGGAGGGGAGGTCGGAGACGGTGATGGTGCGGCGCTCCTGGGTGTCCCAGAGGTGGTAAGGCCCGACGGCGAGGTCGGCCGAGTCAAGGGCGGTCGGGGCGGCGGACCAGTCGATGCGACCCGGGTACGGGGGTGATGTGTCCGATGGGTTCCGGGCGATGGCGGTGTAAGCGATGCGCTGGAGGAGGCACTGGGAGGCTGTGAGACGGCGGACGATCTGGAGGTTCTTGACGCTCGAGGGGACGTGGGGGTACCATGTCCGGGGATGCATCTCGGAGAGGAAGAGGCCGAAGCAGGATGAGTGGTAGAGCGAGGCGTCGGTCATGGTCTCCGGCCCGGAAGCCTTGCGGGCCTCGAGGGGGTCGTCTCGGGTCTCGACGGCTACGCGGGCGTCGATGAATGACTTTGCGGCGGCAGGTAGGGAGGGGTCGCAGTAGGCGGCCGTCCACCAGGCTTCGAGGAGGGCGAGGGAAGCGGCCTGGGGACGGCTGAGGCTCGCGGCGAAGGAGGTGTCAGAGTGATAGAGGTTGCGCAGCTCGGCCCAGTCGGCGACGGCGGCGGCCCAGCCCCAGAGGCGGCGCTCCGGGTCCGGGTCTGGGCGGCCGAGGTACCGGGATAGATGGACGGCGAGGGGCGCCAGGGGCCACTCGTCATCGGAGGGGGAGGAGGGCGGCCGGGCGAGTTCGGCATCTGTGAAGCGGCGCTCGCGCTCGACGGCGTCTTGCCAGGGGAGGCGGGGGGTGTTTTCGTGCTGGCGCCGGGCTTCGAGGACATCGTAGTCATCATAGATGGTAGCCATGAGGGCACCCCAGTCGGGGGAGAGGTGGTAGGGGACGGCTTGGTCGCGGCCGTGGAGGCGGTCGGCGAGCCATGTCTCCAGACGAGCCGTGGTTGTGGCTGCGACCGTGGCCTCGGCCCCGGGACTGGCCATGTTGGAGTGATGGATGGTGATGGGATGGGGTTTGGCTGCAGGCCTGATGTCGGTATGAAGCTGGTGTTATCAGCACCAGCACCTAGCCCAATCACGACAGCATCGGGGGTTGCGATCGTCGTGGGGGCCGGACCGACACGACGAGGGCACAGGTTGAGCACGGGCAGGCATTTGGTAGTCCTCTCCGAGGAAGACGAAAAGTCGGTGAGGAGAAAGGTACTACAAATTCTGTCTCTAGATAACGTCTCTGTACTCTCAAGCTTGAAGCCCTTGACGAGCGAACTTGAACGTAGTGACGTATATTGGACTGAAACAGCATCAACATCTCACAGCACCAACTTGGGCAGCGCAAGATAACCCAGTAATTAGTCTCATGGTAAGACGAACAGACACTTGGAAAGAGTAAACAGGCACTAAGAAGCAAAACATCTGACAGGCTCTCAGTCTGCTTGAACGGTAACTTCTTCACAAGTAACACAGCCAAAAAGATGATGACGTGGGCGCCATCCGGGGATTGAACCCGGGACCTCTCGCAAGCAATGCTTCAGGGTGTGACCCTAAGCGAGAATCATACCACTAGACCAACGGCGCGTTTGACGATATCCCTGATTGTGACCAGGGGCCGGTCGATGGGAGGCGGAAAAATAATTCGACATCTAAAGGGTGTGTTGATGTCGGGTTTATCAGAATGGTCATCTCGACTTCCAGGCCAAATGTAGTCAGCCGTAGCGCATCTTCCAGCACGGGAAGCAGCCAAATCAATGGATCTCCCTAGCGCGTCTACCGCCTGCGGCTGAGCGCTTATTCTCGATCAGCCAGCACCCGACGCCATTGCACACCCTCCAAATTATACGACAACCCGACACTTCCTACCATTCGTCAATGACAACATCAAGACAACAAATTGCAGGACATTTCTCAGCACCGTCAATTTTCGCCCCAAGGTCCGACGACACCCGGAGTAAAGTCGATTTGTAGGACAAAATTGACGAGCAAAGCCCAACCTGCGACGTCCATCTGCCAGCTTACGTATTTGTCATTCAGCGGAGATGCGCGCCCTTTGCTATCCTTTCCGGCTAGAACGTGACGCTATTCCCCGCATCTCATCGGCGTTTGCTGCCTCGGCGATGGATCCTGCTTGAGATGACGGCTATAAGAGCCCGCTGTTCGCCACAGAATGAAACCCAACTGACTTCTCCGCAACTCAATCACCATCTTTTACCCATACTAGTACCTACTACTTCATCAGCTTGACACCAAATCGAGAATGGCCATCACCGGAAGCTGCATGTGCGGGGAGATCAAGTACGAGAGCAGCAGCGCCAAGCCCGACATCACCGCCCTCTGCCACTGCACCGACTGTCAAAAGGTGTATTTTCACCCTCTTCTCTCTCCATCAGGCTCATGACAATGCTAACTTCCCACAGTGGTCCGGCTCGGCCTTCACCTCCAACGCCGGCGTCCCCACCGACTCGTTCAAGGTCACCCAGGGTAAGCCTCTCTCACCCCTAGCACAACCCGCCTGCTAACACCCCCAGGAACCCCCAAGGAATACGACGTCACTGGCGCCTCGGGCAAGATCAACAAGCACTTCTTCTGTGGCAACTGCGGCTCCAGCCTCTTCACCCGTCTTGAGATCATCCCCGGCGTCACCATCATCAAGGCCGGCGGCCTCGACGGCGGCCACGCCAACCTCGCTGCGGACTTTGGCGGCGTTGGTGTCGAGTTCTACTGCAAGGATCGCGTGACTTACCTTGAGGGTGTCAACGGCGCCAAGCAGGAACCGGAGTTTGGAGCTTAGATCTGGACGTGTGACGGAGCACTGCAGCGGTTGTTTCCTTGAGGGGTGGCTAGGCCTGGTGTTGAGACGTAGTTGAGACTTGAGGTTATGATGAGTAGACGAGGGATCTTTGAGGTGGATAACAATACAAGCCAGTCGTTTATGCGCAATTTGTCGGATCTGGTTTCTGGGATGACACTGCTTCGATTGGCTTTGATAGTCTGACTATCAAGAGTATTGTGAAGGTCTCATGTTCGTCAAGACTAGAGTCAGAAGTTTATCAGAAGTACACATGAACTCACCGTATCCATGCTCTGACGATGGCTCCCACTCCTTCAGCCTGATCAGCCGGAGCCATATGTCCCGCCTCTTCAACGAGGACCAGGCTCAGTCGCTCGTTTCCCTTGCGCGATCCTCCCTTGACGGCAGCGCCTGCCTCCCGGCTTGGTCCCTCCACCAGCTTCCCCTGCCTATAGTACCACTGCTCAAACTTCTGGGCCTGATATCCCGCCTGCCCCTTCCAGGGATGTTGGTCCAGCATCCGAATCTGTCCCGGCGAGTTTCTGCACACCGTGTCAGCAGGCATCCAACCAGGGCTTGGGCTTACTCAACATGATGATGTCTTCGTTCCCGTTGATGAACAAGATGCGAACGTCCGTCTCGTCGAGAAGCCAGGTCAGCTCCCGCGTCGCGGGGAGCATCACGTGGCCGTCCTCCTCCCACCGCGCGCCGGCGTCCATGTCGATAAGATCGAATGGAATGCTCGTGTTGAAGCCAAGCCTCTGTTGCACCCACGGCTGGTTGAGGAAGTCATGGGCCGGACCGCCCTGGAGGTCGGAGCAGAGAGGTGGCTCATCGCACCTATGGCGGGCTAGGGAAGTTGGTCAGCTTGGAGCACAAGTTGAATAAGTACAAAACTCACCATCGTACGGGTCCAGGCCGCCCTCTTTGACCTCGTCCCAGAAGCAATGGCCCATTGTGTTGTTGCAATGGGTATCTGCTTCGATGCAAACATCAATGTCGTACGTCTCGCGGCATCGAGCGCCCTCGATCTCGCACTTGGCGACACCAGCCTCCATTGCCTCGCATGTTTTACGGTCGAAGGGCGGCGTACTGCCATTTCCCCGCCAGTCGAGGCAAAGAAAGTCGTAGTAACCAGCGATACTACGGGTAATATCAATGTAACCGTCGATAATGATGGCCGTCTCGACGTCAATGTCGAGCACATCGCTCTGGTTAGCCCGCTCTCGCTGCTGTTGCACGATGTACTGGGTGTACGCCGTCACGTAGTGCCCACCCATGGACTCGCCGGTGATGGACCATGGCTTCTTGGCAGTTTCTGGATGAGCGCTGGAAGTGAAGATGGACAGGAATGCATAGAGGTCCTTTGCGCCGTCGAGAAGGTTGACAGACATGAGGTCACGGTTGGTGATGGTCGAGAAACCGACGCCGATGGGCTGGCTGTGACGGTCAGCGGGGACGACTTGGTTCAGTAGCAGTCAGTACTCACTCGATGAATAGGACGTTGGCGTGGTTTGTCCAGGAATGCTCGCGCCGAAATGTCGAGTTTCCGTCGGGGTTGACACCGCAGGGACCTGTCTCCTTGAAGAGGCCAAACTCGCCTGTTGCTCCAGGGCCGCTAGGGCTGTGTCAGTATGTTCTGTGCTCATAAGCTTGACCGCAACTCACCCGCTCATCCACAGCAGAACAGGGTCGTTCTTGGGATCATCGCGGCTTTCAAAATACCCTGGGACGTGCGTGAGCATTGCCTTACATACGACGCCACGTCAGCAAGGCCACTCACAGTAGAACATTGACTTCTCCGGCGAAATCTGCAATGAACCAGTCCAGAACTTGGACCCGGAATCGCACAGGTCTGCCGACTGCTCGACTTTGGTGAAGCTGTGGAGGGGCGGCGGGGAGTCTGCCCACGTCGTGAGCGGCTTCTGGCCGGCAGGCGACGCAGCGCAGGGAAAAAGCTGTGCGGTCGCGGCGAGTGCGGCGAGCAGCTGTCGAGTGTTGTGGCGGAGCATGACTGGCGGAGGCTCGACCTGCCGTGAGGTCGTTTGATTGTGTTTCTGTGAGGTTGTTCTGTCTATTTTCTCCCCCTCGCCGTAACAGTCCTGCTGCCTTGCGAGTCAGGGTATTTTTTCCTGATGAGGCAATCCGGACCGCTCGGCACCAGTAGCGTGATCCTTGGTTCGACTCACGATAACGTCTCAGGGGCTCGCACAGTGCATCACCAGCGAACGAGATCAAAAGCCGAGTGTTTCCCTTGAGTATACATCTACAACTCACCGAATAGCCCTTGGCTCAGTGAACGATGTTGGGATGAAGACACGGGCATTCGGATGGTAAGTCCTCTTGGGGATAATTACTGCACAATTCCTCCACCCGTACGCTCCTGTGGTATCATGTCACTGGCGCCAACTCTCTCCTCATCCCCTACCACCCGAAAGCCTCATCCAGCAGCAGGTAAGGCCTGCTGAGAGGCTCGGTTCTCGAGAGATTCACAATCTTCTGGCGAACCTCATCGGCCATGGCCGGCGGGCCGCACACAATTACGGCAACAACACCCTGGTCCTTTGCGCCTAGCAGTGCGCTGGCGAGGATAGAGTCGAGGTCCAGACGCCGACCGACAACCGTCTCAATCTCCGTGCCGCTAGGCAGTGCAGCCAGAGCGGGACCGAGGGCCCTCTGGAGGTCGGAGCTGCGGCTCGACCAGAACAGCTTGGTGGTGCTCGCAGCCTTGTTCTGGCGCAGGTACGGCAGGCAGGCGGTGATGCCGACGCCGCCAGCGATGCAGACGACATCTGCACACTTGGCGAGCTGCGATGAGACGCTGCCGGAGTGGTGGTAGGGTCCTTCGATGACGACGCGGAGACGGGCGGGAGTGGAGGAGTTGTCGCGGACGAGCGCGGCGAGTTGCTTGGTGATGCCGTCGCGGACACGGGCGAAGAAGATGGTTGACTCGCCGGTGTTGGAGGTAGCAACAGTGGCGGGAGTGGGCGATGCAGATGCGTCCGAGATCCTATCGGGGTCCATCTCTCCAGTGGCAGAAGTCGCTGACGCCTTCTCGGTTGATGAAACGACCGACGCAGGGAGGCCACTTCCACCGGCAGGGCCCGAGTGGGCGACGGAGAACGGGTGTGTCTCCCAGAAGCGCCAGCTGAGACCCGGGAAGCACAGGTACGCGACACCGCCCTCAAGCGTCTTGCCCTCAATCTCGATGCGCAGGTACTCGTCATCAACGACAGATATGACAGCGGTGTTCACGCCGTGCCTTGCCATACGGACAAGTCTGACGACATGCTCGATGCCCCAAATACCTCCAGCAACGAAGATCCAGATCTCATAGCCCCAGTTGTAGGTATAGACATACCAAATATGGTAGTAGTAGCCGATAATGAACAGCAGCGACAGCACGACGTGAGAGGCGAGGAAGAATTCGTAGAAGCGCTGGCGTACCCACAGCAGGGACGAGGGGACCAGGGCGCAGACGGCGACGGTGCCGACAATACCCCAGATCCAGTAAAGGCGTGCGAGCTCTGCCTCATAGGAGCCCTGAATGACGTAGTTGGCCAGCAGCATGAAAGAGTGGACGACGGTGTGGAAGACGGCCCAGTAGCCGAGCCAGCGGTGGAGGAGGAGGTAGGTTGCGTGGCTCCAGTCGGTGATGTGAAGGAGGACGTTGTTTCGGCCTGCAAAGAGGAAGAGGGCGACGACGTTGCCCATGGCCATGACGCCGGCGCGGTTGCCGACGATGCTGAGGGTCTGCATTCCGAGGGAGGCGAAGCTGGCCTGGGGCTGGTGGATGACGTAGGGGGCCAGCCAGAGGATGAGGTTCAGAAAGCTGATGAGGAGGATGTAGAGCGTCTGGCCGCGGTTGGGGATGACGGCGGTGGCGGCGACGGGTTCGCGGTGGCGGCGGCCCCAGGTGGCGGGGTGGATGAGGACGGACTGTAGGTAGGACCAGCCGCGCGTGGAGGGTAGGAAGCGAGTGAGGGAGAGGAGGATGGGGAGGAAGATGGCGACGACGGCGATGATGATGCTGAAGGGGGAAGGGTTAGAGACAGTTGAAATGGCGTAGGGGGCAGGCTTTCACTCACGTCATGGTGCTGTGACCCTTTTCGTTGGTCTCAAAGTCGAACATGTAGTTGTACTGCAGCTGCCAGAGGTCCGGAGGGATGAAGCTCGTCTCGTTCAGGGGTTTGCTGCCTCCTGCGGCTGGGGGAAGGGGGCTCGAGACGTCAAAGGTGATGAGACCGGTGACTTCCTCTGCCGCGCCGTGGCTACCGTGCTGACGCGCCTTGAGTTGAGCAGTCGATCTCGCGCTGTGTCCGCCGTGGGTAGAAGACGAGTTCGAGCCCCCGGTGGCAGCATTGGCTTCGTCCTCGCGAGCAGCGGCAAGGGCATCTTGGTACGACATGACGGGAACATGGGCGTAGTTTCCCAGGGTGCCTGTGCCGAGATGGGACGCCCAGTAGTCCTCGAGGAGGGCCAGGGGCGGATCGCCGGCGAGAGGGCAGTAGGTGTCGATGCACAGGGCCATGGTCTTTAGGAAGACGTGGTCCTGGACGAAGCATTTTGGCGGGGTTGTGACGGGGTTGTGGGCGGTGCCGTGGTTCTCAGTCGATGCCTCTGGCGTGCAAGCGAGGGTCTGCTTGCGGACGACGTTACGGCAGGCGAAAGAGCAGGTCGGGTTGTAGAGCGTCTTGCCATAGCCGATCAGGCCGATGCCGTCGGCTTGGACGCCCAGGGAAAAGAGGGCGGCGGCGAGGACCGCCATGATCGAGGGCTTGATAGGCGACATGATGGTCGGGGGTGAAGCCTGTGGTCGGTCAGGTCAGATCAAGGACAGAGCCTCAGACTCGGGGTTTCTGAGTTTAAAGTACAAGTTCTTCCTGGACGAGCCTCCCCTGCGCACGTCCAACCCCCATCTCTACAATTGATCTCGCGCCACCAATAGCCGTACCAAAAGATCCAGAGGTGAGCAAGTTTCTCAATATCGCTCGACCAAAAAGCACCCAGGGTCTTCCGCGTACCCATGCTCGCGGGCCCGGGCCTGCTATCTTCACCACGCTCCAGGGCTGCAGCCAAGACGGTCCGCCCCCGCGCAGCCTATAAGAACTTGCTCATAGTAACGGCCGAGCGGAGGGGTAGCCGGAGTCATCGCCCACGCATCGAGAGAAGAACCACGCTTCAGGGAAGAAAGGACGCCCGCACATGTCTCGTACGAGGCGAGCATGTTAGAGAAGTTTAAATTCTTTATTCCGTGGGGGCGTGGGCCTGGTTTGATGTGATGATGTGAGGAGAGATGCCACATACGCGAGTCAACCGCTGAGATTTGGGGGCCACGGACACACAGGGCCAGCCACTGTGTCGGGCCCTTGGCAGTCCTTTTGGGGTGATGTAACTTGCTCAAATCGACGGCGGTCGATCGTCCCTCAGGCATGTGAGCCGTCATCTATGTGTGTCGCGATTGGATAAGACCATCGCAACGCCGCCAAGGATATTCATGCTTCTTTGGGGAATGGGACTTTGGGGACTTTGGGGACCGGGGGAGACGCGGTATCTTGCGCATGCAATGTCGGTGAGGTTGGGCCGCTGTGCTACATGCTCTCGACATATCCTGCCCTTGGTGAGAGGCCTGAATTCTGCGCAGAGGGAGCGAGATACTTATATATGTGCTTACTTGTGCATAAATAAGCCGGGTAGGCAGAAGGATGTTTCCTCGACTTTGCCTCAATGGGAGCCTTTGCAAGTGCCTGCAGTGGCTTCAAACGGCTGAACCCCTGAACCTCGGTGGTGTTTAGGCCGATCATCCACTATGAAGCTTGCTACCTGTAGAGACAGGCCGGCCTGGACCACCCGGAATGGCCCGGCCTCGCTCGTGCCGCACTCAAAGGGGAAGTGGCTGTGCTTATTTCTCCGCAGCCCTTTTTCACTGCATTCTGGCGGCTGTTCCGGGGCATGGTCGACCACGGTTGAGGACGTGAGTGACCCAAATCTACACGATCGATGGATTCTATTCTCATATTTCTTCTACCTCTTACATGAGACTTCGAACCAAGATGACTTCAACGTCGACCTCTATCCCAATCTCTCACCTCACCCATTGACCTCATTCAGACAAGTTACCCCTTAAAATCTCCAGCCGACACTGTCCTCAGGTCCCTTTGCTTCGCGGCCCTCTGCCGACTAGCCGTGTATATTAACCCGTTCATGACTCCAAGCCCCTTCGGACACATGACAACATCCACCACCGTCTCAGATAGATCTCATTCGTCCATACCATCCCCGTCAACAACACAGCCGTCTTCCATTTACCCTCCAGGCGCTCCAGTAACAGCCCTCAACCCTGGGATCTCCCCGCCATCTCGTAAATTTTTCACTGCATTCATCGCCGGCACTCTACCACTCTCGCTGCATCCCCGCATGACCGATGGGGCATCCCGGTCCGCTAGACGCCTCTCGACTACGACGCCTCGGCCCTCTTCTTCATATCGCCATGTAGCATCGAGAAATGAATCTGGCAAGCTGGGCAATGCGGAGCGCCTGTTGCCGGTGCCGCCATGCGCACGAATCCCCGGCTGACACGGCGTCCTAGACAGGTGATCCCTGGACAAGTGAGCATTTCATCACCAGTATAAGTACTGCGTCAATCTCCTGACCATCGATCGCAGAATACTTGGCCAGGCACCCTTCAGACACTCAACCTCCCGCCATCATGCTGCCCTCCACCCCCTTCGCAGGCCTCCTGCTGCTCGCCTCTGCGGTGACCGCCCAGAACTGCGCTCTCCCCTCGACCTACCGCTGGACCTCGAGCGGCCCTCTCGCCACCCCCAAGTCCGGCTGGGCTTCGCTCAAGGACTTCACCTACGTCCCTTACAACGGCAAACACCTCGTCTATGGCACTTATCACGACATGGGCACCCGCTGGGGGTCCATGAACTTTGGACTCTTCTCCGACTGGTCCCAGATGGGCTCCGCCGCCCAAAACACCATGACCCAGGCCTCTGCCGTCGCCCCTACCCTCTTCTTCTTCCGTCCCAAGAACATCTGGGTCCTTGCTTACCAGTGGGGTCCCACGACCTTCACCTACCGCACCTCTTCCGATCCTACCAACGCCAATGGCTGGTCCGCAGCCCAGCCTCTCTTCACCGGCACCATCGGCGAACCCTCCTCCACCGGCCCCATCGACCAGACACTCATCGGCGACGCCAACAACATGTACCTCTTCTTCGCCGGTGATAATGGCAGGATCTACCGCGCCAGCATGCCCATCGGCAACTTCCCCGGCTCTTTCGGCTCCTCCTCCGCCGTCGTCATGTCCGACACGACCAACAACCTCTTCGAGGCCGTCCAGGTCTACACCGTCAAGGGCCAGAACCGCTACCTGATGATCGTCGAGGCCATCGGCGCCCGCGGCCGCTACTTCCGCTCCTTCACCGCCACCAGCCTCTCCGGCACATGGACACCCCAGGCCACCACGGAGGCGGAGCCCTTTGCCGGCAAGGCCAACAGCGGCGCCTCCTGGACGAACGACATCAGCCACGGCGACCTCGTCCGCAGCGACCCGGACCAGACCATGACCGTTGACCCTTGTAACCTCCAGCTGCTCTACCAGGGACAGGACCCCAACTCGGGCGTCACCGACTACGGCCTGCTGCCGTACCGCCCGGGCCTGCTGACCCTCAGGGGCGCCACCGCTCCCCCGCCGACCACGACTCCCACCACCCCGCCGCCGTCCGCGTCGTGCGCTGGCCTGTTCGGTCAGGTGTGTTGATTTTTTTGTATCACTGTGTGTACGTTAGTGTAGTAACGTGTCTGACCTGCTTCGAGTGCGGAGGATCCGGCTGGACTGGGCCAAAGTGCTGCTCGCAGGGCACTTGCAAGGTCTCCAATGCTTGTGAGTATTCCGTGGGCGACAAGCATTGAAAGCAACCAATGCTGACCTTTTTCTAGGGTACTCTCAGTGCCTGCAGTAGTTTGGAAGGCTTTGAATTTACAGGAGCAAGCTGCTTATTTCCACATACAGGTAGCAACTTAGTTTATACTCTGCCTCCCTCTAAATGCACTTGATGTCTTCTATGCAACCACGATGAATGATCTGATTTGCAGGCTCGCACTAGGAAATGCAGGTAGTGAACGAAGGCGCTCAAAAAGAGCTACCGCGCGGGTGATTTGGCAGCTCCAGTGTCAGCATCAGCTCCGGATCGAGAAGGTGATGGTATGTGCCGGAACTAAAATCTGACAGCTGCATCCTTCCAGCGGGCCCCGCGCGGTTATTTTACATGTCCATCCCGCCAGTATGTCCGCTCGGGTCTGCTCTTCCGATGCCAAGGCGAAACACCATGGATCAATACTGAACAGACTGGTTGGAACTAGTGACGGTTGGCGTGGACAGTCTATCCAGCATTGCATACAGGGTCAGGTTTTGTCAATGCTCTTCTTGTGCCGCTGAAGCTTACAACGCAAAGGTATCTCCCGCGCGGCTGCCACTGAAACAATTGTCATCAACCTCATCTCTTGTTGAGGATGGAACAAGGTCAAGAAGTATGGTGTTCGATAATCCAGACGCATAAATAGGAGCTTGCCTGACATCATGATATGTACAATCCTAAACACTCCAGATCTATCATTTGCACACATCTTGCAATTATCAACTACCAATATCATCCAAAATTATGCCGTACAACCAAGCAGCCTGGATCGACTCCAAGGGAGCTCCTCTTCGCGTCGGTGAAGCCCCTCTTCCCTCTGCCGGTCCGGGTGAGGTCGTCATCCGCAGTCGCGCCGTCGCCATCAACCCCCTCGACTGGCACATGCAAGACTGGGGTGTCTTCATTCAGGAGTGGCCCTCAATCTTTGGCTGCGATGTTGCTGGGGAGATCCATGAAGTCGGCGAGGGCGTCACCAAGTTCAAGCCTGGCGACAGGGTCATTGCGTGAGAAGACATTTATCTCACACGTTATCCGATCTAGTGCTAACACTATGACAGTCACACCATCAATCTTGTCACCGGAAAGCCTCGCGATGCGGCGTTTGCGCACTACTGCGTTGCCCCAGCGAAGAGGACCGCCATACTCCCCGACGCCATCTCCTTTGAGTCCGGGGCCGTTGTCCCTCTCGCCCTCGATGCTGCTCTCTCCGGTCTGTCCGTTCAGATCCCTGGCGAAGCCATGCCTGGCGTGCCCATCCCAACCCTTGGACTTCCACTGCCAAGCTTGAAGGCCACTTCCCTCGGCAAATCACTTCTTGTCTACGGTGGCTCCTCGGCCGTCGGCCTCATGACCATTCAAGTAGCCGTTGCGAGCGGTCTCCACGTCGTCGCCACGTCAAGCCTGAAGAACTTTGATCTCGTCAAGAGCGTCGGAGCTTCGGCAGTCTTCGACTACAGGAGTGCCAGTCTGGTGCAAGACGTTATCGACTCTCTGACCGGCAAAGGCGACTTCATCGGCATCCTGGACGCCATCTCTACCCCTGAGACCTACGTCCACGATCTGGAGATCCTAGCGAAGCTGGGCGGTAGCCATCTGGCCTGCACTCACCCTCCACCCACAGAAAATGTCCCCGAAGGCGTCAAGGCTGGGATGTTGTTCTGCATCAATGACATCGCCGACTCTGTCTGGGAGGATTTTGTCACCCCGGCACTTGAGACGGGTGTTTTGAGATGTCTCCCTGCCCCTTTTGTCGTTGGTCATGGGTTGGAGAAGATTCAGGAGGCTCTAGACAAGAGCAAGGCTGGCGTCAGCGCGTCCAAGCTGGTCGTGACTCTGTAGAATGGGGGCTGGTTCCAGCGAAGGTTCAATCATGTGTGCCGTTCGCGTACACTCGACGCAACCAGTGGAAGATTTCCTCTGTTTTTAGGGGTCCGGAGACAATGTCCCGAGAAGGCTGCGGACAGGAGAGCAGCCCACCATGTCGAATGCAATGGCGGTAGCGATCAGGCTGTCGACTTGAGATGATGTACTGGATCGCTCTCTTGGTTGAATGGCTCCATGATCTTGTATGAGGGCCCCTTTCCATCTCGCCAACGTGGTTGCTGAATTCTAGGCACTTCCGCCGTTGAAACCCAACACACCAGGCCAAGAAAACCAGGGCGGATTGGGGTCAAATGCAACAAAGACTTCCTCCATCACAATCTCCCCCAAGCCAGGGCATGGAAACTCCTGGCAAGATATACCCTGTCCTGCCCATTTCTGTCAGCTCTCACCCATGCCCAGAGCCTTACCTCTCGCCCCCTCCCTCATGCAAGGGAGGACGTGCCGAGATGCGGTGAGCATGACCCCTCCACCGGTCTGCCACCACTCTCAATGCAGTCCACCTCTCGAACAATGGAATCGTGACGACAAGCTGCATCACACCCGTCCGTGTCTGCCCCCATCCGCGGTGGCGGCAACCCAAAGTCCATCAGGCTCCGTACCAGATCCCGCCCCAGGAACGCACCCATCCCCCCTCCCGCAACCAACACGGCCTCGGTCAGCCCGCGTGCATCGGGCGCATCACGAGCCGAGTCGTGTCCACGACAGCAGACTGGCTGCCCCGTCTGACCTGCGTGATGCGGATGAGGTGAGACTAGAGTCTAGGGCGGGTCAGCCGCATGGCAATCCCGACGACGAGACCCCTCAGCTCCAGCTTGTCAGGACGGCCAGCGCCCGCCTTGATTCGCCCGCCCCGACGAGGTGTCTGCGACGGGCACAAAGGCGTCGCCGGCTAGTCACATTTCGGCCGGGCGATGGAAGCTTCCTCTGGCCCTACCAACGAAAGCCCGGGACGCTGCCGACGCCACGAGAGGCAGCTCTCAGGCCGGGCCGTCACTTTTGTCTGCAGAGCTGCGCATGTGGGTGTGGGAGCCCGAGGGCCTGGTGTGTGGCAGGCGTTATATCTGGTGCAACGGCTTCGTCTCCCCTCCCCCGGATCGATCTTGTCTCGGTTTCCCGCATCTCATCTCGTCCCGCAGCCATGGTCGCCCTCAAACAGCTCTCATCATGTCTGCCCCTGGCCCTTGCCACCATTCTTCTCTCGACACCCTCGACGGCGCAGCGCCCTGACGACGCATCAGTATGCGACTACTATGCAGAAGAACGATATGGGGCCAACGATACAGAGTCACAGCATAAGCTGGTCAAGCACATCGTCACGCTTGCCTTTGAAGGAGGGACGGCGCTCGACAACACATCCTCGACACTCACGGGCATCCTCCAGCCGGGACGGTTCGACGATAAGGATGTTGACCTGAGGTCGTGGTTCAACGGATCGCGAGCATCGACAAACGTCAATAATGCGCCTATTGGCATCAACTGGCTGGATGGTGGCGGAACGGAACCTCTGTCGGCCTTCTTGACGGGATCAACAGATGATGTCGTGCTGGGCAACACAACAAACCAAGCGTGGGTCTTTTGCAAGTGCCAACCTCAAGCTTCCCGAGCTGACATCCCCAGACACCTCTTTGGCAACTTCTTCGTCGCCTTCAGCCGTGTCTTCAGTTGCTCATTCCCCTTCCCACCGCTCCCACACAACGATGGGCCTATCAACCCGGCCTACGTCCACAAATTCATGAACCTCGAATGGCACCAACTCGGCTACTTCATCAGCCAACTCACTCAGGCCGCCCAGTACTACGGCTTCTCTCAGCAAGACGCGCTCACCATCAGCAACCGCCTCAACAGCTTCTACAACGTTCGATGCGCCCCCGCTGTCACCTTCAACCCTCGCAATGGGCCCCAGCTTCTCAGCCTCTGCCAGAACCCGACCTGCCCCCTCGCCGCCCCCGTCAGCGACTGCGCGGCTTACGACAACCTGACGGCACAGGGCATCATCGAAAGCGAGCCAACTACCATCCTGGCCACGGCCACAATCACGGAGAGCAGCCCCGAGAACACGGCTACATCAGCCTCTCAGACGCCCTCGGACTCCGCCGCTGCCGCCGGGAACTCCGATTCACTTAGCGCCGGCGCCATCGCAGGCATTTCCATTGGCAGCGCCGCCGTCGTCGTGATCGCCGCCATCGCCGGCGTGTTCTTCTGCTTCAAGCGACGCAAGAACAAGCGAGAGCTGGCCGCGCAGCAGACCCCCCAACAGCAGTTCCAGAACCCTCAGCACATGTCCACGACATCGGACTGGGTCGGCGCCCAGCAGCACCAGTCAGTGACGCCAACGTCACCGTGGATGGGGCGCAGCTCGCACATGTCGTACGGCGGCACGCTCTCCGAGATGGGCACCACGGCCTACTCGACGCAGGGCGAGGCCGACAGCAGGGTGGCGAGCCCGGACCGACATGCCAACTCACCTTATAATAGCTACTACCAGAATGTCAGCCCGCGGTACGAGATGGGTCATGGCCCGGCGGCCGAGATGGAGGCGGCGCCCATCGTGGTGCATCAGGGGCAGGAGTACATGGGGCCAAAGCAATAAGGGGCTATCTGGTGCTGGCGATGCGAGCTACTATGTTCAGGACGGTACTTGGGCTGCCGCATATATCGGCGTTCTTCCTCTCTACATCAGCATGATACAGGAGAGTTTCTTTGATATCAATCAACGTGCCATGACTATTTTCTGCTATAAGATGCCGGACATGAGAACTAGATACTCGAACTTAACTCGGACTCAAACACTCACTCAGGGGCACATTTTCACCCCTTGCTTCCCACTCGCAGAACCTCTGCTGTCGGAACCAGAACACACTCGCCTCAGACTCCCAACTAGCAACTGGTGCGCGTGTTGGAGGTGGTGCAGTACGTGCCATCGGGGCCCGAGCCAATCTTGGTCGGCTCGCCTGAGCCAGAAACGCCGGTGTAGCGGTCGCACCACTTGCTGGAGTTCTGGCACGAGTTGGTGATGCGGCAAGTGTCTCCGTAGTTGGTGTTGATGCCACACAGAACACCACCGTTTACCCCGATCACGTTGTTGATCACAACGTTCCTCGGACCTCCATTGTTACTGCAGTTACCGCAGTTACGGACGATCTTACCGTAATCGTTCGCATAGAAGTTGGAAACGCTCACGGTGCCGCGGCCGTTGAATTGGAAGATCTTGTCCTCAGCCTTGAAGGCGCCGCCTCCGTTAACGTAGGACGTACCACTCGCCTGTTTGAACGTCGCCGCATCCCTACAGTTTCGTTAGTACCTTCATAAACACTGTTACGGCCACTGGGAGTTTACGGACTCGCATACGTCACTCCACCACACGTTGTTGAGGGTGCAGGTGCCGCGACAGTGGACGCCCTCGGCGGAGCTGGCGCCGATGATAACGTTGGATAGAGTGGCACCGGCCTCGAGGATGAACATGGCGTCTTTCTCGCCGGTCTCGGACTGGCCCTGGCAGACGACGGCTATTTATTGCGTGTCAGTGACCTAGTCTTGAGTATTAAGGTATCTGGTAACGTACGGCTGCGCTCAAAACGCTTCATGCCGCCATCGTAGCTGCTGGGCACCAGGATAGCGGCGCTCGTCGAGGAGACGCCAGCGGACTGAGGCAGGGTCGTGGTGACGCTACCGCCAGTGGGAGGGCTGGGAGGAGGGTTGCTCGGGGGAGGGCTGGTTGGGGGAGGACTGCTAGGAGGCGGGCTGCTCGGGGGAGGGCTGCTGCCGCAGGGCAGGCACTGGCTGTACCACTGGTTGGACACGGTGCAGCAAGCGCCAGAGACGCAAGTAGTCGAGCCGGTGTAGCCGGATCTGTGTTGAGTAAGCCTTGAGGGAAGATCACAGAATGTAGTGTGGCCTTACCCGCCGCATTGTCCCCAGACGGCAACCTGGGCGTTGGCGAGAGCGCCGAGGCCGGCGACGGCAAGTGCGAGAGCTGCCTTCATGTTTGCAACTGGATGATAGAGTATTGTTGGGGGAGGTGCTGATTTCTCAGGGAGAAGCAACAACTTAGTCGGGGCATGTCTCGCGGTACTTGTAGTCCGTGTTTCAAGCCTCGAGCCTTGATGTTTGATCCAGACCTCAACTCAGATGCAACGTCCAACACATCTTGGTACGTACCCGGCATACCGGACCAAGATCCATGGACTCTCGGCCGAGCCAAGGCCAGCCCAAAAAGCAACCCCAGACCACACACAAACGGCGAAAGATGTCCCGAGCCCTCGAACGGTAGACTCAGCTCCGACCCCTGAGCTCTCGGAGCTGCCAGTCACCCTCGCCAAGAGCGGCCGTCATCTCAACCCGGCTGGGGTTTGGTGGAAATGTCAGGCCACCTTGGCCGAAGCTTGATTAAAAGGGGTCGGACTTGACGTCCCTCACCGGTACATCGCGGTCGAGCATCCCGGGGCTAAACTGTATCGAGGCCGCAGGGCTTCGGTCCGCCGCCTCCGCCCGCCCCGATCGAGACGGGGACTACTTTTTTGGGTTGCATCGCGATACCGACACAGCTGCACGGCTGCACACTGCAGTTGGACCTCCGATGCAGAGGCGCATGTGGCGGGGGCTGGGGCGAACCCGCTGGCACGTCTCCTCGGACATGGACGTCACGACCCCGGATGCAGCATGCAGGCAGGGGTCCTCACCTGATAGCCCCTGAGTAGGTCAGCCACTCAGTGACGGATGAAGACCGCCGATATATTGGAGCGGGCGCCGGAGGGTGGGCAGCCAATATTCTTATTTCCCCTCATGTTAATCAAGAGGCTTGTCGCCACGAGGAGGTCGAGATTGGGCCAAGAGTTTGCTTTTTGCTTGATTCGATGACCGACGTCGGGCTCCGACGACGTCTGCCACACTTGATAGAGGATGCGTTCTGTGCCGCTGGACTTCAATTTCCACAAATCAGCCGTCTGCCCGCTTGATGCTGCTGGACGACGAGTTGATTGAGGGATATGAAGATTGCAACATCAGCCTTTGACTGCGGGGAGTTAGGACGGGGTGTCGGGGAGGAATCCGAGCTAATACTTCAGACTTTTCCTTGTCAAGATGCTGTAGGCAGGAAGGAAGGGTCATCGTTTCGAATTACACGCGGTATGGGTCACATGCTGGTTAACACAGGTCCTCTACACTACCTGTTTACGAAAGATCAAATCAAGCAACTGGCAGTCGCCATGGTCTCACGAATATTCCTGTCAGTTAGCAATATTCCAAGCACTAGAACCATGAGACAGTTTCAAAATGAGAAAAATGTCTGGATGCATATAGACATAACCTTTCCGGGGTTCGTGAAGAACAGTGGCGATTTTGGACGAAGAATATAATATAATCTCAAGTTTAGGTACATGTAAACTTAATAGAAGTCAAGCCTCAATCTCATGCGGCAAACCTGATCAGCGTCAGATTCTGAGCATTTCTTGGGGATGACGATCCAATGTCCCTCATCATCAAGTTCTCCTCTCCTCATGGCCCAGGCAACACTGCCACCTTTCACGGAGAAATGTGAAACGAACAGCGTCATAAACCTCTGGTCTCATTAATTATCTTTAGAATTTTTCCTTCCAGTCCATACCCAATTCTTCCACCACCTACGGCGCAAACTTGAACAGGGTGGTGAGCTGCTCGGAGCTGTACCCTGCGTACAGAGCAAGCTGCAGCATGATTCGGGCCTTCTGCGGGTTCAGGTTCTGTCCACCATACATGTTGCCAGTACCGTCAGTTCGCACGAAGCCGCCCATGGTCCTGCTCGAAACGACAACCTGGGTACCATGCTCTTCCACCAGCTTTTCAAGCTCCTCCCTGCCAGCCGACGTCCACCCACCGGCCCCCATGCCGGCAAGGACGAGGCCGCTGGCACCGCTCTCGACGGCCGCGCGAGCAAGGACGGGGTTCAGCACCTGGTGGCCAAAGAGGATGTCGACCTCGGGCAGGGCGGTGGCGTCCGAGACATTGAAGTGGACGCGGCCGATGGGCAGAACAGGGTGGAAGTAGAAGATTGGCGTAGCATCGATGAAGTAACCCAGGCTTCCTTGCTCCTGAGCCTTGAAGGTGTCGAGGGAGTTGGAGTGCGTCTTGCCGGTGTAGAAGGCGCTTCCAATACGGTCGTTCAGAACGATCATTGTGCCACGTCCGACGGCCTCGGGGCTGGCGGCGAGAGTGACGGCCTCAAGAAGGTTCATAGGCCCATCTGCACTGAGGGCGGTGGCGGGCCTCATGGCGCCAACGACAACAACGGGCTTCTCGGTGCGGACGGTCAGGTCGAGGAAGAAGGCCGATTCCTCGAGGGTATCGGTGCCATGAGTGACGACGACGCCCTGGCAGTAGGGGTCGTCAACAGCAGCCTGGATGAGAGAGGTGAGGTTGAGAAGGATCTCGGGGGTGATGGAGCCCGAGTCGACGTTTGCGACCTGCACGCCCTTCACGTTGGAGACATTGGCGATCTCAGGAACGGCCTGGATGAGGACGTCGACACCGAGGACACCAGCTGTGTAGCCCGAGGTGGCCGTATTTGAGGCGGCCGAACCGGCGATGGTGCCTCCCGTAGCGAAGATTGTGATGTTGGGAAGGCTGCTGTTGTAGGGGGTATCGCGGGCCAGCAGGCGGTAAGGGGGGTCATGGGCCGTGGGGGCGGCAATGCTGCCGCCCAGGCAGGAGAGGAAAAGGGCCAGGGAGCTGAAGCTTGAGTACATCTTGAAGATTGATAAAGTGGAAATGCTTGGCTTGGGGATCTTCTCTTGGACTATGATATCGCCGCAAGATATGTCGCTCCTTTTATACTGCCAGCGCCACTCCAACGCCGCGCACTGAATTCTCCCAATCGACCATGATAGCGACTTTGCTCCTCTGCTCCTCCATCCTGCAGCACGTTAGGTAAAAGCGCTCTGCTAGCGACACCAGAGGTTATCCGATGTCTATCACGACCTCAGTTCAATGACTCGCTTCCCGCAAGATACCTTTATCGCATTACCCCCATTTCACGTAATGAGCCCCAGCCATGCGCTCGACGATTGCCGTCGTCGCGCATAACCCCAGAGATACCGGCCGAAGCGTTTTCTAGGTGCAGGTCCGTAGTGGGTTCTCGCCGGGGTTCCCCTCCTGGAGCGGCGGCGAACCCACCCCCTTATCGCGGCCGGCCCGGGGTGTCGACGGCGCTGCTCGAGTCAGCACCGACCGGCGGGCTTGATCTGCCCAATCACTGGGCTCCAGAGAGGATGTTTCCTCCATTGAATGATCGGCGGACTTGTTCAAAGGGCGTGATAAGGTAGAAGACCGCCGAAGGCCGGACGGACCCGATGTCGGATGACGGCTGTCGTCTGGACGTATCGATGGGTGCCTGGGCAGGGCAGGGTTTCTTTCTAGAAGAAGTCTTGTGCGACTCTGAGTTTTCAAGATAGTCGCCCACGTGGGGAGGAAACGAAAAATCCGGCAAGTACACCACGTGGGCCGGGGAACTTCGGGGCTTTGAGTACTGAACGCATCTTCTCGGGACAGTCGATAGGACCCGGACCCCCACCAGAGGCATCCTTCCTCCCCTCCTTGAGCGCATATGACATCAGTCCGGAGAAAAACCAAACCAGTGATCGGGAGGGACGATAACGAGAGAAAGGACACCCGTTCCTTAGCAAACACACTGAGCCCGAAGGAAACAAGCTCCGTAGGACCATGTCACAGCAAGTTGCGAACGTGACTTCTGCGGACTGGAGTTTCCTCAATCCACGGCATCTACAGCCGAGTACTACGAACCAATACGACTCCTCACGGCCTCCATCAGATAAAGGCCGCAATGGCTGCTGTGCGATAGCCAAGCAACAGAAGGGGGAAACATCTCGGCCGCTAACGCCACATGCCGAGAACCCCCTCTTAGCGTTGTTGTCTCCTCAATCCAAACCTCCAGGGGTTCTGCGACGAACCACTCAGGGGCTCCGTACGAACCCCTGACCGCAGCACTGGGCCAAGCGACGACCTGAAGGGGCACCAAGGTCCCCCGTGCGATATCGACGACGGGGGCACAACTCAACAGCTTGAAGGCTTAAGGAAAATCGAGTTCTTTTAACTCTGCAGGTACAGCTGAAGCTCTGTCCCGTCGCTTGTTAGTAGAGACGTTCAGACCGATGGCGAGAGACATTCGGCTGGCAGTTGGATGCCCGATATGAGAAGAAGAGAATCGAAGATGTCCTGAGATTCATCTTCCAGAGTCATTCTTAGCATCTAGTCTCCTATCCCATCATTGACGAATTTGAGGAGAGTGAGCACGTCCGTTTCTTCCAGAGCCGAGAGCAGCACTAACACCCCTGGGCATCTTCTCCCTGATGAGGACATCCTTCTCAAGCTCTGCTCTGCAGCGTCCACCGCCTGACAACCTACAATAACGCTGTCCGCCCCAGCGCCTCAGTCACACACTCGGCCGCTGAACCTCCGTACGATGAATACCCAGCGGAGATCGAAACCGAGATGCAATCCTTCATCCGCGACGCCATCTCTGCCTGCCCTGGCCGACCGTCTCTTCATCTCCACCCGTCTGTGCTGGAACGGCGTATCTCCCAACCTCAACTTTCCCCTGTGTCCGTACCCGGACGTGAACAACGTCTTCGTCGCCGCAGCCGAGGTGTCAAGTTCCTCCCCGTCATCGTGCTCATGAGAGAGTTTGGCGGCGCATTGGCGGGCCTATGGGCGTGAAAGCACGGCGCGCAGGCAGAGGGATTCCAGGATCCTCATCCTTGGCCGTTGCGGCATCTGGCAGAGATGCCGGGTCGGAGGGGGCGTCACGCTCCGCTGGGGGGAAGCTGCCCTGGACATAAAGTTGGTTGGAGGCTGTGCCGCTGGGGGTCATGAAAAGGAAACTTGTAGACCGGAGCAGCTGAGCAACGGGTATCACGACTGGCATCATGTCCTTTGTTGCCATACCAAGCACAGTTGTTTCGCCAGTGAGGAGCTAACCATTGATGACAAGTTCAGGTAGCATCCGAGTGATGCCGTGACCCGGTCTCGGCATTACAAAAGCAGATGAAGAACCAGGACCTTGAACTCCCCTGACTTGACTGCTGGCGAGCCATCCTGCCAGTCAATGTACCACGCTTGTACGGCGGGCCATGAGATGGCGATGACCTCAACTGCCTTATCCAGAAATGGAAGGCCCCAAGACGCTTAAAACGGCACGGGCTGGGTGAGGCGCTGTCAAGAGCGCCTCACGGGCCGGGGGCTTGGGTAGATAAGGGTAGCACGCAGCATGCTGCAACCCGAGCCCTGCCCAGTTCGGCACCGAGCGGCTAGACTGCAAGGCGAAGCGGAGGGGCTGGTGAGACAACCGCGTGCACCAACTTGGACGGTCCATCGAGGCGGGGTCCGAAGGGTCGGTCTGAAGTCTAACCTCCAGACCGGGGTCCCACGGTTACTCTCGCGACTCCAGGGGATCAGCGACATTCGAGTTTTTGTCCTCCTCGAGTCCATTGCAACTCTCGAGAGTGCTCTTGATCACCGCCAAGGTCATCCACATTCGCCCTGGTGACGCTGTGCTAGCCCCTGGGAGAAATACTTCAAAATAATCGCGGGCCGTCCTCAACGACGATCATAGATCAGCCGCACCAGACTAGTCTCTCCCTGGCGAGCCCGTCGACAGAGAGAGCAGTCCAAGGCTGTGCGGCCCCTTAAGCCCCTCGATGAGCAGGAGCCGTCTGAGACACCGCCCTAAAGCTAACATCCGTCTGAACCGTCGACCAGCGGCCCAGACCGCGCTGGAACGGGGACTTGAGGCGAAAAGCCCCCAAAGCCGAATAAGACATTACCAAAGTCCTGTGTCGCCCGACCTGTCTCCCCTCTTGACGCTCCTGCTCAGTCCCAACACTCGTTTTGTACGCAGTTCGACCCTCACGATGCGTTGCTTCCACCTTCGACCCTTTGCCGTAGCGGGCTTTCTCATGGCACTCTCAGTGTCGCATGCCTCCCTCGGCCGGAGGCACAGCTCGCCAGTAGCTGCAGAGACGCTCATCTCTGGTCCAGGAGGCGAGGCCGGCCCCGAGCCCACGGAGGCCCCCACCGCGCCCGGAGAGCTAAGGAAGAGGCAGCTCGCCGACAGCGAGAGCAGCCGTGCCGGAACGTGCGGCTACGAGTATGTTGGGAGCAGCTTGTGTATGTCTCCTTGGGAAACACATCCAGGTCACCGCTGACGATGACAGCGCAATCAATAACGTGCCAATCCGCGGGCGCCGAGTGTCGAACCCATCCCATCTACCAAGCCCGAGGCTGCTGCGATCCGAGAAATTGCGTCGTCGCCACCACCTGTATGCCCCTTACCGCTTCAAGCGCATTGTCCTCAGCCTCAGTCGTCGACCTCTCGACCCTGTATTGGTGAGAATAGCCTCAAAGAGCGATCGTCCAGTCCCGACAGCCGTCTAACCTCTTGCCAGCTTTGACGCCGAGTCTCCCGCGTGCGGCGTGTATCAGTTCTCAGACGACACCGATTCGAACTCAATGTACTTCTGCGCGCCGAGCCCGACAACCTCGACGATCCGTTATAATCTGCTTGCCGTGAGCACGAGCGCATCCGATGCCTCGACTGGGTCCGGCAGCTCGACCTCTGATGGGTCGAGTACCACGTCCTCAGCTTCTGAGACTACCACAGCGGCTGCGGCGGCCCCTGCCTCTACCCCCGTGGGCCCCATTGTCGGTGGTGTCGTAGGTGGTGTTGGTAAGTGCCCGTTCGCTCGCAATTCTAAGGCTAGCATCGAGCTGACATGTTGAGCAGCCGGCATCGCCCTCCTCAGCTTCCTGGCCTGGTTCTTCCTCATCCGCCGCAAGAACAACGGCGACGTCCCAGAACAAGCACCGCCGCACATGTCTCAGCCAATGCTGGCCCAGCAGCAGTACTCCGGCGGTCCAGGCCAGCATCCAGCAGAAATGGGGGCGCCCATGTACGACAACAGGGGGAGCATCGCCAAGCCACAGATGGAGGGACAATACACCGCCGTGCCAACGAGTTCCGTCAGCCCCGGGCCCCAGGACAATGCTGCCTACTATGGCCAGCCACCCGGCCAGGCTGGGCCACCCTGGAACCAGCCAGCGCCTGGGCAGTATTACCCGCAGCAGGGCTATGAGATGCCGGCAAACAACGGGCCTCCCGGCCAACATCCTCAAGTGGCCGAGCTACCAGTGACCAGGCCAGATGGAGAACTGAGGGAGCTGCAATAGGTGGCTGAGGTCGGCCGAGGCATCGGGGTGTGGTCGCCAGGCATCGTTCTAATGTAGACCATCGAATCTGATCTGTCTGTGGCAGAATCGGTTCGGAACGGGGAGTTCGGTGAACTTGTGAATCCAGCATTGCTTTTCGGACGTTGATTTCAAAGCCTGCCTTTGCATTTTTCAAGACAGCCTCGACTTGAGAGCTCAATGCTTTCCACCATCATCACCACCTAGCTGTACGTGCTCCGCCAGTGTCTCGGCGGCCATCTCAGGCGTCCAGGACGCGATTCTGTCTTCAGTGAGCAGGTATGCCCGTGGAAACTCAGCCACGTCGCCCTGCCCGAGGATCATTCTCGCCACGGCCTCGCCGCTGAGCCAGCACTTGTCCATGCCGTGCCCGTTGAACCCGGCGGCGATCCACTCGCCATGGCCGCCACGACCAGAGGTCTTTGGCGGCAGTTTGCCCACGAGCGGCATCCCGTCGGCGGTAAATCCCATGATGCCTGACCAAAGTTCGACAACCTTTGGCGGTTGGTCGACGCTCCAGATTCCTGGAGCGGCCGAGGCGAGTGACTCCCAGGCGTCCTCTGCCACGGAAGAATCGTCGCTCGTCAGGAGACCCGTGAGCTTCTGAGACTCTCCGCCGAGAAACATGATGCCAGTCTTGGCATTCTGCTGGGCGTAGTAGAGTCCGAGACGGGCATGGCCCGTGGACGCGTCGTAGGTTGCCTTGGAGATGTGGTTCCACGACGCCCGGTGACCTTGGCGTGGGAAAGAAGGCCCCATATGCTGCGTAGACATTGTACCACGGAGCGGATACAGTGTCCCGACGAGGCCGGGGATGAGGCGAGCCGAGTAGCCATTGGTGCAGTGGACGACGTGCTTCGCGCGGAGCGAGCCCCGTGGGGTGCGCAGAGTATATGGGTGAGTGATGGAGGTGTCGTCTTCGTGAGCAATCTCCAATACGGGAGTTTGAGTCTCCAGCTGGAAGCACGTGGGGAATTTGCGGTCGAGGGCCGCCAAGACGGCCGTGAAGAACCTGTACGGCCATAGTGCGGCGACACCGCGCTGCTGGATGACTCCAGCGGTGTTGGTGAAGCCGAATGTCTGCTCAGAATTAGCATACCAGGCGGTCGAGACTTTGGCAGAGATGGGTAGATGCCTTTTCTGCCTCATCCTTCTCGTACACCAGGTAGGTCAGGTCACGATCCGGGACGGCCTCCTCGAGTTGACGAACAGCCGCCACGGCCTCTTCAAAGAGGTCTTGATCTTCATAGGCCGTGGTCGCTGCGACTGTGCGTAGCTCGGCTGCTTCATCGTCGGCCATATTGAGCTGAGAGGCCAGAAGTCTGAGGCGGCGGATGTTGGCCTCGCTGAATCGTACCGTCTCGATGGCCTGTTCAAGGCCAACGTGCTCGACAAGGCCGGGGAATAGAGCATCGCTGTCGGAAACAAGATGGCCTCCATTGCGGCCTGTGGCGCCGCTGACGGCCGTGCGGGCCTCGAGCATGGTGACGCGGGGCGGGCGAGGACCGGGATGATTCAGGAGGAAGTGGGCGACGGCGATGCCGGTGACGCCGGAGCCGATAATGGCCACGTCGGTTGCTTCGGTCAGCACGGGCGACTGGAGGCTTGAGACTTCTGGGTGCTGGGGGTTTTGCCAGGCGGAGGGGGTCGGTTCTGAACTGGGCAGACCCGGAGGACGGGTGATGAGGTCGACGACATGACGGACGAAGTCTGAGGGTGGTCAGCGGGGTCGTGCTGGCTGCGAGGGAGGTACTGACCGGTCTGCGACATGTTTGCAGTGGTAGATGTGGTGAAAGACCAGATCCTGATAAGGTGATGGATTTTGGAGATAGGCGGAGTAGAGTGAGAGTCAGAGGCAGCTGAGGGTCAAGCTGATGAAGCTGTTGATGATCGGATCATAAATGTGCTGGGCGCTGCATGCCACTGAGGCGGGGAAGTCGCCCGACGTCGGGCTCGCGCAGGCTTTGTGTCGCGTGTTCATGCCACATTTAGCCTAGCGGAGGGGCCCAATCGCACTCATTCTTCTTGGGAAGTTTGCTGCCGCCGATTGCTGCGCCTACGCTGTGGTGACGATGATGAAGTTCCAGGTTTGATGATGATGAATTGAAAACTTGGGTTCCGGGTCCAGTGCTGTGTTCAGGGCCAAGGCGTTCGGGACGGGAGCCCACCCCGAGTCGGGCACTACGGGGTCCGGGGTTTTAGCGGCCTGGGCCACTGGGAAGTCACCCTTGGTGGCTCCTTCCCGATGGAAAGAGCAAAAAAGACCCCCTCCGGGCATCCTGTTATACAGGAATCCGGAGGGGTAGAAAACCGCCCACCAACAGTAGCTGTGGTAGGCGAATTTTGCTCTGGCCAGATGGGAAATCGAACCCCCTCGCTGTGTCAATAATACGCCAGTATTATTACCGCTAAACTGCGGTCGCGTTAGGACATCAACGGTCTGTAAAAGGTAGAACAAATCAAGAGGTTATAAAGGAAGGTACGCGCCCCTACCTCCCGTCCACAATGCCAATGGGAACACACGCATCAACAAGCACCTTCCCCAGCGGCACAATAGCAGCCAATCCATCGTCGAGAGTGAAGAGCATGGAGGTGGCTCTTTTGGGCATGGACGGAGACGTTTCGAGATCTGCAACTTGCTATCTTTTTTCACGACGCAGAGCTGACGACTGTATGTCGAAGTTAGGTTGCCCGAGTATACTCGACTCTCTTGACTGTTCACCAACCTGTATTATTATTAAATTATTATCTACCCCAGCACGAAGAGAACGTCCCCCCCAAAACGCCCTACACATTGCGGATGGGAATGTTCCGCGTCAGGTACTCATGCCACTTGGGCAGGGTCCTCTTAAGCGGCGTATCGGTGGTCAGCTGCAGATCCTCAATGGCGCTCGCCCAGCGGACCAGCTCGCCCTCCGCCCAGGCCGTCTGCATGATAGCCAGCCCGTACGGCATGCCAGTGTGATCATGAACACCGACAGGCACGGTGACGACGGGGTAGCCGGCCTGCGCGGCGATCTGGTACGACTGGCCGACGTCCGGGGGCACGAGAAGCCCATCAAGGCGGCGGCCGCCCGGGCCGAGGGTCAGGGCGTGGTCGATGCCATCGCGCGTCTTGGACTGGACGAAGCCCAGGGCCTGGAAGTACGTCTCGTCCTGCACGCCCTTTGTGGCGAGGGAGGCGAGGAAGCCGTCCTGGCCCGAGTAGAAGCCCGGGTTGCCGAGGGGCCAGGGGTTGCCGCCCTCGGAGCCGTCGTTGTCGTAGTTGTACTGGACAATGTCCTCGAGGGAGCGGATGTTTGTGTTTTCGAGCTCGGCGAGGTACGTCTTGATGTTGTTGTAAAAGTCGACCTTGACGACCGTGTACTCGGACTCGTTGGGGTAGCCGCGGAAGGTGCCCCAGTCCCAGTCCCAGCCGTGGTTGCTGACGATGGTCTCATAGTCGAGGATCTCCGTCTCATTGACGATGGTGGCGCCCGCGGCGCGAAGGGTGCACAGGAAGCTGTTGAGGACGCGCTTCTGAGCATCATCGGCGTACACCCAGAAGGACTTCCAGGGGAGGCCGAAGACGGCGCCCTGAAGGGCTGTCTTGTTGGTGAGGAACTGGGTGTAGCCCCCATCCGGGGTGTTACCCTCCTGGGCAAGGGTGTAGTTGTCGCGCGGGTCGATGCCCCAGATGGCGTCCAGAGCATAGACGGCGTCGCGGACGGTACGACCAAAGGTGCCAACCGAGTCCTGGTGCTCGCTCTCGGGGATGACGCCGGCGCGCGAAGTCAGGCCGACGGTGGGCTTGAAGCCGACGAGGGCATTGCGCATGGCAGGGTTGATGACGCTGCCGTCCGTCTCAGTGCCGAGAGAGAAGGCGACGGCATTGGCGGCGACGCCGGCGGCGCTGCCGGAGGAGCTGCCGCCCGGGTTGACGGTGAGGTTGTAGGGGCTGCGAACCTGGCCGAAGCGTGCCGAGTAGCCCTCGGAGTAGTTGTTGCTGCGCATGTCTGCCCACTCGCTGAGAGCGGCCTTGCCGAGCAATACAGCGCCGGCATCACGGAGGCGGGCGACGACGTGAGCGTCGCGAGGCACAATGCTTCCCAGGAGGGCGGTGCTGCCGGCCGTGGTCTCGAGATTGTCCTTGCTGGCGATGTTCTCCTTGACGGTGAAGGGGATGCCGTGGAGGGGACCGCGGACCTTGCCGGCGGCGCGCTCGGCGTCCATGGCGGCGGCGATAGCGAAGACATCCGGGTTGAGCTGGCCGAGGGAGGCCGTGTAGGCCTGGGTCTGGTAGGTGCGGTGCAGGTAGCAGAGGACGAGCTGCTGGGAGGTCAGGGAACCGTTGGCCATGGCAGCCTGCATCTCGTCGATGGTGGCCTCGAGGAGGCGGAAGCCGCCCGCGCACGGGGGCATGGGGAAGAGAGCATCGGTATCGGCGTTCTCCTGGAGGGGATAGAAGGACGGCGTGAACTCCTCGAGAGCGCCGGCAAGCTGGGCGGACGCGCCAGCCGTAGCGAGGACCGCGAGAGCTACCTGGAGATGCATCCTCTGTCCGAGCCGATGTTTCACGGGAAGAGGGGGAGGAGAGGGGGTGGGAGGGAATACGAACGAACGACACGGCAGACGGACAGGCAGACAAAACCCGTGGTGTGGTGTGCGGACGCAGGAACGCCAGCAAAGCACATGAACCAGGGATATATACGCAGCTGAGTGCTATCGACGCAGGGGGGCACTCATGCTCTCGGCGCGCAGGACGAGGCGCATCGCCACGGTAGCATCGGGCGCCCCTCTTCCTCGTCAGTCGATAATTGAGCCGCGACGCGGGATTTCCTGCCGACGGCGGTGGAGACGATTGGACAATGCCGTTGTTCGGCGTCCCTGTGGCGTGCAGACGCCGCAAGCGAGCGTGGGGTGAAGAAAGAGGAGAGAAGTCGTTTATTACTGCCTGATACTTCTAGCCTCCACTGTAGACAGATCCCTGGTCCCGGGATATACCGTGCACCGTATCTTCAGGGGTCCGTAAGGGCCGGTGAAAGGTTAAAGACGGCGTTGGGCGAATAGGGGCTCGCCGCGGAACATGTGGTGGTCGTCCCGGGGGTCTTCATCTCCACAAGATGGGGAGAACAGGGGGTGAAGCAGGACTCGGTCGACGCCTCACGGACGGTTCGGGCCAGCGCGGCCCACGGCTTCCCGCGGTCTTTTGCCTGGAATAACGTCCACTGTTGGTCTTTTCTTCGAGGTTTACTGTTTCTCGAGACTTGGATCCCACGCCAGTTGCGCCACTGTCCTGAGCCGGGCCGACCTCCTTACGAGTACCTTCAGCCGTCCGGCGGGCGTCCCCGGGATCTCGTTCCAGAGGAACGAACAGCGTGGCGCCTTCTCTCAAGGTCTTCCAAAATTGGCCCAGCGGCCGTTGACCACGGCAATGGCAGAGCTGGTTATTATCAGGATGGCGGCGGGAGGCTTTGCCAGTTCTTCCCCAGATACAAGTAACGCCGCTCCACCCCCCGTGTTCGCGCCGCATATGTTGATAGTCTCTTGGCATGGCTGCCCCTTTCTCCTGACCCGATCTCCTTTAGTCAGTCGTTGTACTGTACTTGCTTCCTTCCAGCATGAGCGACCCGTTGGTCGATCAGGCCTTCACTGATGGCCGGGTGCCCGTCGAGATCACCAGAGAGTATCTCTACGAGACAAGGGACCCTCCAGCCATCGCCGCCATCATCGCCATCACGGCTGTTTCCTCTCTAGTCGTGCTTGTTCGCCTCGTCTCGCGGGCCTTCTACGTTCGCCGCTTCGGTCTCGATGATGCGCTGGTCGCCTTCTCCTGGGTACGTCCTCCCTGATTCCCATATCCCCCAGCGTCCCTGGGCCAACATCACAGACAATCTTCATCCCGTTTGCCATCCTCTGCGTCCGACTCATCCAGATCGGCTCCGGCAGACACTATGAATACATCCAATACGTCATGACCATGGAAACCGTCGAGGTCAGCGAAATCTGGGACTTCATCGCCCACCTCCTCTACACCACGTCACTCCTCGTCTGCCGCCTGTCAGGCCTGGCCTTCTACCACCGCCTGTGCGCCCAGCACCGTGGCTTCCTCGTCACCATCCGGTCTATGGCTGCCGTACTGGCCGCCGGCTATATCGCCCAGATGGCGCTCATTATTTTCCACTGCCTTCCCGTCACCGGTCTGTGGCCCTACGACTGGCAGCCCGGCTTCGAGAACTACACCTGCCTGACTTGGGGCGTCGTCTACAGCGTGAACTCGTCCGTCTCCCTGCTCTGCGACCTGCTGCTCTTCGGCATCCCCATCGCCATGTTGCGCATGCTGCACATGCCACCGCGGCAGAAGGTGCAGCTGGCCGGTATTCTGCTGCCGGGTATTGGGTAAGGCCAGATCCTGTCCCATTTCTATTTGATTCACGACTGACTCTGGCCTAGGGTCGTCGCCATCTCCGTCGCCCGGCTCGTCCTCGTCATCAAAGGTCAATGGGAGGCCGACATGTCCTGGTCCTACAACCCAATGCTCGCTGTCGAGGCAGCCGAGATCGGTGCCACCCTCGTCGCCTTGTCAGTGCCGGGTGTCAAGCCGGTATTCGACCGCCTCGTACTCCGGAGGCCGCGCGAGGGTACTGGTTCCAAGGCCTCCTACTTCCACGACGTCAGCGCCCGCTCCGGCTCCCAGGGAACGCGCCTCCGCACCCTCCGCGACACAAGCGCCACTCTACGTAGCAACGAAGATATTTCGGGTGCCTATCACGCCGGCGAAGACGTGCTATCCGATGACAAGAGCATCACCAGCCGCGATGGCATTGTTGTGCGGACAGACTTCGACCTGTTGGTGCAGGATGGGGTGCCCGGAAAGGGAGGGGACAGGAAGGTTCGGGTCACTTCTGGGTTGCGTCAGCGCGAGGATATGTAGATATGATTGGATTGAAAACAAAATACGGTGTGCCAGGCAGATGCATTCTTTGTCTCCAGTCGTCTTCGGTGATCTTCTCTGAGTTGGGGCCAATATTCGGACTAAGAAAAGCGACCCATCGTTGAACGGCATGAGAGTGTTCTCAATTGCCCCTGATATATCGAGCGCGTCTGAGTAAACGGGTTCGTGGCCAACCTGGAAGTCGTGAGAATGGAGACATGATGGGAACACCCTCTAAAAAGGAGGGCATCGCCAGATGTGGGTCACCACCCCCTTTTCCGACTACACTCGTCGCGCCCAGCCATCCAAAGTCACCAGACATTACTCCCTTGGGATGCAATTAATTCTTCGAAGTTATTTTTCAGTCCATTCCATTCATCTCGGATAGTCTATTTCGCAAGGGAGCCAGAATTGGGTGGTCCATGGACAAATCAGTTTGTCAGCCTGTCGGCCATTATGCAAGGCAACATCCGTGACACGGCAGCCTCGACAGTGCCCCGAAAAAGACTAAATCATACCTCAGTACATAGATAAAAGTCGGTTTCAAGGTTCTGAATCATTGCATGCTTATTTATTCGTAAACGGAGACGATGCACGCGTTTTGCGCATGCTGCTTGGTTGGGACGCGTCGCTGTCCATCGTCACGTGCACCCGCGATGTCAACATCAACATCACGACGCCAGGTGCATCATGACAGAAAAGGCAAAAAAAGAACTGGATGAGTGGCGGATTCGAATCACCGGCTTGCAGGGCCACCGCAAGTATCGGGAAGTCTGCCTGCGTCAGGTGAGTATCCCCGACGACAAATGCGCAGGCCTTACCAGCTGCACCATGCCTCACCTTTGGTTGGAAGACACCAACAAAGAACGAGCCATAAACCCACTGGGCAGTCGCAGGAGAAGCAGCAAGCACGGGCAAAAAAGGAATCCGGTGAGGAGCGGACTCGAACCACCAGCTTCGAGGGCCACCGCAAGTATCGAGAAGTCTGCCTGCGTCAGGTGAGTATCCCCGACGACAAATGCGCAGGCCCTATCAGCTACACCATGCCTCACCTTTGGTTGGAATGGACTTCAAAAGAAGCTCTCATGTAGCTAGGGCGCGTTCTGGCGTGCATGATGGTTCTGATGCGCGCCGACCCAAGGGCTCCAGGCATGACCACCGCCTTCCACGGTAGGCTCCCCCTTTCCAGGCCATCAACGTGCACCTTGCACACCAAAACAATCTGACCGCGACAAAACCACCACTTGAAGCCTCAACACCTGACCGTGACGCTTTATTTTGGAGTTTCGCCAGATTCCCGCATCCCCTCCTCGCAAATTCTGCCCCTTCACCTACTGCTTCCACACGAGGCTGCATCCACGACTGCACCCATCACCTCGTGTCAACAGACGTTTACGAAAGAAACTAAACAAAACCTCCGTTGCATTGCCTCCTGCACGGAAATAATGTTGAACTGCAAGTATCACATCGTTTCTATGCCTTTGCCCAGCGCATCCCACCCTTCGACATAGCGTCACCCTCCTCGCCTTACCCGAAGCGTCACCAGAGAAGCATGCAATCCAGCAGGGAAAGAAGACCTTGAGCAACATGCAACGACCATCATATTTTCTGGTGAGAACCCCCTCGCAGGCATACATTGCAATAAAGCCCGAACCAGCATCACGTCTAGGCCACCTACATCAGCACAGATCACCACATCACACCCGAGATCAGCCAGTACATCTTCAACATTCCAATCTCGCAATCTACCTCACCCGATATACACCTACGAATGCGTTGGCATGGCCACATCAGCCTTCTGCGCCACAGCATCAGAGCTCTGCCACAGCGCCGTCACAGTCTTCTGCTGCGTGTAAAAGTTGATCCCCGGCCTTCCGTAGAAGGTATTCGCGCCGCCACCAGCGATGCTCTTCTTGTTTCCCGTGAACGAGAACATGGGCAGGGGCACGGGGATCGGCACGTTGATACCAACCTGTCCAGCCTCAATGTTCCTACGGAACGTCTCCGCCGTCGGGCCCGAGCGCGTGAAGATGGCCGTGCCGTTTCCGTACTCGTTGCGGTTGATCAGCTCCACGGCCTCGTCGAGCGTCGCCACGTTGAGGCACACGAGGACGGGACCGAAAACCTCCTCGCGGTAGCAGCGCATCTCGGGCGTCACGTTCGTGATGATGGTGGGCGCCACCCAGTTGCCGTTGGGGTACTTTTCCGGCGTGAAGCCGCGACCGTCGAGGAGGATGGTGGCGCCCTCGGCCTCGGCGCTGGCGATGAGGCTCTCGATGCGCTCCTTGCTGTGCGGGGAGATGACGGGGCCGAGGTCAGCGCCCTCCTCGAAGCCGCCGTCCACCTTCAGCTGCTTGGCCAGCTCGGCGAGCTCGGGGAGCCATTCCTTCGTCTCGCCCACCATGACGAGCGTCGACAGCGCCATGCAGCGCTGGCCGGCGGCGCCGAACGCCGCTCCGACGACGCTGTTGAGGAAGTGGTTCTTGTTGGCGTCGGGAAGCACCGCCGCGTGGTTCTTGGCTCCGAGGTTGGCCTGCACGCGCTTGCCGTGCGCAGAGCCCTTGTTGAAGATGTACTCGCCCGCCTTGTTACCGCCGACGAAGCTGACCGCCTTGATGACGGGGTCCTCGAGAATGAAGTCGACGGTGCGGTGGGCGCCGTGCACCACATTGACGACGCCCTCGGGGAACCCAGCCTTGTGTACCAGCTCAGCCAGGATCATGGCGGCGCCTGGGTCGCGCTCCGAGGGCTTCAGGATAAGGGTGTTGCCCGTGACGGTCGCGATAGGGATACACCAGAGGGGGATCATGGCGGGGAAGTCTGCGAACACGGATCAGCAAGGGACATCATCGTCTTTGGCTCCAGGAAGAACTCACTGAAAGGGCAGATGGCAGCCACGACGCCCAGCGGCTCACGGTAGCTCCTCGTCTCCATATCCTTGGCAACCTCGAGCACCTCTCCCTTCAGAAGCTCAGGCGCACCACAGGCGGCCTCGGCGACCTGCAGACCACGCAGCACGTCGCCCTTGGCGTCGGCAAACGTCTTTCCCTGCTCGAGGGTGATGCTCGCAGCAAGTCTGTCCCAGTTCTCGCGAATCAGGGCGACAAACTTGAACATGATGGCCTGCCGGGCCAGCACGCTCATGGCGCGCCACTTGGGGAAGGCGGCCTCTGCCGAGTCAACAGCGGCCTGCAGCTCGGCATCCGTCATCTGCGGCACGCGAGTGACGAGGTTGTTGGTAGCCGGGTCATGGAGGTCGATGAAATCGGTGGCCTTGGACTGGACGAACTCGTTGTTGAGGAAGTAGGGCGTGTCCGCGGGGGCGGCGATCTTGTCGTGCGTCGTGGGGTACGACTCGGCCGACGACGCCAGCGCGGCACTGCGGTTCCTGGCCGAGGCGTGTATCCGCCGGGCACAGAGACGCGAGGGAGACGAGGCCGTCGCGGGGGAAGAGGACAGCAGCGAGGCGCGGCTAAGGCCGGCTGAAGCGCTCGAGCGGCCGGCGCCGGCGACGAGTCCTCTGGAGATGGCCCGACGCATTGTGCTGGTAGAGGGAAGATACGGCTGTTGTATCGAGATCGAGTGTGGATAGGAAGTTCAATGGCCAGCCAGAAGGTGTAGATTTCTGTGGAAGGGGAAGGCCGAAGGGAGGGGGCGGGCCAGGTTATACGTGTGAGCGGGCACCCGGCCGGCATGGACTCGGGTACGTGAGGCACACAAACCGGGGTGACGCTGGGGGACGACATCCTGTTAGTGCGGGGAGACCGAGCAATCCCCCCTGCGATAGGTCCGGAGCTTCGGCGGGGAGGCCCCACACTGCGCCTTCCCCAACTTTTGCTCTTCGCCCACGCTGTTCCCGGGCCGGTCCAAGCCTTTTGGCCGCTGTGCCTGAACGACAATGCCGCCAAATGCCGAGGGGCAGCACAGAAGCCTCCCTGGCAAACTCCATCACATCCGATCAAGTCCGAAGGCACATCACTCAGTCTATACACTCAGTTGGATGTACTGGTCTTGACTACCTAGTGGATGCCTGCGCCAACTCCTCTTTGCCTTGGGTCGTAATCCCAAGGAGGGACCCAACCAGGCGGAAATGCACGAAACAAGTTGTCCTTTTGCTCATCATCATGGCCCGTAACCTATTATCACACGCGGCCCTCACGCTCGCTTGCTCGCTCGCTCGATTCACGGGCGACGGTGCCGTCTGCAGCTCCCGCCGCGCACTCGCTATGCCACCATCCGCGTCGCCACTCCATCTACGACTGGCTCCGGGTGGTCCTCTTGGACGCCTCGCCCTTGACGGCCTCGGCACCCGACGCGGCCGCCTTGGTGGCCTTGTCCTTGACGTCCTTGGCCGCGGCCTTGGCGTCGCCGGCAGCCTTCTTGGCCGCGGGGGGAGCGCCCCCCGAGAAGAGGGTGAGGATCAGGGCAATGAAGGTAACAACAACGGCGCCAATGCCGCCAGCAACCTCGGGAACGAACTTGATGGCCTCGATGGGGTCCTTCTGGGCGATGGTGGTGAACAGGTCAACCTTCTCCTTGACGTAGGTGACGGGGTCGTCGAGGAACTTGAGGTCGTTGGGCGACTTGGGAGGCTCAGGGGTGGCGGGCTTCTCAGCCTCCTCGAGGGCCTTCTCGGCAGCGCGCTTGGGGACGAAGGTCTCCTCCGCGAGCTTCTCGGCGTCCTCAATCGAGTGGCCAATGTAGATGTTGTCGAACAGGATGTCGCTCTGCATGGTCCAGATCTCGAAGCCAATCTGGGGGGGAATATGTCAGCGGGGCGGTCATCATCGGGCAAGAGAGAATCAAAACTTACAGCGCCGATGGGCTCGAAGTTGGCGGGGGTCTTGTCCTCGAAGAAGTCGGGGTTCTTGATCTTGCGGGGAGCCCAAACGCCCTTGTAGTCGGGGTTGTCGATGTAGGGGGCGCTCCACTTGCCCTTGTAGTCAGGGTTGCGCTTGTTGGGCTTGGACCAGGGGCCGCAGCCAGAGGCCTCGGCGCACTTGGGGTTGGGAACAGTGGGGGCGACCCAGTCACCGTCCTCCTCGTCATCCCAGTCCTGGGGCTTCTCGGCCTCGGGGTCGGGGATGGTGGTAGGCTCATCCTCGAGCCAGTCCTCGGGCTTCTCGGCCTCCTCGTCGACGACCTCGTAGGGGGCGTCCTCATCCCAGTCCTCGGGCTTCTTGGCCTCAGGGTCCTGGATGCGAGCCTCGTCGACCCAAGTCTCGGGCTTGGTGTCCTTGGGGTCGTCAATCTCGGCAGCGGGGTTGACCGAGGGGTTGAAGTCCTCGAGCAGAGAGCCGGTCTTGACCTGCTCGTTGTTCTGCTTGATGATGTAGGTGTTGTCAGGCTTGACAATCAGCGTGTAGAGCTCCGTGGTCTTGGCGATCTTGGCGCTGGGGGGAGAGACAAGGTGCTTCTCCTCGTACTCGCCCGTCTTGGGGTTCTTGTGGTTGAAGATGAAGTGCACCTTGTTGGTGTGGCCGCACTTGTCGGGGCCGAACATGATGACGTAGGGGGTGGTGTTGCTGAACTCCTCCTGGTGAAGAGCCTTGTTGTCGCGAAGGAGCTTCAGGTAGGCGCCACCGCACTCGAGGCCCTCTGCAAGTGTGTCAGCAGCTAGGCTAGGGGAGGTTGAAGAGGAATGGGAGGAACATACTCTGGAGCTTGACCTCGTACTGGACGACGAGGGTCTTGCCCTTGTTGTCGAAGGGCTTGGCGAACTTGGAGGAGATGGCGTGGTGAGCGGCGGGGTTCTTGACGACAAGGCCCTTGTCACCCTCGACGCCCTTGAGGACGGTAGGCTCCTCGACGGCCCACTCGCCGACGTACGCCCACTCCTCCTCCTCTTCGGCCTTCTCGTCCTTGACCTCCTTCTTGGCGGTCGAGGCCTTCCAGCGCTTCTCCCAGTCATCGGTGAACTGCTCGACGAAGTCGCCCTTAACAGTGGTGGGCTGGAGGGACCATGTTAGCGATTGAAGGAATGATGTGGGTTGAGTCCATCGCAAGCGCCTGCTGCCCGCGGTCTTCCCACGTGGCCGATGGAAGCTTGGCCCATGGCGCAACGTGGCAATTACATGCCGACGAACTTGCGGGAGCAGGACACCGTGGGACGATTGGGAATGTACTTACGGTGAAGGTGGCGAGCTCAGGCTTGGAGGCGACAGGCTTCTCGGCCTCCTCGGCCTGAACGTTGCCGGCCAGGATGGCAGCGGCGGAGACCGCGACAGCAGCGTTGAACTTCATGGTGGAAGGTTCGTGGGTGGTGAAGCAGAGGAACAATGGGTATCAATAACGGAGAGGCGTCTGTCCTTCTTGGATGGTCAGAACGAATAGCTGGCTTTCCCGACGCGATGAGTATGCGGCCCAATCGAGGAAAGGAAGTTGTTTGGGAGGGTGCGGGAGGGACGGAGGTGGGTTTTCTACTTGCCGTGGCTGCGTTGGAGAAGTCGGGTTGTAGTGCACGTCCGTTGGAGGGGGGGGCGGGAAGACGTGAGCTCAACGTGTCCTTTTTTTGCGAAGAGGGCAGGCCTGAGGCGAGGCAGAGCGAGCTGGACGGGCCAGCTCCTAAGCTCGCGGCCAGGCGGCGAGATTATTGGCGGGCGCAAGGCCTCTGACGGGGGGAGGAGCATTCACCGGGCAGGGGGACGGGTGCTAAAGTGCGGGGGCTGGTCCCTGCGCGGTCCACAGCGCTTCACCGAAGAAGGGCAAAGCGCTGAGCCCCGAGGCTCTGGGGGGCAGGAGCTTCCCGTCTGGTCTGCTCTGGCGTGCTCCAGGCGGGTTTCCAAGAGCTTCCATGGGGCCGGTGAGGTCGAGAGATAGCGGCAGTGACTTGAAGCCTTGAGGATGACAGGCAAGCAGCTTCCCCTTACGTGTCATGACGGGGCATTGTACCGGCCAGCTCATTTCGTTTCACAATGGCGCGAGGGCCGGCTCGCCAGTCCCTAATGGGAGGCTCTTCCAGGCAAGCACAAAGGAGGCATTAATACCGACTCAAGAGGCGTGACAGGTAGAAGTGCCGTGCCGTGCATGTGATAGACCCTTGCTCTCGATGCACTTGGACTGCAAACATATGCAGTAGGCAGCTTCTTCTTCAAAGATGCATAGGGATGTAGACATTAATGAAGCCACACTTCAAGCAGCAGTGGGCAGCATCAAAGGCCAAGACTCATCAGAGGTGGGCGATGCTGGTGTCCGCCGACCCTGGATCCCAAGGCCGGGCCAAGCAATCACTGGAGAGGCTGGCCTTTACCCGAAGGAGGGTCCCGCGATAAGCTGACGAGGGGCAACCAGTCACGGGGCTGCTGATTGTCGTGCAAGAGTAAAGAATCGGCCGGCTTTGACAAACAATTCTTCCGAGGACTTCAGGTCCTCGATGGGTCGGGCTGGCCTTCAGGCACATTGTCAAACCTGTTCGGTCACTCAAGGTATGTTTGCCCGGAGGCGGGAAGATGAATGCCGTGCCCCTTGAACACTTGACCCTTGCGAAACCACGGTTACGAATCAGACCCGCCACCGTGTTCTCAGCCTCGTCAACCTACCCATGTTGAAGGCGGGGTCCGCCATGTGCAGCCAGTCTTTGCTGGGAAGTTACAGGTAACATCAAGAAACTTGAACAGGAGG
The DNA here is from genome assembly GCA_020746995.1 of Plectosphaerella cucumerina. NCBI lineage: Eukaryota > Fungi > Ascomycota > Sordariomycetes > Glomerellales > Plectosphaerellaceae > Plectosphaerella > Plectosphaerella cucumerina. The sequence goes on from JAGPXD010000002.1 coordinate 6,300,751, forward strand.
CAGAGCGCGGACGGATCTTTTCGTCAGCCCGATTGCAAGTACTCAGTGTTGTCGTCAAGAGCCAATTGATTGGCAATTTTGTTAAGCAAGTCTTCGCTGGGTTACTTCGGGGCCAAATGTGACCTCTCAGTAGGTACTGGGGATCCCATATGTCCAAGTCCTTTCTTTAGGTGCATTTCGTAGCTTTAGTCTAACAGCCTCTTTGACCTGGCTCGGCGATTTGTGCTTTTACGCAGTCGTGCCTCTCCATCTGCTTCATCCACCGTCTTGTTGAAGTGGAGCCGATGATGTCCTCAGCCAGAGCAACCAAACTTCGTGGCACGGGGTCACGGCATTGGCTGACAGCTTCGTCCACCGACTGCATCCCAAGAAGTGCCGGGTCAGAAGGATGATATCTTGACATCGGTTCTCTTCTCCCAATCATGCGATACTGATTCTGTACGTAGCAACACATTTAATTTCCTTCAGGCCTCCGCCAGTTGTGTCGGCGCATTCAGTCGTGGTGTGACGTGCTGCTCGTGCCTCCTAATTACCCCACCATAAATCTCGTCGCGACATCTTCAACATCCCACCTCCCACCCCGACCACCACAGACAATGGCTTCCCAGGCGCTCGACAACCCCGACCGGCTCGTCACCTCGGACGACCCCGAGCACCCCGCCAACCTCATCCCCTCGCTCTGCGCCAAGTTCTGGACCCTCGGCTGGGTCACCGGCACTGGCGGTGGCGCCTCCATCCGCGACGAGCAAGTCTTCTGCCCCTCCTCTCTCCCCCCGCCATGACCTTTCAATTGCTAACACGTCTGCCCCCCAGTGACCTCGTCTACATCGCCCCCTCGGGTGTCCAGAAGGAGCTCATGAAGCCCCAGGACATCTACGTCCTCTCCCTCGCCGGGCAGGAAGCCTCGCTCAAGAACCGCACCTACCTCCGCTCCCCTCCCTCCTACAAGCCGTCGCAGTGCACACCTCTCTTCCTCGCCGCCTTCACCCGTCGCGGCGCCGGCTGCTGCATCCACACGCACTCGCACTGGGCCGTCCTCGTCACCCTCATCCTCGAGTCCTCCGCCGCCACCGCCGACGGCTCCCACCGCGTCTTCGAGATCAACAACATCGAGCAGATCAAGGGCTTCGGCCGCGGCCACGGCAAGACGGGTAACCTAGGCTACCACGACACCCTGCGCATTCCCGTCATCGAGAACACGGCTCACGAGGAGGACCTCACCGAGTTCCTTGAGGAGGCCATGGACAAGTACCCCGATACGTACGCTGTTCTGGTCCGTCGCCATGGTGTCTACGTCTGGGGCGATAATGTGCACAAGGCCAAGACGCAGTGCGAGAGGTATACATATCCCGCGTGGCGCTTGTTTCGTTGCGATTACTGACTTGTTTCCAGCCTCGACTACCTCTTCCAACTCGCCGTCGAGATGAAGCAGCTCGGCATCCCCTGGATCAGCGACGTCCCCGTCACCCTCCCGAAGCGGTCGTGACACAACATATCAAACCCTAAACATGACATCACGATAGACAGCAATGACAGACAAGCAAGAAGAAGTTTGAAGTTCTTTTCCCATTCCTCATTCATCTGAACCAAGCATATTTGATAGATTCACATTATGTGATCGCCATATTTCGTCCCGAAAACAAAAGTGGTATGTTGCAAATATTAACTCCACCCGCCGGATCCCAGCATCATTACCGGAGGCAAGCCCCGCACGCGCAAGTCGTCATGTCGACTCCTACAGGAAGAAGGCGGCAATCAGACCGAAAACGCCGGCCGAGGTGAAGCGCAGGGTGGCGGCGCTGTTGGGCTCGCTGGTGGACGAGGTCTCGTTGGCGTCGCTGGAGGCGGTGCCGGAGGCGGACGAGTCCTCGGAGTCGGTCTCGGTGGCGTCCGAGTCGGAGGAAGAGGTGCCGGTGGCAGCGGCGGCAGTGCCGGTGGAGGTGGTCTGCTGGGCACCCGAGCCGGAGCCGGAACCAGAGCCGGAGCCGGAGCCGCCGGTAGCCTCAGGGGTGCCGGAGCCCTCAGAGAAGTAGTGCTCGTTGCGGCACTTCAGGAGGCACTGGCCGAAGGCCTCGGTCTGCTCAGCGCTGCCGTCACCCTGGTCGCACTTGGCGGAGCAGGCGGTGGTCTCGTTGACCTGGTCCTCGTTGGGGGCGGGGACCTGAGGGAGGATGTCAGGATTGGCTTCTTCATGGGATGTGGCACGGCGGCAGGAGGGAGATACTCACGTCAACGCACTTGGCCTGGCAGAGGTTGTCGGTGGGGTCGCACTTGGCGAGGCACTCGACGCGAGCGGCGGTGGCCGAGTCGACGGGGACGGTGGAGGTGACCGTGGTGGTGGCAGCCTCAGAGACGGTGGTCGACTGGGCGGCGGCGACGGCGGCCAGGGTGAAGAAGACGGCGGAGGCGCGCATGTTGACGGTTTGTTTGTTTTGGATTAAACGTTAAGTTGTATTATAGAGCGGATGAAGAATTGTCGTGAGGTTGACAAGAGCGAGTGTGTCGAAGAAAGATGGTATCAAACGAAAGATGTTCCTTGGAAGAGAGAGAGCGAGAGCAAGTGAAGGGTGAAAAGGGGATCAAGAATACGGGGAGAGACCTGGTGGCAGACGGGTTATGTATCGATGGGAGGGAGGAGAAGGGGGGGCGTGAGCGAGGCACAGGGCGCTCGTCAAAAACACCGGCCTCTGCCAAGGAGGCACCCTGTCTGAGAGTTGTCCTCACGATGGGCAGGCCCTCTGACCTTGGAACGTTTTTTAGCCTCCAAGCCCAAGCTCCGCTGGCTTTTCTCTCGGGGAGGGGGGGCGTGTACTGTACCGTGTGGTGGTGGATGTGGGCTTTTCTTTGCCCATTCGAGGCAGTTCGGTGTTGTCTCCCCATCCATTTTCGCGGCGTCACGGACACACTCCGGGGTCGGGCTAGTCAGGGGTATGGGCTCGGGGAAGGGGGCGGACCAAGGCGGCCCAGCGGATCGAGCTGGATCGCGTACCGTAGCGCAGAGCCGTCCGGTCTTCCCCCTGGCACCACTGTGGTCATAGCCTACCCACCCGCCGTTATTTTCAGCAGGTCCGGGGGCCAAGCAGGAAAGAGAGAGAGAGAGAGAGAGAGGCTGCCCGGGGCATGCAGGGATTGCTGCAGGGTGGACTGGGCAACCCCCCCTTGGCAGCGTGCCGCCGCGAGGGACGCCTGTAATTTCGTTTGAGATGACCTGTGTCATGTCCGGCCGGGGGACGGGGAGGTCCTGTCAAGGTGGTCACGGGAGTTGGCGACTCTGGGGGAGGGGAGGGCAGGGGAGGGGGACGGGAATTGACCGGCCTGGCAAATGGACATGTTTCTTGTGGACAATGATGATGGTTGCGAGGCCGCTCGACGCGACTCGGAGGACAAACGGCGGCCTTCAGTAGGCCGAGGCCCGGTGCCCTTTTTTTCTGGAGACACATCACATCGTTGGGGGAACTTGGACCTCGGGGGTGGTTCACGGTGCATTCACGCAGCAGCAATGCTCGGCCCATTCCTGACTTGGCAGGCCAGGCAGGGCCGTGGGTTGGTTGGCCTTGGAATGCTGGTCTCGGTTAGAGCATCCAAGCCGGCTGTATTAACTCTTGGACGTCGGGCGCCTTTTGATCGTCGACGATGCGGGCCAGCAGGAAACATGAAGAGAGCAACCATCACACTGAAGCACCCACTACAGCCTGCCTCGTCTGTTCGATGTCCTGGTCCTCAACATGGACACCATCAGCTCCCCAATTGTCTGAGGCGACAACAGCTAGTCCGCTCCGAGTGGGTGTGGTGTGGCCCGGCAAACACGAGAAAACGGCGGGGACAGCCAACCAAACACTGCCACTGTGAACTCGCTGCGTCTCTCGCTGCTGCATCTTTCTCCGTGTTCGCGCCCCTGGTCGGCTGCCGCAAACGCACTGCACGCCGTCCGATTCGTCCTGGACCTGACGATCCCTCCAGGGGTGGCCACCAACCCGCTCGCCGCCCCCGATTGGGTGCTCTTTTGACTTTTCAGAGGGCCTGCCTCAATCTGTTTGTTGGCTTTCAGTTTGACATCGTTGAAATCGAAGTGGTCCGATCTATCCCGTTCAAAAGACCATCGCGGTCGTTGGTCGGCATCCTGTCGCTTCTACGCCATTGTCTCCCATCCGCATGCTGGTGCCACCGAAGTCGCCTGTCCGGGAGGATGGAACTCGCTCAGCTGCAGTCAAACGCCTGTGCGGCCATGCTCCCGAGTCCTCGAGTCCGGGCCGCTGCCATGGTTCCACAACCTTCTTCCTTGTGCCCCCCAGCAACATCATGCGAATATGCTGGAAGCTCCCGCCGGGGAACTTGAAGCTCTGGTCATCTCCACCGTCCGAACTTGGTTCTGCGCTGGCCGCCGCCGTCCATCCTGCTGTGCGCCATCGCCGCGCGTTGCAAGTGTGACGCCCGCCATTGCCGTCCAGAAAACACCCCGAGCTACGAGCCAAGATGGTCCCTCGTGGCCTTTCCCCAGGGCAACCGCGGCTTGCTCTCGCCGACTCAATCTGCAATGCAAACTCACACTCGCAGACAGAAGACAGTCGCGCATATCACGGCCGTTGAACCAACACCACTGGCATTCCGTCGCCAGGGATGTGAACACAAGCATCTCGTCAATCTTGTTGCGACCACACCCTCTCATCCTCACCATGTGTGAACCAAGCGACCTGTCCTGTGCGAGCCTGAATCCCCACAGCCGCTGCTCTCGCCTTGCCTGCCAACTCATCACCTCTGAATACGAGAACAGAGCCCAGGCCCGGCAACTCTGCCGCCAATTGCCACTGAGCGATCTGCAGAAAACCCGGCTGGCTGCCCCCCCCGAGTGGGCTTTCTTTCCAGTGCAATTCGCCCGCGGCGAAAGCAGAGCCAGCAGGTACGGTAACATGTCATGTGGAAGCCCAATCTGAGTCTTCCATGCGCACCCTTGTCTGCCTCCGAGATTTCGATATGCTGTCTTGCTTTCCCGCAAAATAGGCCCGCCAAGCCACCCGTGAATAGACACGAAATGTCACGGAGAGGGGCGTGCCGTCGATCTGCCAAAGGCCCAGGTCTCCGCCGGCTGGAATCCGGCTCGGCACATGGAAAATGGATGATGCATGTGGCTGCGGATATCTTCAGCCTCGTGTCTACGGGCGGGGCCAACGAACACCACGGGCAGCATCATGACAAGCATAGTTTCTCGTTGCTTCTCTGCATGAGTTTCATGCTGCTCCCATCTACAGCTCATCCCTCTGCCGCTGGTCAACCTGCTCCTCTCCCTGCCCCTGGTCCACCTGTTCCTCCACCTTTGTGGTGCCATCGTCCACCTCGCCGTCGGCCACATCATCCAGGATCCTGCCAATCTTCTCCTCCAAAGACTCAGGCGCCTCGGCACCCTCACTCGGCCCCGCCCCACCGACATCAATGGTCGGCAGCTCCTCGCCTGGCATACCATCCACCTCGACCCGTCCGTCCTCAAACACCACGCCAGGCGACGAGACCTCGCCACCGCGTCTGACCAACGCGCTGCCACCCCGGGCACCCCCCATGACCACGTTGTACAGCAGCCGCAGCGGCAGCCACACCAGCCACCACATGGGCCCCCAGAGGAGCCTCCGGTACACCAGCCACGCGCCAGTGACCATGAGCATGTACATGGCCGTCTGCAAGTACCACGTATCGCTCTTCTGCGACCGCACCAGCGTACCCAGCAGGTCCTTGGAGCTCGCGAGCATCCCCTCGAGCGAGCCGTACGAGTCGTCGAGCTTGGAGAGCGCCGCAGACGACTCGGTAAGCGTCTGGTGCGCAAACTCGCTCCGCGCAAGCTCGGCCGCGATGATGTCGTGCGTCCTGCGCAGCGCGGCCGTCACGTTGCCCGCCGCACCCACTGTCTGCTGGTCCTCCCCCGTGAGGCTCGACGTCTGCTGTTGCTGCTGTTGGTGCGCATGGCGCTGGCGGATGACCTCGGGCCGCACGGAGGGGGGCCGGTGGCCATCGTCGGACGCGGCGCCGGGGGGCGGAGACGACGTCTGGGAGATGGGTTGAGAGAAGGACTGGAGGAGCAGCTTGCGTTCGAGGCGCTGCGATTCGGCGAGGTTGCGCTTGGCCGCGAGCTGGGCTTTCCTAAACGTGACTCTCGAGCTTGACGTGATGTTAGACATGGTGCCAGCACGCCTCCAGAGGAACTGTGGACTAACCTCTTGAGCTCCTCCTTGAGCCGCTGCACGCCATCCTTGAGCCGGACTTTGGTGTGCTCCGCCTCACTCCCAGCACGGCCACCCCGTACATCCTCGACCTCCTCCTGCAGAAGTTCGAGCTCCTCCTCTTCCTCGCGCAGAATCTGACCAATTTCCGTGCTCAGCTCTGATGCCACATTATCTTCGTCGGCCCCGAGGGGCACCGAGCCAGGTTCGAAATGGAGGTTCTGAAGCCTGCTGATGAGCTCCTTCAGCTGTGTAGTCGTCTCCTGCAACGCCGTGAGGCGCTCCTGCAGGCCTTCGAAAGACATGTCGGTTTTGTTCGTGCGTGTGGTTCTGGTTGTCGTCTCCCAGGCTGACGTGGGACATCAGAAAGCTGGCCTCTGCCAGTTCGTGCAGTGACGAAATGCAGTGGGAGAGCTGGGACCCGCTTTTCCCGCCAGGCGCCGAAATCCCGATATGTGCAGCAGCCCCGGATAATGGCATAGACCCCCGGCTCCCGGCCTATCCCAAAATTTTGGCGCAACTCCTGGCCCTCACGCGAGAACAGAGGTCGTCGCACTCGAGCATCCGGCCGTCAGACGATCGTCCCACCCCGGCACCGCCCTACTGACCGCACGAGACAGCCGAAGCTGTCACCCGCCGGCCCAAGATGATGACAAAGTTCATGACCGAGATCACCACCCGCTTCAACCCCTTCTCCCCGCAGGCGCGCACCGCGAGGCTCTTCCTCTCCACCATCCCGCCGTCAGCGCGCACCACCGGCGTCACCATCAAGACGGTCCTCCTCAACAAGAATTCCACGGAGCCTGCGTCCCTGTCCGTCAAGTTCAGTACGTTCTGGACTGCAAATACCCCTCGGACGCGGTGACTGAAAACTAACGTGGGGGTGTACAGAGGATGGCAAGGAGCTCAAGTTCGATTGCCAGAAGTTCGGCATCAAGGGCCTCATCGAGGAGGTTGACCGACACTCGCGAGGTCTGCAAAAGGCCGCCGATCTGAGGGACGGTTAAGCAACAGGAGGTTTGGGAAGAACTTGTACAATACAGCGTGTACCTTTTGCATGACATGGCGTTTTGGTGGGAGGGGCTCACCCGTCCACATGGCGGTTGGAATACCCGCCAGGGTCTCTGTACAACACAGGACGGCAGTTGAAGAACTTCACACGTACATAACAGATTGGCGAGAACCGTCAATAAATGGCACAGCAGTGGATTGATGTCGGATTTTATTTGGTCATCTAGCAGAAGAGGACGATGTCTTGCCAGTCGAGCTGGGCAGTCAAGCTGCAGTCAAGACGCTCGAAGGCTATATCTGTGCAGGCAACTTTTCAAACATTCACGAGCCTCGCCATATGGAGACCACATCCATCCCGACCCTCTCTGCACGTTCATGCCGGATAGGCATTTACTGGGCAGCACCGCTGATGAAGAACCACTTGTCAATGGAAGCATCGATCTTCTCGGGCAGGAGGTCCTGGTTGGCGGGCAGCTGGGGCAGCTCCTGGGGAGAGACACGGCTGGGCGACTCGCCAACGGTGACGTTGGTGCTAGGGAATGTTAGCGGGCTGCTCAGTCTCTAGTGTTGTCGGCTGCACTTACAGAGCGATGCCACCGGGCTGGGTCTTGCCGGTGATGAGCTTGTCCCAGGCCTCGGCGCATTCACGGATGACGTCCATGGCGTACCTTTGGGGGTGATTAGTTTCTACTACTTGAGGGCGTAGACAGGCAGACTCACTTCTTGTTCTTGCACTCGCCGGTGAAGGCGAACTGGTTCTCGGGCTTGCCGTCGGGGATCTTGTAGATGCGGAACCACTCGTTGGTGGCACGGAGAAGGCCGGGCAGGTGGCGCTCGACGTCCTCGACGTCGTTCAGCTTGGACGCAAGAGGGTCGTTGACGTCAATAACGATGACCTTCCAGTCAGTCTCCTCCTCGTCGAGAAGGGCCATGACGCCGAGGACCTTGACCTGCTTGACCTGGCCAGTGTAGCCGACAAGCTCACCAATCTCGCAGACATCGAGCGGGTCGTTGTCGCCCTTGGCCTTGGTCTCGGGGTGGATGCTGTTGGGGTCCTCCCAGGTCTCGACGGGGATGATCAGTCGAGCGTCTAGGGTGCGGGAAGAGGGGTATCCGGGCATACCTGGGGGAAGGCACCGTAGTTCCACAGGTAACCCTTGTGGGGGAAGCAGTTGCGGACGAAGCGAAGCTTGCCCTTCTTGATGTCCTGCTTGATGGGGTTGAGGAGCTCCTCCTTGGAGATCTGTCGGGTGAAGGGTTAGCCAATTGGACGTAGTGAGGGCATACGCGTTGTGTTGAGGTGGGGGGAGGGGTCGAATGTTCCGATCGGAGGGGTCAGAGGACGGCGACGACGCAAACACGTCGAGGAGAGGACGGTGGGAAAGACGAACCTCGAGCTTGGCGTTGGTCCAGCGGGGGATCTCAACGATCATGTTCAGGATGGTCTGCTCCTTGTTGGCGTAGAGGGGGATGTCGTGGAAGGGGGAGACGGGGACGCCATCCTTCTCGATGTAGACGCGGTGCTCCAGAGTGTGAGGAGCGGCGACCTTGCGCAGGGAGTAGGGGGAAGCCATTTTGGGCAGGCTGCTGTCGGGTTGACCTGAGGGGGATGGTGTTGTAGACGAAGTCGAGAAGTGGCGGGCAATCTGAGCCGTGCGTTGGGAGGAGGTGGAGGAAATTTGCGACTTAATCGCTCGAGCGGAAAGTGTCTGCGAAGTGGTTCTCGGGCTGGCAAATGATGCAAGAGCTTCTGCTGCGGGAGCGGAAGGAGGGGGAGGGGCAACTGAGCCAGCGCCCACCTGCACACCTGCTCCAGTCGTGGTCCTCCCACCCGAGAGGGCCCGTTTTGCGTGTGCCGCCAGCTTGGCAAGGTGATTGGCCCGAGCTTGGGCCCGAACCGGAGTAACCTGAAGAGTCGCCTTGCGCAGCAGCAGCGGTGCCAGCAGGTTGCGGGGGATTGCTCGTGGTGGCGGCATATGTATGCTTCGTTCGGGGGCCCGTCTCAACAAAGGAGGCGCGGCCGATCTTGGAGGGGTGGGAAGAACCTTATACTAAAAGGGGTAGGGTACGGACAGGGAGAGGGGTCCTGCGGCTTGTGACGCCCGGCAGGCGGTCGGTCGGGTGTCGCGATTGTGGACGTGGTCCGACGAGTTACGGCGGGAGTGCTCAGTTCCAGGGCACCGGCGCTGGCAACTGGTAGTAGTGTGCTGGTTTTACCGGCTCCCGAGGTTCTTGCCGAGAATGGCTGGTCGGACCGGGTAGCTGACGGGAGCGGCCTGCGGTCACGCGAGTCGAGGCCGGAGGGGTCTAGGCTGGAATAGAGAGGGGTGGTGATACAGTATGCTCAAACAAAAGGCCGGGGCCTGTGACGGACGGACGGAAAGACGGGTGATAGTACAGTTGATGCTGGAAGGGTAAGTGCTTTGAGTCGCAGCATTGCTCGGCCAGGAGAATGTCGCGAAGTTGCTGGAAAACCTCGGCCGACAGGGTGAGCTTTGACAGCTTGTTGCAGGTGGCTCCAGGTGTTGCGAAGTGAGCATCGGCCCGGTCCTCCATCGTCCAACGAGGTGTTCGGAGCTGTGCTACAGACAAAAGCTACGGACGAGGTCCAGACTTTGGATAGACTAGGAAGCTTTGAGTGAGTATTTGAGCTGCAAGTCGGGAACCATGGTCTTTGGGGCCGGTGCCAACTCATCGTGGACATAGCATCGTGCAACATCAAACCCTTGAAGAAGGTCCCACTGACGCCTCACATCGTTGACTCCAATAGATATGTCGTCGAATAAGACCTCGAGATAATGTTTAGGACAGCGTCTTACACGCCAGAAGGTTGGCCCGAGCCACCTCACACAGCATCTAACGCAGCACGTCAAAAAGAGGACTCCTTCCAGCCAACAAAAACATACAACACCGGGGATTCGCTGGTCGTCACCGACCCAACTACTGATCCGGCGCTCACGAGTTTAGGGAGAGCGGACGGGATCCCGTGTTCTCACGTGGCTATGGTCGTATGTGCTGGAAGGTGGGACTTGGTGCTGCTATAACGTCGTCAGACAGTTGTGCTTTTCACCAGAATCAGAGGTTGATGAGGGTGGGTGGTATGTGGGCAAGCGCAGGATATCCCAACCAGTCCAACGCTGATTTGAGCCGGGGAATCAGAGCACTTCTACCAGAAAACAAACATCAACACTGGCAAGAACTAGGCACCTACCTGTTGAGAGTACCTGGGTTGGTTGGCAAGTTGGGTTTATTGACGCGAACCTCGGGTGGCAAGGATGTGCGGTTGTTGGACCACAGTACATAAATGCCAGGTGAATGGGAAATTCGTCATGTCAACAACCATCAGAAAAGACCGCTTGCAGGACTATATTGCAATCTATCACTCCATATCCATCGTATTCAATCTTCAAGAACCTGATCAGTAGAGTCCGGTGTCGTTCAGCAGGGGGTGGCTGGATTGTGGCTGAAATGAAAAGTGACATCCTTATCGCCTTATCGGTCGGAACGCCACTTCGATTTTTGGTCCATGTCGGCCTTCGCCGACAAGAGTCAACCATCCCGAGTTGCAAACCGCTCGGCGCAAGCCATGTAGAAAACCCCTCCCCGTCATGCTCCTGCCCTTCGTCAGACGATTCAGCGCCATGGCTTCCGAGATCAAGAAGGTCCCCATCCCCTCGCGGGGCGTCGACTACCGGGGCAAGATTGTGCTGGCGCCCATGGTCCGCTCTGGCGAGCTGCCGTCGCGACTGGTTGCGCTGCACTACGGCGCAGACCTTGTATGGGGTAGGTGATTCCACGCGCTCGAGTCTTAAAATCAGACGATTCCTGACCTCCCGTAGGACCCGAGACTGTCGACAAGGCCATGATCGGCACAACGCGCCGCGAGAACCCCATCACAAGAACCATCGACTGGACCCGAGTCCAGACATTCGGCAAGAAGGAGGTGCCGTCGAATGCGCCGGAGACGGTTGTGTACAGCGTGCTTCCGGAGAAGGAGGCCGGCAAGACCATCTTTCAGATTGGCACTGCGGACCCTGAGCTGGCCGTTCAGGCGGCACGGCTCATCGCAGCCGATGTCAGCGGCATCGACGTCAACGCCGGCTGCCCGAAGCCCTTCAGCACACATTCCGGCATGGGTGCGGCGCTGCTTCGGACTCCCGACAAGCTGGTCGCCATCCTCGAGGCGCTCATCAAAAACATCACTCCTGAGTTCAACATTGGCATTAGCGTCAAGATCCGTCTGCTTGAGACCGCGGCCGAGACGGAAGCCCTCGTCAGGCGACTCTGTGCCACCGGAATCACGGCTCTTACCATCCACTGCCGCACCACGCCCATGCGACCACGGGAGGCAGCCATCCGAGGACAGCTGCGTATGGTTGCTGACGTCTGCCACGAGGCAGGCGTCGCATGCTTGATGAACGGCGACGTTCAGTCGCGGGATCACGGCCTCAAGCTCATGGAGGAGTATGGCACTGACGGCGCCATGATTGCCACGTCGGCCGAGACGAACTTCAGCTGCTTCCGGGCGGAGGCTGACGGCGGCATTGCCCCATGGCGCGAAGTCGCAGAGACGTACATCAAGTACGCCTTGGACGTGCACAACAAGTTTGGCAACACCAAATACCTCCTCTGTCAGATCGTGCCTGGCAAGAAGCCTGAGTACAAGCAGATCATCCCCTGCAAGAATTACGCCCATCTGTGCGAGGTCTTTGAGCTTAAGGACGACATGGAGCGGGCCCAGGAACTCGACCGCCAGGTTGAGGCGGAGAGGGAGAGCGCAAAAGCCGATAAGAAGGCGAAGGCAGCAAAAGCCAACAACAGCGCCCTTGCGGCCGGCGGCAACATGGCTGGTGCCCGAGGGAACCAGAACCGAAAGGGGCTTTCCGAGAGGGGCCCCCGGACGGCGCAGGCCACAACAGAGACCCAGACGCCAGTCGAGACTGCCCAGGCCCAGACTGCATAAGTTGACGGGGGGCGAGGGGGTGTCAGTGTATGAGATTCGCATAACCGGGAGTTTTAGGGGAGATGTGGAAAAGGAAAGCCTGTGCTCGCATTTACATCGGTTATAGACAGGACACACGGCTCGCTCGGGATAGTGTGGTCCAAAATGAACAAAGGAAATTCATTCCCGTTTCTATCGGCATTATGATACAAATGCTCCGAGGGCGGCGACGTTTGTCGTCCTGCCTCTGCTGCGTCACTCTCCGTCCTTCCGTGTTTCTCCGTTTATTTCGCCTTCTTGACCCAGCCCTCGATGGTCTCCCGGGTGTCGGTAACGACCTCGTCGACGTACCGCGCGCCGACCTCGCGGTGGACCTTTGCGAAGCTGATGCTCTGCTCGATGCCCTCGCGGATGCGGAGGTGGCTGTCGGCGACGACAGGGAAGCGCTGCTCGTACTTCCAGGCCAGGTCGGAGACGTTGCGCATGGTGACTGGCAGCAGAGTCCAGCCGGCGGTCAGGCCGAGGGCGAGCGGTGCGGTGGCGCGGAAGACGATGTTGCTGCGGCGGGTGACGATGCTGCCAGCCATGGCGGCGACGAGGACGTAGACGGCGCCGGGCATGAGCTTCTCGCCGCTCTCGCGGGCGGGGGCCAGGGAGGCGACGGTGCTGGTGAAGGAGTGCTCGAGGTCGAAGGCGCGGTCCATGGTGCGGTTGACGGCGTTCTCGGCGGCCAGGGCGTACTCGTAGACAAAGAGGCGGGCCTTGCCGATCTGCACGGCCAGCCTGTCGGTGGGCGTCGGGCCGCGGGGGGTCGTCGGGGCGTCTGGTTGCGGTGCGGCGGCGACGGGCTGCTTCTCGACGGGCTGGGCGGCCGGCGTAGCGAAGACGACGGTCTTGGTCTCGGGGAGCTCATAGTCGTCGTAGATGGGCTTCCTAGCCTGTGAGGGAGGGTGTTAGGTAGTGCGGATGGGTTGTCTGTGTCTCGCGGCGCAGACTTACCTGTCGGCTGGGACCCTCGGCGAGGGCCTGGGAGGGCTTGAGGATGATGCCTCCGGCGACGACGGCCGTCGCTACCGACGCGGCGTGCTGAGGGGATACATTAGCATGCCGTTGTAATCTAAAATGGCATCGAGGGCGGACTCACCCGTTGGAGGAGCAGTCTTGCAGCCATGGTCCGCTCAATGGGGGGATTGAGGCAATTGGCTGGTGTGGTTCTGACGAGAACTTTTGGGGACGTCACGAAATGATGCCGCAGCCAGACAGACGCTCGCACCAGCTCCGGGCAGCAGGTGTCGGGAGGCTCTCGGGCCACTCAGGAGGCTTGCCCGGCTTAGGTAATCTGACAGGTCCATTGAAATCCGGGAATCGCCTGCGGGCACTGGCTCGCCCGGCTATTTCCGGCAGACGATTCGCCCGCCGTCGCCGACAGCTGAAGGCTCAAAGGAAGGAAAGCACAGGCCCGGCGGCAGCTTCCCGCTTCCTTACGGCATCGACCCCTGGCCAAAAAGTTCCCTTGCTCGTCAATCATTGAAGATTCTCTGCCCTCGACACATTAGCATCCTCCCTTTCCTTAGATCGCCTGCTTCCACCACCCAGCGACTTGAACTTCCGAAATGTTCGATTAGACACGGCACGATCTCAACATGTTCAAATCCCCAACCCGGGGCCTCTGGGTCTGCGCAAGGTGCGCACGCGACTCGGCTCCCAGAGTTCAGCAGCAGCGCCGATGGCTCGCCGCGGCATCAGGGACTGCTTCGGCCTACGCCAGTCCTGCCAACCACGGCAGTTCCGGCAAGCATGACGACGCCATCCTCCGAGAGCTCTTCGACTCGCCATCACGGACGGCAAAGGCCTTCAAGGCCAGCGAGCTGCAGCCCAGCGCCGGCCTCTTCAAGAACCGATACCTCACCCACCCCGGCGGCTTCGTCATTTTCGCCCGTCGCACCCTCGCAAAGGCCTCCAAGATTGTCGACCGGGTCCTCAATGCCTCGTCGACCCACGAATACAAGGTCATCGTAAAGGACCTGGACCGCCTCAGCGATCTGCTTTGCCGAGTCCTCGATCTCTCCGACTTTGTGCGCATGACGCATCCCGACCCCCGTTTCCAGCAGGCCGCCGATGATGCCTGGGCGTTGGTGTACCAGTACATGAACCAGCTCAACACTACGACTGGTCTCAGCGAGCAGTTGACCATTGCCATGGAGAACGAGAACGTTGTTGCGACCTGGTCTGAAGAGGAGAAGACGGTGGCGGAAATACTGAAGCTCGACTTTACAAAGTCGGCTGTTAACCTCCCGCAGGCCGAGCGGGACCGCTTCGTCGATCTGTCACAGCAGATCAGTGAGGTTGGACTACGCTTCGTTTCCGAGCCGGCCCCGGAGAAGTACGAGCTTGTCCTTCCCTCGTCCAGCTTCTACGGGCTGTACCCGGGGATAGCTCGGGCTCTGACGACGCGCGGGCGTGTACGCCTCCCGACTATGGGCTCCCATGCGCAGGCCGCGCTGCGTAGTGTCAAGGATGGCGAGACTCGCAAGGCCATCTACGTTGCCATGCGCCAGGCGTCCGGAGAGACGATCGACAGGTTGGAGACGATGCTCAAGCTCCGGTCAGAGCTAGCGCAGCTCTCTGGCTTCCAGAGCCATGCGCACATGACCCTAAAGGACCGCATGATGGCCAAGTCGCCTGGCTCGGTCATGCAGTTCCTGCTCGCCCTGCAAAAGCGCAATAAGCCCATCGCCGAGGCCGAGGTGGCTGACCTGTTGCTGCAGAAGCAGAAGGTCCATGACCCCCTGGCGACGCAAGTCAATCCATGGGACAAGGATTACCTGATGGACGGCATTCGAGCGGACATGAGGCTGCGAGTACGCCATCCCGACCACCTCGCCTCGTTCTTCTCCGTCGGCACAGTCATTCAGGGCTTGTCCCGGCTTTTTAACCGCCTCTATGGTATCCGCCTGGTGCCCAGGGAGACTCAGCCGGGCGAGGTGTGGCACGAGGATGTGAGGCGCCTGGATGTGGTGACGGACACCGGCGCGCAGATCGCCGTGCTCTACTGCGACCTCTTCTACCGCCAGGACAAGTCGCCGAACCCCGCGCACTTCACCGTACGCTGTTCGCGCGAGATCATGCCCAGTGAGGTGGAAGAGGCCGCCGCCGACGTCCACCACGGAGGTGACGGTCCATGCTTCGCATCCGCCTCCGAGGCGGCCAACGATGGCATGGAGAGCTCAACGGCCGATGGTGTGCTCAAGCAGCTGCCGACCATCGCGTTGGTCTGCGACTTCCCCAAGTCGGACTCCTATGTCAGCGCCACGCCGGCACTGCTGTCATTTGCTGAGGTCGAGACGCTCTTCCATGAGATGGGCCACGCCATCCACTCGATCCTGGCGAGGACGTCGCTGCAGAACGTCGCGGGCACGCGGTGCGCTACCGACTTTGCCGAACTGCCCTCCACACTCATGGAGCACTTTGCCGGGGACCCTTCGGTACTGGCCCTCTTCGCGCGGCACTGGAAGACGGACGAGCCGCTGCCGTACGAGATGATCGCCGAGCGCCTCCGGCTCTCCAAGCGGTTCGAGGGCGCCGACACGGAAAACCAGATTCTCCTTGCCATCCTCGACCAGGCCTACCACTCCCCCGAGGTGGCCAGCCCGTCGTTCGACTCGACCACGACGTACCACGAGCTCCAGCGGCGCTACGCGTCGACACCCCCCGACCCGCCTGAGACGTGCTGGCAGGGCTTCTTCGGCCACCTCCACGGCTACGGCAGCACCTACTACAGCTACCTCTTCGATCGCGTGCTAGCCGAGCGAGTCTGGCGGGTCGTCTTCCGGGCCGGCGCCGACGGTCAGGCCATCGACCGTGGCAATGGCGAGAGGCTCAAGGAGAACTTGCTCAAGTGGGGCGGCGGCCGCGACCCGTGGCTCTGTCTCGCAGACACGTTGCGTGACGACCGCCTCGCCGCGGGCGACGAGACAGCCATGAGCATCGTGGGCAGCTGGGGAATCCGGGATGACCGTAGCTGAGGGTCATAACGTTTGACATGACGACGAAGGAGTGTACAACAAACAACATAGATGTAGACGGATAGACATGTAGAATACAAGGCGGTCATTTTGGAAAATCTATTTTGTCCAAGAAGAAGGTTTATGGTTTTTGTCTATCTGTTGCCTCTCCTACTTCCTCGCCTTCTCCAACGCGGCGTTGGCCTCGTCGGCCCGCGAGATGCACTCCTCAGTGACCTTCCAGAAGGTCTCAATGTCCATGCCGCGGGGTATCCGAACGCCCTCGGCGCCGGCGGGCAGCTTCGTCAGGGTGGTGCGACCGGTCTCGGTCTTCTCGGCAAGGGCATCCTCGTAGGAGCCCTCTGTAACGACATGCACGGAGAAGCGCTCCGGGTGCGCCGCATCGCCGCCGTCAGCGGCGTCGAAGTCATGGAAGGCAATCTCGTGCGGTGTGCCGGCCAGCACGGCGGCGACGGCGAGGGGGTCGTGCAGGGGCGGGCCGGCGGTGATGCCGAATACATCGGCATACGTCTTGGCGAAGAACATGAGCAGCTCAACAAGCATCTGGCGCAGCGTCGTCTTTCCGCGGCCGGCGAACTTCTCACGCAGCAGGGCGCCCTCGGGGCCGTAGAGGAGGAGTGTGCGGACCTCCTCCGTGGCGAGGACCTGGTGCGTGAGGTCAAGGGGAGCAACGGTGGTCTTGGCAGCGAGAGCGGGGTTCTCGAAGATGAAGGCGGCGGCCTCGGGGTCGGCGATGATGTTGAACTCGGCCCAGGGAGTGTAGTTGCCGACGCGCTCGACGTTGCCGACCTTGCCCATGGGACACTTGGTGAAGCCGGCGCCGAAGGCTCCGCCCATGACGCTGAGGCCCTTCACGTGGGCGACGAGGTCCGGGTGGCGCTGGAAAAGGGCGGCGGCGTTGGTGAAGGAGCCGGTGGCGACGACCCAGGCTGTACCGGCAGGCTCGGCGCGGAGGGCGGCAGCGGCGGCGTCGACGGCGTCGTCGGTCTGGTTGGCCGGGACGAGGGGACGGGGGAGGAGGTCGGTGCCGTCGAGGCCGGACTCGCCGTGGATGTCGGTGGGGTGGTGCATGGGCGGCCTGGTGAGGGCGTGGGAGGCACCGGCGTAGACGGGGATCTCATCGTGCTTGCCGATGGCTGTCAGGATGGAGGCCGCGTTGGCGGTGGTCTTTCTGAGGGGTGTCAGGTGACGGTGAAGTGAGTGAGGGCAAGGGGGGACTTACTCCAGGGGGGCGTTGCCAAAGACGGTCGAGATGCCGAGCAGCTTGATGCCAGGGTGGTAGGCGGCAAGGAGGATGGCAAATGTATCCTGGACATATCGGTCAGAATCGGGGTGTTTGTTCATGTATGAGATAGAGAGAGAGCTGTCTTACATCGTGGCCAGGGTCGCAGTCCAGCCAAACGGGAACTCTGGATGTTGTGGCCGACATTGTGGGCAGCAAAAGAAAAAGGTCTAATGATGGAAGAGTAAGAGATGTGTGCTAGGAAAATGAGGGAAACTCAGTCGTGAGAAAAGAAGTATCGCGATGTTCGACGAAGTACGTGTTCTGAGGTTCGGCCCCAGAAAATGCGGCACGCGGGGCGGCGTTATCAGCGAGCAAGGTGAACCGACAAAAGGGCCCGCTGTGGTCGCTGAGTCCCGTCGGCGATGTCCGGACGGGGCCCCAGGCGTCGCTTCGGAGAGCGGCACCTCACCGATCCCCGCCTCCAGCAAAGCACCAGCACTGTCAAGGAGTGGATAGCGTGGAGATCCCCTGATCCAATGCCTCGGTTTTCCAGCTTCATGTTCAGATCGAATACGTAATCGAGCCGACCATTGCTCAGGCTGTCACACGTTCGGTCCTCAATCTGCTTCCCTCTCTACCTCTCTCTGTCCACGGCAACGTCAATGCCAAGGGGACCCCGCCAAAGAGGAGACAAATCTGGAGCCAAGCCAGCCAAGGAAGGTCATGATGGCGCGGGGTTACTTGTAACTCCAGAGATTGCCAAACACACATGTGGCTAGGACAGCATCACGACAAAATGCAGCATCTGGAACACGTCCATTCCGCCAACACCACATCTACGACTTGGCCTTGCGCTCCGCCATCACCCGCAACACATCCTCGGCGTTGTTGGCGTCGCCCTTCCTCTTCTTCGGCCCCCTCTTGCGCTTCTCCTTGCCGCCCTTCGACCCGCCCTCGTCACCATCATCGTCGCCGCCGCCAGCACCTCTCCATTCCGAGAACTTGACCTTCTTCTCGTCAAAGTCCTCCTCGTCTTCGAAGCGACTCGTGCCGAAGCCCATGTCGAGGTCCTCGTCGTCGCGGCTCGCCGACTGGAGCATCTGCCGGTGCTTCTCTGCCCGCTTCTTGGCCTCCTCGTCGTCCTCGTCCACCTCCCTCTCGGCCGTCCGCTCCTTCGCCCCCAGCTGTGCCGCCTTCTGGAACGCTGCCTGCAATGACGGGTCCGACATGGACGGCGCCTTGTGCACCCTCGACGAGAGGAGCTCCGACTTGGAGCCCTCAAAGTAGTTTTGTGGCCGTGCGGGTTTCGGCGGTGGTGGTGGCGGCGGCATTGCTTTTGTATCGGCCGCTTCTGCTGCTGCCGCTGCCTTCTCTTCTTCGGTCTTTTCGTCTCCCTCATCGTCGTCGGAATCGGACATGCCGGCGAGAGGGTCGTAATCGTCTCCCGCATCAGCAAAGATGTCGTCGTCGTCTTCCTCCTCTTCCACTTCCTGCTTCTTTCTGTATTCCTCCGGCACTTCCATGCCTAGTGGCGCCACGTTTTCATCTGGTCGCATCTGATCCCGCTGCGCCTGCTCCTGCTCGGGTTGAAGCTTCCGCACCTTGCGCTTCTCGTGTCCGTCTTCGTCGATGATGATGAGCACCTCTCGCCCCCTGGAGTCCCGCTCGATCCTCGTGCCAGCCTTTTGCTTTGCGCCAATCTTGCGGAACCGATCGCCGAGACTGGCTTCTTGCGCTGCCTTGGCTGCAGCCGCCCGCGCAGCCTTCATCTCCGCGACGATTTGGTCTCGTGTCCGCTTCTTCCCGGGGATGAGAGCCAGCGGTGCGAGCTCGCCCTTTTTCTTCTGGGTAGTCTCCTTGGCCACGGCCTGCACTTCCTTCCCCGCCAAAGCCTCGAACTCATCGTCGACATCGGCACTGGGTTCCTCCTCCTGTTCCTCAGGGGTATCTTTTTTGTCGCCGTAAACATCCTCGCCCCTACGGACCCTTTCCAGAAGTTTGAAGTCAAGACCCTTGACAAGATGTGTACTCGTCAGGTCTCCGCCGGCAATTGCGCTTCGCTGCTTCTCAAACGTCTCTTGGTCGATCTTTTCCTCCTTCAAGAGCTCTTCCAGAGCCTTGATGCGCTCGGCACGCTCGTCTTCCTCTTCAGCTTCGCGTTCCCGGGTGCGGTCGGTGTAGCCAGTCGCGAGGCGGGAACCTTTCGGGGCGGATGTCTTGAACGTCTTTTTCGGTTTGTTGGCCAGGTCTCGGGCAGCCATTTGTCGGGCAAACTCATTGCGGCTGCTGCCACCAGCTACAGAGCGCCTAGAATAGATAATCAGCGCAAGTTGCCTTTGCGGGCGGCGGACTTGACATACGGTGTCATGGGGATGCTCGATCGCATTCGAGATCCAAGAGCACTCCCACCGGCGGGGGCCGGGGTAGAGGCGGCGCCATTCTTTTGGTTCCCAGCGGGTGTCGCCGAGCCGACCAGCCGCCTGAACTGCTCGTTGTTCATTGCTACGCCGGATTCCCAAGTCGAAAAGGTGCCGGAAAGTTGTGTTGATGGACAAGGCAGCCTGCCCAAACTGCTATTGCGGTTGGACGTAGCCGCGAAATCTAGGATTACGTCATCAACTATCACGGGATTTCGTGTTCCAGGCGCGACTGATCCTGTCCCCGCCAAAAGGAAGTAGGTAGCTGCATCGCCACACAGCACGCGTGCACCTCATGTCAATTCACCTCGGCCCCCTCCACACTCAACCATACGGACTCTTTCGCAATATGCGCATGGGGGCCTTATAGGCTTTAGCACATGCACGATCCTTTGTGTATGATGAGACGAGCCTCCGCTACGCCCAGCTGGCTTGGACCACACCTCCATCAGAGCCCATCCTCATCCCGCACGGAGCACCCGGTTGGATAATCACCCTTTCTTGGAAACGCCCGCCATAAACACCACTTTAATCATCATGGGCAGTCGCTTGGATAAGAACTCCTCTCAGGTGAGGAAGCGGATTGAGGGGCACACCTTCACCGATGAGGGTGGAGATGAGTATGAGCAGAGCGCGTTTGGCGGCTTCAGCGACTACTTCAGGCGGAAGAAGATCAAGCTGCAGAACCTTGATGCCGACATTCGCGCCTCGGCTGCTGAGAAACCGCAGATCTTCAAAGGCGTTGTTGCACATGTCATGGGCTACACCCAGCCTTCCCTCCAAGAGTGAGATCTCCCGATGCACCCGCCTCCTGTTGCCATCATTGGCTGACCTCCGCAGTCTGCACAAAGCGCTGGTACAGCATGGCGCGGGGTTCCTCCAGTACCTCGACGGGAAGACCATGGCCACGCACATTATCGCTTCTGCTTTGCCCCCCAAAAAGGCCGCCGAGTACAGCCGCTACCGCATCGTGAAGCCTGCATGGGTCGTTGACTCCATCCAGGCTGGCAAGCTCCTCCCGTGGGGTGACTATCGTGTTGTCGACGATGGCCCCAGGCAAAAGGTGCTGGCATTCGGGGACGGAAATGTCTTGACCCAGGCAACACCAAAACCCACAGTTGGCTACCGGGAGCAGACCGACAACAGCTTCTACACAAGCCAATTCAAGAGCCCTGCGATCAAGTCAAACCCGTCAGCCGCAGACTCGCCTATGCTGTCCGAAACTTACACACCATCCTTACAGCCACTCACCGAGGCCCGGGCTGCCGAGTCGTTCAGCGGTGGCATCGATGACTCCCTGTTTGACGAAATTGACTTGGACACCCCTTCAAAATCATTGGCGCCCATCGTACCCTCTGCACAACCCAAGACGGAAACACCATCGTTGCCATCGCCACAAAAGCCAGACAGCGAGGTCACGGCGAAGCCCCCTGAAGGCTTGACTTCCGAAGAGCACAACGCATGGCTACTTTCCGACCCCAAGATCCGCAAGTCCTCCACCGCCAATCCGGACTTTTTGAAGCAATTCTATTCCGAGAGCCGTCTGCACCATCTGTCGACCTGGAAAGCCGAACTCAAGTCTCGGATGCAGCGCTTGGCCAAGGAGAAGGAGAAATCCATCAAAGTTGCGAGGCGGAGACCGGGATCCAGACGCTACATCTTGCACGTCGACTTCGACAGCTTCTTCTGCGCCGTGTCATTGAAGAAGCACCCGCAGTATGTCGACAAACCGACCGTCATTGCCCACAGTGCCGGCCTAGGGTCCGAAATTGCCAGCTGCAACTATCCAGCCCGAAAATTCGGCGTCAAAAATGGCATGTGGATGAAGAAGGCCCTGGAGTTCTGTCCGGATCTCAAGGTCCTGCCGTACGACTTTCCCGCCTACGAAGAAGCCAGCCAGCGCTTTTACGAGGCAATTCTCGAGATTGGCGCCGTCGTTCAAAGCGTCAGCGTTGACGAAGCACTCCTCGATGTCACGGCAATAATCAACGGCGCTGTTGACTCGCTAAGCGGTAGTCACAACGAAGCAGACATCCCCAGAGAACAAGAAGTGGCAGACGAGATGGCCCTGAAATTACGAAACGACATCAGATCCAGGACCGGATGCGACGTCTCGGTGGGCATCGGTGGGAACATCTTACAAGCTAAGGTAGCCCTGAGAAAAGGAAAGCCCGCTGGTCAATTTCAACTCAAGCCAGAGGATGTCCTCGATGTTCTGGGCGAGCTCGAGGTCAAAGATCTGCCGGGGGTGGCACACAGCATCAGCGGCAAACTGGAGGAGATCGGCATCAAGCACGTCAAGGACATGCGCCAGGCGTCCAAAGAGAAGCTTTCTGGCACACTCGGACCTAAAACCGGAGAGAAGCTGTGGGAGTACGCACGGGGGATCGACCGGACCGAGGTCGGCGAGCAGCCGTCGCGAAAGTCCGTGTCGGCCGAGGTCAACTGGGGCATCCGGTTCATCAGCCAGCCCGAGGCGGAGGAGTTCGTCATGAATCTCTGCAAGGAGCTGGAGCGGCGACTGCTCAACGAGCAGGTCAAGGGGCGGCAGCTGACCATGAAGATCATGCGGCGCTCGCAAAACGAGCCCCTTGACCCTGTCAAACACCTCGGGCATGGCAAGTGCGACACTTTCAACAAGAGTGTCATGTTTGGGGTGGCCACCAACAGCGCTGAGATCATTGGCAAAGAGGCTGTGGCCGTCCTTCGCTCTTTCAAGTTCAGCCCCGGCGACCTACGAGGTCTGGGTGTGCAACTGACCAAGCTCGATCCCCTGAAGCAGGGCGCGTCCACGGCCGACAGCAGTCAGCGGCGTCTCAACTTCGCCCCCTTTGGTGGCCAGCAGCCGTCGAAGAGGCAAAAGTTGGAACAGATTGATGAGTACAAGGGCTCTGCGGTAATGGATTCCCCAAAGCTGTCGAGAAAATCTACCTCCGACGACATTGAGGACGACGGAAGTCCGCAACACAAGAGGTCCTCGGGGCGCGTCGAAGAGGATCCCATCGCCGACGATCCCCTGACGCCTCGGAAGCCAAAGTCCGTCCACCCAGCTCTGGCGCTTGCCCAGGCCGGCGAGAGGGACAAGAAGGCCACCACTTCGCTCAACATCGCCGGTACCCAATTTATTTTGCCCTCCAACGCAGACCCCAGCATCCTCGCTGAGCTCCCTAGCTCCATCCGTGCCAAGCTGCAGGCGCAGCACAAACAATCCCCCTTCCTGCGGGCCGCCTCGCCAGCCTCCCGTCCCCGAAGCGAGAGCCCGGCCATTGGCCACGAGCCGCTCCCCTCACAGGTCGATCCCGAGGTATTCCACGCCCTGCCGGATGATATGAAAGTAGAGGTCCTGGCAATGTACGGCCGGCAGCCAACGCCGGCGGCAGCGCCTTTCCCTCCACCTGAATCGCCTCGGCGGGATCGAACGGCGCTCGCTCCGAGGAACAGGACGCCGACGAAGCGCGGCGGCATCAGGGCGTCGCGTGGCCGTGCCCGGGAGCGGCAGCAGGACGCGGCGGCGAATCGTATGCAGACGAGCTTCGCTCCTATTCGAGCCGCACCTGCCCCAGTGTCTGCCGCGGCCGATGACGATATTCCGGAGGACCTGGACCCGACGTTCCTCGCTGAGCTGCCGGAGGATGTCCGCCGTGAGGTCATCGAAGACCACCGGCGCAAACGCCTTGCGAAAAAGTCCGGGCTTAGCTATGACGCCCACCCCCGACGCCCCGTCGGCGAGAGCAGCAGAGCAGCAGCACCAGCGGGCCAGACGAAGCTGCATTTCCCGGCGCCGCCGGCCAAGATTGCCTTCTCTGGGACGTCCTTCACCGCCGTCCAGGATATCAAGGACATGCTGGAGGCATGGTATGGACAGTCCAAGGACGACGGGCCGCACGAGGCCGACGTCGAGGTGTTCGAGAAGTACCTCGCCCGGGTGGTGCTGGAGGAGAAGGACATGGCCAAGACAGTCAAGTTGGTTGGGTGGCTCGGCTTCCTGGCTTCGGCGGACCCGGCCAACGGGATGGGCAAGCAGGTCTGGCTGACGGCGTTGGATGACATCAAGTCGGCGGTACAAGCGGCGGTTCGGAAGAGGGGATTGGCGCCGTTGAAGTTCTAGACGGGGTTCTCATGACTAACGACTTATGATACGAGTTGGAGAGGGTAGATATGGTGTAGACTTGTTTGAATGCACAATTCTGGCATGACCATGTTCTCTTCCTCAAAGTCAACTAACGTTTTAGGTCAACCAACGCACCCGGTCAATCGGCCCGGAAGGTCCGCTCGTCAAACTCGATGCCGTGCTTATCCTCCTGGGCGTAGACACTCAACTTGAGTTCACCGCCGCACATCTGGGTCGCGTCCCCGACGCAGGCCATGTCGCACGCCTCATCCTCGAACCTCTTGCTGTCATCTTCTAGGTAGTTGGAGCACCAGCACTCACTAGCGGTATGTTAGCTGTAGTCTCCTCTGAAAGATACGACTGGGATGACGTACATTGACTGCTCCAGACCAGCGTAGATGTAGTTGTCTGCGCGACAGAATTGGGTGCACTTTCCGATGCTCGTGAAGGAGGTGTTGAAATGGAACTTTCCGCCGTTGAGGGCACGGGCGCCGCTCTCGAGGGTCTCGGTTGTTTCTTCATAGCAGCCGAGGTAGCGGTAGCCGTTGATGGTGGGGAAGTTCGCCCTGGCGAGGGGAAGGAACCCCATGAGGATGGCGAGGAGATGCATGGTGATGAACAGGTTCTGTAGTCAGGCGCTTGCATAAGACGAGCAGGGCTACTGTGTGGTCATGAAGACTGGCTAGACGCCTTGCCCTATATTTGCAGGTTTCAAAGTGGTGTGAAGATCGGGACTGTCCGTCATCTGGCTCGATTTATGTTGAGTCGTTCTGGTTTTGTAGGTCAACGCCACGAACAAGCCATCATCATGCCACCAAAGAGCGCCCAGTTGCCGTTGCTTTTGAAGTACGTCTGGCTTCAGAGGATTCCATCTTGGATACACAGCTGCAAACCTGCCGTTAGGGGGTACAGGATCCGTCTTCTGGCTCAGCCGTGCAGCAC
Source organism: Plectosphaerella cucumerina (assembly GCA_020746995.1). NCBI lineage: Eukaryota > Fungi > Ascomycota > Sordariomycetes > Glomerellales > Plectosphaerellaceae > Plectosphaerella > Plectosphaerella cucumerina. Next base: position 6,325,630 of record JAGPXD010000002.1, read on the forward strand.
AAATTCAGTATACCATCTCTCCCGCTGTTGTCCCATAACTGCCAGTGACTGTCTTGCAAGACTTCCGCCTGCCTGAAACTGGCTTGATGCCACGGCTCATGTCGTTTTGAAGCTGAAACTTTCCCATCCATGGATATTTTGACAAACCTACCCAGAGTGACGGGTGTGGTGGCTTACGTCTCTCCACCTCAGCCAAAGCGCGCCAAAATGCATCCGCATCAGACCCATCGCGAGCCGCGGCAGCGCTTACTGCTAGTGCATAAATAAGCGCCACACGAACCGCCTCGAAACCTGTAAAGCCACCTCGACAAGCTGGGGTACTTCCACACTGCCATCCATCCGCGCCTGCGAGTACATTCTTTTCTGCCCCTTCCCCCCCAATCACACATCGCCATGCTCTCCAGCCTTCGTCCCTGTTTTTCTGCCCGATCTCCGGTAGCTCGCGGCATCGCAGGAATCTCGCCGTCACTCCTTGCATCAACCATCCCGACTCCTGCTCCTTTTTCGCTTCCTAAGACCGCCTTCCGCAACACCTACCAGCACCAGCACCAGCACCAGCACCAGCACCGTGCCTACTCTTCCGAGCCGCCTAAGCCCAAGGCCAAGAGTGCCGGTCTCAAGTTCCTTCCCTTCGTCGCCGTCATCCTCGCCACCAGCGGAGCCTTCGTCCTCCTCACCAACCGCCGCGTCGGCAGTATGTCTACCTTGCTAGCCAGGGACCCTCCCGTGATCAAGCTACGTTCACTGACCTCATCTCTCCGAACAGCTGCCCCACCCGCGTCCGACACCATGCCCGTCCTCTCCGGCCCCCCGAAGCCTGCCGGCCAAATCGCCGCCCCGGCCAAGTCGACGCCCACCTTCTCCCCCGAGCAGACCACGGTTGTCTTCGTCCTCGGCGGACCCGGCGCCGGCAAGGGCACTCAGTGCGCCAACCTCGTCAAGAACCACGGCTTCACCCATCTGTCTGCTGGCGACCTCCTTCGTGCTGAGCAGGACCGCCCCGGCTCGCAGTTTGGCCAGCTGATCAAAGACTACATCAAGGACGGCCTCATCGTCCCCATGGAGGTGACCGTCCAGCTGCTCGAGAACGCCATGACCGAGACCATCCGCAACAGCGCGACGCCCAACGGAAAGCACAAGTTCCTCATCGATGGTTTCCCCCGCAAGATGGACCAGGCCCACAAGTTCGAGGAGGCCGTCTGCCCCGCGCGTCTCGTCCTCTTCTACGACTGTCCCGAGGACGAGATGGAGCGCCGCCTCCTCGAGCGCGGCAAGACCAGCGGCCGCTCCGACGACAACGCCGAGTCGATCCGCAAGCGCTTCCGCACGTTTGTCGAGACCAGCATGCCTGTCGTCGACTACTACGATCAGCACAACAAGGTTGTCAAGATCAAGGCTACCGCTACTCCTGAGGAGGTCTACAAGAACACCCGCGAGGAGCTCACCAAGCGCCTCGAGGGCTTCTGAGCATGCTACCGCTAGGCTTGGATACGAGCCGTCGGAGGGCCCTGCTATAGTATTGTTGTAATTGTGTACTTGTTTTTGTTTCCCGGGGCTGGAGCGTGGCGGTTGGTTGAGGATAGAGACTCGTTCGATGTGAAGAACCTGACACTGCAGAATTATAGATTATAATGCAACTCAAACCAGGAACTTTTTGATGAACTAAGCGCACACTCACCAACCCCATGTAACAGCACACCAGGATCTTGTGTCCGTTGCTCGGGAGACAAGAGGAGGAGATGACCACGCAGTCTTGGAGAATGCCCCAGATCTGCCTTCTTGTTACAAGACACATTCTAGCCATCATACCACCAACAAGCGCTGAGTTGCCATGGAACCCCAAACTGTGGAGTAGTCTCTCCCGACAATACGTTTACTATACACTGCTGACTTCAGAAGAATACTTGTAGCCTGTCTCCCTCTCTGTCATCCTACAACGGCCCGTAGCTATCCGGGAACATCAGATACGTCGCCTTGATCGGCGCGAGCACCACATCATGGAACTGCTGCCGAAACGTTGAGAAGCAGAACTGCCGGTACGACTCGCGTCCCTCAAACGCAAACTTGATGCACCGCTCCGCTGCGTACCCGTACGAGTTCCCCGCCGTGCAGCATACCTCCTCGAGCTTGTTCCGCGCTGCTTCGTATACATCCAGGATCGATCCAGACCCCGTAATGGGCTCGTTGGTGCAAAGCTCAACGAGCAGAACCCCCAGGAGGAAGACGTTTTTGTGGCTGATGTGATTGTAGAACTTGTCCGCTGCAGGCGTCTCGGTACCGTCTGTTGCTGAGCCGAAGGTGGATGACGTACACGGGTATCGAGATAGGAATTCCTGCTGATTCCTGTTCTCAACGAAGACACCCATCTGCTCCTTATCCCACAGATCCCTCAGCCAAGGGCTGTCCCCCAAGTGTAGCACCGACCATGCGATGGAAACCGCCAGGCCGTACCGCTCCTTTGCGGAGAGCATTGGCCACCTCCGCTGGTGCGGTCCTGCTGGAGTCCGCGATAGCAGAGATTTAATTGGAATCTTCTCCTTGATCTCGTGCCTTTCTTTGCTGTGCCAGATGGAAAAGTGTTTCTCTTGGCATGGGTCTTCGATAAGCCCGCGCTTGGTCGAGGAAACATGTCCTGAGCAAACGGCAGTGCATAGATCCGTCAGTCGGCTTGTAGGTTCCGCCATTGCAGGTACATCCAAGCTCTCCAAGGCTACTGTTGTCGTTACAACGGAAGGAACCTCAGGGCCAGTTCTGGAAAGCGCGCGGAGTATCGAAAACTGGACGGCCTTCGTCTTCAGAGGCGGTGACTTTGGCGAAGGGATCCGATCGGGCGTGACGACTGGCGTAGGGGGCCCGTTCAGCGACGGCCGGATGTCTGACTCAGGGGTAGCATGCAGTCTTCGCCAGGCGCGGCAGTCTCCGGTCCGCATATCTGCCTTGGATAGAACCACGACTTTGATAGGATTTGCTGCCAACTCGTAAGAGACCCAGTCGAGATCGATCGCGGCCTCATGGGAAGGGCCAGTGCAATCGCAGGTAAAGGCAGAGCCCAGCGCGCCGTGGAGGGAATCCAACGACTGCCGCAGGGCAGCGCACCGCTTCGGGTTGAATCTTCGCTTCAGATCCTGAACCATTTGGCTTTCATCTTCCGCGGGGACCTCTGATTTCTCCAGGCATCCCTTCAGATCCTGGTTCCAGTGACGCAGGTCGGCTACAATTTTCTCCCGCTTCTTGATGTTGACGCTGTGCTTCACTCTGCGCCACTCCCATTTGAGCTTGTCGGGAAGTAGAGTCGGCTTGGAGTTTGAGGTCAGCTAGAGCTTCGAGACAGCCATCTTATGGAAAGCGTACTCGTCCTTTCACATCGACGTCTAGGTCCTTGAGCAACTCGGCAGTGAGCCCGTTCATTCGTCGGAAAATAGACATCAGCTCCTCGGCGACATCAGGAAATTGCCTCTCGAGGCATTCGCGGAGCTCTTCCGTCGTGGAGTCGTCGCTTAGCCCGATAGCTGAGATTGTGGTGTGTAGCTGGCGTCTTTGGATAATCAGGTCGCTCCTGAAGTCCTCAATCGAAACCCGGTATCTGTGGTATGCTGACAAGGGCTCGGCGTACTTCTCTAAGGCCAGGATCACCAACGGGATGCCTCCAAGTACGAGCCCCGCAACTTCGGCCATGGTTCAAGGAGTAACTGGGCTGGATGTTTGTGAGAGATTCACGGATCCTAAGAGGGGTAGCGATGAGGCTGACTGAAGAGACCAGGATGCTATGCTGTGCCTGCTGATGGTGTGGCAGGACACCGACTACGGAAGGCGCTATTACGGAAACAACCAAATGGGACTAAACCTTTTCATGTCTTCCCACGAAAGATGTTGTTCCTCCGTGTCTTCTCACAAAAGATATTCTTCTTTCGTGGACTCTTACAGAAGAGTTAAAGACTTGAATTTTGATTAGCTTCACGTCTTCTTCTTACCTCCTAAGTATGTTTGTAGTCTAGGTCGACCTTGCCTCGGTCTGGATCAAGGTACACTATAGCCTTCCGTACCCATCTTCATTGGCCACCCCCTCATGCACCTCCATGCATGCCAACCCATGGATCTTTCAGCTCAATCAGGCTGTCACCAAAATGTATTCCCCTCATCTTGTCCACGGAGAACTGCTGACGAAACTATTGATAGCCCGTGTGTTTGGGCTCGCGAGCCGACACCATCGGCTTCTTCCGTTCCGCCACCATGGCGGACCTTTCGGAATCCATCTCTGGCCTTTTCGTTGAGTGTTTAAGCTCCTTCGGGTCCCTCATCATTGCCCTCAGCAATGAGAGGTGCCGTGCCGTCCACCTGGAACAGGTTGTTCCTGTTCAGATGTTCGAGGAGTACGGCAGATTCAAGATCTGGGGCGATCAGACCAAAGCAGAACTACCACCTCTGGCCCGAGGTTCTTTGGATGATACCCTTCGCCGAGACGCTGAATTAAGAGATCTTGTGCATGGAATCCTCAAGCGCCTAAGGGCTGTTTTGAGTCGAGGTGGGCTGGCTACTTACTCAAGAACCGAGATCGTGTCGTCCGTTCCTAACTTTTTGCAGCAACGGATATCGCTTCAAGAACGATCGACCCGGGGGCAGGATCGGACCATGATTCTATCAGCAGCGTCAGCGCCGATTCGGAGTCGGAGGACGAGGCAGCCACGCAGTCACGGAGGATGCCCCAGATCTGTCTTCTTGTTCAACAGATCACCGGCCAGGTCCGGGCTCTTCACGACCTCTCGTCGCTGCTAAGGCGCCCCAATGTCACCGACAAGTACATTCGATCTGTTCAGACCAAGATGCGGGCGGCAGGGCCACTCACGGAACAGGTTCTGGACTTTTCCAGTGCAGACCTCTGCCATGTCCAGGAAAAGGTGTTGCAGTGGCGAGGACTAACGAAGAGCAGTCGTGAAAGCCAGTTCGATAACGAAGCTGTCGCCCCTGTCGAGGGACAGCCGACACAGCAGCACGGCATCGAGGATCTGTCATGGTTCTGCATCCGACTCGCCACCGCAAACATCCGTAGGCGAGAGCAGCTCGGCTACTGGGTCGAGCACCCGTACGAACGAGACTTCTCCAAGCCACTTCTCGTCGTGGAAGCTCCCGTACTTGAGACCCGAACCGAGGCGTCGCGGAGCCAGGCGTCGACAATCAAGGCCCCAGTCCAGGTACAAAGCGTTACTAGCGACTGGTCCAAGACACATACCTCCAAGATGAGCTTCTCGACGGCTGCAGTGTCCGATCTCGTCGACGGCGGGTCAATCGCACGGCCACGAACAGTGTACGCACCCTCTGTCGTAGAGCACAGCCAAAGCAACACGATTCCACCTCCACCAAGGGCCGAAGAGGGGCAGCCGACATTTCCATGTCCCTACTGCGGGATGTCTCTGGATTCTATCGAAATGCAGGATCGACAGGCATGGAAGTACGTCTTCTTCACTTGATCGATAGGCGCACATGCTAATCACCTTCAGACGTCATGTCTTCCGCGACCTTCGACCCTACGTGTGCACCTTTGAAGGATGTCAGACTGCCGGCAAGATGTACGTCAGTCGGCACGAATGGGTCTATCACGAGATGCAGACTCACCGACGCGAGTATGTCTGCAAGGAGTGCGATCAAGTACTCTCCAGCAGAGCCGAGATGACGGAGCACATACGCGGCCACCGCGAGGAACCCGTGAAGCCTGGTCAGCTAAGCGTCATGCTCGACCTCTGCAGCCGTCAAATCGACACGTTGGATCCTCGGAAGGAGCCATGCCTCATCTGCGGCCAGGAGATGTCCCTCCCAGAGCTCCAGACACATCTCGCAACTCACATGGAGAGTCTTGCCATCTTCGTTCTCCCGTCTACAGTCGAGGATGATGGAAGCAAAGGCTCCGCTGCTTCTGTTCGCATGGCCAATGTTGAGTCCACCGGTGAGAGGGGTGATGCCATGTCCACAAAGAGCAGTCTCGGCTTCTCCGACGGAGGCGAGCCTCACCTTACAGCAGTCGAGTTTGAAAGGCTGCTTCTCGCCGCTAGTACTGCTACCATTGCACTCGAAATCCCAGGATCGGATCCAAGCAAGGATCCTTCGGCAGAACCGGATCCCCTGCGACAAAGAGAGGGAATTGTCGAGGAAGACTTTGGATATGTCACTTCCGAAGAATTACAAACACTGGACGTACAAGACATGACTCCTCTTGAGCTGGCTGCACCAGAGAACATGGACGAGATTACCCAAACCCAACCAGACCAAGCATCGCAGGATCAGCCAGCACAGGAAGAACATACGCAAGAAGAGCCCACGCAACCTCTGAGTGCCGATGAGCTAGTAGGGCGGATATCAGCGCTCATATCCGACGGCGCCAGCCCGCATGTCCAAGATGAAGCCGGCCGGACACCTCTTCACATCGCTTGCCTCGGTCTCGACGAACGGGTCGTCCGCTTACTCCTCGGTTGGGGGGCTAATCCCAATACCCAAGACCGCTCAGGAGAAACCTCTCTGCACACCGTGTCTCGAGAAGGTCACGGAAAAATCGTGCAGTTGCTCTTCCAGCACAATGCCGACCCTAACATCCGCAATGAAGACGAACAAACCCCCCTGCACCTGGCTGCGCTCAGTGGTTCCTACACGGTGGCCTTAGAACTCCTCTTCCACTTGGTCGACCCTAATGTCCAGGACATTGCTGGGCGTACCCCCTTACATGATGCTGTCCGAGAGGGACGCGAAAACATTGCGAGGTTACTTGTCTCAAAGGATGCCGATGCGAACATCCAAGACAACAACGGACAGACACCTCTGCATTTGGCCGCACTAAATCGTTACGGTTGGAGACTCGGCTCCTCCCTCATCTCCCACTCAGCCGATCCTAACCTCCAGGACTACGATGGACACACCCCTCTTCACATTGCATCTCGAGACGGACATGGCGAGGTTGTGCGATTTCTGCTCCCGCATGGCGCCAGAACAGACCTTGTGTCGAACGACGGACGAACTCCGTTACACTTGGCCGCGTCAAGGCCTTCACCAGTGGTTATTGAGATCCTTCTCTCTAATTCGGCTGACCCCAATACTCAAGACCATGTTGGAGGCACCCCTTTACACTACGCATCTCGCGATGGCCACTTGCAGGTTGTGAACATGCTGGTTCAGGTCAACACTTATTTAGAGGTCGCGGATGAGGATGGTGTGACAGCCCTGCATCTGGCAGCTTTTCATGGATACGAAGAAATTGTTCGCACTCTCTTGTTGAAGGGCGCAAAAGTCGACTGCAGGGATAACGATGGGCGGACGCCGCTGCACAAGGCTTGCTGGCAAGGCCATCCAGATGTCGTCAACACACTGCTCGAATACGAAGCCGACGTTGCAAGCAGAGACGGCGAAGGACGGACGCCGTTGCATCGGGCCTCTCGCCGCGGACATGACTTGATCGTCAGAAAACTCCTGCAAAAGGGAGCCGATGTGAGGAAGTTCGACAAGCACGGCTGGAGGGCGCTGCACGAAGCTGCCGACGGCGGCCATGAAGCCGTCGTCAGACTGCTGTGTCTTTTCGGTGTCAATGTCAATAGGACAACCAACCTGGGCCGGTCAGCGGTGCACATGGCGGCCTGGAACGGCCACAGCCACGTGGTCCGGCGCCTCCATAACAAAGGAGCAGACGTCAACCTTGCAGACAATGAGGGCTGGACGCCGCTGATGCGGGCGGTAAGCTCCGGACATTACCACACCACCGACACTCTGTTGCAGCTGGGAGCGTTGACAGGTGAGCTCAACAGCAGCGGCGACACGGCGCAAACCATAGCTAGGAAGCTGGGCGACGAGACCATGCTCAATCTGCTCATGGACTATACCCAGGGTATTCCCATGTGCTCGGTGCAATGGTGCTCTGAACGCGCCGTTGGCAACGTGGATTGGCCCCGGGCGAGGACCTGCGCCCAACATCTTAATACCTACCCACCGGAGAAGTTGGCAGGCAGTGGCCGGTTCACGAGAGTCCTGGGCCGGGTATCAAAAGTGGGAGAAACGCACGACCATGACGCACAGAATATGGTCAGTGGGTTGGAAAGCCTCGTTCGGGTGTCAACATTATCACGCACAACCGGATTCGGGGGGAGAGCTGGCCCTGACGTGGCGGGAGATGCTGAGGACGATTTGACCAACCTTCGGCACAGGCTCTCCACGGCACGTGCAACACTCCGTCTCGATCAATTTTCGGAGCTAGAATATCTCCGCGCGCTGCACCGCGATGAGCCGCACGAGCTCGACCGCCACTTGCGCAAGGCGGAAGAGGAGCACAAGCGTATGTCCGATGCCTTGGAGAGGGAGACCGATGCCCAAATGCGCGCTGCCATGGACGGCAGTAGCGGAGGCCCGGCAACAGCAGCGTCATCGTCCTCGGCCATACCACGAGGAGGCAATGAGAGTGCGGGACCCAGTGAATGGACGGAGGAGGGGCCGGGGGAAGGCCTGCGAGAGCGTGGAAGACCCAAAGCACCGGATTGGACGGGGGAGCGTGAGGACCTCGAAGAAGGACGGGGGAGAAAGTGATATCTCGCATCTCATCACGCACCGTATCCTGAATCCATGGACGTCACATTGAGTGCTGTTTGGCCGTTTGTAGATCGTTGATGTGCTTGTGTGCTCTATGGGAGCCCCGAGCAGGAGCCTGGTATCTGTGTGCCCGAACTCTATCCGTATATGTATGTGTCCCGTGTCCCGTGTTGCCGTTGAATATTCGTACAGTTGTTGTTACAATCGCCCCCCACAGCTACAGCTTCTTCTCATCATCCATGGCCATAAGCGTGTTAAGCACCCTTTCGTAGGTCCACACCGTCACGGCGCTGCCGGGGGCCGCCTTGAACAGGCTCACGGTCAGGCCGCGGTACATTCCTCGGACGCCCTCTGTCCGGAAGATAACGCCAAGGGCTCGCAGGGCGCCGCGGTACTCGGGGATATTCTTGTGGACGTAGCGAGAGCGGGTGGGACCCTGAACCTGGATGCGCTTGCGGACGAGGTCGAGGGGGAAGACGGCCGTCTTGGCCATGACGCTGGCGAGGACACCGGCGGTGGCGTCGCCGCCGCCCCAGGGCAGATGGAGGTCGGCGAGGGGAAGGCGGAGACCCTCGTACATGGCGAAGAAGATTCCCATGTAAGGGATGATCTGGCCTACGCCGGGACCGAGGCCGCGGAAGAAGCCCTTGGGACCTTCGTCGCGGTAGATGGAGCGGATGGCGGAGGCGAGGCCGGTGTAGACGCGGTCGTTACCCTGGGCGGCAAAACGCGTGCGCAGGAGATCGAGTGGGTAGGTGGCGGTGGTTGCTGTTGCTCCGGCTGTTGCGCCGGCGATGAAGCTCTCGGCGGCATGGGGGAGGACGGGCGAGGAGGAGTCGGGGGAGGTGCCGAGGGCGGCGCGGAGGAATTGTACGGTGGAGCGGTAGGTCGTGAACTGGATGGCGGCGTAGCAGACGTACATCAGCTCGGCGGGGACGTTGCCCTTCCAAAGGCCGGTGATGCCCTCATTGTGGAGGATGTGGCGGAGGGTGGGCAGGGTGCCTTTGTAGATGGGGCCGCCGAGGGCCGTAGGGTGGGAGAGAGGGTCGGAGAGGGAGTGTGTCTGGAGTTGAAGGCGGATCTTAACGACGTCGAGGGGTGCGATGACGAAGCTGTAAGGGACGTCAGGGGTGGTCATTGGGAGGGGGAATTGGGCTGGAAGAGCATACCGCGATATCAGACCGGCGACGGCGCCGGCCGTGACGACCTGGAGCTTGGAGCCCTCATCCTTGAGGCGCTCGCCGCTTTTCGACATGCGCTGCTCTGGGCGCAGGACGTGTGCTGCGCTTGGATGGTGGCAGCACGATGCCTGTGGTGGGGTGTGGTTGGTGGCGGTGGTTAAATTGGGCGCCTGGTGTTGCAACGGGACTTGGGTTCGCGATGCCGAATTTTTGGTGTTGGGGATTTCGGATTGTTCGTCCGAACAACGTCATCCCTTGCACAGGTTCAAGATGGGATGACTAAGGCGGCAGCGACAGCACAGGCCGTCGCATGCCGACGATACCCCTGCTTGCCTGCAATTTTTAGTTCATGGCATGAAGACGTCCTGAGGTTGTGTCTGTCTCACATGTGACATGTCTCGCAGTTTCTTCTTCTTCTCGAGAATGAGAATGAGTCGCGCATGACGAGGGAGGGAGGTGAAATGTGTCCATTTGGGGGCATGGACTTGTAATGAGACTTAGAGCACGTGAAGTCCAGTGTTGTCTCTGTGCCCGCATCGCCATCTGCATCTGGGGGGCGCGATCCCAAAGGGAGAAGGTGGGGTCCCTGGAAATCACATTTCAAATGTTCCATCCACCCCGAAGGCACCGCTGCCTTTTCCGTCGGGTCCCTGCAAGCCGAGCCGAACCTTTGGTAAAAAACGATGCCGAACCGGACGACAGAGCACGCGGCGCTCCCGATATCATTTCCCACGCGAAGGGGTCAAAGTCTAATTCGCGCCGCAGCGAGATCGGACTGGAGGCTGGACAGGAGGCCAGATCAAGTACCGAGCGGGCGGCGTCAAGGCGTTCGAGGTACATGCACTACCCCGGCCTCCGTGTCGCCGTAATAACGCCCATCTGACTGGCCCAATTGAAGTTCCCTCCGTCCGGAACAGCAGGTCATGACACACGCTGATTGGTCAAAATGTGCCAAGTCATGGTCCACGGGGCCCATCCAGCCCGGACAGAGGGACGTTTGACCCCCGACGTCAGGACTCTCAGTACGAGCCTGAGGGGACGCCACAGCCCGCACTGCGCTGGGCTGAATTGAGGTGGCCGCCCTGCACTGGCACTGCGCTTGGCGCCGTGTGCGGGAGAATCTGGGGTCACAAGCTTGGCCCAGCTGCCTGCTTCAAGTTGAGGGTTGAAGCATCTCTTCCTCCTCTACCCGTCTTCTTGCCATAACCACCCCTCTGCGAAAACCTCGCTAAACACCTCATCCCTCCTCACGATCTCCGTCTGGATAACCTCTGATCTGCTCAAAGCATCTGGCATTGCTTTTCCGTCTCCCTTCCTCCCCACGCAGACGACTTCAGTCCTCACCCACTTCTCCAACTGCCTGCGTCTTTGCATGTGACAGCTGGCTCATGCTGCCTCAGTGACGACAATCTCTAGCATCCTCTTTCCCCCCTCGCCTCACCCTCCGCACCCCCTCATTCGGCCCAGGACGACTCCCTTCTACGCGGCGAGAGAGCCCGGTCCGCCTCCACTGCCCCCAGCCGCAGAGTCTTCACGGCCGCAAACCCCCCGACCTCCAAAGCGACGCCGCCTCTCTGCGTCGCCACACATAATCACAATGGCCTCCCGGTTACCAATGCCCAACATCGGCACCCTCCTGGGCCCTATCCTGCCCGCCCTGCCTCTCGCCTCCGCCTCCAGTCAACCCGCCATCGGCGTCTTGCCGCTTCTCTCGCCCATCCTGCGCCAGCGCGTCCAGCTTCTCAGCGAAGGCAGCTCGGACCCCTGGCTCTCACTCCTCACCTACGACGCCGCAAAGGCCTCTCGCCTCTCACAGGTCGTCCAGAGCGGCCAGCTTGAGCCCCATCCCGTCAGCAACGAGGTTGAGGTTGATTGGGAGTATGACGCCAAGACAAAGTACCGCCGCCTCGATAAGGAGACCCTCCAGGCCCTCGTCGTGCTCGAGCACCTCGAGCTGACCTTCCGCCTCGTCTACTGCGTCGGTGACCAGGACGGCGGCGGCGATGGCTGGCGCGTTGCTGAGGTTGGAGTCGCCGAGAAGCCCAACCCCTTTGCTGATTTCGCCGGCCACTCGACCATTGCTGAGGCCGAAAAGGCTCACGAGGCGACCACCAGCAGCGCGACTGTCCCCGCTGCTGCCTCTCACCACCACAGCCACCTCCATGCCCACCCCGACGATGAAGACGAGGAGGACGACGGCTATTGGGACTCGTATGACAAGACACCCGCTCGCTCGCCCGTCAACAAACGCTCTCCCGCGCCCCCATCCGCCGCTCAGAATCAGGCCCCTTCCTCCTCCGCCTTTGGGGCGACTGACGCCGCCGAGGACAACTACTATGCCCAGTACGACGACGTCCAGCCCGCCATGGACAACTACGACCCCGACGAGGTCGTCCCCGGCATGGACGTGTCCGAGCCCGGGCTCCAGCAGAGCGCGCCGCCCCTCGCCCAACCCCAGCCCGTCAAGCCTACGTCACCGCCCGGCGGCTACGACCAGGACGACCGCACCGCCGAGCTTCTGCACCCGCGCCCCGCCAGCAGCGCCAGCAGCAACGGCAGCCGCACCGTCGAGAAGCTCGAGGAGGCCGCTGAACGCCATGGGGCGAACGAGCTGAGCATCAAGCACCACGTCCAGCGGAGCATCAAGAGCTTGTACGAGCTGTCGCTGGCCTCGGGCATGGACCGCAAGGAGTTTGAGCGTCTCGTGCGTACCGAGCTGGACGTCTACCCCCTGCGTGAAGGCGAGGGAGACGATTGAGGGAGGGGGAATTGTGTTCTATTATGGCATCTTTTATGTTCGATTGCTGCTCATGGCGCCGTCCGGACTGGCGGCTGGTTTACCGGTGGGGATATCCGAAGCATTGTCCGGGTCTTGGGCCGGATTGGATACGGTCATCATTTGGAGTTTGGATTACTACTCACTGTCTGCTTCGGGGCATATACTTAGGGTCATTCCAAGGTCAATTGGTTCTCAATATCAATAGCGATGCATTCTATTTGAGTTGATCATGAGATGAGGTGAGCTGGGAAGATGATTTTTGGTCCTTTGGTCGTCGAGTAATCACCCCATTGACTTTTACAAAACTCATTTGCAATAGGGGACAGTGTTACTTGCAAGAAATTAATAAATCATTCTAACGGTCGAAACCCAGGAAACATCCCTCGCCCATCTTCACATCGAACATCACGACTCAGACCCCAAACTAGGCTAGCGCGTCTCGACACACGCTGCTGACTAACTACGCACAGACCAACTCCCTTCAGACGTGCCATTGAAGCTCTACACCAAAAAAAGTTCATCGCGTACAGCAACGCAACCGCCCTCGCGAGATCTGTCCCCGACCCCGACGACGCCTCGACGAGCCACTCATCTCCCCTCCGTCAAGCCAACCCACACACATCCACGATGCTCCGTCCGAGACTGAGGATACCCCGCGTGCGCCTGGCGCCCGGCCTACGCCAGCGCTCCCTCCACACCATGCCCACGCTCCCGCATGACTTCAGCGAGGGCGTGCCGGGCCTCCTGTCGGCCGACGGCTTCGACATGGCCTGGAACCAGTACATGAAGCACACGCTCGACAAGCTCAACGCCCTGACGGAAGGTGCGTCGCCTCCACGCCTCCATCACGCCAATTGGCATGTCCCGGGGGCAGCATCAACTAACTAATCTCCTCAGGCACCGAGCTCGAGAACCGCGACACCAAGCAGATCCTCCACGCCACCGCCCGCGACCCCGACCGGGCCCCCGTCTTCAACCACGCCTCCATGGCCCACAACACGCACTTCTTCTTCCGCGCCCTCACCCCCGCCCCCAAGCCCATCCCCGAGTCCCTCGAGCGCCAGCTCTCCGCCTCCTTCTCCTCCATCGACACCCTCCGCCGCGAGCTCACCCTCACCGCCGCCTCCATGTTCGGCCCCGGCTTCGTCTGGCTCGTCAAGACCGCCTCCTCCACCGGGCCCTCCACCCCGGGCTCCTCCATCTACACCTCCGGCCCCGGCGGGCCCGCCCGCGCCGGCCCCAGCACCTACGGTCCCTCCACCCCCCAGGAGCAGGAGTACAAGATCCTCACCACCTACCTCGCCGGAACCCCCTACCCGGGCGCCCACTGGCGCCAGCAGTCCCAGGACATGAACACCGTCGGCGCCGACGGCTCCGCCGCCCCCTACATCCGCAACGCCCAGCGCGCCCAGGCGCCCAACCCGCCCCGCGCCCCGGGCGGCCTCGAGGTCATCCCCCTCCTGTGCCTGAGCACCTGGGAGCACACCTGGCTGCGCGACTACGGCGTCGGCGGCAAGAAGGCCTTTGCCGAGGCCTGGTGGGACTCGATCGACTGGTCCGTCGTCGCCGACCTGGCGAGCATCCGCGCCCGCCCCGGCTACCAAAAGTAGGGGCCGTGGGGTCTGCGCGTGAACGTGGGAGGGTTGTAAGATTAGACACCATGTACACTTGTTCAAATGATGTACCATTTCTGCCATTCATACACAGGCATTGGGCCCGGAATCTCGGGGCTGTTTGATATCACCGCCTGATGGTGCATGTCACGTGAGCACAGATGCTCCAGATAGGGGTTAGTATCTGACTGACCAGCTCTTCACTATCGAATACATTAAAAACAAGCCATAATAGCAGTCCATGTCCATCGGAAACACAGTCCACACATATTACGGCATTGGCACGTGGCTTCGAAACCGTACTGCAGATTACCTCCCATTCAAGCTTGAACTACCTAGCTAACCACCAATACGTCCGTTTTGCCGGTCCCTCCCTCCTGTCCACCCCGACACCGAACCACCTACCAACCATCATCTCAAGGAAAGACGCGAATTTGGAAAATCAAATGGGATATCACTTATGCCGCGCCAACCCATGCAGAGCACCCCCCGTCGCCAGGGGGCCTTAAGAAGCCGATGAAGAGAAAGAAAAAGAGAGAGGAAGAGACAGGGAGAGAGGAGTGAGAAAAGGGAGAGAGGAGTGAGAAAAGAGAGAGAGCGGGAGCCAAAGAAACATTGCGCGTGTGCGTGTCCGCGTAAGCATCATCCATCATCCTCCATACCTAGATCTGGTTCCCGTTCCGGTTGACCTCGAAGCCCTCGCCCTTCTGGCGCAGGGCCTTGGCCAGCATGAGCTCGCGCATCCAGTCGATGCGCTCGTCCTTGTTCCGAACGGCAAAGTGGTGCGTCTTGCCCGTGCCGTTGGAGCCCTCGGGCCCCGCACCGGCGTGCTGGTGCGAGAAGCTGAAGCCCGACTCGCGCTTGCGCAGCTTGCTGGCGGGCACGCCGTTCTGCGGGATGAGCTGGAAGGCGAATGCGCCGACGCTCTCGGCGTCCTTTGCGCCCGACGAGCCCGAGAGGATGTGCATGCGCTTGAAGGCCGCCGAGAGCTTGGACTGCGACGCCAGCGACGAGCACGCGATGGCGTAGTCGTCAATGTCGACGTACTCTAGCGACCGGTCCAGGGTCACGGCGTCCTTGTGCATGGCCAGGCGGGTGCCCTTGAGGGTGAAGTAGCCGTCGTTCCACTCGGTGCGGAGCATGCGCGTGCGGCGCTTGCGCATGTGGCCGGCGTAGGTGATACCATCGCCGAGGCCGGCCGCGGCCATGTCGGCGGCCGAGCCGAGGGATCCGGTGGAGTTCGAGGCAGCCTGGCGCACGGGAATGGCGGCCTGCGGGCTCCACGGGTAGGCGGCACGGGGAGGGGCTTGGGTGGGCTGCTGTTGCTGTTGCTGCTGCTGCTGCTGCTGCTGCTGCTGCTGACGGCGCGGGGGAGCCACAGAGGAGCGCTGAGGGGATGAAGTAAGGGGGGATTGGCGCTGCGGCGGCGCGACGGGCGTGTTCTCGTTCACGGCCGGCATGACGGGGAACGACGGGCGGCGGGCCGATGCGCGGGACATGGCGCGGGCAGGCGGGTTCGGGGTGTTGTTGGTGCTGGCACCCGAGTGATAGTTCATCTCGGGAGGCACCGACTGGGAGACGTTGCGCTCGATGCGATCCAGGGGCACCATGGTGACGGGGACGTCCATCTCGGAGAAGGGCGTGCCGAACCGGTAGGGGTTGCGGGTCTGGAGGTCGGGCGAGATGGGGTCGGCCTTGTCCATCTGGTAGGGCACAAACTCCTCGATCTGCTGCTGCTGCTGCTCAGGGGTGACGGACACTTGGTGCGAGAGCCTGGACGGCGCGGCGGGTGCGGCGGGGCGTCCAGGGATGGACAGCTTGGGCAGCTGGCGTAGGCCTTGCTTGGGTGCCATGGCCGAGGGCAGCATCTCGAAGGGCGGGGTGGGCGGCACCTCGTTGGAGGCGCCCTGCTGGAAGTCGAGGAACTGGCGCACGTTTTCCTGGGGGTCATGGTGGTGTTCCTGCATGGCGCGAAGGGTGGCCGCCTGGATGTACTGCAGCGGTGCCATGGAGCCAGGGCCCAGCACATCAGAGGACGCGACGACGGAGGTGTTGGCCTCGGAGAAGGGACGGATGATCTCGTGGGGGTCCAGGGCGCGCGCGGTGAGCGGGTTGCCTGGGTCACCCGAGATGACGACGGCGCCAGACTGGATGTCGGCATTGGGGTTGAGCCGGCGGACTTCCTCGATGATACGCTGGCGCTTCCGGTAGGTCGAGCACTTCTCGCCCTTGGAGCAGGTGTGCGGCTCCGGGATAACTTGTTCGATGCCGACGATGGAGACGGACTCGAGGGGGGAGATGATGTCGTCGTGAGAGGGATTCCTGGGGCGTCGGCGGGTGCTCCGGCACCGCTTGAGGCTTGGGTCTTCGGGCGAGGCGCGGGCTTCACGCCGGACTTCCCTGCTGGGCTCGTCCTGGATCGGTGTGGGCGCGCGCGGGGAGCTGGGACGGCTGTCGCGGAGTGTCTGGACCTGTGCCCAGACCTTGGTGCGGATGCCGAAGGACTGGATGCTGAGCTCCTTGAGGTCCTCAAATTTGAGAGTCATGAGGATAGCGCCGCTGATATCGTTCTCGACGAATCGCTCCGCTACGGGGTGCTCCATGCCAGCATCGAGCATGGACTGGGCGACCATCTCGGGGGTCCAGTCGATCAGGCCTGAGGAGTCCAGGCGGCCATGGAAGAAGGCGAAAGGCCCGCTGGGCCGGCGGATGGGCAGTGGCTCGCGGAAGATGGGTAGGTTGAAGGCCTCATCCATGGGGTAGGCCGTCTTGGGCGTGATCGGTGAAAGGGTCAGGATGTGGTGGTCCTCCTCAAGGCTCTGGAGGAGCGAGTTGCGGAAGAGATGCGGGCCTGTTGGGCCTTCGACCGAATGCGACCAGGCAGCGTCGTTGTCCCTGCGACTCGGGCTGTGTTTTGGGGTTGGCGCCTCATCGTATGAGGAGAGGGTTGTGATGCTCGGCTGCCCGCCCGACTGCGCATCAAGTGTCAGCTTGGCATAAGATCAGGAGAGAGAACATGAAACTTACCGAATTGACGCTGTTGCGAGGCGAGTTGTCGTCGCCTTCACTGATGATGTCCTCGTCCCAGTCCATGTCCACGAATTCGGTGGCCACTGACATGGGTCTTTCGTCCCTCACGCTGAAGAAGGTCTCGCGCAGATTCGACTTTTGCCGCATCTCCGTGTGGTGCAGACGGCGCTCGCCCATCCTCAGTTGTGCGTGTGCCTGAAGGTGGCGGAGAGAGCATGTCAGTCCCAGTCCCAGTCCCATGTCCCCTCACCACAAAGGTACCGGTGTGACTTACCATGTCTGCGGTATCTCGCTTATCGCGAGTGAGGAAAATGAGATAGATGCCTTGCCGGAAGCTACGCCGAGATGATTCTTCGGCAGCTTTATCCGGTGGGGGAAGCGGCAGAGAAGGAGACCCAGTTTTGCACCGGGAAGCCTCGCTTGTGTTCTTGTGGTTGTTCAAGAGGCCGTCGCCGGCGTGTCTAGGATTCTGTATTCCGAGGTGTCGCAGTGATGCGGGTATGATGCCGTGAGACCGATATGCCGTATTTCTTTTGGGGAGTAGAGGCGAGAGAGCACGAAAAGCACGACGACAGTGTAGAGAGAGGTATACAGTAGGAACAGCAGTAGACTCGCTATGCTGGGGACAGATATCACGGGTCGCAAAAAGGGGGAAAGAGGTTAGGAGAGGGGGATCTGCGAGGGCGCATACGTGAGGTTATGTATCGAGGGGGTGTGTGGGCGTGGGTGATGGGATGTGTGATGGGTGATGGGACGAGCGAGGGCTGCTGGGTGGTGTGGCCTGTGATTCAAAGACGACAACGGGCGGTTGAGCGGCCAACCCCCATAACGGCGGTGCCTGTAGGTATGTGCGGTAGGCGGGTTATGCAGGTTCCAGTGTGCGTGATTCGGTCGTTCTGCGTTTCTCTCTCAACGAGGGTTGCGTCCGGCCGCTCGCTGGCTTGCCCGTTCGCACTTGGGGGCCCAACTGAACAGGGGTAGCGTTCTCCAGGGGTGACCGGGCCTGCGAAGAGGGGGGGAGGTTGACCGCCGTCTGTTGAGTGATAAAAAAAGGTTCGACGGCAGGCCGTGGGTGGGTGCCGGCGGTCATGGCATGCGTGCAGAGCAAGCCCGGGGCATGCCTGTCATGCAGGTGCCACAAGAATAGCAGTGTGCTAGACGCCAGGCATCGTCTGAGAGCCGGCGGGAGGTCGTACCACGCCGCCGCGGCATGGCGGTGGACGTGGAGGGGGGAGGGGGCAGAGTCAGAGTGCCGCTAACATGCGCGTCTGTGAAGCGAGGCACAGCAGAGCATGGCATGTCACGGCATGGCATGCCATGGCTTTCGACTACCAGGTTGACCAAGGACACCCCGGCGGACGCGGCGGCAGCAGTAGCATCATCGCGCAGGAGGACGGGTGCATGCCGAGGAGTTTTCTCGAGGGAGAGACTCGAAGGACGGGGGGCGAAGGGAGCTGCTGTTCTGACCAACGACAGGGACCTGGGAGAATCAGTTTGCCCCAGCCGCTGAGGGGAGGGGGGGTGCACCCGTGTGCGGACAGAATCGAGACTCGCTGGTGTTGAGAGGTAGTGGTGGTGATGGAGGAAGACACTGAGCGATATGGCGGTTTGAAGGACGCACATTGGGTTCCTGGTCTAAATTTGTGGGGACCTTTCGATGGTCGTTGCTGGAGCTCGGCGGCAGAAGGCGTTCTGAGCTACTGATTGGCTGCAGTCAAATGTGTCGCTAGCACGGCCCGCGCATTCTCGACCCGCACCCGTCGAGCTTGTGTGCCTCGAGGACAACCCGGGTGCTGATTGGCCTAAAATGACGGCCTCGTGCAACGTTATTTTAGGGAACACTAACACGCCATTGGCCCGAAATCAGAGACACCCCTTCTGTCCTGTCCCTAAGCGCCCTCGTGCACCCCCCTGGGCGCTTTAGCCCGGGGGTGCGCCCGTTCGGCCCCCCCTCTTTCCCTTCCGAGTCCACCACCTGTTTCCTCCGTCCTCCTCACTTCTCCTCACTCACCACACTTCAGCCTGTCACTCGCCTGCCCGCCCGCGATGCCAAAACGGGAATCACATCGCAGCACGCACGCTGCACCGAGAAACATGGGGTCGCCCACCCTCCATCACACAACCCTGTCCGCCCATCGCCCATCAATTGCAGGGACCGGGGCATAGCGGAAAGGTCCATCGTTCAGTTCGGCAGACCCCGCCCGCCGACGCCGCCGCCGCCGCTGCTGCTGCTAATGTACTACAGTCAAGCACGCAACGCCCACATGCCGCTTCGTTGCTTCTTCTTCACTGGCAGCTCGGGTCTTCCTCTCCAAGGGTCCCCTGGCAGCCATTGTTCAGTTCCCTTCTTCCCCGCCCGCCCGTCCGTCCGTCCACCCGCCCACACCGGACTCGCTCATGCCCAGGCCAGGCCCATGCCAGGCCCACCACCCCCAACAGCATCCTTTTCTGCCCCCATCTGGGTCTGCCAGCTGCTGCAAGGCAAGAAAGAGACAGAGAGAGGAAAGGAGAGCGTGGGATATGCAGTCGAGCATGCGTGGGGTCGGATGGCTTCCTTCCCGGCAAACGTCAGTGGATCATAATGCGCACCCGGCGCGACAGACGCAAGAAATCCCGCCCGCTGCTTGCTGCGTCTTCTGCTGCCGCTGCTGCCCATGACAACCGGCACCTCATGCTGGTGGTGGCCCGCGCAAGATGGCCGCCTGGACGATGCCCTCTTCCACCACCACCACCACTACCACCACCACCCCTTCACCTCGGAGCCCAGGCCGCTCGAGAACAAAAGCCCGGCCTCCCGGAGTGTCGTTGACTGACTCGTCATCTCTACCACGGGCTCAACCTCCCATTGAGGTACCATCTTTCGAGAGGCCCAGGCCTGGCCGCCGCTTCGGCCTCGCCTCTGGTGCCGGCCGGGGGTGGCTCACTCGCATGTCTCTCGCTTCGACACCAGCCACACGCCGCCCTGTCCAACCTCCATCGGAACGGCGGGAAGAAATCGGGCATCTGCATCCGCGAAATCCCTCGCTCAAGGTCATCAGGGTCGCTTTTCAGCTCTCTAGGTCCTCAGCCCGCCTACCTTTGCTTGCCCAACTCATCAACAGGACCACTGGTCATGATCCCTGGACTCGGATGCCATTCTTCCATCTCGGCTTCCCGCAGGCGGCCGAAAGAGGGACCACCCCCCTCCCCCCCTGCCACGCTACCACCCTTCCTGCTTCTCCTCCCGAGCTCCCCATCTTGGACAGCTCTGTTCTGGAGCAAGATCAGCGTGCCCCACCCTCCATTGTCAACTGACCACCACCCCTCCTCCCGTCCTCACCTTGCGCCAGCCACTCGTCTTGTCGCCCTACCCTCACTCATCTGTTCGGAGAAAAAAAAGCCCTCGCTCGCTAGACATCACGGATTAAGACGAGATCAGTAGGCGATGCCACCTCGTTCCTGGCCTGGTCCACAGGCGAATTAAACGGCCAAAGCCAATGGCATTTCGATACCGCCTCCTCAACAATCCTCACGTGCTCGACTTTCAGGGTCTCTTGGTCCCGTACTCGGTCACCGCTAGTCTCCCTGGGAGGGACGGTCCGAATCACCACGGGAATTCCCTTGCAAGAACCCCTCTAACCCGGTCATGTGCCCTTCTCCGAGGGAGCGGTCTGTCGGGCACTACTCGATGTCTGGATGTCTGGCTACTATGAGTCTACATCGGAACGGATATCTGCGCGCCTGACCGACTGGCCGCGGGATTCCCCGCTCAAGACGTCCCGCTCCCGCAGATGCCCGCATGTCTCGCCCTGTCTTTCAGCTGCTGCGAATCACGCCCTCGCAGGCGGGAAAACGTCACTCTGCGTGAAACGCTACAGATGCCGTCTTCCCGTGTCCAGCGCACATGACACGGAATGGTAGGAGCTGCTGTGTAGCCCATCATTGCCCTCCTCTTGCGGCTATCCGTTGAAGGATCGCCAGTCACATTACACCCCGCCTTCTAGTTATTCGACTACCGATACGCAGGAGGAACGCCGTGGCATCTGACTTCAAGCCGTGGCTTGGATGACAAGCGTCCGCCTCGGCCACTTAACGGTTCCTCCGGAGAGGGGCCTTGAGACACGGCCAGCCACGCCCGTGGCTACCACGACTCGGATGCCGTGCGACCAGACGCCGCTCCTCGGCTCCCTACACGGCTTTCGAGATCCAGCCCGCCGCATTGGAGGAGAAGGAGGGGGGAAGGGAATCGGAGACGGTCCTGATAGGCACCGTGGGTCGTCGCGCAGCGGCCGACGGAGCACGACAACCTGCACCATGGCAGACGCACACCGTACTTTATCTGAGATGGGGCCTGCGTCTGCGGTGCTCTCTCCCTCTCGTGGTGGGAGGAAACCACGGCCGTGGGCGGTGTGCATCAGCCCATGATTCGACGAGAGGAGACTTCAACTTTGAGAGGCACTGGCAGAGGGGAATCAATGTGGAGAAGGGTGTGGCCCCCGGATCTGACCTCCTTGGCCCCCCTTCCAGCGCCCCCCACGGCGGAGCATTCGATCTGATATGGGTGTGCGCCGCCGACTCCTCCTCGACGACGACTACCATCAGCATCAGCCCAGAAGAGGGGTAAGAGCAGTTGCCCGCAATTCCAGTCTTCCCTGCCTTCTTCACCCCGGTCAATGAGCTCGGGACCGAGCCATCACGACAGACAAGCGCGAGTGCGTGACTAACATCCCCTGCTTCCTCCTCGGTGAGTACGCTGCAGTCCCGCCGGTCCATAGCAATAGGACCTGCCTCGCAGTGGGCCGTCAGAGACGTTGAATCAAGGCACCGGCTCATGCGTGCATGTCTTGGAAAGAGAGGAGTCGCCAGAGAGAGAAGCATCCTGTGCAGGAGAGGAGCACGTCTCTCGCTAATGCGTGTTCCACATATCGGAACACCGTTTTCCATGTGTTCTTCCTGTGCTTCGAGATGGGCGCCGAGTGGCCGCCCCTCTCTTGAAATCCGGGTGGCTAGGTATGTCCACCCGGAGGCGAGGCCGGCCGCCGATGCCAGTGCCCGTACCCGGGACACAGAAGAATGGACGTGACGACGCCGTGTCCCCACCTGCTGCTACCCGGCTGGGAGACATGCACATGCCCGCTGGCTGGAAAAGCCTCCATGGAACTTACCATGTCAAGTGCCATTGTCTCAGACAGCTCAACGGTGTGGGACGGGGGCGAGCAGCCACAGCTCGCTGGCTGGCCGGCCGATGAACCCCGCAGTGGACTGACCGCGCACTGCACATCTCCCGTGGCAGGAGCTTGACTCCAGAGGAAGGTGCATGCGGTGGTGGAGTCGGACATGGAGCATCAGTCTTCCCATCTCCAGTCTGAGCGTCGGCTAGGTGACAGCTCCGAAGCGTGGTGGTGGGCAGGGCTGGGAGGTCTGAGCGGCCATGCCGGAGTAAGGATGTTCGTCTTCTTTTTCTTTTTCTCTCTCTTCCTGTCTTCAGACTTGGCGGGAATCGCCTGTTCAGATGGCGGGAGATGAACGTGGCCGGGAGTCTGTGTGGCACAAGCACAGTCCCTGAAGCACGGTGGCCAATCCACCCCCCCTCCGCATGTCCTGATCCGGTCTCCTACAGTGGCAGGGGGTACGGCTAGCAGGGACCGACAGGGAAGCCGTTCAATATCACATCTCGACAAGGCCGAGGCGACCTCGCCTTCCCTGTCTGCAACCCTCACGACTCGAGAATGTGAGAATGCCTCGAAAAAGGCCGCTTCTTCTGAACGGATTGGAGACGAGACAGCGCGCCGCCACCATGGCCTCGTCTCCTACATGAAGATGCACTGTTGTGTGGGCATTGGCCGCGTGGGATGCACACTCGACGACTCGGGAGAGGACTTGATTCGGAGGCATTGGGGCTCTTCTCATGCGACCGCCTTTGGCGGCCTAGCCCTCTAGGCTTCGCTGAAGGTCCTTCCTTTGTCCGAGGCGGCAAAAGGTGTGCGGGGGAGGGGGCAACGGTTCTGTGCGACTGCAGGGCAAGGGCACAGGCAGACCACGGGACAGATTGCCTGGCTGCTTATCGGGGCCGAGTCGGCAAATCTGGATCTGTAAGCAGCATGCGTCGACGGGGGGTCGGCCAAGGTTCAGCTCGGGGGGGCAGAGGGTGTGATGGGCAAATTGCCCTCGCCATTCTGCATTCTGCCGTGGTTCGAGCCCTTGAAGCCCAAAGCCCAAAGTCGCGCACGGTCGTGGGCAAAGCCGTCGATCCCGTCGTGGCTGAGGTCTTTCTCCGGCGAAGTCTTGGCCATCCGTGGAGGTTCATGCGCGCCGCAGACCTTCCGCGGTCGCATTTGATCGCGAGAGCGACGAGCACGGCCGCCATCTCATCTGGAAAAGAGGGGATGGAGATGAACCCCCCCGACCCCCGCTGCACAATCAACCATATCGTATGCAGAGCCGAGCAGGCCAAGGGACGGGGCGGGGCCGTTGCCGGACCACGAGGAAGCTCGAGATGGAGCAAGCACGGTGGCTTCGGCGGACGGACAGAACGGACGAGCGCCATGCATGGCTCCGGCCCGTCAGGAGGCGGCGGAAGGGATTCCTAGAGCCTCCTTGGCGGTCTAGTGAGCGACCACGCTTTGCGACGCTACTGAGAAAGTGTTCGCAACATTGATCGCCAGCAGACGTTGGTGGCTTCAAGGCTTGTGGAGCATTTCTGTCGACTGTCAAAAAGGTCCAGGGCAAGGGGGGGTGCGCCGGGATGAAGCGATGATGTGCCGTCGGAAGCCTGCGGGCGACTAGGGAGCTGTTCCTTCGGCCTGCTAGGGCGGACGGGGAAGGCCGGGATCACCGTGGGCCGCCCGAGTTCCCGCTATCGATGCTGTTGTCCAGGGTTCAAGGGCACATCCTGGGGCCTTGGGGCCTTATCACGTCGCATCACACGATGGCGCTGCGCTCCGTCGCTCGCCTCTCTCTTGGGGGAAATTGCGCTGAGCGCAGGAAATGCCCATTTTGTGTGTCGATGATAATGGCTCGGATGCAAAAACATATGCCTGACTGCGGCCGAGCGTGCGGGTAGCGGGCGGGCCGATCGCGATCGAGGGCACGGGAGCGGGAGCGGTTTACCCCTGTTCTTCCTACAAGTGCATCATTGGTATTGTCGCGACGGGTGGCCGAGCGGGGGATTCTGCGCATAGTCCGAGGGTTGAACGCATTGTGCTGAGGGAAAGCAGCGCATTTCATCCGAGCAAAGGGTAAGATTCGATCGTTTGGCTGTTGATACGGATACAACCAGGCCATGGCGGTTCATATCGGGAGGCACCGGAGAAGGAGGTTGCTGGCGATCTGAGTGGTGTTGGTTTCTGCAAGAGGTCCGTAATGTGTTGTCTGGCAGCCGAGTATAGATGAAGTCGGAAGAGCACCGTGGAGGGAATCCTTTGAAATGAGAACACCCTGCGGCATTGCCCAATGAGCTGTAGTATACGTGGCCGAGTCCAGTGCCAGCAGCTCCCATGAGGCGGACGGGAAGGGAAAAAGAAACCTGCGGGCGTCTTGGACGCATGCGAGGAGGAAACAACGCAGGACTCTCTGGGCGCGGGCGTGAGCGTGGGCCATGCGTGGAGGCTGGTCAGGATGGGCATCGCCGGGTGACTTGGTCCGCCCACGAGTATACTCGCAGCCAGCGGTGGCTGGAAAACGGGAAAAGGGCCTGACAAACTGAACAAGGTGTGGCGTGGGGGGGCCGGTGAAGCCCTGGCTCACCGCTTCGTCCCTCAACTCCCGTGCTCCAGTTCTGTCGTACGAGTATTCGGAGAAACGGTCATTAGCATATTCGTAGTGGGCATGAGCTTGACATGCGGCCCACCGCAAACAGAACCTCTTAGGCGCCGAGCCGAACATCTGTGGAAGAGAATGACGATGAGAAGGCAAGAAAAAAAGAGAGGCATTTACATGTCCAAAATTAGCCCAAGGCTCGACTGAAAAGGGCAAATGTCGATTCTGGCCTGATGGCGATCGTCAGCCGGCTTCGGTTCACTTGGGTTGCAGGTGAGAGAGCCCATGGAAGTCGGCTGAGAGTGAAAGGTGACGACTGACAGAAGACAACATTGAAGCAGACAAGCAGACAAGGTAGGAGCAACGAGGTGGGTCACCCGGCGGGTGCAGTGGACCTGCGGTTGGCAGGCAGGGGTGATCCTGGGGAAGACGCGCTGCAAGAAATGCCTTCTTCACAGCGGGATTGGCCAAAGCTCTCCCTTGCTAGCGCCGCGGGCCAGTCAATAATCATGCACGATCTCTCGGGCTTTAGCCAATCACCGCCCGTAGCAGGGCCAGAACCAGATGTGCTCTTCCCTGCTCAGTCACACGCGCTAGAATCGGTTGGTCCCGCGCCCCCGACCGCTCATGCACGCGCCCAGGACTGATCACATCGCCCCGTCGAATCAGACGAACGGAAGTGATGCTCTTGCCCTTTTCCGCCTGGGGCCACGATCCCTGCCCGCCCCCGCTTGCCGAACAAACAGCTTGTTCGCCTGGCCTCACCTCTTTTTTCCTTTCGTCTCACCTTACTCGTACGACATGTCGATTCCCACCGCCCATCGAGTATCACGCATCACGACCACAGCAAGTCGGTACTTGCAGAAACGCAAGCGCCCAAGCAGCCAGCCAAGTATCGTCTACCCCATAGATACTTCTGGCTTTCAGACCTCCCACAGCACTCCCGTCATGCTTCGACCCGTCTGCACCCGCCGGTTGACCACAACCCGACCCCGCGCAACTGATTCGAGCACTCTGAGATGAATAATGGCCAATCACATTACACCATGCTCTTTGAATCCTGCTCGACTCGGACATCCGAGCAGGCCGGGGAGGTTGGGAAAGAGGATCTTCCAGAGGCCAGCCATGACCTCGAAGAGCACTCACGAGGCTCGAAAGTTCGATATCTACGCCTGGGACACAAGAGCATGCCTATGAACCGTCAACTCGTCGGAGACTGGCGCACTCGCACCACGTCCGGCCCAGCGCTTCCATTGTCGTGCGACTCGACACCGACGTCGACCGGGTATCGGAGTCGGCTCCTCACCGGGCACGAGCGCCCAAGTTGCGGGGTAGCACAGCGGCGAGAAAGCACCTACTCCCGTCTGGGCACCGGCTCGTGCGTCTTTTTCAGCAACCCGGTGTTATTGATAGAGCTCCAACCCGATGCAACGCTGCCGGGACTGTCGAGTCGAGGGGACCACACACACCGAGAGCCTTGAGGGCAGCTGCCCCCGCCGCCGTTCGAGTCAGTGCCTGAGAGCGGATCGCGGGCGAGCTGCCCCAAGAGCCTCCTTCCCTCAGGCTAGGGGCGCTTGCGACATGGCACCGGCCGCGGGCTAGGAGTGTTAGCCATCAGGCGGATCGCATGCTAGAACACGTTTCTCAACGGGAACCTTGTGCGGAGACTGGGTCCATCCGTCCCAACATGTTCACGACGGACAAGCCTGGATGCTCGCCAAACGAACACCTCTGCACTGCACGCAACGCACCAACCCAGCCGAGCGTGGGGATGCACACCCACTCCCGCGGCGTAACTTTGACCGGATGCTGCTTGGACTTGACTTGAACGTGGTGGCTCTGAAAAAGAATCCCAATTTCCACTCGTGGCCATCATCACACGCGTACCGGAGTCTGGCTGGCTGGCTGGCCGGGCGAGTGGGTGTATGGCTGACATGACCACGCTGGTCTACGACCGCCTCGCCGGCCGCCCATGTGTCGAGGCGCATACACCACCCAAAGAGCCTGCTCGGCCTGGCTACCGGCTGGTCAGACCACAGTTCGTGCCAGACCAGTCCAGGCAGGCCAGGCAAGAGGAGGATGGAGCTCAACTGCAGTTCGCGGTGCACTGCGGGCCGCCCTGATGAACCATCCCCGCGCCATACTTTCTCCCCCTTCCAAAGGGAGACATCAGCAGACAGACACCAAGAACGGACATGCATGATGGTATTCTGGTATGCATCATGGAGGGTACGTGCTTGCTGTGCGGACGAGGGTCCCGGGTGTACGTGTGCCTCGAAAGCGGCATAGCTCGGACGCATCACCGTGCAACCATCTCACGCGGCCCTCGCTCATTGGCGAACCTAAGCGCAGGTCGACTTCTCGCGCAGGCAAAATGGCAGATCCTGATCTGGCCTGCTGCCGTGGCCGGCCGCCTCGTCCCCTCCCCCCCTCTTTCTTCTCCCGGCCTGCCTCGATGAGGGGGGCCAAGGGGCCCGTCAACCATCCCGTGTACCCAAATTTAGCAACATCTCTGCACACTTCCGCGTCGTTCAACTTGCCGCTGGCGACTAAGAAAAGACCTGGTCGTCAAGAGAGCGGCCACCTTATAAGGCTGTCCCTCTCCGGCACGTCGGTTGTCCTGTCCCTCCCGTCAGTCCTTTCGAAGTTCAGGAAGAAGAAGGGGCCAGTGATCCAAGTGTTGTCTTTTGTTCGGTTTTCGTTCCTTTCCAGGTTTATCCATCCTCTAATACTCGACTCTCCGTCAAACACCCCTCGCCAACCAAAACACCAAAAACCCAGCAAGCCGGTCTTGCTCACGCCAGTCATTCTTCAAGTTTATTGCAGCTCCTGTTACGACAGACGATTCGCCGGACGAACCCTCACCATCGAACCACCCGCGACAATTTTCTCGACTTGTCGCAGATCATCTAATATCCCACCGACAGCACCTTTCAGCGACTCTCGACGAGTCCAGCGACACTAGAGAAGAGATACCAAGACACCAAGGCCCGCCCTCGTGATCTCGACAAGCGGACGACTGGTCGACTCGAAGCCAGACCCTGGACCTTGGCCAGATTTGCTCTCAGAGTCACCCACGCAACAACCCCTGCCGACTCGGACAACGTCGGCTCGTCCTCCGCCTCTCCCATTTCTCTCCTCAACCCCCCTCCCGCCTTCTCACGCCTCACAAGTTGGGAGAAAGCAGCAGTGCCATTCCACCCCGGTCACGCACTGTACGAGCGAGTTGCTCTGCACGCCCCCCACACCCCTCGAACCCCTGGTCGACATCCCTCGTTCGGCCTCCACACACACCACCACCACCACCAACCACACCACCACGACGCCTACGCCCACCCACACCCCCCTCCTTCTCCTCCAGGAACCAGACCCCGAGCTTGTCTGCGCGCGCAGGTACTGTACTGGACCTGTCCATCGTGAGCGATCTTCACGGCCACAAGAGGGTACAAATGTCAACACTACCCCCCAACCACCACCACCTCCACCACCAGCACCGTGACGAGTTTGTCAGACCAGCTCCTCCCGTCAAGATGGCCATGACACAGACCGTTAAGACGGCCAAGCCGGCCTCAAAATCCAACAATGCCAGCGCCAAAGCAAAGACACAGATGCACCGCCGCTCAAGAACAGGTAAGCAAGCGCACGCTCCTTCTCCCGTGTCAGTCCAGTCCGTCTCCACCGGTTGGCGCATGCACTTTCACGGGGACCTTCTGAGCACTTACACCGGCGCCGGAGCTTCGTAAAACGCGATCTGAGCTGACAATTTCCGTCTAGGATGTTACACCTGCCGGCTACGCAGGAAGAAGTGCGACGAGGGCAACCCGTCTTGCACCGCCTGCAAGCACCTCGGCCTCTCGTGCGAGTACAAGCGGCCGATGTGGTGGAGCAACAACGAAGCCCGCAAGAAGCACAAGGAGGACATCAAGACCATCATCAAGCGGAAGAAGCTCTCGGAGAAGACGTCGTCGCACAACATCCAGACAAACGTCAGCTCGCCGCCCGGCCTGTCGCACTCGCTCCCGACCTCGGCTACCTTCTCGGACCCCCTCGACCGCACCCGCTCGGCGTCCATCGATTCGCACTTCTCCACGGCCTTCAACTTCAACAGCCCGCCGACGCACGAGTTCGCCTTTGCCGGCCAGATGCACCCGGACTTCATGTTCGGCGGCTTCAATGCCCCCTACGAGGTCGACGTGAAGACGGAGAGGCAGGTCTTCATGAACGATGTGCCGACGCTGCGTGAGTCGCACGTTTCCACCTTCAGCACCTTCCACACGCCTCCTCCTCCCGGCACCATCCTGCAGTCGTCTCTGCCCTACGAGGGCGGCGAGTGGACCGAGCAGGTCTTCTCGGAGCGCAAGGAGTCGTTGAGCGAGGAGACGCTCAACGTCAACTTCTTCGACTTCTCCCATGGACCCTCGATGCCCAACCGGCAGGTGGCCATTGAGCTCGACGAGAACGACCAGCGCCTGCTGGACCACTTCATCCAGTTTGTGCTGCCCACCATCTTCCCCATCCTCGAGTCCAACCAGCACGGCTCCGTCGGCTCCGACCTCATCCTGCCGGCGCTGCAGAGCAACCAGGGGTACCTGCACTGCTGCCTCAGCATCGCCGCTCAGCACTACAAGGCCACGATGAACCTGGCCGGCGAGGAGATCGACCAGGACATCATGCGCCACCGCTACGCCACCATCTCGGCGCTGTGCGAGGCCCTCAACCGCGACGAGAACCACCAGGAGATCCTCGAGGCCGCCCTCGGCCTCATCTTCTTCCAGTGCGTCGTCGGGCGCTCCGACGACGCCCTGCCCGACATCCCCTGGCACCAGCACTTCCAGGCCGCCATCAGTCTCGTGCAGAAGCTCGACCTGCCCCGCCTCGTCTCGGACCCCAACAGCCCGCCCTCGCAGACGCCCTTCAACATGACGCTGACGGCCTGGATCGACATCCTCGGCGCCACCATGCAGGGCACCGCCCCGACCTTTGCCCACACCTACCGCGAGAAGCACCTGTCGCCCGTCAACCACAGCCTCGGCCTGCGCGAGCTCATGGGCTGCGACGACCGCGTCATGTACCTCATCTCGGAGATTGCCTGCCTCGAGGCCCTCAAGCGCGAGGGCATGGATGACATCACTCTCTGCCACCACGTCCACGCCCTCGGCGAGCAAATCGGCCTCACCGAGATGGCCGACGCCGAGCCAAAGATGCCCTTCAACACCACCGGCACCCTGTCCCCCAAGCAGCTGTCCAAGAACATGACTGCCGCCTTCCGCATCGCCGCCCGCATCTACCTCTGCAGCCTCGTGCCGGGCTTCAACCCCGCCCAGCCCTCGTGCGTCGGCCTCGTCGACAAGCTCGCCAACGTGCTGCAGCACATCCCCTCCGGCCCCGGCGGCTACGACCGCTCCCTCGTCTGGGTCTACCTCGTCGGCGGCGGCGTCAGCCTCCCCGGCAGCGCCTTCCGCTGCCATTTCGAAGACCGCGCCGCCGAGCTCGGCGAGATCTCGACCATTGGCTCCTTCGGCCGCGTCGCCTCCCTCCTCCGCGAGGTCTGGCACCAGACCGCCAGCATCAAGCAGAGCCCGAGCCTCAGCGCCGTCGGCTCCTCCCCGGCCTCGCACCACTCGGACGTGGCCGCCGAGCCTGCCCAGTACATCCACTGGCGCACCGTCATGCAGGACAAGGGCTGGGACTTCCTCCTGATCTGAGCAGCAGGCGCCTGCGACATCAGGGGGGCATGTACCCGGCCTGCGTCCTCATGTCGACAATTGCATTTGTCACCATTTGCACTCATACGTTCCCATTCTTATTATATACCACGCCCAGTCCTGCCCCCCTCGATGGAGAGGTATGACCCGGCTTTTTTCATTTTATTTTCTTTACTCGTTGATCGGGGCAACACAACCACTAGAGGGTCTGCCGCAAGGCAACACGGAGAGAACGCAGGGGAAGCTTTTTTATCTTTCCTTGCGCACAACATCGAGAGACGATGGATTACCGGATCGGCACAACACTTGGACACTTGATTACACTGGAGAGGACGGAGGATGATGATGAAGGGACGGAGGATGATGATGAAGGGACGAGGACATGGGGGCGGGACAGGCAATACAAAGGGGAAACGGCGGGCGGTCTCGGTTTCTCCTTTTTTTCTTACCTGTCGAGTCGAATTTTGGGATACCATAGCATGGGCGTCTGGGGAAATGGTTTGGGCAGCCAAGGGGGAGGACGGGTTGTTGCCCTCGGAGGCATCCCCCCCTCGGCAGGCATTAGGTAGCACTGCATCACACGACGCTCCCCCCCTTAGTCGGGATGAGGAACAATGCAAAAGATCACCCAAGACTGCTGTTGTTCCTGTTCCATTCGTGACTTTTCGAACGGGGTGGCTTGGATGAGGCGATAAAGTCGCGTTTGGTGGATGGCATTGGTCGAGCGATCGGTTCTCGCCACGATTAGGCCCCCCCTCCCTCCCTCACCTGGGAACAGCCGGTCCCGGCGAAGGGGAGTGGAGGCCCGAAGGAAGCCAACGTATGATGAGTCTTAGGGGGGCCGGAATATCACGGCGATCCGGGGTGTCATTGTTGGGAACAAGAGCTCAGCGAATAGCCCCCAGGTACAGTAGGTTTACAGGCGGCCAGGGCCAGGGCTGCCCGTCAATTTACCGGCTGATTCGCCCTGGGTCTCCTCCGGCCGTCCAGTGGCCGAGGGATGCCCAATCGCGTTTCCCGGGACCACGGGTTGCGTTTCGAGATGCTGCCATCACGGGACCCAAGGTCTCGGCCGGGCGGTGGACGACGATCTGCTCGACGGCCTCCCGTCCACGGTCCGGGGCACTGGGTGTCGGGATAGACGGGGCGGGCGCGGTGAGGCTTGCCCTCCCGGGGTGCGAGGTACTGTGCGGCTCTCGTCGGTGTGTGTGTGAGTCTGCGATGACGATTTCTCCTCTCGGGCATCTATCCATGGGAGCACGGGTTCGCGCATGCCCGACGAGTGAGGCGTTGAGACGGGGGTGGTTGGCACCGAGGAGTGGGACGAAGGTGACTCTTCTCGCGCCACACCGCCAGTTTCCCGTGAGTACTCGTAGCACATGACGGCGGGGAGCAAGGGATAATTTTCATTCCAGAGCGGTATTTTGCGATCAAGGGTCCACGTGATATCGAAGCGAGGGAACCTGAACGAGGAGGGGGGAGGAGGGGAAGAAGCCTTTGTGCCCTTCATCAAGGCGAACGCCGGGGCAGCTTGGTCTCCACAACGGGTCGTTAGCGGACGCTCTGGCCCGCCGGTCGTCCAGCGAATGCCGTGTCGACGTCCGTACAGTGGCCGGAGGACCCTGTCTGACAATGCCCTTGTCTCAACGGCGATGGCCCCCGGCCTCGCGATGTGATTCGGCTGCCGGGGCCGGGAGCCAAGAGAGGGGGGCTTGTGGTGTTTGTGGCTCGGCCGATAGAAAGGGCGAAGTGCCACCCACTGCCATGGACTGGGGGCTGGTTTACTTCGTACGGTAACGATTCGGGGGGGCGTGCGGCGAGATGGGGTCTTGTGACGCGGGACGATCGTAGGAGAAGAGCTGGTTTTCTGTGCGCCGTGGAATGGATCAGATGTCTCTGAGCGACGAGGGGCACGTGGCGGTGAGGGCTTGGACGGGCCGGGGGGCTGGGGAGTTGGTGATGGTGTGTCGAAGATGGATGACTTGACTTGACGGGAAGAATGGACTTGTTTCCTCTGTTTCTTGCCGTGTGTAACGAGAAGTTGGCAGACAGCAGATGATTGGCCATTATTCAGGCAGCGAGATTGGTCCCCTGTGTATCAAGTCCGGACTGATTGGCGGAAATGTCATCGAATTTCCACATCCAACGAAAAGTCGGGGCTATCCAGCGTCTTGTGCCACGAACGAATCAAACCTCCGCGTCTACACTGCGCGCCTAGATCCTGAAGCCGCCCTCTCCTTCACCACCACGCCCCCCCATTGTCCTTTGTCGCCCTCGTCTCTCGATCAAGACGAAACGCCCATCCTGCCCACCCGGCCCGTTCCATTCGCCCTGCCGCCCTCCCAAGGAATGGGGCCCGACCCTCGGCGGCGGCCGGCGCTTCGACGATGGCCTCTCGTCTGTCGCTTGCGGCCGGCCTCTCTGACCTGCACTGCCTCACGCCTGGAGTCTCGTGCCGACAACCAGACGAGAGACGCGACGCGGCGTCGCCACTCTCCCCTTCTGGGTCGTTGAGCCTCATCGTTTTCCGGGTATTCTTGGCCTTTGGGTGCTGGTCTAGGCAGCTCAGGGTTGACCACCCTGTCCAGGCATCGGGCAGAGAGACAGAGGCCTCTCGGCCACTCGAGCAGGCCGCTCCCCCATGTCCATGGTCTCTTGCTTGCCGCCCACGATGAGTCCGAGTGGACGATGGCCGGCCGCACCTGCGACCCCATCGATTGGGCTGCGTCGTCAGCGGGGAGCCGCCAATTCTCTGCAGGAGAGAAGACTGCCGGCATTGCCTGGCCTGTGGTTATTCTTGGGCTGCCTGCTCTTAGGTCGTGCCGCCTGTGTTCGGGCTGATGCTGTGGACGAGGGCCTTCGGGATGGTCTAGCGTGATGATATCAGGTCCCCAGGCGCATCGGAAGACCTGGGCGCCATCGTCAGCCGATGTTCTCATGATGGCCGTAATCTCGCGCAACTTGCCGTAGGCGTATCATCGTGACGGCTTTTTTCCCTTTCTCTTTTGTTACGCTGCTGTCCCGGTGCCCTGTTCACCAGGAGGTTTCTGTCTGTTCCGCGACACAAAGATCTTGTGGTTGTCTGCAACGAACATCTGTGCATCACAAAGGACTGTACAGGCTCACTCCGCTGCCTGTCATAGTTCTTCGCAGGCATTCTTGACTACAGTGCCTTTTGTTGCCTCGCGACCTGTTCCGCCAACAGTGGTTACGCCCTCAATTGTCCTGTTCGCAGCTGTTCCGCTGAAGCAGTACTGTTGGGCACAAAGACGACCATCCAGGACTCACCTCGACCAACTGCCTAATTCACATCATTTTTTTTACATTGGTCCATCGACACTTCACTCACAATACCTTCGACACCCCGAGTCAGCCCTGTTCTGACTCACGATAGCATCTTCCTGGGTCAAGATCACATCTTTCGCTGAGAGAAGACTCTTCGAACCTAAACCACCTGGATCCTCACGACATAAGCACCCAGTCTTCTCGGTACTATCACCCTGATCTGCAGAACAGATTCGTCAAGGCCTACAGTCTCCGGCACGGAATCACTGAGGATCATACTACTCAATCACCAAGATCTTTCACGACGGAACCATCAGGCATATACAACGATACAACACAGTTCTTGGGACTGAATAGCACTCACACGCCAGCGACGGAACAAGGAAGAGCTTCGCGACGGGATTCCTAGAGGGTAGCAAGTCAACCTCCGTCCGCCCTGACTTGCGACGGACATCCTCACCCGCGACGAAGTCCCCCGCTCCGAGTTGCGACGGACCCCTTCATCCGCAGCAAGATCTCCCGTTCGCCGCAGTCTCATCGGATCTGAGCCACTGGATCCCCTGCCCCTGAATCACCAGAGGGCAGCGAGTCGACCTCCGTCCGCTCTGACTCGAGACGGATACCTTCACCCGTGACGGAAGCCCCTGCTCACAGCAGCCTCCGTCAGATCTGAGCAACTGGACACTCTGCCACGGAATCATCAAAGGTCAACAAGTCGGCCTCAGTCTGCTCTGACTCGCGACGGACCACCTCATCCTAGCAGAACTTCCTGTCTACATCAGCCTCCGTCGGATCTAAGCCCTGCGACGGAATCACCGCAGGGCAATTTCGACCTCCGTCCGCTCAGTGCTACCCCGATCCAGAAACAGGAACGTTCAGGCTGCCGCAAGCAGTGAACCGCTCCTCCCGGAGTCTACGCTTTATAAACAACACCCTTCAACCTCCTCCATCCTCAACCTGTCTCTCATCATCACAGTCAACCACACCACGACACCAAACACCGACACACACACACCACACTCCACCCCCCAAACCTCTCAACACCACAGTCGACCAAGTCACCAACACCGACGGACTTGACATCAACCTCCTCCGACCTCGACTTATCTCTCGTCACGACAGTCAACCACACCACCAAACATCAACAACTAAGTCACCAAGCATCAACGAAATTTCGTCAAAGACACCCCTCCTTCCCGGCCTCCACAGATCTTCGGTAAGACGTCACGAAAGATCGTTACAGAGCATCGACTCAGCACGTAACAAACATCGAGACGCTCCTACAGCGACATAGACAACCACAGTACGAAACATCAACACACTCTCACAGCGCAACACCCCCTTCTCCTATCAACATGATGTCGAGAACGCACGGCCGAGCCATGATGCTCCTGGTCATTCTCGCCACGGCCCAGGCCGCCTCCATTCCCAGCTATTTCCGCCGAGACGACGTCTGCCACGGGCGTGCCAGCGATAACCTCTCACAATGCCCCGACGGCCTCGACGCTGGCCTGTGCTGCTCCGAAGGCCAGACCTGCGTGACCCTAGCCGGCGGCTCAACAGTCTTCTGCTGTCCCGTCAGCGTCTGCCAGAGAATCAAGCCTATCCCATGCAACGTCAACCTTCTCAACCCAGCACAGTTCCCCAACGTCTTCATCAAGACAACAGCCCTCAAGGCCGCCCTGCCAAAGTGCAGGGGCAACTGCTGTCCCTTCGGCTTCTCCTGCAATGCCGAAGGCGACTGCGACATGGACGAGGATCAGTCGCAACGGCCGCGGGACCTGCCAGAGTCGGAGCGCCCCAGCGCCACAGCGGCCCCTTCGTCGGCCATCATAACGCCTTCTATCATTCCTACGACTATAGGGTCCCGGCCGACAGCTGCTCCTACAAGCACCGGGTCACCAGCATCAGAGGAGCAGCAGGGCAGTGACGACAACGATAAGAAAGACGACCCTATGCCCACGGCCATCATCGTCGTCTCTGTCCTTGGCGGCCTTCTCGTCATTGTTTCCGTGGCCGTCGGCGTCGTCATGTTCCTCGCTAGGCGCAGGCGCAAGGACGCCCCGAGTCTTCGCCACATGTCGGAGACGAAGCACTCTGGTGCCGGCTTCCGCCGTCCCTCTACGTCTACATCGTCCTTTGGCAACTTCATCTCCGAGCCGATCCTGAATCAGGGACCGCCACTACGCTCCGACTTCATCCTCAAGAGCCCCGCCAGCGCCGCGACGCGTGCCTCTACCCGCCTCAGCGGTCTCTTCAGGCGCGACGGCATCAGCTACGGAGGAACCACAGCGAATAACTCCCCCGCTGCAGCTTCGGCTTCTGCCACCAAGGACACCGACAAGCCCCTCAGGAGTCCCCCTCGGTTCCCAGCACGAAGCCTTTCCAACGCAACCATGACCACGTCCAAGCATCCCGCCATCGCCGTGCCCCCGATCCGCACCCTGAGAAGCCAGCAGAAGCCCAAGATCAGCACCGGAAACGCATGGACACGTCACGCCGCCGCCGCCCGCTCCGCCATCCACGATGCCGCAACACCCGTCAACCCCGTCCGTCCCGTCACGCCACACCTCCAGCGCGAGCCAAGCAGCGAGAGCATCAACGTCTTTGCAGACCCCAGCACGGTCGGCAGCAGTGGACGGGCCGGAACTTTCCACTTAGAGCCGCCGCGGTCGAAGCGCTTCACCGCGGGAACTACATTTACGGACCTGATGGACCAGGCTGAGCTGGGCGACGTACGGAGGGGCAAGGCGTTTGTGCCTACGCCGGGGAGGTGAGCGGGCAGAGGGCAGATCTCGACTCGACTGCGGACCCACAGCACATTGACTTTACTCATTTTCTTTTGTTTAAAGGCGTTTGGTTTTTATGGGTGGCAGTGACCTGGGATTACTGCCAAGCAAGCGATGGTTTTTTGGGCGTTTGGGATCGGTGATTCACGCCCTTGAGGGCTGGTGACACCCGTGGATGGGGGACCACAAGAAGATATCTGACTCACAGTCGTTTTATACCCCCTTTTTGCTGCAGATCTTATACCAGCGTTGATTCAATACTCGATTTTTGCACGGTTCTTGAAAGCAGTGACACCCGCATTCACTTAGGGGTGACTTGGTGTGGAGTGTTGGCTGGTTTTAGCTGCGACATCTGCTGTGAAGTGATTTCTCCGATGAATCTGACTTTTAAGTGTCCATATCTACGTGTTGGAGATACTCCTCCGGCAAACCTGACGGGTTGGCCCAACAGCCTTCGCTTCTGACAAGTCCTTGGAGATTAATGTGGTTGGACCTCATGGCCATAGCCATGAACCTGGTAGACTCCAAAACATACAAGAAAGTAATTTGAAAAATAGAGACCCTGAGAAAACCGGATCCATAACAAATAACGTGTCCGACTCGAAATAAGTGTCGCTGTACGGGCGCCGGATCTCGTCCATCACGGCCCCACGACCGGCCCCGCTTTTTACCGCTCCTGCTGTCGCCTGAAGTTCAAGCACCGTCGACCTCAAATTTCAAGTCCTGTCTTCCATCAACAATCCAGCATCCCCCGCCTCTCTCATGAATGTACAACCACCTGTATTACCACCCGGAAGTTCGCTCACTCGCTCAAGCGCCCTCTGCCCCCATTTGCCGCACCACTCATCACCGCAATCATGTCAGATGACGACGACGACTACATGGCCATGAGCTTCGATCAGCCGGAGGAGACCAAGCCGCTCACCAGCCTCCAGCGGCGCCAGCAGCAGAAGAAAGAGGCCGAGATCCGCGCCCGTCCAAAGTCCAAGGCCGAGCTCGCCGCTGAGGAAGTAGCGGCCCGCGAAGCCGCTCTCTCGACATCGCTGCTTGAAGAAGCCGCCGCCAAGAAGAACAAGGGCTTCGCCATGATGGCGCGCATGGGCTTCAAGGCCGGCTCCGCCCTCGGCGCCGAAGGCAACAAGGACGCGAGGCGGGAGCCCATCGGAATTTCCATGAAGGAGGACCGTGGCGGCATCGGCATGGAGAACGAGAAGCGAAGGCGCCTGCGAGAGGCGTTTGGCGATGCTGATGACGATGCGGCCGCTAAGAAGAGGAAGGTCGAGGAGCCTGGCGAGTACCGTGACCGTATGGCACGGGAGCGGGAGCGCGAGAGGCAGGAGAGGATGGTGTACTCGGCGCAAAAGGTTGCCGAGGGTATGCAAGAAGATGAGGACCAAACGACGCCCGGTCTGGATGAGTTGACGGCTGGCGATGATGACACGTCGTTGTCCAAGAAGGAGGTCGCCAAGAAGCCGAGGAAGATCACATCACGACCCCTCAAGTCCATCAATGTTCTCTGGCGCTCCCTGGCTCGGCAAAGAGAGGAAAAGGAGCGCGATCACCGGATGCGCTATGACCTCGAGCAAAGCCTTTCACGCCTACCGACCTATGACGATGAGGACGAGGATGAAGACGACAAGCGCGCCCTGGGGAAGAAGAAAACTCTCTACGTCACCGCTGAGGATCTCGACGAGGAGGATCCTGAGCTTGACGAGTTTAACGAGCTCGAGCCCGGCGAGAAGCTACGGCGACTGGTCACATATATGAGGGACCGCTGGAACTACTGCTTCTGGTGCAAGTTCAAATACCCAGACGAGACAATGGATGGATGTCCAGGCCTGACAGAGGAGGACCACGATTAGACATACATACACATATACCCCCAACAGATCAAACGACAAGTTTGAAGATGAGTTTTGTATTATTACACAGGGTCCATCGCCCTAGAGCGGCCGCAGCACGCCCGTGGTATCAAACAGTACATCGTACACTCCCATCTCCTCAGCCGCCTGGGCAATGTTTCTCCCCGCATCGGCCGACTGCGGCGTGAAGAGGTGCTCGAGGTATTCGAGCATCACGTCGCCACGCTGCTGGTGCGTCATGTCGTCAAGTGTGACACCCGGCTGGCCCACGCCGCGCTGGCGCTGCTCGACAAAGGCGTCGACGCGGCGCTTGGTAATTCGCAGCTTCTGCCTCGCCGATGCCGTGTTCCAGGCCAGATTGGTCGAACCCACGGCCATCTCGAGCGCCAGCACCTCGGGCGGCGTGTAGTTGAAAACGACCTTGAGCGCGCGCAGCGCCACCACGAGGCCCGGATGGTCCTTGAGCCGCCGGAACGTGTGGAGCACCTTGCGCGCGAGCTGTCCGTCCAGCGCCTCGCCCCTGATATGCTCGGCGTGCCGCACCATCTCGGCGAACGTCTCCCTCGTGCCCGCCAGTTCTGCCGGCATGTTGGTGTCGGCCACGGCGCTTAGGCGGTTGGCGCCCAGCATCTTCCACAACGCCATGTACGTGTGAGAGTCGGGCCTGACCCCGCGTTCATGCACGAGCGAGCCGTACAGAGCGCGCGCCTCCTGGATGTTGCCAAACTGAGAGTACGTCTCGATCAGCTGATTCATCATGAATGCGTCCGGGCTGATCTCGGCCTCCCGGAACGCGTCCCACAGCTTGTTCATCAGCTCGTTCTGGCCGCGCAGCCGGTAATTCTCCGCCAGCAGCGAGAACGTCTCGAGCGTCGCCTTGGGCATGGCCGCCTTGATTTCCCTCTTCGCCCGAGTGTCCACCATCTGATAGGGCGCCCTGAGCGCGGCGAAACGTTGCCGAGTCTGCACAAAGTCGATGCGGGCCCTGATCATGTCCCATGCCAGGTCGTCTGCCTTCTGCAGGTCGTCGGCACCCCCAGCCCTGTGCCAGGCGCCGATGAGGCCGTTGATCTGGACGGGAGCTGCCTCAATGCCCTTGGAGCGCATGAACTCGAACACGGCGAAAGCTCCGTCGAGGTCCTCAGCACCGATGAGCCTCTTGAGCCACTTGCCGAAGAAGAACTTGTTGCCAATCTGAGAGGGCAGGCCGCCCCGGGCGTACAGGTCGACGGTACCCGAGGTCATCATGTCTACAAATGCAAACAGGGCGCGCTCGGTCTGGTTGGTCGTCAGGAAGAAGGCGATGACCTCGTCATACTCCTCCAGTCCCATATCCGCACCCAGAAGCTCTCGAAGACGCCGGTACGACTCCCATGCCTTCTCCTGAGCCTGCTCCGACGCTTGGGATGCGCAGGCCCTGATGAACGGCATCAGAATGTGCGGGTCGGCCTGCTGGTCCAGCAGCTTGTTGACCGCCCGCTCGGCCTGGGCGAGGTCGCCACTCTGGCAGAACATGCGAGTTCCGAGCTCCCAGTAGTCTTTGAATGTACTGGAGCCGCTGTCGCCCATGCTCGTCATGCACCGCTTCCAGTTCTCGATAGCCTTTGCTTCGAATCCTTCGACGAACAGCGCCTCGATGGTGATGAGTTGCTGTTCCGAGTTCAGCGCCACCTTGGCCTCGCTCATGTCCCTGGCGAGAAGGGACAGGTAGGCGAATCGGTTTGTGTTGGCTTCGCCTTCGATGGAGAAAATCTTCCACAGGAGATCCCACACGTCGTTCGGGATGTGACTCCAGCTCTTGGCCAGCGTTTGACGGGCCAGATTATACGCCTTCCAGACCGACAGTATTGTCTTTGCTGTGGTCTCCTCCCGGCGCCTCATCTCTCGGAACACGCGCTCCAGGACCGAGTTGAGCTTGCTGATTCTTTTCCTTTGGTTGATGGTCCAGACTTCGGCCGGGATCTGCGGGATGGCTTGCGGTTTCCTGGCCTTTGGAACAAACTCGGCGTCCTCCTCCATGGCCTCGGGGTCCATGTTTTCGTAATGATCCAAGACTTCGCCTTGTGCCACCAGCTGTTCCTCCAAATGGTTGATGTAGGCGTTGAGCTTCTCCCCAAAGGCTTCCGGGTCATCCATGCTGCCCAGTTCGGCCTCAATTTCCTTGGCCATGGCATCCGGGTCGCTGATGCCTACGCTGGAGAGTGTTCCGTCCTTTTCCACATCCGCAAGCAAGTCCCGCATGCCTTTTGAAAAGTTGGTCTTGAACTCGTCCCTGATTTCGCCCCTTCCGCTGAACGCATCTGCAAAGGCATCTTTGGTGTCCAGCTTCTTCACTCCCTTCTCGTCCTTGTTGAAAAAGTTGAAGGTCGCTTCGGTTTTCGGGTCACTCAGCTGCTGCAGAAGAGCCGCAGCAGCTTGGTTATCGGTGGGCGCATTGCCAGGTGTCGTCCGATTGCCGATCGGGAGTTGTGATGGCGTGCCCAAAGTCCGGCGAGGACGGGATACGGCCGCCTTCAGTCTTGATGCTTGCGAGCTGTTTTGTCGAATGCCAAAGCCGGCAGGCGTCGGTTTACTGAGAGCTGAGAGACATGACTGACAGACGAAAGATTGACGACTTTGGATGTCGCGAAGTACAGCGCGCTGAGACATATGGATTACAATAAACGAAAGTATTTTACAAGAAGATGATTATCGAATGGGGGGTGATGGCATGGGTTGAGCTTCCAGAATTTTAGACGACCCAGCAAGCAGCGCGACGCGCAAATGGGCTTATCTTATCAGGCCCATGGTCTATCTTATCGTACCAAAGTTTCCCTCCAACGGCTCACCGCCTGCCGCACTGGCGTCGCATCTGCGCCCAGCAGGCAGAAAATAATATTTTCTCCAAGCCTAGAAGCACCTGCAAGAGAGAGACAGCTGGGCCGCCGTCACTCCGGTCACCATACAATCAACATGGCATCACCACAGGAGTTCCTCAAAGTCACAGGCCACCGGGCCTTCACACAACGGATCGTCCTGTCGACACTGACGGGCCGGCCGGTACACATTTCCAAGATCCGCGATGCGTCCCCGATAAACCCAGGTCTCGCCCCGCATGAGATCTCCTTCCTCCGCCTCATCGAGGCCGTCACC
This sequence comes from Plectosphaerella cucumerina, assembly GCA_020746995.1. Classification (NCBI taxonomy): domain Eukaryota; kingdom Fungi; phylum Ascomycota; class Sordariomycetes; order Glomerellales; family Plectosphaerellaceae; genus Plectosphaerella; species Plectosphaerella cucumerina. The sequence continues at coordinate 6,367,299 of JAGPXD010000002.1, forward strand.
AACGGCAGCTCAATGCAGATATCATACACCGGTATGACGGTCACGTTCCATCCCGGCCTGATCACCGGCGCCATCGCCGGCTTTGGCACATCAGAAGACGGCGTCATCGAGCACTCCATCCCGGGAAACAACAAGCGCGGCGTCACCTACTTCCTCATGCCACTCTGCCTCCTCGCGCCGTTCGCCAAGGCACACATGAACGTCCGATTCTCGGGCCCCGGAGTCATCACATCGGCCACCGAGTCGGGCGACATCTCCGTCGACAGCTTCCGAACAGCCATTCTGCCCCTCTACGGACTCTTCGGCATCCCGCCCGCGCGAATCGAGCTTCGGGTCCTGCAAAGATCCTGCGCGGGCAAGCACGGTCGTGGTGGTGGTGGAATCGTCGAGCTTCGCTTCGCCAGCCAGGTGCGGCTACCAAAGACCCTGCATCTCAACAGAAACCCGGGTCGCGTGAAGAGGATACGTGGTGTGGCGTACTGCACAGGCGTGTCGGCGTCAAACAACAGCAGGCTCATCCATGCCGCCCGAGAAATCCTGAACCCCCTCGTTTCCGACATTCACATCGCCGCGCAGTACGACCAGGCGCCGCTCGTTGAGGGCCCCGACAAGACAAAGACGCGCACCGGTATCGGTTTTGGCCTGAGTCTGGTCGCGGAGTCGAGCTCCATGGGCGTGTACTACTCAGCCGACGTGGTAGCGCCACCGACGGGCGGGGTGGTTCCGGAGGATATCGGAAAGCAGTGCGCATATCAGTTGCTGGAGTCGATCGCGCAGGGCGGTTGCGTCACCCGCACGGCTGCCAGCACAGTACTGACGCTGATGGCCATGGGATCAGAGGACGTCGGCCGCCTGAGGATAGGCAGGGATGTTTTGGGCACGGAGGAGATTGTAGGACTGGCGAGGGATCTGCGGTCGTTTGGCGCCAACAGCTGGGGCTTAAGAGATGCGGACGAGGACGACACGGGCGACTTGTACGTCGCCGTAAAGGGCAGCGGAGTTGGCAACGTCGGTCGCAAGGTCGCATGAGATACCAATTGTCATGATTTTCGAGCACAAGTTAGCACATGCCGGGGCGCTATTTAAATGACGTTCTATTTGGGTATCATGTTGCTTCAGACCTGCTCATCGTTCCGCGCCGCCGTTGTCGATGGTCCTACCCTGGCTCGTATCCTAGCGAGGGCGGCCTGGTAACCCGCGGATCTTAGGACGTGTCCCACAGCCCCCCAGAAGTCTGGCGTGGCATTGCGGAGAGTATGGATGACGTGAAAGTCCCGGATCATGCCGTTGCCAGAGCTCATAACATCCAAGAAGGTCGTCCGTGATGTCGAGGGCACCCGCGAGGTCTCCAAAAAGGGCTGCCTCTCATCATTCTCCGTGGCCTGATCTTGTCCTGACAGGGACTGCATCTCGATGCCGTCTGGCGTTTCGGAGGGTGATCCAGACGCTGCGTTCGTCGAGTTGGCTCGGGCTTGTTCTTCTGCATCCCCCGTTGACGGCTCTTCAACAACAGTCCCGGCCGCTGCGCCGGTTCGCCTGGTGCGCTTGGGACGGATAATCTTCCGCAATCGCTCCCGTTCCTCATGCACAGATAGCATCAGGCACTGCAGGCCCAGGATGAAGAAGTCGAAGGCCAGAAGTGTCCACTTTGTGGACGGGGGGGTCTGGCCGATGAAGTCGACGATGACACCGCCATGCATATACCCACGCGCAGCCTCGCCAGCAGATGGCAACGCCTCCAAGATATGCGCCAGTACGCAGAGGAAGCTCGGCACGAATACGGAAAGCACCTGGGCTTGGATAGCTGGAAGAGGAATCGGCCAGTCGTCAGACTTGGGGCTTAGGAAGTTCTGCTGACACCACCCTCTGAGGAAGAAGCGGAGAGCCGAACATCTGGTTAAACCATGTTAGAGAAGCCTTCGAAGATTCGTTGAGGATGTCTTCATACTCCATGTAATACAGGGCGGCCAGCTCCACGTAGACCAGCATGTCGAGGTTCTTCAGGAGGTGCGTCAGGAACTCGAACTTCTTGACGAGGCCCTGGTCCGCCTTGGGTGTCTTTCGACGTCGGCGCCGCCTTGTCTGCTGCGCGCCTGCGCTGCTGGCATGTTGCGCGGTGGATTGCGCTCCGCCGGTGGCATCCCCCGGGGGGTCGGCGTCGTTCAGGTCGGTGGTGTGCGCCTGAAGCAGGGGCGAAGCATCATTGTTCATTGCTCGGGAAGCTCATCGATGTCCGAGGAGATCCGGATAAGGAGGGAAGCTATGTTCGAGATGGACTTGGCGTCGAAGGAATCATTGTTGGCAGCACGACGCAGCCTGGTGTCGCTGGGGTGGTGGTATTTGTTTGCGATAGGAGAGCCGCGCTGTGGTCGATGCCTGGACTGCTGCTACCTGACCGCGGGTGTCGCAGGCACGACGTGACGCCATGCAGCTTCCTGTCTGGCAGGCAGCTCGAACGCTCGGACCAAGGCCACGGAGGTGCGCGGGCGAGACCCGGACGCAGGAGAAACTAAAATACGGAGGGACGGACCCTCGCCCCACAGCAACCTGGGCGTCCAGGGGCTTGAGGGGGAACACAGCACCAGAGGGGCACCGCTGGCGGAAGTCGAGTCACTGCCCCGCCATTTGGAGAGCTGTACATAATTATTTCTGCCGCGAAACACCATCGGTGACTCAAGCCCGTGGCTCAGAAGGACACCAGCCCAATCCGCACCAGCAACTCCATCTAAACACACTCCACACCATGGCGACTTCCGGCAGTGCTCCCTCAGGGGACTTGACGTCTCGGATCCTGCATGCTCTCTCGCAGAAGGACGCGCTGCTCTCCACCGAGGCCTTCCCCGAAGTTCCCTTTGCCGACATCAAGGCCGCCCTGGACCGCCTCGCGAGCCGTTCCATGGTCGCGTATGACACCATCGAAAGAGAAGAAGCCATTCTGGAAGCCGAGGGCCAGCAGATTGCCGAGCATGGCAGCCACGAGGCCCGCGTCTTCGAGGCGCTCCGCCAGGCGGTGGGAGGTCTGACGGTGCAGGACCTCGAGAAGGCTATCGGTGACAAGACGGTCACAAAGGTTGGCCAGGGCAAGGCCTTCAAGGAGAAGTGGGTGAAGAAGGGCGATGATGGCAAGCTGATTGCGGTTGTGAGTCTTGGGACCCCGCATCAAGGTACCTTCGCAAGGATGAAAGCTAACCCCGCCACAAGGCCGACTCGATCCGGGATATCACACAAGAACAGCTGGCGCAGGTCGCAAAGACCAAGACGCACGACCCCAAGATCATCAGCGATCTCAAGAAGCGCAAGCTCCTCAAGACGCAGAAGGTCATCAGCTTCAAGATCCACAAGGGACCCGAATTCGCGCTCGAGATCAAGAAGGAGGAGACGGACCTGACGGCGGATATGATTGCATCGGGCGCCTGGAAGACGGCCAACTTCAAGCCCTACAACTTCAAGGCCCTCGGTGCGGTGCAGAACGCCGGCGCTCTGCACCCCCTGAACAAGGTTCGCCACGAGTTCAGGCAGATCTTCTTCGAGATGGGCTTCGAGGAGATGCCCACCAACAAATACGTCGAGACAGGAGTATGTGCATCCGTGTTCTCCCTAATCCTTCGGATCAATGGCTGACCATGCTCCAGTTTTACAACTTCGACGCCCTTTTCGGTAAGATGCGCGTTGGACCTTGTTGAGTTGAACGATCTAACCCCCCGATGCAGTGCCCCAGCAGCACCCCGCGCGTGACCTCCAGGACACCTTCTACATCTCAGACCCCAAGGTCGCCGGCAAGCCCGGCCCCGAAGACGAGGACGACACCAAGGACTATCAGGCATACTGGGACAACGTCAAGCAGGTGCACCAGGAGGGCAAGTACGGCTCGATAGGCTACCGCTACCCGTGGGCGGCTGAGGAGGCTCAGAAGCTGGTCCTGCGCACGCACACTACGTCCGTCTCGACGGCTATGCTCCACAAGCTGGCCGGCGTCAAGGGACCCGACGGCAAGCCGCCTCCGGCGAGATACTTCTCGATTGACCGCGTCTTCCGCAACGAGACGTACGTGGCCGACCCTCCTTGAGAGATGATTATTGGACAAACTAGCTGACACCTCACAGCGTCGATGCCACGCATCTTGCCGAGTTCCACCAGGTGGAGGGTGTCATTGCCGATTACGGCCTGACGCTGGGTGGCTTGATGGAGTTCATGGAGATCTTCTTCAACAAGATGGGCATCACGGATCTCAAGTTCAAGCCGGCGTACAACCCGTACACCGAGCCCAGCATGGAGATCTTCAGCTTCCACAAGGGCCTGAACAAGCTCGTGGAGATTGGTAACAGCGGCATGTTCCGTCCCGAGATGCTGGAGGCCATGGGCCTGCCCAAGGACATGAGGGTGTACGGCTGGGGCCTGAGTCTGGAGAGGCCGACCATGATCAAGTATGGCATCTCCAACATCCGTGAGCTGCTGGGCCACAAGGTCGACCTCAACTTCATCGAGAGGAACCCGGCCGTGCGGTTGGAGAAGAACTAGATGAGGGTCTTAGAGAGAGAGAGAGAGAGAGAGGGGGGGGGGGGCACTCTAGAGATGATGGACAAGGGAACATGACTGTATGAACGCGGGGCGGCTGGGCATTTGCGGCGCGATGGAAAAAGAATACCACGGATGCTAGACCGTCGGTGAGATGAGATGCGTGACGGCATTCGCGAGTGAGTCATGTTTCGTCTAAGCCTCGAAGCAATCTGAGTGAAGCCGGCCGGCAGATGGAAGACGGAGAGTCGGATCGGGAAACGAGGCCGATGGCCCACTTGATTCCCTCGACCCTTTTGGGGGGCTTCCTCCGCGAGGGCGATCGATCTTCCCAGCGGCCAGGCGCCTGCACCCCTTCGTTTGGAGCTCAGCTGTTGCTTGCCGTGGGATCGGATGGCGGGGTACTCGTATGTACCTGACCCTGACCTGACGTACAGTGCCGTGCAGATAGTGTGTTCGCGGGGAGAGCTGCCGACATGACTTTGTCGTCGCAAATGTTACCGTCCCCAGACACGACTCGGGGACAGCCATGTGAGGGGACGGCTGGACGAAGCACGATTCACCACCAGGAGCCTGATGCATGCAACCCTGTCGCAAATTTCAGCAGTGGCCGTGACTCCGCGCAAAAGAGCCCAGGTGCGCTGCCCACCCGGTTTCTGACCCCCCGCCCATCCTGATCGCCAAGTTGTCGGACTCGGGGCCCTGGGGAGCAGCCTGTACGTTTACGGTTAGCAGGCCCAAGGCGGTGTCGAGGTGTCCACTGCGATAGCGGCGGTCCCCTGGAGACCGGCAGCGAATTGGAAGCGTGTGATTGGGCCCGCCGCCGACGCCGGCCAGTTAGGTCGCGGCACCCAGTTGCCATTGACCACTGGCGTCGCGGGAAGAAAAATTTCCTTATCTTATCCAGGGCGTTACTCACCGTAGACCGGCCGCTCAAAGGGTGGTTTTTTTGGTGAGACAACCAGAGGGACCCCCCGGGACTTGTTTCGTCCATGCCAATTGAGCCCACCGTGACCCTTGGACGCTGCGAGCGAGGGCGCTGAATGAAGCAATTCGAAGTACCTGTACTAGTCGTGCGTGCGCTGTCCGCCTCCACCGTCACTGTGTGCCCCCGTGCCCGTGCCCCCCCCCCGAACCCCCGATCCTCCACTCAGTCTTTCCGAGGGGAGTCATAAACTTTCTGGATACCAACTTGAACGTCTCGCGCCGCGCAACCTTTCCCACGGAACCTCCTTCCCTTTCCCTCCCTCTCGGTCTGCACACTCCACCACCACCACCCTTCGCATCACAACAGGCCCTCGGCCGCGCGAACAGCTCTCCTTTCCTCTCCCCCCTCAATTGGAGCTCTCACGCACACAGCCTGGTCTCTGAACGATGTCATCGGCGGCCATGTCCCACAAGCTGGCAGGCCGAGCTCCGGCCATGCTCCGACATGGTCGACGAGTCCCGACAGTGCTGCCGGCCAGGCACTTCGCCCTGTCCGCCTCCAACAGCCTCTCTGCCGCCCAGTTCCAGCGGAATCAGGCCAGGCTTACCCAGAAGCGCTTCTTCCAGTCCTCCTCCGCCTGCGCCAGCGTCACGCAACAGGCTCCCAACCCCAAGGCCTACCTCGAGAGCGGAGCCGTCAAGCCCTCGGTGGGCGTTGACGTGAAGAAGGTGCTGGTCATTGGCAGTGGTGGTCTCGCCATCGGCCAGGCCGGAGAGTTTGACTACTCTGGTACGTTTCTGATATCATGCGCCATGAGGCCACTCCAAGAGAATGGCCCCATGAGTCACCTTGGGCGCATATCCAAGGACTTCCTAGGCTGACTCGATACCCTCTCACGCAGGCTCGCAAGCTCTCAAGGCCCTCAAGGAGGCCGGCGTCGCCTCTGTCCTTATCAACCCCAACATCGCCACTATCCAGACGAACCACTCGCTGGCCGACGAGGTCTACTACCTGCCCGTGACCCCCGAATACGTCAGCTATGTCATCGAGAAGGAGAAGCCCGACGGCATCTTCCTGTCCTTCGGTGGGCAGACCGCCCTGAACCTGGGTGTGCAGATGCAGCGCCTGGGTCTTTTCGAAAAGTACGGCGTCAAGGTTCTGGGAACCAGCGTCAAAACCCTCGAGACCTCCGAGGACCGTGACCTCTTCGCCCGTGCCCTGGACGAGATCGACATTCCCATCGCAAAGTCCATCGCCGTCGGTACCGTCGACGAGGCCCTCGAGGCCGCCGTCAAGGTCGGATACCCCATCATCGTCCGTGCCGCCTACGCCCTTGGCGGTCTGGGCTCGGGTTTCGCCAACAACGAGGAGGAGCTCCGCAACATGGCCGCTCGCTCCCTGACGCTGTCGCCCCAGATCCTGGTCGAGAAGTCGCTCAAGGGCTGGAAGGAGCTTGAGTACGAGGTTGTCCGCGACGCCAACGACAACTGCATCACCGTGTGCAACATGGAGAACTTCGACCCCCTGGGTATCCACACCGGTGACTCTATCGTCGTCGCGCCTAGCCAGACCCTGAGCGACGAGGAGTACCACATGCTCCGCTCCGCCGCCATCAAGATCGTCCGCCACCTCGGCGTTGTCGGCGAGTGCAACGTCCAGTACGCCCTGCAGCCCGACGGTCTCGACTACCGTGTCATCGAGGTCAACGCTCGTCTTTCGCGTTCGTCGGCCCTGGCCTCCAAGGCCACCGGCTACCCCCTGGCTTACACCGCCGCCAAGATCGGTCTTGGCCACAGCCTGCCCGAGCTCCCCAACGCCGTGACCAAGACGACGACCGCCAACTTCGAGCCCTCGCTGGACTACATCGTCACCAAGATGCCCCGCTGGGATCTGGCAAAGTTCCAGCACGTCAAGCGTGACATCGGCAGTGCCATGAAGTCGGTCGGTGAGGTCATGGCCATCGGCCGTACCTTCGAGGAGTCCTTCCAGAAGGCCATCCGCCAGGTCGACCCCAACTTTGTCGGCTTCCAGGGCGCCAAGTTCGACGACCTCGACTTCGAGCTCCAGAACCCCACCGACCGCCGCTGGCTGGCCGTCGGCCAGGCCATGCTCCACGAGAACTACTCTGTCGACAAGGTCCACGACCTGACCAAGATCGACAAGTGGTTCCTCTACAAGCTGGAGAACCTCGTTAACTGCACCCGCGAGCTGCAGGAGGTCGGCAGCCTCGAGGAGCTCAAGAAGGATCTCCTCCTCAAGGCCAAGAAGATGGGCTTCTCCGACAAGCAGATCGGTATCCACGTCAACAGCAACGAGGACGCCGTCCGCAAGGTCCGCAAGAACTTCGGCATCCACCCCTGGGTCAAGAGGATCGACACCCTCGCCGCCGAGTTCCCTGCCGAGACCAACTACCTGTACACCACCTACAACGCCTCGACCCACGACGTTACCTTCGAGGAGAAGGGTACAATCATCCTCGGCAGCGGTGTCTACCGTATCGGCTCGTCCGTCGAGTTCGACTGGTGCGCCGTTGGCACCACCCAGGCCCTCCGCGACATGGGCAACAAGACCATCATGATCAACGTGAGCAATTCGCCCGTCCCAGAGCAGCGCCACCCCTGAACCGCTTTACTGACGCAGACGCCAATTAGATCAACCCCGAGACCATGTCCACCGACTTCGACAGCGCCGACAGGCTGTACTTCGATGAGCTCAGCTACGAGCGCGTCATGGATATCTACGAGCTCGAGGCTGCGGCCGGCGTTGTCGTGTCCGTCGGCGGCCAGCTGCCCCAGAACATCGCCCTTCGCCTGCAGGAGGCTGGCAATGCCAACGTGCTCGGAACCGACCCCGTCGACATTGACCGCGCCGAGGACCGTCAGAAGTTCTCCGAGATCCTGGACAGCATCGGTGTCGACCAGCCCGCCTGGAAGGAGCTCACGTCCGTTGAGGACGCTGAGCGCTTCGCTGAGGAGGTCGGCTACCCCGTCCTCGTCCGTCCCAGCTACGTCCTGTCGGGTGCCGCCATGACTGTCATCCGCAGCCGTGAGGACCTGAAGGAGAAGCTCGAGGCCGCCAGCAACGTCTCCCCCGACCACCCCGTCGTCATCACCAAGTTCATCGAGGGCGCCGAGGAGATCGACGTCGACGGTGTCGCATCCAAGGGCGAGCTGCTCGTCCACGCCGTCAGCGAGCACGTCGAGCAGGCCGGTGTTCACTCGGGCGACGCCACCCTCGTCCTCCCCCCCGTCAACCTCGACCAGGCCACCATGGACCGTGTCAAGGAGATCGCCGTCAAGGTCGCCAAGGCCTGGAAGATCACCGGTCCCTTCAACATGCAGATCATCAAGGCCGCCGACCCCGAGGGCGGTGAGCCCGCGCTGAAGGTCATCGAGTGCAACCTCCGCGCCTCCCGCTCGTTCCCCTTCGTCTCCAAGGTCCTCGGCGTCAACTTCATCGACATCGCCGCCAAGGCCCTCGCCCAGCAGCAGGTCCCCGCGCCCCAGGATCCCATGGCCGTCGAGCGCAACTACGTCGCCACCAAGGTCCCCCAGTTCTCTTGGACCCGTCTCGCCGGCGCCGACCCCTTCCTCGGCGTCGAGATGGCCTCGACCGGAGAGATCGCCTGCTTCGGCAAGAACCTCGTCGAGGCCTACTGGTCCTCGCTCCAGTCCACCATGAACTTCCGCATGCCCGAGCCCGGCGAGGGTCTCCTCTTCGGCGGCGAGCTCAGCAAGAACTGGCTCACCACCGTCGTCGACTACCTCCAGCCCCTCGGCTACAAGCTCTACGCCGCCGACGAGGAGGTCAAGACCTTCATCGAGTCCAACACCAAGGGCAACGTCTCGGTCGAGGTCATCGAGTTCCCCAAGGAGGACAAGCGCGCCCTCCGCGAGGTCTTCCAGAAGTACGACATCCGCGGCGTCTTCAACCTGGCCAAGGCCCGCGGCAAGACCGTCATGGACGTCGACTACGTCATGCGCAGGAACGCCGTCGACTTTGGCGTCCCCCTGTTCATGGAGCCCCAGGTACGTTGCATTTCTCCCCTCCGTCACAAAACACACCTTGCTAACCTACTTCAAGACCGCCATGCTCTTCGCTCAGTGCATGAGCGAGAAGCTGCCCCGCCCCGAGGGCATCCCCTCCGAGGTCCGCCGCTGGTCCGACTTCATCGGCGGCAAGCCTCTGTAAATAACCTACCACCACCTCTCCCCCACGATTCCCCCCCCCCCCCCCCTCCTCCCTCACATCCCCCCCTAAATCGGCGTTGAAAATGGACGAGTTGGGATCAAGGTACTCGAATTTTCTGGTTTTCTATTTTTTTTTTCCCTCGGACTTATCTTCCAAGCTGTTGCTCCGCCTCCCCATGTTTTTCTTCGATCCGTCATGTGTCGTCTCAGCTCGGTTGCTCTTTGGACGGTGGCGGACGAGAATGGCCCGGCGGCTTGATAGAAGCCGGGCTGGGTGTCTGGGCTCCCCCTTACAAGGGCGGCGCCCGCCGTAGAGTAGTGTGGGTAGTTGGAAACGCTTGCCCGTTGACAGAAGTCTTTGGACGTGATGTTGGGATGCTATCAGCTGCGACCTTCGATCCTGAACATGAGGCCAACCTGCTCCCATGAACATTGACGCCTTCTCATCACGAATTACCACACATCACATCACATCACATGAACTTGATGTCTCTCAGACTCCAGCATACACATCAGAGGCTTCCCTCTGACCTAGGTACCCTCATCTACCAAAGCACGTCTTGCCGCCCCCCTTGTTTGTGTGTAAATGCCATAACCGTAAACACCCAGTTTGCCGTCCAGTGGCCCATGCCTGGCCGCGAAATGCAATGCCGAAGACTCCCTCGCCGCCCGTACCCGTCCCCACCGTGGATTGCCAGCCGTTCCAACCGTCAGATGTGTGACAGTCTAGGAAGATTTGTCGCGGTTCAGCCTGAAGGCAGCAAACTTTTTAGCGAGGGGCTCTTGGGAGTCTCTGGCGCGTTGCACGGGGGTTGCGCCGCCGGACGGCGTGTGGTCGGCAGACCGGGCAGCGTCCAGGCCGTCATCGGGTTGCCAGGAACGTTTTCTGCCACTGCCGCCACCGCCGCGTTGCATGGGGATGGGCTCACCAGTCGATTGCAGAATGGCCAGCAGGGTCTGCCAGCCGTCGGTGGAACGGAGCTGGTATGAATCGGCGAGATCGTGCTGCGACGCGACGCGGCAAAGGAGGGCTTCCTCGTCCTGTGATTATAGTCAGTATGGGGTCACGGAAAGCTTCTTCATACATCAGCGGCCATACCTTGGACAGGATGTCCATGTTGTGGATAAAGGTAAGGAGGTGGAAGTTTGACATTTCGAAGCCGCCCTCGGCAGGGCGCTTGCCTCCCTGGACACCGAGCAGCTTTGCGACAGCCGAATGGTCTGGTGCCTCGCCAATGTACTCGCGGTTCTCGATGGGGAAGCCCGTCTGTGTGAACGTAGGCTTAGGATCGGCAGGGAAGCCATGGGTTAGTGTAACGAAGAGGTACTCGCTCGGGAACGACGGCTTGGCGTTCTCCTGGACGTTGGCGCCGTATTCGTTGATGCGCCTGTAGAAGACCTCGGGGACGTAGCGGGTGCGGCTGACAGACCCGTCGTCCTCCTCCTCCTCGCGGACAAGCATCAGGCCTGGGTCGGCGCAGGGCTCGACGAGGTTGGCGCGGACCATCTCGACGGCCTCGTTGGACATTTGGTATGCCGATATCGAGATCTCGCCTGTGTCGTTGCCGGAGATGATACAGGTGGTGAAGTTGGAGCCGAAGCGCCCCGTGTCGCTCCACTTTGTGGCCTTGGGGTGCTGTGCCTGGAGGCGGGCGGAGAAGCAGATTTCCTGGGAGGAGAGGAAGTATGAGTCGGCGTGTCGCTTGCAGATGACGGTGCCATCGTTGTTGCCGGCGTCCAGCAGGTCTGTCCAGATGACGCCGACCTGCTCAAGGCCGCACAGACGGGCGACGTGGTCTACGTCCTTCTGGTTGTCCCAGGCGTTGAGTGAGATTCCGTCGACCTCGTCAACCTGGGGCACTTCGTAGATGGCTTCGACAACGGCCTTGACGCCCAGAGGAACGACATCATACTCGACGTAGCGACCGTACATGTAACCCAGGCGCTGGGCGCCAGTCTTGCGCCAAGCATCGATGAAGGTATCGATGATGGCCGGTGAGGAGAATTCGACGTGGTCGACGGTGCGGAAAGACTGAGGCTGCAGGGTGATGGCGCTCGGCTGGCACTTGCTACAGATGCCCTCGGGCCACTGGGGGTGCCCCGAGGGGCAGTCGCGCTTCACGCGGAAGTAGGGCTCGACGAGGGGCGGGATGAAGGAGCTCCCGAGCTCGGGCTTGTTCGTGGCCGAGTTGATCTTGCGGAGGTATGAGTGGACAGATAGGTATTTGATCTTCTTCTCCTCGAGGTACTTTGCGTTGAAGGGGTCCAGCGGGGTGCAGAAGTCGCACATGCCCTTGTCGCCGTGCTTGCACATGCGGTCCTTCTTCCTCGGGATCTTTCCGGACTGCTTGTCAAGCCTGTCGTCCAGGGCGGACTGCTTGACGACCTCCCATGGCTTGCTGATGCGCTCGGCGGTAGGAGATGTCGGGCGAGGGTCGATGGGAAGATCTTCGGCGGGGAGGATGGGCTTGCCGTTGAGGCGATTCGCAGAGGCGAGAGAGGGTGCGGCGGTACCGGTGGCAGCGCCGTTGGAGAGGGCGTCTTGTTTCTTGTATGCGATAAAGATGAGGTCGCCATGCTTGAGGCCGATTTGGCCGACTTTGAAGGAGGCAATGTCCTTGATGTACTTTGCGTCACCACCGGTGGGCGCGTTGGAGAGGGTGATGGAGCTGGGGTCAACGCCTTCGGGGAGCTTGGGAAGGAGCTGCAGGGCAAGTCAGTCAGTAAGGTGGGCGTCTCAACGTCTTGAAGGAGGGTCAGTACCTCGCGGCCGAGGTCGCCGAAGGTGTCGTCCTGCTTCAGCTCCAGACGGACCATGCCGTCCGGGCCGCGGATTCTCAGCAACATGGCGAGTGCCTGTACCGGGTGGCGGACTGGAGGCGGAAGCTGTAGAATCAGGTTGAGCGGCTGCTCAAGGAGGGATGCCCTCGGTGGACGCTGATGGAGATGTGGAGGGGTGGTGTCCGGATGTGTATAGTAGGAAGAGTGCAAAAACGTCGGGTTTGCTGTTGGTTGACGTAGTCGGAGAGAAGGTTGATGAAGAAGGTGTAAGGAGTAGAAGCTCGAGTGAACCTTGGAGCTTGCTAGCTGCTAGGTAGATCCTTCCTATGAAGAGGTGAATGGGTGCTCTTGTTTAGTCAACCTTCGCCTCAGGTTGCGGTGGTGCTAGAGACATGGAGCTTACAGAAGGCAGAAGGAGCTGGACGTCACCGCTGGGCCTGGCGTCATTGCCTCCAAGCGTTAAAGGCGGCAGGCATTAGCTAAGCAAGCACCCCGCGGTTCAAGCATTCAGGATGCAGTCATGGTCCGTGCACGTACCCTTGTCCTTTGGGGTGGTTCCGCGCCCCGGCGCCGCCCTGGCGCACGCTCTTTTTGACTCGGGCCAATGCGCATGCTGGCATCTTTTATTCCGGCGATCTGGCGACTCGGACAGACTTACACATCTCGAGAAGCATCCACGGCCCACGGTCACACGTTGTTCACTCGTTACGCTCCTTCCACCCCCAACAACGACTATACCTCCGAGTACTCCTCCGACCGACCAATATCTTCAGATTACACTCAGCAATTAGGCCTCTTGTAATCGCAGAGTCACTGCCGTCGCAACCATGGTCAGCTTTGGCATCCCCGAAGTCGACTGGAAGAGCCTCATCCTCCCTCTGGCATACATCCTCGTCCTCGGCGGCTCGCTCTACACCTTCTCGAACGTCTACAGGAAGAGGAAGGCCGGTATGTTCTCTTTTCTCTTCTCGTCTCTGGCCAGCCCAGCCCAGCCCAGCCCAACCCACGGCCTTGAACCCCGCTAACTGCTGCCTTCCCATGTAGCCCAGAGCGCCAACCTCGCCCCGTGGTTCGGCCCGCACCTCCAACGCAATGTGTACCTGTCGCTTCTGCACATGGAGCCCGAGGAGGGCAGCGAGAAGGCGCCCAAGATCCCCGAGAGCGTGATCCGCGCAGCGCTGCTGAGGCGCGCCGTTGAGGACATCCACCGGCTGGTGCAGATCCGGACAGCGAAGCAGGCTTGCAGCTCGCTGCTCCAGAAGGGCAGCGTGGGCGACGACCTGTGGCAGAGGTTCCAGCGCGCCGAGAAGGAGATGGAGGAGGAGCTGAGGGACGTCGTCATGGAGGTGGGTTCCCCCCGGCTGTCATTCTCTTCGTGTGCTTTGCTAACCCCTCGTGACCCAGGCCAACGCGCTCGCACCAAACTGGGGTCAGATCATCTTCCAGTCCGCGAACGAGATCGCAGCCAACTCGGTGGTCCGCAAGCGCCTCGACGACATCCAGGAGACGACGGACGCGGAGAAGGCGTGGTGGGAGAAGCGCCGGGCGACGATCCGGACCGAGTTTGAGAAGGAGCTCGACGAGGGCGAGAAGACGTCGACCAACCCCTCAAGCGTGGATGGCGACACGGTTGTCGTTAGCAAGGCTTAGGCGAGGTGCGGTTGGGACAAGATGGTACCCTTGCGCAGTTTGCCTGCAGCCTCGACTCTGGTAGACGGGCAAGGAAAGCCATACACAACGACGAGAGAAGCAGGGGGGTTTCGCAACACGGCGGAAGAAGCAAGAGATACGTACTGTACAGCTCTTCGGGGCGGTTTTGCCAGAAGATGTTGTGGATAGGCATCATTCACGGGTCCGGCGTTTAGGGGGCTCAATTCGAGGCAGTCAGTGGGTTTAGACGCAGCAATTGCGACAGTTGGAGCTGAGGGCAGTGAATATTGCATTGCTCTATATTCAGGCTACCGCCGCCAAGGGCGTTCGTTTCCCAGGCGTCCGGCGCTATGTGTTTGTGTCCAGCCATGACCCCAGACCTATGACCCCATTCCGTGCAATGACAACAACCATCCGTAGATGGCCGGCCCTCCCCGTACGCCCAGCGTGCTATGCAGATATGAGAAAAGCCAAAAACTAGTAAGATATGTAGTAAGGAAAAGAGAAGAGAAGAGGTTAAACGAGAGAGAGAGAAAGAGAGAGAATGCTCCGGCCCTCCAGAAAACGCCTTGCTGAAGCAAAATCAACCGGTCTACCTGGCGCCCGCCCCGATTAGGGTGCGGTGCGATGCCCCCCTCCTTTCCTGCGACGCCATGCGATGCCACGAGTAAAGACCAAGGTAATCATGTGCCCTCCTTTCCTTCATCGATCATGTTGTCGTTTACCGGTACCAGTGGATCTTGTTGCGCAGGGCTTCATCCGCGTCCTCTTGGAGGCGAGCCTGCTGCGCGTCGTCGACAATCTCGGCCTCGCTCATGAGCCAGCGTCGCGCGGGGCTCGGGAGCTCCGTCGTCTTCCACACGGGCTCTGGGGGCGGGCAGACGACCGTGGGGGTCGTGCAGCCTCTATACACATGTTAGGATATACTCATAGAGCAACGATCAGAAAGGGGGGAGACATACCGAAGACCGATGAACTTTCCCATCTTGCGGCGCTTCTCCTCGACCTTGAGGCCGGCGGGCCAGGTGATAGGGCAGGGGTACTGGCTCGTCCAGGGGCCGGGGGTGCGCTGGTGGTAAAAGTGTGCGAGGTCGTCGAGTTGGGTCTCGGTGAGGAGCCAGAACTTGAGGAGGGTGGTGGGAAAGGCTGGGTGGACGGCGCCGGTGGTCATCTGCACCAGGGGGGCGAGGGGGAGGGTCATTTGGCGCAGCTTCTCGCGAAAGGCGGGGGACTTTGCGCCGCGGCGGGAGGCGATGCCGCCCTGGGAGGTCTTGCGGAGGATGTCGCCAGTCTTGGGGTTCGGGTTTGGGTTGGTGCTGTTGCGGCGTGGCGGGCTGCGGCCGCGGTGGTTCTGGCGGGAGGTGGACATTGTGGGGGTTGTGACGTGGTGGTGAGGGTGGTGATGATGATGATGCTGCTGCTGCTGGGTGGGAGGAGGGGAGATGCAGAAGCGTGTTTCTGGTGGTGTGGTGTGGTTCGTCGGGTTCGGTGTCTCGTTCATCGGCGACGGTTCCTCGCTCTTGCGCCCTGCAGGCCCCGGGGGCTATAAAAGGGGAAAACGCCTTTCTTTCTTTCAGCTTCTGTTGTTTGCTCCCTCCCGGCAATGAGTCTGCGATGAGTCTCGGGTGATGGAACAGCAGCAGCTCGTCGGTGAGTGTTGTTTGTTTGTCGTCTCGCGTTTCTTCCGGCAGCTTCTCTGGGTGGCCGTTCCTCGTCTATTCTAGTATGCGTCTTCCTCCCTGGAAAATGAAAAGGCGGGCGGAGAAAGAATATAGTGGGCGCAATTCCGAATTATCGAAGCGTTCCAGGTTGTATGTAGTGTCCCGACTCGGCAGGGGAGCACAAGCCCGTGGCGTCGTTCTGTTTGCGCGGGCTGGCGGGATGTAATGTGTGCGGGGTACCTGATGGATGAGGTACCTGGGGGTGTGAGAGAAGAAGCAGATGAAGAAGAAGAAGAAGAAGAGGAAAAGAAAAGATGAGGCTCAAGAGGATGCGTGGGACAGGTAGGGAGAGGGATGTCTAAGTAGGTTGGATAGGTGAACTGAAGATGTGAGGGGGGTGGGCATCACTTTTTACACCCAACTGCCAGTGAAGTACCTTTGAGACGGCCCTTCTAGTCTTTGGGGACGAGGTGTAAAGCCGGTGTACTTACACAGCCCGTGATCCAGAACAAGACCCTTCAAACCACCCCTCCCCTGCCCTTTGGGGTGCCTGGTTTTTTCCGAACGAGCCCATTGTGCCCCTCCTCCATCCCCCCCTCCTTACACTTGACTTGGAAACCCACCTCGCGTCCGGTCAGCTGGGTTTGATGGTGCGGTTCACTTGGGTGGTGGCCCGCGCAGAAAGGAGAGACAACGACGTCTTGTCGCAGAACCGAACCCGCTCTTTGACCTATGGCGCCAAGGGGGCAAAGGGGGGTGGAATCCACCACGGGCACCGAGGGGCACCGGGCCAAGACACCAACCCACCGCTCGGGACGGCGGCTGGTCCTTGGGTCGGGGCGGGAAGTGGGCAGGCTGGCTGCTGGCCGCTGGCCGCTGGCAGGGTGGAATGGGCAGCAACAGTCTGTCTGAAAGGAGAGACGGACGGTCAGTAGTAGGAAGTGAGAGTGAGCACTGAGGACTGTGAGAGAGAGAGAGAGAAGGGGGGATGACGGGGCCCGGTGCCAGTGGCTGAACCAGGCGCGGCTAAGCGATGGCGACGGGTTCGCTGGCTAGCCGTCTGCCGTCTCTGCCAGTCTGAGATGAGAGGGCTCGGTCGGTCGGTCGGTCGGGGTACAGTCTGCCTCCTACTGGCAAGTCCCAGACAACAGCCTCGCTTGCTACGCTGCTACGCTGCTACTCGTACCCTCACTCGCTTGCTCGCTACTACCGAGTTGCTCCCGGCCGCCGGACCCTACCCAGCGCTCCGGGTCGGGAAGGGGAGAGAGGAAAGACGACCAAGAGCGGGAGGTGCCAAGACGTCGGCGACCCGGCCTGCTGAGTAGAGACAGAGACAAACCGGTCTCGGCCCTCGGGGGAGATGGAGAGACATTTGTTTTACTGACCAGCAGCAGAGCAGAGGCGGGCCAGCTCTCGGTCTCTTGCGTCTGCTGTCAAGCCAGTGCCGTCCACGGGACCAACTAACTACTCTGCTGCTTGCCCAGGCCTGTCCGCTGGTGTTCCAGAAAATCGTCCCATTCAACGACAACCCACCAGACGGTCCGTCAGACCGCAAGCGCTACCGACGTCAGGCGAGACATGCGACGATTCCTGTCAGGTCAGCCTGAGACCCCTCTGCCCCCTGTGGCCCCCCCTCCTTGGCCACTGGAAGTTGGCCCTTGGGTTCGCTGTGGTAAGTCTGCCGCCCCCGGCAGTTGAGACCTTCTCGGGCAACCGGGGACTTTCAGCAGCAGCTGAAGAAGGGAAAAAAAAAGAAAAGTCGGTCAAGACTGACGTGTTTGACAGTTCGTCTGCCCGCGTGGGGGGGGAAGGGAGGGAGGGGGATGGGAACTGACATGTCGAGAATTGACATGGTCATCATCATGGCAAAAAAAGGGGGTTCGTTCGTCATCTTTCCTCCACCACCTCCTTACCCCCTGGTGACAATCTCCCACCCGAGGACTCACGTCCCTGAAGATAGGAACTACTCCTGACTCAAGATCAAGAGTCCATCACCATCACCACAGCGTAGCATTCTCCCCTCACCCTCAGGCTTAGGCCTCCCTTCCCACCGCCAGCCCAGATCCCCGGGTCCTCCCCCCCCCCCCTTTATCACACCCACCCCTCTACTTCCCCTAGGCCTTACCTCTCCTCCGGGAAGCCAGCCATAAGAACAAGGAAATCCAAAAACGCCCCCCCGCCAGACCGTCGTTCCTCCGGGCCCTCCCCAAGCGATCCGTGCTGCCTAACTCTCCTTTGGCGCCGGGACCGCCGCCTCCTTCTCTTTGTTCCCCCTCCCCCCTCCTCAGAGCCTCAACTGAGACACGGTCTAGCCAGCAACAGGGCTTCCTTCGTCCCCGCCGTCGCCGTAGCCGCCGCAAATAGTAACTCGCTCCGAAGGAAAGCAAGCAGACAGAATAACAAAACACACGAAAGCCTGACGTAGGTTGCCAACCGCCTTCTCGTAATCAACTTATTTTCACTTTCCATCACAATCTCGTCTGCCCCCCTCCTCGGAGCCCAGTCCGCCCCCCTCCCCCGGGGCTGAAGAACGATTGCTTGACCGAAACAAACCTTCTAGCCCCCCCGGCCTCCGCCGCCGGTTGGCCGATGCTGCTGAAGAAACACACACACACACAACCTCTCCGGAAACGAAAGCCACCGCCGTCATCCGGCCTGCCGTTCCGCTTGCGAGAAGCCAGCCCAATGACTTCATCCCACAACGGGGAGAGCCGCAGCGTCCCCCCCCCCTGCACCCTTCTCGTCTAAAACTTCTGTTCATCTGTCAACTCACTCTGCCGGGACCGAGCCAAGGGGCTGGATCGCCCCCGGCCGGCCTCTGTCGCGCCCCGAGGGTCTGGATTCCCGCCCCTGCTACCGGGTTCCTGAAAGCGCACTCTATTATTCACCATCAAAGGTTCTGGGTCCCCCGCCGTTTGCTGTCACTGCCACTCGGTACCGTCCCATCGTCCCTTCGATCGCCGTGCCCAGTCCCATTGACCGCTCCATCGGTCCCCCTAAACAAGCCCATTGGCGTCTGTCTCTCTCTCGTGACTTCATCTCACCCCGCCGGGGCCAACGAACCTCTCCTCAGACTCAGAGCCACTTCAGCTTCGCGACGTGGTCCACCTTCTTCCTGCTTGGCTTGACGAAACCGAGCGCCTTCAGCTCCGCCAGCCCCTTGTAGAACAGCATCAGCGCCGTCCTCTCATCGTGTCCGCCGGCGGCTCCCTCCGTCTCCCCATCCCCCTCCCTCCCCTCCTCGCCCACCATTGCCAAGAAGGCCGCCCAGAGGTCGGCGACGTTGATGATGCTCCCGGCCTCCAGATACAGATGGTACAGCAGCGACGTCACCGGGAGCGTCGTCGCGATGCCCCCGTCCGCCCCCTCGCAGCACCCGCACGCCAAGTAGTCGTACGGCCGTAGCAGCGCCCGGTCCATCACCCCCCGAGGCCGCGGCACAAACACCTCCCGATGTGGCGTCCGTGAATCGTAAAACCATGCCTCATGCAGCGGTACCGCCGTCGCCGGCTCCGACTGTACCGCCGCCCCCAACAGCCCAACGGCGCGCTCCACCACCCCGGCAAACTCCTTGTCCTCCTCCGACAGCGCTGCCGTCTCCCTGCTCAGCTGCACCTTCTGCGCGACCACAGTCGTACGCAGCACCCGCCCTCGCCCTCCCCAGGAGCTGCGCAGCGCCGTGCCCTTTTCCAGCGCCTGCGCCATGAGCTCGCGCGCCCGTCTGATCTCCTCGACCATCCCGGCAGACTGCTCCCGCGCCCTGGCCGTGCTCTCGCTCCAGCCCGCGAGGCCCAGCTCATGGTCGCCCTCGGCCATTGTCGAGACCACCCTCTCCAGCATCCCCACCAGCTCTTCCGGCTGCAGCCGCCTGATGCTCGGGATGGCGTCGAACCCGTCCGGCCCCAGGTTCACCCCGTCGTGCGCTGCTTGGAGGTAGAGCTGAGGAAACGTGTCTCGCACGACACCCGTCGCCCCCAGCAGTGACAGCGCCCGCAGTGTCTGTAGCGTCCACAGCCGTCGCCGCCCGGGGATGGTCAGGATCTGCTCCTTGAGAAAATCGTCGTCTTCGATCGACGATCGTGCATAGTCCAGATCTCCCTCTTCCACCGCCGCCTCGACGTTGTGCCGGAAAGACGCCAGCTGGCGGAACGCCTCGAGGTGCTCGCCTTGAATCAGATCACCCGTGATCTCCTCATCCTCGGCTAAGAACAGGCTGAGGGGGTTGGCGTAAAAGTGGCACATGTAGGCGTACTACAGAAACACAAGATCAGTCGGGTTCCTGCTTTCGCACCCACGCAGCGGCAAACCGGAGGGGGAAAGAAAATTCTAGACCAACCTTGAGCGAGCTGAGAAACGTGTGTATCCCCGCAACCTGGTCGTGCTGCCTCTCGATGAAGCCCTGCAGCAGCTTCGGCCCCAGCCGGAGCGCCACCTCGGACCCGGCAACGGCCGGCTTGAACACCTGCTCCAGGATCGTGTCCGTCTGGACCACGTCAAACTGCGCGCCGTACACCAGCCCGCAGGATGACTTGAGCAGCCTTGCCTGCAGGAGCTCCACCGAGGTGGCGACGCCAAAGAGCAGCGTGAACGGGATCCTCGGCAGCCACGAGTGGAAGAGGACAATGAGGTCCGATAGTAGCGCGCTGTCGAACCCCTCGCTGTCCTCAAAGGCCACAAAGACGCGCTCGCAGCCCTGGGCCGTGACAAAGGCGAACAGACCCTCCAGATCGTAGTTCAGGTACTTGCGACCCTGTGGCGAAAGAAACAAAGGTTAGCTGCCGTCTCTCTAAAACTTTAGGGATTGCCGTGGCATTACATCTTTTCCGTACGACACTTCAAGATCGTCGTCGTCCAGGCCTCCGGAGGATGTGGCGTCCTGGATCACCCTCTTGAGTACCGCCTTGAGGTTCGGGGCGTCTGCCGATCTCAACCGTACGGCCCTGCTCCGCGTGTTCGTCCGCAAGCCCTCAGCCAGCTGCTCGAATAGCACGGCCTGCGAGGCAATGTTGGTTCCCGTGATGATAAAAGCCGCCGGCAGCTTGTCCCTGTCAAGAGTTAGCCATCAAACCGGCTACTTCCGCTCTCCGGCCAAAAACCTACGATGGCGTGTTCGGGTCGCGGACGAAGCTCGTCACCTCATCCAAGGTCGCCGTGTTGGCATTGCGGAGGATGGCCTGGACCCGGTCCTCAACGGCGGCCCAGCTCTTCTCAAAGACCTTCTCCCTCAGCCGGACACAAGCCGGAGACTCGGCGCCGCCCAGGAGAGGGACAAAGAGCGATTCATCTACGACTTTTGATGACTCGTCGGCGCGCTCCACCTCTTTGGATGTGCGTCTCCTCTTCGAGGGGCGATTGGCAGTCTGGCCACCTGCCTTGCCAGGCTTGAAAATGTATGCTCCCTGTGCTCTTGTCAAAACATGCCTAGGTGCACGGAGGGAGTCGACTTACTTCGTGGTCCTGCAGCTGGAACTTTTCCGATCCATCGTTTATTGACTCCATTGTCGCATAGCGTCTCGATTCAACGTCTCCCACTTTCCGATATGTGGTGGTGGGTGATGGCTTGAGACGCGGTCAACTGGCAACTGCGCGTTCGGCTCAATTCAAGCACGGCCCACCACCGTTTCCCTCGCACTGTTCCGCACAGTACGTACATTGCATCTCGACCGACAGCTGACCATGTCCCAGTCACAGTCATACACACCGCATCCTATTCTGTAACTCAATTTCATGTGCGAGATGTGCTATGAGACCAGAGCATGACCGTCCCCTAAGCCCAGCCTCTCCCAGTCATGCCATCGTGAAGCGCAGGCCCTCAAGGCCTCGCGGTCCAAGAGAGCCCGCGAGGACGGAGCTCGACACCCGGCCTCCCACCCCTCCGGCGCCCTCTATCCTGCCCTCTGCCCCGTGAAGTCTGAGCTGGGTCCAGATGAGGAACCCCGAGCCAAGTCCTCGAAGTCCCATACTGGCCAGGCGCAGCATCTCCCCACAGGGCCTCTCCCCCGTCCGTATGATGAGAATCCCAAAGATAATCGTACAAATAACAGTGACAACTCCAGGAACCACTTTTGAAAAACAGCTTTGCCAAGGTACGCCGAAAGCACTCGCAATATCCCCAGTGTGGAGCGGGCTGCCAGCCTGCACCCGTGTCCAAACCCATCTCCTATTATTGCTATCGGATTTGGATTCGTGTGCGTTCAAGCTTCGGTGTCGACCTCCTTCGCAGCGGGCGGTGCGGCCTGAGTGGTCCATGTTAGCTGTTTGCCTGCGATGTGGGTGGCCATATCAACAACGCACCTCCTCAGCGGGCTTATCTGTGGTCTCCTCCGGCTTGGTCTCCTCTGGCTTGACCTCCGACTTGGCCTCCTCAGCGACGGCTGGCGACGCCTTGTCCTTGTCGGTCTTCTCGGCCTCCTGAGGCTTCTCGGCGTCCTTCACGCCGTTTGATTCGGCAGGGGCGGCAGAGGCCTCCTTGTCGTCCCCGTTGACACCGTTGGCTGCGGGAGCGCCCCCAGGGGCGGCGGCGCCCTCGGTGGCGGCGAGGACCTGGTTCCACTTGTCCAGGAGGGTCTGGGACCGTGACCTGAAGTTAAACTCGGCCTCCTTGGGGATGGATGACAGCTTTAGGATGGCCTTGAGGACCTTGTTGATCTTGGTGCTCCGGATGATCGAGGCCTCCAGGTCGGGCATGTTCTCCAGCTTGGAAATGAAGTCCGACATGGACGTCATCTCGTCCTCCTTAGGGATGCCTTCGCGGGCGAGCAGGCCCTTCTGGAGCTTGTGGCGGAGGAAGAGGACTTCCTTCTGTAGCGGCTGTCAGTAAAAGTAGCCGAGGGGAGGGCCAAGGGGAATTGACGTACGTGCTTGCGATCGTGCAGCTCCGCGGGGGTGAGCTGAGGCTCCTTCTTCTCTTCGACCTCCTTCTTGGCCTTGACCTTGGGCTTGGAAGCATCCTTTGCCGCTTTGGGCGCAGACGTGCCGTTGGTCGCCTTGGGAGTCGAGGACGTCGTCAGCTTGATCTTAGGCTTCTTGACCGACTCGGACCGCTGGGGTGTCTGTCGATGGAACTGTTAGCAATGATCGAGATGCTGTTGATGGATTGTAACTCACGGCAGCCTCCTCGGCCTTGCGCTTCTTGGCCGACTTGGGCTTCTGAGCCGGCTCGTCGTCGGGAACATCGGCCATGTCAAAGTCACCCTCCTCGTCGACGACGGGAGCCACGACCGAGTTCCTCTTCTTCTTCTTGGCTTCGGCCTTCTGCTTCTCTTCCTCGAGTCTCTCCTCTGCATCTTGCCTGATGCTCTCCTCGTGGGCCAGGAGAACCTCCTTGAAGTGCTCCAGAGAGGGCTGCTGGATGGCCAGCTCGAACGCTTCCCTCAGCTCCTTCTTCTTGACCTTGTCGGTGAGCATCTCCGAGGCGCGCTCGCTTGGGAGGTCTGTGAGCGCACTGTTGGGCACCCAGCCGCTGCAAATGGGTGTGGTCAGCATTGAGACGAAACATGGCAGGCCGGAGCAGAGTCTCACAATTCATTGGTGTACAGGTACATGACAGGGAATGTACGGTCATGGACACGCTTTCCGCCCTCGGCAAAGTCCTCGCGGTAGGTGCCATCCTGGCGTTGGGCGGACACGGGGCGCGACTTGAGTAGCGGCTCCGGGAGCATCTCCTCGTCGGCGATGATAACGGGCCATTGGGGGTAGCCCTTGAGCTTCATGAGGTAGAACTCGCCAGGCTGTGCATCGTGGTGGGTCAGCTTGGCCTTGGAGGCCTTCTTGCTGAGCTTGCCACCGGGAGTGCCGGTGGACTTGCGACGGTTCTTGGACTTGTCGGCAACGGGAGTGGACGCGACGGCAGGCTCGTCGGCGGCATCAGCAGCAGCTGGCGTGTCGTCACCGGCCTCTTTGGCGTCCGCACTGGCAGTGGCCTCTACAGGCGCGTCGGTAGCCTCTGCCTTGGCCTCGGCTGTCGATTAATGCACGGTCAGCAATGTGCGGTATTTGCGCGATCACGCGACACGAGTCTGTTGATGATGGGTAGACACGTACCTTCGACAGTCTCGGCGACCTTGGAGGGAGCATCGCTCTTCTCAACTTCGGTGGCGGGCTCGCCCTCCTTGTCGCCAGCCTTCTCCGCGGCGGCGTCAGCATCGGCGGCACCAGCAGCAGGGGCCTCGCCTTCAGCGCCGGTGGTAGTGGCGTCCTCCTTCTTCTCGACAGTCTCGGCGGCCGGAGCCGGGGCGGTGGTCGGCTCGCTAGACATGATGGAGAGTGGCTCGGAAAGGCGACGATGCGCGTCCCAATGTACTGAGTGGTGTGTTGCTGTGCGGAAGTCGCGGCGCGTGGCCTTGGTGCCGTTGCTCAATGGAGAGGGCGCGTGGCGGGCGCGGCGCGATGACGTGGGAAAACGGGGTCACGTCGAGGAAAGGTCAACGGCAACGGGAGGGGGTGGAAAGGAAGGATGAAGAACGCGTCGTGTCGCGTTTGAAAGCTCGATGCAACAATTCGCAGGGATGATGCAGGATGGAGACGGGGCCGCGCGGTGATGGATCGATTGAGATGTTGTTGGGTTGGGCTGGGTGGTGGTTGTGTGCACCGTAGGTGGTGGTTGGAAAGAAAAAGGATGAAGCGACCTGGGGCTGGCTGGGGAAAAGGTGAGCAACAAGGCGGGCGACCAGCCAAGCAAGGCAAGGCAGGTACTTTGCGCAGCTACGAAGACGGGAACGACAAGAACCTCTCTTGGGTGGCCCTTGGGAGTCCCCAGAAGTTGCGCTAAGGCATTACGGGAGGCACGCACGGTACACAGCAAGAGCTCGACTTGAGGGGGGGTCAGAGACACGCGATGGAACAGGGGGGTCAGCACGTGACTTTTCTCCACCGGGAAGTCGAAGAGGCAGATCACCAGTGAATGGAGGTTGACCGATGGCGGTGCTAGTTGACGGAAGGGTGAAAATATCATGATGGAGACCGAAGCTGTCTTTCAGCCATATCAGAAACCACTTTCCATCGCGAGGGTTTCTCTCCTGTTCCCGTCGCTGTGGCAGCTCGAACTTCAGCTTCAAGCCCCTGCCCATCACCAAGGTGACGCGTCGCCGCCGCCTTTATTCCCAGCCCAAGCACGACCAATCCAAGTCCCAGCAACCCCTGCTGAGCTCTCACAACCCAGGCGGCCTCTCACAACAGACCACCCCAAAGACGCGACTTTGTCTGACTATTCCATTGTGCTGACGTAGAAAATTAAATGTCGACCCAAAACATTGCCCTTGATGATACACGCCATTTCGTCTCGATTCGACCATCCGTGACGCCAGAAACTCTCCGTCTTCCCCACCGTCTATTCCTCATCCTCCTCATCTTCGTCCTCATCCATACCCTCAGCCGCATCGACAGAGAACTCGCGCTCCTGGTCCACACCCACGTAGCTGTCGCTCATCAGGAAGAGCTTCAGATTGTGCTTGCCCGCTGTGGGAACCGTGAACTCGAGCTTGCCCTGGAAGGTGCGGCCAACAGTGACGCGCTTGATGCCCAGCACGCTCTTGGTGCTGTCCTCGCCGACCACGAGCCACCAGCTCTCCAGCTTCTTGGACGGGTAGAACGGCGCGTGCACCTCGGGGTCGAACGCCTCGTCCTCCTCGATCTGTCGCTGGATCTGAACCTGGATGAACGACGACTCGCCCGCCCGGATGTCCTCGGCGTCCAACACCTCGTGTTCGAGCTCGATGTCGGGGTATTTGCTATTGGTGAACTCGGCCGCCTCGCTAAGCTGCTTCTGCGACAGCCCCAGGCGCTTGATAAGTGTGGCATAGTCGGCGTTCTCCTCGGGGTTCATCGCCTCCATGAAGTCGAAGATGTCCTTGATTCTGTTCATCACACCCACGTTAGCGATTGTATCTTCAAACGTCTGCGAGCCCATCAGAACGTACCCAAACTCGTTGGCCACCTTGACCACCTCGGGCGAGAAGTGAGGAATCTGCTTCAGGGGGCTGTCGCGATCCCACATGCCCTGCACCGTCATCTGCGACATCTCCATGGCGTTCATGGCGTTGAGGTGTCCATCCGAAGACAGGACGTCGACCGTCGCGCTCAGCAGGCTCAGCACCTTGGACACGATGATCTCCTGGTCCTTGGCGAGGTCAATGGGCAGCTGCATCCTGGAGAAATGCGCCTGAAGCAGGACGAACGCCTTGAAATGGGGCGAATCGTACGCCGGCTGCGCCATCTTGACCGGCACGCGGTCGTAGATGCGCCGCAGGATACCCTCTTCATGCCTCCTGATCTGGATCGACTCAAACTCTGTGGCCGACGTCACAATCTCAAGGATGCCCTTGAGCTTCGTCCGCGCGCTCAGAGATAGCAGGAACGTCTGCATGGTGATGTACGAGATGTTGTAGTACGCCGCGATCATGGCAGAGTTCTGCGGCACCACAGTGCCGTCGTCATCGTCAAGGTCGATGATCTTGGACTCTTGGAGCTCCGTCAGTGTCGTCTGAATGAGGTCCGACATGTAGTCGTTGAGGCCATCCTGCGTCGTGTCCGTCAGGTTGTAGAAGCTCGGGTTGGCGAGGAGCCTGCGGTAGAAGTAGGTGAACGTCGTCCAGTTGATCGCATCCTCGCCACTCTCGATGAGCTTGGTGCTGATCTCCGTCACGAACGCATCGTGAAGGTAGTTGTGGAGGTGAGACTCGACCGGCAGCGCCTCGTTGAGGAACTTCTTGTAGTACTCGCGCTTCACGGCGGGAACCATGAGCACACCCCGACCACGTCCGTCCTTGGAGGGGCGCAGCGCCTTGCCATACATGTGCAACACCTCGCTGATTGAGTAGTCAACGTAGCGATGCTGGCGACCTTCGAAGTACTGTGTGCCCATGACAATGACGAGATGAGCTGTGCAGTCCAGCTCCCAGCAGCTGTCTCGCGACGCGACCAGGACTTGGATGGCCCCATGGTTGTACAGATGCTTGACGATGCGCTTGTCGCTAGTGCTCAGGGCCTCGTGGTAATATCCGATGCCGTGAGAGAGTGCCTCGGCGAGGGCCTCCTCGTTGATGCGCTCGAGCAGGGGGCGCAACTGCTCCACCTCGGCATGCAGGAATCGATCCTCGTCATCGTCCGCAAAACATGCGGCAAGGAGATCACGCGTCGTCGCTCTCGTCTGCTTGCGGCTGGGCACGAAGACCATGGCAGGCTTGTCGGCGGACATCTGATTGATGGCCAGGTATGTTGGCTTGGCCATGGCCAGCATGAGCGAGGGGAAGTGCGGGATGGTGAAGGACTGGATGTGCAGCTCAAGGGGCACAGGGCGCACGTGGGGACTGAAGTTGAAGATGTCGTGCTTCTTCGCGTCGATCCATTCGCCCAGGTCCCTGGCGTTGGCGAGAGAGACGCTGAGGGCGACGATGCGCATGGCGCGCTCCGTCTGTGTGCGGATGTAGTGCATCCTGGCCACGATGATCTCGTAGATGTAGCCCAGCGGGCCGTCCAGGAGGTGAATCTCATCGGCGATGAACAGAGACACGGTCTTGACCTCGGCCCTCCGCTCCCACTGCCGGGAAAGAACATCCCACTGGATCGGCGTCGCCAGGATAAGATCACTCGTCTTGATGATCTTCAGATCCGTCGCAGTCTCTCCCGTGAGCTTGTTGATCGTCTTGCCGCCACGGAGAGAGCTCAGGCGCTTGTTCCAGTCATCCAGCCGGATGTCGACCAGCTCCTGGTTGGGCGCAACGTAAACAGCACGCCCGGCGTCCTCGCTCGTGTTCTTCCAGTGGCGCAGCAGCGCGAACTCGGCACACACCGTCTTTCCGCTGCCGGTGGGCGCCCCGATGAAGACGTTGTTATCGCTGTCGTAGAGAGACTTGAATGTCTGCGTCTGAATGGGGTTGAAGTTGTCCCAGCTCGAGTACAGGTTGGCGTACTCCTTGTTCTTCAGAGCGTGGACAGGAAGGGGCTGGAGCTTGAGCAGCTCGGTGTGTGGCGGGAACCTCTCGGGGAGGATGAGCTTCTGGAAGGACACAGGAAGCCGGGTCTCGGCGTGCATCCACCGGTCAGAGATTACCGAGATGAAGTAGTTCGGGGGCATCGGGTCAGTGATTGGGACGGTGAAGTCGACAATGTGCTCGTTCGACTCGGCGAGGGCATGCTCCTTCCGCAACAAGAACTGGTCGTGGAAGAGAATGTCTTCGCCGTCGCAGTCCTCCACCACGATCCAGAAGCTCTCGGAAGTACCGTGAACCTCATCGTCCCACTCGAAGTTGGGCGTAATGGCGAGTTCGACGTGCAGCATGGACCGAGTGATGGGCTGCGCCTGGGCCTGAACCTCGAGCCTAGGGAACTTTGCCACCAATGCACATACGGTGCGACCTGCCTTGGGCATGCCGAGAAGCTCGCCCATTCTGGGAGGGTCAAGGTCGAAGTAGCTGCTCCACGAGACCTCGATGCGCTCAGCCTTGGCGATGATCTCGCGGGGGCATGAGTGGAACTGACGCAGAGGAGACATGGTCGGCCACATACGCTTCTCGGCCATCTTGCAGAGGTCCAGAGCCGTCTTGGCCACGGAAGCCCAGCCCTTCCTCATGGTGATTTCGAAGATGGCGCGCAGGATACGGCCTGCAGACTGCGTAACGTAGACCATGTCCGCCATAAGGGCAAGACCGTCAAGCTTAAGCCTCGAGATGTAGGCTTGAAGCAGCACGTTGATCTTGGCGTGGGGCTCTTCGATGCTCTCCTTGACGGGAATAGGCACCCTCCCCATCAACTTGGCCAGCTCGAGCTTCTCGTCTTGCCGGACAGGGATGAACTTGAATTCGGCGCTGAGCGAGAAGACCCGGAACAGCTCAATGGTGGTGATTGACGGTTGGATCAGGTTGTTGTAGGTCTCCATCGAGCCGTGGGTAATGTAGTAGTGGGATGCGATGCGACCCAGCTCCGTCGCCTGGAGCTTACCCGTCTTCTCGTCATACTTGACAAGGTTTGACTTTTTGAGCACCGTCGCCGCAGAGTGTATGAGGTCTACCCTCTTTTGCTCCAGGGCCTCGTCATCCTCATATTCTGCTCCGACCTGGTACAAGCCGGGCGACCGAAGCATGCGAACGAAGAGATACGAGTAGCCGAGCCACTCCACACCCTCGTCTCTTGACCGCACGTTGCCGAGGACGATTTCTGCGTTCAAGTTGTCCACCAGCTTGCTGACCAGCTGACTCTCAATCGGGAGCTGCTGGTTGAGGAGCGAGAGGTAGTACTGAATCTCATTTTGCGTTGTGATGATGATACCCTCACCATACGTGTCGAACTGCGGGCGACCCGCACGACCAAGCATCTGGAGAACATCCTGGGGACTGAGCTCGACCCAGCTACCCTTCTCGGGCGAGTAAATTTGCGTGCCCTTGATGATGACGGTATGGGCAGGCAGGTTGACACCCCAGGCGAGGGTGGCCGTGCAGACGAGGACCTGAATGGCACCACGTGCGAACAGATCTTCCACGTCGGTACGATCGATACGGCTCATACCAGCGTGGTGAATACCGAAGCCGTAGGGCAGCAGGTCCTTCAGCTCCTTGTCCGCCGCTTGCCCGGCAGCCTCGTTCAGCACCTCACGGCTACCGGCATCGTGCTTGAGGATCTGGTTAATCGTGTCCATCTCCAGGGCCTTGTCGCGGACGTATCGAGCGGTCTTGGCTGTTTCTTTGCGAGAATGAACGAAGATGAGCATCTGGTTCCTGTTGGCGCCGACATGCTCGAGGACCTTGTTGTAGGTGACATCGTTCATCGTCTTGATTTGCTTGATTGCCTTCCTGTCCGTGACGCCGATAAACTCTTGGCGAAGAGGGCAGGGTCGGTATGATCCGTCAAAGTGGAACAGACCCTTGGTTGTATCGACGCGCAGGAAGCTGGCGACATCTCGGTAGTTGGGCAGGGTAGCTGACAGGCCGACCAAGCGAACCGCCTCGCCAGTCTGCTCTGTCTTCCGAATAGTCCTGCTCACAATACTCTCAATGACGGGACCACGATCGTCGTGCAGCAAATGGATCTCGTCGATGATGATCAGACGCACTAGGTTGGTGTAGGACAGATCGGTGGCCTTGCGGGTGATGACGTCCCATTTCTCAGGGGTCGTGACGATAATCTGGGTCTCGGCGATCTGCTGCTTGGTGAGCTGGCGATCACCGGTCAACTCGGACACCTTGATGCCGTACGGCTCGAGCCGCTTGCCGAAGTTTCCGACCTGCTCTTGGACCAGGGCCTTCAGGGGCGCAATGTAGACAATCTTGAACGCGTCCAGGTCGATCTCGCCATTTCGAGCGTTGCGGTGCTTGCCAATCTCGCGCATGATGGTCAGCATGGCAACGTTGGTCTTGCCACTGCCTGTCGGGGCACAGATGAGCATGTTGCCGTCGTCCTCGAAGGCTGTCGGGAAGCACTTGGTCTGGATCCTGTTGAGAGACTTTGTCGTGCCAAATGGGAGCCGTGACCACTCAGGCATGTCGGTGATCGGGATGAGTGCCTCGCCGCGGTCCGCTGGCTTCTTGGGAACAGGCACGTGAATCTCTTCGTATCCCTTGAACGTCCTCTTGGTCGAACCCTCAGGGAGCCGGACCTTGGGGTTGGTCATAAGATGGTTGCCTTGGTCAAAGACCAGGTTATCCAGGTTGATCAGACGTCGAGGCTGGAGTCCGCCGACAAGCTGGCCCTCGGCGCGTTCCTCCTTTGGTGTAGGCGCATTAGCGATGTCGGCAGGAATATCGATATCCATCTTGATGTTCATCTGTCGGGGCTTCTGGTCGTCCGCCTTCTTGCCGTGCTTCTCGTTCAGGATCCATTGCAGACCCTCAGAGGCCATCTCGCGCTCCACCACGGCACGTTCCTCATCCGTCTCTGCCTTGGCATGTCGTGTCAGCCAGACAATCTTTTCGCGATTCTCGATAAGAAGCTGGACCAGCGTGTGGTGCTCGTAGTCGAAGAGCTCCATCAGGTCGTTCTCGATTTCGCGAAGAGGCTTCTCGTCGCCGCCCTCCTCATCTGGCTCGCCAGAGAGGAGGCGCAGTGCCTCTGTCGCCTTGTCGACTTGCTCGTGGTGGTCCGCGTACACCTTTCCGATCTGGCGCTGGAGCCAGAACGCGTCAATGTCGCGTGCTGGAACGGCGTGGCGCTTGCCGTCTTGTGCCTGCTTCGTCTGCGCCGAGTCGATCACCATGGCATCCTCGTCGGCATCTTCCTTCTCAACAGCATCCGCGATGCCCTCCTCCTCTTCCTCTTCTGGGCCCTCGTCTTCGGATGACTCGTCGCGGACCTCTCGAGCGATGCCACCGTCCTCGTCCTCATCCTCGTCTTCGAATACGACCGCGACACCCTGTCTGTCGTCGACCTCGTCGCCGTCCGCACCTGCGGCACCGTTCATCTCGTCGTCTTCGTCTTGCGCGTCGTAATCTGTGATCTTCTTTCCCAGGTTGACCAGCTCGTTGAACTCCTTTGGGCTGAGCGCCACACCCAGCATGTCATCCACCTCCTTCTTCTTCTCGCTGTCCTTGAGGTCGTCATCTTTCAGGAACTCGAGAACGACGTCGGCGGCGCTGAGAACTGCTGATTGAGGGACATCGCCGAGGTTGTCGGAGACGAGCTTGAGAATGAGCTCGTAGGTTGCGCGAGTGGCTGCTGTGCGTGGCCGGTACGTCAGGCCCTCAATGGCAAAGTCTGTGGTCCCAAGAACGCCAGTGCCTCTCAGGTTTGCCGGATCGCCCTTCTTCTTGCGCTGTTCCCGGAGCAGGACGTCCTCGCCGTCCTGGAGGCTGCCGCGCTGGACTTCGGGGAGCCCTTGCGCTTTCTTCTGTTTCGGGGCAGTGTCGCGCGCGACGCGATTTCCCATGTCGCGGATGCTCAGCCTTCCAGCCAAGGACTCGGGGTCGCCCGTCGGCTCGTCGTTGCGTCGCGAGACGAAACGCCGGTCCGCCTGGAGGACCAGGTTGGACATGGCCGAGTACTTGTACTGGGAGACATCGCGATGTTGGTCCGACATCTTGACTGATCGTGTATTAGGTATATTCCATGGGTGTATGTCGAGGCCCGCGTGCTATATTCGCGGCGCGATGTGGTTCCGAGCGCGAGGGGAGGGTCGATGTTGATTGTATGGGTATCAGATGCAGGAAGCTGCCTGCTCGTCGAGAAAAGATTCCCGGTGGGTCTGGCGTGCATCAGATGCGGTGATGCCAGTGGCTGAGCAGCTGAGATCGCGCGGGGTCACGTGGGGTTCGCGGTGCACCAGCCACGCTTCGATGAAGCTTAGACCTCCAGCCACAACATCAACATCTTACAGTGCTGTCTTGAGCAGCATATTAGGGAGTTTCCAGCACCACTACGAGGTCACCTTCGCCGGGAGCTTTACGATAAACAGGCCCCACTACTTTCAAGAGGTTTAGTATTTGATTTCATACGTTGTACTTCCTGAGGGGGCACTGCATCGGATTCGACTGACAACATCGGTCTACGGTCGACCTGACCGCCAGAATCTCACCAACAGTTTCCACTATGGAAGAAGAACCAGAGGGAACACGAAAGATCAAGGCCCTGCTTGCGCCATACACCAAATCAAGAGAAGAGGTTGCCTACGTCAGGCGTATCTTGGCATTGCACCTTCAACAGCAATGTCAGACCGATTCATTGCCTGTACCCCTGTCTCTGCTGAGCCCCTCAGACCACCTCTTGCAGCAACCTCGGAGTCATGGGCAGGATGGCATTTTCGAAAGATATCTCCAAGCTGCAGCAGAGAACGTGAAAGCGCAGCAACAATACTCGTCTCTCCGCCAGGGATTCAAGTCGGCTGCCCCCCCTCCACCAACAGGGCAGAAGAGCGACACCAATCCATTGGAAGAGCATCTAGCACAGGCCAAGCTGCGAAAGAAGCAAGACAGGCTCCAGATCCTCCACAAGTACTTCAGTCGTCTCTCGGATCATTCGAACTCACCCCAAGCCGGCGATTTGGAGGTGGTTTTCCAGGATAGCCACGCCTTGCCCGAGGTGCCAAAGTCAGTCCTGAGCAGCTTCGCCAGTGCCGCCTCGGAAGAGAAGAGTGACCTCAATGGAGTTCTTGACGAAATGGAGCGGGTGGTTCTCCGCACAAAGCTCGTGCTGCGACGAGAGGAACAACTGCTCCAAGACGCGAGGGAGCGAGCGGACCATGCAGCCCGTGGCATCACCGACGAGGCCCGGCTGCAAGCCCTCAACCAGACCCGGAACGAGCTCATTGCTTGGATTGAAACCGAGTTGGGCAAGGCATCGAATGATGACGATGATGACGCTGTTGGGGGCAAGACTCAACGGGAACCGGACACAGATATCAGCCAACAGCTAGACGATATCAAGGGGAAGTACGACCAGTATCTGGAAACGCGCAAATCTCTCCTCGGACTCATCTCGCAAACGACAATGTCAACGCAGCCCAGCCTTCCGCCGCCAACCCAAACAAGCAACACGGAGGAAGAAACACCGCAGCCCCTGACCCATCAGCTGGTGCCATACCTCGAGACACTCCTGGAGCTGTCGAGGAAACAAAAGGGCATGATTCAACACAAGTCTCACCTCACCTCTACCCTCGGAAAGGAGGCTCGAGAAACAAGAAAGGCGCTTAATTATCTGGCCGAGGAGAGTCAGCTCTTGCCCCGGCACCCGATGCCCGGCTCGAGTTCCAAGGGCAGTTTCGAAGAACACATGGCAGGTGCAGCTGCAGAAAAGCCCAACGTCGCGAAGCAGGTCAAGCCGTGGGTTTACGCAGCAGACTCGGCCAAGATCGCTACGTTCGAGGTGGTGGCAGAGAAGGTCGAGGAGGGTCAGCTTGCATTGGAGGATTCTATGAAGACCCTCTATGAGATTGATGAGCTGCTCGGCCGCCAGAAGCCCGACGAGGGCCAGGGCCAAGCTGGGGAGGAGGATGTGTGGCTCACAGAAGCCAGAACGGCAGGCTCGAGTGCTCAAGCCCAACAGCGGAAGCCGGCGCAAGCCTCGCCCGGCGATCCTTGGTCTGCTTTACTTGGCGATCTCGGCCTGATAGGAGAGGAGAGCTATCGTCGCTGACACGAAATGCACCATCAGTCGATTGTATTCACATACACTGTGATCCAGCTCCCCAGACGCCCTTGTGTTTAAACCATGACTTGGTTGTTCCTCGCATTCCCCCCTTCCTTTAAGCCCGGCCAGACAGAACGCCTGATATCCGCAGTGACATGTCCAGGATGGAGAGATGCTCGTCTGCTCCGTCGACCAGTCGTTTATCGACCTCGGAGAAGATGAGGACGATCTTGTTCTTCTGGAGGTCTGTAATCAACTCATCGTAGACGACAGCCTGATAGAGCTAGTGATTATTGTCAGTCAACTGTCCCTGCAAAATGAGCGTGGTGATGGTTTACCTGGGACAACACCTGGCCCGCGCTCCAGCCATCGGCAACCAAGTCCTCAACCACCTTGGCGACGTCTTGATAGGTGTCGCCTGTCTTCTTTGGCCGAATAGCTTCCAAGAGCCCATCGATAGTCTGGTTCGGAATGACACCCGCAATGTCCTCGATGATCTTGACAGTTACCGGCTGCTTGTCGACGTCCATGGCTTCGCCCTCTGCCTTAGCGCTCGCAGCCCCGACAAGCCGTGCCGCACTCTGAAGATATGTGATGGCCTTTCGCAGATCGCCCTCGCTGGACTTGATCAACGCGTCAACAGCACCGTCCGCAAGGTCCACGCCCTCGTTGCTCGCGATGTCCTCCAGCCGCCTCTTTGCGTTTCCCTGGTCCAGGCTCTTGAAGCGGAACTTGCTGCAACGACTCGCAAGGGGATCGATGATCCGGGTCACGTAGTTGCAGATGAGGCAGAAACGTGTGATCTTGCTGTATGTTTCCATCGTTCGGCGGAGCGCGCTCTGGGCGTCTTGGGTCATGGAGTCGGCCTCGTCGAGGATGATAATCTTGAAAGGAGGGCATGGCCATCGTTTCTTGTACTCGGCAGTAGGGTTCGTCAACTGCATTCGGGCAAAGTCCTTGACCTTCTCGCGGACGATGGAGATGCCGCGTTCGTCGGAAGCGTTGAGCTCGAGGACGCGGGTCTTGATCAGTTCGGGGCCATAGAGTTCCTTGGCCAGGGCGAGGACTGTCGATGTCTTGCCTGTACCTGGCGGTCCGTAGAAGAGCATGTGAGGAAGCTACACCGTAAGTACAAATGAGGCGGAAGTGCGACTGCTGGGCTTACGTTCGAGGCC
The DNA here is from genome assembly GCA_020746995.1 of Plectosphaerella cucumerina. Classification (NCBI taxonomy): domain Eukaryota; kingdom Fungi; phylum Ascomycota; class Sordariomycetes; order Glomerellales; family Plectosphaerellaceae; genus Plectosphaerella; species Plectosphaerella cucumerina. Next base: position 6,402,247 of record JAGPXD010000002.1, read on the forward strand.
TGCAGCGTCCGTTGCAGCACGGTGACTGTGTGATCTTGAGCAGTGACATCGCTCAGGGTCTTGGGTCGGCTATGTGTGATTGTTGTCAGCACGAGAAAAGGCTTTCTCCATGGGGCCTCTGATTGCGCCGGTGCACATACTATTTCTCGACCCAAGGTTGTGCTTTTGGTTGCTGCTTCGATTTGTCTTGCTTCTGGGTGGCGGCGCCGTTGGCGGCGGCGGCCTTTCGCGCTTTCAGGTCGAAGAAGCTTGCCATGGCTTGGTGTGATGGAGCAGAAAACAAGTATGTCGCTAGGTTTGCTTCCCCTCGGTTTGTCGGAGCTGTACTGGAGGTGTGTGCTGCTACGACGGTGCTTGCTGATGGCTCAATTGAAAAGGTGGATGGCGGGCTGGCTGGTGAAGTCTTCGGAGACGCGCTTGAAATCCATTAACGCGTCCAGTCAGGCAGCGGGCCAGATCCAGGAGCCCTGTCCAGCGTCAATGTCGCGTCTGGCCTAGCGGGACCCCGCGACGACCAGGGACCCACACCCCTGGATGACCCTGTCATCCATCGGGAGACAAACACTGCTAGTACCAGACATCACTTCAGTGTTGTCTCGACTTATTGTCCCTTCGTGTAACGCTCGTCATCGCCCTATGTGCTGTTTCAAAACATTCCATCGAAGTCCTTGGAAACTGTTGCCTTGAAGTTTGCGAAAGGGCAGGCACCGTGCCGACCCACTCACTTTAAGAGAACCTGCAGAGTCTCCAATCTGAGGTGCTTTTCCAAGTGCTCGGCTCAGAGAAGACACCAGAAGCCCGCGTTTGATCACGGACCACGACAGAGCAGGCGGAAACATACTGACAGTCAACGTGAAGCCTTCATCGTCCAAATTGAACTTTTGACCTTGCTCTGGGTGGACGACTGCCTAGTGGCCCCACAAGGCGGGGAATATTAGTAGCAGCCGTGAATGCACGGTGCAGGTGAGCAACCAGGTCCCCCGCGCCTGCCTGTCCGGCAGTACCCCGCCAAAGCCTTATGAGAGATAGCTGTTCGCCGTCCTGCCCGACTGAACTTCTTCCTCCCCAACCTACATCTTTCCAACAGCGCAACGGACGTCCACTTCTCTCTCGACACCGCATGACAACCCCGAGCTTACGACCATCCCCTAGCGAAACCAACTCTCGTTTCATCAAGGATACCGGTCCCGGAGGAAAGCCCGCTTCTCGGTACTATTGAAGCCCGTTTGAGTCGCCCTCTCCCGGCTTGGTTGACGAGGGAGCCTCGTCAGAGTCAGCAGCATGGCGGAACACTCCGTCATCCGTATCACCAAGGTTCGATATTGCTTGCCAGGGCCTTACTCGACATCTCTCTGACAACTACCCTCGCAGGAACTCAGCGACATCCAACGATCATCCGACCTTTGTAGGCGACACACCCCACGCCCCCGAACTACACTGCCTGCATTAGCTAACGGACCGACCGAAGCCATTGTCGTTGCGTGTCGTGACATTGACGTCCGAAATGTCCGCGCTCTGATCATTGGCCCTCATGATACACCGTACGAATTCGGCTTCTTCGAGGTACAGCTTCCTTATCCTGCCTGCAAACAGCATCGCTGACTGATGAACAGTTTGCCATCAAGTTCAACAAAGGTTCGTTCATCGATTGCTCAAGCATCTAGTCTTGTGGCAATGCCTGACCCGAACCTCGAATAGACTATCCCAGAAAGTCACCCCATGTGACCGCCACAACCACCAACGGCGGCAGATGTCGCTTCAACCCGAATATCTATGCCTCTGGCAAGGTTTGCTTGTAAGAGTCCCCCTTTAGGTATGATGAACGTGTGCTGATGTCAGGACAGGTCGATTCTGGGGTACTGCACAATGGCGTTGACCGAGATGACATGAGTGCTGACTGTTCACAGCACCTGGCGTGGCGAGCGCGGCGAGGAATGGTCTGCAGCACAAGGATTGGAGTCGATTCTGATCTCCATCCAGAGCTTGATGTCCGGAAACCCGTACGAGAATGAGCCAGGATTTGAGGACGCCAATGAAGCCTCAGACAAGAAGAACCAGAAGGACTACGTTGACAAGGTCTGCCGCACCAATATTGCTAGTACGGCATATTTACTGATCCTGGGGTAGATCCGTCACGAGTCTCTCCGAATCTCCGTCATCCAGCGCCTAGAATCATACCTCGGCCTCTCCATGGACGGAAGTTCGCTCGCCCTTCAGTCTGCTGCCGGCCAATGCGACTCAGACATGGAACTGGACGACTGCGAGGACGGCAACGCCAGCTTTGAGCCTTTCAAGGACGTCTGCAAACGTCGGTTCCTCTGGTACTACGATTCATACCTAGCTGCCATCCAGAAGGCAAAAGCGGAGATCAAGGACAACACTCCCTTCGTCCGCATGCCTTTCGAGGGCTCCAGTAACGTCATGGACGGCAAGTTCAACTACTCAGAACTTGAGCGTCGCCTGAACAACATCAAGGCAGCGCTGGACCTTGAGGTGAAGCAGTGGGCCACTGATGGCCTCGAGTCTTGTCGTCAGGACTCGACGGTGGCCGTAAATCTGAAGCATCAATACGAGCAGGTGGTGCAGGCATTTAAGCTGAAGGACCTCCCTCACGACGTTCAGCTTGAGGACGGCAATCCCTTCGTCTGGGTTGTCACCTACTTTGGTCGACCAATGACCAACCTCGACGGCGGATTGTTCAGGATCAAGCTACACTTCAGCCCTAGATTCCCCGAGGAGCAGCCCCGTGTCAAGTTTGAGACCCAGATCTTCCACCACCGCATCGCCAAGGACGGAAACACGTGCTACTTCCCCAACCTGTCGCGCAAGGAGGACGTTCAGACACACATCGAGGCCATCTTCGCCACCCTGGAAGAGGAGGAGCCAGCGTATGATCCGCGCACCCTTATCAACCTGGAGGCGCACAAGCTGTACTGGGACGGCCCCGACAGTCGCAAGATGTACAACCGCCGACTGCGGAGATCCGTGCAACAGAGCACCGAGTAAGGTTATTCTGTGCGGTGACGGGGATCCGGGCTAACTTTGACGCGCGTAGGGATTTCTGATCGGCTAAAGCGAGCCTCTCGGAGGCCGAATTCAGAAGCCACGGCTTCACAGCGATGGCTATTACCGCAAGGCCGGGATGACGATGCATGACCCTGACGGGCTATTCGGCGAACTGGCGTTGGGATTTGGGCACAACAACATACCATGGAAAGGGTCTCCTGTTCTTGGACTTTTCAGATACCCTGCAGCGTTTCAGTAGGGTGCAATCCTCACACTGAACAATAAGTGGACCGCGGGGGCCTGTGCAGTGAGTGATATTGTTCATTTATGCCGTGTCTCGTGCCTCTGTCCCGACCGTGTCTGGACCGTCCGGGCCACGGCGAGGAGCTCCATCATGCTTGAAGCAGAAAGCGCGACATCATTCATCTCGTGTCATGAAAAGTAGGTAGGCTCGCCGTCTCCGTAGGCGTCACCGTCGACCGCCCTTGGGTTTCTTGTCTAGCCTGTCCCTACCCGGGGTATATGGCGCAGCGATGCCGGTGAACTCCACCTGGTTCTCGCCGCCGGCGCGGAACTCAAACGTGCCACCGGGGCCCATGACGGCGGGTTGTCCCTGGCTTGGTCGTGCCTGCTGCTCGGCGTGCAGCCGGTCTAGCGAATCCCCCGCGACGGCGTACTGTGACCAGTTGATGGGCGGGCATCGCACGATGTTCTGTGGTCTCGGGAGGTCGGCCCACGGCTGCTTCGGCTGTTTGGTTTTTGGTTTGGCCTTCTTCCCGGAGGCGGAAGAGTCTACATCCATCACTGTGGCCTGGCTTCCTTCACTCGCCGTGGCGCCTTCCGTCGTATCTTTGAGCGCTGAGTCGTCGGCGCTCTCATCGGAGCTTGAGTCCTCATCGTCGTCCCCTGCCTGGGGGAACAGGGGGTCTCCATGGCCGCGGATACGGCCGGAGGCGAGGTCCTCGACAAAGGCCTCGGGGTTTTGAAGAGCGGCGTCCTTCACTGTCCCCAGCGCACGTATGTCGTTTGTTGCTCGCTGGCGCTGGAGCTGGAGGATGGAGATGGCGGACTTGAGGGCGAGGACGTCGGGGTTGGAGTCAAAGTCGATCGGGTCAGGGGTCGGAGGCGGGATCGCTGTCGCGGAGGCGTCGGGGATCGGGGGGTGCGTGAAGGTCTGGCGGCCTGCGGCGAAGGTGGCCTGGGGTTGCGCCTGCGCGGCGGCTGTCGCTGGAGGTGGAAGCTGTGTTGCTGCTGTCCGGGGGACGGGCGGAAGGGTGGCGGCGTTGAGGGGCGGCGTGATGGGCGAGACTGGTGGTCTGGCGGGCGAGTTTGATCGTGGGGCCGACTGGGCCGGCGCGGGGGTCGATACTGTCGCAGCCGGCTGCTGTTGTTGTTGGTATTGCTGCTGTGCTGCTGCCGCAGGATCGGTGGTCCGCGGCGACACAGATTCCGTGTCTAACGTGAGCGCCGGCATGGGGGGCGGCTGGGTTGTGTTGTGGATTGAAGGGGGATTTTGTTTTTGTTGCCGACGTCACCGAGGAGGAGGCGGGGTATAGTTAGGCTGTCGCAAGTGCCGCGCTGTCTCCGTTCCGTGTCGACAGTTCGGATAGAATATCTCGGTGAAGAATCGGGGGTGTTGCGCAAGACCGGAGCCCAGGGAGCCGGAATTCGGTCGGGGTTACGTCTTGTGGTGGACAGGTGGTTGGAAGAGGAATGAATGCTCGGCAGTGCGACGGCCAACGGCGCGCGACGACACTTGAGCAGCCCCTCACTTGTTTGGTGCCCCGCCTGCAGGTGAGGCAAGGGTGCCTGTTCCGACGCACGGACTCCCGCGGGAGTGCCCTGGTTGCCTGGGAGCGAGGAAAGGACCGACCGATCGAAGCAGGAACTCGCCCCTGTGGCCCGTGCGCATGGCACGGGCATGTGGGTGACGCTGGCGCATGAATCTGCAGATGTGTACCCGGGTCTGGGCTCGCCTGGTTGGCGCCCCCTTGGAGAGATGTCACACTGGGCGCTGGCCGAGAGGCTTCACCACTGGCTCCCACTGGCTCCCACTGGCGCAGACTTGGTTTTTGGGCGTTCAGCTGCCCAGGGACAGGGGGGGCCATCGTGATTGATCCAGCACACCCACCGGATCTCCCTGACGGATGTCATTGCTTTTTGCTGCGCGCTATCTCCAACTGTCACCTGTCTAGATGCCTATTGTCTCTCGATGGGCGTGACTCGACGCGAATCACAAACTGGACGCAAGGCTCCCAAGGCCTAGGCTCCAACTCTCCGGCTTCAGCTCGCCCAATAAAGCACTACGCACACCTGAAAGTTATACTTTGGTTTGGTGCCCGGAGCAGATAGCCGAGGCGCGATGTGCGCCACCCCACCTCGCCCACCCCCCCCTGTTCTGGGGAGAACGTCAACACCATCCTTCTTCCAAGCGCCTGGGAGCTGAACAACAGGATGCCTGTCGAGTTCAGGTTGTCGACCACCAGCCCATATCGTCCTAGCGTCGTCTCCCCCTTCGGTTATCCCCGCCCGTGGGCATCAGTTCAAGTTCCGTCTCTTGTTCCGGGGGCAGAAAAAAGGCAAAAGCGGTTCATTCCCCGTTCATCCTTTTTCAACTCAGCCCCAGGGCCGCCGAAATCTAGGCCGTTCCTTCCCAACCTGTTGTTAGCCCTCCCGCCGTTGCCCAAATTTCTTCAACGTCTTCCCCAGATCCAGTGTCTCATTTCCATGCGCGACTTCCCCCGTCTTTCCATCTTGGTATTTCCTCTTTGCAACCCTCAAATCCTCAAATCCTCAATCACCTCCTCTTTCTCTTCTCCTCCGAGGCACCTAGTTTGACGACAAACCAAGAGACGTCCATTTTCTTCGAGACACCAGACTGCCAAGAGTCGGATCGGCACCATTCTCTGAACACCTCCCGAGACAACACGCACTATTTCGAGTCCTCGTGTCACCTCACCTCCTCCAGCAGGCACCACGCCCTTCGCCCTCCGTCACAATCTCGCCCCGTGGCCCGGAAATTGAAACAACGGCAATTAATTGCCTCGTGGCTGCAGAGACACTTTTCATCCGACGGCGCACAACACGTTGCGAAAGAACGCAGCACACACCTGAAGAAAGCCCTGTTCCTCCCCGCCACGTGCCCAGCTGCTTCCATGCCGCCCGCGGCGTACAGTCCAGCCCGGACAGCTTGACCATCACATCCTTGGCCCTCTCCCATCTATCATGTCTCTTTTCAGTCGCTCAAATAAGAACCTTGACCACCAACATATCTATCTTGACGGCCCCTCAAAACCACCCAGCACAGAACAAGCGAGCAAGCCAAAGCCCAAACCGATCCCACGCAACTTCTCCTACCCCCTGAACATACAACCAAGGCCCGCGGAGTCCCCAACTCCAGAACGAGTATCGACGCCAGCAGCAGCAGCCACAGCCAAACCATTGCGCACCCAGCGAGCGTCCTTTTCCTGGGACCAGTTTGCTCAGGCGTGCAACCTCTCGCCCTTTTCACTGAGCATCGGCAGCGGCCGATTACCGTCAGCTTCGTCAGACAACATCTGGCACTGGGCATCTTCGGGGCCCCCATTGCCCAGATCCGCCTCTGAGCAGCACCAATACCGACGATCCTTTACCGAGACGGGCTTGGACCAGGCCGCCTTTGTGGAAGCATAGCATCCTACCACATCGCCACAGACCCGGGAGTCAGAGCCTCTCAGAGAGCTGCCCCAGACGACAGACGAGCAGCAGCTGGACAGCCCAACGGTAGCCGAGACCCAAGCGGCCACCCTCGAAGCACTCGAACGTCCGACGCCGCCTGACGAGCTCCTCCCACACCGGAAGCAACCCTCGTTCGTACGGCACACCATTGGCCGCTCGCTCGACGCCAGCTCACTGGCCCTGCGGCGCACCCAAGAGTTGCGGCGGAGATCAAGCGGCCGATTCAGTCTGAGTGACATTCCGGCCCTTATGGCCGACACCTCCATCTGCGAATCCCCTACCAAGCCGCAGACGGACACCGATCGCGCGCACTACCGCCTCGCACCAGGCGCAATGACGATGAGAGAAGACACGCCCGGCTCCGTAGAGCCAGCTCTGGGCAAGGTTGCAGGCCAGTTCGGCGGCGAGTGCGGCTCAGAGTACAGCCCATCTGTCAGCAGCAGCGACAGGACACGGACACCCAGGACGGGAAGCAAGACGTCGAAGAGAAAGGACGAGAAGCCCCGCTGGCTGTCGCAAGTCAAGGAATGGTTCGGCACGGGCGAGCCGTCGGCACAGGACTTCAAGCAGCTGCGGAAGCAGGAGTTCCAGAAACGGGGCATCGCGCCGGATGACCCTGATGCGCACGCCAAGATGCACGCGCCTATCGGGCAAATCCCCAGGCATGCCATCAAGACGGCCGGTGGCCCTAACCCGGACAAGGCGGCCGTCAAGCGGGCAGAGGAGCGCGCGAGGAAGGCGTACAAGACGCCTCCCGGCACGGCGGGCTCTGCCTCCTCGCGGTCTTCCTCGAGAACAAAGCTGAGGAGCAACATCACGCCCTGGGAGTGAGACGTTTTCTTCTTCCTCTTCTTCTTCATCCTGCTTTGGTCTTGTCATTTTTACGCGATTGCGCATACCATATACCCCCTTTTTCATCCTGAGCGCGCAGGTTTAAGCCGTTGTGGCGGTGGAAGTAATATGTACTTTTGTTCTTGTGGCACGAGTAAATTGAGTCTGTGTTGGTGACACTGTCCAAAGCTTGCAACTGCCGTGCCGAAATAATCGTAGAACCAGCAAGTGGAAGATGCTTCGAGGGCAGCAGATGGGAAGCGAGCCATTGCCAGACTGTAAGGTAGTCCTGATTTATAGCATTGACTCCATTCCCCTGCCCTCGTTCCGTCTAAACTTGAACCGGACTTCCTAGGTACCTTACCCACGGATGACAGGCCCACTGCCGAATCTCGTCGGCGATCATCGACGATGCCCTCGGGCCCGTGAGCTTTGTTCCGGATCATCACCTAACCCCTAAAAGATCGTCCCCAGGATCTTGGCTGGGGGACTCGGAAACAAGCCTGAGCCGGTAGCTTCGCCAGAAAGAAGGCAGGACGAGGCCCAGTGCCCCGAAGAGAGACGCCGGCCGGAGGCTAGCTCCGGCCTGGGCCTAGGAGCGGCCGGGCTGGCCAATCGGCGCGCCGGGTCGGGGATCACGCATGCCGTTTGAGGGCCGCCAGCGCCGTGCATGACGTACTTGACCAGCTTTCGGGCTCGGCGCTATCGCAGGCAGTGACGGGAAGATGCGCAGCGCAGCGCAGCTCAGCTTGCTTTCGTTGTACGCGTCCGGAGGCGAGCTGAGAAGCCGGTACTAATAAGTAGTCCAAGCCGTAAAGCTTGATTGTGAACAAGCCTCGTTCTTGGGAGCTCGCGTTGAAGAATCGAGTTTTTGTTTCTTAGACTCCAGCGGACTCGAGGCATAGAACCGCATCTCCCCTACCAACCCAATTGCCTTGGAGACCATCGCCAACATGTCTCTCTTCGGATCAAAGAACAAACACGATGAGCCCGCCAACGGCCATCGCCACGAGGGCGACGACGAGGGCCCATCGCAACAACACCAGCAGCAGCAACAGCAACAGCGCCCGCCCCCCGACGAGCTCACGCGGCTGCTCCCCAACCGCCTCGACAGCGACCGGCCCTTCCTGACACCCGACGACCCGGCCGTGAGCCCCTACAACCTGTGGACGGTGCGCGTCGTGCGCTACGCGACGGTGCTGTTCACCGTCGCCAGCTTCGTGTGGTGGATCCTGCAGCTGATCGCCATCTTCGTCACGCCGCCGGGCATGCACACGCGGGCCTCTGGCTTCTTCTCCTTCAGCTACGCGAGCCTGGCCCTGTTCACGATCCTGTTCACGCTCGTCTTCTTCTCGGCGCCGTCGCGCGCCGTCAGGGTGCTGAGCATCTTCATGGCCGTGATGCTGTTGGTGAATATGATCATCATTCTGGCTGTGCAGAGGAATAGGCACGAGGAGGGCTGGGTGGGCATCACCAGCGTTATCTGTGAGTTTTTCTTCCGTTTCCTTGGCATTGAAAAGACGGCAGTGCTGATGCGAAAAAAGGGGCTCTGCTCATGAGCTTGTGGACGGTGCTGGCCGATAGAACGGTCAAGTGGGGCAAGGCCGAGGAGGAAGAGCGCCTGACGGGTCGCGTCGAGACGCGCAGGACGGTTCTCGAGTGGACGGCGGTGACTCTGTCGACCATCTCCTACGTGGTGCTGTCAGTCGTCATCTCGCTGGTGACACTCACCCTCATTCTCCGATCACTGGACCAGAGTGTGGCCCCTCCGGGTCAGAGGTACTGGGTCGATGGTGATCAGTACCAGATCCACGTCTACTGCAACGGTAACGCGACCAGCGTGACGGGTAAGAAGCTGCCGACGGTTCTCTTCGAGGGCGGCGAGATGCCAGTCGAGTACGGACTCTGGCAGTTTGCGGACGCCGCCATTGCCAACGGCTCCATCACCCGGTACTGTTTCGTGGACCGCCCGGGTTTCGCATGGAGCGACACCGCACCTTCGCCACTTTCGGCCGGCATGGCCATCGATGCCACCAGTGAGGCACTTGCGAGAGCTGATGAGTCGGGTCCCTGGATCGTTGCCGCCGCCGGTATCGGGTCCATCTATGGCCGCATCTTCTCGTCTCGCCACGGCCGTGATATCCACGGCCTGCTGCTTATCGACCCCCTCCACGAGGACCTCCTGGGTCGCGTGGCGTCGCCTGGCCGCGGTTTCCTCCTCTGGTTCCGCGGCATCATCTCGCCACTGGGTCTGGACCGACTTCCCGGCGCCATCTTCCGTGGCCGCACCGGCGCCGACCGACTCTGGGGCCGTTCGTCCCGGCAGAGCGGCAAGACCATCTTCGCGCGGTTGCAGGAGGGCCTCGTGGCGGACTCGTTGACCCGCAGGGACGTGACAAGCGCGCGGGCGATTCAGGACCAGGACACGCCTCTGACGGTCATCACGTCGGGGCTCGAGATGAAGAAGGACAGCCAGTGGGAGAAGAAGCAGCGCGACCTGACGCGGTTGACGCGCAACCTGCTGCACTGGGATGTTGTGGAGAAGACGCCGCACGAGGTTTGGGCGACGTATGAGGGCCGCGAGAGGATTGAGAAGCGTCTGGCGCAGTTGGTCAGGGGTTGAGGGAGGGAAGGTTGAGAGGAGGAGGGAGAGGAGAAGTGACGTTGACCCCGGCCTGTCAAATTTGTTGTAACCCTTGAGCCAAGCATGGCTGGCACGGACTGGAGTTCCAAGGGGTCCGGCGTTGGAGGATTTTGGCTTGAGATTCTTGGTATAATGTTTGTAGCTGTACGGTAGTTGTCAGCCGAAGATGTGGAATGTAAGAACAACATACGCACCTGCGGCACTTGATCGTCGCAATGTGGCTGACAAGTCGGATTCCTCGGAGGCGAGTTCGCATAGAACTTGTTTCTTTTACTCTGTTCCGTGTCGAGGCTCGGTCAGGGCTGTGGGAGGGATTGATTGACCACGGCTGAGGCCGGATGAACAGGGGATCCGAAAGTCCGCTGCTGGCTCACGCGACCCCGCAGGCCCCTGGCTTCTTCTGCTTGCAGTCCTGTGGAGGGTCAGGGGTAGATGCGAGTCAGAGTGAGGATTTTTCGTGATTCCTCTCTCCGAGGAGATCGTTCTTGTACGAAGGGCAGACCGACTGACTGCTGGAGATGGCTGCCTCTCTCCTCGGGAAAGAGAAACGATTTGGTATTGGGCAGCTCGTATCAGCAAGCAAAGATGTATTTTTGGCACGAACTGGAGCACGTCCCCAGCTCGAAGTGCCAGCCCAGCGGCAGCCCGCCGTGAAGGGGTCGGGTCCCGTCCGGCTTGGCTGGGGCTAGCCAGGGGTGCCATGCCATGTCCGCCACGCTGCCACGCCGTTGATGCCAGACATGTAGTGTTTGCTGGTGCAGTACACGAACAGGTCGAGATGAGGCGCAGATTACCGCAGGGCTGAGCCTCGTACTATGCAATGCCACGGCTCGACGGTTGTTATTGGGCTGGCAAGCTGGAGACAGTTGGGATGAGATGACGGGGCCGTGTTCCAGCGGTGCCCCTCCCCGTCCGCCCCCTGGGACGAATAGAGTGGGTTGATGCCCCTCTTCTGTCGGCGGGGAGCGGGCATGGCGCATATTGGGCGAGTCGTGGTGTGAACAGTGAGGTGGTGAGTGGGTTGTTCGTCCAGTTGGCAGCCGTGGTGTCTTTAGGGGTCCTCGGCTTGGGCGCCAATCAGTGCCGTGATGGGCCAAGATGCGGATCCCTCTTCTTGATCTGAAACTCGCAGCGGAGGAAGGGACGAGGATGCCGTGGCTTCCAGGGCCCCCAAACTTGGCACTTTTTCTCGTCTGTCCTCCAGGCTCAAGCTGACAGCAGCAGCTCGAAGTGCCTCTCGCTCCCCGACTCCATCATACTGCGTCGTATTCGTGGGCTGTACCGGTATTTGTGCAACATCCTCCTGGTGCCTGTACCTTACATGAGCGTCGTGAATCTCGGAGACCGGAGGTTGTCCCTTGCCAGTCTGTGCCCTGCCCTGCCGTTGCAAGTGGCCCGTCGACAGCTCAGCCGCAGCGCCGGTGACTCCCTAGAGCCAGCCCAAACTTTAACCTTCCATGTCCTCCGTCTTCCGTCCCTCTAGGATCAGAGTGCTTGGCTGAAGCCCAATTCGTCCCGTCTCTAGGTGCTCCCCTCCCCCAAGAGGTCCAGTGACGACGGCCTCGGACCCTGGACTCAAAGTGTCAGTGGTGGCTTGCAGCTGCAGCAGCGCAGCTCCCCCGCCTTTTGACTTCATCTCACACCCCCTCTTCGACTCCGACTTCGATTCGGTCTCCCCTCATCAGCTCTTCCAACCTGTGGTTGCCAGCCTACACTACGGGAGGTTGACTTGGTGCACCCGACCACCGTATCACAGCGTACAGGTACCACTGGCACACGCTATCTCCTCGACTCGATTAGAGGCCACGCTAGAAACTCACCCTCCTCCCACCTCGCCCTTTTTTTGTTGCCCTGTTCCTTGTCCCGGGCTCCAATCCCCAGACCAGGCCACCCGCCCGCCCGCCCACAACTCACCTCGCCTCGCCTCGACTCGCCGGCTCGCCCTGAACCAACACCGAGCCCCAAACCAAACCCCCGACCGTATCATATCGGTACTGACCCGACCCGCGACCGTACCTGGCACCCAACGTCTGCCCTTCTCCCACATCTCCCGGTCGCAAAAGACACCACCCACCTCGCACCAGCCCAATCGCCTCCCTATCGACCCATTTGCCTCGATCCTGCTTGCTCCTGGTGCACACCAGGCTTTCGGAGCCCACGCTGCAGTGCTTTGTGAGTCGGTCCCCTCAAGGTGGGCGCACACGGTCGTGCACCTCCTCCAACACCCGACCCCATTGATCGCGTGAGCCCAACTGACAGAGGCCCAACCTGCCTCTCCTACAGGCACTTGCCCACCTCGATGACGCCGCCGACCGGTCCTGCTCGATCCCGATAGAGAATGGAAAACGACGCGCCATCGGAAGAGGGCCGCGTCTCCAGACGCGGTCGCCTCATGGGCAAGCTCTTTGGCGGCAAGGAGAAGGAAGCAAAGCCCACACAATCCTCCAACGACGCTGTCAATGACTTCCTCCACGCCTCGGCCTCGGTTCACCCCACCATCGCGCCCCCCTCGCCTGGCCTACCCGTCCTCACGAAGCTAGATACCCGTACCGCACCCCGATACCCTGGCGCTCTCGATGTCGGCTCCCAGCAGAGCATCCCCCTCCGACCCCGAACCTCCAGCCCCGGTAGCCGTATCCCCAGGAAGAACAGAAAGGGCTATACTGTGCGCTTCACCGATACACCTCCCGAGATCATTGGAGAGGGTGGTGACGAGACTGCTCTGCCCACGATCGAGATATCGAAGAGGAAGCGAATGCGACCCCCACCCTCGCCCCGGCCGTCCCTGCCACCCAGCGAGCACGATAGATCACCCGACCCCCCCAGGCGCAACGATGACTTTGCGCCAGGTCCCATCAAGCGGACGCAGACCGGCTTCACCTCAATCTCCTCGCCCGCAGTCCACTCGCCAGGCCCGCCCCCGCCTCGGCCAGCAAAGGAGGAAATCATCCCTGGCACCCCAGCCCGCACCCGCTTCCTGGACACACAAAACAGCAGGGCAAAGGACGATAACAGGAGGTCATTCCTGGAGATTCACCAGGCAGAGATGCGACAGGCAGAGGGTAGAGCTTTTGCGGAGGCGGCCCGAAAGGAAGGCCAGAACAGCAATTCGACTACACCCCACGAGGACACGCGAGCTCCGGTACAAGACCCCTTTGAGCAGTCTCCCGAGCTTCACCACATCAGGCCCATGTCGCCTCAGACTCAGATGAACACTCAGGCAAACAGGCCTCAGCAACCCACCGAGGAGAGCCCGACATCGGTCTACTCCTCCAACACCACCACCTCGGGCGGCTTCAATCAGCAGCAGCAGAACAACGGCAACTTCTCCCGCCAGCCCAGCAACGCCTCCCAGCAGAACCCATATACCCTGCCGACACCCATGTCAGCAATGACAGCAGGCCCCTTTGCCTCCCGTCAACAGTCTGTCCGTATGCAGGACGCCATGTCGCCATCGGGAGACGATGCCCTCCTGGCCTTTGTCTCCAGGACCCGCCACCTCAGTGAGCTCTTCAGGCTGCATGCTGAGACCGTGAAGCCCGTCTCCGCCTGCGACCCTCCCGAGCTCATCCGCGCAGCCCTGTGGTGGTTCCTCAAAGGCAGGATGGGCCTCGAGGCCGCCGTTCGCGCCCGCCCTTCGAGCCCCCAAGACCAGATGCACAATGAGATGGACCGGCAACAGGCCTACACCAACCTCTCCAAGGCACGCTGGATTTCAGAAGAAGCCGTTCCCGAGATTACGGGCAACAGGCAACTGCCTGATGTTGACGAAGCACGCCAGGCCATCGTCTACAATCTCCGGAAACTTTGCGTCTCGATGAAACGGAACGGCTTCCTGCCTCCCGAAGAGCCCTTCCTTCCGCAGACGCTCGACAAGTCCATTTGGATTGAGTACCCCAAGCTCAGCCAGGACATGATTGCGCTATTGACAGGTAACTCGGCAGCCGCCATGACGGGCGAGGCTCGCCAAGCCACATCTGCCGAGGCCCTCGATGCTCTTCCACTCAGCGACACGGCCGAGGTCTTCAGCTTTGGTCGTGTGCCGGTTGACGCCTTCCTGATGGAGCAGGGCAATGACAACCACACCGTCCACTTCAAGTGCCTGCTATCCATGGTCAGAAGTCAAAAGGCCGCCAGCCCGGTGTTTGTGGTCGCGACCCAGAATAGCCACGTACACCTGCGCATCTCGGGCAACAAGAAGGAGGGCCCGACCTGGGAGCAGGTGCGGTGGAACAACGACACCTGTGCGCTCGAGGTTGGCCTCCCCCGCGGCTTCAAGGTTGCTATCCAGTGCTCCCAGTCGGACTACAGGATGCTGTGGAGCATGTACGACTTTGGCTCCAAGACACAGGCGACCCTGTACCCCCGGAGCGACGAGAACTGCGTCTTCCGAGCGACGCTGCGCAACTTCCAGTTCTTTGACTCGGAGCCACAGTCACGGGCCTTCCCTAAGGAGCCGGTACCAGCTTGCGACGTGGCCCTGTTTGAGAAGGTTCTTAAGGAGAAAACAGCAACTGGCCCGCGCACCTGGCATCGCGGATTCCGACTTGCTGTGGTGTCGGGCCCGCGGACTCGGTCCCTGAGCGGACTGAACCCGACCTGGAGCCCGCAGCAGTCCATTCCCTTTGGGTTCCTGCGTGGAGACGGCGGCGACCCTGCCCTCCTTCTCAAGTGCGACAGCGGACGGCAAAAGGGCACCATGGTGCTGTCTTTCAACGACGAGACGGAGAGGCTGCGTTTCCACACCCTGCTCACTGGTACCGCCGTGTTGCAGGATGAGACCATCTACGCCGATGTGCCCCTTACGGGTTTCTCCATGGCCCGGACTCTCGACGACAGTGTGGGCCTGCCCGGCATCAGCAAGCTGCCGTGGCAGATGGTCAGGATCATCAACGACGACAACGGCGACGACAGCATCCCGCCCACGGTACTTTCGGACAAGCTCAAGATCGTCATCGACTCCAAGATCGGCACCATTGCCGACAGGGTCAATGTCGAGACGGGTGAGCTGCGCGTCAGGCTGGACGTGGAGGACGCCAAGACCATGTCGATCCTGAGAAGGCCGCAGCACGACATGACCATTTCCGTATCAGACGCACAGGCCGGCAAGGAGACGCCCAAGGACGTCACCGAATCCCTCCAGATGCTGCAGACGATGCAATCGATCCGCACCTTCAAATTCCCGAGCCTCAAGGACCTACACGCATTCCAGGCGGCGCTGACAGGCTTCACGGTCAAGTTTGACGGGCTGGCGTCGACGTTTGCCATTGCGCGGCGGAGGATGGTGGTCCCGATTCACAAGAAGTGGGAGGCTGGATGGACGCGCATCCAGGTGCTCCAGCAGGACAAGGTGATCCAACTGTTGGCCTTCTTCCCCGACTTTGCGCACGGCCAATGCATGAACTTTGTGCTCAAGGGCACCGACGTGTACGAGACGCTCTCGCGCAGCAGCAAGTACGGCATCCGGTTCGTCGACGCAAAGTTCCCCATGCCGCGGATGCCGCAGGAGGGCGATGCCAACGCCGACGATGGCGGCTTCGTGTGTCTCGACTTCCCCGACCTGCCGGGTGAGCACGACGATATCACCCTCACGTTTGAAAACGAGACAGGCGAGTTTCGCTCTTTCTTCTCTACAAACTAGGGGTTTTACTGACTATCGGTACAGAACGCGATCGCCTCGCACAATGCCTACCAGCCCCCGTCAAGGGCGGGTCGAGGCTGGCAAGCAAGATCAACTTTTAACGTACCTACACATGACACGGAGCATTGACGACGATGATGACCACAAAGCATGGGATGCGTTGCATGCGCGGCATTCTGTTCATTTAGCGAGGAAGGGAAGGAGAAAAGACCGAGGCTACTTGGTGGCCGGAACACCCACACGCACTCTCTTCGTCCGCGTCACGAGGAGGTCCACGCTCGGGATACCCATGAGATGACGATGTGTTCCTCTTGGACAGCGGTGGGACGGGGAGGAGAGAATAGGAGGGGGATTTGCATCCCCGCAATTTGGAGAGGTCGGCCGTGCCGAGGCAGTCGCTCTCTGGATGATGTAGAATTGATGTGTGGAGGGGTAATGCAGCGGACAGCCGTTGAGGCTGTGCTTGCACATTCTTGCTGGACCTGAGTGATTGAGATGTGATGGTGATGCTGAGATGTCTCGGTGACCAGTAGGGACGATCCAAGGCCGCCGATTGTGCAGTATTGATACCTTCCTGTGCTCTATCTAAGGTATGGAGCGGAAGCTTGCGTTCCGGACTTTTTGGTGTTTTATGGGAGACATCTGGGGAGATCTGGATGTGATGCCGTTGCGAATCACCAGTTGTCAGTGCACTCATGACCTTTGTGGTGGTCAGCGGTGGCTAGGAGTGTTTCTCCGGCGGTATCTGGATTTCTCCTTGGGGAAGGCCTGGATTGTGGCAGGAGATGATCCGTTCCTGTGATGGGCATGAAGGGGGCGAGGCAGTGTAAATAGATGAAGGAGTATATTAGGGTTGTAGTCTGGAGAAAACCGTCTATTAATCCGGGGTAACTGAGGACACTGGGAAACATGAAGGTGAAAGAAGCCAGTGTAAGGGTATATAACTGCTCTTGAAGATTCAGTTCCAGAGGACAGACATATCACCAAGCTGTGTCCCCAGTGTGCTTCGAATCCAACTTGACTGAAATCCTTCACGATGCCATCTCTCAAGGCGTCCCTCACGGCCGTGGCATTCTGCGTAACGCAGGCGGCGGCGCACTACAACTTTGACCGGCTCATCATCAACGGCCAGGTAACGGGGGCGGCGACGGGCACGGCAACGGTACAGGCCGGGTCGCGCCTTGGTTTCAACGTGCGCGACATCCTCGAGCACCCGGGCCCGGTCAACATCTACCTCTCCCGAGCGCCGACGGGGACGACGGCGCAAAACTACCTCGGCGACGGGGAGTGGTTCAAGATCTACACCCTCGGGGTGCGGCAGTTCCGGCCGAACAAGGGCGTCAACTGGGCGGTGATGCCGACGGGAGACCGGGGCATCTACAACTTCACGTTCAGCTTGCCGGCGCAGACGCCGCCGGGGGACTACCTCTTGCGGGCGGAGCATATCGCGCTCCACTCGGCGGGGTCGTTTGGGCTCGCGCAGTTCTACATCGGGTGCGCGCAGCTGAGGATCACGGGGCCGGGACCGGGGGCTGCCGGGGCGGCGGCGCCGGGACCGACAGTCAGGTTTCCGGGGGCATATCACGGACGCGAGCCGGGGGTGTTGATCAGTCTGTGGTGGCCGCCGCTTTATAATTATACGACGCTGGGGCCGGCGACGTGGCCGGATGGGTGTGAGGATCATACGGCGAATTTGCTGGGGCAGGTGGGCGATGGGGACTGTACGCCGATTCTGCCTTGCGAGGGGTTTTAGCGGGGGATTTGTGCTTGGCAACATTTGAACCCGAGCTCGCATGGGAGTCCGAGGAGGGTCTGTTCGGTCGGTCGGGACGCTTGGTCGAGCGAGGGAAGAGCAGGGGGGCATTGTGTGCATGCTGCAAACGACGTGCGGTGTGCATGCGCCTGCTGCGGGACTTGGGAAGGTTGATTGGACGGGAAGTGAACGTGGACGAGGTCGTGGTGAGGGGTCTTCGCTTTTTGAGGTTGTCTCGGCCTCCGAGGTGTGGTGCTTCGGGTTGGGGGTGTCAGGGGGCAGCCCGGGGTTGAGGACTTGTTTGGACGAGGGGAGGTTTGTGCCTGAATCTCAGAAACTGTCACGATATGCTATTATTAGTTTGTTTACTTACAGAGTGAGTTACGCAGACATACAATGGATGGCAGAAGTGATGATGGGTTCTCGGGAGGTGTCGTTCATCAGCGATGAGGTGCAGACGGGGTGGGGTTGGGCTCGACGTCATTTCGCGCTTGCCCCTCCTTTTTGACAAAATGAGGTGGATGCTCCTTCCGACCCCACCCACACCCGGTTGTCCCAGCGAGGCAGGGCGAGGGAACCCGGTGCAGTGCAGTGCATGGCCAGGCCAGTCGTCGCGGCAGTTGGTCTGTCAAAAGAGCGGAGGATCGGCGTCCATTTCTGTCGGTTGTGGAATGGAAGGTCAGGAGGCTGGCTGTGGAACATGTTCGTGGGCATGGGGCCTTTTTCGAGGGATCTTGAGCAGTGCTGGCAGGAGTGTGTTGGCGCGGGAGGAGCGGAGCTGTCCCTGGACCTTCCTTGCAGCACGACTTAGCACCTGCCGACGCGGCCGACAGATCGGGCTTCCGTGTCCCGAGATCGAGAACATCGAAAATCCCGTGGACGACGACACCATGGCACCTCAGTATTCGTGGAACCAAAGACCTGGATCTCCAGGCAGCATTGGAGGCCTGAAGTTGTTGTACTTGTATATGCTGGTAGGCGTCTGTAGGGCGGGACGGGAGCTTGAGCTTGGGCGCCCATCCCACTACATGTCGTCATCCCGTACGCCCATCGCTCGGGGCCCGTCCACTTAGAGGGCATCTGGGGACTAATCGGCGCCTCGGGAGCGTGTCTCGGCCGCGCGCAGTCAGGCAGTCAGGAAGGGGCAAAAGTTTGATCGACATCCGAACTCCCAGTGAGCTGGCCGCGGGGTGCTGTGCTGATGTGACCTGAAGGTGGGCAGCCTGCAGCGCCCTGTGAAGTCACTGCCACAAACCTGAACAAAAACCAGGACACACACCCATCCTCACATCTCATCTCACTCAAAACCACAATCCTCTCTCTCACGATAAGCACCACGAAGAACGAAGCAACACAAACCTGACCCGTGCTGCCCTCGGCCCCTTCCCAGTCACTCGGCCCGGCCATCGTGAGCACCTTACTTCACTTGCCTTGCCTTAGCAGTGGGCCCCTCAAGACACGCACCTCGCAAACTCCATGACATCCTATTAGCCAGCCCGACAGTCCTCCAGCTAAATCTGACACCGACCTCCTCCCACCTCCCAGCTAGCAGTCATCCATCCCGGCAAGGAAGGCTCACCACTTGCATTGCGCGCGCGGCGTGACAACTTGACGCCTCTTGCTTTGCCCAGCCTGCCAGCCCACCACCCCCCGTCCGTTCGTCCCACCGGCATCTCTCGGCGTGCCTGACCTCCTCCTCTCAGCATATTTAAGACATTCCCGCCCTTCCCGGCCACCCTCCGGCATAACATCTCCCCTCTTCGACCCAGCCGGCGCCCAACACACACACCACACACCCGACACCTTCGTCAGCAAAGTCAACCGTCACGTTGACCCCTCAGAATCCGTCAGCAACCCGACTGGCACGCGCTTGTCAGGTCGAGAAGCAAGCCTGTCCACAGCCCGCTGGCCACTGCCACCTAGAATCTGCTCGCTCGCTCCCGTCCTCCCAGGCAGCACCGAAAGGTCCCTTGCGCGGAACCGAGCTGTCGCGTTCGCTTCGCCCGCCTGCCCGCCTGAACGAGGGGCAACCCGGCCTGCCCGCTCGCCGCGCATTGAACAGCCCGGCGCATCGCTAAATCTCCACTGGACCAGTTGAAGTCATGGGCCTGGTACATGTGCCTGGCCGCCTGAGGTCCGCCTCGCTCAGTGAGTTTTGTCCCTCCCGTCCCGGGCGTTGACTCCCTCCACCATCCGCTTTTTCATTAAACCCGGCCGTCACCTCTGCCTTAACCCCCCGTCAGCTCCCCTCCATCCCAAGCCAATCTGCGAATTTCTGCACAACCCCGGACTTTCCGCAACCCCCCATCTCCCTTGCCGTCCGTTTTTTTTTGGGTTCTTCAAGAACCACAGCCGGGAGCTGCAGAACCACAACTTCCAGAGTCTCGCACATTCAGCTTGCCCCAGATGCTGACGTCGTGGCTCACCGCCGCACCAGCCAGCACAGGCTCCGCCGATGCCAAAAACCACGAGGATGACGACACCCTTGTTGTTGAGCCTGACCAGGGCAATGGTGAGTCTCCTGCCGTCGCCTCGCGCCGCCGCGCCGCGCCGCATCGCATCGCACCGTCGCTGACTCCATCGCCAAAAAGTCCTCACCCACATCATCTCCCAGCTGCGGCCGGGCGCCGACCTGAGCAGAGTCACCCTGCCCACCTTCATCCTCGAGCCCCGGAGCATGTTGGAGAGGATAACCAAGTCAGTTTTTCTACGCCTGCCAGTGCCCCTCCGGCCGCTGCCCCTCCCCCGCCATGCACCCGTGCGCGACCACGCCCGAGTCATCGCCGTCGCCCTGCTGTTGGATGCGCCGTGCTGACGATTGTGCCGGACAGCTTCATGTGCCACCCGGAGCTGCTCCTCTCCATTCCCCAGATCGATGATCCCACCGCACGATTTGTCGAGGTGGTCAAGTTCTACCTGAGCGGATGGCACATCCGACCTCCGTAAGTCCCGCCATATCCTCATGCATGCGCGCAGCTTGCGCGCCGTTGCGTACCCCCTGGCTGACCCGAATGGCGACTCCCACACAGAGGCGTCAAGAAACCACTCAACCCCATCCTTGGCGAGATCTTTTCTTGCTACTGGGACCTGCCCGACAAGACCCGCGCCTACTACATCGCCGAACAGACGTCTCATCACCCGCCCAAGTCCAGCTACTTCTACATGGCCCCGCAGCACCATGTCCGAGTCGACGGAACCCTGAAGCCGCGGAGCAGATTCCTTGGCAACTCGGCCGCCAGCATCATGGAGGGCATCGCCATCCTGAGCTTCCTCAACAGGGGCGCCAAAGGAACCAAGGGGGAGCAATAGTACGTTGTCGCCCAGGCCTGGTGTCCCAATTTTCCGCATTCTCGCGGTAAACTGACCTCTTTCGTCAAGCATTATCACGCAGCCGAACATGTACGCCCGAGGCATCCTCTTCGGAAAGATGAAGTACGAGCTCGGCGACCACAGCTTCGTGCGTTGCCCGGAGCTCGACCTCGTCGCGGATCTCGACTTCAAGACGAAGGGTTGGGTCGGTGGCACGTACAACGCCATCGGTGGATACATCAAGAGGGAGAGCACCGATGAGATCCTCTATGAGCTCTCGGGCTTGTGGAGCGACGAGATGTTCATCAAGGACGTCAGGGTAAGGCCCCCCTTAGACCCCCACTTTCCTTGCGTCTGTCCACCAAGCTGATCAGCCCAGACCGGCCACAAGGAGATGTTCTTCAACGGCAGAACCGCAAAGCCTTCGGAACCGCTGGTGCGCCCCATCGAGGAACAGGAGGAACGCGAGTCCCAGAAGCTGTGGCAGACGACTGTCCAGGCCGTCAAGGATAAGAACCACGAACTGGCGACGGACGAGAAGACCAAGATCGAGGACCGGCAACGAGCCGAGCGGGAGGCCCGCGCCAGCGAAGGCGTGGAGTGGCACCCCAGACTCTTCAGGAGGGTCAAGGGAGGGCCCGGCGGCCTCGACGAGGGCGAGGAGGACCTGGAGTGGATCATCAACGCCAAGATGTGCGTCGGCCCCCTTGATATCCCGTTGACATGATGCTGACGCGACTGCAGCGACGCAACCTCCCCTGAGAAGCAGGAGGAGCAGATCAAGGCCATCTACCCCGTCATCCCCGGCCAAAAGCCGTCCGCGAAGAACCAGATTCCCCCGCACAACCCCACACCGCTGGCCACGCCGGCAACAGAGCCCAAGGAGGCCGAGCTGATCAACTTTGGTGCTTCGAACAACACGAACGGAGTCTCGTCGGAGGCTGCCCCGGCCCCGACTCCAGCCCCGGCAACCGCAGCCGCACCCACACCCGCCGCTGCATCAGCCGCATCCCCAGAGATGGAGCGGAGCGACTCGAAGGACATCCAGGGGATGCTCAGCCGGACAGGCACGCAGGCACCGGACGGGCCACTGATGGACTTCACCGGCGACCTGAAGAAGGCCGTCCCTGAACTCAAGCGACAGGACACGAGCGGCGATGACTCCTTTCATGACGCGAAAGAGTAATGAGAGACGACATGAAGAGTAGCAGAAGGGAATTGGTCGAAAAGACGATGTACGACCACGGGGGAACGAAAGACATGGCTCGATGGCCTCAACGGCCCGGGCACGGGGTTGGCGATCAGCCAGCCCACGGAAGGCGCACGGCGGATTGGGACCCGGCACGGTCGACACACATTCATGTAGATTTTTGGGTAGCGAACCGGACGAGAACAGGAAGCAAGCACACGGCATCAACTGCTTACAACACAATTCTCCTCGTAAGGGGTTGCCTCCCCGCCCGTGATTCTCAGTATGATGTTCTCGCCGGCTTGTACGCCCATAATGCTATTATTGTAGCTCTTTTGATGTACATCTCCAAGACAACCGTTTCCTCAAAACGCCACCAACGCCGTCCCATCGCCTTCCTTGGTGTGGGGTATCATACATGGGGATCGGGAGGTAGTGGTAGAAGCTTCGCATCCGCATCAACCTCTCGCTCCCGCCCTTCTTTCTGTCCCTTCTTCTTTCCCTTGACCTCCTCTGCTTCCTCTGGGGGTTCTCCACCCCTTCCTCCCTTCAGGCCTCTAGCCTCTCCTCCTCGTGGGCTCAGGGGTAGGGCTGCGGCTGGGGCTCTTGGCGGCGCCGCCCTGGTCCTTGAGCCAGCGCTTGGTGCTGAGGGTGAGGTCGCGGTCGAGCTCGTCCGAGGGGTTCTTGCGGTGGATGAAGTTGCAGAAGCCGCCGCGGACGCAGCCCTCGCCCGAGTTAAGGCGGCAGCAGGCTTCGCGGAAGTCGGTGACGGGGGAGAGCTCGCAGTAGATGGGGCGGGCGGCGTACCACCGCGAGTTGAGCTCGTCGCAGGCCTTTTGGGCGGACTCTTCGTATTTGAAGCGGGCGTAGACGTTGCCGATGAGATCTGGGGACAAAATGTCAGTAAACGGATTGCAAGGGGATGGGGTGGACGGAGGAACGTACGGTCGTTGTTGTTGTCACACACGACGAGCTCCTCGAGCTCGCCGTACTTGCACAGCTCGCACCAGATGTCCTCGTAAAAGGCGTCAAAGTGGTTCTGCAGCTGGCTTGCGTTCAGGCGGTTCTTGGGGTCGTGAGCCGGGTTCTGGTAGAGGTTGGGCATGAGGACGGTCTGCGAGTACGAGGGCTTGACGTGCTTGCGCGAGCAGCGGTCGCCGTGGCGGCACGCGCCAATCTTGAAGTAGAACGAGCAGTTGACCTTGTCGAGCTCGGTGCCGAAGATGGAGGCGAGGAAATTGGCCATTGTGACGGGTGTGCGCGCGCGGAGGTTCGAGGGGTGCTGTGGTGTTTCGGCGTGCTACTGCTGGGGAGGAGGTTCGACGGCGGATGAGGCTGCGATGCTGAAGGAGATGAGAGGGAAGAATTGAAGGAATCTGGAGCCCAGCCTTGCGCCACTAATGGCGATGGATTATGTAAGTGAACAGAGCTAAAGTGGCTGGTGGTTGTGGCTGTGACTCAGCACGAGAGACACGACAGGGGTCCTTCGAGATGCTTCCGTGGTCATGTCGCACACCCCGGATGTTGCCCATTGGCCCGGGTCGCGCAAGAGTCAAACGGGGGCATCAATCTCACGTCGGACCGCGCATCTATCGTCCGGACGAGGCAATGCACACGTGCCTGCATGTGCCCTGCCCGGCCGCATATTCCAAAAAGCTGCGATGCCGTGTTTCGACGGCGGGTACGTACCTGGCGAAAACGCGGGGCAGTATCGACGACTAACCATTGGCTGGCTGTTCTTATCGTCAGCTGGACTTTGCGCCCAAGCCAAGCCCGCGCCCGTGCGCATTGAATCTCGGAATCCTAGCACCTCGGACACACCTTGTCTCGCAGCCTACTAGGTACACACGGTTGACCCCTGATCAAACAGACGGCGGCCCCCTCTCTCTCGTCTCGCCGCCCCATCCCGGACTTCTCTCGCCCAAAAAACAATAACAATCACCAGCTGGACTGACGAGTTGGCCAGCTGAAGAGATTTGCACTCGACGCTCAAACTTTACAAACAAAGAAACCCGAGCTTCCCCCTCGACCACCCGCGTCATCGAACAAAGAACCGATCTTCGAAGAGAGACACGCGACCCGCACTCGAGCTCGGCCATGAGCTTCGCGAGACAACTTTTGTCTCGCTAACCAACAACGCCCAACGAAGTCCCGCTCCCTGCATCCTACCTTCTCGATAAACCCAGCGACATTCCGACCCCTCCCTCCCCCCTCCGCCGGTCATGGACCAGGCCGATATCCCCGCGCTGCTGTCGCGGCTGGCCAGCGACGAGGACGCAGCTCGCAAAATGGCTGTCTTCAAGCTGCAGTCGTCCATCAACGACCCTGCCTTCGCCGACGTCTTCATCTCCACCGGCGGCCTCGTCGTCCTCCGCCGCCTCATCATGAGCACCGGCGGCAACACCCTCGCCTACTCGCTCCAGAGCCTGACGCGCCTGCTCGAGGTCGACATGGGCTGGGACATTTTCGAGGGCGCCGGCGCCGGGGACCTCGTCGAGCGCATAGTCGAGCTCATCGTCACAAACCCCCTCGTCAACATCCTCCGCGGCGCAATGTCCATCCTCGTCGCCCTCGTCAGCCACTCCCAGTCCACGCCACTGGGCGCCGTCCGCTCCCCCGGCACCTTTGGCTTCCGCGCCCTGAAGCCAGCCGTCGCCGTCTACCCACAGTTCTTCGAGCTCGTCATCGCCCAGCTGCAGTCTGCCGATCACGCCCTCTGCGCCAACGCCCTGATGCTCATCAACGCCCTGATACGAGACGCCGTCGCCAGCGACACGGGCGGCGGCACGACCACCCTCGGTAGCGCGGGCTCCGGGCCCCCGATCGAGGAGTGGTCAAAGTTCATCAAGCGCCTGCAGGACCTGGGCCTCATCAAGGCCGTCTACAACCTGATGCAGAGCTCGGCGCTACAAGACCTCGCGCACCCGCTGCTCGAGTTCCAGTCGCTCACAAAGGTGCTGCTACGCAAGTGGAGGGAGGTGCGCGTGGACGTCGAGCGGCCCGAGCACCGCCGCGGCCTCAAGGGCCTGCACCTCGCCAGCGCTCCCGAGAAGCAACCGGCGCCGCTGTCCAACGGCCTCTCGCGCGTCGAGGAGCTCGAGGGCGTCGGGCGCAAGGGCAGCCGGCGCCACAACCCCGAAAAGTGGCGTCGGCTCGGTTTCGAGTCGGAGAGCCCCGCCGTCGAGTTTGACCACACGGGCTTCCTCGGCATGATGGACCTGACCGACTACGTGCGCAAGCACGAGGATGGCTTCCAGAAGATGCTGCTGGAGCAGTCGACCCGCGCCCTGCATGAGCGCTGTCCCATCGCCCGCGCCAGCCTGGCCGTCACCATGATCCTCTATGACCACTTCGACGTCGACCGGTCCGAGGTCGACGACTTCAAAGGCCACCAGAGCCTCGACGGCGTCAAGAACGAGCGCCTCTTCCGGCCCCTGCTGCTACAGTGGTCCAAGCTACACACCGCCGGCCTCCTGGCCTTCTTCCGCGTCTGGAAGGCCACGGGCGCCGTCCAGGGCGACTTTGAAAAAGTCACCGAGCTCGTCCGCATCCTCATCGGCCAGGTCGTCGGCCAGGCCGCCCGCACAAAGGACGTGCTCGAGGTTGAGGACGAGCTGCTCGAGTACGACTGCGCCCGCCTCCGCGAGCTCCAGATGGACCTGCTCGACCTCTCCTTCGAGGAGCAGTGGGGCCAGCACCTCTACCAGGTGCGCGAGGAACTCCGGCAGGAGGCCCTGCAGTTCGTCAAGGAGCAACGCGTCCGCTGCCTCCTCGAGGGCTCGTGGTTCGCGAAGCCGATGCCGCGCCGCGATACCAACGGCACGCACCGCGATGACGCCGGCGCCAACGGTACGCTGCCACAAGGGCAGCAGCCGAGGCGGAGGCTCTACACCCCGACGCCCTGGCGCTTCGCCCGCCTCTCCCACAACCGCCGCTTCCTGCACTACGCCGACTTTGAGGCGCAAACACCCCAGCCTCCGGGCCTCGACATCCTCACCGACAAGATCGACCTGAGCACAATCAGCTCCGTCGTCTCCAACGTCTCAGCCCCCGACTCGGCCGGCGCCGCCCCCGCCGCCGACGCCCGCAGCGCAACCAGCAGCACGACCCTCAAGAACGCCGGCCCCGCCGCGGCAATCACCCAGCCCCAGGTCGCCGTGCGGTCCACCACAAAGATCACCATCCTCAGCTACGCCGACGCCTCCGCCCCCACCACCAAGGACGACCCCACGCCAAAGGAGCACCCCGTCCTGACCCTACACCCCATCACCCACAGCCTCGCGTCCGAGTGGCTCGACGGCCTCCTCATGCTCCTCAACCAGGCCCCCATCACGGCAGAGACTAACAAGCTCGTCCGCCTGGTGAGCGAGTACGGCCTCAAGATCCGCCTGCTCAACGTCCGCGTCGAGGCCGCCTATGCCGGGCCCCCGCCTGGCGCCGGCGTCGTACCGAGCCGCGAGGGCTTGGATGATGATTACTACTACGAGGTGTAAAGGGAAGAGGGGCTGTTGCCCGTGTACGAATGTGAAGAAGAAGAAGAATGGAGGAAGAGGGACGTGACACATATCCCCCTCCATGGCCGCGCATATAATCGGTCAGCCTTCGCGCTGACTTCTGTGTACATCTGGCCGGACGGGCGAATCCCCTCAAACGACACATACTTCCTGACGACAAGAGGGCGACCAACGGGGTTTGGGTAGATCTGTGCTTTTGCTGTTTTCTTGCTGCTTTTCCTGCGCTGCGCTGTGTCGTTTTCGATTATACCCTCTTAGCTAAACCTGCTGTTTCCCCCCCGACGCCTGCACTCTCCTGTGATGATTCACGGCCTCCCAGGATATTTCGCACATTATAATGCCTCCCAGGATATTTCGCACATTATAATGCCTCCCAGTATGTTTTGCACTTTCAAATCAGAATTCGCAAATACTGTAAACAAGACATCACCTTAGGTATCCCCCCGTCTCTAATCCAAAAGCCCCGCTTCCCATATCCAACGCCCAAATGGTGGTACATGGTAGCAAGCACATCAAAAGTAGTATTGCTGCTGCGGCTGCCCCGGCGGGGGCTGGGCCACAAAGTCAAAGTTCATCGTGTCAAGACCTGCGTTGAATGGATCTGGTGACTCCCACCAGATAGACTCGTACAGGTCCATGGGCGACATGTAGCTGGCCGGGTCGAGGTTGCCCATGTTGTCCATGTTAACGCCGCCGTTGCCCTGCTGCTGTAGAGGGAATTGGGCCAAGGCTCCTGCTCCAAAGTCGGACTGCTGTAATGGGGTGCCGTTCTGCTGCATCTCGGCCATGGCCAGTGCGGCGTCCTGGTGAGGATCAAGCCCGGGCTGCTGCAGGAGGGACCGGTGGACGGCGGCGGGGTTGGGCCCGGCGGCACCGTTGCCGCCGTTGCCTGCTCCGATACCTGGGAGCATGTGGAGAGGAGTGCGTGCGCCACTTGGAGCGCCGCTGCCAGCCTCGGAATCACGCTTGAGAGTTGAGCCGACGACGGATCCGTGCTCGTAGATATTCTTGAGAGCTGTGAGAGCACGCCACAAGGGGCCGGACAGCTCGATATCTTTGTCCGTCTTGGGAATGTGCACCGTGGGCGAGCTCTGCTCCTTGGCGGCTGTTGCCGATAGTGCGGCGATCAAGTCTCCCTGAAGCTGCCGCACCTCGGGGCTATTTTTAGTCTCGCCCAGGATGCCCAGAAGGAGCGCGGACGACAGGCCGTGGTAGGTGAAGGCCCAGCTGCGCGTGGGGATGACAGAGAGCTGGTGCATGGAGAGGAACATGCGGACCGTCTCCGAGAGGTTCCTCTGGCACTTGTTTGTAAGGAAGCGCTTCTGTTCTGGCGGGAGCTGCGTCTCCCTGTGCAGTGCGGGGCGGCAGCACACGGAGATGACGAAGGAGGAATGCAGGTTGATGGCGAAGTGCTGCAACCGGTCGATGACGGACCTGCATTGCTCCTTGAAGCGTATGTTGGGCGCGACCATCTCGCGCAAGTCTTCCACAGCTTTGCAGTTGTCAATCATCTGCTCGTAGGTGGCCGTGGTGGCGATGTCGGGGTTAAGGCGTTTCGAGATGATCTCACACAAGTGGTACATGGTCTCGAGATAGGAGTAGTTGCCTGGCGCGTGAGATGTCGTCGGTATGGGGCAGCAGGCAAAGTTGGTCATGGGGGACCTGTCGAAGGACAGCGAGGTAAGGGTGTCGTGCCAGACACACGTCCACCAGAGCTTCCTGCGGATCATCTCTCGTGACTTGGCGTCAGGTCGTGAACCCTCGCGGTCCTCCTGGGGTATCGGTCGATGGAGGCCGAGAGATTGTGCGAGGCGGCAGGTGAGACCGAGGAGAGCCCAAGACGCCTCGGCCTTCATATCGTTGAGAAGGACAAAGCTGGTGAGGAGCAGGGCCTGGATGGAGTCGAAGGTTGGCCGCAGCAAGAAGTTGCCTAGCCTAAGAAAATGGAACGAGATCTGGATATACTTTTGAGAGTCCCGGGTGCGGATGTGGTAGGGCGAGTCGTGATACTGAGACCCGACGGCGAGGACGGCAAAGAGTATGGCGAGCCATGAGGCCGACACGGGGCGTGTTGTCTTTGTCGAGTTTCTGGCATTGCGGGCGCGGTCCTCGAGATAAGTCATGAGTTTTGACTCGAGGTCATCAATGTCAACGACAAAACCCCAGAACTGCTGCGGGGTCTCCTTGTAGGACCGGAAGAGCTTCATGACCTCGCGGTCCGAGGGGAGCTCGGAAGATATTTCCCGTGTCAGGGTGTCGAGGTGCCTCGACGACATGAGCGGGAAGGGCGCCGAGGTATCAAGGCCCAGGATGGAGCGCATATCCTGTCGGATGTCACCCCCGGAATGCATCTCTGCCGAGGATGACTGTTCCCTCAGCAGTGAGGGGATACTGTTGTAACCCAGGTAGCGAGTGGCGCTCTCGGGAGCCTCGGCCTCGTCGACGCTGGCTATGGTGCGTGGCCAGCTGGGCTGCCGTTGTTCAGGAGGTGCATTGGCCTCGGGCTGGCCATCGGGCGAGTGAGGCCTCTTCCTACTACTGCCGCCAAGTTCGCTGGTGACAGTCGATGCGGTAGCGGTTCTCGACGCGGATGAGCGATTGGGCTTGTAAGAGCACAGCTGGGGGTGATCCCTCTTTACGCAATTGTCACATGGCTGCTGATTGTCGCATTTGACCTTGCGCTGACGACAGGGCCAGCATGCGGTGCCATAGCGGACTTTGCGGTGGGAGTGGATGATGCGGCTGGCCTCCTCGGGGGTGAGGTCCTCGAGGGGCACCTCGGGCGTCGTCTGGTTGTCGACCATTTTTCCCGGGGAGAACCGGCCGGCGTTGCGTGGTTCGACCGCGCGCTGGCTTTTTCCTCAATGAGACGAGACTGGACGATAAGCAGGAAGCTGGAGGTGTGGAGCAGCAATTCCGAGGCGGTCTGGCTCTGATGGACGGACGGCCGCGGCTGAGATGCCGATGGGCTTCACGGTGTTTGCGAAAAGGGTTGACAGGTGTTGGAGATGCGAAGTCTAAAAAGATGCCGAATCGCGAATACCGAGAGGGAGAAGACAAGACGGGCAGCGAGCAAAGGCTGGAGGGGCGGTATGGCAGTGGCAGCAAAGAGGGGTCGTCAGGTCGGGACTCCGCCGGCCGGCAGGTGCTACTGCGAGTGTGCCTGCCCTGCTGTGGCATCCAGCAGGTGCCCGGGCGTGTGCCACAGCGAAGGGCTTACTGATCCCAGGTTGAGCGAGAGCGCTGGAAATACGTCGGCAATAGGCTGCGGTAGTCATCGGAAAAAAGGGCGCACAGACCACCATGTCGTCCTCAATTGAGCGTCTGCAACGGCCAGCCAGGCTGGTCCAAGTGCCCAGCCACCCACTTTTACCCGCCCCTCCTGTTTCGACTTGCGAACCGCTCGTCATTGGTACCGCAACCGCTCTCTCGCTCGAGAGTGCCCTGGGCGTCCTGGGCAAGGCGGATTCAGGGACCTGCCCTCAGCTCAGCTCATTCTACCCCTCACCCTGCATCCTACCTCCTGCGTCTTTTAAACATTGCGTGATCTCAGACCCAAGCCAGCTGCGTTGTGTCCTCCGTTCTTTGAACTCAACCCTCCATTCTCATCCCGAAGCTGCCGACAACACCTCACATTCGAGGGGTTGTTTTGCGGCACCCATCCAGAGAACAACACATGGGCCGCCGTCTCCCGTGGCAGCACCCTGAACTCCGAGTCCAACACACCATTCCTGATCCTCCAGGATTCAAAGACTCGCATCAGACAAAGAACACACCGCGCAACCCCCCTTCAACCTCGAGACAACCACCCTCATCCAACCTCGTCATGCGCTCCTCCGGACGCCCCTCCGGCCGCGGCCGCCTCATTCAGGAGATGGGCACGCCCTCCCGCAGGCGCCAGGAAGCCCCGGCATCAACGCCCAGCTCCACCATCCACCGCACCAACGGCCTCATCAGCCAGGGTGAAGTCTACTGCAACTGCGACCCCCGACTTAAAGCAGCCCATTTGACCGCCGGCAAGGACTCAAGGAACCCGGGCAGAAAGTTTTACGGCTGCATTGTCAAAAAGTGCAACCTCTTCATCTGGGAGGACCAGGCCATCGCTAGAAGCGGCGGCACTCTCGCTTCATCCTCGAGTAACAATGCCCCGGCTGAGCCCCCGACGCCCACGCCCGGCCCCGAGAAGAAAGGCAAGAAGACTGTTCAGATCGCACCACCTACCGCGACTCAGATGCCCACGCCCTCAACCAAGGCGACCAGCTCGAAGAAGACGAGGACGCAGCCGATCCAGCATTACTTCGCCAAGGCTACCAAGGCTGAGCCTCAAGATGGCAAGTCGACCGACCCATCTTCGACGTCCGAGGAGGAAGCCCAGAATGTCGACGTACCAAGCAGCAGCAGCCGTCCTTCGGGAACCTCGAGTGCTACCCTTGCCGCAAGCACCCCCTCGCTGGGTGACAAGAGGAAGCGTGCTGGAGAAGTGGACGAGTACGGCATCACGTCGGATGAGGAGAGGGATCTCGGCGAAGCCATGGAGCGCAGTACCCGCAAGTTCCAGGCCACGACTGCTGCTCCCACATTCGACGCGCCCACGCCCACCGCCCAGAGAATTACCGAACAGTCCGACATGGCCGCACCCCCCACGGCCCGCAGGCTTTTCACCGAGGAAAGGCCCCAGAGAACGCCGGCTCCAGTCCAGCCATCGCCCTCCAACCAGGTCAGCGCCACTGACGAAGTCATGGCCCTTCTTCCCAATACCCTCGACGCTTCTGTCGCCGAGGCTGTCAAACTGGCGCTGAAGCGTCATGATGAACGCCTCCGTGGTGTCATTCAGGGCCGCGAGTCCGTCCGGGCGCAGGTCAAGGCCAAGGACGACCGCATCGCCACCCTTCAGGCCCGCGTGACGGCTCTGGAGAACAAGACACAGATGCAGAGGGATCAGATAACGACCATGAAGGCTGGCCTGGCGAACCTGTACAGCCAGCATTGACAGCTGGTTCAGTTCATGTTATGATGATGATGATGATGATGATGATGATGATGATGAGGCACGAGATCAGGAAGCGTTGCGCGAGAATATACCCCCCCTTGGCATTCATTCATTTAGTCCCTTGTTGACCGGTGCTAAATTCGCACTTGCTTTACTCATACATATGATCCCTTTTTGTGATCCGAAACTCCCAAGCAACCATCCTCTGCGGCCGATCACCTGCTGTAGGTGACGGACTCCCATCCTGACGAGCTATTCGGCCTGATCGACCGGTTGTGCTGACGACTTGCCCATGTTAGTTGACTGCTGTAATAGATCGACTGGATGACAAGACGACTCACTCCGCGTACCTTCTTTAAAAGGTCGACTTGTCGTGGCTGCCGTCCTCGCTGCGGTCAGCGCCCCTCCTGATCTTGCCCCTGGTCTTGGGGCCGCGGACCGGGTCCACTTCCGAGGCCTCGTCGTCGGCGTCGGCGGCGTTGGCGGCGGCCTCCGCCCGCTCCCGCTCCCGCTCCTCCCTCGCGCGGGCCATGCGGCCGTACGCCTCCCGCCTGCCCTGCCGGGTCATGTGGTACGGCAGGGGCTCCGTACCCGGCGGCGGGTACCGGACGAACATGCTGGCGCCCTCTTGCGGGCCGTAGTAGCACGGCGGCGCAAGGGGCTCGGTGCAGGCCAGCAGCCTGGCGTTCCTGTCGCCCAGGCGGGCGGCGTACTCGGCGGCGGCCTTGAACGCCGCGTCGCGGGATCCCAGGCCGCCTTCCCCCAGCTCGAACGGGAAGATCAGGTCGCTGTTGCCGCGCGAGATGGGCGGGCGCGAGGGACCTGAGTCAGCAGGGCTGACGGGCGATGCGCCTTCCTGCCGGGCGGCGTTGTCGATGGGGGAGGCTGAGCCGAAGCTCGCCGTGTTGTTGAGGTGGCCGTGGGCCGGAGGGGAAGGAGTGGCGATGGCGCCGGGCGCCAGACGCGGCATGTAGCAGGTGGCCGGCGGGGAGCCGGGGACGATCAGCGAGGCCTTGTAGGGGTCGTTCTTGGCGGCAGCGGCTTCCTTCCTGCCAGGAATATCGATGGGCGCGGTCTTTCCGTCGTCGGACTTTTTGCCGCTATCCTCGTCCTCTTGTTCATCGACGGCGAGAATCTGGTTCACCGTCAAGTGCTCGTTACCATGGTAAACGCCAAGGTCCCTGTTCCTTCCCGGGGTGCCCAATCCTCCCTTGTGGAAGAGCAGGAAGTCGCGGATGACGGCAGGATCGCGCATGGGATGGTGAACGTAGGCGTAACCGGTCCACTTGGTAGCGACGATGAGCAGCTCCCAGCTCTCGCGAGCGCGTTCGGCGACCAGGTCGGGCGAGTAGCCGGGCTTTGCGAGGGCATCCATGGAGAGGAAGCCGGTGTAGCCCATGCCACTCACCTTCTCCTTCATTGTCATGATCATGATGGTCTTGAAGAGGGGGAGCTCGCCCTTGAGAGGGAGGTCGCGACACTTTGTGGCCCAGACCTTGCGGGCTTTGCCGGACGTGACATGCTCGTTGTGGTCGAGGGGGTTGAACTTGTGCAGGTTCTTGGCGTCTCCGATCTGGACGTAGGGAAAGTCGCTGCCTTTGAGGGTCGTGGAGAACTTTCGGAGGCTGCTCGCATACTAGGCGTCGGCGTTCTTCTGTTTTCCAGACTCCTGACTGGGGTCGGCCCATTCGGAACCCGCCATGTGGAACGTGTTGGGGAGGAACTTCAGGTTCTCTCGTTTGACCTGCTGGATGATGTCGTAGGCCTCGCTCCACTTGCTGATGTTCTGTGCGTTCCAGGCGTTCTGGAAGGTGATGACCAGCTTCTTGTTCTCGGACTCGGCGGCCATTGTGGAAAAGGCACGGAGTGCCTTGACGATGGATGAGGTCTGAGTTGGAGTGCCTTCCTGGCCGTCGGGGGGCATGGTTGGGGTGATGTTGATGACAGGGGTCTTGAGGATGACGGCGATGTCAATCCACTTCTGGAACTCTGCCTGACGGGCTCTGCGGTCATCGCCGCTGTGAACCTGGCCGAGGTGGAAGGGCTGGAGTGAGATGACCTCGACCTTGAATTTCTCGCAGAACTCTCTGATGACCTTGGCGGAAGAGCAGAGATTGGCGAGATCGGTGTGGCCAGTCGTCTTCTCGGCGTAGTGGACGAGATCTTGGAAGTGAAGCTCGATGGCGAAGAAGCCGTTCCTGGCAGCAGCCTTGATCTTTCTCTCGAGATCCCACTGGCCCAGTTCGCCGAGAGTGATGGTCGAGATGGCAGGACGGAAGTCAAAGAGCTCCGTGCCCTCTGGCTTGCGGTACAGGTTTCTGAAGCCGGTGAACATCGTCTGTAATGGGTGACTGGTTAGGACTCGCACATGTAGCGCCGTGTGAAACTTCCGCATGGACGCAGGAAAAGGAGAAAACACTTACGTCTTCGACAAGGTCGCGATGTCCGAGATAGTCGTCTTTGCTCCTGCTGTTGCGGGGGGATGAGAGTCAGCGCAATGGGACTCGAAGAGTGATGAGACGTGGATGAAGAGGATGAGAATCTGAGGAGACGGATTTTTCGGGGAAGGATCAAGAAGGGAAGGAAAAAAATTGCTCTCCGAGCAAGTTTTGGGCAGGAACTAGGCAACGATGCCAGCTATGACCGCGTGGGATGGGGGTCGACGACTCGCCGATGGAGGCAGGACGGGGGTCGCCGACTAAGCGTTGCCAGCAGAACGGGGGTCGACACCAGTGAGGGGGGGACATACGGAGGGAGCAGAGTCTGAGTCTGGCCGAGACGGACACTTCGGCGACGGGCCTTGAGGTCTTCCAGCTTCTCGCTGTCGAACTTGAGATGGGCAGCAAACTCCACGAGTTTGTCCTCCGAGATTTCACCCAAGATCCAGCGGCGTCTCGACGGATCAGGAATCACATTCTCGCCGTTGTCGATGTCATCGTTGCCGAGGTAAGCCTTGTTAGGCCGGTGGTTGGTAGTCGGGAGGTACTTCTGCGCGAGGCAGTGCTGGCGGAGACTGGACATTACGTTCGGCATCTTGACTGGTAGATCTCGATATTAATCTATAAGTCAATGGAATACCGTGAATCGATAGAAGCAGACGGGCCAAAGAGATCCCCTTTTGCGGTGGTGCAGGGTGGTGATGAAAGTTGGTGGTGCGGAGGCTTATGCGAGAAAGAGGTCTTGGTACGCGTGAAAAGGGCGTGAGAGGGGGAAAACGCGTCTATGGAGGGCTAGCTCTTAAAACGCACGTATTGGATTCCGTGGTGGGTGACGAGGCCTCAGGGCAAAAGGGGTGGGTGCCCAGTGAGGCACCCACCTCTTTTTTCACACCTGCTCGCTGCAACGGCAGGTACAGAAGGCACACGGACCTGCGGCGATGTGAAGACCACCAGCTGGCAGGTACGGGAGTCTGTCTTTCATGTGTGCAAAGCCAAATAGGTCTGCACATCGGATCGGTGGGCTCCTGTACAAGCAGAATGTGTGATGAGGACGTGAATCTGCTGCACTGCCAAGGGTTGGTCTACACAACGACACTTCTCAAGAGGTTGAACATAGACCTGGACGCATCAGGGTGTGGCTCTGAGTGCAGACCATGGGTATCATACTTGAGAATCGCCTCAACAACTGGACTACCCATTAATATTAGCAACAGTGCGGCAGCACAAGATGAATCATACTTACAGCATCCATGCACGCCATCCACCTGGAACAACCTTGAGTCTAGTACTTCAATTCTTTGCTAAAACACCAGAGCCCAAAATGCAGTAGACCCTAACATACAATTGTGCTCATCCTCGGCACCATCCCAGCCCAAGGCCGCCGTCCAACATTAGCTTGGCGGGCTGGTCTCCTCCCCATAGTCCGCGCCCCCCGTCCTTGTCCTCCACAGCACTTCTTGGTATAATAACATCTCCCTCAACGGGGTGAGGGGGGGCGGAGACACGCTGCTGTCGTTGTCGATGCAACCACTCCTCTTCATAGATATCCAGGCATATTCCCGAAACAGGTGTGCGCTTAGTAGACACGCTTGAAGGGAGGCACGGCCTTGCACTCGTTCTCGTCTAGCGTGTTGGCGATGACAC
Source organism: Plectosphaerella cucumerina (assembly GCA_020746995.1). Lineage (NCBI taxonomy): Eukaryota > Fungi > Ascomycota > Sordariomycetes > Glomerellales > Plectosphaerellaceae > Plectosphaerella > Plectosphaerella cucumerina. The sequence continues at coordinate 6,437,923 of JAGPXD010000002.1, forward strand.
CACGGTAGCTGAGGTCGACCTTGCCGTGGGGGTTCTTCTGGAATGACAGGGTGTGCTTCATCCAGTTCTCGTCGTCACGGTCGGGGTAGTCCTCGCGGGCGTGGGCACCACGGGACTCCTTGCGGGCGGCAGCAGAGTGGGCAGTCTGGGTACTGTTTTGATTTGTCAGTCACGTGCTCATGTCCTTCAGTTGGCCGTGGAGTGAAAACTTACGCGCAAGTGAGCAGGTTCCTCAGCTCAAGGGTCTCAACAAGATCCGAGTTCCAGATCATGCTGCGGTCCTTGATACCGACCTGGGGGAACTGAGCATCGATGTCCGTCATCAGGCGGACACCCTCATCCAGGGACTCCTGCGTCCTGAAAACGCTGACCTCGGTCTGCATGGCCTTCTGCATGGCCAGGCGGATCTCGGCAGTGCTCTTAGGGCCGTCCGAGTTGCGGACCTGGTCAAGGACCTCGATGTGCTCGGCACCGGCGTCGGCGGCCAGGGGCTTGTGCTTGTCGCCGGGGTTGAAGTTGTCGCGAATGGTGTGCGAGACAGCACGGCCGAAGACGACAAGATCCAGCAGCGAATTGGCGCCCAGACGGTTGGCACCGTGGACGGACACGCAAGCGGCCTCACCGCAGGCGAACAGGCCGGGGACGACCTTGTCGTTGCCGTTCTCGTCGACGGTGATGACCTCACCAGTGTACCTGGTGGGGATACCACCCATGTTGTAGTGGACGGTGGGAAGGACGGGGATGGGCTGCTTGGTGACATCGACACCGGCGAAGATACCAGCCGTCTCCGAGATACCGGGCAGACGCTCGGCGAGAATCTCGGCGGGCAGGTGGCTCAGCTGCAGGAAGATGTGGTCCTTGTCGGCACCGACACCGCGGCCGTCGCGGATCTCCATGGTCATGGACCGGGAAACGACGTCGCGCGAGGCAAGATCCTTGGCCGTAGGGGCGTAACGCTCCATGAAACGCTCACCCTCCGAGTTGAGCAGGTAACCACCCTCACCACGAGCACCCTCGGTGATCAGGCAACCGGCGCCGTAGATACCGGTAGGGTGGAACTGGACGAACTCGAGATCCTGGTTGGGCAGACCGGCACGGGCAACCATGGCCATGCCGTCACCGGTGCAGGTGTGGGCGGACGTGCAGCTGAAGTAAGCACGGCCGTATCCACCAGTGGCGAGGACGGTGTGGTTGGCGAGGAAGCGGTGCAGGGTGCCATCCTCCTGGTTATAGGCGAGGACACCGCGGCACTCGCCGTCCTGCATGATGAGGTCGAGGGCGAAGTACTCGATGAAGTAGTTCGTGTTGTGGCGGAGAGACTGGCCGTACAGGGTGTGCAGAAGAGCGTGTCCAGTCCTGTCGGCGGCGGCGCAGCAGCGGTAGGCCTGTCCACCCTTACCGAACTTCTGGGACTGACCACCGAAGGCACGCTGGTAACTGCGGACAATCTTGGTTAGTTTTCGTCTGATGTTTTGGCCGATCACATGCGGGGAAAAGCACTTACATCTTGCCATCCTCGGTACGAGAGAAGGGGCAACCGTAGTTCTCGAGCTCGATAATCGACTTGGGGGCCTCACGGGTCATGTAGTGAATGGCATCCTGATCACCGAGCCAGTCCGAGCCCTTGACCGTGTCGTACATGTGCCATCTCCAGTCGTCCTCGTGCATGTTGCCGAGGGCAGCGTTGATGCCACCCTGTGCGGCGACGGTGTGCGATCGCGTCGGGAAGAGCTTAGAGATACAGGCCGTGTTGAAGCCAGCCTCGGCAAGACCGAAAGCGGCACGCAGACCGGCACCGCCGGCGCCGACAACGAGGGCATCGTACTCGTGGTCGATAACGGTGTACTTGTTGCTGACATATGGCGAGGCCTCCTTCGCGCGAAGGGGCTGGTTGGCGAAGACGCGGGCGGCAGGTCGTGTGGACGAGAAAGTCCTGGTCTGAAGTCGGGAGGCGCGCGAAAACTGAACCTCGGAAGTCAGTCGTGTCTGTCGGTCGGGTCGGGGCGAATTTCTCAAGGGGGCACGAGGCAACTCACGCTGGGCGCGGCGGCCAGTCTCCGCATCGCCATTGAAGATGCCATGATCAATTGATGGCCTGCTCAATTGCTCAAGATCCAAGAGGTGTGTGTGGAAAGGCTGTGGGGGAAGAGGGGAGAGGGGGACATTCGAGGACAATAAGTTGCAGCACGGTCGGATTCGGAGGCAGTTCGATGATTTCTAGATGCGAAGCTAGGGTCATTCTCGGCCTCGGCCGGCTATATACCCCTGCCGCTGAAAAACGGGACATCGCTGATTGGTCCATAGTGCCGTCATACATTGGTGTCGGCCTCGCCTTCCCTCTCACTCGGGACTCATGCATGGTAAAATGGCACATTATGGTGTATCAAAGGACTGTTGCTGTGAAATATCATTCTTTATTAGAAGCCTTGCGCATCTGATGCATGGGATCAGTGCATGGGAGAATGAAGCGAACTGAATGAGAAAAGGGAAGAGAGTTCCCTCGGAAGGAGCTACTGCTCCTGCTGTCTGTCCCGTGTCCTCTCGTGTCCCCCGTGGGACGGCTCTGGCTAGGTAATCCGTGGGCCGGATTGGCCCGAATAACTGGGTCCATGCGTCTTCCCCGACAAAACCGCAAAAAGGTAGCCGAGGATCGAAGGGGGAAATACACTTTCGAACCGCCACCCCTCGCGCAAACATAAATACAACAAGCAGCTCCCTGCGGCCCCTCTTCAACCTCTCGGTCTTGACTCATCATTGCAACCAGAGCACGTTGCTCGTCCATATCAAACCGCCCGCCGCGTCGACAGCAAGCAATTCCAGCCGCCGTCGTCAATCGCCGTCATGGCAGCTCTCCGCTCTACCGCGACCCGGGCCCTCGGCTCGGCCGTCAAGCCCTCCTTCCGCCCAACCATGATCACCCGCTCTCTCGCTTCCGTCAGCGAGGCGCCTGCGAAGCCCGAGGCGAGGATGAAGACTTTCCAGGTCTACCGCTGGAACCCCGACCAGCCGACCGAGAAGCCGCGCATGCAGAGCTACACGCTCGACCTGAACAAGACCGGACCCATGGTCCTCGACGCGCTGGTCCGCATCAAGAACGAGATCGATCCTACCCTGACCTTCAGGAGGAGTTGCCGTGAGGGTATCTGTGGCAGCTGCGCCATGAACATTAACGGCCAGAACACCCTGGCCTGTCTGTGTACGTACATTTCGCATCCCGAAGCGCCCCGGCCGTTCCCGTTCGGCGAATTTGACCCGACGCCGAGTGCTAACGTCACGACACCACAGGCCGCATTCCCACCGAGACGACTGCCGACACCAAGATCTACCCCCTGCCGCACACCTACGTCGTCAAGGACCTTGTTCCTGACCTGACGCTGTTCTACAAGCAATACAAGTCGATCAAGCCCTACCTCCAGAGGGACACGCCCGCACCTGAGGTACGTTATTTCCTGGGAGCCCGCCTGTCGACGACAGCGGTCAACTAACCATTGGAACAGGGCAAGGAATACCTTCAGAGCAAGGAGGACCGCAAGAAGCTCGACGGCCTTTACGAGTGCATCCTGTGCGCCTGCTGCTCGACATCGTGCCCCTCTTACTGGTGGAACTCGGAGCAGTACCTCGGCCCCGCCATTCTGCTCCAGTCCCAGCGCTGGCTGGCCGACTCGCGTGACGAGAGGAAGGCGGAGCGCAAGATGGCTCTCGACAACTCGATGAGCCTGTACCGTTGCCACACCATTCTCAACTGCACGCGGGCATGCCCCAAGGGTCTCAACCCCGGTCTCGCAATTGCCGAGATCAAGAAGCAGCTGTCCTTCTAAGCGAAGTGGCAATGAGATGGGGTGGCCGGTCCGGGTGGGGGCATACCCGGGTTGTGCCGAATCGATGACGACGACGACGCCGTCCCTCGCTCGAAAACCAAGGGGCGAGTGGATTGGATCTACAATAGGCCTTCGCGCCCTCGGCCGGGGCGTCGTCCGACAACGCTCGAACAGATAATTGAGCAAACCGAAGACGAGCAAGAACAGCTTCGAAGAACGGAAAGGAAAGGGGGACGCTGTTGTTATTATACCTGGAGCGCTCGAAGATACGCGAGGAGGAGGTTGGGTTGCGCCGGGGTTGAAAGTGTACTGTACTGGCATGACCGGAGTTTTTGAAGACGCCTGCTACTACAAGGAATATTCCATTGATTGTTTGAATCCACGTCCCCATTCTCGGCTGCAATAGGCGCGAGCAGCCCCTTTTGTGCTTTGTCAACCAGTCAGGCCATGCGGACGTGGGCCAGACATATGGGCTGATGTCGCATGGTTGGTATTTCCATCGGCGCATCTGCACGCATTACCGGTGGCAATCAGGACACCAGGCCAAGGCGTTCCAGGCGGCCCTGCATGAGCTCGTGGTCCGAGGGGGCACCTGGCCTGATACGCCCGATGCCGCCCTGCTGTCCGGTCTTGCGCTCGCATGCGTCGTCCATAAAGTCGAGGACGTCACACATGTTAGTCAGGGCGTTGAGGGTGGCGCGCTCCGCCTTTGTCAGCAGCGAGTGCTTGTCTTCTCCCATCCCGGGGGCGCACATCTCGCCGAGGTGATGCTGGATGAGTTTTAGCGGCAGCGGGGCCCGGGCGGCGTGCCGGAGGAACGTCTCGACGGCCGACCAGGGCGTCGAGGTGTGGCCGGCGTAGAGGGCCGGGTTTGCGAGGATGCCCCGTGCGGACATGAGGCCGGCGAGTTTGGTGGTGCTGGGCCGGAAGGACGGTGGTTCTGCCGAGGTTGAGATTGTTGTTTGGGCGGCGAGGAGGGGGTCGAGTGGGAGGGAGTCGAGGGAGAAGATGTCGCCGGAGAGGAGGATGGGGAGAGTGTCTCCGTACTTCTGGACCAGGATGGCCAGAGAGTCGCCGAAGATGGGCAACGTTGAGGGCGTGGATCTAGTACGGGGGTGGATGGTGAGCCAGTCGATGTTCCTGTTCAGGGGATCGCCGATGACTGTGTCGATGAAGTCCATGGTTCTCCTGGAGGGGGTCAGTACAGGTCACCCCAAGAGGTTGCTGGTAGGATTTTACCTCAGATCCTTATGCACTCTGATCTTGACGCTCACACTCCGGCCCTTTGGACTGTCAATATCCTTCTCCATGTCAACGCCCCAGCCGTCCCGCCGCAGCTTCTGCCTGGTCTCCACGACCATGTCCCTCACGAGCTCCCGCTTGTCCATGAGCGCCGCGCCCATGGTCTCGGCGCAAGCCCATGACTGCGGGCAGCCGCAGTTGAGATCAACGCCGCTCACGAAGGGTGCCGCCAGGGACGACGCCCTCGACAGCTCCAGGGGACTATTGGAACCAAACTGCACTATCGTGGGGGACTGCTGGCCGTCGGTGGAGAGGGTGAGATCTGTCTCTGTCAGCGGGGCCGAGGATACTTTGCCAAAGAAATGGTGCACGAACCGCTGTCTCTGGCAAATTGATTCCGGTTGAACTCCTTGGCCAGGATCATGGGCGTCCAGCAGATATCAGTTCCATACTCGTAGACTGTTCTCCGGAATGCCAACTGGGAAGCATCTTGGTGAGTCACTGGTGCAGGTCCGGGAGTGGTTCGACGTACTTTGCTGTATCTGACCATGGGCGCCGACACATATAGGAACCTGTCCTGTTTCTTTGCGGCATCGAAGATCTTGAGGGGACTGTAGCAGGTCAGTAGACTGTGATAGGGGTTCAAACGGTTTCACTGACTGAGTCCTTGGGAAGAGGTCGTTTTCTGAACCGGCCGCCATGTTGAGAGACGGCCCCAACTCTACCTGACTTCAACAGACCCGGCTTTTCCCCGATATCTTGAGCGATTGTTCAGAGGCTTGATCGAGTAATTTTTGGAAGACGGGTCCTTCGTGAGGTGTAAGTGAATCTTGACAAGGATTTCCGAGTGCTTGGTGGGGGATCGAGGGGCAGCCTTCAAGATTTGCGGCCTCTCGCACTTGCTGCCAGTCGTCGGCAGGTGTCATTTTGCATGTGGGTAGGTTGCTCGAGAAGGCGGAGCATCAACAGAAACGGCTCGATTGTAATCAATTACATAGGCAGGGTTCGAAATTTATTGTCAACTGTTATTCAGGAAAAAGTCATCATTCAATCATGCCCTAAACGGATGCGGTCTACAGACTATGGCATGATCTCGGTTGCCTCGCAGGACGACAGCTCAGTAGCAAGGAGGCGGGGTGTAAGTGGGATAGGGGGCACAGTCAGGGTGACAACCACCGTATGGCACACCGCACTCATTGATATAGTCGGCGCAGATCGTGCGCTCACAGCCAGCCCCGGTGCGAGTGCTGGTCGGGACTGGGTAGGGCGAAGTGCTCGAGCCCGAAGGGCACGGAGGCGGCGTGAAGGACGGCCAAGGCTGGCAGTCGGGAAAGCATCTGGTGGAGGACATGTCAGTAGCTCGCTCGAACAACCTTAGAAGCTTTGTCGTAGGGGTTCACTTACCCGCCGTACATCACACCGCAGCTGTTGATGTAATCCGCACACACGGTCCTGGTGGAGCAGTTATCTGTGCTGGTGGGGGCCGGGGTCGAGGTTGAGCTTGTGGGACACGGGGGCTTCGTGAAGGATGGCCAGGGCTTGCAGTCGGGGAAGCAGCTGAGGGTTTGATGTTAGTACGTAAAAACTGCCTCAGGGTATAACCCATCGCGATTTCTACTTACCCTCCGTACATCATGCCACACTCATTGACATAGTCGGCGCACACGGTCCTGGTGGAGCAGTTGTCCGTGCTGGTCGGCCTGGGAGGCTTGCAACCGGGGCCGTCCGGCCGAGTGGTGGTCGGCGGCGTATAAGCAGGCGGCGGCGGATCGTATATGTCGCGCCGGTCCTGGATGCCGGCTAGGGCCGGAGCCGCCGGCACGGCGTTGGCCAGGCTGGCGCAAAGGCTGAGGAAGGAGATGAGACGGAGGGAGACCATGACGCTGATTCTGAGGATCTGTCTAGAAGAGAGAATAAAGTAGATGCAAGTTGTAATTCAGATGAGGGATGACGACAAGAGGGAACAGCAGACTACAAGTACTCGATAAAAGTACAGCACATTGAAGTCCAGCCCCGCGAACACACTACTTCGGGCTCGAGTGACCTCGGAGACGGCTGACCGCTGGTGGTCCCCCGAATCACACAAGGAAATCGTTAGCGAGAAGCACCACCATGGACACCGCTTCAACGGTGGCAGACTCTGCCGCCATCGTGGGCACTCAAGGCAGATGTCATTCACCAGTAGGCAAAAAACAGCCACCGCCGAGCGTGATTCGAGGACGACAGGGGAAGACGACGCCGCAATCTGGCATTACGGGAAAATCAAACAAGGGGGACAGGGCGGGAGGGCTCGTGTTGCGGCAGACGGTGCGCCACCGGTGCCATGGCTGCAGTCGCTCGAGGCCAAGAAAAGAACGGGCATGGGGTCGTGGCTGGTTCGGTGGCTGTCATGTGGTGTCTATGTTTGGACACTGTCACCCAGAGGAGGGGTTGAGGGCTGAGTGCCGAGGGACAACGGCGATGGCCTTGTGAAGGCGTTTTGGATACGAGCTTCTGCTGCATGCTTTGTGGGAGAGCGAACCAAGGGCGGGCGAAGGTGCGCATGCACATGTGCCTGGTGGCTTGCTTCCCCGGATCGAAAAAGCCCATCTGGGTAGTTCGCATGAGCTGGTGATTGGGAGAAGACGGGAAGACGCGGGCTCGAAAGGTCAGAAGAAGGAAGGAGTCTTTGCTGGCTGGATCAGTCATGATGACGATGATGCTGGTGAGATCGGAAGACGATGGGTGCGATACCGAGCATGAAGCCGATCTCGGATTGACATCTTTGGGAAATCTTGCGAAGTTGAAGCATGGAAGCTGGGAAGCTGGCCCATTGGGTCCCAGTCGTCAGGTCAGGTTGTGCCAGTGGCAGCGGGAGGATGGAGTCAGGGATGCCTGCCACTGGCAGTCGGGTGCTGCTGGAAATTCCAGGTCCAGTGCTGAATCGGCCGCCCGCACCCCGCATCCATTCCCGTTTTAGCGCCTCCAGCGGCAGTTGCCTGCAGCGCTCGCTCAGGGCTCGGGCACTGCCGGTGAAGATCCCCGCCGTCCGGCCCTGATCGGCGCCTCCTTCCCTGAACTTGAATGACGTTGAACCTCGAGCATCTCCAACGTCCATCCATGAAACATGGGAGGGAATGACGATCGCCGCTGGCATTGCCGCCAAGACCACATCCTCCCTCCCCGGATCGATTGACCAATGTGTCACCTACAAACCGACCACGATCCTAGAAACTCGACTCGCACCGGGCAGCACCTCCTTGGCACCCAAGGCCCAAGCGATCCATCCCATCTTACCTTCTGCCCGTCACCATCAACTCTACCAACATGTATCTCCTCGCCTAGGGCCTCTCAGCCCAGCCCCAATCTCCGGATGCTTGCTTGGACATGCCGTCAACCGTCCGATCTGACCCTCGTACTCCACCAGATGATGTGTGACGAGAATGAGAGAGAGAGAGGCGCCCGCGGCCCTTTGTCACCCTGCCAGCCGGGTATCACGTCCATCTTCGCGCCGGACAAGATGATTGTCGGCTCCCCCTTTGACGTCGGACAACCCATCACCGACTCCCGCGGCGAGAGCTCACGAGACAAAGCCGCGGGAGTCTTCGGCCCTTTTGGGATGCTCGAGGCCACGCACCGGGCGCCGCGGAGGAGATCACTGGCACCCCCTCTCGGTGCCTTCGGATGATATCGCACCCAAGCTCCTTAGCGTTCACCGGGGCAGGCAGAAAAAGGGCGATCGACGAGAACAAACCTCACATCCTCATCCCAACCAGACTCATAATGCGCACATGGCCCCCGGCGCCCCCCTTCATTCCTGCGGGGGGTCCCTGTCCCGCTTACAGCGCCGTTGCGCAGAGAGGGAGAGACAAGCAAGGCCCGTTGTTCGAGTACCAGCGAGGGCAGGCTCGGATCAGCGGGATCGCCAGAACGTTACATAAATAACCTGCCGCTGCCGTTCGGTTCCCGATGTTTTCTCTCTGCTGTAGACAAACAGACCACACATTTTCAGACACACTACTAACACAGCTCTTCCTGCTTCTCCTCGAGGCTATCATCCACTACTACCACTCACATCCACTCATCACGATGAAGTGGTTCACTGGCGTCGCTTTCGCCCTGGTGGCCTCCCCTGCCGCGGCCATGCCTATCCCCCAGGACGAGCCTCAGTCGTACGACACTAGACAGGACCAGCGGACCCTCTACAAGCTCCGTGTGCAAGCGTTAGTACCATCCCTCCCTCCCAACATCGAAATTTTTGCTGACATGACATAGTGAGAACTACCCCCAGATCCACGACAAGTACCTCTCCATCTCCAACGAGCAGGTCGGCATCTACCCCTCCCAGGAAGCCCTCGCAGCCTACGCCACCCCTCGAGAGGACTCGGACTATGTCTCCCTACACACCGTCCCCATCGGCATCGTCGACCACGCCCTCGTTCTTACCGGCGAGAACGGTCTCTACGACCTCAAAGACACCATGCCCCAGCTCACCGACCCGAACCCCAACTCCACCTACTCCTGGCGCGAGTTTGTCCTCGAGGAGGACTCTGACACTCTCCTCTGGAGGGCGGCCGCCGAGGGCAAGTGGGTTGTCTTCCCTGGTACGGAGCAGGGCAGCTTCAGTGTCAAGTGGAACGATGGTATGTACCCCTTTCCCAAGTCCATGTGGCTCAAGAACACTGCTAACATCACCACAGGCACCGGCTTCACGACTCAGGACTACCTGCCCATCGAGGTCGCTTTCGAGGTGGTCGAGAAGCCTTGAACAAAGGCATGGTCAGACCTGAGATACCCATTGTGAAGAAGAGCGAGCGTTTGCGCAAATCTACAAACTTAATACTCAATCCTAATTTTCGTTGGCACAAGTCCACAGCAATCTCGAGCGCGAGTGCAATGTTGATGAAATTGAATTCCAATGGTATACTGCTTAGCAACTGTGCTTTCGGTGCAAATGGACACGTACTGAAGAGTAGCAGCCGTCCCTAGTGATGGTCTCTGTTCCTATTCAACCCATCCGAGTTCGTGTCAAGATCCTCCTTTCCTCCTTTCCGTCCCTGGCCTGGGCCTCCTGAACGCCATGCTCACACAATTGTTCGACGAGCGAGCCGATTGGTGTCGACGCCGCTCGCCGAAAAATAGTCCTGCCCAGAAGTACAACATGATAGTACAACGCCGCGCGAAGAGCGGAAGATCATCAACCGGCGCACTGCCGGTCGTGAGCCCCATGCAATGACGGGAGCGAAGTGGCGTAGCGTCGTGAAAAATAAGATACATGCTCAAGGGAGGCTCACTCCTCAAGAACCTCTCCCTCGTCCTCGTCTGACAGACGGGTGCGTTTGCTGGCCCGTCCCTCCGAGTCCGAGTCAATCTCCTTACGTTTCGCTGGTGACGCCACCCCGTTGCCGTTCTTACTGGCTGGGGCAGTCGAGCCCTCTCTGAACGACACATCGTCGCGACCGTTGACCCTGTCGACGTCGCGGGGCGTGCCGGCGCTGGACGACATGGCGTCTCCGTGGGAGAGCGGATCCCTGGGCCGCCGCGTGCTCTCAATGTCAAAGGCGGGTGACTGCAGCGACGGATTCTGCTTCCTCAGCGGGTTCTCCTTATAGAACTGGAGGACCGTTTCGATGGCCCCCGAGCACCGGGCTTCGTCCCCTCTGAGGACCTTCCACCACGGCTCGCCGTTGATGTCGTCGATTGGCTGCTTGGTGTGCACGCTCGCGAAGAAGATTGCGCTGATAGCAACGTCCCGGGCCTCGAGCGTCAGGGGGATCATCGTCAGACATGCGTCGTTGCAGAACGCCCATGCCGACTGTCGCAGCTGCTTGTTGCGGACGATGTCGAGGTGCTCCAACAGCTCGAAGAGGATGTGGTATGGGTTGGCGACCATGAGATCGAACGTCAGGAACTCGAGCATGATCTCCTCGTACGCCAGGATGTTGTCTCTCCACCTCCAGTACTCCTTGCTCTGCTCGTCGATAATGAGCTGCGCATTCTTCTGTGCCACCTTGGCCACTGTGATGATGATTTCTTTGGTTTTTCGACAATTCTCTTCGGTCTTGTTCGCCAGGAACAGTGCCGTTGCCGCGATATTCTGCGTCGCATATTGTCAGAACGGTGGACTTTGCGCCGCGAGAGCGTCGGTTTACTCACATAGTGGTGGATCCCGCCCTTCTCTTCCACCATGCTGTAGCGCATGAAGAATCGGTGGAAGAAAACTCCTGCCACCCACATGGTGATTTGAGGAAGGTCCAGCATGATGCCTGCTTGGTATATGAAATTGATGCCCTTGGCGCGTCGCAGGCGATCCTCTGCAGCCGACAAGCCGTCAATGATGCTCGGCGTGCTCATCGTCTCGTCGGCATCGAACAGCCACTGACTCTTGCTGGTGGCATGTGGTGTACGAGCCCCGGGCCGTGGCGAAGGCTGTGCGGTGGGCGCATCGCGGCGCGATTGTGGCCGAGGCGGTGACGTCCTGGAGGAGTGTGTTGGAGGGGAGGGCGCGGCAGGAGGAACTTCGCGCTGTTTGATGGGCGATCTTGACGAACGGGGCGGTCGCGGGACGACCGGGGGCTGGTAGCCCTCCCGCGGCAGCCTCAAGCGGTCGACGTTGGCCATTTGAGAGGAGCGCCTAGGTGGGTGGGATTGAGGATGAAGTTGACGTTGTTGAGATAAAGCAAGCAAGCAGCCCGGTAAAGGAAAGAAGAGTCGAAGCAAGTCGCCCTATCTAATCAACACGGCGGGAACCGGCATCACGTGACCTGGCCACCTGTGACGTGCCACCTCAGGTCGGGAGCCACAATACCCTGGTCAATAGTGTAGCTTGCTTTCGGTCACGATCCTCTTGTTGGTCAAGTTTCTGTTCCGATCCTTTCTATTGGGTATCAATCCGTATTGTGTCGTTCATGCCCCTGTGACTGCTCGCTCCCAGCATTCTCGACAGGTGGTGTGCTGCACTAGATGCCCTCCATGTCATTGCGACCCCAGAGCTTCACCGTCCGATCATGTCCGCCGCTGACGATCCACTTGCCGTCCCGTGAGACATCAACGGTCGCCACAGGCCCGGTATGGCCGCTGAGTGTCTGGACCAGAGACCAGTCATCCGCGGAGAAGATCTTGACCTTGGTATCGAAGCCACTCGAGACGAGGAAGGTGCCGGCCTTCTTCGGCAGCTGTGCGCCCTTCTCGTCCACGCCGGGAGGTGTCCCGTCCACCGGGCCATCCGTTCCCTTGAACCATCTCAGGTCGGAAACGGCGCTGGTGTGGGCTCCCAGACCTCCTGCGCTCTGGACTTTGCGGACATCCCAGCATTTGATCCAGCCATCGGCTGAGCCAGAGAGCACTCTGTGGCCGTCTGGGCCCCAGTCCAGCGCATGGATGGGCTTGACGTGCTCGTCCAGAATCATGACCGTCCTGCCAGTCCTCAGATCCCAGATGCGCCCGACGCTGTCGAGACCGGCGCTAGCGAGAAGGGACCCATCCGAGTTGAAGCTGACGGCATACACTCCCCGCGAATGGCCCTCCTGCAGTAGAATCTCTGATGTCGTCTCCACATCCCAAAGTCGCCATGTCGTATCATCCGAGGCAGAAGCAATATACTTGCCCGAAGGATGGAACTCGACGCGGCATACACGGGCGCTGTGGCCCTGCAGCGAGGCGAAAGGGGTGTCCTTGGTCAGAGACCAAAGATGGATGGCGCCCTCTGCGCCGCCAGAGGCGAGGTTGACAGAGTCTGGAGAAACGTTGCCTTCTGACAGGGTGGCGCCCGGCATCCAGGAGAGACCACTGATCTTGTTGGTGTGTCCCCTCAGGGTGATCTTCTCGTTCATGCTCGGGATGTCCATAATCTTGACGGCACCGCCCCAATTGCCCACGGCGACAACCTCGTTGTTGGGCGATATCCGCGCCATGCTCACATGGCGGTCACCGACCGTCTGACTTCCCTGCAGCTCGAAGCCCGAAAGCTTTTCCTTGATCTCTTTCCGGAACTTGATGTGTGTCCGCAGGGGTATCGTCGACTCGGCCTTTTGAAACTCCACCCTGCGCTTGGCGCGCGGGAGCGAGTACTTTGCAATGTCGATGCGGGCATTCAGGAGCTCCTGTCCGCCTCGGGAATAGAACTCCTCTTCCTGCTCTTCCTCCTCCTCGCCTGCCTGGGAGGCATCCTCCATGTCGACGTCGCCATTCTCGAGGCCTGCGAGTTCTTTCTGAATAGTGAGCAGCTGTCTTAGCCGATCTCTCCGTTCCGAGGGGCCTTCTCCGAAAAGTGTGACGGGCTCGCCCAGCTTTCTGAGTTCGGCGCGAACTCGTCCGTCGTCCGTTGGCACGGCGATGCTGGCGGCCAGTCGTTTGCGTTCGAATTGCGCGAGGACGGCGGAAGCTTTTTCGGGTGCAGCTCCGGAGCCGGCAGAGGGAATCTCGTAGTCGTGATCCACGGGGATGTCCTCCAATGCGATGCCACGGTCCTCCTCCATCGCCTCCTCCACGTAGGCCTGTCGCGAAGGGTGCATCATGTCGGGCAACTGGGGGGCGCCTGTGCCCAAGACGCGGGTATATGTGAGGGTCGAAGCTCGGGGGGGATGTGAAATCAGAAGCTCAGATTCGTCGCTCGGTCGAAGTTCGCAGGTGTAGTAGTTAGGCCGTATTGTTGCTGTACATGGCCAATGATGGCTACATGGAGCCTGGAAATTTCAAGAGCGCGACCACCTAGGCGTAGTCCCGTAAAGGTCACGTGAATCTCACAGCATCGGTGCAAGCTCACGACGGCGCGCCCCGCCAAAGCTTCAGCCACATGCATCTGACAGAGTGTGTGGCACAAATCTCCAGCTGAGGCTGCACAGATTCAGCCGCTTCACAAATGCGGACCACCTGGAGTGACAGGGGCACTCCGCTAAAAGTCGCGACCTCTCCACACTTTACGTTAAATCTTGCCTGGGGGAGTACCGTAAACTGGGTTCACCTCAAGAAAGTCGCGCAAAGAATCGAGAGGTCATGCTTCGTCAGGGCGTACAATAGTACGGTTTGAGGCCGGACATCCGGATGAACGGCCGGGATTCATGTCACTGTCATCTAGATTGGGCCAGCGGGCATGTCACCGGAGCCCAGATCGTGTCTCCTGTCTCACTTTTTACAGGCTGAACAAGTTTGCGCTCACTGGGAAGGTGGTGTTAACAATCCGCGGTGCATGGATGCGGCTTAATGCGGGTCACCCCGTACCTGCCTGATTGGATCGCCCAGCCCGCTCCCGCATTTTTTACACGGCAGGCCCCAGCGACTTTTTAGGCTTGCCCGCCCGGAAAGACAGGGCCAGGCGCGACTTGGCTCCGCCTGCCCAATGAGGGGGCGGAAGCTGACACTTTTTTTCTGCCTCGCGCCGCCCGAGTCCAACCACTGACCGCGGACGGGCCATGTGAATTTGCTCCCAATCGACGCCCTCCCTTTCCTTGTTTCAGCGCCCTCTGGCCTCTTCCTCCTTCTTCCTTCCTCTCTCTCCTCAGCACCATTTTGGTGAAATTCTTCCTACCCAAAACGAAATCCCCCGAGACCTCGACGAACCCCAAATGCATCATTGCCCAGATTCCCACAACATTTCCACCGCTTTCTTCAGGCAACAGATGCGCTGCCCGAGCCACCTGAAAGTCCAGCGACATTTCGACTTCGATCCCCGCGCAGATCCGGAGCGCCGACGCGGTTCGCTCCCAGTGTAGACGGCTCTCTGCGCGAGCGACCGCGGCCAGCACGGCGCGGCACGCATTCCAACCACCACAACCCTAAACCCACCTAGACACCACCATCTCTACCGACCATGATAGCCAAGGCGTCGCCCGCGCTCAATACTGTGCGCGGCTTTCAACCCACGCCCGCGACGTCAGACAACGAAGACTCGGACTACGGCTACAAGACGCCGCCCGTCTCGGCGCGCAAGGTCGCTCACCCCCAGTTTGACGATGTCGTCAGCGCGAACTGCAGCCCTACCATGCGCGCCTCCAACTCGCCTGCCGTTTCAGGCATCGCGAAGCTGCGCATGCAGATGGAGCCGCTCAGTCTCGATGTGCCCTTCCGCACCAGCAGCATGAGCATGGCACAGAAATTGGGCGGCCACCATGGGCTTGGCATCAGACCTGCCAAAACTCCGCGATCGGGTACCCAGAGCGTTGCCATGAGCCGCTCCACGAGCCAGGAGGGCGCCCCTAGTGAGGCTGGCAGCGAGAGGAGTGAGCGCTCCGAGGCCGGATCCACCAGCTACGAGATCGACCTGGTCCACGACTATGTGGACGAGAGTGTCCGTGAGCGGACCGGCATCTTCCCCGTCGAAGGCGCCAGCGCGCCGCAGCGTAAGATGACCTCGGTGGACTTCGAGCCGCTTCGCTGCCTCGGCAAGGGCACCTACGGCACGGTGCTCCTGGTCAAGCAGCGCGCCACGGGACGCCTGTACGCGCAGAAGCAGTTCAAGAAGGCCTCGCTCACTGTTCACCGCAAGCTCATCGAGCAGACAAAGACGGAGCGGCAGATCCTCGAGTCGGTCAACCGTCATCCCTTTGTTGTCAAGCTCTACTACGCCTTTCAGGACCTCGAGAAGCTGTACCTGATTCTCGAGTACGGCCAGGGCGGCGAGCTTTTCCACCACCTCAATACGGAGAAGATGTTCGCCGAGCCGGTGGCGGCTTTCTACATGGCCGAGATGCTTCTGGCTCTCTCGCACCTCCATAGCACTCTGGGTGTCGTGTACCGAGACCTCAAGCCCGAGAACTGCCTGCTCGACGCCGAGGGCCACCTCCTGCTCACCGACTTTGGCCTCTCCAAGGTCGCCATCGACGCGGACGACCACTGTAACTCGATGCTCGGCACCGTCGAGTACATGGCGCCGGAGGTGATCCAGGGGCAGAAGTACGGGAAGGCCGTCGACTGGTGGTCGTACGGCGCGCTCGGGTTCGACCTCATGACGGGCAACCCCCCGTTCCGCGGACCTAATAACGCCAAAATCCAGGAGAAGATTGTCAAGCAGAAGTTGATCATGCCCTACTTCCTCAGCCCCGACGCCAAGGATCTTCTAACCCGGCTGCTCCGCAAGGACCCGGCGAAGCGACTGGGTGCCAACCCCAAAGACCTGTTGATCATGAAGAAGCACCGCTTCTTCAAGAGGATCGACTGGGACAAGCTGGCGGCGCGCGAGGTTGAGCCTCCCATTCAACCCCTCATCACCGATCCGGAGCTGGCCGAAAACTTCGACGATGAGTTCACCGAGCTGTCCCTAAGCCCGGTCACGACCAGGGACCCGTGGCTGTCGGCTGCGGACGACAAGGAGAATCCGTTTGGAGGGTTCAGCTATGTCGCCTCGAGCAGCCTGCTCGAGAGTCATGCGTTTAGAATTGCGGCCTAGTCGACGATACCCTTTTCAATTGCGCTCTTTCCTTTTGCGATGGACGGCATCTGGCGTTTTGGACGGGCAAAATCAGACATCTTGCATTGATTAGTATAGAGATCGAGATACACGCATCGGACTCTTGGTATCTTGACGGGTCATTCGATACGCCTGACATACCTAGGGTATGGTTTGAGCAAGCGGTATCTGCAGCGGGAGTCAGACTTGAAATTCGCGTCCATTAGATAGATAGTCTCCTTTTGTCGAACCTCGGTCACTATGGGGGCTTGGGGAGTCCAACCTCCGGTTAATCCACATCACAGCGATATCACCGTATCAGTCGCAGAAGAGCTTTCCGTCTGAACATTGGATGAAAGCGATGGCCAGGCTCGACGCCAATCTTTTTAAGCGCGAGGATCCCCTGGCCAGCGTGACGTGGCCCGCGAGGCGAAGGGCGGTCCGTCGTTGGAACGGCGCCGGCGCCCTACCGGGGCGCGGAGGAACTTGAATCGGTCGGGACGGGGCAATGGTTACCCCAGACGTGCTGGGCCGTCGCGCATGTGTGGCAGTGTTTTTGAGAAGACGGTGGAGTAAATCGGCAAGCAACCGAGCTGGCAGGACGGGGCTTGGCGCGACGTTCCGTGTTCGTGACGGAGCGGTTTATCAAGCATTCGTAATCAGGGCCGAAGGGGGGAGATGACGGGCAGTGCTTTGTTGGCGAAGATGGGCATTGCATGGTGCTTGACTCGTACGTGAGATGAGACCAGAGACGGCAAACGCGGGACCAGAGGACGTCAGGGGAGGGACCTGTCCGCTGGGTTTACGACCGAGTCTGGATTTGTCGAGGAGCTCGGGATTGCTTACGACGACGGAGAGTGCACTGGAGGGAGATCGCCGGCATTTGTCTAAAGGACCTGAGGTTTCTGTGCCATTGGGGGAATTGCACAGCCCGGAGGATGACGACTCGGGCGTGACGGGCTCAAGTTTGGGAGAGTGGTGACGGCGCGACATGTCTTGGCATTCTCGTGGTTTTATTAGTGTTTTCGGCCACGACATGCCTGATCTTGGGGGATAGGGAGTGGGAGGGCAGCGTTTTTTGAGTTTTCTTTTGTTAGTTCGAGATCGAGGCCCGGGAGGTGTTGCGCGTCCCTCCTTGTGGCCGTAAGGGGATCGCGCGATGGAGCGATGGGACGGAGGGTCGGACGATGCACAACGGACGAAGAACCACGGATGAAGCACAGCGGACGACGCGTCCTTTCTCCTCTTCTGCGCCTCTTGTCCATCATTGATATCGGTAAGGCGTCAGAGTTGAGGAGGGTCGGGCACGTGGAGACGGGGGGAGCCGAGATATGTCCCACGGCTTGATGGTCTCCCCGCGCTGCCGTGGGCTGCCGGGGGGGTGGATACACTGTAGACGAGGACCTGGACCCTGGGATGTCCTCCCGAGCTGCAGCTGGCCTTGTGGCTTGTTGTTCTCGTCGCTGTTGCGCATGCAGACGGTGTTCCGGGCGGCGGGGCAGTTACGAGGCAGGCATGCAGGAGACATTGAAACTCGCGACAGGACGTGCAGCCCGCAACGCATTCCGGACGGAGGGCATCATTGGGGACCCAAAGTCAAAAAGATGACCACCGCCTCTTTGCTCTGAATATCTGAGCCGCGCGGCCGTGGATGACGGCGTCGTTTCATGCATGCAGCACAGCGCAGGTGGCCGGCCGGCTCCCCTGCCATGGACTGGGCATTTCATCTTCGCAGTAGTGCGACCGGACACAGCCGTGATGATGATGAAGCTGATGAAGAAAGCATATTACGACTGCCAAGGCTCTGAAGACGAGGGAAGGCTGTGTTCGGCCGGCAGTGGGAGGAGAGGGGAAGGGAGAGGTTTCGTTCGCCTTGTCCTCCCATCGATGTCGATGTCGCCAAGGTCGCACCCATGACGCCAGGTGGAACTGGGTCGGCACTTGGGGGAGATAAGTAGCAGATGGCTGTATTTTTGAGGTCAGGTAGGGATATGCGTCTTGGCGCGGGCGGAATGTGCACTGGAGCTGAGCTGCGTTTGGATTCGCGGCCCAGGCTGTGTTTTGTCGGGCCTTGTTTGTTGTTTTGTGTCGTCCATGGTTGACGGGAGGCTAGGAGATGGAGTATCATCAAGTGACAGCTCCCATCAGGCTGAGGTTTTCGGCAAGTAGCTGCCGAAAGATTCAATGCTCGGGCCGTTCTTCAAGTTGATGCTCGACAGACGGGGAGTGAATAAAGCCGGTGCCTGGAGGCTGGAGCTACAGTGGACCTGCCCTGTGGCCCAGCCCAGCCCAGGAGCCTGGGCCCCCGGGGGAGGGGCGGGTCACGGTGGTGTCAGTGGTCAAACTGCCCGGAGCCCGACGGTGTCCACTGCAAATTGATGTGAGCTGCACAGCAGCGGGGGCGGGGTTGACTCGCAACCGCAGCGTCAGCAACCCAATGACAGGCGTCGCAATGCCAATCGGGCGCTGTCCCGTTCAGGGGTCCGCCCCGGGGGCGCAGCTGCAGTTGCCAGACCCGACCCGGTAGTGATGGAATCTGCGTCTTGGACGTTCGAGTCGTCGTGTGTCTTGGCGGCAATCTGCAGAGCAATGTCTCATTCTCAACCCGCTCCCCTGCAACAATCCGTCCGTCTTGACGATCCCTGCCCAGTTTTCCACATCCTCGTACTGACACACTTGCAGAGCCGGGACGTTTATTCTGTCCGTTCGTTGACACCGTTGATAGCTCTACCCTGTTGGCGTCGGCAAGCACTGCAGTTCCTCAGTCTTCATGTTGGTGATCTAGTACTTTGATGGTGATCCGGAGGTCATCATGAAGCCCGAGAGGACGAGTCCGGTCGTAGTCGTACTCGTCATCCATCCCATGTCCGCGCGGTGCCCAGCCGGGCGGCGCCCTTAGCAGCTGCAGCTGGCCTCCAGAGCTTGACCTACTAGGCCTATCTGCCGACGCCGGGCATACGATCAACCGTGTGCTTCACCGTTTGCGCCCGTTTTCGTTCCCGTGTCCGGACCCCCATGGCATGGTGTACCAAGGCCAACTCACGCCCACCCTCCTGCCGACCCCCTCATCCTTGTCCGAGTTTATTCTCTCCTGGCAGGCCGGCACCCGGACTCTGCCACATCCCACGCCCCCCTGCTCGGGTCCAACGACTCAGTATCATCCCGTACCTGGGGAAAACACATCTTAAAAGGTCCATGATGCCGCCACCACCCCCTCGGCCAGAAACCTCACCGACCTCATCCACGACACTCCTCGACGACACCTTATACCACCAGCTCATCCCTCCCAAGGCCCTGTCTCTTCTCTTCGCCCATTGACACCCACAGACCACATCTCCTTGCCATTGAGCTATCCATTGCTGTTCATCAATAAAAGGCACCCTTACACACCACCGCGCCCACTTACACGAGCCACCTCCTTTGTTCACCATCCCTTGAACAAAACCACCCCGAGAGCCCCTGAGTTCTCGGCAGACGTTCCTGCATTTGTACACACACACACACATACACACCAACTCAGAGCAATCACTATGAGGACATTTACAACAGCCGCCCTGCTGACGGCGCTGTGTAAGCCCCCATAGCCAAGACACTACCACCACAGCCCCTACTGACCTACTCTCCCTCCCCACAGACTCAACGACAACCTCTGCAGAGCCAGTATCTCACTGCCCCAACGGCAACAATGACGTCTGCTTCCAGATCGCCATCCCAGAATCCTCGGCCAGCTCCGGCTCCGGCAACATCTACTTCCAGATCACCGCCCCCGACAGCTACTCCTGGGTCGCCCTGGCCACCGGCAGGGGTATGTCTGATTCCAACATGTTCATGATGTATGCCGATGGCTCCGGTAACGTGACGATTAGCCCGCGTCAGGCCTCGGGCAACGTCATGCCCACCGTCGCCGACAGCGGCGCCGACCTCGAGCTCCTCGAGGGCTCTGGCGTCAGCAACGGCGTTATGACCGCCAACGTGCGCTGTTCAAACTGCGAATCCTGGAAGTCGAGCACCCTCGATCTCGCCGGCACGAGCACGAACTGGATCGCCGCCTGGAGGGAGGGCAGCGCCATCAACTCGGCCAGCGTCGACGCCAGAGTCTCCCAGCACAGTGAGACGGACAGCTTCACCGTCGACCTGACCCAGGCCACGGTAACCAGCGATGGCAACCCCTTCTCGGGCGAGAATGCCTCGACTGGCGGCGACAGCAGCAGCGGCGACAGCAACACTGGAAGTGGAAGCGGAAGCGGCAGCAGTGGCGGCGGTGCCGTCTCTCAGTCCGAGAGCACCCTCGCCCCAGGATCCGTCCTCCTGGCCCACGGCGTCGGCATGACCATCGCCTTTGTCGTGCTCTACCCCCTCGGCGCCATCTTGATGCCACTGCTCGGTAAGTGGCTCGTCCACGCTGTATGGCAGATCGTTGCCCTCCTCCTCATGTGGGCCGCTTTCGGCCTCGGCGTCGTTTACGCCCGGGATCACGGATATGTGAGTTGGATCTCCTATTACATTCGCTTGGACTACCACTGACAACCTCTTCCCGCAGCTTTTTAAGCAGTCCCACACCATTCTCGGCACCGTCGTCGTCGCCCTCATCACCATCCAGCCCCTGACCGGCCTCGTGCACCACAACCACTACAAGAAGCACGGCGGCCGCAACGCAGTGAGCCACTCGCACATCTGGTTCGGCCGTATCGTGCTGGCCCTGGGCATCATCAACGGCGGTCTCGGCATGCAACTCGCTAGCTCTTCCAACGCTTGGGTCATCGCGTACTCGGTCATCGCGGCCCTCATGACGGTGCTCTACATCGGCGCCATCGTGTTCAAGAGGATGCGCAGCCCGAGGGCGGAGCGCGTTCTCTCGGGGAGCGAGTCGCCGCGAGAGATTCGTGAGACGCGGGAGCTCAAGTGAGGGGTGTCAGACGGTGTTCTTCCGTTTCCTTTGTCTCATGCCTGTTTTTCTGGGGCCAAACACGCCCCCCCATGTGTCCAGGGGTTTCCGGCACACCGTTTTTGTTCAACAGATAGATGCGAAAGACCATATGGCATCTTGCCTGCCCAATGTCCTCCGGCATGTGCCACTGAAACCAATGTTCCAGCCTGATGATGTCAGAGGGGTCCATGACTCAACCCCGTGTGCTCATGCAACCAAGACACGACCGGGGACGGATGATTGGTGTTGACGTGCGTGGCAGGCCGCAAACATCAGATGGCATACAATGGACGATGCGACACATGCTTCGGGATGTTCCGAGGCGACGCCAATCATCCTACTCGGAGACATTACCGACCACGGGGCATAATCAAGGAACTGTCTTGGCTCGCCATGGTGGTCTGGATCCAACATAGTACACTTTCATTATGCTACCAGATGCAGGTCTTTGGAGGTGATGCCTCGACCAGAGATATATCTCGTCAATGACGTTACCATGTGATTCGATGGAGCTGTAGTGGAACGGAATGCTTGATGCCTGCCCTATCGAGCTCAATGTCCCATCAATAATTATGGAAGCGACAAGATGGACGGCGACTCGCCTAAAGGCATTGCTTGACTTTAGTTGGCCTTCACGGCAACTTACTAGTAGGCGACTCATCGCTCTCTCTACCCATTTGCATGCTTTTCCGACCTCTCAACGCTCATCTGCATCTTCCAAGCCCAGATAACGGGCTACCACCGCCAGCAACACAGCATGAATCTATACGATCCGCAGCCCCCGATGCTGCTCCCCGCCGAGTGGGACTTGACTTCTTAGTTCTTCGCAGGGCAGCATCGCAAGATGATGGACGTACATGGCCGCGAACCCGGCGCTTAAAAGCACACTGACCGATGTAGTTATGGGGGAGTTTCAACGAATGACTTACAATATGGTCCTCGAAGACAAAGCCCTGGAAGGTGCCGACCCGGCCGCGGCCTGGCTGATCTACCATGAGCGTGACCCCGAGCTCGAAACGTCCTCACGCGTCAGTTTCTTCATCTCTTTCGATAAAGAGTCGATTGGGCGGCTTGCTCGGGCGCCAACAGATGAAGAACTGACTGCTATGACGCGGGACGAAAAGACACTGGCGTGGGACACGTGGGTCAAGAATATCGCTACAACAGGTCATGTCGACACGAATAACAAGTCGGATGACCCCGTGGAGACAGGGTTCTCAGAGCTACTGCGGCACATCGGCGACTACGCCTTGCTCTCTGGTTCGACGCGATTGAAAAGACGGCGAAGGTGTATCTGGAGGAGGCAGGCTGCGATAGGCGGAACCTCGAGCGCAGCACTGGATTCGAAGACAGCTGGGCGTTTTGCCGAGACGGCCACCTCCAATTCCATGGAAAGAACGAGCGATTAGAAGAATTATACGGGCTGGTGAAGCGTCTTGAGTTTATCTGAGCATTGCGAGTGCTCCAAGCCCGCCTCATCATTCTAGGTTGTGCATAGGTCCTCCAGCAGTTCTTGGTTCCTGGCGACGGATTCTCTGAGGTCTCTAATAGTCGGGATCGACTGCCAGCAACATTTGAACAGAACTATATGTGTTCCTGAAACGACCTGCGTGTGATGTTCCAAATTGAGGAGGTCACGCAGGGGGCGGAGTCCAGGTTCTCAACTCTTTGATAGACAGCGTAGTCGACGGAGACCTGAATCTCGCTTTGGAGAGTACTATATCTTCACCGCCTCGTGTAGTGACCGCGTGATTCGGAGCTTTCATAAACGAGTAGCACAATCCTTTGGAAGACGTTGATTATGCCGGTGACGTCGGGTGAGACGCCGGGTTTTCACGACGGGACAAGCCTGGCCCCAGATCACGGACAACGGGAGCAATTTTGAAGACGACTTCACCCCGGGCCCCATCGTACGCGTGGCTGACATTGAGTTAATCGGCATCGCGCAGACTCAGGACAAGCCATTCACTTCTTAGGATCAACAGCTGGCGCGCTCGTCCTGCAGTGAAAAACTCAGGAGGCGACTTGGGGTTCTGCGAGCCTTTGGGATACACACATTCGCAGTGGAGGCGCATCGAGCTCGTCTCTCCAACTGCAAACATCGAGAATATAATATATGGCAATGGGTATCAGACCACGATCGAGAGACGGCTGAAAGAACTCAAACCGACGCCTACGATGGTCGTTGCATGCAGGCGCTGCCAGTGAGCTGTACCGATAAGTTGGTGCTGGGCCGTGCATGCCGTACCGGTCCTCACTATACTTGGGAGACGTATGGCGACGAGGGCGAAGAGGATGACTATGAGATAGCTGTGAATTTTTCGAAAGTAGGGCGGGGGCAGTCTGGGTTAGTGGATGAAAACTCGAGATCTACATTGTGATAACGGGAGCCAATGGCATCCCGTCGGGGAGGGGCCTCGAAGTCTGTGAGTCGATTAGCATATCCTCAATGGACTCCTTGCAAGACCTCGATATCAACGAATTTATTGTTCGTAGTGACTTTGATGGCGATGAGGGAGGTCTCGGGGGAAGTTGTCCTCGGTGAAGCAGGAACCCCACAGCTCGGCGATCTCTGACCGAAAACAACGCTTACATAACCCGACCTCGCCCGAGTCGAGCCTGCAGAATCCGACCTGCCCCCAACTTGGCTTCTTTCCCGCCTGAAATCCGAGGCCGCAAAAAAAGCACACACCCACCCGCCTTCCCGCCAGTCAACGATTAACCGACCGCCCGGCGTTGCTCCAGCTTTTTATCGTAAACCTCTCAACGACGACCGAATCGCCGACCCTACCGTGCATCTCCCTCCTCCCCCAACCGAGCACGCCACGCCCCTCCATCAAGATGCTGTTCAGAGCCACCGTATGTCGATTCTACCGCCCCCGATGGCGCGCTCGATTGAGCCGTCTCACGACCTCCGGAAGCCGAAAGAAGGAGCAGGACGAGGGTGTCGGCGGCAGTGACCTGATCCTGCCTGGCCCTCGTCTCCCCCCTCGGCTTCCGAATACACGACCAGAATTGCTAATATGATCTCTTCTCTCTCGCAGCGTGCCGTCTCGGCCGTCAGCCGCGTGGCTATCCGGGCAAACGCCGTCCAGACGAGGAGCTTCATTGCCCCTACGGTGTCGCGACGAGGTGGGTGACAGCGGACCCTCTCCCCCGTGTTTTCTTCCCCCAGTTATGCCCACGACCACAACCAATTCCCACCGATACATCACCGACCTCAATTGGCACAAATGCATCAACATCGAGCGACAATTCCGACTGCAATGCATTTCGACCATCGAGTCGAGGGCAGAGACGACCCGCGGTTCTGACGATGCGGAGTGGCGCACCAACCGCTGGGCGATTTGCCGCCCTTCCTTGGCCGGGGTCGTCACTCCGCACGCTACCCTCTCGCGGACGTCATGCAACCACCACAACACACCGCACCCGACCGCATCACTTCGCCCGCCCCAAACCCCCCGCCTCCGTCATCCCGTCTGATCATTTCACACTTGCCTTTTCCGCCCATTCCCAACTCGTTCGATCAACATGCGTCATTCAGGGTATCATGGGTCACCTGACTAACATCTTTACTCTACAGCCGACTTTGTCCAGGAGCTCTACCTCAAAGAGCTCAAGGCCTACAAGCCCGCTGCCATCAAGGACTCCGACGCCGAGGGCCAGGTCCAGACCTTCACCGTCCCCAAGACCCCCGCTTCCCCCGAGGAGGCCGACCTCGCCAGCTCCCTCCAGGAGTACGAGAACATGGCCGTCGAGGTTGAGGGCCAGGAGGCCGGTGCCGTCACCTCCGCCCCCAAGAAGACCTCTTGGCTCGTCGAGGAGGACGAGGGTGAGGCTGCCGCCCACTAAGCTGGTCGCGTCTCTTCGCCCCCTTTCTCTGCACCGCTCGCCCCGACCGACCACAACCGCCACGGCAATACCGACTTTTGCTGTGCAGCTCTGCGTCGACGAGGTCCAGCGGTGATTTCCTAGACCACTATGTCTATCACCGGAGAAAGGGGAGGATGCCCGTCTCGCACAGCTGCGGGATGGACAGATGCGGAAGGCGAGGGCGTCATGGCAAATATCCACCATTTGCGGGCAAGAAAGAGGGGCTGGGGTAATGATGCGTTTTTCGAAACGGAGGAAATGAACATGGGCCCGGTGTCGGGGGGAAAAGGCAAGGACACCGGGCGCCGGCGGATGTTGTGTTGGAAGTGGTGGTGGCGAGCGAGAAAGAAACGGCCGTCGGGATGGTGCGAATCCCGTTGTACATTTTGTTTTCCCTCTTGGAACCCCCCTACGGGCCATCTCGCTGGTCCGGAATGCGTACTCTCGTGCAACCGCATCGCCTGCCGCTTCTTGCGTATCATGACATTTGACGAGATGTTGGCATGCCGCTTGGGCCACCCCTACAACCAGGCATATGGAGATCCTCTTCGACCCACCACGGTCCCCTGGGTGACAAACAGCTCCAAGCATGAATGCCACGAAATGATGCACAGCAAACAATCATGCATCTTGGGTTTAACCCCATGCAAGTCGATGACTCAGAGCTCATAGGATCCAAAGCTCCCAGCAGCTTCTAGACGAAGCTCAATGATAACCTTACTCGTACTGCCAATGCCCACCAGAAGCTCAGTGATATATCCGTGGGGACAAGGCACCTTCCCAATCTCCCATCAGCACCTCATCACTCGTTCGTCCGTGTCGACAGTGATTAAATATTACGTCTGCCAGCAGGTCTGGCGTGCCACGCTTGGCAAGTAGACATCCTCAACATGCCGTGCCGCTCTCCCACTTCCATCCTCGTCCTCCTCTCTCTCTCCCGCATCCCGCATTATCACAGTCCTCAAAAACCCCAAGCAACGGCGCAGAAAGAAAACCAGGCACAGCCTTGTCAAGAAATCGTTATTGCGTTAAAATAGAGGCTGGCCCAATTTTTCCATTCGCTCAGCGCGCGCGCACCCCCCCAAAACGCCTGGTCACTGACCAAACCGCCCCATATGCAAATGCGATCCCTCCCGTGTGTCTCGTCTCGTGTCAAATCTCCTTCTTCTCGTGTCAAGTTTCGGACAACTCTTGCTTTTTTGGGGGGTTTTGTCGTGTGTTGTTGGTGTGGTGTGCGCGAGGCGGGAAATACATATCAAGTCGTTCGCGGTTTCTCTCCAACCCCCTTCTTCTCTTGTGCTTCTGCTGTACAGGCAGAGATTGTACACGTGGGCCCGGTTCGATCCCAAGATTTAGAGATCAAAGTGGGAGTTGCCGATCATCTGGTCGTCGTGGGAATCATCCTTACTGTCCCGGGTCGTCGTCCGCTCGATGCCGCTCATCCTGTTGTCGCCTCCGCGCCGGGGGGCAATGTCTCCAAGATCGTCCCAGTCATCGTCCTGCCGAGCATCGTTCATCTCTTCGTCGTCGTAGCCACCCCGCCTGTCCTTCATGTGATCGTCGAGAGCGCTCTCGTCAACGAATGTGAAGCCTTGGAAGTTGGCCTGCACCGAAGGAGACAGGGGCGTGGACGTGGCAAATCCCCGTGCGAGTGCAGCAGCCCTCTCGTTAAGAGACCCACTGTTGTCGAGGGCATTGGTGAACTCCGGGTCGAAGTAGGAAACGTCCGTGGCCGACTTCAGCTTGGGCTTGAAAGGCGGCGTGATAAGCTTCTTTCCAAGAGCCTCCCAGTCGATGTCGTCGAAGAAGGCGTGCCTCTTGAGCTCTTCGGCGTCCAGAGATGCCCCCAGGCGATGCTTCGGGTTCCTGTTAAGAAGCCCCTTGACAAAGTTTCGTCCTTCCTGCGAGAGCGTATCTCTAGGGAACCTCACTTTGCCAAATGCGATGTTCTTGTACATCTGCTGGGTGTCCTCGGCATAGAACGGGCTCCAACCGCAGCACATCTCGAAGACCAGGACACCGAGGGACCAGAAGTCAACCATCTTGGTGTAGCCTGACTCGTCGAGGAGGACCTCGGGCGCCAGATACTCGGTGGTGCCGCAGAATGTGTTTGTGGTGTCATTCTTGGTCAGGTTGGCCTTAGATAGGCCAAAGTCGCACAAGGCGATGTGGCCATTGGCGTCAAGAAGAATATTTTCGGGCTTGAGATCGCGGTAGACGATGTCGTTCCTGTGGAGATGCTCGATGGCCAGGATGAGCTCCGCAATGTAGAACTTGGCGCGCTTCTCGTCGAAGCGTCCCTCTTTTTGCAAGTGCCAGAAGAGCTCGCCGCCCGACATGTAGTCGGTTACCAGGTAAAGGTCGGAAGGAGTCTGGAACGAGAACTTCAGGCCGACAATGAATGGCGAGTCGGTCGTCGCGGTTCGGACGAGAATGTTCCTCTCACCCACAGTATGGGCAACCTCCTTCTTCTGCACGATGACCTTCTTGGACAGAACCTTCATGGCGTAGATCCGGCCGGTGTCCTTTTTGCGAACCTGGTACACCTGGCCAAAGGTGCCTTTGCCGATGAGCTTGAGGATCTGGAAGTCCTCGGGGCCGAAGTGCTTGCGCTCAACACGCTGATACTCGGCTTCAACGTAGATTTCGCCCGTAGGGGCGTTTTCCGCCATGGTGTCGACATGGCCGGAGATGGCGTACCAGCCGTGGATCGGCGCGTCCATCGAGGCCTGGATATCAACATGGCCCAGGAACTCCTCGCCATTCGATCCGTGGGCGTAGACGGAGAGGTTGATGAGCATATCAGAATCAATAACATCGCTGGCACACGTTAGTACGTCTTCCTGGACGAGCTAGGGGGCTGGGGAATTCCGGCTCACAAGATGGCTTCGGCGTCCCAGGCCGGGTTGGTAAATGACTGCTTGGATGTGCGGTTGCGGAAGTTGTTGTGGTCTGTGATGCTCGTGCTGCTACTCTGGCGGCTCCTCATGGGAATGGACACGGCGGGTCTGCCAGAGTCACTGCCCTGGCGCTGGATGGCAACGCCGCCCGCACCAGGCACAGGCATGTTCACGTCATCTTCTTCCTGGTAGGACTGGGGCGGGCCCGAGATGAGCTCGTTCCTCTGGAAGACAGCGACGACATAGGGGTCCCTGGACTTTCGCAGACCCCTCGCCTCGACGATCTTGATAGCGAGCTTGCCCTTGGCGGCGGGCACCTGGGCAACGCCGGCCCGGGGTGTTTGTGTGCCGCTGGGCGGGCCCATCTCATTGCTGCTCCGCTTCGGCGCTGCCCTGTCGTCGGACGGCTGTGCAGACGAGAGGGCTCTGGTGGGCGTAGGAGGACCGCTCTTTACGGGGGCGGCACGTGTTAGCTTCTTCAGCTCCTCAAGCGGCGAAGAAAGTTTCAGGTCTGCGAGGCCCGACTCCAGGACAGCAGCTGGCTGCGAGGAGGACGGGGAGGATAGAGGCTGTGACGCGGACGCTCGGGGATTTGACAGATGGGGTGCATGTACATTGACGGGGGCAGTGACAATGCTTGAGAGGGCTGAGGGAATATTGGTGAAGGGATATGAATGAGCGTCCGAGGTGCTGCTCTTCTGCTTCAGAGGCGGTCGTGCCGTCGGGGGAGCTTCACCAGGAAGCCCCCCTTTTGACACGGACGTGCTTCTCGCGAAACGCTCCTGCGAGGGACGTCTGGACTCGGGCGGTGTGGGGTACTGATGCAGGCTGGGAAGCGGCGCTTCTCGCGAAGCAGAAGGGGATAGCTCCCCACACTGAGGAGTAGGGGGAGGTGGTGGTTGTGAGGTGACGGGCTTGGGTGCGTCATGGACGTCGGCGACACCAGCGGCGGCAGCGGCGGAGGCGTTGCGAGAACCAAAGGAGGAAGAAGAAGCGGGATCGGGGGGAGCATCCGCAACACGACTGTCTGCGCCTACACCGGCCACTGCCGAAGCTGGAACGACCGGGACGCCTGAAGAAGAGGTCCGAGTAGAACGCGTACGAACCTGGTTAAAGTAGCTCATGATACCTGGCAGCCGCTTGTCGTGTAGGTCGGGCTGTGGCGTCGCCACACCTGAGCGGGGGGTGTCGAGGCCGATCTGGTCCACGCCATCATCTTCCGCCGTGGCAGGCCTGGGAGACTGGTTAATACGCAAGCTCGTCATTGTGAAATGTGCAGCCGGGTTTTCGCCAGTAGAACCGGGGCAGACGTCTTGAATGAGATGACAAGGAGGACTTTGAAGAGCCGGGCCAGGAAGTGGTCAAGCGAAAAGCGGAGGCGAGAAAAAGTGGAAGTGCGACTGGGCTAGCTAGCTCGTGCCCGGGGCGCCAAGCATGATGGGTCCCGCGATGGCAGCGGAGCGATACTCGTAGCTCAGAGGAGAGGTAGGGTAGGTATGTAAGGGGGCAGGTGGCGGGTGTGTTGCGCGAGAGATGGTTCTATGACGAGACGGCGGGCGAAGTTTTTTTCTTCCAAGCCGACGTCCGAGGTAGAGGGGTTGAAGAAAAGGGGATGGAGGCCAGACTCTTGCCGGCCGCGCACGCAACACGGGGGCAGGTAAATATGAACTTGTTCAGCCGCCGCCGTCACGGGCAGAGCCAGAGACGGCCCGGCTAGGAGATTGCAGGAAAGCCAGCCATGGCGAAACAAGAGATATTTTCCCCTCGTCGTTCCGGAGACACCCTTGGATCATGGCCCGGCCGGCCGATGCGGGAGGTACAGGTGCAGAACAAGAACGGGTACATTGTCTGGGGTACAACACACCACCACTCCCCGGCCGCGGGCGTAGCGTGCCGTACAGGCAAGGACTACACAAGCGGGCAGTCTCTTGCGAGGACCGACCGATCGGAGAGGGGCACGGAAAGGCACGGGAGGAGGGGAGGGGGTTGGCATGGCGGGGCAATGGAAATGGATAGCTCATGGCTGACGGTGACTAGGTAGGTATAGGTAATAGGCGCTGAGCGACATGAGGGGTCGACGTCGAGGAGGCGGCTGGCCCCTCACAAGTCTCCGAACATGAAGCGGAAGCTGCTCTGGGGGAGGAAGCTTGGAGGGGTGACGCTACTGGGATCGGTAGCTGGGCGTTGGGCGAGTCAGGCCTCAACTTTTTGCGATGCCCCCTCATCGCCCCAGCAGCAAGCAGCAGCAGCCTGTCTTCCGCCGCCATGACCTTCCGGGTCCGGGCTGTAACCGGCGCTGTGTGTCTGCAGCCAGGGGGGTTGATGACGGGGGAGTGGGTGGTGGTTTGGGGTTGCAGGACAGGGAGGGCATGAGGAGTTTCTCTTTGCAAGTGCTTAACATGTGCGAACCCAGCATGGCATGGCGCCGTGGTGCCCGCCCACGCTGGGTTTGGCCGGCGGCCCCTGTAAGTGATGTGCGCGATGCGGCATCGGCCATGTCGCCACTGACAGGGGGTGGCCAAATGGTGGTCTGTACGAGCGACGCTCCGACGCTCGTAGGGCAAGATGGGGGGGAAGAAGGACCTCGTTCGAGACAAGGCCATCATCAGTTTGAACCCAGCCGAGCCTCCAATGTTCCCAGGCAGGCAGGTAACTTCTGGCGATGCTGCTAGGCCAAATGGGGGAACCCTGTATCGTCGCCTTCCTTCAGCGGCACCCGCCGCCTTGCGAGAGGGCGATGTGCGCCATGCTTGCCACGCGCTTGGGTAGCAGCGGGGACAAAAAAGGGGAAGCTTGTCTTGCTTGCAAGTCTAGCAACGAGCGATATCAGGCTGAGAGGGGATAGAACACTGGCTCCCCCACCACTGAGCTGATGTGCTGTGCGTCATAAGATGCAATCGGCCTGAGCCGACCCGAACACTGGGGGCGGAGGAAGGGAGCTCGCGGATAGCTTTGCTGAAGAAGGCCTCTGGCGTACGAAGACATCTTCTTCTCTGAGAGGCCAGGGGAGGGCGGCCAAGTCGTGGGGTGGGTTGCAGCGAGGGGCAAGATGGGGAAGAGGGGAGAGGGGAGAGGGAATACAGATCGATTGATTGACGTTGCCGGTACGTAAGTACTCGGAGACGAATAGACGAAGCGAATGCAGATATGCAAAAGAATGGAGAGAGAGCAAGAGATGGCTTGGTTGCTTACTTGTTGCTGGAGCTTGACATCATCATTGCCTGCGTTGCACGCTTCAGAAGGTCGAATCCGCCGGTGCCTGATGAGGTGCTGCCGCCATTGGCATTGTTGCCGCTGGCCGTGTCGTTGGGGTTCGCCATTTTCTTCTGTCCTGGAGCCCTTTGCTCTGGGCTCGATGGGGCGGACGGAATGGAGCGGGACAGGCCTGGGGCAGCCAGAGGACGTGTCTGGGCGGACAAAACGGACGGGAAGCCGTCGGTGGCTGCGCGGGGGAAAAGGCGAGGCGATGATGTTATGTCGGGATGCGAAGTGGGTGGTCTGGCTCGGGCTGTCGTTCCGAGCCGAGGGGAAGGACTGGACTGGACGGACGGGGGGCGGGACGGGAGCTCTCGTTTTCCTTTCGAGGACAGACGGGCGGGTGGGTACTTGTACAGTGTAGCAGCGCGCGGGCGGACGACAGGTGAATGCGGTTGCTTTGTCGAGGTGTGGAGTGTGTCAAGTCGAAGTGAGACGAGACGAGACGAGGAGAGAGGAGAGAGGAGAATATGAAGAGAGCTCAAAATCGCCTCCGAAGAAGGCCTGGATAAGCTTGCTGAGGAGGAAGAACCTTCCAGGTCGATGGGGGTCAAGCTTCGGAGATGGAGCGTGCCAGTGACAGGTTCCTGAATCGTAATCCGGGTGGTACTGGCTGTACTGTACTCGGGACTAGTAGACTGTAGCACTCGTACTTGGTCTTGGTGCTTTGCTGCGGTGCCGGTGCGGTGCGGGTGCGGTGCGGTGCGGGAGGTGGGGGTTCGTTCCCTTTCAATGATCTGGATGGAGGCTCGTCCGCGTCGGCCGGCAGACTTGAGTCCAGAAGCAGAAGGAGGATAATATTGTTGCTGACTGTACGAGGGCAACAACTGGAGGTACGAGTACGTGTGTGCTGCAGTGTGGGCGCGGGGGCGCGGTGATGCGTCACCGTCGATGGGTTGGGTTGGATGACAAGGCAGGTGAGGTGAGGTGAGGTGAGGGGTTGAATCGTGGGCGGAAAGTCGGACCTGGTACTTTTGTAAGAGGCGAAAGGGCCGGGCCTTTCCTTTCGGCTTCGGGGCCTCAAGTCGCTGGGGAGGGTTTTTTTCAGCCACTGCCTCAGGGCCTCATGGGTGGGGACCCCACCTCACCAGGACACATCACTGGAAGGAGGGGTATTTGAGGTGTGCCACCAGTTTCCCGAGGCAAACCACGAGTCAATATTTGATATCGTAAGCCACGAGAGGCATGTCAAGCATACCACAACTTGAAGTTGCACAGCCTCCCCCGGGTATTCCTCAATCAATATCATTGCCTCACGGGCTCCTTCGATCCGAATTGACACGATGTACCTAGGTACCATGGAAGCAACGGAAACGATGTGGATACATGGGGTTCTAGTCAGATGTGGCAAGTGTGGCTTGCCCAACACAAATATTGCACCCCCTGGTGGAAGCTGTTTGCGGGCAGCCAGCCCACTGCAGCAGGCTCAAACGCAGACAATTGATTGCATGGACTGGACTGGACTGGAGCAAGCACCCTGGCTTGCCTGGCACCTCAAAGTGTCCACTCGCTCAGGCCAGCCCGTCTGGAGGCGCGGGCGGGCGTTATCGCCTGCAGCACTTGGGTCCAGCCAGCATTCGACAGTGAGGGTCAACTCGCAGTCAGCCTGAGTCACCATCTTCCCGCGGCCTCCATGTTAGCGGCCGACGGCTCCTCCGACTGCAACCCCAAATCCACGCTGGATCTTGCTCCGAATCCGGTCAGCTTTGACGAGTCCACGCTGTATATCACAAGCGATTTACTACTTTTCCAGTATCCTTCTGGGTCCCCAGCTATCCCGTGGTACTGAACCCTTCGTATCGTCAGCTCTTGGGCCACCCCGGACGGGCATTTGCGCGCCAAAATATGACACGACACGCATCCAATATC
This sequence comes from Plectosphaerella cucumerina, assembly GCA_020746995.1. Lineage (NCBI taxonomy): Eukaryota > Fungi > Ascomycota > Sordariomycetes > Glomerellales > Plectosphaerellaceae > Plectosphaerella > Plectosphaerella cucumerina. Next base: position 6,471,169 of record JAGPXD010000002.1, read on the forward strand.
CCCTTCGCCGCTCAGCCCCCTCGCTGTCGCCGTCGCCGTCGCCGTGCCTCCTGCGACAGGCACATGCATCGGACATACACGGAGATCCATTGGAGCCTAGACTTGTCTCGGATGCGACCTGCGCCTGCCTGCCCAGTATTGCCCTGTCCTGCCCTGCGTTCTGCGCGCCATCTCTCCCGCTCGACATGTCAGGTCGCCCAGTCGCCGTCGCCGTCCCCGTGCTCACCATTCCGCCTCTTTGTCGCTGAGCCATCCCTGCCTTTGCCCTGCGGTCATGCGGCGCGACCAGGGCCTCGGACCCCCTCCCCACGGCGGCGGCTGCGGCTCGCGATGTCTCTACCCGGACTTCATTGGTCGCACCCTAGCCTATGGCATTCCCGGGTCTCGTTCTGGCCGGGAGGGTGCTAGCAGGTGTAGCACGAGGAGACGTGCATCCGCGAACATAACGACGGACACGAGGAGCGGGAGCCGTCCGCTTTCAGCCAGGCCGCGCACAACGATGGCGGGAGGCGGGATCGGGACCGGGACGGTGACTGGGGGTACGAGACAGACTAACATGACGGACGTCTAGTCGGTAGGGCAAATGATGCAGACAGACTCGTAGTTGGGGTGCTAGATCGTGATGTGTTGGACATGTCACAGCTAGTCCGGGCAAGCTCGTGGCCGCTCCGTTGGATATCGTGTTGATACAGCCCGCCCCTCCTCTTGAGGGCCCTCGAGCTGCCAGTGAGCCAGGGCTCGATGCGGCTCTTGGCCTTTAATGTTCAGGGCGTTTCGTAATTTCGAGCCGCACCGTACTGGTGGTAGTCGGGAGAACCTCTAATGATGTGTCATGGAACTCGACAAACTAATTTACCCCCGAGGCGTTTAAATAGGTTGCTACCCGGACCAAGAACGACAAGTATGTTAGGCTGACGTTCGCAAAGTCCTTCTCAAGGACTCGATCAGTCGTGGGTGCTAGGTATTTACCCCACCAACACCTCAAACCTGAGCCCCACCTTTGCTCGAATACGCTACTTCTGTCTACTACAAACTCCGCCACTGCATCCACCTCAACAAAGTATCCCGCAGGTACCTCCCCAGAGCGCGCGTTCATCCCGTCCCTCGGAGCTCATTGTCGGCACCACTTCGCCAACGTCAAGCCACGGCCCTACAACTTTTCCTGCGACCTCCACCACATCTTCAACCACGCCATCGACACCTCGAACCACCCGGCGCCCGATATCCTACAAAGCTATGTCCACATAGCCCTCTCTTGGCCTGTCCCCGCGCGCTGCAGGCCCTCGTCACGACCTCCACGACTCCCTTGCTCGCCAGAAAAACACCCTTGTTTTCCAGCGCCAGACCCACGCCCGCCATGGGGAAGAAAGGCCCCGTACCCGACGCCTGGGAGGACGACGACTGGGAGAGCCAGGCTGACAGGCTGGACAAGGAACCGGTTGTCGAATCCCCACAGCCGGCCAAACCCCTCACGCAGAGGGAGAGGCTGGTCCAGCACGCCGAGAGGAACCGCAGGCTCTGGGAAGAAGCGTAAGCCTGCTACTGTACCAATCCCAAGGCTGTCGTCCGCGTGCTGATCTCGTCTTTGTAGACAAGCACCCGAAACAAACCACTACGTCGAGGCTACAACCAATATCCCCCTCGCATCCACATTCAAGCCGCAGGTCAAGGTCCTCAGCCGCAAGCCGGCTCCCGGCCGCGACCCCGTCACCGGCGCCCTATCCCAGCTCTCGCTCCAGGATGATGAAGACGATGTCCAGGAAAAGCCGGTGCAGCTCACGCCCGAAGAAATCCGGGCCAAACAGCAGCGCGAGCGCGAGGAGAAGCAGCGGAGGTACGACGAGGTCAGAGCAAAGATCTTTGGCGAGTCCGCCCCTTCGTCTGGCGCATCAAGCCCCGGCACTGTGACCCCTCCCCGTTCCAGCTCTGGCACCGGCTACCAGAACCAGCGTGGCCGTGGCCGTGGCCGCGGCGGCCGAGGTACACAGCCCAGCGGCAGGTCGCAGCAGCAACACCAGAGCCCGCAACGGCCGCAGTTCTCCGAGGACGTCAGGCGGCCCGGCGGTGGCTTCGAGCCCCGGGGGCTCTACGATCCTAATGCCTCCTCGAGACCAGGCAGGCGCGGGGCTGACAGCGCGCCAGGCTCTGGTCGCACCTCGCCAAAAGAACAGGACGTTGCCAGGCCTGCCATTCGTGCACCACGAGGCCCAGATGGCAGCGGACGAGGAGGTTTTGGTTTCGCCAGACGCGGCGGTCAGGGCGCAGACTAAATTGACGGGGCCGCTGACTGCCAGCAGGCCCCTGGTATCTATGTTTCTCTACCAGCCGCCACCAACCTTGCTGGCCAACAGCACCACCCGTTCCGTGTCGGTGGTCTTGTCCTTGCCGACGTCGCTAATCACCTCACGATACGTCGTGAGCGCCAATCTATCCAGGGCCACGCCTGTGAGGCGCGACCAGTGCGCCAGGGTATCTCTAATGTACGAAGGGCTGATTCCATCAACAACATCGCTCGCGGCCCCATTGAGGCCCTCGGGGCCTCCCGCATTCGTGTCGTCCGCCGAAAAGTATGCCTCGTCGACCTCGTTCAGCCATTGCTTCTGCTCTTGGGGTCCCGGCTTGCCGCTGAAGCCCCTGCGATCCATGATGATGGGGTCATCAACCTTGATCTGGCCGCCGCCGTTGGTGCAGCCGCCCGGGCAGGCCATGACCTCGACGAATGCGTGCTCCAGCGCTGCCGGCTTGCCGGTAGGTCTCCTGGCACTGCCAAAGGCTTTGCCGCCGGGCATGCGAGATGGGCGCGCCGGCTTCAGCCTTCGGACCAGATTCTGGATGTTCCGGAAGCCGTAATACCGGGCTGCCTTGAAGATCGGTTCTCCAGTGGCCGAGTTGACGAGGTATTCGGTCACATCCGTGTTGCGTCCGCGGATGACCTGGATGGCGGATCCAGGATTCTTGGACACGACGCTCTGCAGAACGAAGTAAAGGTTGCCCCCGGAGGACCCTGCAACTGTCGATGACCGGTGCGCCGAGTGCCGAGGGAACAGGAACTGGTCGAGATGCGCGTCGGGGAACTGCAATCGAGGCACCGATGGCCTGTCATGAGCAAGATCGAAAAAGTTCAACCCCCTCGACTCGGACAACATCAGAATCTCTTTGCTGGTGATGACGCAGTCGACGTCTCGAACCCCTCGTCCCGGTTTTCCGTCTCCAGCCCACACGGAGTCGGTCAACTCCTCTCGGCTGGCCTCCAGCTTCTTGTCGAAGCACGGCATGACTGCCAGGTGCCAGATTCTGCTTGGCGGGATGCCCAGGATCCGGCTCAGGGTCGTCTTCAGCAGTGTGCCCATCAGCGCCTGGGGAGACTTGACCTTGGACAGATGCGGGAGCACATGGGGGTGGGTCTTCTCGGCGTAGCAGACCCAGCCAGGGCAGTTGGAGGTCAGGGTTGGCTTGGGGTCTGCAGAGGCAGGGGCAGTTTCTGTGCCCAATACCTCATCGGCGCCGATCACCAGGCATGCCTCGCGGGCAACGTTGGTGTCGAACACCCAGGTGAAGCCATTGTTCCACTTGCCGCCGCCCGCGAGCCCCTCGGGTCCGCTCAGCAGCCTGTCCAGCATGTATCCCGCCTCTTTCTCGGTTGTGCCACGGCCGGCAGCAGCGGCGAGGCTTGCTCTCGTCTGAGGGGAGACACTCGCGACAAACAGCTTCCTCGACTCGTCTTCAAGGCCGTCGACCCTGAACTGGCCCTTCTCGTCGGGGCCCACGATGCGGAGGGAGGGTCCAAAGTCGAGTGTGTTCAGGACCTCGGTATGGCTCTGCAAGCTCACCAGCACCGCCTCGGCGGAGGTGACGCAACCCGAGCAGGCAAGGCAGTCGGTCAAGGAAATCTGGGCGGGTTCGTTGGCCTTGGCGGCGGAGGATGACCCCGCCTGGCCGTCAAAGATGACTTCGGTTTCGAGGGAGGGGTCTGTCGGTGGCGGCTCGACGGGGAGGGTCTCGACGGGTTTGATGCAGGCGACACCGGGACTGATAAAGTCGTTCAGGTCGTCTGTGGAAAGGATTGCGCTCATAGCGGCGACTTGTTTCGGCGACTGGCTCGGAGTTCGGTATGGCCTGCGTTCGGGCGCGTTCTGTCTGTGTCCGGCTGGTACTCGAGGGGAAGAAGTTGACCAGGGGAGAGAAGTCTGCGTATGAAGAAGACGACTCGAGCGGCCGATGAGCGGAGGTTTGAAAAAGACCGCAATGTGTTATCGCACCTCGCGAGGGTATGCCTAGGAAGAAAAGAAGGATTGGCGTTGCTTCGCGCTGCACATGCCGGAAGATGCCCCTCGGAAATGCGAAATATCCTGAGCGACCAGTCACCGTGATTGGAAATCGATCCCCCACCAGTGGCATCTGGCCCGCGTGCGGAAGAGCAGACTGAACCCTGCGACATCGGGCAGTGGCGGCGAAGTGGGGGGAGACCACCTCGCCCGCAGCGACCCGAATCGCAGGGAAGGAGCGGTGGTGGATGGGGTGTCAAATGCAACCAGAGAGGGGGGGGTTCCGAACAGGGGTTCCAGCGGATTTGTTCCGGGCCCAATGACGTCGTCGCAGGGTGGCGCGCGGCCCGCGCCCAGACGAGCGATGATGGGAAAGTGAGGTCTCTTCGGTCCCATCTTGGAGCTCGAGCTCCGGTCGATAGGTACTCGTAGTCGACAGCTTTACGACGATCTTTCCCAGCTCACCTCTGTATCATTACTTTCCGAACTACAGACAAGATTGTCTTGACATAAGCACCATGGACGTAAGTTCTCCGCGCTCGTCACCTGAGCTCAGCAACCGAACATGTCGCGACAGGCCGTATCCACGTACAGCGTCTCCTCTCTCGCCTGGCTCTCGATCCAGGCATTCCCTCTGATCACCTGGCCGGGATTCATCGCTTCTCTCCTCCGCGATGGCCTCCAGCAGCCGACCTGTCCGTAGCACCCAAGGTGTCCTCTCACAATCCCCAGAACTGACCTCTCCAGCTCTCGAGCTCTACTTTGCCCGTTCCCTCGGTTTCGCCCTTTTATTCTTCGGCCTGACCACCCTTGTGGTCTCCGGCGTGTTGCCCGTCGGCGGTCCCGACTCAGGTGCCTCGGCCAGCACCAAGACATCAGCCTCTGCCGATGCTGCCATCTTTCTCTCGGCGCTACACCATGCTGCGACCGCGTTCTACTGCTACACCCGCTTCATCTGGTCCCGCGATACGCAGACGGCCTTTGCCGCCGGGGGACTCGCATCGGCCGCGCTGGCTTGTATGGGACTGTGGTGTGTCATGTTTGGCGGTGACAAGGGACGGCTGAGCAAGAGACACGGATTCGACAAGGACACGAGCAGCTGGCCGTTCAAGAACTCAGAGTCGTACCGCAGCAAGAAGAAGGGGCTGTGAGGCAACGATAGCAGGCTGTTGCGGACCACGCGTCAAGGGAGGTGAAAAGACCAACACAGGCATTTGAATATGAAGTTGCCAAGGAGTACTTGAGCAGCGCTGTGCTGCTAGCCGCAGGATACTAGTACATCGCATTGTAATAACACCATCTTCAAGACCAATACAAGTTACCGCGCCGAGGTAGCAGTTCGTAACAATTCAGACCCCGAGCGCCAATGCGCCAGAATGACAACAAAGAACCACTGAGCTGCCCAGACCTGCCTCTAAGTGTAGGTCTCCAGGGTCAGCGGGACCACCAAGTCAAAAGCTGCCTGTTGTGATCTGAACTCCCATACCATGTCGAGAGAGACGACCCGGTTTAACGACCCTGCCGTAGCGAGTGCGATGGTTCTTGTGGTCCAGACATTTCTAGGAGCTGGCCGCAATCTCAGAGCCGTTCGCAAGAGCTGCATCATCTGCCATGGGGTGGTCGTCTTGTGTACCGTTGGCAACGGTGTCGTCATTGGTCTCTTGCGATTCCAGGACGCCAGCCAGGCGCACATCGGCCGCCCCGGAGAGCACCGCTTGCCGGCGATCATGCCAGTCGCGTTCGCTCTGGATGAGCTGGCTGAGGAGAACCTCCTTCTCCAGCCACTGCTTCTTGTACTCGGCTTCCCAGTGCTTGATTTCGTCGTGGAGCTTCTTGGACTCTTCCTTGGCCCACTGGACCTGGAAGTGGCAGAGCTTGTAGAGCCTTTGTAGCGGCATCTCAAGCTCCTCTTCTGTGAAGCCCTGCTCGCTAGTCAAGGGGGTGAGGAGATCTTGTGACAGCTCGCCGTCGTCTTCGCCGCCGTTCAACGAGTCGTCTAGGCCGGTGGCGTGTGACTGGGGAGTCTTGATGATGATCTTGAGCTTGCTTTTGCCTGCCGGACCAGCCTGTTGCATGGACTTAGGAACGGGATCGGAGGGTCGGAGAGCCTCGGTTTCGTGGACGGTGCGCATGTGCTTGGCGAGAGCGTCGGATCGCGTGAAGGCTCTGTCGCATTCTGTACGAGATCAGCACTGGCGCGGTATGGAGTGGTGGCTCCCCTGTCCTGGGGGAAGACGTGTACTTACCAGGTAGGTAGCAGTAGAAGGGCTTCTCCCTTGTGTGGCTGCGCATGTGTGCTTTGAGGGCATATCCGCTGGCATGAGCCATGCTCTTGCGGTTGCACCCGTTCCATTCGCAGGTATACTTCTTCTGTCGCGTGTCGATGTGATCATCGTGGATGTGCTTGACCAGCGTATCCATGTTGTGGAAGTCGGGTTCGCTGCAGCCATCCCATTGGCAGAGCGTCACCTGTTCCTGGAAGTCATCCTCGTCGAACCGGGCGCTGATCGGCGAGCTGGGAATATCTCCTTCGGTGTCTTCAGAGACGTCGGACATGCCATCCAGAGGGTCATTTTCGGGGTCTGCGTGAGCATCGGCATCTGCTTCAGGCTCGTGGACGACGGTGGAGGATGTGGCCGAGTCCTCGCCAACCTTCTGTCGCTTGGAAGGGCGGAAGCTGAAGCTCTCGGCGGCCTCATGGTCGGAGACGTCGCTTGTCTCACCATTGACGGAAGATAGTGGTGATGCCGACCGCGACATTGTGTGTGATTAGGGGTGACTCGTGGTTGTTGGATGAAGGGGAGCTTCGGTGGGATTGGAGGGCAGCAGGAGATGAAGGCTCGAGCTGTTTGTATGATGAATCGGAACCGCTTTGGTGCTGAAGTTTGAAGACCGGTGACGGGATGGCTGATGTGGAAAGTGGAGGAGCTTGAATTGGTTCGAAAAAGGCAAGAAAGGTAAGGGCGAAGGCGCGGCAGGTGTGTGAATTTGTAACGTAAATTGAATGCGCGGGATGGAGAGGCTTAAAATTGGTTGCGACGCTTGATGGTCTCGCGACGCGGCATCTCGTTGGGTGCGTGGCGCCCATCTCACCACTGGCGACTGAAGGCGCTGCCCATCGTGCAACCGGGATGGGAAAGCACCCCGTCCCTCAGATGAATCTCGGGGCAGCTGGTGGCAGCCGCTGGTGGGTCCCTGGCCCAGGAGCTGGTCTGCACGCGCTTGGAGAGTGTGACAGGGGCATCCATTTGGGCGTCGGTGGACAGGGCCTCGACCCCTACCAGAAAATCTATTGTGTTGTTTTGCCCCTCCCCCGCCTACGACACATCACATCGCATCCTCCTTTAGCAACCCGTCCTCTACCGGCCACAACTGCAATATCGCTTCTTTCAAACCGGCCCCTTGCCAGAGCGCCACCCTGTCTGAACCACTTGTCTGCTCTTAATATTCCAAACCATGGCTGCCCTCAAGCTGTTTTCCCTCGAGGGTAAGGGCCTCAAGCTCGACACCGCCGCCGATCTCGAGAAGCACATTGCCGACCTCCGGGCCAACGATGTCGAGGAGGTCAGGATGCTCGGAAACACCTTTGGTGTTGAGGCCTGCAAGCTTCTCGGCGAGGTTCTGGCTACGAAGAAGAACCTCCAGGTACGTCAGGCCCCTCCTACTGTCGACCATGTCGGTTGCGACACAACACTGACCATATGCGCGCGTTCCAGGTCGCCGACCTTTCCGACATGTACACTGGCCGTCTCCTCAGCGAGATTCCCGACGCTCTCTCCTCGCTCCTTACCTCCATCACCAACCTCCCGAACCTCCGCACCATCAACCTCAACGACAACGCCTTTGGCATCAACACCGCCGCCCCCGTCGTCGCCTTCCTGAGCTCCCACGTGCCCCTCCAGCACCTGTACCTGAACAATAACGGCCTCGGTCCCCACGCCGGAATTCTTGTCGCCGATGCGCTCTCCGAGCTGCACGCAAAGAAGGAGGCCGCCAGGAAGGAGGGCAAGGAGGTTCCGGACCTGGAGACGGTCATCTGCGGCCGCAACCGTCTCGAGAACGGCAGCATGCAGGCTTGGGCCAAGGCCTACAGCCTGCACAACAACATCAAGGTGATCAAGATGGTCCAGAACGGCATCCGCCAGGAGGGCATCTCGCACCTCATCAGCGAGGGCCTCAGCCGGGCCAAGGGCCTCAGCGTGCTGGATCTCCAGGACAACACCTTCACAATCACGGGCTCGAGGGAGCTGGCCAAGGCCGTCCCTACGTGGGTGTCCCTCAAGGAGCTCGGCGTCGGTGACTCGTACCTGGGTCCCAAGGGTGCTGCCCTGCTGGCGACCGCGCTCGGAAAGGGCGAGAACAAGCAGCTGGAGATCCTCCGCCTGCAGTACAACGACATCACCGCCAAGTCTCTCAAGGGCTTTGCCGATGTCGTGCCCACATCCCTGCTGGCCCTGAAGAAGATCGAGCTGAACGGAAACAAGTTTGGGGAGGAGGACCCCTCTGTCATCGCCCTGCGCGAGACGCTCGACGAGCGCAAGGAGAAGCAGGCGGGCGACGATGCCGATGAGGACGTCTGGGGCCTTGACAGCCTCAGCGACCTCGAGTCGGACGATGAGGAGGACGAAGAATCGGAGGAGGAAGAGGAGGAGGAGGAGCTCACGACGGAGAAGCGGGCCGAGATCCTGATCAAGGACGCCGAGGAGGCCCAGGAGGAGCCCACGGTCCAGGTCAAGAGCAAGGAAGTCGACGAGCTCGCAAAGAAGCTGGAGAAGACCAATATTTAGAAGCGGAGGAGATTAGCGGTTGCAAGAACATAGACCATGCCTGGATGTGTCGGAAGACTTCAGACGATAGGACACGATACCCCCATGCCCCAATACACAGCCTTGACAGACACCCTCAGGGGAGAAAGATGACAGATGGGAGAGGGACGAAGAACAGAGTGGAAGAGGGTAGACTCGCGGCTACACCAAAGCGGAATTCATGTCGGGGTGTGACGCTGGGTGGCCAGTCATTCGCCTGCTTTTGTCGTCCATCACTCCACGCCAGGTCAGACCACCTTCACCAGAGCACGCCATAGCGACGAGCAGTCCACGACAACACATGACTGAGTTGAACATTCGACGATTCGGTGTGCCCAGTGAGGCGCATCTCTTCTACAAAAGACGGGCGTCTGTGTTATTGATCGGGAAATACATCTCCCCCTAGATCGACACTCTCCTGATATCCAGAACACGACGAAATCTCCATCAAAGCCTATACTTACAACACCACCGACATCAGAATGCAGCTCTTCGATAACACAGCAACCATCTTCGAGATGCTGTGGGACATAGCCCTGGCCTACTTCGTCATCCGTCTTGGAGCTATTTATGCTCTGCTAGTATTCACATCGAGTGCGGCCATCAGCTTCATCTCAGGCTGGGCACAGCAGCATCCCGTTCCCCAGATAGCGAGCCTCCTCTTCGTCGCACAGCTGACCTCGACTGTCGCTTGCGCGCTGTTCATCAACACGTACCACGACATCCCGCAAAACTGGCGTTTGCGGGCGGGGGTCGGAGGCGTCGGGGCCATACTGGTCACTGTTGCGACCACGATGTTGAAGCCTACCGTGGTGGACATGCAGATCGGCAGGGGTTACTTGGCATGCGTGGCAGTCATGCCTGTTATTTTGACGGCGTTGGAAAAGAGGTTCAAGGGGGTCGAGAGGAATGACTTGGGACTGCTGCATGGGAAGGGGAAGATGGGGTTCTAGAAGGGAGGAACTTCGAGGGAGAGGCGGGCGTCAGGGGGAAACGGCGTTGTCGATCTTTTTTTAGACTGTGCTGCCTTCAAATCGTGTATGTCCCTTGCTTAGGGGCATTTGCCAGGGAGAAGGGAGAACATCACCGAGGGGTGACAGGCGTCTCATTGATACGGGCACGATATTTCATCACCATATTCGTCCACTCAGGACATACCGAGCAAATATCATGACACGCATGGCGGCAGAGCCATTCTCGTTTTCCCGTACTCGGCGACCACCGCGAAGCCTCGTCGACAGATGACGACGTCAAGAACCCGAAAGCGGTTGACAGCGCAACGAACATGCTTCCACATTCCCGAGCGAGGCGCACATGGCGCCAACCGCGGCCTTCCAGCGCGGTTAACATTCCTCCCGGTGGAAGTCCAGACCCCTTGGCGTTTCTTCCCCCTTCCCTCGTTGTCTCCTTGCGGTTCGTGTCTCGTCTTTTCCTGGGACCACCTGCGAGCTCGGTGGCGGCCCTGGGCGTGTCGGGTGGACACAGGAGGCTGGCCGCCTCGCGCCCACTTGACATGTGGCCCCCGGGAATCGTCAGGGGTAGAACGGGAATGGCGTCTCGGGCGGAGGATGGGAGGGGAACTTAGACGCGATATTTCAACCGCGTTTTCGGTAATGATCGAGGACGCGAAGCTGGCTAGCATTTTTACGACTACGTGATTGAGGGGATGATAAGTGTGAAGGGTCTGGACGTCAGTAGACGGACGGGTCCAGACCCTATGTATGTTCTTTGTCTGATACTCTCTCACGCCGTCTGCCTTGCCACCGGTCTGCTTCCGTCGCTTCTGGCTTCTGGGCCCTTGTCTGGAACTGATCGCCGCTGGCCACGAGGAAACCCGCCCCTGACCGGTTAAAACGGGCACGCAGCATTCCAGCCGGAACGCATTCCAGATCTACCCGCCTCTCCTTGCCGCGTCCAACGGGGAGGCGCAGGAGTTCTCGGTGTATGATAAAAAGGGTTGCCCATCTTCCAAGTTAACAAGAGCTGTTCGGTTTGGTCTCCTTTTTGCGTTAGCAAATTTCATATTTCATCATCCCACAGGAGATCAACTATGTTGGGCTCCGTTTATCTCGCTTCAGCCATCTTCTGGACGGCGGCGGCTGGGGCAATCACCAAGCGTCAGGAGTTCTACACAGCATCCGTCCAGACGGTGACAGTCCAACTATCATCCCTCATCGAAGTCTCGTCATCTACAGCAACACCCACAACAACAAGATCTTCAGTGTCTATCACAACAGGTTCAGCATCATTATCAAATTCTTTGACTTCATCCACGTCAACTTCAACTTCGACCCTGAAACCACAGAATGACACTGTTCCACGACCAGAACGCATTCAAGAACAGCCAAATGTCGAACAGTCGGGACGGAATATGACCATGAGTCGGGTTGCCACATCTCCAGCTGTGGGACCCCCAGCTGGTACATATCGAAACGTCGTATACTTTACAAACTGGTATGTTGGTATCTTTCCATCACTAAAATTGTCAGACACTAATCCTCGTCAGGGGCATCTACGGTGCAAACCATCAACCCAGTAATATTCAGGCCGGAGCCATTACCCACCTGCTCTATTCCTTCGCCGATATCAGGCCAAATGGCGACGTGTGAGTACCCCTTTATGACCACCCCGAAGCATGTCGCCAGGCTAACATATCCTCAGCGTGTCTTCAGACTCCTATGCAGACACTGAGAAGCGCTACCCCGGTGATGTCTGGGGCGAGGCAGGCACAAATGCCTACGGCTGCGTCAAGCAGCTCTTCCTCATCAAAAAGAAGTACCGCAAATTCAAAGTCCTCCTTTCTATCGGCGGCTGGACCTGGTCACCCAAGTTTGTTCCTGTCGCCGCCACGGATGCCGGCCGTCGCCGCTTCGCCTCCAGCGCCGTCGCTCTGATGGGCGACTGGGGTTTCGACGGCCTCGATATCGATTGGGAGTATCCTCAGAACCCGACGGAGGCGAACAACTTCGTCCTACTCCTCCAAGCCTGTCGCGAAGCTCTGGACGCATATGCCGCGGCGAACGCACGGGGGTATAGGTTCACCTTGACCGTTGCCGTTCCGGCTGGTAAGCCAAATTACGAGAAGCTCAACATGAGGGGCATGGCCCCTTATGTTGACGGCTGGCATCTTATGGCGTACGACTACTCAGGTTCGTGGGATACGACGACCGGCCACCAGTCGAACCTATACGCGGCTACAAAATACGCCTCCGCCGCTGTCAAGGCCGACACGGACTCAGCTCTCAGGTACTACCTAAGCCAGGGCATTGACTCTAGAAAGATCATGCTGGGTCTGCCGTTATACGGGCGCTCCTTCGCCAACACCGACGGCATGGGCAAGCCGTTCAACGGCATGGGCCAAGGGTCCATCGAGAGGGGAATCTGGCACTACAAGGCCCTCCCGCTGCCGGGTGCCTCTGAGGGTTGGGACGAAAAGGCTGGCGCTTCCTGGAGCTACGACCCGAGAACGAGGGAGGCTGTATCGTACGACAACCCAAAGGCGGCAAAGGTCAAGACGGCCTATCTGCTGTCGAAGAATCTCGGTGGCGCCATATTCTGGGAATCGTCGGGTGATAAGACAGGGACTGCGAGCCTCATTCGCACCGTGGCCAAGGGAGTGCCAAACATGGATCCTACCAACAACTTGTTGTCGTACCCGGCAAGCCGGTATGATAATATCAAGAGGCAAATGAGGTAGGAGTGGTGGGACTGGGCATGGGCTGGATATCGTGCTTTCTTGGAGATCATGGCGTTTGTAATGGGGTTCGGGGCAGCATATTGGCATTTTCCTTTGTGTTGCATACATCGGGGCTTGGGATAAATGGTACCACAGGCCACCAGATAGTTATTTAGAGTGGCATTTCGACAATTAGAATACCCCTTTTCTTCCATGGAGACTTGGAGATGGCAGTAAGCCTCCTGAAATGACAAGATCAGAGGCAGGATGCTCGGCAGTCAGAGATGTGAATTAACTTGTGTGTTCATTACGCATCTCGGCGAGGTTTCAGTATGCCTCCTATCTTTACAAATCCATCCAGCTCAGCTCAGCTCAGCCCTTACAGCACAAATGTGATGATGAGGCCGGCCGCCGCGGCAACTGCCGTCGTCAACAGGGTTTTGCCAAGGACCTGGGCCGCTCCGCTGTCCTCGTCGGCGTTGGCCGTGCCAGCAGTGGGCACAGGGGAGAGGCCACCATCGACGGGGCCGTTGACTGCCCCCAGAAGACCGCTGGGGAAGACGATGGAGGTTTGAAGGGTGAGGTTCTCGAGGTTGGTGGTCGCTGTGGCAGCGGTGGTCCGAGGGGGCGCCTCGGTGAGGACCTCGGAGGGGTCAGCGCTGTCGCTTTCCTCGTCCTCGGACTCTTCGCCGGCCTCGTTGCCAGCCTCTTCTTCCGAGTCCGAGTCGGACTCAGAGTCAGGTCCGTCGCCAGACTCAGAGTCACTGCCACTTTCGTCATCGGAATCGCTGCCACTCTCGTCGTCAGAGTCGCTGCCACTTTCCTCACCAGACTCCTCCCCAGACTCTTCATCTTGCTCGCCCTCGTTGCTGTCCTGGTTGTCGTTGTCGTTTTGCTGGCCCTCCTCGGTGGCGGGCACGGCCTGCTCAGGCTGGTCGGCGACATCGGGGAGAGGTAGGGGCTCAGCATCCTCGGCGCCACCATTTGTGTCGTCAGCGCCGGGAGTTTGTTGGGCGGGGTCTACAGACACAGGAGCCGAGGGTTGAAGGGGCTGCAGAGCGTTGTCGGCTCCCGGGGTGGGCACGACGGGTGCAGCAGACTGGCTAGGAAGAACAGGCAGGGCGCTTCCCAGAGCCGGAACCGCAGACTCGACGGGAGCAACGGGTTCAACAGGGAGAGTTCCGTCGACAGGAAGCAGAGACGCGCTGGGAATAGGTGTGTCGGGAAGAGGCTCCGGGATAGTCCCGTTGGCGGGAGGGAGCAGGACGGGGTCTTGAGTGGCCGGGGCATCAACGACCGGGGGAAGCGCGGTGTCGTTGCCAGGAACGGGAACCAGAGGCTCCAGAGCAGGAGTCTCCGCGCCGGGGACGGGAAGATCCGCGACAGGCGGGACGACAGTGTCGTTGACGGGAATGGAGATGGGAGGGGGAGCCAGAACAGGCAGTTCGGCGGCAGGAGCCTCCTCAACAGGTGCGGGCAGGTCAGCAGGAGGAGGAATCACGGCCGAGCCGTTGCCGATGAGCGGCGGAAGGGAAGGGATGGGCGCGGGGACCGCGGGAATCTCCTGGCTTGAGGTTAGCTCTGACGACATATTGAGGAAGTCGAAGTACTCACCGAGACGACAGGAAGCTCGGAGACGATGGGGTCAGCAGGCTGGAGAACATCCTCAACCCCCTCGGGCAGAGCCGAAATGGGAGGGACTTCGACTGCGGGGATCTCAGGAAGGGTGCTCTCGACAGGAGGGGGTGTGACGGTGGGCGGCAGAGCGTCATCGAGGGCAGGCAGAGGTCGGAGCTCGGCGCCCTGCTCACCGGGTTGTGCGCCGACAGGGAAACCAGGCAGGGGAGCAAGAGGAGGGAAGAGATCCTCAGGCTGGTCGACGGCGGGAGACTCGATGACAGGAGACTCGACGGGAGATGCCAAAGCAGGAGACTCGACAACAGGAGGTTCGGCAACGGGGGGCTCCACGACAGGAGCTTCGCCAACGGGAGCTTCGACGACCGGGGTTTCGACCACAGGAGGCTCGACGATGGGCTCAGCGGCCGGGGCCTCCGTCGCAACTGGCGCCTCCGGGGCGGGCAGCTCCGACTCGACCTGTCCTGGGGGTGGGACATTAATTATAGGCTGGCCGACTTCCTGCCCCGGGACGAGGGCAGGAAGCTCCGCCGCGGGTGTCTCCTCGACGACAGGGTCGGCCACCTCCTGGGCAGGCGGCGACTGGGTGAGTTCGCTGGGTGTAGGCACCGCAGAGGCCACAGGGTTCGAGGGCGAAGCAGAGGGGACCGAGACCGAAACCGCAGGCTCAGCAAGTTGTGGCCTGGCCTCGCACAGCGCCGCGCCGAGCAGAAGCGCAATAGCTTTTCCGTAGATCATCTTGTATGACTCGTGTGTCGATATTGGCAGTTGTATTGTCGTCGATGTATCCGTTTTCTTCCAAGGTCGTCGATATGTCAAGCCACGAGGCTGATGTAGTCAGTCGTGAGGGTAGTAATAAAGCAATAAAAAAAGGGCCAGCTAGGGCTCGTCGATAGTAAAAAGATGCCGTTTCGAAAAGAATGAAGTCGAGGCGGAAGTAGAATGGAACCTGTCCTGCAGTCGTAGAAATGAAGTGTCGACCCCGAGAAGGAGAGAGGGGTGAGAAGAAGGGAAAAGATGGTGGTTGAAAAGGAGAGTGAGGAAGCTATGTTGCGGCACAGCGCACAAGCACACAAACAAAACAACGGAAGAGAAGAAAAAACCACACGGGAAGAAGAAGTAACGAAGTGAAGTCGGCCTCACGGAGCTGATGGGAGGAGGAGGAGGAGGAAGAGGTGGGAGGAGTAGGGGAGATCCGCGTTGACCGAGAAATACCAGCACCAACCCCAACCCGCCAGGGGCTGGCCGCCGAGAACGAGGTGACGAAGCCATCGCCCCGGCGTCGTCTCTGTTCCCCACGGCCCCCTGACGGGATCTGCGACAGAGCCTCGTCTGACGCGCTCCGGATACCACATCGTGCCTCGATGCGGAGGATGGGGGTGTTCAGGGGCGGGAGGAGGAGACCGGGCTGTATCACCAGCGGGCATGGGTCTAGCTCCTGGAGCTGGGCCTCGAACTGCTGCTCTCAGCTGTTGGGAAGCAAGGGGTAGCTCGAAAAACCGTCAGTGAACTCGAGAGGAAGCGAGTCGTGTGCTCGGGCGACCATCTCGACGCCAGTGACCGAAGAGTCAACGACCAGCGCCACTCCCTTCTCCTAGGTAGCATCCGTAACGTCCCAAGAACCAAGGTCCAAGATCCTTAGCTTCAGACGCGTTAAGCATATCCATAATATGCTCTCGCCTCCCGTGCCGCGGCTTGTCCTGGGCGTCATGTCACGACACCACTCATCTCAGACGACAGCACGTCGTCCAAACAACAGAGGGCCAGAAATGTCAGACGATCAGTTGTCAGTCCCCCAAGGGAGGCGGCCAGGGGCCATCGCAGTTGTTTGAAGGTGCGACCTCTGAGACGCCGCCCCTGCAGTTGATCAAACCGCCAGCCCCGAGGCCCGAGCAGCAGGGGTAATGTTGGCGCGTTAGCGACACGGGCAGAAGCAACACCAAACCCCTAACAGCCAGCCACCGCGCCAGCTGCCCCCTAAAACAACGACTCCATCCCCCGAGCCCACGCTTCTGGAACGTGCCCAAGGCCCGGCCCCGGAGATTTTTACGCTCCGCTCGTGTTTCGCCCGCGTCGATATTGCAGTGCAGTTCTGTCATCCACACGTCGGCCGAGAGAGAAAGGATCATCATGCAAACCCGAAGCTCATCTATTGATGCCTCATGCGGCAGTCCTTGCCAGAAAATCCCGTAGTCCATAGGCCCGTCGTCCGCCTTCGTCGTTTGTAACAATACATAGCTCGGAGCAAGCATGCCGCTTGCTCCTGCACCTATGAGCAAACGCCCCTTTTCCTTCTTCCCTGCCCGCCAGATGTGGGCATAGTGGTCCGGATGGACGGTGTTACCAATGCCATCGGGCCAACCGGCAGCAGTGGTGTATCCGGAGGCGTCCCGTCAAAAGAGATCCGCATCCTAACTTCCCTCTGACTGCCCACCAGGAGTGCCGCCCTGGGCGACGCCGTGGAACGCATCGCCAAACGCAGAGTCTTCCATGTCCATGTTAAGGTCGAGACCCTCGCCCAGCGAGCCCGCCGCCCCATCCAGCCCACCAGGAGTTCCAAACTCGGCAAGGGCATCGCCGGCCGTGTCAAGGTCGCCCAGGGAGCTGAAGTCGTTAGCATCGCCCTCGGTCACGGCCGGCGTGCCGGCTGCCGAGGCCTGCTTGGGGACTGCCGCCTGTGCCGGCTTTGCGGCCTGGCCCGTGGCGTCTGCCGGTGCAGCCGTGCCTTCGGGTGATACGCCCCCCTTTGGAACGACCACCCAGTCTTCGCCTCCCGCTCCCTTGTCGCCCGAGGCGCTCTTGTCTGCCTCGGTGTTTCCCATGGCCACATCCTGGGGTGCGTCCTTCTTCTCCTCCTGCGGGTTCGCCGGGGGGTTGGGCGCCGGTGACGGAACGTTCATGTTGGCCGGCGTTCCGGCGTTCGAGTTGAGTCCACCGGGTGTTGGGAAGTTCAGAGGCGTAGAGCCCGCGGAGAAGCCCGTGTGCATCTGATCCAGCAGGCCGGCCGCGGTGCCGCCCATGTCAATGTCGTTGTCGTCCACCATGACGCCGCTGTTCTGAGAGCCTGCCTGCGACGGCCTGCGGGACAGTTCATCGCCGCCAGCTGCTGCCACGGCTGCTGGCTGAGACTGAGGCGGTTGCACCGGTGCCGGTGGGGTGGGCTGCTTGGCCGGCCGAGGCACGGGCTCGCGGTAGCCGCCATCTTGGATACGGCTGACCTCGCTAAGCGCTGCGATGCGGTGACCGAGCTGGGCCTCCACCTGCGCGACAATGTCGTCGACCTTCTTGTTATGCTTCTGCGACCAGGCGCTGCCGCCCTCCTCGCCCTCGGCCGTCCTGCCTTCCAGCCTCCAGAACTCGGGGCCGCGCTCCTCCACAGAGAGGCGCAGGTCCTTCTCCGCCTGTCTGACGGAGGAGCTAGACTTGAGAGACGCCATCATCTTGACATGCTCTGCCTTCATCTTCTCAATCTCGGCCTTCTCCGAATCGATGTACTCCTGGGCGCGCTTGCGGAAGGCATCTGCTTGTCCCGCGTCGAGCCTGCCAACGTACGGCTTCTCTGGGTACGAGTTCAGCGCGTCTCCACCCGGGGCGTTGAAGATGCCCGCGGTGAGAGAGGCCATTTGGCCGCGGAGTCCGAGTCCGAGCTCGGGGGGCTCAAGCTGGGAGAATGAATAGGGCGACGATACGACCTCTTCCATCCACTCGTGATTCTGCCTGTAACGCGCGAGTGCAAGATCCCGAGGCGTCAGGATGTCGAAGACGTCCTGCTCCTCCTGGTCGATGAACTCGGGCACGGCCGGGGGCTGCGCCTGTGCCTGTGGGGGCTGCTGGGGCATCGGGCGGCGGGACCGAGACGAGGGAGGAGGTGCGGGGGGGTAAGCCATCTGCTGAGGAACCGGCCTACGTCCTTGAGGAGGTCCGTAGGGGCCACCACCAGCGGCGGCGGCGGCGGCAGCAGCAGCAGCGGCAGCACTGGGCCCGGGACCAGGCAAGGGCACCTGACCCTGACCCGGCCCAGGTCCAGGCGGGCCACGAGGAGCGCCGTGGCCAGGCCAAGGGATGCGCGGCCACTTGCCGCGATCCGAAAGCATGAACTCCTTGCGCTCAATGGCACCGTAGCTCTGGAGGATGTTGCGCTCCGACATCATGTTCTGGATGTCGGGGGTGTACGGGATCGACCTGGACTCGCACTGGTCGGCCGGCTCGCTTTGCGCGTAGTGGATGATCCAAAGATTCATGTCAATCTGGGGCACGTTGGGGTTGCCCTGCTGCGACGGCACCAGACGGAATCTGCGGCGTGCGTAGGCAGCGATGGGCTCGCCTGGACGGAAGCCTGCGCGGCTGTAATAAATCTCGATGGACTGAAAGGGGCGACTTGGTCAGGAAGGCTGCGATATGGGAGTATTGGGCCTGCTTAGACTTACCAGACCATTCCCCAGATCCTGACGGTGGTACTGCTCTGGCATCCAGATGAAGCCATCGCTGGCAAAGTGCACCCCCATCTTGGAAATGGGCTGCCATGTCAGAATGACCGACCCGGGGTTCGGGAGCTGGAGATATGTCCAGAAGAAGGGCGCCTTGTCCTTGGCGATCTGAGGCGCCGCCATCAGCAGCTTGGTGACATGCTGAAGGTCGAGGCGCGCAACGCTGGGATACTGGTTCGCGGAGATGAGGTGAATGTGCGGGATCTGTAAGTGATATCGTCAGTATGCGCGTGCGAGGGTCAATGGGCGCGCGTTGGCATGGCTCACCAGCTTGCCCTCGATGCTGTCGCTGGGATCCCGAAGCTGCGCCATGGTTGCTGTTTGGTCTGTGATGTGCAATTGGCGGGCAGCCGCGTCGATTGGTCGCGTGCAGGGCAAAAGTGTGGCCGTTTCTGTACGGTCTCAAAAATATCGCTGGTGTTGATGGCGCAGGCGATGAGCGGTAGACGATGCGCCTGGATTGATGGGCAGCTCCAGTCAGTCGCGGTCGATTTTGTCGCGACTGGCAGTTCGGGCTGTTGCGAGACTCTGAACGCGGTTTGGGGCCCACACGGACAGAAAGCAGTGACCTCGATTGGTCACGTGTTGGAGTGCCCAACGCCCAGCTTATTTGCACGTCTGACGGCGGACCTTAAATCAGGCCGAACATGGGTTTGAAGCAGAGCAAAAACAGTGCTCCGGAGCATTTGCCAAGTGTACACAAGTACTTTGGACTGGGAAATCCATGGCGTGAGATGCTCTGCTCTCCTCCATCAGTGGTACAAGTCCAAATGTTTGCTTACATAAGAGCGAAAGCTGTTGCCGCTTTGGGCCGTCCCAGAATTTTGCACCTCGTCCCACCAAGAAGCAGCTCTTAGGCCTGAAACAGCGACTGAATTAGGCCCAATTCGAACACCCTCCAAACTTCGAGGCCGCCGTTTTTCCTCCGCTGCCTTGAACATCGCCATCCATCACCCAACTTCGTCACCAGGCCTCGCCAGCGCATTACCTCCACGCCCACGAAATCTCACCCAACACTCCCCGAGTCCCCATCGAACCATTCATTCGAGCATTCTTTGAGCGATCTGCGGCTCAGAGGTACGTTTGACCGGCTTTCACAAAGCAAAAAAGCCGTCCGAGTAGCGAGCAGTTCATTCATCATGGCCTACCCGCCCCCTCCAGGTACTTCGCGCAGCAACACAAACTCGCCGCATCCCTCCCTCCCCGCGCGCCCGCCCCAGGCGAGCACCACCGGCAGCGGCAGCTCCAGCGGCGGCTTCAAGCCCGCCTTCAAGCCCGCCTTCACACCCCCTCAGGTCGCGGCCTCGTACTCTCAATATGGCGGCGCCAGCAGCAGCAGCACCACCTCGCGCGCGCCGGGCCAGTACGCCGCCCCACCCTCATACTCGCAGCCTCCTTCGTCAGGGATGAGCACGCCCTCGTACTCGGCGCAGCAGTCATCGTCGTACCAGTATCCCCAACAGTCCGGCAGCTACGGCCAGAGCAGCAGCTACAATGCGCCTCCGACCACGTCGTACGGTGCCCCGCCGCAGATCCGCAACCCCTTCCCCATACCCGGCACAACGCAGGCCGGCGCGGGCCACGAGAGCTTCGACCCCGAAATGGCCGCCCAAATAGCGCAGTGGCAGAGCGCCTACGGCGGCAGAGACTCCTCTGCAACCGGTCCCGCCGTCACCGCCGGCCCGACCGCCGGCCCCAGCGTCTATCCTGCAAGCGCCGACACATCCTCCGCCGCTGCCACCGCGTCCGGCCCCCAGCTTCCCGACAAGAACAAGACAGTCGCCCGCGAGGGTGGCGGCAAGAAATGGACCGACGACACCCTCCTCGAGTGGGACCCCTCGCACCTCCGCCTCTTCGTCGGCAACCTGGCCGGCGAGACGACCGACGACTCCCTCCTCAAGGCGTTCGCGCGCTGGCGCTCCGTGCAAAAGGCCCGCGTCATCCGTGACAAGCGCACCTCAAAGTCAAAGGGCTACGGCTTCGTCTCCTTCTCTGACGCCGACGACTTCTTCCAGGCTGCCAAGGAGATGAACGGAAAGTACATCCAGAGCCACCCCGTCGTCGTTCGCAAGGCCAACACGGAGATCAAGGTGACCAACAACAACAAGAACAAGAACCACAAGGGCAAGGGCAATCACAAGAACAAGAGCGGGAGCGGCGCTGGGGGCGGCGCTGGGGGCTCCTACGAGCCGGGCCTGGGCCCTGTGCACCCCGGAGGCGTCGTCAAGCCTGGCCAGAAGACGAAGAATGGCCTCAAGCTGCTGGGTTAGTCCGTCACGCATGACGGGGGAGGTGTGTTGAGTGCGCCTGTATCATGAACCGGCTGCGTTCGTAGCAGTCAATGTTGGCGTTCTGGAGTTTTGGGGCACATGCCCCCTGGGTTAGATAATCAGAGCAGATGGCCGATTAGCATGTGATTCACCATGTTGTCAATCCGCGAGATCTTTGAACAGTGTACTTTGTTGCAATTGGAGCCTACCACTTCTTCCGGGGTATCATTGCGCCGCCAGAACAGGCGACGCGACTGAGGTCCTCCCTATTTTGTACACTTCCCGCCCTATGCTTCCGGGCCTCCAAGGCCACCTCAGGATATGGCTCCGATATCCTGAACGACATGTCGTTTAACCATGCTCGCTGAACGCCAGACCAAGTGAAAGAAAAGTATGACAGTATAATGCCGTGAGAATGTTGGCTAGCGCCAATCTAGTTGTCCCGGTGAGCCTGGGCCTTCCGCAGCTCTTGCGCCTCTTGTGCCGGGTTGGGGATGATGTCGCCGTCGACGGTGACAAGGTCGTCTTCATACTCGAAGCTGCTGCGCTCGAGTAGACCAGCCTCCTCGCCAGAGTTGTCTTCGTTATCGCTGCTGCTGGCGGAGGATGGGATGATATCGGCATGCCCGCGGTGGACATCTTCCTGCGCCTCGCTGCGCATCTGCGTAATTTTGATGTAATTGTATGCAATGATGGCCATCATGGTGGTGACCAAGCCAATGGCATTAACGGGCGTTAGGCGATCCTCGAACACGAGGGCGGCGGCGGAGATGGTAACGACCTCCTTAAATATGCCGGCAATCGACAGGGTGACGACGGATGTGCGCTGAAGCAGCGCGAATTCGGAGGCTGTCATGAGGAATGCGATGCAACCGGGGAACAAAAGGAACAGGGGGGTCATAAAGGGACCCCAGGCCGCACTCAGGACCTTGAGCCCCTCCCAGAGAGCGGGGAAGCCTTCGACAGGGATGGCGATGGCCATGAGCACGACGAACATGACGGGTGCCAGGAAGAAAATGCTCGAGAAGGGGTTCGACGTGGCCGGGTTTCGGAGGAGCAGGATCTGGGTGAGGGCCCAGCGGAAGCCCGAGAAGAAGGCGGCGGAGATGACGAGGACAAAGCCGCCGAGTTGGAACTCGATCTCTCCTGAGACCATGAGAACGACACCAGCCGTCATGGTGGCGATAATGGCAACCAGTCTCCATGTGGGGATTTCGAGTCTGAAGAGGAAAGCGAAGAGGAGGACGAAGGCAAGGGAAGATGATTTGCACATGGCTACAGTGAGGGTCAGCGAGTGTCAGAGAAGGAGGGTTAGGCACGGGCGACGTACTGTAGAAGGTGAGGGTGATGAACTTGAGAGACATGTTGCCCAGGCCAATGTCGAGGCCCGTGGCCAGGCCGCAGGGACCGATGCGCGTCAGGTAGAAGAGCTTCGACATGAGAGGCCTTTCTGGCTCGGCCTCATGGCGGGACCGACCAAGATCCGAGTTGTGCACGGCGTTTCGGGGTCGTAGCGAGGGGATCAGCCAGAGGACTAATGATGACAGGGCGAACTGAACCAGCATGTGGCATGCCGTGGTGAAGAGGGGAAAGGCGAAGTTGAGCCTGTCCTTGTCGAACATCCACTTGTTGTACTGGAGGTGATGATGTCAGTTTGGGTGACACCCTGGAAAGAGGGCACGAGGGCACATACCAAAGAGATGCTCAGGGAGAACAGATACCACAGCAGTATCAGGGAGGCATTGACGAGCAGCCTCCTGGCAACGTTCTGGTCGGCTTCCTTCTTCTCATCGGGGGTAATGTCGACGCCAATGGCGACGCGCTGGTCCAGACGGGTGTTCCGTCTCTTCTTCTGTGTCTTCCGGCGCTTGTCCTTCTTGGTGAGGCCTGTCTCCTCGTCGTCGTGGAGGTCCTCGTCGGAGAAGCTCTCGTCGCCCGAGGCTGGCGAGCCGGGGCCGGAGCTCTCGGCTATTGACTCTGCGATCTTTGGTTCTTCCTGTAAGCCGTTGGCGGTGCGGACCGAGGGCGCACGTGGCCGGGAGCTTCTGTCTGCGCTGGCGGAGCCGACGCTCTGCATGAGGCTGCTCCTTCGCCGGCGGTGGCCTAATCCCTTGATGGGCTCCATCTCGATGGCGGGGCCGGCCAGAGACTCGGGATGGGCAGGGTTGGAGGAGGATATTGGTCCGAGGTCGAGCGCATCCGCCGAGGTCGCGTGTGCTTGGGTCAAGTGTTCGGGTCTGGGACGGCGGCGCTGGTGGTTCTGAGGCGGGTCGTGTGAGGCGACGTGGTCGTCGGGGGTGTCGGGGGTGTCGGATTCTAAGGAATGGCGTCGAGCCGCGAGAGTGTCTTGGTCGAGGAGACGGGAGGCAGGGGATGCGGAGGGGGCTGCAGAAGAAGAGGAGGCGGCGAAAGGAGCGGATGAAGAAGGAAACATTGTTTGTCAATCATGAGTAGGATCCCGGGTCCGCTGCGCTGCGCAGCATGCTCGGTCGTTAGGCGGTCGGTCGGCTGGGCTGGGCCCCAAAGTGGGTGACTGACTGGCGGAGGGGAACGAGTGGAGGACGCTGCCCACTGCCCAGCGCGAAAGTGTGAGGTGTGGTGCATTGGCTCCCGGTCGCGGGCAGGGGGGTCCTTGGTCAGGCACGGGGCGAGCTTGGCTGCCCTGATGCTCCGGCTTGCCACCAACTGGCAGGGGTGCCTGCCTGGCCTGGGGCGGCAACGGGGCCGGCAGCCTCCAGCTGCTCCAGGTGTCCAGCTGGCGGTGTTGTCCTCACGGGCTGGTAACGACCCGCCGATGGAGGGCGGTCCTGGGCGGGCAATGGCTCCCGTGACAATGTGGATCGTCTTGGCTTCGTCTCAGTGAACGGCGCGCCCGGCACAGGAATCCATCCATCAGGGTCCGGCAGCTGCAGGTTCCAGGGGGCTTCCCTTCCCCGCGGATGCCAGTTCATCGCTTGCAGGGGGGCTCACGCCGCTCCTCAAAGCCCCCCTCAGCGAAGGTTCTGCTCCTTCAACCACCCGATCCAACCTCGACGGCCCATCCCCCGCCACTTGCACATGACAACTGAACCGGTCCGCTCCACCACACGTCCGCCTCTTAGGTCACGCATTACCCAATACTTTGTGGCTCTAGATCGGTAGCTCCCGCTCACCGCAAGTCACAGGGCGTCACGGTGTGGGCGTTCGTCGCGGGTGCTTTATTTTTCTAGTGCCCCCTTCCTGGGCGAGCTAGGCGCTTGCCGTTACATCACCACCCTCCCGCGGGGATCTGAGGGGGGGGGGAAGGGACGGACGGGAAAGCAGGGCACCACCAAGAAATGCCGCCCGGCCTCGGCACCAGGATGTCGGACGACGCTCACTGCCGCATCGCAAACCTAAGGTAGGCTGGGCGCAAAAGCAGACACCTATCGCGACGCAATCTCGTTCTGGTTTCATCAAACTGAGTTCGCGACTCCGACCCGGCCTGATGGATCGGAGCAAGATACCTTTCCCAGCACCCACCGCCGCGAGGGCAACGGGACGGACCATCTCTCACGCTGCGAGTCTCAGCCGAGGAGGGCCCTGGTGATCAAAGCCATCTTGTGGCCCCATGACCGGCACAACCAACCACCACCTGGCACCTGCGCAGCCGCCATCCGCATCGGTTCGCCGAACTCATCCTCGAGTCGCGTCTCCTGAAGAGCCCGTGCCATGTTTCAACGGGACCCGATCTGAGCTTCCTCCGCCGCATCTCGAATACCCAGAGCCCGTGCACCGTTATCGTGATGATACCATGCCACGAGTATCGGTTTCTGGCTTCCCCCATTACCGCCTTGAGAGATTTCGTCTGCTGTTTCCTCGGATGAAATGCTACAATGAGCTGGACACGTGCGTATGGTGGGGTTGATCCTGGTCGAGATCCGCCGGCAACATCCACGGTAGACCACCGCTGCGGGAAAGTCGGAGAACCCAGCCTCCCGAGGCGAAGTGTCCAGGTGTTCCCGGCGAATGCGGCGACGATGTCGAGATTTCAACGGCTCCATCTGGGACCTGCGAGTCCCGCCCGGGGAAGCATCAGCACCAATGAAGTCGAGAGCTCCGTCAGAGCTGTCATGCTGTGCCTGTTGGTGGCCAGGCAGCACATCGTGCGCGACTGCCATCCAATGCTGAGCTTGGGACTCGATCTTGACAACTCCCTCCATCAGGAAAGTGTGTGATGCTGCCCAGGGAGCAGATTGCCGCAAATAAGAGGATCATGCCGCAAGGCCACCTTATCATTCTCGATGGCACCCACGGGCACCATGACGAGCATCTGAGATCTTCTCGGTTGGCCGAACCAGACAACGCCGAGATGAGAATGGCGATGAGGATGAAGACGATGATGGTGGCTCGAGCTCCGGGAGTGGGGGTTCTCTGAAGGATGGATACGTGCCGATCGAGGGTAACCGAGAAATGGACGTCGGGTGGACGTATATAGACGTCCTTTATCTGCTTGAACAGTATGCCCTATGGCACTATCTCGGCACCGACTGGGAGAAGTGGCACTGGGTGTATCGGGGTTGGAGCTGGAGACCGGAGCAGCAGCCCGAGCCCAGTCGTGGGGAGCCTCTATCAGTGTTGGACCTTGCCGGACGCGAAGTCTGAACCCGCCGAGTGCTCGATGATGGATAGATGTCCGTTGGCAAGCCGCCAAAACCATTAACCGCTGGCGTCCAGAAAAGGCACCTCGGGGAGCTTCTCACCCACTTGTCGTGAAAATCATCTTGGAGATCCAGCTGTCGGTCCAGGGTGTAGTAAGGTATTCAATTGTTGAGAAAGCGCGTTTCTGCCCCTGGCTGCCCACTTAGGTAAGGATTCTGGGTGCCTGCGGAAAGTCATACCGACATCATCGTGCCTGCCCGCGAGGTGGGGGAAGGACCGGACGACATGCTCCTTCCTCGCTACAGGTCTTCCATTTGGGCGACCACCCAGGCAATGCAGCACTCCAACATCACTGCTTCATCTTCCATGCATCAGCCGACGTCTGTTGAAGCCTTGAAAGTCCATCCGCTCGAGATCACCAGTTGCATCACCGCCAGCTTTTGTCCAATCCCTTTCCCCCGCCATTCTCGTCGGTCGTCAAGGGAGCTGAGTAACACCTCGCCCCAGCGAGTCTTCGCGTGTTCTTCACGAACCTTCCTATAGGTCGACCCCGACGTCTCCCCCGGATTGGTCCCCCTGAGACCGTGGCCGTTGGTTGAGCTACCTTAACTACCCCGCGGGAAGAGACACACGACGTGTGAGACATCGTGGATTTCCGCCGCCCTGCCGATTAGCCCGAGCTTATTCCTGAAGCTCAGCTGAGTTGGCGACCCCGCGACAGCTTCCCCTTTCACCTTCACTATCGCTTTTTCTACATAGCTCGAAAGCTGCAATTGAACCCCCGTCGTCGACCGAGGTCGATCCATCAACACAAGCTTCCCCTGAGACGCTGCACACCACAAGCATCATGGGTCACCAATGTCCTACCCGTCATGCTCAGGGCGGCCCTAACAAGGCTGACTACCTGCCCATTGAGGACTACGGAATGATCGGAAACATGCACACTTGTGCCCTTGTGGGTATGAATGGCTCTGTCGACTTCATGTGCTGGTAGGTGTAAACCCGCCTCATCCAGAGCTCGTCCCAGCATGGCTAACATGTCCAGGCCCGACTTTGACTCGCCATCCGTCTTCTGCCGCCTCTTGGATCACAAAAAGGGGGGCTTCTTTAGCATCTGCCCTCCTCCCTCCGTCTTCTGCACCACAAAGTGAGTTCGAGGGACACCATACTCGGGGTCACACTGATCAATCCAGGCAACAATATCTACCGTCCTCCAACATCCTGCAGACCAGGTACATCCACGACGACGGTGTCATCGATGTCGTCGATTTCTTCCCCCGCCCAAAGACTGCTACCGTCGTGGCCAGAGGAATTCGCCAAGGCGCGTATCGCGAGACGTACAAGATCCAGGAAGAGCTCAAGAAATGGCTCGTCCGTCGTGTCGAGTGCATCCGTGGGACTCTCGAACTAGGTTTGCAAAACTCACCCTCTTTCAACAGACCCCGTGCTCACCTCACCCAGACGTCGAGATCTTTCCAGCCTTCAACTACGCACAGGATCCACACACCACGACGCTGCTCCAGGACACGAAAGCCCCAGGCAGCACAAGCAAGACGGCTACCTTCCACAGCGCCACGACCAGGCTCCAACTGGACGTCACTGTCGACCGTAGCGATGAGGATCATGCTGCCCCGGACATCTGTTTCCGCAAAGAGGCGCGCGAAGGCATGCTCGGTGAGGGTATCGTTGCTCGCCTTAAGATCCACGAGGGTCAGGCCGTTTCCTTCATCCTCCGTAATGACGTAGACAAGCACGTCACTGAGAACATCACCACCGAAATCGTCGACCTCCAGCAGCACGACACCCAGTCATTCTGGTACCATTGGATCTCCAAGAGCAAGTACCAGGGCCGCTGGCGTGAGGTCGTCCAGCGCAGCCTGATGCTGCTCAAGATGATGACCTACGAACCTACGGGCGCTATTATTGCCGCGCCAACCTTCTCTGTCCCTGAGGATATCGGCGGCGTGAGGTGCGTGGGATCTGCTGCGACGTTGATGCTGGAGGCAGTCTTCTGATATGTGTGCGCAGGAACTGGGACTACCGCTTCTCATGGGTCCGGGACTCGAGCTTCACCATCTACATCCTTCTTCGTATGGGCTACAAGGAGGAGGCTGACGCCTACATGGGCTTCATCTCGGAGCGTTTCATCAAGTCGCGCAATCCTGATGGCTCTTTGCCAATCATGTTTACCATCAGAGGAGAAACCGACATCCCAGAGGAAGAACTCCATCATCTCGAAGGATACCGAGGCAGCAGGCCAGTCCGCATCGGCAATGGGGCTGCCGACCATCATCAGTTCGACATTTATGGTGAACTGGTATGCCGCAATTCTCCTCGTAAACATGGCCGTCCATTCTGATGCCAATCACAGCTTGACGCCACGTACCTACACAACAAGTTCTCGGCCCCTATTAGCTGGGACCAGTGGTGTGCTGTCAGGGAGCTTCTTGGTGAGTAAGTCCATGAAAGCACATCGAACATGGCTAACCCGTACTAGATTTCGTCCTGACCCTCGTGGACAGTGAGTTCGCCTTCTGCAACTTGACACACCCATGCTGACCCAGACAGAACCCGACATGTCCATCTGGGAGGTCCGCAACAACAAGCAGAACTTTGTCTACTCGAAGGTCATGCTCTGGGTCGCATTTGACCGCGGCATCCGCCTCGCTGAGAAGCGCAACTTGCCCTGCCCCAACCGCGCGAAGTGGCTGGCCGCACGCGACCAGCTCATGGAGGAGGTCATGGAGAAAGGTGAGTTCCTTGCTACCTTACCTAGGCAGAGGAGAGTGAGTTGGTCCATTCCAAAAACTGACGACCTCCAGGCTACAACAAGGACATGAAGTCTTTCGTCCAGAGCTACGAGAACAACACCATGCTTGATGCGTCCATCCTCATCGCCCCACTCGTCTTCTTCGTCGCGCCCAACGACCCGCGCTTCCTCAACACTATGGAGAGGATCCTCCTGCCGCCCGAGAAGGGCGGCCTCACCTCAGCCGGTCTCGTGTACCGATACGACACGGAGCTATCAGAAGACGGTAAGCAGACTCTTGCTTCCCCCTTCCTTGATGGTTCTGACGAAGCCTTGGTCCCAGGTGTCGGCGGCGGCGAGGGCGCCTTTAGCATGTGCACCTTTTGGCTGGTTGAAGCTATGACGCGCGCGAGTGTGTATGAGCCACGCTATCGCGCCCGTGCAGTTAACATCTTCGAGAATGCGCTTTCCTTCGCCAACCATCTGCACATGTTCTCCGAGGAGATCGCTCGGTCTGGCGAGCAACTTGGCAACACGCCACAGGCGTTCAGCCATTTGGCGCTGATCAGCGCCGCTTTCAACCTGGACCGTGCAATGGGCGGGAAGGGAGTTGGGCCTTGACGAGAGAGAGCTTCGCTGTATAGGTGACGGCCATTCGCTTCATATCTGAGGGAATCCTGTGTCTCATCTTAGATTGAAAAGTATAGTTCCTCGAAACCTGCTCTCCATGAGCAAATCCTGTCATCCTTTTTCCGTGGGTGAATGCCAAACCAACCAACGCCGCCGCTATGCATTTTACAAAAGTGACCACATGTCGACTGCTCACTACGACAGCTCCATGCTGTCCCTTTCGTCGCCGAGACGGTCGCCCACTGAACTGAGGCCGGAGCTCGGCGGTCTTGAGTCGGCATTGGAAGCGGGCGACTGCGGTCGCGACAGTACTGGCGGCGCGAGCAAGACCCTGGACCACTCCTGGACGCTCGAGACCTCGCCGCCCTCGACGGCGACCTCATTGAGGGCGTCACTGCCCTTGCCGAGTATGGTGCCGTTGAACTTGGACTCTTCGGCCGTCTTGGAGTGTTTCGACATGAGGGCTGCGTTGGTCTGTCAGCAGGAGTCGGTCAAGACATCCGATGGATGGGACTCACCATGAAGGTAGTCGCCGGACGCGACCTCGCCCTCGTTAACGGCGGTACCGGCGGGAACGACGCCGTCGCCAAAGCCTGCGGTGACCATGTCCCTGATGGCGCGGCACTTAGCCCCCGCGAACCAGGCGACAAACTCATCCACGCCTCTCGTGTCGTCGTCCGGGTTGTAGCGGCCCCTGGCATCGCCGGCGGTATCCCTCGATCCGCTCTCTGTCGTACGGGTGCCGTTTTGGCCCTGCTGCGCCGGCTGGCCGTGGGGCTCGTCGGGCTCGATGAAGCGCTCTACTACGCCGAAGGCGCCGACACCCTCGAGGGCCATGCGGACGTCGACGATGGAGACGGGCGGGAGGCCGGGGCCGTCGTCTTCTCCGTCGTCGTAGGGGTCGGCGGGGTCCCTGCCCTCGTTGTAGTTGTCGACGGCATGAAGGGCCGTGGAGCGACAGACGGCGAAGAGGTAGCGGGCTGCGAGGTCGGTGAAGGCGTCGAGGGTGGAGGGGCGGATGGAGTGGTAGCCGGTCGCGCGCAGGGTCTGGAGGATGCAAGGGCGGAGGAGCGCGTGGTATAGGGTCGGTGTGGGCGTCATGGTAGCTGAGCACCGGGCGGTTGCCCTTTGTGTTGTTGTTTGGTGTTGGAGGAAGTGTTGCGCCGTGGATCCGGAGCTCACTTGGGGAGGTGATGGAACGAAGCTGGACGGAATGCGCTGGAGCTTCGGGGAAGAGCGTTTTCGTCACCGTGGGCTCTGTTTGTGACTTTGAGAGGAGGCGGGCATTGCTGCGGTCAGCTTCCTCCTGATTATTGGAGTGCAGTTGGCTGCGTTGGGGAGTCGAGGTGATTTGACGAGGCAGGTGCTTGAGGTCTTCTGGAACTGGAGGTGCGACGCGCGCTGGAGAGGGAGCTTCAGTTCTGCGCTGCCCCAGCTTCAGGGATCACGTGCGGTACCTGGTCCGTGCACATGCCCCTGAAGTCCGTCAACAACACCAATTTTGAGATCTTCAACTGAGGACCTTCCTACTCAAATACCCCGGCCTTGATTTTCTTCTCTTCTCGAGGATGTCGCGATTTGGCCTCAGACACTCTCAGTCCGGCAGAATCAAGGGCTGAGCCAGCCATGGCAATCCTCATCCTCGAACCCGACGTCAATGGATGTGCTCAGGCAACGATCAAGGGGAGCGCGGCCCGGCACGCGAAGTTCGACCGCCTGCTAGAACACATCAGGCATGATGTGGTCATGCCGCTACTGCAGAACCCGGCGGAAGACCCTCTGCCCTGCCGCGAACCTTTAGAGGAGACCGCCGCCGTCAACGCGCATTTCTCCGCGCAGATCCACGCCTTGTACGAGGAACTGGCCGCCTACCACGCCAGAACAGCGGAGTCGCTAGCAGAAGAGAAGCTGCCTGCGATAGATGTCGAAAAGGGGCTGGAAGTCGCAATCTCGGTCGAGTGCCAGTCCTACACCCGGTTCCCGTACTGCGATCATCTCACCTACCACGCGCGCCGCCTGACGCTGGAGAAACCGGAGACGCTCCCCAAGCTGCCGTTTGTGCGCAAGCTTCGCATCACGCA